>OX336388.2:1733924801-1735399091 GCA_946902985.2 Meconema thalassinum | reverse complement strand
AAAACTGGATGTATTGCTGCTCACTGATGTGTTTGAAAAATTCCGTGAGTTGTGTCAACACATTTACGGTCTTGACCCGGCTCACTATTATACGAGTCCTGGACTCTCGTTTGATGCCGCTTTGAAATACACTCAAGTGGAATTGGATTTACTCACTGACGTAGACATGGTTCTATTTTTTGAAAAGGGCATTCGTGGCGGCTTTGTGTCACTTAACCAACGCCATGCCGAAGCGAACAATGTCTACATGCCTGATTATTCACTAGACAAACCAGAATCGTACTTAATGTACTATGACGTGAATAATTTGTACGGTTACGCCATGAGTCAGCCTTTGCCCTATGGAAAGTTTGCTTGGCTGACAGAGAAACAAGTGTCAGAATTTGATGTAATGAAGGCTAGCCAAGAAACAGGCTGTGGATATGTGCTAGAAGTGGATATTGAATATCCCTCATTCTTGTATGATGAACATGCCGATTTCCCATTCTGCCTTGAGCAAATGGTTCCCCCTGACAGTAAAGTGAAGATTGAAAAACTCATGGGCACACTTTACAACAAAAATCGGTATGTGCTACATATCCAAATGTTGGTGCAATGCCTCGCCCAAGGCTTGGTGTTGAAGAAAATCCACAGGGGTATTTCTTTTGCTCAAAAAGCATGGCTTGAGCCATACATGCGACTCAACACAGAGCACCGACAAATGGCAACACAGCAGTTTGAAATTAATTTTTTTAAATTAATGAACAACTGCATCTATGGCAAGTCCATGGAGAATGTCCGCAAATACCGTGACATTAAATTGGTGAATGTCTGGGAGGGGCGGTGGGGTGCCCGGCGGTACATTGCCAAGCCAAATTTCAAATCGATCAAAATTATCGATGAGGATTTAGCTACTATTGAAATGAGTAAGACCAGCGTGACCATGGATAAGCCCATTTACTTGGGTCAAGTCATTTTAGACTTTTCTAAATCGGTCATGTATCGATTCCACTATGAGTTTGCCAAACGCCATTTTGAGGACGTCTCTCTTTTGTATATGGACACGGACTCATTCATTTACCACATTCGCCACTGCAACCCCTATGACGTCATGAGGCAACATAGTGACTGGTTCGACACCTCTTGCTATAGCGCTGACAACGTGTTTCAGCTGCCCATAAAAAACAAAAAGAAAATGGGCGTTTTAAAAGATGAATGCGGTGATTCCATTATGACGGAATTCGTAGGTTTGGCCTCAAAAATGTATGCTTACCGCACACTCGACTGTAAGGAAGCCAAAAGAGCAAAAGGTGTAGGTAGGGCAGTGGTAAAATCGCTACGTGTAGACGATTACCTAGCGGTTTTACGCACGGGCAAAGCTATGTCTCATACACAGTGCAGGATACAATCCAGCAACCATCATTTGTATCTTGTGGAACAGAGAAAACGCACCCTCGCCTCCATGGATAACAAGCGTGTGTGGGCTGATGACCTGCTCACCAGCCTGCCCTGGGGTTATGATCGCAACGAGGAGGAGGTGTGATTTCATTGTTTAATCGTTTATGGGACATAGCTTTATGTAACTTGTAGATTTAGTATTTTGTAAATATTGGTTTCTGTCATTGTAAATAGTAGATTTTGTAAATAGTGACAACCCACTTGGACCTTTTGCTCTTTAAAATGTTCTATGCAACCTTATTTTTTAATTTTTTTTTTGATTGGTTAATAGTGTGATTATTTTAACGCTGTACAAAGTTGAGTTTTTTTGTAAATATGAAATAAGTAAGATTTTTAGTAACTTTAATAACTAGTATTTAATTATTTTCGTAATGTAAATGATAAACTAAAAAGTTCTTTTGGGATGAGTGTGCATGTCGAGAATGTGCTTTTGGGAATAAATAAAGTGGTTGTGTTTGTTCCCAAAGACAGGTGTGAATGTATGAGTGGAGAGAGAAAACTGATGTATATGGTTGACCAGAGCAAACACGGTGAGGTAGGGTGGGTGGGTGGGGAGGGGGTAAATGGTCACTTATATACTCATTTTGTTTTAAATAGTTTCGTTTTTTCATTGAAATGTGGCAGTCAAAAGACATTATTTTTGTAAAAACAGTCTTACCTGCAGTAGTCGTAGACCTCGACGTTTCTCCAAACACACATTAACACATTGCAGTATTATCAAGGTCAAGCACTCGCATCAACATCATTGTCAAATCTCAACTTTCGACATACACCAAATGGAAAAAATGTGAAAACAGCAAAATGAAAAATCCATGTTTCCATATCACCAAAAACAGGAAAACTTAAAACGGACATTTTTAAAAACTGGAAATGGCCACGTGTGAAATTTGAAAATTTAAAAACTTCAAACAGACATTGTTTAAAATGTGTCATCAACAAATGGAAAAATCCATTTCATCAAAATCATAAAACTTGAAACGAACATTTTTCACATCTGTAAATTGCAAAATGACAAATGGCAATGTGTGAAATGTGTAAAATGAAAAAAATCAGCCATCAACATCACGATTTCTTAAAATTAAAAATAACAAATCATTATGCTCTGGTATACCTTTGTTTTTATTTCATAGTCATAGTGAATTGACAAAAGAAAAATAGAATACAAACAAATCCCAATTCCTCACTCCTCAATGTTTATGTCCATGCATTATCAACTTTCCTTTCATAGCACTCATGACAATTAGGGCTGCCATCCTTTCACCCACTGAGGCATCACTGGATGTGAAACGTTGTTTAGCTTTCTTTAATAACAATTTATCTGCCACATGTCTTAAACCAGGATGACTATGGCGATAAGAAAGGTCATGTTCCTTGCATGCTTGATCCAAAAGATTAATGGGTACATCACCACGTTGTAAACGTTTTTCGAGACGAGTTCCAGGGCCGCAAAAACGATAACCTGGAAGATGGATTTCGAAAGGTAGGTATTGAATCACTTTGTCAATGACGCCATTGCCAGTACAGGTCTGGCATATCCTTTTCCATCGATGGTAAAAAGGTTTGGTCTTCCTCCTCCTCTGTGGACGATGTTTGTGTTTGTTGTTGTTGTTGTTGTTGTTGCTTTTTCTCGCCATGACACCCATGGAATGATTCAACAAAGTCTTTACATGGACTTTTATGACCGTGATACAGTTTCACTAGCTGGCAAGTCGCACACTGACGCATAGACGGTATTTTTGCCATGGCCACTTGCTTATGGTGATCGTAATCCGTACAGGGTTGCAATTCACTCAACACAGGGTCTTGAGTCCATGATTTTGGTACATGTTGCCAGATTTCTTTCACTGCATTGGCGGCCACATAATAAATGAACGACTTGGGCAGCGCCAAGAGTTCCTCTTTGGTAAAACTGTCTAGTTTCTTTTTGCACACAAAGAACTTGCCGATGGCTTTGTCCGTAGCATTGCCTTTCTCCATGGTATCACGTGCTGTAGATGTTTACACGTCGCTTGTAGAAATCTCACTGACGTCATTCACAGGTAAATCTTGAGTTATAATTTTGTTCAACAACTCCCAGCAGGCATGAGTGGTTAACCAATGAAAGAGATGCCACGCATGCGATAGGGCTGTATGGGTAATGTTGCCACAGGAACAAGTATCCATGAGCGTTTGCAGGGAGGGGCAGCCCAACTCCATGAGGTCGATACATTGGCAGTAAGACGCCAAAAATGGTTGCAACCATTGACGTTTTTCATTACCTTTCACAAATACCACATTGGCCGAGGACAAGTGTGCTTTCATGACCACGTCCAAATATTTATAGGAAATGGTTCCCTGATTCCAGTCTAGTTGCCTATGATTTTCAATCCACTGGGTTTGTTTACGGTCTTTTTCACACAACAAATCAAAAGCATGGGGTGGTTTAAATAGCAAATGCGTAGCTTGCGATATCCAAAACGTGGTACAATCGATCATGGCCACTTGTTTAAATATAAATTTGTTGTCACCAATTTTAAACCCTTGGCAATCCACAATGAGTGTGCGCAACATGTTGACGCTTGCCTGGACCAAGTTCAACTGACGACTGACTGACGATCAGGTGTGATCATGACATGGACTTACCTGCCATGCTAGTTTCAAAAAAGAAGGTTAGGGTAGGACAGGGGGACCTGCAAAAATTAGAATTTAAGAATTACATCATTTTATTATCATAACACGTCTTACAGGCTTTTCTCATTTTAGGATAAGGACGATAGCAACTGATACAACAATATAGTCTCTTGTGTTTGTAACGTCCATAACACCGATGATGTCCCAATGTCTCTAAACTAGGCGTTTTTGATGGTGAGCTGCTCACCGAAGCACCATGGATACCATACGGCCCACATGTATCATAACTTGTATTTTTTTCATCACCCAGAGACACAAGTGAGGGATAGCTTGAATGACAGGGTATATTTCCCACTTTCATTCTGCACAGGTAGGGGCAGGTGGGTGACCAGCGCTGATGTTCCTGCATGGGTTCATCGCCCTCCTGCCATTGGTCTATGATGATGGGACAAAAGGCACATTTCACTTCATCTCTTGTTTTTAAATAGTAGAATCCAGCAGCCGCCAAGGCTTGAGGGTTTATGAAAGGCACTGGCCATGTGGCAAAAGTCTTGAAACGTTGTTCCTCAGAGTTTAAATTCATGGATGTAACGTCTCTTGAGGCTTTAAAGCAAGACATGACTGAGCGACTTGACGTGGGTTGAGCTGTTATTTATACACTCGTCACTTGGTTGGACAGTGGATAATAGTTGACTTGTTTGTGATGAATAATTAAACAGTAGGCTGTCGTATTGGCTGGTACATTGTCATGCGTTTCAAAATCTAGTCGAATGTCGATATTGGATGGCTTGACAGACTCTTCCAGGTAAGAACAGTCAAAAACAATCAGTGGTGCTCTTGCCTTAAACGCTTGGGGTAGTAGCATGGGACCGTTCTCTTTTTGATAATACGACCATCGAAATTTAGAAAACAAGTCGTACAGGGGGCCAAACTTATTTTTTGAAAAATCCAAATCCAGTCCTTCATAGGGAAACACAGCTCCGTTGAGGAAAAGACGTGCATTTCTCAATTGCAGGTGATCAAATTGCGTGGCATCTTTGGTTTGTTGATACTTGCGATTCGTTTGAAAACCCACGATCAGGTAGAGAGGTCTCTCTGTATAGCGAGCTGTTTTTACAGACCAACTGTGTGTGTTGGTGGTGGGCAATAGCGGATACTCATGGAGTGCCCAGCTTCTAAATTCCATGGGTAGAGGCATATCTCTCTTTACCATTTTGAGTATGTCCAGTTTTTTGCTATCGTTAAGGGTCACATGAGGCACTTTCCATAGCAAGCGTTGTAGTTGAATTTTTGAATCGATGGGGGCATTGTCGGCCCCCTTGAGTGCATTGTTATCACTCCTGTCTCTCACTAGATAAAGCACTTGCCTTGCGTTAACCACAATGCGTTGGTGATCTTCGGCAAAGCCTAGAACCAGTTTAAGAGGTAAATATCCAGTAAAGGTCCCATCGGTGTGTACCATCCAGTCATTGGTCGAGTCAGGGCACCAAGCTGCCATGCAAAGTGTTTTACCTTCTTCCTCACTATAAGAGGGGTATAGTTTCATGACACTGGAAATACCCACATTTCGAGTGCTATCCACCACGATATCGTTAATGACATAACGTACTTCAGAAAACAGAAAGGCTAAACCATGGTTGGCCAACTTGGATGTAGTGGGTGTAGAGCCATCGGCTTTGGTGAGCCGACCTTCAATCTGAATAACACTTTCATGCGGTAGGGTGTAAATATCTTGGTTGTTGATAACAAATTGAATTTCATCATTGTTATTGAGTCCAGGTGTTTGAGCTTGATAGGAATGGAGATCAATTCTTACCACTCCTGGTTGCTCCTCGATGTGGTTCGCTATCTCTAGGATAGAATTCATTATAAGGGTTGACGTGGTAACCCAAATGCTGTAAAATCTGCTTGCCTTGAGATGTTAACGTGTATTCACGTGGCAAACAACTAACACTGTTCCTAGACGGTGTTGTTGCTTTATACACAAATTTCATAGTGGCTTTAGCACCAACTTGTAAGTCACTGGTGTAGTGGAATCTAGATCAATGAGTTGTTGATCTCTATTGATCAGTCTTAATGTTATATTACTAATACTATCAACAGCCACAGCATGAAAAAGCACCACTGGAGGGTTTTCACGAATAATATACCCATTGGGCGATGTCACAATAAAGTCATAAAGCGAATGCGATGGTTCTTGATTGGTGTACACTTGGCTAATAATATTACACGTCACCGACACATGATGGTCCTCAATGAATTTCACTTCATGGTCCGATTCATGTTTTTTGTTGGGCTCCAACACACGTGGTTTAAATCCGAGTAATGGGCCAATGGAATCGGGGTGTGTTTTAAAGTCAATGTTGAAGGTAGAGAAAATACTGCAGCGATGAGTGTTAGTATTGCCTACAAGTTCAAACTTGTGCGTTCCGTCGAGAAATGACTTTAAACCATACTGATTGATCAACACCACATAAATGTGTTCATAAATATCATCGATCGTGTATCCACCAGAGTTCAGGGTGAGCACAGAATCATCATAGTAAAACTTGTTGTTCACATTTTCACGTATGTTGTATATTCGATTGTACGTTTCAAGAGAAACAAGTCCTAAACCATAGGGTTTTTCACTCAATTCGATAGGCGGGTAAAAGTCTAGGCTGACTTCAGGTCCACGTCCATGCACTGTAAACGTTTTACTTTCTACCGACATACTGGTGGCGTTTTTGCTTATGCTGCGTCTTATATAAAAAAATTAAACACAAACGTCCACACTGTTGGCTGTTAAACGTTTGCTCACGTTTCACATTATAATATATCTTGATCCTGTTTCCAAAATAGGTCACTAGTTCCATGGGCGGGGGCAAATTCCCAAAACTGTCAAAGTACCATACCGTGGATCCCTCTTTGACATAAGCTACATAATGCGTTCCTGGTCCTCGGTGATCATCCAAATTGACAACAGCACATTCCTGTTTCCAGGGTCGTGGGGGTAATTGGTTTCGCATAAACACACCTCGAAAATGAGAAAGCTTTAGTTGTTTAGCATAGCTTTCCACTTGTTGATGCGTCAGGGCATGTCTCGCTATGGCTGAGGTTAAAATTTTTTTTTTTAATATTTCGAAATGGTGAAATCCCAAATCCTTGTTGATAAAAGGCTGGCTTTAAATTGGCATTTCTAGCCCCCATGGCAATCGCTTCCATCGTTTCATTGTGTCGCTGACTTTCTTTGAGTTGTTGCTTGCCCTGCTGCGCGGCTTTAATGGTTTTCGCCACTGCACTGGCACCGCCCAAAAGTGAGCCCAGAGCAGCCAAACCAGCAAATAATGCAGGTAAAAATCCCGCTCGTTTGGGAACGGGAATCACTCGCCCTTGGTTTGAAACCTGTCGCCGACGTTTTGGAATAACCTGTCTCTGTGCTGCTCGAAGGGCTTTCCTTATGGTCAATACATTATTTTTTCTTTTTTTCTTTCGCAAGGGCTTGTCCTCGAATGTTGTAAGCCCTGGCTTTGCCAAGGACAAAGTCCTTTTTTTAGTCTTTCTCACTGCATACCTTTGTTTCACCATGATGATAATGACCCACAACCTTTCACAAGAAAGTTTAAATCACAACTAACGTCAGATGGTTATTTCATGGCTGTATATTCCAATTCCACATAAAGTGGGAAGTCGTTTATGGTTTTTCCCGCTTGCTTTTCATCCCAAGTCAACATGAGATAAAAGGATAATTCGTCACCTGCATTGACCATTTCATGGTTATGAAGCAACATCCTATGACCATTTATCTTTATTTGTAAATGGTTCTCATCAGGTATGGCATATTTGATGTGAATGGTTCCATCATAGTGTAATCGATAGTGGCTTAAACCCGAAGCAAGCGCATAGGTCAAGTGCTGATCATGGACTAGCGGTAAATGGTTTCTGTCATTCACAGGTTTTTCATTTGTCAGATACACTAAAAACACAGATGGGATAAATTTATAAAGCCTTTTCATTTCATGGGTCACGTAACGCTTGGTACAAACATCGTCTTCGTCTTGTGGGTCTTCCACGTGAATAATCCGATGGTGATTAGCGCTATAGCCATTCACCATAAGCTGGGGCACTTTGTCATAAAACTCATACACTTTGTTATCCACATACTTTTTCGTAGTAACGTCTGTAGACACTTGAGGATGTTTTACATGGGTTAACCGCTTTCCCTTAAAGTCATAATCTCCCTGTTTTGTGCGTGGCACTACTGACCTATCCACATAGTGTTTATTAGCAGGATCTGTTTCCTGTTTAGGATCATGTATGGGGACAGGCCTAGCTTTGGCCATCAACGCACGTCCAAAGACATCCATCGTCAACCTGTAGTACCAGTCTACTGTTTCTATGACAAGGCTCGGTGTCCTGTATATAGACAGCCTGCTAGCCTTTCTAAGCCTTAGTTGAAATGAAGATTATTAAGCAGCAAGAGTCATTCCCCGTGGGGGACATGGTTTCCCATCTCTGTCCCACATCACGTGAACAACGCCATGGTTCACTGTTTCCATCTTCCATTCGCTGCATCATTGTGGGGCCTTCCGGCTGTGGAAAGACTAATCTTTTGCTAACGCTCATTACAGCGCCCAATGGTCTGCGTTTTCAAAATATTTATATTTTTGCAAAATCTCTCTACCAACCCCTCTACGTGTTTCTGGATCAAGTCATGTCTGGATTACAAAAAGAGAATATGGGTTATTTTACATTTTCCATGCAAGAAAATGTGATTTCACCGGATGAGGTAAAGCCTGATTCACTCATGATTTTCGATGATGTATCCACTGAACGTCAAGGCATCATTCAAAGCTATTTCAGCATGGGTCGACACAAACATATCGATTGCTTCTATCTTGGGCAAACGTATTCAAAAATGTCCAAACAGTTGATTCGTGACAATGCCAATGTCATTGTTTTATTTCGTCAGGACGAGAGGAACAGTCGTCACATTTATAATGAACATGTGAATCCTGATATGACCTTTCAAATGTTTACAGAATTGTGTGCCAAATGCTGGAACACTCAACGTCATGCCTGTTTAGTGATTGACAAACAAAGTGAACTCAACCAAGGACGGTATCGCTTAGGGTTTGATCATTTTATTGCTATTTAAGGCCCTGTCTCATTCCCCATCAAGTCATTTGTCAAGACACCATGGCCTTAGCAGAGAGTCAATTAAAAAAGCATATTATTAGAGCAAAAAATACTATTCGCCAAAAGTTTCGTCAATTGAAACAATCACGTGCCAATCATGCTTTGTTTATTCAGCAACATTTAGCACCTCCACTAAAAGCCATGTTGAAACCCTCTTTCAAGCCATCTGAAACGCTACCCACCGTTTCACAAGCCACGCAGACGCTGCACGAGGACCCTGAGGAAGAGAAAGAGGAACAGGAAGATTTGACTAGTGTTAGTGAAGTTGAGGATGAGGAGGAACAAGTGTTTACGCCTCAAAAAAAGGCCGCACCCCTTGCAGAGTTTTTGAGAAAAAAGAAATCCTTGGCCATGGTCGAAACACCTTGCCCTTCCAGAGCGTCTCCGTTTTCACAACTCTTGGCCACCCCTCAACATAAAGCTCAACTGAAAACCATTTTAATAAAATATTATGGATCAACATTGGAACCCTATTTCACCGATCTATTTATTGGAAACACAGATACCACGTATGGTGTTCGCTATGAGAATGATAGTTTTAAAATTGGCGATTCATCCATTAAATTTGCTCGTACTAAAGCTGTCATTAAAAACATCAACTATAAATTAACGCCAGGACTGTTAAAGCTGCTCTTTTCTCGGACCCCCTCTTCCCATGATTATACGTCAGAGGATCTTGACAAATATAAATCCATTTTATTGGATACCCATGCCCACAAAAGACAGTATGATCCCACGCAACAAGTGAATGCCAATATATCTCAAAAATATAAAACCATCATTGCAAAAATGTTTCCCACCAGTCAAAGTACTCGTCGTAAAGCATCCGCTTCGGGAGTGACATTTAAACCATTAAAACCCCTTGTGGATGTTACCTACTGGCACAATCCCAATAAGCTCGTCCAGCGGCTACAGTTGTTGCATGCCTCACGTCAAGCTGGCCATACCGGTCACGATTGGGAAATTCAAGAAATTGAACAAGAACTTCGAAATGCCAAAATTATTGTTTAAGCCCTCACCCATTAAAATGGGTATTGCTCACGAGTTGCATCGCCCAGCTAGGCGTCACTATCCGCGACTCAAGGTGATTTCACGAGGTGTGGATGAACTTTGGCAGGCTGACTTGGTTGAAATGATACCCTATGCTGGCGTTAACGACGGTGTACGCTATATGTTGACCGTCATTGATGTCTATTCCAAAATGGCCTTTGTTGAACCTGTGCGTCGCAAGTCTGGCCCACTAGTTAACAAGGCCTTTCAACATATTATTCAACACTCCAAACGTCAACCTCAGCTGCTACAAACCGACCAGGGGAAAGAATTTTTCAACAAGGACTTCTCCAGTTTTCTCAAATCTAAGGATATTCACCATTACACCACGTACAGCAATCTCAAAGCCAGTGTGGTCGAGCGGTTCAACCGAACATTGAAAACCCATATGTGGAAAGCGTTTACCGCTCAGGGCAGTTATCGCTGGTTGAACACGTTACCTGAGCTAGTGTCACGTTACAATGACACCAAACATAGAACGATTGGGACCAAGCCACGCCTCGTGACTAAAAATATTCAGCGATTGGATAAACTGTTTAACCCCATAAAAACAGCCGATCCTAAACGTCACCGACTGAATATTGGGGATTTTGTTCGTGTGAGCAAATTTAAGTCTGCCTTCAATAAGGGCTACACGCCTCAGTGGGGGACTGAACTATTTCGAATTCGTCGAGTCTACTTGGACAGTCCAGTCACCTATTTACTCGAGGACCTCAACCATCAACCCATAAAAGGTAGATTTTATCTCCATGAACTTCAGAAAACAGCATTTCCTCAGCATTATCTTGTGGAAAAAGTGTTGAAACAAAAAGGAAATAAACTCTACGTCAAATGGTTAGGGTTTAACTCTACGTTTAATTCTTGGATCAATAAATTACATGTTGTGTGAACCTGTGTACTTTTTATTTATTCACACATGTTGTACACCACCTATAGCTCTATGTATACAGCGCTCCGCGCTTCATGCATGTTCATACATGTTTGTCTTTCCCTTTCCTCCTGTGTTCTCTCATACATCACCCCCTCCCCTCTCCCTCCCTTCACCTCCCACCACTGCTGTTTGCAGCTCTTGCCTCTCTATTGGTTGTGACATCATTCCCACAAGTTGCATCATACTTTTTTACTGATTCAGCGATTCCCACGCTTTGAACATTCTCTTATCGTGCACGTGGACAGATAACACCCAAGCGAACACCTGTGCCGGATCAAATTTCACCTGAACTTGCATTTTGTCACGTACGAAGCAAGACAGGATGTAACTTGTTAACAGTTATCGCGCACGTGGACAGCTAACACCCAAGCGAACACCTGTGAAAGATCAAATTTCACATGAACTTGCATTTTGTCACGTACGAAGCAAAACAGAATGTCACTGGTTTAGCGTGCCTGTGGTTTCACACATGTGTGCACGCCTTTCACACTCCCCTGCCACCACAATGGTAAGATTATTTCACCTTCAAGCGTCACCTGTTGTCAAGTCAGATCAACGCCTTCCAATAATCTCAAATGACCTTCACCTCCTGCTCGTCGGCAAGTTTATTTTCTCTACTCGCTTCGACCAACATAGAACCTAGTTCTCATCACCGTTTACACGTTAAAGGTAAAATATCAGAAAACGCACCCTCGCTCTGTCATACACCGACCCGCCGAAATAGCGATTGATCTATTGAGCACAGCCACCGTGGTCAGCGACAGGTTCGTTGAAACACACACACACCCAGCCGTATCGTCTCTCTCAACCACCACGCTTCATGGACATTATAAACAGGTAAAGAAAAAGAAAACGTTTTTTCAACATGTATGGCGTTAGGCCCTTTGTGAATTATTTTTGGAAAAAATATCTACCACACTCGAAAGGGGGCGTTACCCCGAGTCCTAGGACACCTCCTACACGTCTCTAGCGTTATTGGTTCGTGAGATATCGGCAAAAATCACAAAAAACACGTGTTTACCCCAAAATCGCGTTTCCAATTTTTTTTAAAAAATATAACGAGTGGTCCATAGCAAAGAGGACGTCACTCCGAGTCCTTGGACCCCTCGTTCATGTCTCTAGCATACTTGGTTCGCGAGATATAGCAAAAAGTCTAAAATCACGTTTTTACCCCAAAAAGACCGTGTTTCCAGATTTTCACCTTTTCGACACCTACATTCCCGTAAAGAGCACAACGAGACGAAAAAAACGAATCCAAGCACGCCCTCCTAGCATGGCTCCTTCCATTCCAAGGTCGCAGGGGCTCACAACTTCCTAAGTGAGACAGCTCCCCACTACCACACTACTGCAGGTTTTCATCCTAGAGACTTGAAATTTATTTTGGGGGTAGAGGGGGTAGGGACCATTGATTTACGTTAAACAATTTTTTTTGTAGAGTTCCTAGTTTCCAAAATATAGGATTTTCAAAATTCGAGTGTTTTCAAAAAAATATAAAAAATAAAAAAGTTTCATTATAGAAAATAAAGGGCATAAAGACCATTCGTTTGAGCTATGGCACAACGTTCTATCATGTTTAGTTTTCAAACTATCACCTAGTTTCAAAAACAAAAATTTTCATTTTTTTTTTTCAAAAGTATAACGAGTGGTCCATAGCAAAGGGGCGTCACCTCAAGTCCTATGAACACCTCATTCGTGAAACTCCGACCATGGGTTCGAGAGAAAAGTCTATTTAAATGTTTCAACTTCGCGCGGCGGCCATGTTGGTTTATTGGGCACAGGAGTGTCAAGTGAAGCAGAACCCGTACTACTCCACTACTGATAGTGACGAAAAATTATAACTTGTAAAGTAATTTTGGTAAGTGAACCAATAGTTGCATTTGGAAATGGCTAAGCCTTTACTCAGCGAGAGGCCGGCTAAAAGCTTAGACAAAGAAGAAACACTTATCTTTTAGAAAATTGACCATAAGTTTTCGGAGAGGATCTCCACAAGCAGGTAGCTGGCGTAGCGAGCTTTACTTGCCTTACTGGCCAATTAGAATTAGCTATTAAAGCTGAGAGAAGCTTTGAAAAGGTTGCCACTAAGAGTTCTTGCGCAAATGCAACAAGTGGTAAAATCCCTATCAATAGATTTAATGGCATCTAGTAGGGAGAGCCAAGGAGGACAGGATCTTGTTTAACCGTTGTATTAGAAAAATGAAAAAGCGAAAAGGAACGCTTAATTTATTTAACAATTCAGGAGAAATTAATATTTTTGACAATTAAATATTTTGCAATCTTGTTAACAATTTGGGGTCGCAGACCTCCAACAACATTCAGAAATTGCTCCAGGCAAATAACAATTCTTAAGGTTTTAAACCTAGTACTAAAACCTTGATAAGATTTTAAAAAGGCAATGAAATGATTAAAGTTTAAACATTAAATTCAGTACAAGGAGTGTACTATAAGAAATTTCTGAAAGAACATTCTAGAGAGAATAACAAATTCGAAAATAACAACAAGGAAAACATAAAGCATAAAATAGAAGTTACTACAACTTCTTATATTTAAACAGAAATACTTTATGAGAATTATACAAAAGAGGGCAGGTCACTTACTGTGAAACCTGAAGAGGTAATCAAAAAGAAGGTTCTAGACTTCCTATGTTTAATTAGAAATCACGAGCCAAATGGGGCAGTTTACATTTCGTGAGACCTAAAAATAACTCACTCAAGAGTTGAAAGAATTGTTTTCCCTAATTTGAAGGAAGAAACAATGTAAGTTTGAAACGTGTGCTGGACACGTAATTATACAGAGATTAATTAATTACACATGAGAAAAAATGGGAGGGCACATCTATAGATTGACACCTCGTTGAAACAGACCTAAAGTTAAAAATTTATTACGGATTGTTAGTAAGAGGTTTAGGAAAGAGAGATGGGGATTGAGGAAAAATGTTCATGGCCTTGTTTGAATATAAACGGACGATCGCGACGCGGTAGAAAAGTTGAGCAAGCACTGGTTTTCACTATAGTTCGTTGAAATATATGAGAAGTTCACTGTATAAACACGAGAGTTTATGACAAAAAAAAGTTATTGCAATGATGAAAGTATCTGGTTTTACTAGGTAGGCGAGAGTCTATTTCTTGAGAAAGTTGTAAATTACAATTAAATGTGCCATAGAAAATTCCAGCGGTGGACGAAAATTCACTATTGTAGTAATTTAGAAGTGAGATTCTTCAATTTTAAATAGCATTCTCACAAGTAAGTGAGAAATACATGACGGCAGGACTTGCAGATAAAGTACAAGATCTGGAAGGTTCCAGAACGATCTTAGCAGAAAAATGGGGCTAATGAAAATCCAACGGAGGAACTAGCTTGGTGAATTATAGACAGCGGGTATTTAGATAATATCCCACGTGGTGAGAAGATTTCTCATTTAGTTAGCGTAGGAAAAGCTACTTTCTATTGAGTTTGGCTTAGACAGACAAAAGCTCAACATAGCAAATCCCTCGAAGAATGATTTTGCCCCAAATAATTAATCTCACGCTGTCTATAAAATATCGTTAAAAGCATGTAATCGTTAAAATCATGAAGATGAGGTTAAAACTTGAAGCTGTACTTATCTTGGTTAAATGTTGATAGGGAAGATCCCTTTGACGGATGCCTAGAGTTCCAACATGGCGTGGAGTGAAGAAAGTGTCTCTTGGTTTGAGGAGACTGGCTTGAGTTGAGCCCTGACTGATCGAATCAACTGCCGACTTAGTAGTGAGAGCTGCTCAACGGAGCACGGAGGGACCGAGGAAGGGGAAAAGAGTGGGGGGTAGGAGACAAAAGGAGAACATATAAGTATTGCCAATATTGTAACAAAAAAATGATCTCTTGCTGAGCTGGTCTTCAAAGAGTTGATAACAGTTGATACTAGCGCAGCATGGTGAGTAAAGAAGTGGACGTAGTCCTCTTGCTCAAGGAGAAAATAGCTGGCGATGATAACAGGATCTGGTGGCCAAATGGATAAGTAAGTCCTCCAGCACCAGGAAGAATTGAGGAGCTTCAGAGATTCGCTGCGAGATGACGCTAGGTGGGTCACAGAAGTTATATATCTAGAACAGACTCATATAAAATATAAGCGACCTGAACCCCTAAGAGAGAACAGAAGATCACTGTTGGTGTCTGACAAAGAGGAAGGAAAGAACATGCAAAAACATTGAAAATTATAATCTCAGGTACCGTGTATTCCAAGAATGCACCATACTGGGAGGGGCAGACACCAACAGCGAACAAGAGAAACAAGTACAGTAATAAGCAATTGCGGAGAAGTAGTCTTGTGATCTGACCATTAGTGGTCAAGACTCTGAATACCCTGACTCTCCTATCTCTTCCAGGGTAACACTCGGTCACTTTTCCAAAAGGCCAGACTAGGGGGGGGGGGGTGAAACATCCCTAACTAAGACCAAGTCTCGCACTTTAATGTCGGGACTGGAAAGAAACCACTTCTGCCTCCGTTGCAAGGAAGTTAAATATTCCAAGTTCCATCTCTTCCAAAAAGAATTACGGAGGGCTTCAAGTTTACGCCAAACAATAGGTAAATCAAAATCCCTGAAAGAATTAGGAAGGGGAGGAGGGGCAGAGAGAGAAGTGCGTGTAAGGAAGCGACCAGGTGTAAGTGGAAGGAGGTCATCAGGGTCATTGGAAAGCGGAGTTAAAAGGCGAGAATTATCAACACTTTCAATCACAAAATAACTAGAAGCTGAGGGAAATAAAGCACTAGTAAAGATTGCGATACAACGCAAAAGGAGAATTAACAAGTTTAAACAAAGCGTATAGAAACAAGTACATCTATTCAAGACAAGAATATACCAAATAAACAAAGGAACTATGCGAGTAGAAAGCAAGAACGCCATAGGTAACAAACTAGTAGCCATAAACAATGACCTTAAGTCATAATAAGTAGCGAGAAACGTGACATGACAAGTATAAATGCAAAAACACATCGAATGTGACGACGAGAAAAAACAAGTTTGTTCATCAATGAACAATAAGATTTCAAAATATGTAAGCAAAGTGAAATACATGAGCGCGTGAGAAATACGCAACGAAGTTTTGAAACAAGGATCGAAGCAGTTATAGAATACGAGCATGAGTAAATGAAAGACACAGGCAAGCGCGGCCTTGACACACATAGTACAGGGAGATAAGGCATATAAATAGCTGAAAGAGTCCTTAACTGGAACAAGTTTATTTTGGGAAGTAGGTGAACGGCTTCTGTACTTGCAGGAGCGGCTCACTAGACAATGCTTGGCAATCAGCCAAAGTTGAGATAAGAGAAACTTGCTTGGAACTGTGTCAAGCGTACAGGAAATAAACAGTGACTTGACCTTCCTCAGGCTTGTATACAAACAAGTCTGACAAACAAGCAGTTCAAAGTACACAAACAACATTTGTTGAATCAGCTGTAACTTAAAGCAGATATTCAGGTTGAACGACATGCAGTCAATCGTAACTTGGACGTGAAAAAGCAATTTAAAGACGTATGAAACAGAGTAGGAAATCAATTTCGCATGATTGAGAGGATCACGAAATCGGACAATTTTCGACAGGAAAAAGCTTAATTCTTCCGAGCAAAGAAGACAAGCTGGGACATTGAGAAGAAGGTTATGCATAAGAATAGTTATTCTAGATGCTATAGAATTCAGATTTTCAAGCGGTTTCATAAGCGACTTCCAATTGTGAGGAAGGGGGGAGGAGCCGACCGTGGCCATCCTTCTAAATAACGAAAGAAGTGAAACATGGCTTACAGCAAAGTGATGGTGACTGATAGCCATGGTTTTACACAAGGGGAAGATAGTTTTCGAGAGAGAGTTTAAGCAATTACCTGCTATAAAAATGACATGAGAAGGTAAACGAAATAACACAAAGCAAGGCGAACTTGAATGGCCATCTTGTGCGGGAAGAAGGAAAAACCATTTAAACAACTCACAGAGGTAGCGCAGTTGTTCACGATAAGACATCGTTTCGGCAAGTGTTTTTCAAAAATATTGAGATCTGAAACATGAGCGTTCTCTTTTTCAGAAATGGGATTTATGTCAGCCGTAACGAAATGACATTGCGCTTTGGTTTGAACACTGGGATGCTGAATTTCACCAGTAATAACCCAACCAAAATCGGTGACTCTGGCGACCACGGTTGAAGATAACTTGCGTGTTTGTTTGCGAAGGCACTTCCAAAAAACATTGGCACTGAAAAGTACATCAATGGGACCTTGAGCATTAAACTGAGGATCGGCTAACCTTAAGTGCGAGGGAATGTTTAAACCGGAAGTATTGATAGAGTGACTTGGAGTGTCCTTGCCAATACTGGTAAGAATGAGGCAGTTTAAATTAAGATTGGTGTTTCTTTGGCAAACGTCTCTGATTTTCAATTTTGAAGATTGCAAAACTTGAGTTTTCAAATTGTCAATGCCGGTCACATTGATAGAAGTAGGCGATGACGAAAGACCTAGTTTTTTAATCAAAGATTGCGAAACAAAGTTGTGCGTTGAAGCGGAATCGAGAAGACCACGGGTTCTAAACCAATTTCCAAATTTATCTTGGATTTCGAATTGTACAGTGGTCAAAAGGGTTTGCGCACTGTAAGAAGTTTCGGCATTAGAAATGCAGGAAGAAGCATTAGTTTGTTCGGAGCTGCTCTGCATGGAGCTTGAAGAGGCAGGTACTGATGACCTCGATTTATCGTGAACGTGCAATAAAGAATGATGCGGTTTTTTACAATGGAAACAGAGATTTGATGACGTACAGTTCGAAGAAGAATGCTTAGGTGACAAGCAATTGAAACAATGTTTGCTGTTGA
Source organism: Meconema thalassinum (assembly GCA_946902985.2). NCBI lineage: Eukaryota > Metazoa > Arthropoda > Insecta > Orthoptera > Tettigoniidae > Meconema > Meconema thalassinum. The sequence continues at coordinate 1,735,381,060 of OX336388.2, read as the reverse complement.
AGACAAATTTCCTTCGATCTTCGACAGACAGTTCTTTAAAGGATTTGCACAAATACAATGTGTGAAGCTTTTTACAGAGCGTGCATTTTAAAGATTTATTAAGCGGCCTGATATGTTCTCTTGCATGATTGAAAGAAGAACGGGTTTGCTTGTTCTCGACAGATGGGGGCTGATGTCCCTTTGAAGAAGCAAGTTTTTTTTCAAAAATTTGACACTGAGGATTTGTTTCGACCTTTTCGCACTGAAATGCGAGTGCTGTAAGGACTTGGCATCGGCTGTTAAGAAACGAGATTAAGTGTTCGAAGGAAAATTCTTCCTTACGAGCGAGTTCAATTTCCCAAGCCTTTAAAGTTGAAAAATCGAATCTTGATGTAGCCAGATGAATGAGTATGGTGTCCCATGTTTGGACAGGCTGCTTAAGTTGGTATAATGCTCTGACATTCAACTGTATAGAGTCCAACAGGTTTCTTAAAGAGGTGACGTCATTAGGTTTGACGGCTGGTAGGTTGAAGAGACAACGTATGTGGCGAGCTACACTCAAGCGTAAATTGCCATATCTCTCTTTAAGGAGATTAAAGGCGATGTGGTAGTTGTCTGCGCTTAAAGGCAGTGACTCCACTAAGGCTAAGGCCTCACATTCCAAAGAAGTACGGAGGAAGTAAAATTTATGTATGTCTGGGATCTCGATATTTTCATGAATTAGGGAGCAGTAAAGTTCGTAAAAAGAATACCATTCACCTTCCTTGCCTGAGAAGTGCGGTAGGCTTATCTTGGGAAATAACGGTTTCGGTTTGTTCTTGTGAACTGAAGCGGGTGCGAACTGGGCCAGATTGATGACCTTAGTGTCCGGTTCTGAGATATTGCGAATCAATTGGTGGGCCTTGGCAATCCCTTCAAAGTACAAGGGTTCGACCTCGTCCCGATCCGATTGAAGTTCTGGGCAAGCGGATTCAATCTCGGTTTGAATTTGATCATAATAATCATAAGACCGTTCGTACAACTTAAGGCGATGTGTTAAGATATCTAAATCACACTCGGCGGGATTTAACTTGTTGATAAAATTTCTGAATCTAGTGAGTTGCCCTTTATAGGAAGAACGTCTAGCAATGAGAGTTTCATCTTTTTCAGTAGGAGCCATGATAAAGAGAATAAATTGAAATACAACTCACGAAACTGTAGAACCTTGGAGATGCTGTCAAGTTTGCAGCAGCAAATGGGTATAAAGAACAGGACACCCCAAAGGAGACAGGAGCGGCCTCTTTCCCGTTCACAGGCTTTGCATGATGTAATTATAGCTGAAAAAATCCAAAGCAGATGTTAATAATTTGCAAAGTATTGTCAAATGACACTTTTTTAAAAAGAAAAAAGAAAAAATGGGCTCTCCCGGGTTTCTGGTACCAATTTTTTGGGTAGATTATAGGCTGAGGAATAACCCACCCACCAAGGGAAGATGATTAAAAAAGGAAGTGGGTTTCGGACTGGAGAAAAGGGATAGAAAAATAGGATGAGAGTTCCACAAAAATTATAAATTTAACTTTAAATACACTTAGAGGCAGTTGCCACTGCAATTTAACTTTTTGATACCTAAAATAGGAACGAGCTTGGTCAAGGCTAACGGGAACCGCAGCTAGGACTTGGGCGGTTTGCAAGAGAGAGGCTTTAGTATATTTCCTCCCAAGCATGTATAAAAGTACTATGTGGAAGGGTGATGGTCTGGCAAGACTGAGAGCAAACGATTTATTGTATGTCTTCTCAAAGAAATTAGTTTTTGCGAAATGATTCGAAGAATGCCAATAATTCAAGTCAAGTTTAGTATTTCCAATTTTCGAAGTTATAGAATTCCTGAAAAGAGCGACCCAGTGCTTCCAGGAAGGATAGTGACGAAAAATTATAACTTGTAAAGTAATTTTGGTAAGTGAACCAATAGTTGCATTTGGAAATGGCTAAGCCTTTACTCAGCGAGAGGCCGGCTAAAAGCTTAGACAAAGAAGAAACACTTATCTTTTAGAAAATTGACCATAAGTTTTCGGAGAGGATCTCCACAAGCAGGTAGCTGGCGTAGCGAGCTTTACTTGCCTTACTGGCCAATTAGAATTAGCTATTAAAGCTGAGAGAAGCTTTGAAAAGGTTGCCACTAAGAGTTCTTGCGCAAATGCAACAAGTGGTAAAATCCCTATCAATAGATTTAATGGCATCTAGTAGGGAGAGCCAAGGAGGACAGGATCTTGTTTAACCGTTGTATTAGAAAAATGAAAAAGCGAAAAGGAACGCTTAATTTATTTAACAATTCAGGAGAAATTAATATTTTTGACAATTAAATATTTTGCAATCTTGTTAACAATTTGGGGTCGCAGACCTCCAACAACATTCAGAAATTGCTCCAGGCAAATAACAATTCTTAAGGTTTTAAACCTAGTACTAAAACCTTGATAAGATTTTAAAAAGGCAATGAAATGATTAAAGTTTAAACATTAAATTGAGTACAAGGAGTGTACTATAAGAAATTTCTGAAAGAACAGTCTAGAGAGAATAACAAATTCGAAAATAACAACAAGGAAAACATAAAGCATAAAATAGAAGTTACTACAACTTCTTATATTTAAACAGAAATACTTTATGAGAATTATACAAAAGAGGGCAGGTCACTTACTGTGAAACCTGAAGAGGTAATCAAAAAGAAGGTTCTAGACTTCCTATGTTTAATTAGAAATCACGAGCCAAATGGGGCAGTTTACATTTCGTGAGACCTAAAAATAACTCACTCAAGAGTTGAAAGAATTGTTTTCCCTAATTTGAAGGAAGAAACAATGTAAGTTTGAAACGTGTGCTGGACACGTAATTATACAGAGATTAATTAATTACACATGAGAAAAAATGGGAGGGCACATCTATAGATTGACACCTCGTTGAAACAGACCTAAAGTTAAAAATTTATTACGGATTGTTAGTAAGAGGTTTAGGAAAGAGAGATGGGGATTGAGGAAAAATGTTCATGGCCTTGTTTGAATATAAACGGACGATCGTGACGCGGTAGAAAAGTTGAGCAAGCACTGGTTTTCACTATAGTTCGTTGAAATATATGAGAAGTTCACTGTATAAACACGAGAGTTTATGACAAAAAAAGTTATTGCAATGATGAAAATATCTGGTTTCACTAGGTAGGCGAGAGTCTATTTCTTGAGAAAGTTGTAAATTACAATTAAATGTGCCATAGAAAATTCCAGCGGTGGACGAAAATTCACTATTGTAGTAATTTAGAAGTGAGATTCTTCAATTTTAAATAGCATTCTCACAAGTAAGTGAGAAATACATGACGGCAGGACTTGCAGATATAGTACAAGATCTGGAAGGTTCCAGAACGATCTTAGCAGAAAAATGGGGCTAATGAAAATCCAACGGAGGAACTAGCTTGGTGAATTATAGACAGCGGGTATTTAGATAATATCCCACGTGGTGAGAAGATTTCTCATTTAGTTAGCGTAGGAAAAGCTACTTTCTATTGAGTTTGGCTTAGACAGACAAAAGCTCAACATAGCAAATCCCTCGAAGAATGATTTTGCCCCAAATAATTAATCTCACGCTGTCTATAAAATATCGTTAAAAGCATGTAATCGTTAAAATCATGAAGATGAGGTTAAAACTTGAAGCTGTACTTATCTTGGTTAAATGTTGATAGGGAAGATCCCTTTGACGGATGCCTAGAGTTCCAACATGGCGTGGAGTGAAGAAAGTGTCTCTTGGTTTGAGGAGACTGGCTTGAGTTGAGCCCTGACTGATCGAATCAACTGCCGACTTAGTAGTGAGAGCTGCTCAACGGAGCACGGAGGGACCGAGGAAGGGGAAAAGAGTGGGGGGTAGGAGACAAAAGGAGAACATATAAGTATTGCCAATATTGTAACAAAAAAATGATCTCTTGCTGAGCTGGTCTTCAAAGAGTTGATAACAGTTGATACTAGCGCAGCATGGTGAGTAAAGAAGTGGACGTAGTCCTCTTGCTCAAGGAGAAAATAGCTGGCGATGATAACAGGATCTGGTGGCCAAATGGATAAGTAAGTCCTCCAGCACCAGGAAGAATTGAGGAGCTTCAGAGATTCGCTGCGAGATGACGCTAGGTGGGTCACAGAAGTTATATATCTAGAACAGACTCATACAAAATATAAGCGACCTGAACCCCTAAGAGAGAACAGAAGATCACTGTTGGTGTCTGACAAAGAGGAAGGAAAGAACATGCAAAAACATTGAAAATTATAATCTCAGGTACCGTGTATTCCAAGAATGCACCAATTGGTGCAAAATTGCAGTAATTATCGTGTCTACAAAAAGGTGATAAACATATATACAGTTTTGATTATTTTTGTTCGTCGTCAGTTTACCCTTCAAGTGGGCTTTTCCCACGGACTCAGCTAGGGATCCCACCTTTACCGCCTCTACGGTCAGTGTCCTGGAGCTTGTCATCGTGTCGGGGGATACAACTGGGGAGGCGTGACTAGCGATGGGAAGAATGGGTGGGATAGACGAGGAAGAGGGAAGGAGGTGGCCGTTGCCTAACGGTAGGTACTGACCCCGACTTTTAATGCTGCATTTTAAATCCCATGATAAGTTTTAGCACGGAAAGTGAGAACATTGGAAGTTGCGCAATAGCAGGAATTTTGAGACAAAGGTTAGATGACTTTCGATTGCTTCACAAAGAGAAAGGAAGTTTTGCTAAAGATGATCTTGCCTCCTGCCGACACTTTACCGCGAATAATGCCGTAGCAACAGGGATAATTAATGTGATTGTCTTACGCGTTGGGTAGAACAAGATGAGAGAGGGACAAAAATGACGACCAGAATAGCTCCTCATTGGAATGTGATTTAGAGAAATAATTACTAATAAAGAATCTAGCCGACATTATTAAACATGGAAATTTTAGAACTTAACAGGTTCATTCTGGTTTCGTATTGATAAACTAATTAGTCTAAACAGGATGAAAGTTCCGCCTGATCAAAACTTTATTAATGGAAATCACTGGGTGGTCATTAATGGGACATGTTTCGAGGCCTAAATATTATTATCGGCCCCTTCATCAGCTGCTATGATAGAACGATACAAGAATATTTTTGCGTAGCACTTACAATTCCCTTAGAAATGAATCTTGTATGGTGCACCATAAAGAAAGATTGAAACATTTACGCCTAATATGAGTTACGGTATGTCAAAAGTCTTATGAACTACGGTAGGTCTATAAACATTTCCAATGGACTCCTCACGGTGGTACTTTAGATGTTATTGAAGACACAAATGTATGGTACCGGTTCGGTACGTCAGCAACAGTTCAGAACATCTTTGTTTGAATCAGCTGTAGGAACACTTAATTACTCAATACTTCACCAGCAATATAAAGATGATAAAATCAATGAAGTCGCTGCACTGAAATCATATCTTGCCTAATATAGATCTTACGAAGTGCATAACTTCAACACTTGCCAGGGCAGAAATTGGCCTCTAATCCGTCTAAAAAGAAAAATAAGGTGAAAAATTAGTGAATTGCTAAGGGAGAAATGAGTAGGTGAAGGCCACTTATAAACGTCATAACCAGTAACGAGAAATTACCTTGTTAGAGCAATGATAAATAACCAAACTTATTATATTGGCAAATAGCAAGAGGTTAAATTGTATGCAATGCCGGTTCTGATTTGTCTTTTATTTTAAATAATATAGTTTATAAGTGTCCTTCACCTACTCATTTCTCCTTTAGCAATTCACTAATTTTTCACCTTATTTTTCTTTTTAGACGGATTAGAGCCCAATTTCCGCCATGGCAAGTGTTGAAGTTATGCACTTCGTAAGATCTATATTAGGCAAGATATGATTTCAGTGCAGCGACTTCATTGATTTTATCATCTTTATATTGCTGGTGAAGTATTGAGTAATTAAGTGTACCTACAGCTGATTCCAACAAAGATGTTCTGAACTGTTGCTGAAGTACCGAACCGGTACCATACATTTGTTTCAATAACATCTAAAGTACCACCGTGAGGAGTCCATTGAAAATGTTTATAGACCTACAGTAGTTCATAAAACTTTTGACATACCGTAACTCATATTAGGCGTAAATGTTTCAATCTTTCTTTATGGTGCGCCATACAAGATTCATTTCTAAGGGAATTGTAAGTGCTACGCAAAAATATTCTTGTATCGTTCTATCAAAGCGGCTGATGAAGGGGCCGATAATAATATTTAGGCCTCGAAAAATGTCCCATTAATGACCACCCAGTGATTTCCATCAATAAAGTTTTGATCAGGTGGAACTTTCATCCTGTTTAGGCTAAACATGGAAATACGCAGAATGTAATGAGGAATATTCCCGTAGTGATTGAAACGAAGGTTGAATTCGAATTACAAATATTCATGTCATTTTATAATATTGCCAAGGATTGCCGCTCATTTATGATGGTACACGAATCTCGTAACTAATGAGAAGAAATACGAGCAAGGATCGAGGTTCTTTGATTGTCGAACGTCAAGCAGGGTTAACGTGAATATTACTCGAGCCCAGGGCGCGATTGGAACATTTGACGGGGAACTCAGTGGTAGTCCCGGTGATGTGACAGAAAACCGAGGTATCGAGTGCAGTGAATTAGAAGTTCTTACAAGTGTAAAGAACAGTTTTCAAAGCGAGTTAATGTTACAAATTGACTTCGAAGTCTCGATATACAGTAGCATATATACTTCAGCATTATAGTAGTGAAATCTGAGAACAGTGAAGCTGTATTTTAGCATTATAAGACTGCATTATATAATAGATTAGTTAAGCGGTGATTGACGAATATTGTAGCCAGCATAAAAGTGTACTACCTAGCGAAGGCAAGCGAGTTGCGACACAGCAGCGATATCACGCATTCAATAGTAACGTGATCCTACAAACATTGACTGCAGGCAGTTATAGTGGAGTTATTTATCTCTATATATATAAAAATGAAAGTTTGTCTGTTTTGTATTCTGAATTTCTACGGAAATTTGCGTTATTTACGCGTTTCAGACTGTTTTATGACGGATGCACGCGAAAATAAATTTTTTGCCCGTCTGTCTGTCTGTTTGTTTGTCTGTCTGTGGACAACTATGTTCCATTTTAACTCGAGAAGGGCTGGGTGGATCAACGTAAAATTTGTTACAGATATCCTTCAGAGACAGGGCACTAATCATTGATGTAACTCTTCTCTGTAGCTCTCATAAAAGGCTTCCTACCCCCTTAAAACACTTGCTGAAATAGGCGTAGAAGAGCGAGTCAAAGCTCATTTTCAGCTCCTAAATGTGAGAAATGAAACTCAGGGACCCCTAAAACCACCTCTTTAGGCCCTAAAACCAACCGTTTTTTAGTATTACCAGAAAACTAATTTCATAAAAAGAATGCAATCCGGTAACCATGGCAACAGAACCTCACAGGTCCATCTATTGCTGTAAGCGTGTCGTCTCAAAACTCACGAGTCTTAAAACTCACGAGTCTCAAAATTCACAAATTTCAAGATGAGGGTTAGTAAAAGTAGGTTCTAACCGGTTTCTGCACCTGGGCCAGTCTCAAAACTCACGAGCTAATTTCTTCTTGGGAAACACAAAATAACGAACTTCATGATTCCAATGAAGTTGTTTAGGCCTGCTTGATGTTTCCAAGCAGAATTGCTGAGTTATACTTGGAGAATTCGGTCTGAGGTAGATTGATAATTCCTCGTAAAACAATACAAACGAAATCCCAGGCAGTGTGAGTCACCGTACAGCTCATACTTTCTGCGGTTATCGCAGGCACGTGCTCTCAGGAGTCGTGAGTTTTGAGACTATTTGTTACTATTTTTAGCTCGTGAGTTTTGAGACGTAACCGCCGTAAAACGCAATACAATTCCATTTATTATATTACGGAGATAGTTTGCAAACGGCTATAAGTTTATAACGGAACCAAATCAAGCTGTAAAATTCATCAATACATATAATGCGCTTAAGGGGGTCAAGGGGTACTCTAGATTTTTTTTCACGCGATTTACACGTGCGGGTGTGGTACGGAAGGTCTATGATGTCCCTATCTCTATATTGTTATATTATAATAATAATAATTATTATTATTATACTACGGCCTACAACGACGAGACGAAGCTTATTTTCTGTCCCTTGGTGTCAGAAACGAAACTCGGAGACCCTAAATAGCCGTAAAGGGTCCCCGAAAACTACATTTGAAGGCTCTAATACCAACAGTTTCTGATATTCCCAGAAAACTAATTTTATTTAATAAACTAATGAAGGAATGCACGCCAGTAGCCATGACATAAGCATCTCAAAAGGTGACATCCATCTTTTCATCTATTTCTGCAAGAAGTAATGCCAATCCATTTATTAAATTTCTGTGAACGTTTGCAAATGGCTATAAGGTTATCACTGAACCAACTAAAACTGTAAAATTCATCAGTGCGTTTAAGGGGGTCAGGGGTTACCATAGATCTTTTCACACGACTTAAACGTGCGATATGTTGTACAAAAGGTCTATTATATCTCCAAATAGCAACATTATTTTCAAAAATTTCTGAATTGAAACAGTATTTTATTTCTAGCTTTTAGGAATTTGGGCCATTGGAGGCTAAAACCCCTGAATTTTCACGCACCACAAGCCTTTATAATTTATTAAAGGGGTCTTCAGCTGGATGGGGACTTGACACAACAGTGAGGGTCAGTTTTTATGTGACGTGTATTGCGTTTCGTCTACGAGGTTTTCAATTTTATTTTCACATCAGGAAGTACACGTTAGGTAAATTTAGTTTCAGAGCACATTTTAACTAATCATACTTCTTTGTCGACAAACAGGTTCCAAGCCTCTAACCATTGCAACAGTATCTCAATTGATTACGTCTGGCTATTAATACCAAAGACCGTTCGAAGAATGGGTACTTGTGCTAGTTATTAGTATAATTTCCACTATGTCTGACATTCTGAGGTTGAGAGGATAGCAGATCGTTATGGCAGCTTAAACGTAATGCGTACGGAACATGACGTGCATTGAAGAATTGGAATATTTTGAGCAACTAACTATCTAAAAAATTCCAAAATATGCAGAAACTCAAGAACAAAGCTACATATTTCAACTTTAAAATGAAGAAGCTGAATCATCTAAGATCAGCGTTCAGAAGAACAGAAGAAATTGGAATCAGGGCCACTACCCGATTCAAAGCTTGAAAACTGGTCTGAGCCGAATCCAGAGTCCAGGATGGTGTAGTTCGATGCCAGGCGATGGAGTTCGACTCTCGACAATACAGTTATTTTGGAGGAAGAAGACGGCAGGCAGCAGGATAGCAGAATGGAGAATACTGTTCCTAAGATCTTCCAGATTCGTCAAAGGTAGAGGGAGATTCATTATGTAGTTTGTCTGGTAGTTTTGAGTATTTTGGAGCAACACAGTTCACCATTGTTTTGGTAAATTAATATTTCTTTAAATTTAAAGTAGAAGTTTGGGATATTGTATGATCCATAATTAATTTGACAGTTTTAAACATTTGATAATTTTATCTACAGAGTGGATTGTGTTTTAGAAGTTGAATTTTGATACTTGCGATTATGAAATTCATTCTTAAATTCATTAATAGTTTCGTTTGCGATAATAACGTTGGGAATTTTAGCGTAAGAAGATCATAGTTAGGAGGAAGATACTACGAATATAGAATATTATTTTCATGCTTTATTTTATTACGACGATCTAATCAAGAATATTTGCGATGATTGAATTTGATGATATATTTGATATAACAATTATTAGGAATGGAAATACACTTGAATATATGATAATTTGGATCTATGGACGTCATTTAAAGAATTTGTTCTTTAATAAGACTAGACAAGTCTTCACGATTATTCCTTATTACGTGTAGACACTTTGAATATATCAGATTTAGGCGAATTTGAATCACTATAAATCGTGATATGTCGTACAATGAGAATAATAAAATTCTGATAACAACTTTTGTTTTTGAACATAGTAACTACAAAGTAAACCAAGGAAAGTTCATGCACTGTAATTTAAGGTCAAGATAAATAAAACTATTAAGGCAACGAAGTAATTAAAATATATTATGAAGATCCTATTGCATTATATTGAAGCAGAGAACTAGTGTGAAAGTTCTGATGTAAAGTTTTACAATGACATTTTAAGTTTTGTTGTACGACAAGGAAATGCCGTGTTATGCATTGAGTATTGTAATGAGAGAGTAGCAGCAATGATATTAAGCTCTAATACGTAGTGTAGACGGATTATGGAGGATTGTGATGCATTCACACTAAAACATATTATTTATTCTTGGGTTTTTACCATAACTTATATACCGTAGTGGACTGTATTCCGTCGCGATGTTGTTCCAACAATCATCCTTGTTGCCAATCCACAAACCAAAAACTCCCAACCAAAGCCGTAAGGTCCCGTGACCACAAACAAACATTATTAACAAGATATTGACAATATTTACGTATGAGCTTGGCTTAATTGCTTGGCCATAATCAGCTCGGAATTGAAATAAACTACTATAAAAATGTAGCGACGGTAAAATAATGCAAGTAGCATTTATAAGAATATTATTAAACATTAATAAATATATTATACGTAATCCCGAGTGTTCCTGTAAAAGCAGCCCTCAGACTATAGATCATATAATTTTCGTGTGCAGTGAAGTGAAAAATATTAGGCAATTCTTGATTAATAGTGTTAATAAGGACGATAACTGGCCGATGCAGAAATCTGTGCTATTAAAAAGTATGTAAAGGAATTTTCTAAATTTGTTAATGCTCTCGAAAAAAATGTATTAGTTATGATAACTATAGTCTAGTATTATGATAGGCCAATTTTTACGATTACGTGTTTCGACCTTCAAGCGGTCATCATCAGATCCTGATCACTGAGTTGAGGCTTAAATATATATAAATTTTATCTAACTACATATATGTTGTATTGCGTACAATGGTGTCTATATTTTTATTCGCTGCTTGAATCTCGTTGAGCCAGGTTTGTCAGTTTTATCTACACGGGTTAGTGTATTACGTATGGATATTATGTACGTGTATACAAATTAGAACAACACCTCAGGGTAGCAGCGGCTGCGACAACAGCCCCACTAAGAAAATAAGGGGTAATCCACACTAAGGGTATAATCAGGGCAATAATTCGAAACCTAGACCTTCGGAATAGCACGTCACCCGTGCAATCATTGTACGTGAATCAACCAGCAGGTTCTTCCGCAGGCCATCTTTGGTATTAAGGTATAATGCACCTTCCCAAACATAAACGTTTGTGTATTTGTGTATGAGTCCTATAGGGTGGTATTTAAAACATGATATGGCTTGACTGGAATATCATCATCAGTACTCCTGAATTACTTTTGAATTTAGCCACTCATAAGCAGAAACATTTCATTCTATTGGTTTCATTTCAATTATAATGCATAGGCAAACTAGGAAAAAGTCTTGAGTAACAACATATGCAAAATTTAAATAATTAATCGAATTAATTTAGTAACTTGATTGATAATGCGAAGTACTACGCAATCAATAATTTTGATTGTCTACATGACAGAAGTCAATTTATATTCAAGACTCTGCCCGTAGCGTAGCCGTGGTCGTTAAATCGTGCGCCAAGACCACATTGACACCTACAGCAAGTCCGGACACCGTTGGTTCAAACACAGCGCTGACAGCGGCTATCCTCTGTAGGTCTTCCCCACACTCCCTCCAGGCGAATTCCAGGATAGTGCCTTATTTTAAATCCCGGGGCACCTAACCCTAATACAGCTAAACTCATTACTACAGTCATCACATAAATCTAGGTTTTCAGACAAACTTAAAACACACCTAACTACATGCAGCTGAAGACCAAGATGTCCCAACAAAAAGCAACATATTGAGTACTACCGACAGGAGTGAAGGGAATACAAAAAATGACATGTTGAAATCTTCCTATTATATCTTCCATGACTTGCGTAATGCTTTATGTCACTCAACTGAGTTCTCTTGGTAACATATAAATTTATGTAACTTTCGTCACTACAATTCAATTTGCGAGCAAAAATTTTAAATTAAAGGCTGAATAATTCAGACCTAAAGTGTCCTAATGGTGTGCATACTCTCCAGGGACGGACACCGGTAATGTGCAGGAAGGTAAGGACTGAAACTAATCAAGACCAAAAATATATAATTTACTGGCTGGGCTCAAGCAAATGAATAACATGCTCCATTAATTTTCGTTAGACTCTAGGCGCTCAATTTAATTGTTGCGTTCAGGTGCTTTCAGTTATTCAATGATAATTGACACCGGGGGTGGGTGGGGTGGATGGGCCTACCTACCTGTTTTCAGAGGTCCGCATCGCTAACTGCAAAATCACCGCCAGAAGACATGCCCCAACAGAAGAACACCTATAGGTGGAAGAAGGTGGAGAAGAGGGAAACGCACAGGCTCGTCTACAGACACAGTCCGATAACCCACAGGACTACCACCAACGAAATGATGCCACAACAGTTGCTTAATATTTTAAAAGAACATTTAATCACCAAAAAGGGGCAAGAAAATATAAATTAATAAAATCCTCCAGCCAAGACAACATTTAAAAAACAATTACTGCCACCAAAAAAAACTCTCTGGTGATGGACATAGGCTTAAGGCCAAAACAAGTCAATTACCAATGAAAACTAAAGAAGGCTTTACATGCTAGTTTGCTGAGCAAAAACGAAAACATTTAATTTAAAGAAATATATAATAACGCCCAAAAGAAAGAAAATCAGCAGACAGAGATCACCAAATGAGAACGGGCTTGATAAACCACTAAGGTACGCAAAACTGACTCGACATGCAAGGATCAAAGCCACGAGGAAAAGAAAGTTTTTTTTATTAATAAAATAGGACCAATTTACAAATCCAAAATTTTCATGACGGCGGTATACTCAGGACCACTCACAAGCAAAACACAAGGTAAAATTAAAGATGAACAAAAAACATTCCAATCTACCACCACAACACGTTTGAGTGTCCCGCTCGACGCGCAGAGAATTACACTCACAGGACCACAATGCACTCTGGCAAAACAAAAAACAAACATGGCCACGAAACAAATGCTTGCATGTCCAGCCGAATCACGGCAAACAATTACCTTTTAAAATAAAACGTCACCAGAGAGACAAGAAAAGGAGGAAATAATTACCGCTTAACACGATTAAAACGAGGTAATTTAGAATGCTACAGATCGTAAAGCAAATTAACAAAGGCGAATTCCTAAGATTACCAAAAGAAAAGAACCAATTAACCACAACCAGAATTCCCATAAGGAAAATAAACTAAATAAATAATAAATTACAACGTAAGATAAACTTGAAACGTGTCTCCGGAAGGTGCGAAAGAAAACATCAAAATTTACATAACAGGTAATATTAACAAAACAGAAAATTTTGGCCTACAATGCGAAACAAAATACATTATTAAAACATCCATATAAGGCCAAAAACGGAGCTCCCATAACAATATATATATAATATATAATAAAACGTACCTTAAAATCCTTCCTCAGTGGAGACACAAGGTAGCAAAAAACTAACACATTTTAAATAATTTTAAAATACAAAAACTGCCTCAAAATGGCTAACCCAGCACATGCGCCGTTTTGGTTACAAGCACTTTTGCTTGCAGAGGAAAAGACGCAATTATAGCCTTAGGAGCACAGGCATTTCCTTTTTTTTTTTAATACATCCATATTTCGTGGAGACCAGGGGGCAAGCCCCCGGGCAAACGGCGACACCCTTTCACGACCAGCTAGCTTCTTGCTTTTTAGACGACAGACTGAGAAGATGCCAACATGGCGGAGATCCAAAAGTTAAAAGCCGCAGTGCATTAATGTTAATTGTAATTGTCCAATCACAGATTGACACATCAAGTAACAATGTGCGTATTATATAATTATTTTGGCGGCATGATGCCTATAGAGTCTTTTGTTTAATGACGTAGACCACTATATTTTTTAAATATGTCTTGATTAGACGAGACCAGAAGACACCACTCACACACCCTAGCGGTAGAAGATACAACCCCCGGCTAGAGGTGCCGACAGATGCTGCCATCTCGAGTTCACTAGCCACACCAAGCCATCTAGGCGGGCGCTTTTAACGTAGGGAATACAAATATGTAGAGGAGATTCATAAATAAAAACGTTGGGACGTGCTTTGCACGTAACAATAATCATCATACAAGATCAATTCTTTTAATTTGAGACTAATACGCCTTCCAGCGTTCCGTCTAGCATGCAAGACTCTGGAAAATGAAAACACTTTAAACATACCCTATTACCCATGAGCAGTCAATATTATTGTGGCGTCCTCTTCCGTTGTTGATTCTTTTAGGGGCTTTGCGACATTGTGGTCATGTAGCTCCGTGTATTTGGGTGTGTGATAACTTTTTCTGATAACACGTGTCACTCTGATGTCAGTACTAGTGTGTGCATTTGTAATTAAGTTAGAATTTGGGTAGGAAGCAGCCGTGGCCTTAAATTGGGTACCATGCCAGCAATTGCCTGGTGTAGAAGTATAAAACCACGGAAATCCACTTTCAGGATAATTGAGGTAGGAATCGAACCCACCCCTTCTTAGTTTTGCCACACAAGGCTGAGTGTACCCCGTTACAGCCCTCAGAGGAGAATTAAATTTCAGGCAGAGCCGGGAATCGAACCCCAGCGTAAATCGACTTAAAATCTGTGCGGAATTTATTATTTGCTGGAGGTTACAATAATTGATTAATAATAATACTAATAATAATAATATGTATAGATGTGAAATGTTGTATATTTGAGTTGCTCTTAAAATATTCCATTACTATCGAAATCAGGTCTGTAGCAAAGTTTTTTAACCAAACAATATTTTACTAGAAGGAAATGAAATTACTTGAAAATAATAAATTGAAGTACCTAATGAAATATGTATGGTCTCTAGTAAATTATCTTCTAAAAACGTATAAATGTACTGTGTTGCTCTCAAGATTAAAATCAAATTGAATTTGTTAATTTTACACATAAAGGGAATATTAATTATACGTTAAAACAACATGGAAATGGTCTTCTAATGCAATCAAGAGTAGCGTTGGCTGTGCTTCTTGAGATGTAATATGTTGTAATATTCTTTGAATGCATAATCTGCAATTTACATACAGTTATATACATTTGAAAAACTTATTTGGAAGACCATATGGCAATTGGATGTGCACAACCTAAAATAAGCCTTGGTTCTTTTCAGATTAGAAGGGTATGATTTTATAGATGTTGCATAAAAGGTTATGTGGCATGTGCGTATAACATGAATCCATTGCCGTCCTATTACATTACACAACTAATAATAATATAGCCTATTTGTTGCAGGGCTGGCATGCGAAATTAAATTCATGGCTGTGGGGACGAAAATAATTTAATTTCGCCGTAAGCGCGATATTCGGGAGCGAAATGATAATGATTGTCGGCGCGTAATTAAATCAAAGCGAAACTTAATTCGAAGCGAAATTAATTTAGTTCCAGACTTATAATTTCGCTCCCGGCGCAAAATTAATATCGTTCCTCACATTTAATTTCGCTCCAGGCGCGAAATTAATTTCGTTCCACACTTTTAATTTCGCTCCAGGCGCGATATTAATTTCGTTCCAGACTTATAATTTCGCTCCCGGCGCGAAATTAATTTCGTTCCACACTTTTAATTTCGCTCCAGGCGCGATATTAATTTCGTTCCAGACTTATAATTTCGCTCCCGACGCGAAATTTATTTAGTTCCAGACTTATAATTTCGCTCCCGGCGCGAAATAAAATTCGTTACAGACTTTTAATTTCGCTCCCGAGGCGAAATAAAATTCCCAAACGGCATTAAGTTTCGCTCTCCGACGTGTATTTAAAATGCATGAAACATTTAATTTCGTTGTTGAAATTAAAATACAGTATATTCGTTTCGAGAGTTAAATAATGTTCTGTACGATGTTCAAAGTCCTGACGTCTGTCTGTTAGGTAGTCAGCCCGAAGGCTGGTTGGATCCTCAAAAAGTACCGCCGGTAGGTTATGTGGGTAGATACCCACAAAAACTCAAGGCAGCGCTATAGTGAGGCGTACTAGACAAGATGGGGGGTGAGGTAGTTTGCCATCGCTTTCCTCACTGAGTCAGAACAGCAGTACTAACCCTATGAGTAGAACCCTTCACAGCATCCACAGGCACTGACTGCCCCGAATTTCATTACTAAGCACCACCCATACCTCTGTAGCTTCCACATAATCACAGCCATGTTTAAGACTGAGACATCGGTGAAAAGCCACATTTTACTCTAGCCCGTGCCAACAGTCAAATGCAAATGAGTCAAGTTACAAAACTCGTTTAATCAACTTGTGAATAAGGATCATTTTCATGAGAAACGTTTCTCTGGACTTTGCCTCACGTATCTTTTGTGCTTGTTGTTTTCTACTTTTGGTTGGTGTTTTTGTGTTTGCTTTGTGCTTTTGCTTTTGAATTTGACTTATTGCTTTTCTTTCTTGGTTTTGTGTTTGTGCTCTGCTTTTGCTTTTTTGAATTTTGCTTTATGTTATTTGTTTTTTGTTTTCTGCTTTTGCTTTTGTTTTTGAATTTTGCTTTTTGCTTCGTCTTTTTTGTTTTTGTTTTGTGTTTGTTTTCTGCTTTTGCTTTTATGAATTTTTCTTTTTGCTTTATGTTTCTTGTTTTCTGATTTTGCTTTTTTTTTGTTCTGCTTTTGCTTTCTGCTTCGTCTTTTTTGTTTTGGTTTTGTGTTTGTTTTCTGCTTTTGCTGTTTTTGAATTTTGCTTTTTGGTTTGTGTTTCTTTTTTATTCTGCTTTTGCTTTTGTGTTTGAATTAACATTTTACTTCGTGTTTTGTGTTTTTGGTTTTGCATTTGTTTTCTGGGAAATAAAAATAAAACAAAATCAACAAAACAAAATAAAAACAAAAACAAAATAAAACAAATAAAACAAGACAATTTAAAACAAAATAAAACGAAATAAAGTAAAACAAAAAATAAACAAAACAAAATAAAGCAAAATAAAATAAAACAAAATAAAATGAGGTAAAATAAATAAAATAATTAAATAAATAATGTTACGACATGGTCCTTATTCACAAGTGGATTAAACGATTTTTGCAACTGGACGACTCAAATGTAGTGCACGGGGTCGTTGGAATGAGGGAGATGGCTACCTGGGAGGCTTGTCGTAGTATAGTATCTATGTGTGCAGTATATGCGTCGACCGTCGTCTGGTTATCCAGTGGGAGATGGTCCGCACGGAGGTGATTGTTGACGTAGGTGCGGTATTCCTGACAGTTTGCTGTGCAGAAATTCTGGACCATCCTGGGAGGTGGTAGTGGGGGAAGAGGGAAGTTGAGTAAAACGGGGGCATGATCACATCCTTTGAGTGGCAGGACAGACACGTCAAACAGATGGCGGAGGGAGTTATGAGCAATGACTGCGTCGGGGTGGTATTGGAGGAAGGACGGGTAGATTCTGGGAGAGGGACGAGGGTGGCGTCGATGTGACGTAGGTAGATGTCTAGGCTATGAAGTTCTAGGGCCGAACGGGAATGAAGGTTGAGGTCGGCCATTAGAATTAAATGGGGGAAGACTTCAGACACGTGGGTAATGCAGTCTTTGGGGATGGGGTGGTAGGGACGAATGTAGATGGTGGCTAGGTGTAGGACGCGGGAACAAATAAGGCTTTCGGAGAAGAAAAGAAACAAATTTCATTTCAGAAACAAAATGAAATGTTCCATGCATTTTAATTTCAGGCCGGAGGGGGGGACTAAATGCCGGGAACGAAATTGATGGTCGTTAACAAATTTTATTTCGCGCCAGGAGCGAAATTAAAAGTCTGTAATGAATTTAATTTCGCGCCAGGAGCGAAATTAAAAGTTTGTAACGAATTTCGTTTCGCGCCGGGAGCTAAATTAAAAGTCCGTAATGAATTTAATTCCGCGCCAGGAGCGAAATTAAAAGTCTGTAACAAATTTCATTTAGCGCCGGGAGCTAAATTAAAAGTCCGTAATGAATTTAATTCCGTGCCAGGAGCGAAATTAAAAGTTTGTAACGAATTTCATTTCGCGCCGGGAGCTAAATTAAAAGTCCGTAATGAATATAATTTCGCGCCAGGAGCGAAATTAAAAGTCTGTAACAAATATCATTTCGCGCCGGGAGCTAAATTAAAAGTCCGTAATGAATATAATTTCGCGCCAGGAGCGAAATTAAAAGTCTGTAACAAATATCATTTCGCGCCAGGAGCGAAATGTTATTCCATTGGACAATTTCATTTCGCGACGCTAAATTAAATTGATAATGCATTTCGTTTCGCATGCCAGCCCTGATTTGTTGACTGTTGGGGAAATTAAAATTTTACCTAATGAATAGGTGATTAAATGATAATCCAGCTTAAAGTCAATAATGTATTGAAACTAATTATGATGCAATACTAGTTTCGGTTAACTTTTAACCTTCTTCATTTATATTAAAAATAAACATATTAAACTAAGAGCATCAATCTAACATTAACATTCTATGAAAAAAGAGATGAAGTCTAAAAATAAAATATTCACTGTATTTTCCTTCTTAGTAATCGTAGACTAACCTTCAAATATTAAAAGATATGTTAAAAATATTGTTAATTATAATCGGAAATACTGTCTAATTGGAATAAATCGTTAACATTTGGAAAAATATATACGGTAATGTAAATTTTCTATTAAATTCAGATCTGTTGCAATTGAATTATTATTGAAATTTTAGAAAACTTATACATTATTTTTGAGGTTCTAAAATATAGAAATCTGCCTCTATGGAGTACGAAATGGTGTGGAAAAGATGTTCCTATGTTTTCAAAATGCTATTATCGTCAAATAAATTGGTCGTTAATTGTACATTCTTTGGAGAAACTCAAATTGATGTGGCTGTCGATGTAGAATCTTATTGGAAATGCGCTCTTCAGTAAAATGGTTGTTTTGACGGTTGATCGTTTTATTTAATACCCTTTAGGTTTCAGTTACATATTAATAACAACAAATAATCTTTAAATGGGCTTTTAAAATCGTTAGACTATGTTGTATGCACTTTCATATCTCATATTTCACCAGCAAGTGAAACATTTGTTCTGAATTGTGTGAAGTGACACGTGTATAAGGTTTGTAAGTTTGTTGGTGTCTACTGTAAAATTAACACGGGACGTAAAGAACTCTGATAATTTATGGCTGATTGTTTCTTGGCTCCGATTTCAAGTGTGAGATTGTTGCTATTTCTATCCATAATTGGTGTGCCACGTTCGATATCTCACCCCAGTCAGCAAAGACACGGAAAGGCACGTATGATATTGAGCTGGTTTCTGAAAATGTCGTTCATTGAGCGTGGTTTACCACAAACTTTCAAATCTTCTTAATGAGCCAGTCTTCTGTTAATCTATGAACATTATTTAAATGTTTGTAAATAGGATACTTATTCCTTGTCTATATACCCTGACGTGGTAGTTCGATGTTTTAGAATGTATTTCTGTGTCTTCAAATCAAATTGCGTTTTTTTTTCAGACACGTTCCGTATGGAAAGTTTACACCAATAATAATAATAATAATAATAATAATAATAAACTATAGTCTAATAATAATAATAAACATAATATAACCCTAACCTTTAGAGGTACATGACCTAGATGTTTTTCCCCCTTACAAGTACAATCATCACCACCATCTCCTTCTAATTTCTGGTCTAAATATTCATTAGATATTATTGTAATATTAATATTCACTGCAGTAAAATAACACAGGTTATCATACAGATGGGCGTGAAGCCTTTCATACTGTAAGCACACAAGGTTGAAGAACAATAAGCCCCTAATACCTAAATGAAGCAACAATAACAATCCTTTTATGGTAAATCAGTTAACAAGTTAGGCTATGAGAGCCGCTTTCGTGTTGATTATTGATCAAAAATATTATTATTAATACTATTAATTTAATAATAATAATGTAATACTAATGATTTTCAAAACGGCTTTTCATATTGTTAAAACATGTTTAATACTTCATCATACATCAAACTATTATTATTATTGTGATTGTTGTTATTATTATTGTTAATAAAGTGTACTCAGTATCCATTTTATGATTACAGAATGCAAAAGGTACAGTAAAAGCCGCATTTATGCCACGCGTCAACCGATGAGTAAATTCCATTGATCAAATAACTAATGCAGGAGTGGGAGTATTTACTGGCTTATTTATACTCCTTGGCGTCTAGCTTTGATGCCATGAAATTAAATTTGTACACGGAGTTCCGGCGCCAAGCAAGACCAACAAGCATCAAGTGGGATCATACAAAGTACAGTCGATCGATTGGATTGAAATAGAATAACAAGTATCGACTCCACTACTGAACTCGTTCTATTTTTATTTGGAGTTGGCATTTCTGTCTGTGTGCACGAAGTTTACTCTCCCAATATGAGTCAGTTCTTTCATTAATATCTCTCCGCTTCGTAACAATCTGTTATATGAATGTGGCGGTTAGGTTTTCCGATACGCCATTGCAATTACTGGTTACAGCCAACGGTGGGGATGGAGTGGGCGTAGGGAGAATGCATCCCTGGTGAGTGAAAAGCTTCACCAGTTCACTTCCAGCACGATAGAGAAAATGCGTTAACGTGTCCGAAAATATAAAACACAAGATAGCCTACTGGACTTTATTAGGCTACTGACAATGGATTATTCAGTAAACGCATATTTTTGTTTCTTTTCTTTTAATGTATTTTGACTGTTTGAAATCTCATTGCTTTCATTTTATCTTAATTAAATTCCGTTCCAAACAATAAAATGTCTATAAACTGCCGTCTGTTTAGCGTTATACAGGATTTTTTCAGTAATACAAGTGAGTACTGTATATCGCTGCGACTTGCTTTAATAAACAACACGCTAATGGCTCTTATAGCGAAGCGTGTTAACTGATACACCATAAATATGTAGTTGTTGTTGTTGATTCATTTAGGGATTAAGTGCCCGTTGTTCATCAGCCCTGTGTTCTTTTAATGCAGTACTTGTGTATTGGATATTTAAGCTAGAAATCTGATTTTTGTTATAATGGGAGAAACATGTAAGCCATCTACCCATAATGATATGGGTGATAGTGAAGGGACTGAAAGGAATGAAAGGACACAAACACAGAGACTGACAACTTTTGGTCCGTGTGGATCTCATAAGTCTACTTTTTTTTTTTTTTTTGCAAAAATTAAAAGTAGGTTAATACATATTAAAGAACGCTTGTTTTTAGCCTATTTTCAATTTTGAAAAAATAGGCTTATGAAATCACCTTTTGTCCGTGTGTGTGTGCATGTGTGTGTGTGTGTGTGTGTGTGAGGTGTGTGTGTGTCCCCCTCTAATAAAATCTAAACGGCTGGAGCGATTTCAATGAAACTCGGTAGGTTCATAGCACTATTTCCGGCGACCTCGACCGTGCCGTTCAAATTTTGTTACGTCTCACCAATCCAACATGGCGGCTGTGCGAAATATTTCACTAGCATTCAATATCTCCGAAACTATTACCGATATCGCCCTGAAATTGTTTACGGTGATAAAGGGCACTACTAGAAGTTCATCTATGAGACTTTTAAAAACCTGGTGACTACAAAACCAACATGGCGGCCAAGCGAAGTTGAGACTTTTAAATAGACTTTTCTCGCGATTTAACTATCCAAACGAAATGAAACTTGGTACAGCAAATGTTTATTCACATTGTAATGCACTGAAGTCTAATTTAGTTCAATTGTTTACATAACCTCAAAATGGCGGCTGTGCGAAATATTTCACTGACATTCTATATCTCCGAAACTATTACAGATACCACCCTACAATTTTGTACGGTGATAAAAGGTACAGATACAAGTTTACCTATGTATATTTCATAAACCTGTAAACTACAAAACGAACATGGCGACCAAGCGAATTTGAAATATTTTAATAGACTTTTCTCGTGATTTAACTCTCTGAGCGCTGTGAAATGTGGTACAGTAAATGATTTTGCAGATTGTAATGCACTGCCATCTAATTTAGTTCAATTGTTTACATAACCTCAAGATGGCGGCTGTGCGAAATTTTAAAATTAAGTTTTCATTCTTGTGTCGTAATCATGCGATCGAAGTGAAAGTTTGAATAATGAAGCTAGGCAATAATTGTCCTTGAATGGTACATAACTCTATGGCCTATACATATAACAATCCTAAATGGCGAGCTTCCGAAATATTTAGACGGTTCTCAATATCTCTGAATCTTTTACAGCAACCAAACTGATTTTTTTTATGTTCATAGAGACTATGAACATATGTTCACCTATAGGACTTTCAGTAACCTGGTGAGCACAAATCCAACATGGCGGTGACGCGAACTATAAATATTTAAATGGACGTTTCTCGCGAATTAATTATCCGAGTGCCGTGAAACGTTGCACGTTAAATGCTTATACAAATGTTGATCCACTGTCATCTAATTTATTTCAATTGTTTGCATAATCACAAGATGGCTGCTGTGCGTAATTTTAGAATCTCGTTTTTACTTCTTGTGTTCTAATCATGCGATTGCAGTTTGAATACCACACGTACACAATAATCTTAATGTAATAGTACAAAAATAAGAATCCAACCTGGCGACCATCTGAAATATTTAGACGGTTCTCATTATCTACGAATCTGTTACAGCAATTAAACTGAAATTTTGTATGTTGATAGTGGCAATTAACTTGAGCAGGATATATGAAAATAGGCTGTATAGTTCTTCACGGAACTACTTGTTTAAATTGAACTTGATCTACAGATTTAAATGAAATTAAACTATGATTGTTTTAATCTATTCATTGAATCTTTATCTTCAATCTGTGAGAAGCAGATTTTTGAATTGCTCAAAACGGAAGTAGATATTTGGATTTTAATTTGATCATATATGGGTCGACACTAGCGCTCGTAGTGATAGATTTAGGTCACGAAGGATGTGGCAAAACAGTTGGTGTGCATGACTTGCCAGTCAAAAGGGGAGTAGATATTTCAATTTTGTTTTGACCCTGTATGGATCAACACCAACGCTCGTGGTGATTGATTTAGTGAACTACACACGACAAAGGATGTGGTCTAATGCTTGGTGTCCATGATTTGACAGTTTATTGTGTGTCACCATGTCGGCAACACGTAAGAGGCGTTAGGTTAATACAAAGAAAAATCAAAATTGGAATAATAAAATTAACAAGAAGTTCCGTGAAGAACTATACAGCCTACTTTCCAAGCCAATGATTACTCTACAGTATATGAATCAATCTAGAATAATGACGAAATTAAGTTGGTAATATCGAAATATCTAATTAGTTCAAAATATACCTGGTATAATGTAGCCAAATAGAGCACTACAGTTGGCAGCCCTGGTGACTGAATATATTCTTAGTTCCATCTCTAAAGGTATAGAATACAAAATTTGGTTGAAGTCCAATGGACGTTACATGCAGTTAGACATTGGATCTATCAGCACGCGTAAAAGCATGTTGCCAACAATACCATGCGTGTGCTGGTTAGAAATAATCTGAAATATTATGATATCTTGTTGTGCCAATTTTGGATGAAATCCATTTGTTAGTATAGAAGTTACATGTATTTTAAAATTGGACATATCAGCAGGCATATAATCATGTTGGCAGCACTGCCTTGTATTAATTACTCCAAATTAATCTAGAGCTGTTGGCTTGCATACTTTCTGATATATTGATATTAGGGTAAAAAATATAGACAGCATTTATTAACAGTTGGCAGCCCTGATTGCTCTTAACAATACTTATAGCCATATCTGTTATGGTACACATAGTACATACGAAATTTGGTTGAAATCCAATTGATAGTATAGAAGTTACATGTATTTAAAAATTGGTACTATCAGCAGGCTTATAATCATATTGGTAGAACTGATGTATGTAAGTTACTCCAAATTAATCTAAAATGTCAGTATGTACGTGTGCATAGTTTAAAGCTGTTGGATTGCATACTTTCTGATATATTGTTATTTTGATTTAAAACAATAGAGAGAGCAATTATTAACTGTTGGCAGCCCTGGTGGCTCTTAAGAATACGCTCAGTCATATCTGTTTATGTACAGATATTACATACAAAATTTGGTTGAAATCCAATTGATAGTGTAGAAGTTATATGCATTTAAACATTGGACCTATCGGAAGACTTAAAATTATTTTGGCAACACTGTCATGGTTGGCCTCCTGGAAATTAAACTGAAATAGTGTTGTCTACATGTGTGCCAATTTTGGAATAGCTCCCATGCATACCTTGCAAGATATCCAACATGGAGCTCAAATTTCAGCAGTTGGTAGCACTGACATCATTTTTAAATATGGACGTGTGATATTCCGGTGCACATCTTTACTCATACTTAATTTGGTTTTGATTGCTGCAGCCGTTTAGGAGTTGAGAGGGGGGGGGGGGCACACACACACAGCCAGCCAGCCAGACAGACAGACACACATTTTCTCGGATCGATCTCATAAGTCTAATTTTTCCTCATTTTTGCAAAATGTGAAAAGTAGGCTAAAAATTAGAAAGTAGTCAAAATCAGTGACGAACTTGGAAAGAGTCGGCAAAAAGAAGAAGTCATTATAATTATTAATCGATCAACAAATACAAATTAAATTACTTCAATGAAACGCAAACTTCGTCAACTGAATAGGAATATAGACGATACTCGTATGGTTTCGTTCAAACAATACATGGACACCAAGCGTTAGACCACTACCTTTGTCGTATGCAGTTAACTAAATCTATCATCACGAGCGATAGTATTGACCCATACATGGCCAAATCAAAATATCTACTTCCTTGTTGACTGACAACTCATGAACACCAACAGATAGACCACATCGTTTGTCGGTAGTTCACAAAATTGATGTAAAGTTTAGACTATTATTTCTTTTCTGTTCTTTTATCCTAAATTCTTAATTCCCACGTTCTGTTTTCAACATTAAGTTCCCAGCCTGAAGGGCTTTATTACGTTCATGTTCATAAACCACACTTTCCCCCATAGGTTTATAATGAGAGACTTAAGGAGAAAGGGTGCTGTAACACTCACCGGTTATTCAATATTTATGAAATTATACGATTTGAGTACTCATTCCTTTGATTTACTGTTTCTGAAATCCATGCAAAATGAATGTTAATATAACATGACACAGGCGTCACAGCGGCCAAAATGTGAAGTGGACACCAATTATGGAGCGTATTTTCCTACAGTAACAGTATTTGCAAATCACACTCTTCGTACATTTTTTAAAGTCATTTTTGAAAGAAATTATAGATATTTATGAAATTAGAGTGCAATTCGTCACTGATAATGTCTATTCTCTTTCATTTGAATGCTCATTTGTCACGATAGGTCGCTTGTGAGCGCCGCAGGAGGGATCTCTATTACTAAAATAATATATACTAGCGAACCCGTGCGAGAAATCTCGCATGTTCATAAATCATACTTTCCCCAATAGGTTTATAATGAGTGACTTAAGGAGAAAGGTTGTTATGTTATTATTTTAACCAAATGATTATAGAACACCATTTGCATTTCAGTTAGAATTCCAAGCTGTACGTTCTCTAACGTATGAAGGCAATTACTGAAAATTCTATCATCATAACATTCACCAGTTATTCGATATTTATGAAAGCATCTTGGTCAAGATGTCCTGCTTTATCTTGTTGGCTGGGAAGCCTCCTTCTCCCTTTTGAGGACAGCCCTCGTTGGAATACTTCTTCTCGCCCCGCTTACACTGAGGCTTCCTTGTTCCTAAGTGCAACGAACAGGGCTAAACTCCTTTACACGTTACCTACAGAGGTGCTTTCCTTGTCCTGTGTGTAGCACTCAATGCTAAAATCCTTTGCACGTCGGCTACAGGGGTGCTTTAGCTTGCCCGAGTGGAGCGTCAGCATGAGAGCGTGCTGTAGCTGGTTTCTTTCCTTGATATTTATGAAATTAAAATGCAATTCGTCACTGTTGAT
Source organism: Meconema thalassinum (assembly GCA_946902985.2). Taxonomy (NCBI): domain Eukaryota; kingdom Metazoa; phylum Arthropoda; class Insecta; order Orthoptera; family Tettigoniidae; genus Meconema; species Meconema thalassinum. Next base: position 1,735,354,999 of record OX336388.2, on the reverse strand, counting down.
TCCATTTCTGTGCTGAGTCCATTGATTGAGAGCTTAGCCGTAACACTCACCGGTTATTCGATATATTTCAGTCAGAATTGCAATTGAAATTATACGATTTGAGTACCCAATCCATTGATTTAGTAATTCTGAAAATCATGGGAAATGCTAGAAGAAAAACCTGTAAAAGAATTAATGTTGAATAGTTCTAAGGTTTTAGACGCCAGTTATACGATTTAGACTACTCAGTCCATTGATTTACTGTTTCTGAAAACCATGCGAAATGATCGATATTTATGAAATTAGAATGCAGAAGAAAAACCTGTAAAATAAATTAACGTTTAACAGTTTTAAGGGTTTAGACGACAACTCATAATTGCAGCATGTTAGAGCATCAGTAGCTGCAAATTGCACACTTCTTACAAAAATTGGTATTTATGCAATTCGAATGCAATTCGCCACCGCTAATTTATGAAATTATACGATTTGAGTACACATTCCTTTGATTTACGGTTTCTGAAATCCTTGCAGAATGATAAAGGAAAGATCTCAGAATATTAAAATGACACTAAACAGGCGTCTAATCGGATAAGATGTGAAGTGGACAGCAATTATGGAGCGTATTTTCCTACAGCAAAAGTATCTGAAAATCGCATACTTCGTATAAATTATATACATTTATGAAATTAGAAAATCTCGCTTGTTCATAAACCACACATTTCCCAATATGTTTATAATGAGAGTCTTAAGGAGAAAGGTTGTTATGTTTTAATTTCATCCAAATTATTATAGAACACTGTTTACATTTCAGTTAGAATTGCAAGTTCTACGTTCTCTAACTTAAAGGCAATCACTGAAAATTGAATCATCATAACACACACCAGTTATTCGATATTTATGAAAGCATCTTGGTCAAGATTTCCTGCTTTAACTTCTTGGCTGAGGAGCGTCCTTCTTCCTTATCAGGACAGCCCTCGTTGGAAAACTTCTTCACGCCCCGTTTACAGTGAGGCTTTCTTGTTCCTAAGTGCAACGATCAGCGTTAAACACCTTCACACACTGCCTGCAGGTCAGCTTTTCCGTTCCTGTGTGAGGCGCTCAGCGCTAAACTCCTTTGCACGTTACCTACAGGGGTGCTTTCCTTGTTCTGTGTCTAGCGCTCAACGCTAAACTCCTTTGCACGTTACCTACAGGAGAGCTTTCGCTTTACCGAGTGGAGCGTCAGCATGAGAGGGTGCTGTGGCTGGTTTCTTTCTTTGATATTTATGAAATTAAAATGCAATTAGTCACTGTTGATTCCATTTCTGTGCTGAGTCCATTGATTGAGAGCTTAGCCGTAACACTCACCGGTTATTCGATACATTTCAGTCAGAATTGCAAGTTGTACGTTCCGTAACTTATGAAGGCAATCACTGAAAAATGGATCATCATAACACTCATCGGTTATTCGATATTTATGAAATTATACGATTTGAGTACCCAATCCATTGATTTAGTAATTCTGAAAACCATGGGAAATGATAGAAGAAAAACCTGTAAAAGAATGAATGTTTAATAGTTCTAAGGTTTTAGACGCCGTAACACACGCCGGTTATACGATTTAGAGTACTCAATCCATTGATTTACTGTTTCTGAAAACCATGCGAAATGATCGATATTTATGAAATTCGAATGCAGAAGAAAAACCTGTAAAATAAATAACGTTTAATAGTTTTAAGGGTTTAGACGACAACTCATAATTGCAGCATGTTAGAGCATCAGTATTTGCAAATCGCACACTTCTTACAAAAATTGATATTTATGAAATTAGAATGCAATTCTTCACTGCTAATTTATGAGGCCTATACGATGATGATGATGTTGATGATAGTTTAATGGCTGTAGACGACAACTCTAGCATGATACAGCAACAGAATTTGGAAAAAGCACACTTCTTACAAAAATCGATATTTATAGAATTAGAATGCAGAAGAAAAACCTGTGCCCAATCCATTGATTTGCTGATTCTGAAAATCAGATAGAAGAAAAACTGTTAGAGAATTAACGTTCAATGTTTTAAGGTTTTAGACGACAACTCAGAATTGCAGCATGTTAGAGCAACAGTCTTTGCAAAAAGCACAATTCTTACAAAAATCTATATTTATGGAATTAGAATGCAGAAGAAAATCCTGTATAGTGGCATATTTTAACAAACCTGGAATATAATAAATCCATTCTTTAGACGGATGAGCTTAAATCATGTTTGTGCTGAGTCCATTGATTGAAAGTTTAGCAGTAACACTCGCCGGTTATACGATTTGAGTACCCAATCCAATAATTTAGCCTACTGTTTCTGAAAACGAACACATTTCCTTTCATTTACTGTTTCTGAAATCGATGCAAAATGATAAAGGAAAGACCTCAGAATGTTAAAATTACATAAAAAAGGCGACACAGCGGCCAAAATGTGAAGTGGACACCAATTATGGAGCGTATCTTCCTGCAGCAAGAGTAACTGCAAATCGCACACTTCGTACAGTTTTTTAAAATTCATTTTTTAAAGAAATTATAGATATTTATGAAATTAGAGTGCAATGAATCACTGGTAATGTATATTTTCTTTCATTTGAATGCTCCTTTTTCACGATCGGTCTCTTGTGAGCGCCGCAGGAGGGATAAATACTACTGAAATAATATATATGATGATGATGATATGATAAATTCACTGCTGATTTACTGTTACTCATCGAACCTTCAAACTGTTCTCCTGTAAAATCAGGATATGAAACTTCATCTTGTTCCATATATCTCTGCAATATCGAAGTAATGAGCTAATAGCCAGGTATTAACTATGCAGGTGGTTTGCCGGTAAGTCTGGACTCGAGTCTTAGTCCATATTTGGCTGTGGTGGAGATGAAAGCAGAGCACTGTGCAAGGGGAAGAAGCGGTCCTGGCGACAGGTGTTGTTGATGGCCGTACAGACACAGCTCTTTACGACACTTCCCTAAGATGCGACTGGCAGCCAGTCTATTGCTCTTACTAACTCAGATTTATTACGTCCTTACCTCAGAAGCACATGTCGTAAAACGTGCTACCCTCCTAATTGTCTGGGATGATCCTACAGCAAGTGCAGTAAACAATTACAAATCAGTTCGACGAGAAGTTTGCTCAGGATCTTCAAGGAATAGGAAGAAACTCTTAAATCTTCAAATCATGAAGCCAAACTCACATTTGAGGGGCTGATTGGCTCAATCGGCTAAACGTTGTACCTCAAAATCATGTGCTCGATCCCGGCTAAGATTACATTTAAGGTTGTTTGCATGCTTAAATTATGATGATGATGATTGTTGTTTTAAGGGGCCTAAAGTCTAGGTTATCGGCCACTAATGGTCGGGATGATAGCGAAAATGTCAATGAAGTGGAAACCAGAACGAAAATTAAGTGAGAAGGAAAATACTTACAAAACGGAACTCAGACGGAAACGACGCACAAAATGGAGAGCGGTGATACTTACAAAAGGGAAGTTAGAACGAAAAAACTCACAAAAGGAATAGATTGAAAAATACGCACAAAATGTAGGTTAAGTTCAAAATACGTACAAAATGCAATGTACAATCGAATTACTTACAAAATGCAAGTGAAATTCTAAATACTTACAGAATGCAAATGAGATTGAAAATACGTACAAATTGCAAGTGAGGTTCAAAATACTTACAAAATGCAATTGAAATTGAAAATACACAATGCAATTCAGATTGAAAAACTCGCATTTCAAACCCAAAACACTCCTAAAGTGCAATTGATATTCAAAATTCTTACAACATGCAATTGAAATTGAAAATGCTTACAAAATGTATGGTAGATTCATATTACTCAATTGGATGGACAATACTTACAAAATGCAATTTAGATTGAAAATACTTACAAAATGTAATTTAGATTCAAAATACCCACAAAATGCAATTGAGAATCAAAATACTTGCAAAATGCTCACCCTACAAAATGCAATTTAGATTGAATATACTTGCAAAAAGCGGTTTAGATTGAAAATACAAAATGCAATTGATATTCAAAATACTCACATAAGACCCATATATTGAAAGACTTACTAAAAATCAATTTAGATTGTCAGTCCTTACAAAATGCAATTGAGGTTGAAAACATTCAAAAAATGCAATTTAGATCGGAAAAACTTACAAAATGCAACGGAGATTGAAACACCCACAAAATGGAGGGGGAAAAATTGAATTTAGATACACGGGGAGCCAATTAACAAAAACAGTGCGGGAATCTTAAAGAGAAAGGGAAATATAATGAAAAGAAAACAAGAGGTCTGACCCCTCGAAGAAGGAGGGATAAGGAAAGATGAGACTTGGGCCAATTAAGGCGGGAAAAGAAAAGATTCCCTAGGCCTCGGATACCCTAATACCGTCGGGGTTGGAAGAGAACAAGAATTAACCAAGTGAGGTCGACAGGAAATAAGACAGAGAGGAGCCCGGCACAAGTATGTGGAAGCAATGCCGGACTCAGCTGGGGTCCGGTGGTCGCCAACCCACGTCCCACTAGATGTGAGCCCCTGGGGGGTGCATGCTTAAACATCATGCCAGTACGTTTACTGGCACGTTAATGATGACTTCCAAAGGCAAATTTCTAATATCTCATAACATTATTATTAGGTTATTATTAGAATCGTTGTATTCAGGAAAATAATTGGAACAGCACAGAGAATAGTAAGTAGCATGATCGAGCGTATTTAGTTTCACTGTATTTCTAAGCTCAGGAAGAAAGCCTCTCTTAACAAATTATATAGGTCTTATAGCATTAATATTGTACAGTACATTATATTAAAAGGATATAATGCCTCCTGACCGCATCGTATTGTAGTAAATAGCACTATTGGTTCATATCCCAGAGTTCTTGGGTTAGGTTCTCAGCTCTGCAAATAACTTAAAGTCTCGATATGTGGGGTCCTCAGGCTCATGATGTCAAATGGGAACCTGGAGCAATACTCTGATCGAGTCGCCTTTGTACATTGTGCATATTGCATTCAGACTTTTAGATAGGCCACCTAAACAATGCAAAGTGTGCCCACATTTATCCTTCATAAGCCTTTATATTCTGAAATGAATATTGTATTCCACAATGTATACTTTGTATTTTAGTACAGAAACCTTTCATGCAAGTCTTTCAGTATTGCCTATTAAAACTCAAACGATTAACATTTTGGTCGGACAACACCTGTTTTTGTCTAAATAAATCAGGCGAGAAATATAATGTTCTACCTGAAAAATACACGTGATTAATTGTACTGATTAAACTGAGGGGTGAGAGGAAGGTTGCAAAGCTGATTTGTTATGATCGTCAAGCGAACATATTCAGATTAAATATTAAGCCCTAGGCTAGTACATGACACTGGCGAAGAATTTCTTGACTTTTATAACTCGGTCATTGAATACAATTTCATTATTTTTGGAATACATTAATTTGATTAATCTATACCAGGTGAATCAGCTGCCCCGAATAATATTGTTTTATGCAGCCCAAATAACTCATGTTGTCAGGAAGGTCGATATTTCTCTGCTTGCATCCCGTATGGTACCAATGCACTGAAAGCATATCCTGCAAACGATAATGAACACTATTATTTTTCCCTCGTATTAGTCTTTAGTCACATCGAGGGAAAATAATAGAGTTCAGTATCGTTTGCAGGATATGCTTGCTGTGCATTAGTACCATACGGGATGCAAGCAGAGAAATATCGAACTTCCTGATACAACATTAGTTGGGCTGCTTAAAAATATGTTAGGCTGGCTGCGTGGCTCAGCGGCAACGTTCACGCTTGCTGTTCCCAAGGTTGCAGGATCGAATCCCGTTGCAGCCAGCTGGCATTTGAGGGTGCGCAAATGTGAGGAAGCCATGTCAGTAGATTTACTGGCACGTTAAAGATCCACTTCGGGGCAAAATTCCGGCACCCCGGCGTCTCTAAAAGCCGCAGTTGTTAAAAGGAACGCAAAACCAATAACATTATTATTATTATTATTATTATTATTATTATTATTATTATTATTATTACTATTATTATTATTATTATTATTATTATTATTATTATTAAAACAATGTTAACTTATTAGGGGTAGCTGATTCACCTGGTATATACAGATAATTACAAGCATATTCGTATGTGACTATTGGAATAGAATTTGAATTCTTATCTGGATAGATGCTGTTGTGATGCATGTCTGTTCACTACGTAATTACCTCGCAGAGTGACGTGATCTGAATTATTTAGAAGTAACGCTCAATGCGCTGGTGTCATCATCTCTTGTCGTACGTTCAATCTTATGCTAACATTTAATTTAACCTGTAGAAAGACAGACTTAAGCAAAAGGTAGAGTTCTCGACATCGAAGACTCAATAGAAATGCACATAGCCAAGTGAAAGAGCCCGCCAATGTTGATGGTTGGTTGGTTCCTCAGTTTAGGGGCTGCGACAACGCGATCATTGTAGCCCCGTGTACTTTAGGTGTGTGTAAAATCTGTCTGATAACCAGTGTTAATTGTGATGGCTGTATTAGTGTGTGTTATCTGTAATTCAGGTAAGGACTGCAGACGATCAATTTCAAATAGTTCCTGCTTTCGCTACCAAATGCTGCCGTTAACGACACCTAGCACCAAACTTTGGAACATAAAGAGTGCTAATCAAATCTAACCTACAAATTTTGCGTCACATATTTGTAGTTAGTAGAAGGTTCTTTTACATGTCATTCATCTATGACATGGGCCCACCGTCTTTACATCCCCTCCAGAATTAGAAAGAAAATGAAGGGATTCTGTCTTTCCAATACGTGTATTGAACCTACTCACAGGTACATGTTTCGAAGGTAAAACTCCTTCTTCCTCAGCCTGTACATAACAATAACAAAGATAAATTACCTTTATAAGAACATACGTTACATGTAACGTATGTTCAATAGGTAGGTTCATTACAAGTATTGGAAAGGCAGAATCCCTTTATTTTCTTTCTAATTTATAGTTAGTCAATACGTACTTCATTTACTGACATTATGGATCCCCTCCAGAGGAAGGCATACTGAGGGAATTTTAACGCAAAATTTGATTGATTACATGTTTTAGAAGGGTCACCTTCGTGGTCGTCATTATAAACTTTAAAACAAGAAGTCAGACTGCGAATGAACTAAAGGGTAGATCACTACAAAGGGAAAATAGGAAGGAAGTATATTTTATATAATGTCAACAAACAAACCGAGGAGATAAAGTAGTCAGTATTGAAGAGTACATATCCCACCTTAGAGATCTGTTGGTAGCCAGACTGGAGCCCTCAAAACCCTAACCTATGACAGTTGGGGAGTTGGTCCTAAATATACTGAGGAAGTATGGAATCATCTAATATACACTAATAATGGTTGACGTACCTCACTGTACTTAGAGTCCGTTACACTTCAATCCGCGACATAAGGCGTAAGTTCTACCATACGACGACAAATGGCGAAACCAGCACAGAGAGCGCTTTCTCTGACTGTTTCACGCCACGTTAGTCTATGAGGTGATAACATAGTTAACAGATGAACTTCACAGCAGAAGCCATCCAGGTAAGTATTCAAATTGTGTTAAAATAATGATAAGTGTATGTAAATGTAATTAACACATTCCGTGTATACACTATGTATAATAATCAGAACTTAATCCACAAAGGGTTACATTTAATTTAACCGAAAAATTATAAAAGGAATTCAATCTCATCACGAAAAAGCATTACTAGAATGGCTATTGTGAAAGTCAAACCTAAGTTCTACTCACTTATCTTCACATTTATTCGTGAACTCAGTACTAGGTGAGATAGCCATGGTTGTTACGGCGTGGCTGCAGGCAGCCACTCGCATCCGGGAGGAGAGGAGGTTCGAATCCCCCCGCTGGCAACCTTGAAGATAGTCTTCTGTGGATTTTCTCATCTTTCTTACAGGCAAATGACGGTGTTGGTTCCTAACTATCGGCCACAGCCGCTACCTTCCAATTCCTCGTCCTTACATTCACACTTTCCTCCCCAGACAACACTCAACACGCGCTGGTACTTGTACCTCACCCCGTGGGTGACCGCAATGAAGCATCTACAAACTATGGCGAGTCAAACATCTCCTCGGACACTCCCGGCACTGAAAGCCATAGGCTAAAAAAAAAGTGAACTCAGTTGCATTCCTCAGACTAGAATGAAATATTTTAGCAGAACCGGAAATAGTTAGTTAGTTAGTTATTTAGGTTTCAAGGGCCAGAACTACGAGGCCATCTTCCCCAACCGGGAATTGAACTCGGGCATCAGTGATGGCAGCTAACAACGTTGTCCTTAATACTTCCAGGAGGTACAGTGTAATGAGATGTATCTAAATCTTCAGTGCTTATGACATGCTTTGTCCTTACGGCAGGCCACAATTTCTAAAAACAAAGCTATAGAAATACGATATATCTGTTTCATTCATGGATGCCAATCTTTCCAAATTACTCTGTGCTAGTAGCTCGGACAGAGTGGTGGTGAACATAACAAATAGCTTCTCCCTGGAGGAAGAAGCTAGTAATCTTAATCTTATCGAGACCGTCTACAAAGTCCATCATCTTGACTCCTGCCTCGAACTGATTTAACCGCCGGGCCGTAACATTGTATACACATTTATGACCTCTCCCCATTCCGAGCGAAGGATACAAGATCACATCAAAATTACGATCGTAAGTCTACCTAAGCCGGGTTTTTTTGAAGCTCCTCAGATATAAAAAAACACTATTGCAAACGTTGTAATTTATCCAACCCCTTAGGAGCAATTGGACTAGATTGTTCGACCCTTAATACAACAATCACCTCCTATCCACCCACACTTACAGTTTTACGGAGTCATGAATGTAGGATAGGATACTTGATGTGAACAGTAGGAGATAATTGTTGTATTAAGGGGCCTAACATCTAGGATATTGGCCTCAAATGGTCTGAATAATAGTGAAATGGAACCTATTACTGAGACTAACTACAGATTTACGTACAAAATAAAAAGGACAAATGGAAAATAGGACTAAGGGAAATAAACGACAGGGAAGAGAATTTCTCTCAGCTCTCGAAGAATGAGGATTGAGGCACTTGGGAGTAAGAATAGCCATGAAAGGGAGATAGGAAAGTTAAAGTGGAGAGAGTCCGCCCCAAAGGCAATGCAAAGAGATGAAAATGGACCCAGCTCAGAAATCCCTCAGTGTTACCAACTCACCGGCCGTGAGCCCTTGAGGGTATGGCACTATCCAGAGTGCACAGTAGTTAGATTTATTTTGTCTGGCAACATTAGGGACATTGGGCCCTCTCTTCCATCTAACCAGATTATACAATTGATACATAATAAACAATACAAATACTACTTAAATTTAACAATAATACAATGTTGATACAATTTAAAATACATATAAAACAGATTAGCTTGGTATAGGCAATAACTTGTTGTATTGCTAGGATGAATAAGCAAGATAGAAGCAAGTGGTAGGGCAACACATACCCTGCCTCCTTTGGGGCCTGGAGCAGAAGTCGGGAGATAGGTTGGTTGGTTCTTAAGGTTCTTAAGTTTAGGGGCTGCGACAACGCGGTCAAGTAGCCCCGTGTACTTTGGGTGTGTGTGTGTCTGATAACGGGTTTTAATTGTGATGACTGTATTAGTGTGTGTTAGGCCTATCTGTTTTTTTAAATTTAAGTACATACTGCAACTTAGAATTTTTCAAATTGTTCCTACTTTTACCGCCAAGCGCCACCGTTAACGACTACTAGGCCAAGTTCAGAACTTAGCTACTAGACGCCACCGCAGTCGGCACTTGGCAACGAATTGTTTACATTCTTAACCTATCCAATTTAGCTTCACACAGGTGTATTAAGTGGAAGGTTCTTTAACATGCCATAAATCTATGACCGCCGGCTATACTTCCCCTCCGAAGGAAGGCATACAGAGGGATTTTTAACGCTCTTAAAAATCCGACGGCTTCGGCCGGGTTTGAACCTGCGATCTTGGGCATAGAAGCTCAGCATGCTACCGACTACGCCACCGAAGCCGCTAGTCGGGAGATAGCATGTGAAGAAAAGAAGAGATCCGACCACTCGGAGAATAAGGAATCAGAAAAGATGAGACAAGGGCATAATATAGCGGGAAGTTGAAAGACTCCCTAGGCCTCGGTTACCCTAATATCGTCGGGGTCGAAAGAGAACAAAAGTTTACCAAGAGAGACAAACAAGAAAGATTAGAGGGAGCAATGCAAGTGGAGCAATGCTCCACTCAGCTGGGGTGTCGTGGTCACCAACCCACGTCCCACTAGTCGTGAGCCAGTGGGGGAGTGCACACAATGTATAAACTCTAGTTAAATCACTCTCTGCATGTTCTTAAGTACGGTATTCTCGATTTGGAATGTTGTTGTTTCATTTCTGAGGCTTGCACATCGTGGGCGTTTAGCCCCATGTACATGGGTGTGTATACAATATGTCTGGGAACATGTTATTGTGGAGTTTATAGTAAGCTAGTGTATATAATCCAGGTGAGGATTGAGAAGGAGGCGGCTGTGGCCCTAAGTTAGGTGCCATCCCGGCATCTGCCTGGTGAAGAAATGGGAATCATGGAAAACCACTTCTAGGATGGATTAGCAATATCGTAGTTTAGCCCCATTTACTTGTGTGTGTGTGGAATTTGTCTGCGTCGTAATGGCTGTTATAGTAGGATATGTGTGTATTTGTAATGAATAGTATTTCTATAAAGTTTAAGATCATTTTTTGAAGTATTTTTGGATCAGCAATGCATTGCTTTAGGAGAAGTTTGGGTAGGAGAAGCAGGTTACCTCAATGTTCCTCCACTTATAACAACAATCACATCATCATTCTTCTTATTTGATGAGCCATAGGGTATATGCTAGTTATTTACTGTTAATTATTGTTAATATTTATTAATAATTGACGAACGTATTAAAATCAATTATATCTGTATTTGTTTTAGTACCAACATTTAGGATGATATATTGGCTTCCACGGCCAGTGAATTCAAACTCAGGAATTTTTCTAGGTTTATGCCGTATCTTGTGTGGGGTTTCGCCCAGGAACATCAAGCTGGATCATCAGCGGGCTCTTACTGTCCGTGCCCGGACCCCCACAGGAATTTGCTGAGTTTTAACACTTAAGGTGTTGGCAAACGTAATAATTGTATTGTAGGGATGTGCAAACAAATATTAATTATTATAGGTTAACTTCCATTCTATGTAGATCGAAATATAAAATAGACTGTATTATGGATTCGGCAATCAATGCTGCTTTACCTGCGCAACTTTCTCTGTTGAAACGCTAGAAATCGAAACTTGTTTTTTCACCAATGCTACGACTGCACGCTGCCGGAAACTGATGCAAGCGGTGCATCCGGGAGCGACCAAGTCAGAAAGGAAGCCATTCCTCACGTTCTCTACATAACTCAACCTTAATAGGAGAATTAAAATTTAAAAGAATGTTGGTGAAAACTCTTGACTAATGTCGTGGCTGGATAGACTGAGTCTCGGCGAATCCGAAGCACAGAGTTTGGAACATTTAAATATTTACTAATAGCTATTCTGCACCGTTTGAAATAATCCTGTAAAATGTGTAATTTCCTATTGTCAATACGGATTTTGTTGGCCAATATAAATTAACCAAAATTTCCCAAAAGCAATGCACATTTTGCCTTAAAATGCTTCAAAAATTATCTTAAAATTGCCTTAAATATGTATTCAATATGTCTGAAATAAATATTTCAAACCAACCAACCAATAGGTAGTTCAACGATTTGTTTGGCATATATATTACTCGTTAAAAGTTTTCTCAGAAAGAAAAATATTGGGTGGATCCTCCGAATCAATACTTGTATTTGCGTCATTACTGAACCAAAACATAATGTGATTTTTACCATCGTAACCAATATTTCTCTGAGTCCAACATGTTAGTTTGATTTAGGCTATTTTATTTTATTATTAATTTCTTTATATAAAGTTCACATCTATACTACCGGTATATCGTGTTGGCAACGTGTCCAATTGCATTGATCCGTTCGTAGTAGATTCAGTGTCACAATTTTATTAAATAATAGACTAATAATTATTATTATTATTTCTGATAAGGCCTGCTATAGACCACGCGCCAATTTCAGTTCTTCAGTCTTTGTTGTTTTCTCTTCCATTATTATTATTATTATTATTATTATTATTATTATTATTATTATTATTATTATTATTACATTCATTTCACCACATAAGTGGGACATATCAATATATCGTCGGCTTGTTTGCAAGACGGTATGGCTAATTCTTTTAAGGTGGCACATTGAGAAACGAACGAACAATGGAACAGGTCTCCAAGATGACGGCCTTCTGCATGGTGATATGTAGACCAGGATGTATTCCCAATATTACTATTATTATTATTATTACTTATTATTATTATTAATATTATTATTATTATTATTATTATTATATTAGTACATACATTGTAACACATTCCTGGTACATCACAACATAACAATACGGGCTTTAGGGAACCAAAGTATAGTTACTCAAACAGCCACTTCTAAGCTCGAAAGTTGAAATCGCTACTCATGAACTTTTGCAATAGCTTGTACAGTTGAGTATCCCGATCCAGTTCTTTTAGACCTGTGACCTTGGCTCTTGGAATCACGCCCGTGTGATCTTCACCCGTTTTACATGCCATTGCCTATATTTACTGATCTTTTCTATGTGCTTTGATTTGAGATTCTTGTTGTTAGGGATCGCAACATCAATCAAGGTTAGTTTCATTTTCTTTCTGACAACCACCACATCCGACCTGTTGTGTGATACCGAATAGTTCGGATCCAATACAACTTGTATTCCTTGTTTTCAAGAACAGTCTCTGGCTGATATTGGTGATACGGAACTTTCTTTCTTCATAAAAGCTGAAACTTATCAGCCAACTCCTGATGAAAGAATTTAGCAAATGCATCATGCCTTTGTTGTGGTCTGTCACCAGGAAATACATACATGCATATCCAATATGCAGTGTTGTTTCAGACTCTTGACAACCATAGCGGCACTTATCATCTAGTACAGCGGAACCTTTTACAATGAACTAGAGGTAGTTCCTTGGAGGTATGAGTTGGTCTTGAATTACAAGCATATTATTATTATTATTATTATTATTATTAATTGTCACGTCAGAATGAAAATTATGATTGTGTCTTTATATCCACGTAAGTGAGGATAGGGTAGCCATTAGGATGTCATTCACATATGCATGGTATAGACGTTGAAGACATTCAAACACTATGTGTAGGATGGTCTGCCAAACTGGACCACAATAGCATTCCGTAGATCATACTTTTTCACACGTATATAGAAGATCACCTCGTCTCGCATTATTAATCATCACTGTGCTTAAAAGTTCTTCACCTAAGTTCAAATCAAGAGGCTTCCGCATCGTATTCAGAAAGTCATGAATTTCTGCTTGCTATTCTTTTGACCACTTTGATGGAATTTTTCTCTCCAGCTGTTGGAGTGTTGCGATAGAACATTTTATCTACTTAAGCCTTCTATATCCTGTGTGAGGAAAGATGTGATAGTATTAATTAGTAACAAGTTAACAATTAGTTTATGTGTAAGATGTTGAGTTGAGAAGACAATAAGAAACGTTATACATACTGTGACACAGTACACAAACCTCTGTGATTTCCAGTGAAATATTGTTTATAAATCAGATGATTGAATACTTACGCTGCACGTAGTGACATGAACTTAATCTAATAGCTTTCCATATTCACAATTTAATATAACTGAATACCAATTGGTCTTGAATAAATGTATTACAACTCAGTCAATAATAATAAATTGCTATTTGCTATATTAATTAATGAAATGTACCAGTTTCGGCCATATTGTGGCCTTCTTCAGCGACGTTGTTAAAACAATGTAACTAATGTAATTCGAGCAAAGCTTTGTTATTAATAATTTACTTGGGTTTTCTGTGGCAAATTACATAAAAATATTTAAAAACAGATCTGTAACAAATATGGGCTATAATTTGATGTTAATAAAATAATTTTGCGAAAATGACACACATCTACATAGTTTGTATTTGTGTATTCGTATAATTTAGTATAAAAGTTTCTTTTAAAATATCTTGATATGGTCAACAGGTGTGAAGTGTGTTTTCCATTTGATGAATGAAGGCTATTTGAGGAATAGAGCATAGGTTGGAATATCTATTTATGTTCTTGCCACACTGGAAATTTTGAGGTGATCTGAAATGAAAAGGGTCCTTGACAAAAAAAAATGTTGTGTCGTAATCTATAATAGTATTCTTATTGAAATCATAATGATGTCGGATTGTTTTAAAATGTAGTTATCATCTAATCAATTTAACAACTTTGCTGAAACTGGTACATTTCATGAATAATTGATGTATATTATTTTTTTACATTCGAATTGAGCCACTTTCGACTACGGAGTAACAATCAAAATCAATATATCGTTCTAGATCGTCTGCCAGCTTTGATGTTCTGCCAGTATCTCTTGAGCCCATCACTCAGCGCCTTCATCCGATCTTCTGAAAGAGGTCCCCTCTGTCGTTTGGGTTCTGCCCCTACCTTAAATCCCTGGTAATTTTTGATTAGGTGTCTGAATTCACAGCTGTTCATAATTTTTTAGTCCGTAATACCAATTTCTATAAGGTCTTTGTTACATTATTTGAACCATGCCAATATTTTCCTCTTTGGGTTCACGAAATTCCAAATTTTCTTTGTTAGACGATCGTTGGACATTCTGAAAATGTGTCCATAGAACAACAAACTTTTCCTTTTTATTGTAGACGTGACTGGGTCTATCGTTCTATATAACTCTTCGTTTTACTTCAAATGTAAGTGTCCGTCAACCCATCCGTTGCCTGAAAGTTCTCTCAATACGCTGCGTTCTCTTTTGACTAACTGGTCGACTAGTCCCCGCCTGTTCATAGTCAAAGTCAGAAGCATATAATGCTTCAGGTTTGACAACCGGGCTGTAGTGTCTTATTTGGCTCCAATGCTCAGTGACTTCCTATTATAGAGATTTTTCGTCAGGTGATAGGTTCGGTCTAATTTCCAGATTCCAAGATTAATTGCTTCCTGTTATAGGCCATTTTTTGGATTACCTCACCCAGGTAGTTGGTTGGTTGGTTCCTTAGTTTAGGGGCTGCAACAACGCGGTCATGTAGCCCCGTGTACGTTGGGTGTGTGTAGAATCTGTCTGATTACCGGTGTTAATTGTGATGACTGTATTAGTGAGTGTTATCTGTTTTCAATTCAAGTGAGCACTGCAGACATTGAATGATTTCAAGTAGTTCCTACTTTTGCCGCCAAACGCCACCGTCAACGACTGCTAGTTCAAAACTTGATTACCAGATGCCACCGCAGTCAGCTCCTGGCGACGAACGTCGGAACCTACGAACGTTTGTCAAATGTTTAACCTCTATATAAGTTAGCTTCACACAGGTGTAATTAGTGGAAGGTTCATTAACATGCCATAAATCTATAACATAGGACCACCAGCTTTACTTCCCCTCCGAAGGAAGGCATACTGAGGGATTTTTAACGCTCTTAAAAATCAAACGACTTCGGCCGGGTTTGAACCAGCGATCTTGGGCATAGAAGCTCAGCATATCACACGTTTAATCTTCCCGTGGTTCACTAATTTATTATTATTGACTTAAGTGTAATACATGTATTAAATACCCATTGAGATTAGCCTGCCCCGTGATGATGGGGTAGCGCGCCTGCCTCTCACCCGGAGGCCCCGGATTCGATTCCTGGCAACGTCAGGGATTTTAGAAACTGACGTGAGGGCTGGAACGGGGTGCACTCAGCCTCGTGAGGACAATTGAGTGGCTGCCTGAGAGTGATGCAGCGGCCCTATCATGAAAACCAAGATTAACGGCCGAGGGGTCCCGATCACGTGTCACCCCAATATCGGCAAGCCCAATGGCTGGGCAGCGGTCGCTTGGTAGGCCTAGGCCCTTCATGGACTGTAGTGCCAGGGGTTATTTATTCATTGAGATAGGTAAGCTGTGGCTATGAATATACTGAGCTGGTTCATTAGGAGAATACTTATTACCACAAGAGCTGTTCTCACACGGCTCCAAGAAGCACACCTGCACCTAATCGGATTATCACATGAGTGCCTGGGATTTTGTTAATTAATTGGCACCAAATATGAGGTTGAAATTTCAATCTATATAAGCCTAGTAGACTATGCTGGGTGGCAATTAGCAATGCACTCCATGGTCTAGCCAGGAATCAAGGACAACTATAATAATAATAATGCTATTTGATTTACGTTCCTTTCATCTACTGTGGCTTTTAGAGACACCGCGCAGGGGTCCCAGAATTTTGCCCTAAAGGGGATCTTTAAGGTGCCAGTAAATCTACTAACACCACATTTCCCCGCAATTGCGCACCCTCAAATGCCAGCTGACTGGAACAGTATTCGATCCTCCAACCTTGGGCACAGCAAGTGAGAATGTTACCACTGAGCCACGTAGCTAGCAAGGACAACTAAACAGTTGAAGAATAATCAATAGACATCACTGGACATTTTTGACATGTTTGGGTTGATTAACACAACTCAGGAAGAGATAGGATACGGCCCCGGCACTAGTTCAGATATCTGACCGTTGAAACGAAGGATACTACCGCAAATAGTATTTAAATTTTGGTTGCAGAAGGGTAGTATGTGGTTCATGTTGTTGTTCCATGGGAGGGTGTTGGACATCTTGAAATTTAGCCCCGTGTACATGTGGGTGTAGAATTCGTTGATAACCTTTATTAACAGCGGACCCGTGCGAGAAATCTCGCATAATGGGTTGTGTGCGTCCCATGTGTATAGACTACCCGCCCAGCGCTAGTGCTATGCGGGCTGTACGCGTTGCCAGGGGATATCGTCTTGTTTATTTGTTTAACAGCACTTTATTAATAAGTAAAAATATTTCCGTTGTCTTTTCAAGAAATGCACAATTTTTCCTGTACTAGACGATTTGGAAGAATTTGGTACAAACCACACCTTCTAACTCCTTCTGGTTTAGGAGCTTGAGTTTTGTGTAACATACGCCTTATCGTATTATATAATAATAAGATTGTGGCATTTGTAATTGTAAGTCAAGTGAGAATTAGAAAGGAGGCGACCGTGGTCTTAAGTTAGGAACCTTCCCGGCATTTACCTGGAGTTGAAATGGGAAACCACGGAAATCTACTTTAAGAATAGCTGAAGTGGGAAACGAACCCACTTCTTGTCAGTTTTGCCTAACTAGGGTGAGTGTACTCCGTTGCAATACTCAGGCCAGAATTAAATTTCTTGGCAGAGCCGGAAATCGAACCCGGACCTCCAGGCCGACAGCCAAGAATGCCAGCCACTGCACCACGAGGTGGACCACTAGAGAACTTCATGCCGACGGAAGTGATGTAGTATACAGTAGTTAATTCATGTGCCCCCCCTTATCAATAGATGGCACCGATATAAAATAAGTGAATTAATTTACGTATTTCACAGTCATACAACATAACTTGATGCATAACGATTACAAAGCGACCAAGAACTACATTTTCCTACCACCCCGAGCCGAGAAAAAGTTACCTTACAACAATGATAACAACTTTGTTTCTTGCACCCACAAAATTGTGAAATTAATAAACCAGTTATACAACATTCCAATGTATATTGTGTTAAAATTTGGTTTCGATCTGATGACGGGCTTTTGAGATAATAATTCTTAAATGTGACACTTGGTTGAAACACGCTTAAAAACGTGAACTTTTTGTGGTCCAACTGCGATAAAAAATATTAAAATATAAATTAAAACATCCAAACCTACATGACCTAACGTAAAAAAGAACGTCGAAAATGTTGATGGTATTGGACTTTATGTAGGTCTATTGGTTACTTAACAAACAACCTTCAAACTCGAGTACACATAATACTTTGGTCGACAGTAGTCATTTTGGAGGCCCAGATTCGATTTCCGGCTTTGCCAAAGATTTCACTCTGGTCTGAGTATTCAAACGGCGTACACTTAACCTCGTGATGGAGAACTGAGAAGAAATGGGTTACATTCCAACCTCAATCCCCCTAGAAGTGGTTCTCTGCCGTTTTCCAAGTTTACTCCAGTCAAATACCGGGATGGTACCCAAAACTAGAGTCACGGTCTCCTCCTTCCAAAATAGTAACCAATTACAAATACTGTACGCACACACTTACACAACCGCCACAGTGTCACATATTACAAAGGTCTGGATGATTTTGCGGTAAATTAAGAAATAAGCCATGGTGATAGAGACTAATGTTCTCAATGCGAGAAAGGTGTCAGTTTTGTAATAGCACATCTTGTTTAGGCCAAATTACATTTTTGTTGTTACAATAAAAATAACAGTTTTCATTATTGCCAATTAACCAGACGTGACAGAGAAAACAGAATGCATTTTCGAATTCAGCACAATGAAGTTAATCAAACACATCCTTTTCAGAATTTACCACAGATTATTTTCATGTTTTCAGGCCTGCGTTAACAGACAGGTTCCATACACATCCAAGTACACGGGACCAAATAGACACGATGTCGCAAAGCCTCTTAACGAGTCAATAACGACAAATCAGAATGAAATTAATTGACAGAGCCGGGAATCGAATATACCCCTTGTTTGTGGACTGATTATGTTAGTGAGTTTCTGTTTGTTAGGTTATGTGTTTCAAATCAATTACCTATGATACAAAATGATTCTATTTTTGGTGTCGCTTCTTTATAGGCTATTTCATCAACTCCAAAACTATTCAAAGAAATGAGCAAAAACGCAACAGAGTGCAGTCCTGTTCAGCGAAAAACATAGCATATTTAAAAGGGAAGCAGGACGTGCAGTAGATCAACTCAATTAATAAAGCGAGAGAAGAGCAAATAGGAATGCATTTATTAATCGCCGGAAGGCTAATCATATATTCATAGAGCGGGAAGTATATTGCCCTAATATGTTATTTACATAATATGTTTGGTTATCCAAATGAATAACGCACATAGGATAGGCTATCTCTAATTACAGTAAGTATTGCCACATGACTTGATGCAAAAATATAATTAATGATCTGTCATCCCAATAACTCAGACTGAAGTCAGCTAATTCAAATCTATTTCTACCATTAGCTATTGTAAAATATGGCCTCTGCCAGGGGTGCACGACTAATGAGACGTGGGTTGGCGACCACGGGACCCCAGCTGAGTATGGCATTGCTTCCACTTACTTGTGCCGCGCTCCTTTCTGTCATATTTCTTGTCAACCTCCCTTGCTCAACTCTTATTCACTTTTGACCCCGACGGTATCAGGGTATCCAAGGTCTAGGGAGTCTTTCCCTCTCCCGTCATAATTTCCCCTTGTCTGATCTTCCCTGATCCCTAATTCTTCGAGGGGTCAGACCTCTTGTTTTTCTTGTTTCGATATCTCTTGCCCTCTTGATATCTCTTATAAGGCCCTAAACGCGGCAGGTTGTGTGTAGCCCCACCACATACGGTGCTCCCTGTACAGTGCTACACCCTCAAGGGCTCAAGGCTGGTGGGCTCGGGTGATGGCAATTCCGAGGGATTCCTGAGCTGGGACCAGATTTCCCCCTATTTTCCAGTGACTCTTCTTATATTTGCCTCACGAGATGTAGTGTACCCAATGCCAGGCCTCAGATCAGAATTAAATAGATTTGAAAGGAATAATAATAATGTAATTAATTTTACGTCCCTTTTAACTACCCTGGCTTTTAGAGACGCCGGGGTGCCAGAATTTTGCCCCGAAGGGGATCTTTAACGTGCCAGTAAATGTACTGACACGGCTCCCTCGCATTTGCGCACCCTCAAATGCCAGCTGACTGCGCCAGGTTTCAAACCTGCAACCTTGGGCTCAGCAAGCGAGAACGTTACCCCTGAGCCACGCAGCCAGACATGATTTGAAAGGAAGAGTGTGGTTTAACGTGACCGTGAATCACATGATTATGAGCCACGGGACCTGGTTTTTACGAGGAATCCTAACAACAGGACATGGCATTTCACTTCGAAAATCTTGCATGCATTGACCGTGAATCGAACCCAGTCCACCTTGGTGAGAGGCCAGCAGCAAGACCGCTGCGCCTCCATGTCCCTTTAAATAAATTTATAGATACATTAATTTTGTTTATATTCATAACTGTTGTCTATTTGTTAGCTAGAATAAGGAGGAATGAAAATTAATAACGCTGTTTTCCCCGAAATTAAGTCAACATACCTGAAATTTGCTCTTAATATATCCCGAAGTAGAGCATAATCTAGACTGGGTCATGTATTGTCTGGTCTGTTTAATTTCGCAGTCTCATGGAGTGGACGTGGTGGAATCGTCTGTCTATTAGAACGATATCTACCGGGTTGATGCACCTGAAATTTTGGATAGTCTAATGATCTATCACACCGTACGGATCTAATTATAATAAGATGTATAGTCGCGACGACCAACTTATCACCAGCGTTGATCAGAGAAAGCGGCATGCGATTGATCCTAATACTCTTTACAAGTGTTGCTCACCTAGCAGGGGGTGGTTTATTAGGGTTAGGGGTTTAAAGTTAAAGTCGTCTCTTAAGTTTCTATCCAATACAATAGTTATACATCCACAGTACCTTTAAATACCTTTAATTCACGAGAGTCATCTACTGTATTGTCAAGAGAGAGTAAACTGACACCAAACCCTCATTACTAGTTGGGCGAGACTGAGTGTCAGGATTATGGAGAACAATTGCACAGTTTATCAACAACATGCTTAGTGACAGGAAATGTCAGGTCTGTTTAGGTGAAAAGAAAAGCTCAGTGAGAAAACTGCATAATGGTTTGCCCCAGGGATCAGTTTTGTCGCCACTACTGTTTAATCTATACAACTCTGATCTTCCAGAAACAATATCCAGAAAGTACTGCTATGCTGATGACTTGACCCTGGCCACACAACACAAGTTCATTGAGAAAACTGAAGACATTTTGATTAAGGACTTATCCACCCTGACAGAATATTTCAGAAATTGGAGACTCAGACCCAGTACAGCCAAGACAGAGGTCTCTTGCTTCCATTTGAGTAACCGGCTTGCTAACTTCAAACTAAATATTACCTTTTCCAATAGAGTACTTAATCACAATAAGTTTCCGAAATATCTTGGTGTTACCTTGGATCGGACTTTATCCTTCAAGCAACATCTTTTGAACTTGTCGAAGAAACTGAAAACCCCAAACAATATTATTCAGAAGCTAACTGGTACTACTTGGGGATCTGCTGCGAACATCCTGCGCTCTTCAGCCTTAGCACTGGTTTTCTCTACTGCCGACTATTGTGCTCCAGTGTGGCTTAATAGCCCGTATACGAAGTATATTGACCCACAATTGAATACCAGCATTCGTCTTATATCTGGCACCATCAGACCTACTTCAGTCCACTGGCTCCCACTGTTGTCTGGTATAATGCCACCTGAGTTACGAAGATCCAGTGCTCTTGTTCGAGAGTACAACAAGATCTGCAAGAATACTCTGCTACCTGTTCTAGGCGACATACCAGCTCTTAGTCTCCAAAGATTGAAATCAGGACATGCACCTCTTTGTGATGCTGCTCTGAAGACATCCACCAACTTCGATGCTTTGGAGGAATGAAAAGGCCGCTGGAATAACTCCACTGACTTTCCCCTACATAACATCTTCAGAGGGGAAAAAATGCTAACGGATTCCAACTACCGCGTGCAACTTGGTCCAGACTGAACAGGATCAGGACAGGTCATGGAAGGTGCAGGGATTCCCTCTATAAGTGGAACTTTGTACCATCTCCAGAATGTGATTGAGGAGCCCCTCGCCAGACCTTTCCCCACATTTTAAGCGAGTGTCAGCTATGGACTTATCCAGGTAGATTGGAAGACGTTCTATCACCAACCGCGGAGGCACTGCAGTGGGTTCAAAAGTTGGACATTCCGCTATAACGGATGAAGTGAATCAATGTTTTTTTTGTTATTGTGTATATATTGTATATACTAGCAGAAGTACCCGCTCTTCGAACGGTCTTCGGTATTAATAACCAGACGTTATCAATTGAGATACTGTTCCTATGGTTAGGGGTTTGTCATTCCTTCATAAGTTTATCAGAACGAAGTTAGTTTTCTGGGTATATCGCAGACACTGTTAAGATAAGGGCCATAAAATGTGGTTTTCGGCGACCCTTTATAGACTCCCTAGTTTTGTGTCACACATTGAGAGGCGCAACATATGCTTTGGTCGTCCTTCTAGGATAATTTTTATTTTTCGCCTATTTCAGCATGTATTTTGAAAAGTTATTCCTATACCCACCCTTCTATGAGAAGTACGTTGAACCATTTTCTAAATGATTGGTGTATTGACTCATGGTTACATTACCTAATTTTACGATGCTCCAAGCACCCGAACATGAATTATAGGCGTACATAAACATAAAGATATATCAACCACACAGTATCAAACAAAATCATCTTAACGATGAATCCGTAGGTCGACAAAAATATGATTAGTTAAAATGTGCTCTCAAACTAAATTCACCTAACGTGTACTTCCTGACGTGAAAATAATATTGAAAACCTCGTAGACGAAACGCAATATATGTCAAATTAAAACTGATCCTCACCGTTGTGGAAAGTCCTCATCCCCAGGAAGACCCCTTTAATAATTTATAAAGGCTTGTGGTGCATGAAAATTCGGGATTTTTAGTCTCCAATGGTCCAAATTCCCAAAACCTGCAAAAAACACTATTCCAAATCAGGAATTTTTTGAAAATAATGTTGCTGTTTGGAGATATAATAGACCTTCTGTACAACATATCGCATACCGCACGTGTAAGTCACGTGTAAAAATTCTAGGGTACCCCTTGACCCCCTCAATCGCATTGTTGAATTTTACAGTCTATGTTTGATTCCACGATAACCTTATAGCCATTTGCAAACTAACAAAAATTTAATAAATTGAGTGGCATTGATTCTTACAGAAATAGATGGAAAGTTGGATGTCACCTCTTGTGACACCTTTGTCAAGGTTACCGGCATGCATTACTTCATTACTTTCTTCTTCTTCTTCTTCTTCTTCTTTCGGATGGGCCAGTTAAGGACCACGACGTTCAACTTTTCAGATGGTGAGGGACTTGATGCTTGCCCAATATTCGTGCATTTTCTGGCTATGTTTCTCCTTCCCCTCTTTTGTCCAGACGATGCCGGTTTTCTTACAGGGTGGTCTGTCCTGAAAATTCTTCTGTTTAAGTATCTTTCTGAGATGCGATCGGCTTCTAATATCACTTTTCATTATCATCAGTTCTTGGATATCCTTGTTAACTACTGTTAGCGACAGTGTCACGCTCTTTCTCTTCCCCCAGTAGTTGAGAAGCCGGTTGGTTAGTCTTGTAGGGTTCATCCATGAGACATGTCCATAGAAAGCCAGACGTCTCTTCCTGGCCACATCTGTGATTTTCTCAGTATATCTACATAGCTCCTGATTTGGTCTTCTTCTGTACTCGTCATCTATTTATTAGTTTATAAAATAAGAGAGTGCCATATCCCCTCCAGGGACGTAGGCGACCTGAATAAGAGCCCTTGACTAAATCAAGGGATCACTAACCCGGCATCCCAAGCCGGAGTTAGCGTGTGGTAGGGTGGCCAGTTCCTTTCCACTCCTCCTCCTACCATAGCATCCGGCAGGTTCCCATTTTGAATCACGAGGCTGGGAGACCCCGTACCAGATCATACCAAGACTTTTAAATTCTTGGCAGAGCCGGGGATCGAACCCGGTACCTCGGAGGTGACAGCCAACAATGCTAGCCACTGCGCCACGAGGTGGTCTTTATTAGTTTATTAAATTAAATTTGTTTTCTGGGAATATCTCAGAAACTTGGTTTTAGAGCCTTAAAACTTAGTAGCCTCCGAGCCACTGAGGGGCTGAAAATGAGTTTTTCTCGTCCTTGTACGCCATAATATATTAATAATCATAATAATAATTTAATAATATAGGGATGGGGGTAAATAGACCTTTAGTACCACATCCGTCCATGTAAATCACGATGAAAAATTCAAGAGTACCCCTTGACCCCCTTAAGCGCATTATATACGTATTGTTGAATTTTACATCTTAAGTTGGTTCCGTGATAACTTTAAAGCCATTTGCGAACGTTCAAAGTAATGCAATAAATGGAATGGCATTGCGTCTCACAGAAATAGATGGACTTCTGAGATTGTGTTGCCATGGTAACCGGCTTGCATTCCTTCAATTGCTTAATAAATGAAATTAGTTTTTTGGGTATATCTCAAAAACTGTTTGTTTTAGGACCTTAAAAAGTGGTTTTAGGGGCCCGTAGGGCTCCCGAGTTTTGTTTCTCACATTGAGACGCTGAAAACGAGCTTTGTCTCGTTTTTCTACGCCCATTTCAGCATGCATTTTAAGGGGGTAGGCCCTCTTTTATTATAGGTATGGAGAAGAATTACATCAATGATTACGTTCGTGCCTCTGATGGACTTTTGCACCAAATTTTACGTTGATCCACTCAGCCGTTCTCAAGTGATGCGCGTGCAAAGTTGTACACAGACAAACCGACAAACAGACAGACACAAATTTTGTTTTTGCACGCAACTGTCATAAACCAGTCTGAAACGCGTTAATAACTCAAACTTCCGTGGAAATTCAGAAAAAAACAGACATTCTTTCATTTTTATATAGGCCTATATATAGAGATTATGTATTTAATTTCCTTGCCATACGCTAATAATAATAATAATGGAAATGAAAGAACACCGTCTGGGTACGCGTTTACCGTTACGACTATACTCTATATCACGTGTCTCGCCTATGCACTGAGTACGTATGGATCGCACGGAGAAGGAATATCTGTTGTTGTTGTTGTTGTTGTTGTTTAATTTCAGGGGCTTGGATATCGCGGTCATGCAGTGCCATGCACTTGGGTGTGTGTAGAATGTGTCTGATTACCAGTGCTATTGCAGCTTCGGCAGTAGTGCCTGTATTTTTAATTGAAGATAACAATTGGGAAGGAGGCGGCCGTGGTCTTAAGTTAGGAACCATCCCGGCATTTGCCTGGAGTAGAAGTGGGAAACCACGGAAAACCACTTCCAGGGTGGCTGAGGTGGGAATCGGTTCCACTCCTTCTCAGGCTGAGTGTGCCCCGTTCCAGCCCAAACGAAAGAACTTTATTTCTTGGCGGAGCCGGTATCGAACCCGGACTTCTGAGATAACAGCCAAGAATTCTAGCTGCTACACCACAAGGTGGTTAATGAAATACACTACGTCACGTATCTCTAATGGTTATTCATTCAGTCGCTTAGAGACTTCGTAGTCATGTAGTCACGTGTACTTCTGTTTGTGTGTGGGTGGAATCTGCTAACCTGTGTCATTATGATGGTTGTGCGCCTGCACAGATGAATGACGCCTCAACTTGCCTACTGTTCAACTTGCTTTCAATCCATGGCTTGTATACTTCAATATTGCTCTATTAGCCTACTTTCGATTTTTGCAAAAAATGAAAGTAGACTTATGAGATCACTACAGGGCGAAAAAAAAGTGTGTCTGTCTGTGTGTGTGTATGTGTGTGTGTGAGTGTGTGTGTGTGTGGGAGTGTGTGTACTCTGAATGTCTGTTCCCCCTATCAATTCGAACACGGTGAGCGCAAATTGAACGAAATTTGATACAAAGGTAGCACTAGCAAAGGACACCTCAGTGTCATGTTTTATATCGCCGCCATCTTGACAGAAACGTAATGGCGGCCACACAAATGTTCAAAGCTTAAATCAAATTACGACTAACCTAATCATCCGATCTCTACCAAATTTTGCAACAACATACCTTTATCGGGCAGCATCCTTTGGCCAAACTAATAGGTCATCAGCCTAATAGTTTGCGGATGGCGGCCATCTTTGGGTGAAAATCGATTGCCCCTATTAATTCGAACACGGTGAAACCGAATGAAAAGAAATTTGGTACAGAGGTAGTAATAGCAAAGGGCACCCCAGTGTCATCCTTTATATCGCCGCCATCTTGACGGAAACGTAATGGCGGCCACCCAAATGTTCAAAGCTTAAATCAAATTACGACTAACCTAATCATCCGATCTCTACCAAATTTTGCAACAACATACCTTTATGAAGGGAGCATCCTTTGACAAATCTATTAGGTCATTAACCTAATAGTTTGCGGATGGCGGCCATCTTTGTGTCAAAATCGATTACCCCTATTAATTCGAACACGGTGAAACCGAATGGAATGAAATTTGGTACAGAGGTAGCACTAGCAAAGGCCACCTCAGTGTCATGTTTTATATCACCGCCATCTTGACGGAAACGTAATCGCGGCCACCCAAATGTTAAAGGCTAAAATGTAATTACGACCAACCTAATAATCTAGTCTCTACCAAATTTTGCAACAACAAATCTTTATGTGGGAAGCATATTTTGACCAAACTGCTAGATCATCAGCCCAATAGTTTGCAGATGGTGGCCATGTATGTGTGCAAATCGATTCCCCCTATCAATTCAAACACGGTGAAACCGAATTGAACGAAATTTGGTACAGAAATTTGGTACTAGCAAAAGGCACCTCAGTGTCTTGTTTTATATCGCCGCCATCTTGACGGAAACAGAATGACGACCACCCAAATGTTAAAAGCTTAAATCAAATTTCGACCATCTTAATAATTTGATCTCTACCGGATTTTGCAACAACATGCCTTTTTGTGGAAAGCATCTTATGACTGACTACAAGGTCATCAGCCCAATAGTTCGCAAATAGCGGCCATGTATGTGTGCAAATCCATTCCCCAGATCAATTCAAACACGGTGAAACCGAATTGAATGATTTTTTTTACAGAGGTAGCACTAGCAAAGGGCACCTCATATTCATGTTTAATATCCCTATAGCACGTTGTATTTCAACAAGCTACTACAACCAACATTCAATTATACTCCTTGAATAGGACAAAGAGTTATAACAATACCCATGCATTTAGGAGAAAGTAGGCTATATGTTCTTTACTGAACATCTTGTCTTTAACATTAGAACGCTCCAGTCTTGCAATATCTTGATTGTAGTTCTAGGTGTCATACACAGATGGCACTATCGGCACTTATTCTATGACTAGAGCAATGTATAAAAGTCTTAGAGGTTAGATGGAAAATTGAAAGGTGTTGGGTGGGAAAGGTAGGCTATCAGGCAAGGAAATTGACACTATGCAAGTTTATTATGAAAAAGCAATCAAAGAAATCACAACAAGTGTAGATTCTAAGACAAGATCAGTTTGGGCCACATATCTCAATAAGCTATCTACCAATGAGAATCCACAACATGTTGTGTCCCAATGGCAGTGACACCTGGTGCAGATATTGGAAATGTTAAGAGGCTGGTGAAACATATGACCACAATAATAGCTTACCTTCTGCTGTATTAAATGAAATGAAGCCTGTTTAAAAAGATCTTACTCATTCAAGGCTCTTAGAAAAATGTTTGCATGGTGGTACTGTGCCCGTTTAGACCGGATTCCGCACGACCACATATGCATTTTACCAAGAATCAGTCAGCACGAGAATCAAAATATCCCGGGGCGCCAGATGGGTTAAAGCTAATCGCAAAAACGACATCAAATAAAAAATGCTTTACTGATTTTTGGCTCAATGCAACAATAAGGATAGAAGGAGATTCAACTGGGCATAACACATCATGTAAAATTATCTCATTTTATTCTGAATTTAAAATTGACTGCAAAAAATAAAATGCTCAAAGCAGCATTATTCACGTGTGGCGACCCACATTAATATTTACACAATGTACAGAAATTTTCCAACACATTGGACAATTATTTTTGGAAACACAAGTCTGATTATCAGTCCTGTAGACTGTGTTCCAAAATTATATCCATTATTTATGATTACATCCAGTTCAAATTTAATTGTCTTTACTGGAAATACTGTAGTTCACTGGTTGAATTTTTACATAATATTAACACTCGTAGAATAATTGTTCATAGAATTTTTAACTTTCACTTATTTTTCCAGTTTCAAAAAAATATTGTCAAAAAAATATTGTTATTTCTGAATCAACACAAATTATGTACACATATTAATAACAACATCTGAAAAGTATTTGACCATTGAGCATAGCATCGAAGGACTGTGCGAAGCACAACAAAATTAATTGTTCTTCTGACATTAAACGTTTCGAGAAGGGACTCTATTATGAACTTCAAGTTCCTAACAAAACATATGATTTCTGGATCATCAACTTGTTCAAAAAATTGTTGGACTATTCAATTATTCGATTCTCCACTTGGAATCATTATTATGAAAAAATATTTATATTTGCGGCCATTTTAGTAACTTTTACAACTTCCAATTCTTCGACAGAATGCGGAAATAAGAATTGTAGCTTCATAATAAATTCATTCAGTTCATGGCACTAGGATTGAAAACATCCTTCAAATTATTCGTGGTTATAGAATTATTTTTAATTGGCAGTGGCCCATTCTATTATTTGTGTAAGAACACAACATTCCAACAACAACGGCAAAGAAGAATAAAATATTATCATGACAAATCCGGGTTCTAGCAAAATCAAAGTCTTAATGGAATCCGTAAACAAGGTTGAAATAAGAACTGATGGTTTTTAAGAAATAACCTTTGGGTCATTCATACGACGCAATGTGTAGTTCCAATACTCCTTCTTTAACACTGAGTCATCGAACCTGCTATTTGATTGATGCTCAAATAAAAACCTCCTCATTCCTGCGACTTAAACATGCGCACCTGGGAATGGCATTTCAACTACTCCACACACATAAATTTTCTTCCCAAACTTTATACAATAAATCAAGCCTCTGCTTGTTATCAACACTGGAAGATTTATAAACTTACAGGTTTATTCTACTTTACCATTCAGTTCAACCCGTGAAGTTACCATACTTATGATAATCTTTATTTCACTTTCGAATGTGTATTTACGTTATGATTTTATATAAATACGAAAATATCCTAATTGATACAAATATCATTTGCTTCCCGTTTCATGCCTCTCCGTGTTATCTGAAAAATATACTTTGCTCATTGCAAATATTAACTGTTCAACCAGAACTGTAATGTTGGTTGAATGCGGGCTTGCGCTAACCACTCTCCTTCGGAAAATCACCTGTTTCAAACTAGAAATGATTAAACTACTTCATAGGCTCTCTCTCAATAAATGTGATTATTAGAAAATATAAGATCCAAGAATTATTTAGAAAACTTATGAAAATCATTATTATTATTATTAATGGATTATTATTATTATTATTATTAGTTATATTATTGTAAATATATTTAATTATTATTTCATTATGTGAGAATCCACATGTTCGATTCTTCGAATATGGATAAAATATCCATTTCTCAACAAAAATAATTATTAACTTTTACAGTTACATCGGCTGATTACCGTGATTATCAAAAAATATGAAACATTCAAATAAATGCTCGTTCTGCTCGGTCATCGATCCTAAACTGTTCTGAGTGCTGAAAATACTCAGAATAACTCTAATATGTCTTGCGTAAATCATTGCAAGATTTAAATACGAAGAAAAACAAATGTGTTGGTCATCTGCAGAAAATGAGTTTGTTCCAATTAGCTAGGCATAATATAAAGTCAAAATGAGGCTTACATTTCTCGTTGGTCTTGAAGCGTAGTGAACCTGGTCTGTACCAGATTTATTCAGATACATGCCCTATCGGACACGCACGTCTAATCCTTGTATCGGCCGCCATTATATACCCACAATCTGTCTAACACGACATAGTGGCAATATTTCTTGAAGTTTGAAGTAACTGCTGATCCATCTTAATATTGACTTCTATTAATTCCATAGCAGTTCGCTTAAATGGGGTCAGATCTAAGTGATCTATTCTCAAATATGTCAGTTGTAACATAACTCACGGTAATCTTTTCAGTACAAGAAAACACTGACAGTCTCAATCAATCAACGGCTGTTCTGAAGATCGTTCCCTGGGCATGGCTTATCACCATCTATCATGCGCGAAGCAACATATAGTTTCCCTTTGTCGGCTAATGAACAACACCGTGATAGACTGGCCTTCAATATACTGAAAGATCGGAGTGGTTATTAAGTTACGATTTATGAAACTGACTAATTGGACTAAAATATCCAAGTATTAAATTATTACTGGACTGTAACAAAGTACTTTCTAGACAAAGTCTAGCATATGTCCATATAGAAATAAAATATTTCACCAGTGTCCGTAGAAAAATAACAATCACCTTAGTGATTCTCTCTGCCGGAAACTTACTAAGTTCCACATGTATCGCAGCACTTTTGTGACTATCACAGTTTAAAGATATCTTCTGCGTAGATCCGGCAACCATGTGCCTTGGCTCAACGTGGCAGCACCTTGTCACGCAAGAGCTTGGTTCGAAGTGAGCTGATGTTGCTTGGGCCGGCCGGCTTTTATTCAAAACGGTCAGGTCCACGCTGCATCACGATGAAATATGGAAATCCTCATATCTCTGGTATCCCTGGTCCGATTTACTTGATACAAAGTTCATTCTCTTTCATTTGGCCGTGCGAGTAATCTGATCCAAGTCTCAAGTCTCTACTCCATGGCTAACTATTTAAACAACAAATAGTCTCGACCTCTGCTACTACTTGCTACGTCACTTGACATGCTCTTGGCTGCATAAAATTTCCATTCCCTTCTAGAAGTAATGGAGCGCGATATTCAAATATCTCAACTTTCAAAAGCGGCTGTAGCCTTTCCCTTGATATCTAGGTGTCTGAATCTTGGAATACCCATTCCTAGAGTTGGGCACAGTACACAAAACTGCAATGAAAGTTTGAACAATCAAATTTGGCTGTGATGCCCCAAATCTATATTTTGTGGTGCTAAACCTGTTCAGATATCAACATATGATGCTGTTGTATGCTATAATGATGGCAATGAAGGATGCACACATTAAAAACATTGAAAATCCTGGGCAAGGAGCGGGTCGATCGGACTGATGTAGCATTGATAAATGCATCCAAAATCCACAGGCTGTTGCCAAGATCACAGAAAAGAGGAGGAAAAGATGAGTAAGACCCTGATTATGGCACAGGAAAGTTTGAAAAATCCATAAATTCCATAAATTTCCATGGAAAGTTATAAAATTTATCAAAGTAAACTTTAAACCTGTTTTTCTACAAATGTTACTTTTTAGTTTTTAGGAACACCTAACTCCATGATGGTTAGAGCTAGAATTCTGAAATTTTCTCAGCTTGTGTATGTAGGTTGCCTGTTAAAAATGAACCAAAATGAAGTAGGTGGGGATGTAATACAAGTGATATGTGATGAAACACATGAAATATTTCATTAAAAACTGTCCGTATTATAAAAAATTCATAAAACTTTAATTAGAAGGATTGTTGTATTCATTTTAGTTCAAGTTATATATTGAACCATTAAGACTGTTTAAGTTAAGTTTCATGATTGTGTGTCAATTGGTTGAGAAATTGTGTGTTCCTAAATTGTTATTATCAATTGATAATGTTAACGTTCATTGCATAACTTATTTTCCGATCAAAAACTGTAGACCGACTTTGTTCAAAGAGGTGTGCCAAGTCACATTTTAAATATGTTGATATTTGGTATTTGTTTTTTTATTAAATTAAACAATGCTCATTTTCACCATCGTCCCCCCTTAAATCGGATAAGCCGTGCGTATTAAATCACTCGTCGCGACCACAATGGGGAGATGCAGCAAGTCTGCAGACCAAAGGTTTGAATCCCAGCAATGACAGCGGCTATCCTGCGTATGCTTTTCCCCGGATACTCCTCCATTTCGTAAATATAAATTCTGGGATAGTTACGTATCTCAAGTCCCAAGGCACCTACCTAATCCCCGAGCCTAATAAATAAGCTTGTTCACACTTATAGAGTCACCATACAGTAAATATACCAGTTATTAGAAAATTTGAACACACACCCAAGTACACGAGGCTGATAATTGTGGTGTCCAAATCCCATAAAACAAACCAACAACAAATATAATATGTGAATTGTGCAGCTGAGCAATCAGCAATTTTTAGTTTCAATACGAACGCTGAGTGGCAATCATTGTATTATCCCTATTATTTTCATACTCTCTAGTGTCAGGGTGGTACACTATTTCAGTCCCTCTGTAATTTGCGCCAATCCTAAACCATAATAATTAATGTTACACTCACTACAACAATAACCCTGGTTATAAAACTAATTCCTTACATAAGCAGACACACACAAAAGTACATAGGGCCGATGGCCAAATTACCCCTAAATTAAGCGACAACGTCCAATATTTTCTAGACTGGCTGCGGAAGTAAGTTCTACTCTACTTTGTAACCACCAGGGAAAGTAATAGATAAATTAGGATTCTCTGCAGACGACAACAGTAACTCAGAGCTGCTATAAAAACACTTGACTCGTCCTCCCTGGAGAAGCAGTAGTTAGAGTGAGGTAATATTTATCGAGGCTCTTAACAGCAATAAAATCAGGGCAAACAAACTCGTTATTCTTCTGGCACGTTCTGCAGTAGGGGTTGCTGGCTGACGGCGTCATATCTCAAGCAAGCGCATGAGAGGTGGGGGCTATGGTAACTACTGTGCAATCTTACTGGAGGTGTCTTATAGCACATGGTGGGTGGGGGCGATAATAATTACTGTGCAATCTGAACTGGAGGTGTCTGATAGCACATCGGGGGAGGGGGAGGAGAGGGGGGGGGGGGAAGAGGCAATGATAACTACTGTGCGATCTTACCTGGAAGTGTCTTAAAGTGGATGGGGGAGGGGGCGATGATTACTTCTGTGCGATCTTAACTGGAGGTGTCGTACAGCGCAGGTACTGTACATTCTTTACAGGAAGTATCGTATAGCCTTTGGTAACTACTGTACAATCATAACTGGAGGTGTCTTTAGTGCATGGTAACGACTGTTCATTGTTAACTGCAGGTGTCTTAACCAGCGGTTAACAACACATGAGTGAAGCGGTAGTATTACGTATTATTATTCCGGTTGCCACCAAGTCGAGGATGAGGCAAGATGTTCAGTATTTGTATGTGGCGTATGGTGACGTG
This sequence comes from Meconema thalassinum, assembly GCA_946902985.2. NCBI lineage: Eukaryota > Metazoa > Arthropoda > Insecta > Orthoptera > Tettigoniidae > Meconema > Meconema thalassinum. The sequence continues at coordinate 1,735,321,842 of OX336388.2, read as the reverse complement.
ACTAATACTAACCACATCAGTGATGTTTGTGATGTGAATGAAACTGGGCCATGTGTTGGAACAAAGTCGTCGTAACCTATTAGACGGGAGCGTCCCGGTATTTGCTTCGGTGGCGTAGTTGGTAGCATGCTGAGCTTCTATGCCCAAGGTCGCGGGTTCAAACCCGGCCGAAGTCGTCGGACTTTTTAAGAGCGTTAAAATTCCCTCAGTATGCCTTCCTTCGGAGGGGAGGTAAAGCCGGCGCGGCGGTCCCATGTCATAGATTTAAGGCAAGTAAAAGAATCTTCTACTAACTACACTTGTGTGAAACCAAAACTTGTAGGTTAGGTTTTGTAAATGCTCTTAAGTTTGAACGTTCGTCACGCGGGCGCTGGTTGCGATGACATTTAGTAGTAGCGAAGTTCACTGCGAGGTGTCGTGGACGGTAGCATTTAGTAGCGTAAGTAGGAACTACTTGAAATTATCGTCTGCAGTCCCCACTTGAACTAAAACCAGAAAACACACTAATACAGCCATCACAATTAACACCGGTTATGAGACAGATTCTACACACGTCCAAAGTACACGGGGCTACAAGAACGCGTTGACGCAGCCCCTAACTAAGGAACTAACCAACCAGAAAATAAGAAACCACGTAAAACCATTTCAAGTTTGGTCATCAGCGATGCGGTCCCTACCACACGTCTACCAGTCCAAATATATTGTAACCCTAGGAACTTGTGCAAGTACTATGATCAAAGCAAAATATCATATTGTATGGTTCGGATTCCACGTAAGAAAGAAGATCTTGTGGCTCAAGAACGCGACATCAACGGTCGCGTTGTCAGGGAAACTAAATCCCATTAACGGCTGCAAATGGTCACCATGGAGAGTGAGAAAATTTAAATGAAATATTGACTTTGGTAAATTGGCATTCGCGGCCAAGGAATTAAACCTCGGTAATTCTTCTAGGGTTATGCCGTGCCTTGTGTGGGGTTTCGCCTAAGAACACCAAGCTGGTACATCAGCGGAATACATATACGAATATATGTATCACTATGAAAATAAGCTTTGTAATGTCCGTTTTATGCTATATAGTCGCATTTACTTCTTACGACACTTAAAATAGTTAACCCTTTATAGGTTACTGGTAAGTATACTTACCACTTGCTCTCTAGGTCCATATTATGTGCCAAAACCTATTTACACTGAACATTATAGTTGATCACCAATGCTCTAAATGGTCTCTGGTATAAATACTCACCACTTTTTGAAATTCGCGCTCCACTGCCACATTGATCACATCATGACTAAAAGTGGTAAGTATGTATACCAGCGTGCTCTACCGGCTGTGTATTGGCGCGTATTGAGGAGTAACATGCTCGTATGAAGATATCAGCCACAACTTTTTCTTTGAAAGGTAAGAATATCATTCAGTATATATTATAGTATTCGTAGTCAAGTAATATTACACATTACTGAACGTACAGACAACAATATATTTGAAAGAAGCGCAGTATGCATGGTTACCGAAAAATCATGGAGTTTTCTGCCGTTTTTCTTACTTTATTTACGTTTCCTACCGGAGTATTTTTGGTAATGCGGATTATTATTTGCATTTTATGAAGCTTCTAGTTCCTTATTAGCATTGGGAATTTGTTCACATTAGTCCCGCTAAGATGTTATATTGATGTAATGAGTAAGGTGTTCCGAAAATGGAGGTTATGTGCAATGACTTATAAAACGAAACCTAGTAATTGTCATGTATAACCTCCAAATCACTCAGAAAGCATGCCAGTGTTTATTTGTAACGTAATTTGATAGTTCAGTGTATGGTTCTATCCCTTCTTGTCTTTATTACAGGCATGGCATACCAATATAGAAGATGGTTGGCAGAAGATGAGTTAGTGGAGGAACTCAACCGGGTTACGGATGAAATGGCTGAAGATTCAGATGTAGGCGGTGATGAAGATGCAGAAGACTGTCTACCTGTAAATTTGAGCAATTCGGTCGGTTCTGAGAGTGCAGAGGCAGTCCCATTTGATATCAATATTGCGCCAATTGTCGATACAGAAGATGAGGAAGAGGAAGAAGAGGCAGAAGATAACGGAGGTGAAAGTGATCCTTCAAATGATAGGCGTAATGAAATACGGTGGTCAAAGCATTGTAAGGTACCACAGCAATTTTCTTCTACAGCTTTTTCTGAGCCATTCGGTTTATCGCATAAAGGTGAAGTAGACATAAACAGTCCGTTGAAAATTTTCATGTTGCTCTTACCTACAACGTTTCTGCAGCTCATTGTTCTTCAGTCTAATTTGTATGCTTCACAACATCATTGTGAACTTGGCTTATCCATTGAGGAACTGAAAGCATTTCTTGGGTTACTAATTATAATGGGGTTCAATACTCTACCTAGCTTCAGACTTTATTGGAGCAATGACAGCAACTTCCACAATAATAGAGTTTCAGCAGTTATGTCAGTGAAGCGGTTCCTCAAGATATTGAGATTCCTACACCTGAATGATAACTCAAAAATGCCAAAGAAAGGAGAACAAAATTATGACAAAATGTACAAGCTGAGACCCTTGTTGAATCATTTGAATGCTGTTTTCAAGGACGTATTCCATCCCTCACGTTTCCTTTCGATAGATGAATCCATGGTTAGCTTCAAAGGTCGAAGTTCTCTAAAGCAGTATATGCCAATGAAACCTATAAAGAGGGGATTCAAGATATGGGTAATAGCGTGTGCAGTAACAGGGTATTGTTTAGGTATATCAGTGTATGAAGGCAAGCATGAAGGGGATAGCACTGAGTTTTCATTAGGTGAACGTGTAATAACCAAACTTTGCCATGCATTTGAGGGTTTAGGGTACTGCTTGTTCTTTGATAATTTCTTTTCTAACATTGTTATGATGAAGAGACTCCTAACGAAAAGTTTCTTCGCTTGTGCGACAATCAGACAAACAAGAAAATTGTTCCCCAAAGACAAGCTTCTTCCTGACAGAATGTTGAAAATGGGTGAAAGTGATGCAGTTATGGCTGGTGATGTTGGCGTTTCAAAATGGAAGGACAGAGGTAAGAAGTGTGTAACTGTTATCAGTACAATGCATGATGCTCAATCCAAAGCACAGGTGCTGAGGACTAACAAAGAGGGAAAAAGAGATCTTGTTTCTTGTCCAGAATCTGTGAAGGATTATAATGCCTACATGGGTGGAGTTGATCATTTTGATCAACTTCATTCTACGTACAACATATCCTGGAAATCTCGCAGGTGGTGGATGAAAATTTTCTAATATTGCATTGAAGCTTGCATTGTCAATAGTTATATATTGTACAAAATCACCTTGAAAGAATGCAGTCCGAACACAAAACCACTCACTCACCTAAAATACAGGTCATTGTTGGCAACGGAACTCATTGGGTCATACTGTGGACGAGTGAAGAAAGGTCCAGTGGCAATGGTCGGGAGAGGAAAAAAGAGAAACCACCCAGACGGGCGAAAAACAATCCCAAATGCTACAAGACTTACTAATGTAGGAAATCATCTTCCAAAAAAGGGTCCCACTTTTCGAAGATGTGCTCACTGTAGCACTTCAAAAAAACAAAAACGTTCCACAACAGTGTGTGTTCTGTGTGATGTAGCTCTTTGTTTGAAATGTTTTATACCATTCCACAAACCTGGCATATAAAGTGAGAAGTTCATTCTGTGTTCAGTGTCCACTACATTGTAAGGTTAATTTTTGCAATTCACTGTGTTATCTGATTATTTATTTGTGTTTTTGCAATTTATATTCTACTAACAAATTATTTAGATATCCTCACTTACAATAAATTTCAGTTATGATTGTAAAATAAATATTTAGAACACTAGATTTTGTATATTTCATTGTATCAAAGACATGGTAAGTATTCTTACCAGAGACCATTGACTGTAATATAGTGCTATAAACGATCTCTGGTAAGAATACTTACCATGCCTTATCATTGAGGCAATAACAAAATTAGGCCAAATAACTTCAAAATCATTATTTTCCTTCCCTTAGGAGATGATTTATCCATTTTTAGCCTATTTTCAATTTTGAAAAAAATAGGCTTATGAGATCACCTTTTGTCCGTGTGTGTGTGCGTGCGTGTGTGTGTGTGTGTGTGTGTGTGTGTGTGTGATTCGTGTGTGTGTCCCCCCCTAATAAAATCTAAACGGCAGGAGCGATTTCAATGAAACTCGGAAAGTTCATAGCACTATTCCCGGCGACCTCGACCGTGCCCTTCAAATTTTGTTACGACTCACCAATCCAACATGGCGGCTGTGCGAAACATTTCACCAGCATTCAATATCTCCGAAACTATTACCGATATTACCCTGACATTTTCTATGGTGATAGAAGGAACTACTATAAGTTCACTTATGTGACTTTTGAAAACCTGGTAACTACAAAACCAACATGGCGGCCAAGCGAATTTGCGACTTTTAAATAGACGTTTCTCGCGATTTGACCAACCAAACGCAATGAAACTTGGTACAGTATATGTTTATATACATTGTAATGCACCGACATCTAACTTCGTTCAATTGTTTACATAATCACAAGATGGCGGATGTGCGAAATATTTCACCGGCATTCTATATCTCTGAAACTATTAGCGGTATCTCCCTAAAATTTTGTAAGAAGATAAAGGGCACTACTGGAAGTCAATCTATAAGATTTTCAAAAACCGGTTAACTACAAAACGAACATGGCGGCCAAGCGAATTTGAACATTTTAAATAGACCTTTCTCGCGATTTAATGTTCCAAGCGCACTGAAACCTGGTACAGGAAATATTTATACACATTGTAATCCACTGGTATCTAATTTAGTTCAATTGTTTACATAACCTCAAGATGGCGGCAGTGCGAATTTTAAAATTAAGTTTTTATTTCTTGTGATGTAGTCATGCGATCGAAGTGAAAGTTTGAATAATGAACCTACGCAATAATTTTCCTTTAATGGTACATGACTTTATGGCCTATACATTTAACAATCCAACATGGCGGCCATCCGAAATATTTAGACGATACTGAATATCTACGAATCTATTTTAGCAATCAAACTGCATTTTTTAATGTTCATAGGGGCTATGAACTTAAGTTCACCTATAGGACTTTAAATAACCTGGTGATCACAAATCCAACATGGCGGTGACGCGAATTATAAATATTCACATGGACGTTCCTCGCAATTTAACCATCCGCGTGCAGTGAAACTTGGTACAGTAAATCTTTATCCGAATGTTAATCCACTGGCATCTAATTTATTTCAATTGTTTCCATAACCTCAAGATGACGGCTGTGAAAAGTTTTTAAATCTCCTTGTTTTTTCTTGTGTCCTAATTATGCGATTGAAGTTTGAATACTACACGTTCACAATAATCTGCATGTAACAGTACATAACTCTAGGACCTACATATATGAAATCCAACATGGCGACCATCCGAAATATTTAGTCGGTTCTCAATATCTACGAATCTATTACAGCAATCAAACTGAAATTGTGTATGTTGATAGTGGCAATTAACATAAGTAGGATATATGAAAATAGGCTGTATAGTTCTTCACGGAACTACTTGTTCAAATTTTAGTTTTGTTCCCCAGAGTACTGCCCTACAAAGGGTTAATAGTAAAATACTCAAAGCACTCATATACCGGTGTAATGGTAATACTTTTTGTTACACAAATCACATTTGAACTGTAGACCACTAATAGGTCAATCAATCAAAAACTGTGATAAACATAATGCAGTAATTAACATTGTTTTAATATCGGGCTGTTGAGAGAATGAATGCATGGTTTAATTTTCAAGACACATGTGTAGATCATTAAATTTAAAAAATGTCTGGCGCTAAGGCGAGAAAGTGGCTGAGGGTAGAGAGCCTTGCTAAGTGCTAATAAATAAGAGGCTCTTATTGTTCCGCTAACAAATTAGCACCAGTGTTCATTAACTTTTACTACAGTACTTTCACTTATTATCGCGCCGCTCTTCCTAAGTGTATTGCCTTACCAGAACAACACCCAGCATATTCCTTCGGTTTTGTTATCGCATTTAGGACATTCTGATCATCAATCACGTGTATATAGGTATGTAGAATTTGTTTCCTTTCCAGACAAATTCGTTGTTTGTTGTTTCGTTTGAGGGACTTGGACTTCGTGATTAGTTAGCCCCGTGTACTTGGGTGAGTAAGTTTTTGTCTGATAACCTGTGTTTTGTGATTTGATGTAGGACCATTAGTGATGGTAATTGTAATTCAGGTAAAGATTCGGAAGGAGATGGCCCTGGCCTTTAGTTAGGAACCATACCGGCATTTGCCTGGAATTGAAGTGGGGAAACCACGGAAATCCTCTTCCAGATTGGCCAAGGTGGGAACCAAACCCGCATCTTCTTAGTTTTACCCACCGAGGTGAAGTGAACCCCATTCCAGCCCGCTGATCAGAATTAAATTTCTTAGCAGAGCTGGGAATCAAACCCGGACCACCGGGACGACAGCCAAGAATACTAGCTGCTACGCCAAGAGATTTCTTACTTTCTTACTTCTTTCTTACTTCAAGTTCAATGGTACCTTGACCTAATAATTACATTTTTGTTTTTGTTGATTCATTGGAGGGATTGGGACATCATTGTCATTTTCCCCCGTGTATTTGAGTGTGTGTGTTAAGTTTTATCTGGTAACCTCTGTTGTTGAGAGAGCTGTATAAGTGTGTGTTGAAGTATTAGAAGCAATCTTTGAGTGTTGCCTAGTACTATACCATAGAATGCTTTTCAGTTGGTCAACACGACTGTCCCGAATTATATTAGGCGGGGAGTACAAATATTTGAGCACCCTAACCTGAAAGAATATTAATCACTTAACTAACGACCCCCCTTTTATATTAGACAGGAAATATAAATATTAATACACCCTAACCTGAAAGAGTACTCCCTCCGCACTTTTTGTACAAACTAGCTTTAGTTAAATGATTAATATGTAATAATTTCAGGCATATGTGTGGCGTCCGAGCTTGATGAATGTAATGGAGACCCAGCTGCACACCAAAGCAGGCCAAGTATGAGTTGCTCTCACAATATATTTCATATTATTAATGCTTATTATTATCATCAGTTAGACACTTTTAGAATATTTTGCAGTCCCCAGTCTTCTCTCTGTGTCATTTCTCGTCCTTGAGTTGCAGGTAGTCACGTCATATAATGAAATGATGTTGTTAGTTCTGCCGACAGCTAGCTGTTGTTCCTGTTTCATTTAGGTGTTAGGGTAGTGTTGTGATCAGCTGCATGTACTTAAGGGGGGAGGGGGTGTAGAATTTATCTAATGTGTGTTGTTGTAGTACCTGTAGTAATGACGTTTTCCAAAATTGAAGCTATGATTAAGAAGGAGACGACCCGAAAGGGGTCAAGTTACCAAAAAAAAACAGAATTTTTTGTGTTAGTATGTTTGTGTGAGTCACTTTTTTCGAATTCTTCTTATTTCAGACTTTACGATGTTTCAAACTATGTTGCTTTATGGAATGTCCGAAAGACTGTAAATGTGGGACGTGGAATGACCCCAAACAGCTGTCACATTCCATCTAATGTCCCACTGTTAGAGCTTTCCAATTATGTTCCCATTGTTAAAGAAAAGTACCATTGACAGCTTTTTTATCCATATGATTTATTTATTTATTTACTTCTTTCCTTCTTTCTTTCTTTCTTTCTTTATTTCTTTATTTATTTATTCATTTTTTATTTAATTCTTCTTCTTCTGTCGATTTTGGCCTACTGTGGACTGCGGTGAACAATCGACTGACTTGGCAATCTCTTCTTCTCCTCCCAGGATCTCTTCATGCATTCGCTGAGTCTCCTCTTTCTTTCTTTCTTTCTTTCTTTCTTTCTTTCTTTCTTCAGACCAGATGACATTGGTTTTTGAGCTAGGTTTTTCCTGAAACCCTTTAATTTTATCAACCTTCCTTCGAAACAATAATTTGTTGTGAATATCATCTTGAGTGATGCCAACTTCTTTGAGATCTGTTCGTGTTCCTCAACCCAATTTGTGGTGAACTTTAAATTGCTAATGTAGGTGTTAATCCTTTTGGTTAACCAATTGTTGCTCATTCGTGTGAGGTGGCCATAAAATGTAATCCTTCTCTTACGCATCGTGCCCGTACGTTTCTCCGCTTGGTTGTACAAGTCACTATTTATCCGTCTCCTCCATGAGCCATCTGTTCTCTGTACTGGCCCCAATATTTCCTTAGGATTCTTTGTTCTATATTTTCTAAATCCTCTGTTTCTCCTTTTTTGTTTAAAATAAGGCATTCAGAACTATAAAAAGCTTCCGGTTTAATCACCACGGCATAATGCCGTAACTTTTCTCTGAAGGATATGGCTTTCTTCCTATACATATACTGCGTTAATTGATATGCAGATTCCATCTCTGACCTTATTGGCATTCTTATCAAGGCCATTAGGTTGAATCCATTCACCATTATTTGAATGTTTCTGTCCTTTTAATTTTTCGAAACCTTGTTCCCAAATACTTCTCAATGTCAAGTTTGGATTCAATGTATTCAGATTTCTCATAAGAGATCTGGAGGTGTGATTTTGCTGCAATTTCATGCAATTTCTCAATCATAATTTTCGTATCATCAAAATATTCCACTAATCTCTTTTAGTGTCTAGATAGATTCCATCTACCCCTTCCTCTTTTATTGTTTTTTTACAAGTCCTCATTATTTTCTCCAGGACGATGTTAAATGAAATTAGTGACCTTGTCGGACTCATGTCCGGATCACCAAGGGGGAAGATATTTCTCCAAGAAATTTAACCTTATACACAGTACCTGAGGGGGTCTGTTGTACAAGCGACCTCGTTTTTTTTATGAACTCCAAATTCCTCCAAAACTTGAAAGAGAGTCTGGCGGTCAAATTAATCATATGCCTTTCTGAAATCAATGAAGACAACTACCGTGTTTTTACCTTTTATAGCTCTCAGTCTAAGAATATTTTTTATATTGAATATTTGATCAACACATGATCGTCCCTTTCGAAAACCTCCATGATATTCACCTATTTGATAGTCTAACTGTGTTTCCAGTGTACGAAGTAGAGATTTTGATAGAATTTAAAAGACACAGATAAAAGAGAAATTCCTCAGTAATTGTAATTGTTAGGGTTGGTACGATCACCTTTCTTATGTAAAGGATGTATCAGGGCGCATTTCCAGTCAGTGGGAATCTCTTTTCCCAAATATTACAAAATAAACGATGTAAGCTTTCTACAATTCCATTCCATGTTTCCACACTTCAGCTGTTATTATATGTTCACCCGGCGCTTTATTTGACTTGAGTTCTTGAATGACTTGATGTATTTAAAGGAAATTAGGTGGTCCCGACTGCTGGTATATTGTTGATGGGATTTCGAAAGTCATTTTTTCTTCTGGTTCCACGCAGTTCAAAACATCCTCAAAATAAGTAGCCAGAATCTGACAGTTTTCTTCGTCACTGAATGCTAAAGTACTATCCTTTCTTTTAAAACAGAGGCTAGGAGACTGATATGAATGTAATTCCTCCTTGAAAGTTCTATAAAATTCCCTTGTATTATGTTTTTTGAAGTTCACTTCTAACTGTTCTATACAACTTTTATCAGACATCCTCTTTTCAGCTCAGATTATTTTGGAAAGTTCTCTTTGTTGAAAAAAGGTATTATATTTTCCGTCGGTCTTATTCGAGTTCCATCTTTGTCAAGCTTTTAATCTTTTTTCGAGAACAATGTCGCACAGGTCATTCCACCAACGATGTTTTCTTTTCCTCTTCACTAATGGCATGCTTTCAGATGCTCATTCTTTGATTTCATCCCAATCATTTAAATCCGATTTTGATAAATTATTTTGGTAAGTATCTTTATTTTGTTTCAGCATCTCTACAGGAATCTTTGGTTTCACCTTACAGATACTCTACGGCATTGCCAACCGGGTCGAAATTGTACTTTTATCTCAGAGATGTAATGACGCGAGTTGATGTTAAAACTCTTCCTCACCTTAACATTCTTGATCTCTCTGGGCTAGCTGATATTACAACGAGGTCGAGTTGGAATTCTCCTAGTAAAGGTTTGGGTGACACCCATGTTTTCTTTTTCTTCGGGAGGGCTTTGAAATGAGTTGACATAAGTTTTAAATCACATTGTTGGCAGAAAGCAATTAATCCTTCCCCATTCCCATTTTTTCGACTATGTGCTGGGTAGTTACCTACATTTTTTATACTGTATATTTCCTTTCTGCTCCAACTTGAACATTGACGTCCCCAACTAGTATTTTAACATTCTTGGGAGGTACTTTAAATGTTTCATGTTCAAGGGTTTCCCAGACGTCTTCGACCTTATCCAGGTTTATTTTATTATTTTGATTTATGGGGGCATGGGCGTTAATGATTGTGTATCTCTATTTCCAGACTTCAAGGATAAGAGGAAGATCCCCTGCGATGGTGATTGAAAGTCTGTAATTGAATTTAATGAAGCTGTCTTGATAACGAAGGCTGTCCCTAACATTGGTAACCTCCCATTCGATATAGTACGTATATTCGGGTTACCCTTGTATATTCTAAGCCCGTCCGACTCCATTGCACTGCCATCTAAATACCTTGTTTCGTGGAACGCCAGAATGGAAATATTCTTGTCCGTCAGTAATTTAGTGAATTCCTTTAGTTTTCCTGTTTGAAGTATTGTGTTGATATTGAATGTTCCGAGGAGGTCTTTCTTGTTTGGTATCATTCGATATTATAGGGTTCCAGGAAGCTCCGATTCTTCCTTGCGTGATATTTCAGGCTCTTCAGAATCCAAAGGCCTGGTTGCACCACTTATAGTGGCGAGGGATTTCCTTTCCTGGGTACCCCCTGGTGTAGTTGTGACCGAGAACTTTTCCATCAGGCCTATTGTTGAAATCATTGGGAAAACAATTAAATCTTATTTTCAAAAATAGAACAGAGGTTGTAAGCCCCAGAGCCCTTTCCTCTCGGGGAAGGACCCAAAACCTGTGAGAATCCCTTCTCTTCCCACAAGGTAGTGGGCGAAGTAAATTAATCCCACTTGAAGAGGGGTGCCTCCTTGCTGCAAAGAGGTTAGAAACAAAATCGCCTTTATGTAAGGAGGTGGAGTGCACTGAGAATCTTTGAACGTCATTTCTTAAGAGTTCGGACTCCATTCAACATACATAACCCAAACCTAAACGTCACGTGAAAATGATTATTCGTGACATTTAAACGCGAGAATTTTGAATTCAAATTTGTAGTTTTTTAATTATTGCGCCAAAAGTTTAATCTTTGGATAACATTTTTGAAATCTGCTAAATGTCTTTCTTTTCAAATAAACTTTAGATATTACAAATCGCCCTTATCAAAATATGTAGAAAGAACTAAAGAAAAAGTATACAAAATTCCAATGTCCTAGGTCTGTAACGTTCTGAATAACTGTTCCTTATAATCTGCACATTTAACATGGCAGAGATACGCTCTTCCACGTGTAGGGCCTACTTCAGTTAAGAACCATCCCGGCATTTGCCTGGAGTAGAAAAAGGAAGACACATGGAACCACTTATAGGTATAGTGAGGTCGGAATTGAACCCAACTTTTGTCATTTTGGCACACGAGGCTGAGTGTACCCCATTCCAACCTTCAGACCAGAATTAAATTTCTTGCCAGAGCCGGGAACCAATCGCAGATCTCCGGGATTCACAGCCCAACGTTGATCTGCAAGCACGGTATTCCATCTAGAGCATGTAGGCTGCGCCAGACTCATTACAAAGCCTGAATACCCTCCGAAACGATCAGGTAACGAATTAAAATTTGAAAATACTGTGAGTTGCACCTGACATGTGATCACGAAGTGAAACTGCTAGTCGATAACCACTCCAAGTGAGAGGCTGTTATTAAGTAACAATTTCCGAGAAATTGCTTTTCCTCAGCTATTCAGCTGGCCCACGCAATGGACAATAGCTTTCGGAGAATTGTTATGTTCATCATAAAATCAGGTCGGAAGACGTCGAAGGCATTTAATAATGGAACGAGCAAACTTACGGTACGTTATCAAATGTTATGTACTTGATGGTATGAATGTAACTGCTTAGTGACATTAGTTACGATCAGGAACGACAAAATGTGGACTAGTAACAAAAATGCCTTTTAACATCACAATCATATCAGGTGCAGATTACCTCGATATTCCGCCCTATAAAACAACAATCATCGTAAATACAAACATGTCAATTTATGTTTTATTGAGAGTTATTGTTGTTGTTGTTTTATTGGGAGGCTTGGACTTAGTGGTCATTTAGCCCCGTGTAGTTGGATGTGTGGATAATTCGTCTGCTAACCTGTGCTATTTTTGTATCTCTATTATGTGTGTATTTTGTAATTGAGCCATGGATTGGGAAGGAGGCAGCCTTGGCTTTAAGTTAGGAACCATCGCACAATTGGAAAACCACGGGAAATCACTTCTAGGATGGCTGAGCTCTTTTCATGTTTGCCTCACGAGGCTGTTTCTAGTCCAGAATTAAATTTCTTGGTGAAGCCGTAAATCGAACTCGGACCTCATCGGTGACAACTAAGCTACTACACCACTATCTGGACGTTTCCTTATTCAGAGATTTTTTTAATATAGCATTATTGAACTATCTACGTACTGAGTTGATTGGCATATTAACTCAAATACCTTAATTCCGTAGTGTATAGTGCTGGATTGAAATTTACCATAGCTTTATGATTGTCTCACCATAATAGCGGCTTCGGTGGCGTAGTTGGTAGCATGCTGAACTGCTATGCCCAAGATAGCGGGTTCAAACCCAGCCGAAGTCGTCGGATGTTTTAAGAGCGTTAAAAATCCTTCAGTATGCCTTCCTTCGAAGGGGAAGTAAAGCCGGCGGTCCCATGTCATAGATTTATGGCATGTAAAAGATCCTTTCACAGACTATACTTGTGTAAAGCAAAATTTGTTAGGTTAGATTTCGTCAGAACGCTCTATCAAAGTTCCAACGTTCACCACTAGGTATCATTGATATCTGGTAGCGAAAGTTGGAACTTCTTGAAATTGAACGGAACTTGTAGTCACCTTTTAGGGTATCCGCTGGAAGCAGCTACAGACTCAGGCGAGCCGAACATGTCCTCGGACACTCCCGGCACTAAAAGCCATACGATAAATAAATAAATAAATAAATAAATAAATAACGGAAAGTTTAGGCGTACCGGTACTCATTTACTTTACCGAGCTTTCCACGTGCTCTGTCTACTCTTGACGATAGACATCAACTTTTATATGAATTATGTTCTAACTATGCACTGATATGTCTTACAAGTCGACCGAAATTTACTTTTAAAAAACTTCTTTTTGTGGATTTAGGTGATTTTTTGCGTTTTTGGGTGTGTTGAATCCAAATATGTATATGGCTTTTTCTTTCACCTGCCGTTCGTTTTTTGCAATCTAAATACCCAAGTAAAATATTCTTGAAAAAATGCTTCTTCTGACGTTATATAATGTTCGTTGAACAATTATTATAATTATTGACATACGAATTCACTAGAATGTATTTAACATTTTAATTCCTATGGTAATCGCAGATATACAATAGAAGTTTTGTTTTATAAATTGTAACAACATACATCAGTGCAACAAAGTTGTTTGTGTATCAACATTTCCCCACACATGTGATAGAGTGTATATTGAGAATTTACACAACCACGAGTTGTCATACTGCATAACACAAACTCACAATACGCCCCTTTTACTCTTTGAAATCAATACTACTAAAAGAAAGTGACAAATGGAACGTCGTACACACTTTTTATGACTATTCGGCACGCAAGAGTACATACGTAAGGGTTGAAATTAATTAATTAATTAATAATTATGTTCCTTAGTAATTGGTCTGGGTTATCCAAGTACATGAGCGCATTTTTTGCCTATTTTCGTCAAATGAAATATGGGCATATTAGGTCATATTTGTCCGGGTGTGTGGGAGCACTGTGTGTATGAGTGCCCCCATTTATAAAATCTAAACAGCTGAAGTGATTTCAATGAAACTAGCGAAAAATCTAACGAATGGGAGGTAACTACGGAGTATGACCTATGTACAAAATATAATTATTGATTTAATGTTTTGTCAGTTACAAGGTATGCAATCGAAATTCGACCGCTTATCAGTTGTTATTAGCAGTTTTTATGTCATCGAAACACGAATATATCGGATGTCCGTAACCAATACTTCCGTATTGGATCACTCAATCAATAGTTACTCCAGGATGACCATCAAATTTCCGTCGAGAAGCTTTGTGTGTGTGTGTGTGTGTGTGTGTGACAAAACTGCTGCAAATTTGACCCAGTCAGACAGAGGAAGGCGAGATGAGAGGAGACACTACAACAAGCTGTGTACTTCCTGTGTGTCTTGGGAAGATTGAAAGTTTGGTCACAAATATACTAGGTCAAAACTCTAATGCATCTTCTTGCACGCCACCCAATACACATTATACCAGGCTGTTCCAAATCCACGAGTTTGAGTACGCGTACACGCGAGTACTCAGCAGTAATGCTTGGAGCACGGTTGGAGAGGGACTGGAGGTGATAGCTAAAACGTAACTGGGCATTGTTCATAGTACAAGTCCATGCGCTTCCTGCCAATCTTGATATATCCACCGCTTAGTAACGGCCGCCCCTACAGCAGAGCTGTATTGCATATTGCAGGTTTACTCACACAAGGCGGCGAGTACTCAGCTGCTCTCGGGCGAGTTGCTCGGCTGGATCTGCCTGCATTATACCATAAGAAACTTTCCCCTCGGCAAGTGGAGTTTCCTTGCAAACAGAACTCAGAGGCTTTACAGCATTAAGAGTCAAATGTGACGACTCGTATGCCTAGTAATTGTGTGTCACATATACACTATCGTGGATCTGCGTAATACAGTATTTGATACCAGTATCCATCACAAGCAGAGTACCAATCATGTCCATAATGTTTACCCTAATACTCAAGCGAAACGGAGTGGAGAGTTCTCCTAAAATGAATGGTTCTCTTTTGGTCAGACAAAGGTAAAATTAAGTTGTTCGACGCAAAACAAAAATCAATATTCAAAGGGTTCTTAAAACGAAGTCAGATATATTTTAACCGCACTGCCTTCGCATTGGAAATTAAATTATAACATTACTGTGACAAATATGACGAGAAAAATTTGCTATGTCATCGAGCGATTCTACTATACCATTAATCTTATCCAGTGGCTGATGATTACATTCAGTATCGGTGAGAATTGTATCAACCGGTATGAAAGATAAATAAGCCTCCGTGGCTTAGGCGGCAGCACGCCGGCCTCTCACCGCTGGGTCCGTGGTTCAAATCCCGGTCACCCCATGTGAGATCTGTGCTGGACAAAACGGAGGCAGACAGGTTTTTCTCCGGGTACTCCAGGTTTCCCTGTCCAAATTTCATTCCAGCAACACTCTCCACTATCATTTCATTTCATCTGCCATTCATTTAATAATTGCCCCAGAGGAGTGTGTCAGGCCTCGGCAGCCGGCACAGTTCATTTCCTCGCCGCCAGATGGGGGCTTCATTCATTCCATTCCTGACCCGGTCGGAGACTGGAAGCAGGCTGTGGATTTTCATTTTCATGAAAGATAAATAAATGTCCGTGTTTGGCTGCAACCATGATCACACAGACTTAAGGAATTTTCGCTTGCCATCTTTTCCTGTGAAATACCATCAACATTATTTTTATTTCCTCAGGTGTTCTATAACAAAGTGACGTTTACACGGATTGTAAAGGTGGATGGCAGGGAGAAATATCATACGATTGTTAGTTGTTGTATAATGACACGGGAGGACATTAAGTTGGCGGGCGAGGGGAGTTACATACAACTGTAATTTATTTAAGTCTGGCTCTTACTTCGGACTCCAGAGAGAATAACCCTCCTTACCCCTTTAACTGCTATGTCCAAGCGCCTCGACCCAGACGAGCTCTGCCGGTCCTCATTAGAATAATGCCAGACAAGGATTTGAGAAAGAAGTGATTGTTGTTCACGGGGAAAGTAAGGGTATAACAAATTGAAATTCAGTCATTATGGAATTTACCTACGAGCCGCAAATATGTCACAATGGGCGTGTACATTCCCGATTCATTTTGATTTTCCATGCTACTGGAATCGACTATTCCATGCAAATTCAGAGAATTATAGTAATGGAAGACGTCTTATTACAAGAATTTTATACGAAAGAAACAGCAAAAATACGATGTGTTACTTGGACAATGTAACTGTAACTCAAAACGTAACTGTAATGGTAACTTCGTTATTATTTTGGTATATAATGATAGCTGTTACGTAGTTACCTTTAAGAAGTAAAATAAGCATCTTGGGTGTATATAGGGGCTGATGACCTCGCTGCTCCACCCCTTAAAACAAAAATAACTAACTAAATAACTAACTAATAAAATGTATGGTTTTCAGTCGGTTAATTCGATTGTACTGAATACTTTAACCCACGTGACTTAGATGTAATAGCCTAATCGGAAGGGATCTGTTGATGATCGCTTGTCGAAATCAGCCAAGTGAATTTTTATCATCCAGTATATTTTTTTCAGGATTAGGGCATAAAACTCAATACAATCTAGGTACAATCGTGTTGACCGACTATAGAGCGTACGTTTCGTTAACTAACGCAACAATGAAAAATGGCTTCCAACACGATAATAACTTAGCTCCGGGTATACTCTTCATAGCGTGATTTGCCGTATGTGTACGGAAATTTAAAGGAAATTCAAGAATGGACCATACCTTCGTAATTTATTTAAAAACTTGTGATAGAACTTATGGCTGTATATAGTAAAGGTGTTTGAGGGCAGTTTATCTATTAGACTTGCTTGGCTTGAACGCGCGCTGCAGTAGCAGTTGTGTGGAACACCCTCAAGTGGGGATGACAAATCCAACACAGCCTCCCTTTGTCCTCGCAGAGTACAATTGAATTAATACCTGCACTGGGTTTATCGGAGAAACAAGTTATTGAGCGCTGGTAAACAGGTCCGCCATAATCCCAGCTTACACATCAAACCTAACAAATGTCGCCCGGCTTAGTTTACTTCATTACATGTACAAATAGCCTGGAGATGTGACGCGATGTGACGTAACATCTCCGAGTAAATTCACTATCAGCGGCAGTAATCGCATTCACAGCTGTGCGCCCCAACAGTGAGTGAATGCTGTGGGCAGTAGCTGTGTCATAATGATGATGATGATGATGATGATTGTAGATTATGATGATGATAGGGAGCCGAATTTAATGGTCTCGAATTTTGTAGATCATAAATATGTGCCGTGCTGCATGTCCTGTACATATTTAGGGCATTAAGGGACTACGGAATCCGTTTTAAAGCTGATTGTTGGTTTGTTTGTTATTTATACAAATATACACCAATCTGAACCAAATTGTATGTAATTACATTTTAGAACTCTGCGGGTAACATTGTTTGCTTCAAATTTCGGACAGCCCATACCGTTCTTTATATTTAGGTCCCTTGGCACAAATCTACACCGTTTCGCCCAACTGAACCACGTACTTACCTTTTGGAACACTCTGGGAAACACCGTCAACTAGAATTTGGACAGACATCTCAATTCCCTAGATTTAGGCCATTTGGCACAAGGATGAAATATCGAACAGCGCTATGTGGCAAACAACGACTCTATTGCTTCCTCGCGAGCTCGGGACAGCCGAAGTTTTCCGAAGTGTTCCGATTATTTTCCTACAGCGCTATGAGGCAAAATACAACACTATCGCTCTCTACTGTTCGAACAACCAATAAAATATAGGCAGCATATTTTATTTCTCTTACACTACTTTCAAATATTTTTAAAGTTTATTTTCATTTATGAAAAAAATAGGCTTATGAGATCACCTTTTGTCCGTGTGTGCCCCCCCCCCCCCCCTCGTAATAATATCTAAATGGCTGAAGCGATTTCAATGAAACTCGGTAAGGTCATAGTACTATTCAATCCGACGCGACCGTGCCCTTCGAATTATATTACATTGCACCAATCCAACACCGTGGCTGTGCGAAATATTTCACCGGCATTCTATATCTCCGAAACTGTTACTGATATCACACTGAAAATGTGTACGGTGATAAAGGAAACTACTCGAAATTCATCTTAGTGACATTGAAAAAACTGTTAAGTACAAACCTTAATGGCGGCCTAGTGAAGTTGAAATATTTAGATAGACTTTTCTCGTGATATCACCATCCGAACGCAGTGAAACTTCGCACAGCAAATTTCTGCACTCATTGCATAGCACTGATATTAAATTTAGTTCAATTGTTTTTATAACCTCAATATGGCGGCTGTGCAAAATTTAAAAACAAAGTTTTTATATCTTGTGTCCTAATCATGCGATCGAATTCAACGTTTTGATAATGAACCTACGCTATAAACTTCATATTGCAATAGTAGTCTACATAACTCTATGGACTACATAATATATAAATCGAACATGGCAAGCATCCGAAATATTTAGACGGTTCTCAATATCTACGAATCTATTACAGCAATCAAACAGAAATTTTGTATGTTGATGGCGGCAATTAACATAAGTAGGATAATTATATGAAAATAGGCTGTATAGTTTTTCACGGAAATACTTGTTTTCAATTCCTTATTAAATAGTCATTTTTATGTACATTATCATTATAATTATTAGGGGAACATGACCTGGATTTTACGTCCATTATACTAGTTATCACCACCACAAATATTCTTCCGCGACTATAATTTTGATTAAAATGTTGTGCTTCCATTAGTTTGTAAGTTTGAAGTGCCAGTTCAGTAGTAGTGTTCATTACCAACCAATAACTAAATAAATAAATTCACCGGGTGAAGCCGGGTGCTACTGTTAGTGTCCTACATAGCCCATGCTAATTTCCAAATTTTCATTTACCTAGGTTAGCACAGGCAAGGAAAACATTTCTAAAGGAAAGAAATTTGTTGACATCGAATATAGATTTAGGTATTCGGAAGTCATTTTTGAAGGCCTTTGTGTGAAGCCTGGTGCTCTATGGAAGTGAAACTTGGACTATTGGTGCAGCAGAAAAGATGAGAATTGAACCGTTTGAAATGTGGTGTTACAGGTGAATGCTGAAGATCATATGGGTAGATAGGGTTACAAATGAAGAGGTACCAAGGCGAGTGGGAGAGGAGAGATGTTTCTGGCGGCTGCTAATGAAGAGAAGAGATACTGTAGGTTGGTAGGGCACATACTAAGACATCGAGAAATAACAAATTTAGTTATGGAAGGAAGGGTCGAGTGGGGTAGACCAAGGTAAGAATATGTTCAACCGATTGCCTTGGATGTTGGATGTGGTAGCTATGTAGAGATGAAACGATTAGCTCAGGACAGGGAAGCATGGAGTGCTGCATCAAACCAGTCGAAAGACTGAAGACTCATACAAAAATATTTACCATTCTCTCAAAAACTACTAACGGGAACTAATCGATTTTTTGTTCTTCAAGACTTAACAGCATCCTTGAAAATAAATTTATTTTTTAATTTTCATGAATCTCTTTAAAGATGCCTAACTTTAACAACACCTTCATGGACATTTCTATGTGGCAAAATTAAAACAGAGTGTTTATAATAAACAGACCTGTTAATATACATATATGCATTTGTAGTTAATTTTCCTGGTTTTATCCACTCTTCCAAATTCTTTTGACGAGATGCCGGTATGATGACACGTGGTAGACTCAACCATATACGGTCAATTAGATTATCAGTCTGCCATTTCTACCACTACAAGCGCAAAAGTGATTCAATGAAACTCACCCATATCCGATTGATTATATTATCAGTTTGTCGTTTCTACCACTACGAGCGCTGACGTGAGTCCATGAAACTCAATCATATCCAATTGATTATAACAGCAGTTTGCAGTTTCTACCACTTCGAGTGGTAGAGTGAGTCAATACAGAGTTTTACGTAAGCCCTTATAACTATTTCCAGTGTGAAGAATTTTCAAAAATTCAAAAGACGCTTGAGGGTATGGAACCAATGAACACGTTAAATAAAGAGCTATGCAAATACGTTACATTCGCTAGGATTTGAATCAAAATAAAACGAACCATGAATTTTAAGCAGATTTTATGTTCGTCGATTTCGAAATGTAAACATTATGTGTCAGAAAACTGTATCTAAATGAGGCTCATTATAACATTATTTTTATTATGAAACAGTTTCTCCCACCAATCAGAACTCAAGAAACAGTTGTGTGACCAATTAGGTAAGGATACCTTCGCGCATGCGCTCAAAATTCAACATATTTCTGTGTTGTCAAGCAAAGTGAATGGTCTCTGCTTTCGGAGTGCCTTGACCACGCATGCGCTCTGTTCAGTCACCAAAGCCACGCAGCGCGCCTTGTTCACTAATAACTGAATTGACTCCCAAAGATATTTATGAATATTTATGTTAAAACGCTTGCCACGGTGGGTGTGTGGTTATAGTGTCGGTCTACCAACCCCAAGCTTGCAAGTTTGCTCCTGGCTGTGGTAAGTGATTTTTTGAAAGGCGACAAAAATCACGACACTCATGTCATAAGTTGTTGGCATGTTAAAGAACTCATTTGAATTCAGTAGGCCGTGTTCATAATGGCAAAATTAATCTCGGGATTTTCCGCCAACACAAAGTTCCTCATTTCTCTACTAGAAAGCGCTATAGTGTCAAGGAGCTTAGATATCTAACCTCCTTGACATTCATAGCGCTCCAAGGAGCATAAAATTCGTCACGCAAGCTGCCCTCTGGGTGTCAATTAACAAAGCTTGCACCTGGCACCCGAGGCCATACGATATTATTATTATTATTATTATTATTATTATTATTATTATAAGTTAATAAGTTATAATTATCGTCGAACATAAATAGTCGTATGCCACTCGCTTCTAATGGTAATTAAGACACTCGTATGGAAATTATAAAACTCGCTTACGCTTGTTTTATAAACATACTCGTGTCTTAATTATTGCCATTATAGGATCGTTGCATAATGTACTATTACAGAACTGCATTTAGGCCGGAAGTGATTTTCAAAATTTGAGTTCTTAATTTGATAGAGCTTTTCAAGACTCAGAATTCGAAACCTTTCCGGGCCCATTAGCCATTCACTTTTGGCACAATTGAGCAAATAGCTTAATTTTACTTATTTGGTAAGATGGGGACCCTAATTTGGTTGGTTGGATCCTCAGTTTAGGGGCTGCGACAACGTGTACTTTGGGTGTGTGTAGAATCTGTCTGATAACCGGTGTTAATTGTGATAGCAGTATTAGTGTGTGTGATCTGTTTTAATTCAAGTAAGGACTACAGACATTCCATTTTCAAGTAGTTCAAACTTTTGCTACCAAACGCCACCGTCAACGACCAACTAGTTCTGAACTTGGTTACTAGATGCCACTGCAGTCAGCTCCTGGTGACGAACGTTGGAACCTAAGAGCTATATTCAAATCTAACATATAATTTAGCTTCACAAAAGAGTAATTAGTGGAAAGTTCTTTATCATGCCATAAATCTATGGCATGGGACCGCCGGCTTTACTTTCCCTCCGAAGGAAGGCATACTGAGGAATTTAAACGCCCTTAAATAAATCATTGTTTTCAGCAAATATGATATAATGAATATTTTCACACCAAAGAACGACAACATGAAGATGATTTATTGTAGGAATATCTGTAATGGGGCCTCTAAACCTTGAAGTAAACCGTATGCGATGTTTCCTCTTACACATTTCCGTCCCATTCCCGTGGCCGACAGTACCTCGAATGCTTACATTAAATAAGAATACAGCAAAAGTATGAAGATTAATTAAATCATTGTTTTCAGCAAATATGATATAATGAATATTTTCACACCAAAGAACGACAACTTGAAGATGATTTATTGTAGGAATATCTTTAATGGGGCCTCCAAACCATGAAGTAAACCGTATGCGATGTTTCCTCTTACACATTTCCGTCCCATTCCCGTGGCCGACAGTACCTCGAATGCTTACATTAAATAAGAATACAGCAAAATTAAGAAGATTTAATAGATCATAATTGTTTTCAGCAAATATTATATAATGAATATTTTCACACCAAAGAACGACAACTTGAAGATGATTTATTGTAGGAATATCTTTAATGGGGCCTCCAAACCTTGAAGGATACCGTATGTGATATTTCCTTTTACACATTTCCGTCCCATTTCCGTCGCTTTTCCAAAATCACTCCCACAAAAATATCCAGCAACCGAGTGGAAAGATGTTACACATAAAAAATCCGACTTCTTTGGCCGGGTTTGAACCCGCAACCTTGTTCATAGAAGCTCAGCATGCTACCAACTCCGCCACCGAAGCCGCCTGGACCCCAACTAGTCTGCTAATAAAATGTTTTCAACAATAATGTAAAGGAAACCACCCATACAATTGGGTACAATCGTGTTGACCGACTGAAAAACATTACATTTTAACTTTATTACTATTAAAACTTTTTGAATTCCCAACGCCGTTACTTCCCGTTACCCTTAGTGTATCTGTTACTAGTAACTGAGTAACTTGTAACCTCGGTTAAATGTGGAGTAGGAGCACGGTGACTGATTTACGGCTGGAGCGGTATGTTCTGTTCTCGGTTTGGAACTTTGGGCAGACTGTACATCTCTTGCTCTGTCTGCTCCACGCCGCGAAGCCCTGTACAAGAAGGTAAGGCGGGCGGCATCTGCTCAACTGCGGTTTCTTACCCCTTGGAACTCGCCAAGTCGCAGCCATTGTTCCCACCATTGTCATGGAAACTTTATTTGCGAAATATATCGCTCGGTCGATACTGCTTCTGCACCATTACGCTTGTTAAATTGCCTCAAGATGGAGGCCTGAACATGCAGGCTGTGTGATCTATTAGCCTCCAACAACTACTACCCGCCTACTTGGAGATCACTCGCGTACGGGTCACCAGTAACATGCCTACTCACATATAAACCGCCATTCTTTATGTATAACGCAACAGCGTAGTCAAGCTGTCTGAGGCACTTTACACGACTCGGCTGGCTGGATAGCTGGCTGGCGTTCGGAAATTCGATGTTCGATTCGAATCCCGTCCTTTACTGCGGCTAGAGTTCAGGCATAGCTTACAGTTGAGCCAATACTGTACATGCATCGATTGCACAATGATACAGAAGTATGAATACTGTAAATCTCCATAACAATACCCTTGCTAGAAAAGAAAGCTTTATTATATCGGGAATCTGCTGTGGCCATCCCAAGTGTGATTTTTCCCCGGGTTTCCCCTCGCCTAGACCAAGCAAATGCTGCGATGGTATACTATCCTGTCTCTGTGTACTTATTCAAATATTGAACCTATAAAGTACATCACACCCACTGCTACAATCAATACAAAAGCTAGGGCCAGACGATTGAAATGTTATGCCACAAACAATAATCGCGAACATATAATAACAGGGGTTACCTGACAAACAACATAAGCATGTAGACGGGGCTGGTAATTCAAATGTCCCAAGTCCCTAAATGAACATAATTCAATATTCTTTTATCTTTAAAATTGTTTCTGTTATTGTTGTTATCGTTAAAGTTGGAGGGCGTGGTGGTGCAACCGTCAAACTGCTTGCCTCACTCCAAGGTGGACTGGGTTCGATTCCCATTCAATGCTTGTGAGATTTTCGTAGTGAAATATCACGTCCTGTGGTTCGGATTCCACGTAAAATGGAGGTCCCGTGGCTTATGATCCCGAGATTAATAGTCACGTAAAACTACAAACTTCCTTTTCCTTCGTAAAAGCTGGGGTCTTAAGATTTCGTATTCATGAGTCATGGGTAGTTTAGATGAGCTAGTACGTTGTATTTCGCGGTATAAAGGATCTTGCCTCAAATGTATTGAATTCGAATCCTGGTTTAACAAACAAAATTATTTTTGTTGCCGAAATCAGCCAAACTTCCGTTTAAGAACACCCAATGTTGATTTCATAATTCTCATCTAGGACTCATGGGTGAGTGGTTGACACGTTAGCTTTTGCCATGAAAAATTCCTCGATTGATTATTTTGGGTCTGTAGCAGATGTTAATCTCCAATGGTTAATCTTCATGGTCTCGGAACTAGGAGTTGCTGACATGTCCATTCACTTCATTCTCAACACAGCGCGCAGGTCGTGAAAATGGAGATGTAAACAAGATGTTCAATAAAGAACATATAGCCTACTTTCTTCTAAATGCATGGGTATTGTTATAACTCTTTGTCCTTTTCAAGGAGTAAAATTGAATGTTGGTTGTAGTAGCTTGTTGAAATACAACGGGGGGACGTGGTGGCTCAGCGGTCTAGCTGTATGCCTCTCACCAAGGCGGTCCGGGTTCGATTCCCGGTCAATGCATGTGAGATTTTCGAAGTGAAATGCCATGTCCTGTGGTTCGGATTCCACGTAAAAAGGAGGTCCCGTGGCTTATAATCACAAGATTCACGGTCACGTAAAACTACAATCTTCCTTTTTTGAAATACAACGTGCTATAGGGATATTAAACATGAATATGAGGTGCCCTTTGCTAGTGCTACCTCTATACCAAATTTCGTTCCATTCGGTTTCACCGTGTTCGAATTAATAGGGGGAATCGATTTTCACACAAAGAAGGCCGCCATCCGCAAACTATTAGGCTAATGACAAATTAGATTGGTCAAAGGTTGTTCCCTCCATAAAGGTATGTTGTTGCAAAATTTGGTAGAGATCGGATGATCATGTTAGTCGTAATTTTATTTAAGCTTTGAACATTTGTGTGGCCGCCATTACGTTTCTGTCTAGATGGTGGCGATATAAAACATGTCACTGAGGTGCCCTTTGCTAGTGCTACCTCTGTACCAAATTTCGTTCCATTCGGTTTCACCGTGTTCGAATTGTTAGGGGGGGACAGACATTCAGCGTACACACACTCACACACACACCGACTCAAACAAACCCACACACACACACACACACAGCCAGACACACTTTTTTTCGCCCAGTGTTGATCTTATAAGTCTACTTTCATTTTTTGCAAGAATCGAAAGTAGGCTAATCACGAGCACGTATTTGGCACAGACATATTTTATGACCAATACATGATTCTATAATGAGCTTATTCTATCATCTTGGTGTAAGACAACAAGTACGTCCGATATTGAACACCATCACTGACCTAAGAAGCATGAGATTGATCCCGGAGGTTGTAAGAGATGGGATGAAGTGGCGTGCGTTCATCCTGAAAGTGGATCACACCTCAGAGGAGTAAATTGCTTCAACAAATTATTCAGATAGCAGAAGGCTACACTGTATAAAATTTACGCGGACGGAGTGGTGAGAGAGGTGTTATGTGCTCTTGCCGGAGCTGTTCGTTTGCGACGGGCAAGATTCTTCGCTGAGATAAGCTGTGCAGTTGACTCGAATATTTTCGCAATCGAGTAATTGTTATGGTCGATCCTGATCTAGATGATGATGATGATGATGATAATAATAATAATAATAATAACAATAATACTAATATTAACTACAGGGTATTTAACACAAAGTGGAGTCGGAAGCGTGGTGCGCGCGCGGAGAGTCGGATGAGTACATGGCAACTCGCTGAACTTGGGGCCGAGAGAGCGTCTGTACGAATCGCATGTCAATAACAAGCACACAAATTAACCTAAATGTTAGGCCCCTTAAAACAACAACAAAAACAAATTAACACATACTGGTTATCAAAGTAAAATAATTACTCACCTTATCACAGAAAGATGTTGAAAATATCACCCACCTGCATCTACACATTTCTGGCGTCCTGTAAGGAAATTTTCATTCACACGCTTTATTTCGTCTACCGAGATAGCCTCAATTTCTCTCGTGATATTTTGTGCTAATGGGTACGCAGGTTGAGGCATTATTGAAACAATAGGCTTTAACACAGGCGCGGATCTAGAGTTTGGCTTTGGGGGGGGGGGGGGTCAGAGAATCGAAATTGTTAGGAAAAATTGTATCACTAAAAACGCAATCACAAAATAACCAAACGTACAAAACCAGAAATTTGTTTTTTGCAAGCTACATGGATAGAAATTTGATGCGTTTAGCGCGCCATAAATATTCGTACAAATTGCAATGGCATGTTTTGCGAGCTTCGAGAAAAGTATCAAGGTACGTTACAGTTTCGGCAAGTCAAGTTGGTACCGACAAAGGGAGAAAGTCACAGCTTAAATTGCCAACCAAGCTTGCAGTTTGGACGTCGGCAATTTTTTTTTTTTGGTGTGAAATAAGCCCCAAATTCCTATCCGTGCATTACGACACTTTCATCGTGACATTACTATAAGCATCGATTCGGTAATCACAAAGTTTGCTAAACAAAATAGACGAGTTGATTTTGTTATACAAATAATCGTTTTTATATAACAGGTATGAAGTAGTAAATATGTACATTTGTAACAGAACATAATAACTGCAATAAAGATAATTTCAGTATTGAATAATATGAAAAAAAAACGTTTTTGTTGTTGTTAAAATGCGTTAAGTTTTATTTGTCTGGTAATTGTGTTTTCGTTTTTTGAGTTTGCAAAAAAATTTGGTTTCCGTTTTGGGGGGGGGGGTTGGTTCATGACCCCCGTGACCTCTTGAATCCGCGCCTGCTTTAACACTTAGCAATAACACGTTATAAAATATTGAAACACAATAACAACAATTAAACAATAACCACGTAAACAATAATCACTAATACGTATGGCCTACCCACGTTATAAACTTACAACACTTATAACTTAAAATAGGCCATAAACGAAATAACAAAGTCAACTTTACTCGGCAAATACTGCGTCGCCACTGTCCCAGCATTCATTTCAACAATCCTACAACACTTCTTTCCTTATAATAAGACATTTGCTGTCTCAGCACCGCGTTCTATCTGCTCCTCTGACCTTTAACTCGTTCTACCTGCAATGGTGTGCCGGCCGAGTGGCCGACCCCGCTTTGATTGAAAGACCCTGTATAGTGATAAAGAATCGTATGGCCTGATGTGTAGTGTGATGTGATATAACAGATATTTCATAAGCTGTCATTGTACGGCATGTCGGGGATCAAACTCAAGATCTTTATCTTGAATCAGACACTCTATCGAGGAAATATTACTTAGTTCTGAAGAACGGCGGAACAGAGAAATCAGTGTAAGCACACAGTCCCACCAACATGGACGGGAAGTTGCTCGAGAAGTCGCTTAAAATTAATCAAACAGAAGAGGTAGAAGTTTTTTGCTGTGGCCTCTTTGTTGCACCGTCAAAGGTGAATATACCCCGTACTCTGCCTGATGAAGTCACGTGGTGTTTCACACTCGTTGTAATAACACTCATGTTCAAAATACCGGCAGATGTAAGACACCAGTTGAGAAGTAACAAGATCCAGTACAAGCCAGGTGTACAGTGTCAGCACCATTTATTAGACTCGGGAGAAACATATTGTGAAATATGACTCACGAAAGTCTGAGATTTACCTGAACTGACTGCTAGTTCTCATTGTAACAGATTACTGTGTGAGAGTAGTCCCTCTTCAAATGCTGCAGTATTTTTACTAGGCAATTGGTCATTGGGCTTTCCCAATCCTGATTTATACAGAAAATTACTTTATTTCCGTCTAAGAATACTGTCATCAAATTACCCTTGAAGCTGCTGTTGTAATCACTGAGTTTGAGTACACAAACTAAGTGATATTGTAACTTGTAAGTGTGATTAATTTCTCATGTAATTTTTTCAGGTTATTTTTCGCACGTCCCTGAAATTGGGTTTGACCGACTGAAAATTTGCAATATCAATTAAAAACAAGAAGTTCCGTGACGAACTAAAGAGCCTACTTTTCTCAAAATTTAAGATTCATGCCAATCTATAATAATGACGAAATCAAGTTGGTAATACTAACATTTATAAGCACTGCAGATTGAAATACCCCTGAAATAGTGTGGGCTAATAGAGTAACTTACTACAGTTGATAACACTGGTGAATCTGAATATATTCTTACATCCATCTCTTAAGGTACAGAATGCACATACAAAATTTGGTTGAAGTCTAATGGATAGTATGGACGCTACATTCTGTGTGATATTGCATTTATTACTGCGAATAGAATCATGTTGGGAACAATGTCATGTATGTGACAACGATATATTACAGTGCCAATTTTTGATAAAATCCATTTGTTAGTATAGAAGTTACATGAAATTAAACATTTAAACTATCAGAACGCTTAGAATCATGTTGGCAGCACTGAGGTATATTAATTACTTCAAATTAATCTAAAATGTCTGGTACTATACGTGTGAATAGTTTAGAGCTGATGGCTTGTATACTTTATGATATTAGGATTAAACAAATAGAGAGAGCATTTATTAACAGTTGGCAGCCCTGCTGGTTCTTACGAATACGTACAGTCATAACTGTTATGGTATCCAATAACTAACTAACCCCGTGGCACTACAGCCCTTGAAGAGCCTAGGCCTACCAAGCGACCGCTGCCCAGCCAATTGGCCTGCAGATTTTGGGGTGACGCTTGGTCAGCGCATCGGGTCCCCTCGGCCGTTAATCTTGGTTTTCGTGACCGGGGCACTGTCTCACTGTCAGACAGCTACTCAATTGTCCTCACGAGGCTGAGTGCACCCCGTTCCAACCCTCACGTCAGTTTTAAAATCCCTGACGGAGCCGGGGATCAAACCCGGGGCCTCCGGGTGAGAGGCAGGCGCGCTACTCCAACACCACGGGACCGGAAATGGTATCCAATAAACATACGAAATTTAGTTGAAATCCATTTATTAGTTTAGAAGTTATATGCATTTAAAAACAGCACCTATCAGCAGGCTTAGAATCGTGTTGGCTGCACTGATGCATATATGTTACACCAAACTAAGGTAGAATGTCAGTTACAATACGTCTGCAAAGTTTAGAGCTTTTGGCTTGCATACTCTCTGATTTGTTGATATTAGGGTTAAAACATAGAGAGAGCATTTATTACCAGTTGGCAGTCCTGGTGGCTCTTTTGAATACGAACAGTCATGTATGTTGTAGTACATATAGTACATACGAAATTTGGTTGAAATCCAATCGATAGTATAGATGTTACATGCATTTAGAAATTGGAAATATCTGCAGTCTTAGAATCAAGTTGGCAACACTGGAATGCATGGACTTCTGAAAAATCCTCTGGAATGTTATTATCTATATGTGTGCCAATCTTGGAATAGTTCGCATGCATACCTTCTGAGATATCCAACATAGAGCTCAAATTTCAATTGATATTTTGAAGCAGTTGGTAGCACTGAAATCAATTTCAAATATGGCAGTGAGATATTCAAGTATAGATCTTTACTCTTACTAAATTTGGTTTCGATAGCTGCAGCCGTTTAGGAGTTGATGGGGGGGGACACGGGACACACATACAGGCAGACAGACACTCATTTTCCTGGATCGATCTCATAAGTCCACTTTTCCCTCATTTTTGCAAAATGAAAAAAGTAGGCTAATTGATAATTATTAAACAGTGAAAAAATGGCATCAAAGCTATCTTTATAAAAACTAAAACATAGGGGAAGGAAACAGTCCCAATGATCTATATAAAATACTTCTCTCTATACAAAAATAAATGTTTCTTGATTGTTTGTTTGTTTGCCTGTTTTGGCCCGCATGTGTTCATATACCTTTCATCTGATTGCGATGAAACTTTGGTGAGTTGTTGTACACATTCCCGCGAAGGTTTCTGAGTTAGTAAATGCTTAAAACAATAGATGGCGCGTGCGTTGTTAAACAAATGAGTACTGCCATGCCAATCGTTTCAACAAATGAACTTTGGTGAAATGTTGTCCACATGGCCTAGAAAATTCATTTTACAATAGATGGCGCGTGAGTCGTTCCAACTAATGAACTTTGGTGAGCTGTTGTGCGCACGCATGATTGAATTGAAACAAATACAAACGAGTCGCCTCCGTAGCGCAGCGGTCAGCACGGTTACCTGCCGCCCCGGAGGTCCTAGGTTCGATTCCCGGCTCTGCCACGAAATTTGGAAAGTGGTATGAGGACTGGAACGGGGTCTACTCAGCCTCGGGTGGTCCAAATGAGTAGAGGGGGTTCGATTCCCACCTCAGCCATCCTCGAAGTGGTTTTCCGTGGTTTCCCACTTCGTCTTCGGGCAAATGCCGGGATGGTACCTACTGTAAGGCCACGGCCGCCTCCTTCCCTCTTACTAGCCTATCCATCCCTATCTTCCATCCCTTCCCCTCCCTCATGAGGCCCCTGTTCGCTTTGCAGGTGAGGCCGCCTGGGCGAAGTGCTGATCACAACTCCCCAGTTGTATCCAACCCGATCAGATGTTCCAAGCTCCAGGACACTGCCCGTAGAGGCGGTAGTGGTGAGTTCCCTCGCTGAGTCCGTGGGAACCACCAACCTAGAGGGTAAATTGACTAAATAAAAAAAATACAAACTCGTGTATGAAATAATTTTTTTAATTCCTTTAGGCGCAGATGACCTCGTAGTTCCACCTCTTAAAAACTC
Source organism: Meconema thalassinum (assembly GCA_946902985.2). NCBI lineage: Eukaryota > Metazoa > Arthropoda > Insecta > Orthoptera > Tettigoniidae > Meconema > Meconema thalassinum. The sequence goes on along the minus strand of OX336388.2, from coordinate 1,735,291,293 downwards.
AATAAATAACTAACTTAATTACCGTACTTAAAACTGTCCATCTATGGCTCTAAGAGATTAGTTGATTGACATACTGTTCATCATCATTTGCTCTCATTTCATATTTCATACAGTTCTCTTTATTTGATTGACATTGCAACGCATGCCGGGTACTGCTTGATACGAATATACCAAATGACTCTCTGCCCCTAATAATATTGTTTTATGCAGCCCAACAAACGCGTGTTGTCAACAAGGTCGATATTTCTCTGTTGCATCCTGCATGGTACTAATGTACTGCAAGGGTATTCCTCAAGCAATAATGAACACTATTACAGTATGTTTCCCGCATAATAGTCTGTAGTCACATCGAGGGAAAACTAATAGTGCACAGTATCTTTTGCAGGATGTAAGCCTCCGTGGCTTAGGCGGCAGCACGCCTGCCTCTCACCGCTGGGTCCGTGGTTCAAATCCCGGTCACTCCATGTGAGATCTGTGCTGGACAAAACGGAGGCAGACAAGTTTTTCTCCGGGTACTCCGGTTTTTCCTGTCAACATTTCATTCCAGCAACACTCTGCACTATCATTTCATTTCATCTGTCATTCATTTAATCATTGCCCCAGAGGAGTGCGTCAGGCCTCGGCAGCCGGCATAGTTCATATCCTCGTCGCTAGATGGGGGTTTCATTCATTCCATTCCTGACCCGGTCGGAGACTGGAAGTAGGCTGTGGATTTTCATTCATCTTTTGCAGGATATGCCTACTGTGCATTAGTACCATACGGGATGCAAGCAGAGGAATATCAACCTTCCTGATAACAACCCTTGTTCGGCTGCATAAAACAATATTATTAGGGGCAGCTGATTCGCCTGGTATACAAGTCTAGGGGTGTCTGTCTTATTGAAACATTAGAAACCATTTTCAGTGTTGCCTTAGTAATATACAGGCTGAGTCACCTAAACTTTGCACCGCAAATATTTCGGAAATGGGAAGTGTTATTGATGCGCAGATTTCGCAGACTGACTTGGTAGTCGGGGACTCGTATTTTTGGCCTACAAACATATTTGAATAATACTTCGAACGTGTATTGTTTGTGCAAGCATACACTTTTTAAATGGAACAATGCCTATTGATATAAACAAATGAAAGTAGGGTAAATTAGAATGTCAATGGCGTTTGTTGCAGGATTCTAGTGCAAGTGGTTTGCGAGAGGTCGTATGTTGAAAAGTTTCCACACCGACACTTGCACATACATGTGGTAGCACTAACTAAAGAAAAAACAAACGTGAATACCCTCCTTATGTGAGTTCTGACAATTTATTTATTAATTTATCGTATGGCTTTTAGAGCCGGGAGTGTCCGAGGAAATGTTCGGCTCGCCCGAGTCTGTAGCTGCTTCCAGCGGACACCCTTAGGGTGAGCTACAAGTTCCGTTCAATTTCAAGTAGTTCCAACTTTCGCCACCAGATATCACTGAGACCTAGTGGAGAACGTTGGAACGTTGATAGCGCGTTCCGACGAAATCTAACCTAACAATTTAGCTTCACACATGTTTAGTCCGTGGAAGGATCTTTTACATGCCATAAATCTATCACATGGGACCGCCGGCTTAATTCCCCTCCGAAGGAAGGCATACTGAAGGATTTTTAACGCTCTTAAATAATCCGACGACTTCGGCCGGGTTTGAACCCGCGATCTTGACAAGTAAAGAGCACACTGACTTTCAACTGTTGTATTCAAAATGACCGAAATATTTGCAGTGCAAGTTTTAGGTGACTCATCCTGTATTATTAGAAGCTTTTCAGTTGGTGAACAATGGTGTGCCATATTAGATTGGGCGGGGAGTCTCAATTAATTTACTAGTGTTTGATGTAAGTAGCCTTCAACGAACTATTTATGAAACGGTAACTTGTCTTAAACGGAAATATTTGACGATCCTGTGAATTAGGGGTAAAAAACGTGTGAAATTCCCCTGATTAAACGGAAACGGTCTTACGAGGACAACGGAAATCAAAATACAGTATGCATTTTAACGAAAAATATTCAAGTTCCGGAATGCAGTGTGAAGAAAATTTTCAGGCACCCTGTGAAAGTTTACGTTGTCTGCTGTAACAGTTGATTCTGTAGCTAACGAGTAATGTGCAAATAGGTCTTCTTTCTTTTGTTTTTCGACAGACACGTAAATTATATGGCTAACTGCCTGCTTTCTGTTCCCCAAGTCTTTTGTCCCAGTTTCAGTGTGTTCACCAAGCGGTCGATGTATCCACCTTGCATCACATGAGTCCAAGTAGTAATAAAACTGATTTAGGTTCAGAAATTTCACAATTATTCTTTAAGGGAACCACTTCGAACAAATATTAATCGACTGATTGTTTACACAGATATTCTGTAAAACCTACCAGTGTCTCAATGCATGTAGGCAACGTAAAAGTAGTTTGCTTTGTACTCAGTTTTAATTAGTGTAACTAGTTAGAAGTTTCCAGTAACAACTTGCCTCTCCACTTTTTAATGTGATCCCTACTCACGTTCCATTGCCCTTACGTCAAAGTCCGTAAAACGTTTGTTGTTTCACAGACACTGGGGTGACGCAATTTTGACTAAGAAATGTTAAGCGTGCCAGTAAATCTTATGATTTTTAGACGCGTGTATCATCACAACAGTTAAAAGGGATTTTGATATTGTTATTATTATTATTATAACTATAATTATAATAATTATCATTATACTGCTACTCATTTCCCATGAAGATTTAAAATGTAATAATATAATACTTATAATGTTATTGGTGTTACGTCCCTTTAACTACTCGGGCCTTCAGAGACGCCGGGATGCCGAAATTTTGTACCGAAGGGGATCTTTAACGTGTCAGTAAATCTACTGAAACGGTTCCCTCGCATTTGCGCACCCTCAAATGCCAACTGACGGCGCCCGGATACGACCTGCAACCTTGGGCCCAGCAAGCGAGAACGTTGCTGCTGAGCCACGCAGACAGTCAGATGTGAAAAGGAAGAAATGGTGGGATTTAAAATTTAAACGTATTGGAGGTACAAACTGCGTTTTTGTGCATATAATAATAATAATAATAATAATTATTATTATTATTATTATTATTATTATTATTATTATTATTAATTCTTTTACACGCGAATGGACCACTTAGGATCACACTACAACTTCATTTCATTTTCTTGGTGCGTTCGCTGGCCTGTTTAAGCTGTTCGTCCGTCCAGGCTCTTCCGGTCTTCTTAGATCTTCTTGCGGCTTGAATCCCTATTCTATTCTATTCTATTCAGAAGCAATTTTGAGAGGATCTTATAGGCGATTGGTAGAAGAGACACACCCCTATAGTTGTTGATGTCCTGTTTGTCCCCTTTCTAAAGTAGCGGATGTATGAGTGCTGTTTTTCACTCTTCAGGTATTTTCTCCTTCTCCCAAATTTCACTGATGATATGGTGAAGATCATCGAAGATTTCCTGGTTCTGCCCATTTCAACATTTCTTCCGTCATCGAATCTTCTCCACTTGCTTTGTTGTTCTTTAGGATCCTGAGTGCTGCTTTGATTTCTTCATTTGTTGGCACTTCGTCACCTTCTGGGTTCTCTGGTATGTCAGGAAATTTTAGTTTCGAAATTGGGGAAAGACAGTTCAGGAGATTATGGAAGTATCTGGCCAATATTTCGCAGTTTTCTTGGCTATTGGGTCCAATTTCACCCTTTTAATTTCTGAAGCTAAAACTTGGAGTTTGGTATCCTTTGAGTTTGCTTTTGAAAGTATGATAGAAATCTCTGGACTTGTTCTTAACGAAGTCACTCTGCAGGTTTTCGAGTTGAGCCTTTTCAAATGATTGTTTAGTCCTTCGGAATATTCTGGATGTTTCTTTCCTCTGTTGTCTGAATTGTTCCATGTGTTCCATTCTCTTGGAGGATTTCCATTTTCTCAATTTCTCAGATCTCTCCCTGAGAGCTTCTTTGCACACTTCCTTCCACCATAGTTCTCGTTTAATTTTAGCCTGTCCGAGTGATTTCAGTGCAGCTGTATTGATTTCTGTGCACAACTCCTGCCTGTTCCACTTTCTGCTAGTACGGATTTCATCCTTGAAGTTTTCAATATTGTCATGAGTGATGTTCATTTGGTTCGTATTATATCTTATCATTTTATGTGGATCTCTCTTTAGCCTAGTGGGAGGAAACGGATCTTGACTTTGGAGAGATAGTGATCCGAATCAAATTCACCATTTCTAATCACCTCGACATTCATCACTTCTCTTGCATTTTTCCCTGTTAATGCTACGTGATCCAGTTGGAATTCGCCTAGTACAGCATTAGGAGATACCATATTTTTGTTTTTCTTGGGAGTTTTTTGAAGTGTGTTGTTATTAGTTTCAACTGAAACGTTTTGCAGAGTTTCCTACCCCAATACGTGTTTTCTCATGTCCTTTATCATTTCCTAATTATTATTATTATTATTATTATTATTATTATTATTATTATTATTATTATTATTATTATTATTATTATTATTATTATTATTATTATTATTATTATTCAAAATATAAAAATAGGAACAACATTTGTAAGAATGTGAACTCATTTATTTGCTTATTAGTATTTTGTATTCATAACTAAAATGACAAAATAAATGGAAATAATACCAACAATTCATTTTGGAGATGCCCTGAAAGTTTGCTTACCTTGCTTTCATGACAACTGTACTTTTCCTTCATCTGACTGGTGAAATTAAAAGCCAAGCTATAAGATAGTTTCCTACCCCTATACGTGTTTTCTCATGTCTTTTGTCATTTCCTAATTAAGTGTTTCAATTTGTTTTATACCTTGAGGGAATAAGAATAATCTAATTACTTTCAAGTCCAGAAGAGCTGGTCACTAATTGGGATAGAAGAAAGTAATAGAGCTGTAAGCCAAGTCTGACGTGTTATAACTACACCCGAGGAATTAAATAAGGAAGGATGTCAGCCATAGGAAGAGGGGATTACTTCTGCACAACCCCTCGTTCTCTCACTGTCATCATATGAAATGGATAATTTAATAAGTTCAGGAAACCTGCCAGGGGCACTCATCGATCTGAAAGCTTATTTACCTACGGAATTATTGTACTTCCCCCGAACAATGTTGAGGCACTTCATTTACTGAGGGGCTGATAATGACATTTCTTCCCTCGCACACGTTATGTGGGAGAATGCCGTATTTTATATTAGCCTCCGAAATGAAGAAGACAATAACAAAGAGAATTTTTCCAATAGAGGATGGGCTATGCCTGGAAAGCGTAGCACATGATAATATTAGACTGTGAAGCTGCTTTATGAAACACTGCGTACAGCCCGGTCCAAAGTGTTGGTAACAAAAAAATATGTAATATATATACAATAGGCCACAATATTTTCACGTTTTGCTGATATCAAAGTGAAATTTAATCTACAATGAAAATGCTGAAATTCTGGTCACTGGTATGAACCTTAGCGGCGATCATATATTTTTAATAATAATAATAATAATAATAATAATAATAATAATAATAATAATAATAATAATTTAGAGACCCCGTGGCACTTAGCCCCTGAGCCGGTCCCGTGGTGTTGGGATCGTGCGCCTGTCTCTCACCCAGAGGCCCCAGGTTCTATTCCTGGCTCCGTCAGGAATTTTAGAAACTGACGTGAGGGCTGGAACGGGGTGCACTCAGCCTCGTGAGGACAATTGAGTAGCTGTATGACAGTGAGGCAGCGCCCCAGTCACGAAAACCAAGATAAATGGCCAAGGGGACCCGATGCGCTAACCACGCATCACCCCCAATATCTGCAGGCCAAATGGCTGGGCAGCGGTCGCTTGGTAGGCCTAGGCCCTTCATGGGCTGTAGTGCCAGGGATTATTTACTTAGCCCCTGAAGGGTCTCTTCCTACCAAGCGACCACTGTCAGCCCTGTTGGCCTACAGATTGGCCGTTTATCTTGGTTTTCTCGACCGTGCTGCTGCCCAACTGATCAGATAGTTACACAATTGTCCTCATGAGACTGAGTGTGGTGGCTTCAGTGGCGTAGTTGGTGGCATGCTGAGCTTCTATTCCCAAGATCGCGGGTTCATACCGGGCCGAAGTCGACGGATTTTTAGGAGGGTTGAAATCCCTCAGTATGCCTTCCTTCGGAGGGGAAGTGAAGCCGGCATGTAAAGGAACCTTCCACTAACTACAATTGTGTGAAGTTAAATTTCTAGGTTAGATTTGATTAATGCTCTATTAAGTACCAACTTTCGTCACCAGGTTCTGGTTGTGGTGAATCTAGTAGTCAAGTGCATAGCTAGGTGTCGTTGACGGTAGCATTTGGTAGCAAAAGTAGGAATTACTTGAAATTGATCGTCTGCAATCCCCACCTGAATTACAGATAACACACACTAATACAGCCATCACAATTAACACCGGTTATCAGACAGAATGTACACCCACCCAAAGTATACGTGGTTACATGACCGCCTTGTCGCAGTTCCTAAACTGAGGAACCTACCAGACTGAGTGTACCCCATTCCAGCACTCACGTCTGTTTTGAAAATCCATCCTTCAAACCCGGGCCCTCCTGGTGAGAGGCAAGCACGCTACCCCAAGATCACGGGGCTGGTTAAAATTATAATATTAATGGTTTTTGAACCCTTTCAACATATCTGCTTTTCAATTTACCAATAGCCGTCTTGTTGGCCCGCATAGGGCGATCGTCATCATAATTATAGCCTTTGGATTATGAGGGGCGCGTATCCTGAGCAGCAGCATTAAATTGCAGGGTGTAATAGCTCCGTGATCAAGCTGCTTGTCCATCACCAAGGAGGACTGGGTTAGTGCATGTGGAATTTTTAAGGTGAAATATCACTTCCTGTGGTTCGGATTCCAAGTAAAAACGGTCTCATGTCTTTTGGCGTTAACGTTAAGACATACAGACAGAATAATTCAACACCTATCATCTGGTGACAGTCCATACCGTTCACCCCATGTCGAGCCGTAATGCGTACTGCTAGCCACTGAGACTCGCGTCACAATACAGTAAATATTGCTCACATCCGCTACCGTGTTTGAACGAGTAGCCGTCAAAACCAGCCAGGTTTCGCTTCTATTTGCCCTGTGGATAGCAAGTGCACAATAGAAGGATTTATTTTCTCTGCCTCATCTACAGACAACATACGTGCCATTAGAACTAAGTCATCAGTATGATGAGCAGTGTATGCGAAATTCAAACAGAACCCAGTCGAATACATTATTTTCCCTCGTCATTACCATTCCACTCACGTATCTGCGAAACCAATTCAATTCTATTATTATAATGACTACCCTGTTGACACGCACATGCATAGGTTAAAATTTATCTTTATAGCCTAATCACAAAAATCCCTCAAAAATCACGTGCTACTGTGTTATTATCCAATAAAATATATAAAATCCCACACAGTGCTATGAAACATCTATGCTAATCCCAGTACGAGCTTTAATTAGCTATAAATAGCTAATACACCTATGATACATTATAATTATAGCGTTCAATTTGTTCACTAAAATATATGTTGTAATACCACAAAAGCTTGTTATTATAGCAAATATCACAAGGAATACACAGTCCATGCACATATAAACAGATATTATCAAGTAATACTTTAATTCAATGCTCTATTAGGTCTCATATAATGCGTGTTAATTGAAACGCGCACACGATAATGTAACATTTGATTAGTAATGGATACACGTAGAAAGTTCCTGCTTCAATGTAAATAGGTCAAAGAAATGAAAGAATACAATTCAGCACTTATTAATATTATGGCATTTGAATGGGATTTTTCCTTGCACACTTGCATATTTCCACACCCTTTCCCACCGTAATCCTTCTGGATTATATCAGGAAATATAACAACAAAGGGCCATGAGTCAACTAACCCAGGTAAAAGAGCACAAAGTTGTTTGACATTTTGAAAAGGATTGGAATAAATTGTACGGAAGGAGGGTATTCAGCTCTCATCAGTCACTCCCTGGAATAGTTCACCAGTTCGCCACTAGATGGTATATCTTTACTTGTGAACTTGCATTTTATCTCTGATTTTTTCTTTTTTCTTGTATATTCTCTGTGTTCCATCATCAATGTGATGCCATCATGACGTTTAGTGTTTTATCTCATATTTGAGTCGTCCAGTTGCAAAACTCGTTTAATCCGCTCATTTTCATGAGAAACGTTTCTCTGGGCATTGCCTCGCGTATCTTTTGTGTTTGTTGTTTTCTACTTTTTTATTTTGCTTTGTGATTTTGGTATTTGGTTTTGTGTTTGATTTGTGCTTTTGCTTTTGAATTTTACTTTTTGCTTTTCTTTCTTGGTTTTGTGTTTGATTTCTGCTTTTGCTTTTTAATTTTGCTCTTTGCTTTGTGTTTCTTATTTTTTGTTTTCTGCTTTTGCTTTAGTTTTTAATTTTGCTTTTTGCTTCGTGTTTTTTGTTTTTGTTTTACGTTTGTTTTCTGGAAAGTCAAAATAAAACAACAAAATAAACAAAACAAAATAAAATAAAACAAAACAAAAATTAAATTAAACAATTTAAAACAAAATAGGAAGGTAATAAAATAAAACAAAACAAAATCAAAATAAAACAAAATTAAATTAAATTAAACAAAATAATACAAAATAAAACAATGTAAACTAATAGTACATTAAGCAACGAGCCTATAATGGCTATAATTAAGACACGAGTACGTTTATAAAACGAGCGTATGCGAGTTTTATAATTTCCATACGAGTGTCTTAATTACCATTATAGGCGAGTTGCATACGACTGTTTCTGTTCGACGATAATTATAACTTTATTATATATTTTACATAAATATTCATAAATATCCGTTGGGATTGTCACTAGAATTTTGTGATCGGGTGCTGCGTAAGGTAGGATATCTCTGATTTCCAAGCTCTCTGACCGACCGACGCATGCGGTCTGTGTGCTTCAATGCCATATGTGCAGATTGAGCGCCAGTCTTCAGTAAAAATGTCACCGAATGCGTTTGAAAACAACGTGCTATGTAGAAATTGGATTTGGGGACATTAAGGTACAGTGCTATTTCTTGTCTCATATTCACCAGTTTATTTACGCGAACATATGGACGGTGCTCTTTCGGTAATTTATATAGACATGTTGGATTTTGAGCGCATGCGCGAAGGTATCCTTTTCTAATTGGTCAAACTACTGTTTCTTGAGCTGTGATTGGTGGGAGAAACTGTTTCATAATGAAAAATAGTAGTAGACCATCATTATGATACAGTTTTCAGACATATAATAGTCAGGGTCGAATATAATAGTACATTATGCAACGAGCCTATAATGGCTATAATTAAGACACGAGTATTTTTTATAAAACGAGCGTATGCGAGTTTTATAATTTCCATACGAGTGTCTTAATTACCATTATAGGCGAGTTGCATACGACTGTTTATGTTCGACGATAATTATAACTTTATTATATGTTTTAACATAAATATTCATAAATATCTGTTGATAGTCAGCTACTGGAATTTTGTGATCGCATAGCGAGCGTCGGGTGTTATATTTTTGTATTTCAAGAGCTTTGAACAACCGACGCATGCGCTCTGTGTGGTTGCAATGCCATATGCAACCATATGTTTACATTAGCCGTCCCTCAGTAATATTGTCACCGCAGTCATTTGAAGACAATGCGCTGTGTAGAAATTAGTGTTGGTGATTTTAAGGTACAGTGCTATTTCTTGTCTCATATTCGCCAGTTTATTTACGCGAACATATGGACGGTGGGTATTCCATGTCGGTAATTTATTATAGTTCGATGTTGTGTTTATGTCCGACATGTTGGATTTTGAGCGCATGCGCGAAGTTATCGTTACCTAATTGGTCAATGAACGAGCTCTGATTGGCTGGAGAAACTGTATCATAATGGAAAACAGTGTTATAATGACCATCATTATGATACAGTTATCTGACACATAATAGTGAGGGTCGAACATAAAATAAAATAAACTAATACGACATGATCCTTCTTCACGAGTGAATTAAATGAGTTTTGCAACTGGACGACTCATTTCATAAATGCATGCATTGAATGCAAATACATTTGCCATTTTTAGTACAAATGTTTGTAGATGTCCGTACTGATTATACTTACACATGTGTAAGTACTGATTGGCCTATAATTTTAACTTTGAATTACATATATTGAGTATAATCTGCCTTCTGTAATGAATTCAGAACCTATACAGTCCACTAGAAGGTACATCATACCACAACAGAGGGTGATCTGCAATCTGTACAAAAACCAAATGGCAGTTATTCGAGCCGAAAAACATGAGAGAGAAGCTGTTATTCAGAAAGGTGTAAGGCATGGCTGTAACTTATCCGCCATACATTTCAATCTGTATGTTGATCAAGCAATCAAGGAAATTGGATAAAATATTAAAGTAGGAGTAAAGATTCAAGGAGAAATAATCTCAAGAATGAGATTTGCTGAAGACAATGTTATGTTAGCCGAATCATCAGAGGATTTGAATGAGTTTTAACAGGGTATGGACTCCATCTTGAAAAAAAAGAATTTATGATGCGAAACGCGTTATCCTAAAATTTCCCCATTCTAATAGTGATCGTAATGCATGTATTTTTTTTGGAGTGTTATTTACTTATTATTCAAATATTATAGGTATAAAGCCTAGCCTATACATCTTCGGTGGCGTAGTCGGTAGCAAACTGAACTGCTATGCCCAAGATCGCGGTTTCAAACCCGGCCGAAGTCGTCGGATTTTTAAGAGCGTTAAAATCCTTCAGGATGTCTTCCTTCGGAGGGGAAGTCAAGCCGGCTTGCCCATGTCATAAATTTATGGCACGTAAAAGAAATGACCACTGAAATTCGTAGTGTGTAACAAAATATTTAGGATATATTTGGCTAGTTAGAAACGCTCTCTCAAGTTCGAACATTTGCTGCTCGGTGTTAGTGACAGTAGCATCTGGTAGCCAAAGTTGGAACTACGTGGAATTGAACTTGTTGGGAGCCCTCGGGCATTCAATAAAAATACCTAGCTATGGCCATTGGCTGCAGTTCATATATAATAATATATTCTACATTGTACCCAACCCAGTCATTGGGCAAATTCGTGTTGATCGACTGAAGAGTTTGTATGAGCAACACAGAAGGAATGGCGTCTAAATTTAACATGAGATCGGCAGTTTCACGGTCAAGATCCTCTTTAAATAGTAATTCTTCGGAGAGATGGAAAACCTCCCTGTCCACGGGTAGATGCCAAATTACTTTCTAAATTCATTTCTACAATGAATCCCCTCCTGACCTTTATAGCTCACAATTCTCTATGTATACATTAATAAGGTATTTATTGCAGCCAATGGCCTTGAGGATAAAAATAATAAAAACCCAAAATATTCAAGATCAGATTCAACTCTCATTGACAACAAAAGCTATTAAGTGACTCAACCCTCCGTCCGCATGTCATGGCATGATACCTTTCACAGACACTTCCACACAATTTACAAATGCATTCCATACTATGCTCATGATACCCTTCCATTTTGCATAACTTGAAATGGAATCCTTGTATTGCGAAACGAGTGATTGTATGTCTCAGGTCGTAACATGGACCCTTCCACTCATCGGACGTCATTGCGGCTGTTAAATAAAAGTCACTCCATATTTGCATCCTCTTCGTTTTGAGCTCTCCATGTATATCCAGATAAATAATCTGTAACTACAACGTTTGAAATAGAATGAGTCTGCATCGATCATTATTTTACTACCCAAAAGTAGTTTAACATGCACAAAATACTATGCTCTAAACGGATTCCACGAAAACAATCAGCGGCTGAAATCAGTCCCACAAGCTAGCAAATAATTAATTCAATTCATAATAAAATGAACACAGAAATCTGAATTTAAAACTAACTTTCTACTAAAAGACAAGTCCCTTTTTAATAGAGGAACATGCTTCGGGTAATGAGTTGTGTAAGCGAACAAGAACAAAACTGCTACCGCATCAGATATAAAACATGCTCTAGTATTTCCACATCATAGCTGAACAAAATGGGAATTAATGGTTTCTGAGTATCGAGATCAATCCACTGTAATTGAATGAGCCCAATTCTCTAGTTACACAAGCGCGATGAATTAGACGTCTCTAGTATAGGATGAAACACTGCGGATATTTCTAGCGTTGCTTCCCATATAAATCAATAAAGCCTATGTGTAGCAGGTATGAATTTATATCGTCTAATATTAGCGTTTTTACTATTACTATAACATTGTCATCTTAGCGGATTTCCCAGAAGATTTGAATGAAATTTTAAAAGGTGTGGACTCCGTCATAAGGAAGGGATGCAGGATTAAAATCAATAAATGTAGGACCAAAATAATGGAATGCTCCCGAAATAAATCAGAATCCTCTGTTGACATCAAATTGGCAGGAGATGAGCTAAAGAAGATATGTGACTTTAGCTACTTAGAAAGAAAAGTAACCAGTGATGGATGAGACAAAGAGGATGTTAAAAAGTAGGTTGGCCCAGGCATGGAAAGCATTTTTACAGAAAAGGAATCTGTTGACGTCAAATATAGATTTAGAAAGTAATTTTAAAAGCCCTTTGTCTGAAGCGTGGCACTCTAATGGAAGTGAAACATGAGCTGCTGTATCAGCAGAAAAGAGGAGAATTGAAGCGTTTGAAATGTGGTGTTACAGAAGAATGATGAAGATCAGATGGGTAGATAGAGTAACAAATGAAGGGGTATTAAGACGAGTGGATGAGGAGAGATGTTTCTGGTGACTGCTAATGAAGAGAAGGGATAGTTTGCTAGGGCACATACTAAGACACCCAGGAATAGCAAAGTTAGTTATGGAAGGAGGGGTCGAAGACGAGAACCATCGGGGTAGACCAAAGTTAGAATATGTTGAACAGATTGCCTCGATGTAGAATGTGGTAGCTCTGCAGAGATTAAACGATTACCTCAGGACAGAGCCATGGATTGCTGCATCAAACCAGTCAAAAGACTGACGACTCAAACAACATAACAAAGATGTTAATAGTGATTGATATTTTGAGGGTGAAGCACTGATGTCGTCTGTCCCTTTTAACATAATTAATCAACATACAGTAATTGCTTTTCAGTCGGTCAACTCAAGTGAGCTTACTAGATTGGGTGGCAAGTAATAGTAATAACAACTACTAGCGTTTCTACAAGAATGGCGTAATGAAAGTTTCTATGCTGCTTGAGGTTTTAATGTCTGTTTGCCTACATGACCTTAACTTCATCAGAGAAATAGTAAGACATGAAATATAACCTGGAAAGGAGTTTGAACGGGATGGCCACGGTGTATTGTAAGGTACCGTTGATTCATACCGGGCTCCTTTTCTCAAGAACAGGGCACGACCTAAAAATCTATGATGCACGTTTGGAAATATATATGGAATGTACTTTCGAATGAAGCCAACAAATGAAGTATCAGGAGACTCTTGTAGGAAAGAGACAGGATACAGGTCAACAGTGTTTTATAATGGCATGTACAACACATACTACCCGACCAGAGAATTGTTACCGGTGGCGGAAATCGGAACTAATGCGCTCCGCCCAGCCACACGCCTGCGATGTACGTTATTTGTGTGCCTGATTCATGCTGGGCCGTGCGCTGTGCGGTGTGTTCTCATTGTAAACTATGACTGTACATGAGTCCCCCCTCCCCTTGCCCCGCAAGCCGCTCGCTGCAGCCATAACGAGGCGAGATGACGTAATGTATACACAACAGCTGCGCTCTCCTCCTGGCGGTAACAATTCCCTGGTAGGGTAGTACATAAGACTAACGAGGGAAGTATTCCAGCTCGAACGACGAAAACCAACTGAAAGTGGGTTTAAAGTATACAGTTGTATCTATGCCAATAGCTATCAATGCCATTCATCTGTAAAAGTACGTGTTCGGTCGGCACTGCCATCTGTGTATGTGATAATGTGATCACCGTGGCATTTGAGTTTGTACTATTGCAGTGCGGGACCATCGTAATTAATGGAGTATGTCTACATGTTGCCCTTGTTAAGGGTGCGTACTGTTCCATTCCGCTGTTTTTAATCACTTCATTGCAACTCCACATTTACACTTCGAAGTCGAATGAAGGACAACACATTTTCTTCTATTGTGGGAAAGATGACTATGACAACACAGTACTGCATGTGTTAAGATTTCTTGTTGCAAGCAAGTGTTCAACCTTTTGCCAGATGATACCGTAACACATCTTTTTCTTGTTAATATAATGGTCCGAATTGCCTGTTGCACGGTAGTTTCAGCTTCGAATTGTGTTTCTGCAATATTTTTCTAATGTTGCCACATATATGCTAAAGATCTAACCAATTGCTAGAAATGGATTTTCCCTAATATAATGGTCCGAATTGCCTGTTGCACGGTAGTTTCTGCTGAGAATTGTATTTCTGCAATCGTTGTACACCGTAACTTCCAAACATTGATTGTACACTAATGTGGGGTTTTACAGATAAATACCCGTGTTGGGTAGTAGAACAGACATATCTTCGTATGTTAAGCGCACTGCCAGTCAGTTTTAGCCGTTCGAGCTGGGGTACTTCCCTCGTAAGTAAACACTGTTTGCCAACCTTCCGTTATCGAGCAAGAGTTCTTGATGTTTGGTTCGTACTGTATAGTGAACTTGTGCCACCAAATTCGAACAGTTGTGTTACGCAGCATTCACAGTGACAGTAACTTTTCGTGGGTTGTGGATTATGTTGTAGATTCCCAAGCCAGTTCAAGTTGTAAACCTGTACACACCTGGTTCTAAGACTATTTGTCGTTTAGCCATCGATTACATCTTAGATTGCGCTAAAAACGTAGATTTTGAGTCATTTATGTATACCTTTCCACGCAATCTTTCACATTTTCCCACTTCTAAGGCTGAAAGAATCATGAAATTTCGCAGACATTTTGATGCACCTGACTGACATAATGCTTGCCAAATTTAATTATTCAAGCCATCCCGTAAGTTAATGATTCAAGTGTGTCAGAAAGGTAAATATTGTGAAGAATGAGCAAATCTTCGTATCTGATATCTACACAGCCCCCTGTGGAACTCATCTACACAAATTCTAACCTACCTCCAGATGAGCTACATACTTAAAATTGTCAAACTACAGCTTTTAGTCTGTAACCGATGAAACAATTCCTATATTTGAACTTTTTAGCTTTCGACAAACCTCTCATGGACGTAACTTAAACGTTGCAGGTCACTGGAGATTTGGGTAAAGTATAATGTTGTTGTTGATTTATTTCGGGGCTTTCTGATAGTGTGGTAATGTAACTCCGTGTATTTGTGTAAATGTGTAATACTCGACTGCAAATAAATAAATAAATAAATAAATAAATAAATTAGTAAATAGATGCATTAATAGCCAATACAGATATATAGATAGATAAATAGATGATAAATAAGGAAATAAAATAAATCATTTCAATAAGATATGCATTGTAAAAACGAAGTGTCTCTCCGTGGATACGTTTTCTTTCCGAAACTTTTAGATTATACAGTGGAGAGCAATCTCCATTTTTGTTAATTTTGTTATTTTGTCTTTTGGTTTGGTTTTAACAAGCGCAATGACGACTAGCACACAGTTAAACTAGCCAGAATTGTAGTGCAAGCGTCTAAAACACACGCTGTTCTTGGTTTTATCCTAAACTGCTAAGTAGAGTTCGGGAATTTTATTACTATTTTGTTTTACCTCATGAAAACTGCTTCTCTGTCAAAAGAAAAAAAGAAGCGTCGCCCTCCACTGATACTAGGTGCATTTGCTAGCCAGCTGCTTTTTCAAATCACCAGGTACGTTCAACAGAACACTTTTCTTACGACTTCCAGTGTTAATCAGTTTTACGAGGGTCATTCGTAAGTCATGACAACTATGTTATATCTTTCGATAATGCTACAGCATGGGAAATCCATGATGTGCATTGAACGGTTAAGGCCATGTGTTATCTCAATGCCAACAGAAAATAGGGTTCTAGTACAGGAGTTAACGGCAAAGGTACGAATGAAAACCACACAATGGAACTCAGTGTAAATTTGTTTTGCACTATTACAAAAGGAACACAAATCAATCAATTATAATCCAGGGCACCGTTTTCAGCATTGGAACACTGTTCAATAACAGACACGGAAATGCCAGTTCGGGCAGACAGGGGCGCCCACTTCGCGGCGAGTCTGTAGTTGCTGCGCGTCCATGTCGGAAAGCCTCCACCTAACGGGCAACTGTTCGGTAATCACCAACAGCTTCACGTAGTGCTGGGTGACACTGCGTAGCATTTCTGCCACCGGAAAAGCAATTTTCACGAATGCTCACTGTTACAATCTGCATGCATCCATCTTGTAGCACGGCCAAGCTCAGAATGAATGCGTATGGCGCTGGTCCTATCCACCTACACTTACAGACAGTCGCCTTCTGTCGGGTGAATTCTGTGCTGTTTGCCGTGGAGTTTCGAATGTCTACACTGGAATTACCGTGATGCCATATGTTCGAAAGATAGGCTAGGCCTATAACATAGTTCCCATGACTTATGGAATGAACCTCGTATGTATTAGAAAAACAGCTCTTTCAACTTTTCAAAGCAGTGTGCAAAAGCTAGTAGCCTAAATAAATAAAATTAATTGATCAAGTGGACTTCAACCATAATATAGAGCGGCCGGCTCAAGAAGAGCAGATGATTGTAAATAATTATCACTCTCAAGTAGACTACCTAATAGAATATTCAGACATTCCTTGGCGACATTTCATCAGCTCCAAAGGCATGCGACCGGCGCCAAACGCACGCTTTATCAATATTTTAGTGTGACGATGTTGTTGTGACGATCATTAGCGCTCACGGAAGGTGGAGCCATCGTGGCCGAGCCGCACATTCCAGTCATAACAATTCCACGTAATGGCATTCCTCGATCGATACCATAAACAACCTTCATAAAGTGCACTGTATTAAGCGTTATCAACATTCATAACTTTATTTCAATATCGTTATCCTCCTCTAGTGCTCACTTTTAACTAATCCATCGTATTTATGAATTGGCTCCCGGCGCTGATGACACGACTTAAATTATCTCTTTAAGGACCATTAGAATTTTTTGGTAAAAAAACACTATTAGGCCTATGCTATGGATAACTGCCCATGATATGGGACACGAAATAAGTACCGAATATTAACCAGCCCCGAAGATATAGGAATATATTGTAATAATATGAACCCTCGATAACTGGGTTTGCTTATAACAAGTATGGACATTTCTTACTTTGATAATACGAAAGAACAAATGCCTTTCAGCTTAGTCGTACTCGTTAAATCGTTCACCACGACCGCGTGGTTAGCTGCATCAAGCCCGGAGTTTGCAGTTTCGATTCCCGGCGCTGACAGTGGCTATCCTGAATGTGTTTTCTTTTACGGGGTTTCCCACACTGCGTCAACTTACTAGCTACTAACTACTAACTAACTTACTTTAAGCCCCGGGGCACCTACTTCATCCTGTCCCTAATACAGTTACACACACTACTATAGTCATCACACAACCACAACAAAAGAAAATAATAAAATGTAATGCATTACAGTATCTATAGTATAATGTTCAGTTCAAGCTCTGTGCTATTAGCCTAATTTCGATTTTTGCAAAAAAAGAAAGTAGACTTATGAAATCTACACAGGGCCAAAAATTGTGTGTCTGCCTGTGTGTGAGTCTGTGTGTGTGTGTGTGTGTGTGTGTGTGTGTGTGTACCCTATCAATTCGAACACGGTGCGACCGAATTGAACGAAATTTGGTACAGAGGTAGAACTAGCAAAGGGCACCTCAGTGTCAAGTTTTATATCGCCGCCATCTTGACGAAAACGTAATGGCGGCCTCCCAAATGTTCAAATCTTGAATCAAATAACGACCAATCTAATCATCTGATCTCTACGAAATTTTGCAACGTTATACCTTTACCTTTGAAGAATAGTTTGACCAAACTTCAAGGTCATCAGCACAATACTTTGCGGATAGTGGCCATGTATGTTTGCAGATCGATTCCCCCTATCTTTTCAAACACGGTAACACCGAATTGAACACAATTTGGTACAGAGGTAGCACTAGCAAATAGCACCTCAGTGTCATGTTTTATATTGCCGCCATCTTGACGGAAACGTAATGGCGGCCCCCCAAATGTTAAAAACTTGAATCAAATTATGACCAACCTAATCATCTGATCTCTACCAAATTTTGCAACAACTTACCTTTTTGTGGGAAGCATCTTTTGACTGAACTACAAGGTCATCAGCCCAATAGTTTGCAGATAGCGGCCATGTATGTGTGCAAATCCATTCCCCATATCAGTTCAAACAAGGTGGAACCAAATTGAATGACATTTTTTTTACAGAGGTAGCACTAGCAAAGGGCACCTCATAATCATGTTTAATATCCATATATCACGTTGTATTTCAACAAGCTACTACAACCAACATTCAATTATACCTAGGTACTCCTTGAAAAGGACAAAGAGTTATAACAATACCCATGCATTTAGGAGAATGTAGGCTATATGTTCTTTACTGAACGTCTTGTTTTTGTTATTCAGATTTTCAGTTAAAGGAGAACATACAGCTTAAGGAGCAAAACCAATAACGATTTCAATATTATAACTGAGTCTGTCATAAATATTGTTCCTTCCATTCGACTTGGATTTCAGAATCTTGTTGAGACGATGATTGGTTGGTTGGTTCCTCAGTTTAGAGGCTGCGACAACGCGATCATGATGCCACGTGTACTTTGGGTGTGTGTACAATCTGTCTGATAACCGGTGTTAATTGTGATTACTGTATTAGTGTGTGTTCTGTTTCAATTCGAGTAAGGACTGCAGACGATAATTTCAAGTAGTTCCTACTATTGCTACCAAATGCTACCGTCCACGACACATATCTTGTATTGCGGACTTGGCTACTAGATGGCATCGCACCTGGCGATGAACGTTGGAAGTAAAGAGCGTTATCAATTCTAACCTACAAATTCTGATCTCACACAAATGTAGTTAGTGGAAGGTTCTTTTTCATGCCATAAATCTATGACATGGGACCGCCGGCTTTATTCCCCCCCCCCCCCCGATGGAAGGCATAATGAGGGATTTTTAACTCTTAAAAATCCGAAGACTTTGACCAGGTTTGAACCCACGACCTTGGGCATAGAAGCTCAGCATGCTACCAACTACGCCACTAAAACCATCGTTTGAGACGTTCATTGAACATCGCTTCTGTCTGAACTTTAATGATCTTGCGATCAATTCTCTTTGTTGGAGACCAAGATACTCGTAACTCTCAGTTTCTTCCATTGGGGGGAGGAGAGGGGGACCTGGCGACATAGCGGTCAAGCTGTTGGCCTCTCACCACGGCGGACTGGGTTCGATTCCCGGTCAATACATGTGAGATTTTCAAAGTGAAATGCCATGTCCTGTGGTTCGGATTCCACGTAAGAAGGGAGGTCCCGTGGCTTATTATCTCGATATTAACGGTCACGTAAAGCTACAATCTTCCTTCCTTTTTCTCCCATGGGCTCAATGATTGATTTTCTATTACAAATCCACGGGCTTTTAAATTTCCCTATCGGAGAGTAAGAGTACAACATTTATTCAACCCAAAGGACATAGGCCTACCGATATCCGTCGAGAAGGAAACTGGGATAACATTCTGATTATATGCTTTTCAGAGGGTGCTTATAATATGATGTCATTCATGTACATCAAATGGGAGAGATGATGGATTACTGTGTCATAGTGTCTAATCGGAAAGCCACTTCCTGTCTCATTCAACAACGATGATAACGGGTTCACCGCACGGAAGAACCACAAAGGACTCAGACCGTCTCCTTGAAAAATTCCTCTCTTGATGGAATAAATCTTGACTCAGTCGAAGTACCACCATGTTGTATATACAAAACTAGTTCCCCAATATGTCATCATTATTTGAAATGTTTTAACTATCACTGGATCAACGTTATAGATCTTGAAGACTCGGAATAACCACGAGTGTGGAACTGAATCAAATGTTTTCATGCAATCAATGTAGGTCATATATAGATTTCGCATCATTTTGTATCCTTGCTCCATAATCATGGCATCAATTACCAGCTGTTCTTTGCATCCCTGTGACTATACTTTACTGGGTCTACAGTTCATTCTCTTTTCGGCAGTAGGTATGTCTTCTCCCGCATCAGGTAGGAGGGTATTAGTTGTGGATTTGCAAGGAATTTACTGTAGTGGTGGGCAAGATGTTCGTGTGTGCAGGTGAAGCGTTTGATCCTGAAGTTATGGATATTGTCTGGCTTTCCAATTTTGTTTCTCATTCGCAGCTCTTGTAACATCAACTTTGGATACAGACGAGTACTTGTGTCAACTTCTGACATTCTTTGCTCCTTCTCAGTAAGCCACGGAGCGCTGCTGTTGTACTCTCCTGCATCGGACCATAGTCTACAGTAGACCAGAAATTCCCTACCTCCTCTTCTTTGGGGTGAAGGGCCTGTTCTACCCTCAGTTTCTTCGAGGTTTCTGTAAAAGAATTTCTCATTTGCGGCACATAAGTAATTTTGTATTTTCCGCTGATTGGACTCTATATACCGACGAAGCCTCTGAGCTTTTGCCTGAAGTTATTATTATTATTATTATTATTATTATTATTATTATTATTATTATTATTATTATTATTATTATTATATTTAATTTCTTATAAATATGGTGCAACTCATCAACAAGGTACGGATTTCACAACCAAATATCCTGTAAACCTTACAGAGATACAAGCAGCCTAACAATATGACACGCATCCAGCAACACTGCCTCCTGTATTCTGGCAATCGGGTGTTTTACTTGCAGTTCCTAAAGGCCATTACCAACGTCTTTGGAACAATTCCCGTGGAAGAAATCACCACTGACAAAATTCTCGGCAATTTAGTCCCCATAGTTACCGTATTTCTTCAGCCAAAGGTGCGTACTTGTTGCTTATTTTGGCTGGGTATTTAGCATATTTTGGCTAAGTGGGACAGCAACGTCTATCAAGTAGGCCTTTAGGATTCTTTTATTGAGATAGACAATATTGGGCCCATTAGTCAACTCGGTTCAAATAGGTATATCCCAATTCATTTTATAATACTCATTTGTAAGCACGTTGGCAGGCTGGTATAATACACCAATTATTTCATTACATTACGTTATGCGAACCGGCCAAAACTAAGTACCACGCAAATATCATGTCATTTCCTTCTCATAGTTCTTTCTTCCTTTCTCTTCCTCCACACTTTCTTCATTCTTTCAGAGTGTTGCGCCTTTCTATCTGCTGTTCATCTTCCTCCCCTGCGTTCTCTCTTTTCTCCCACAAGAGCCTTTATGTTCGAAAGCATTTCCCTGAATTGTGTTCTGTCTCGACAGTCGTCATCTGTAATTCCTAGCCTCCGGAGTTCTTCCTTCATCTGCTCGGTGTAACCCCCTTGGCTCTTCAGATTATATACTGGGTATTTTATCAAAAATGTGTTTATTTATTCCTGTTGGATCCATTCTAACCATATGTCCATAGAAACGAAAACGTCTTTTCCTAATTGTTGTTTCCAGGTCTACCACCCGTACATATTTTCTTAGTCTGTAGGTTCCCTGTACCACTTTTGGGCCGTAAATCCTGCTCAATATCCTCCTTTCAATCTTCAGAAGCTTTTCCTGGTTCATCCAATTTGCCGTCTCCACACCATATATGATCACCGGTTTTACCACAGCATTGTAGTGTTGTAGTTTGGCATTAAGGAAGAAGTTCTTTTTGTTGTATATATATTTAGTGGATAAGTTGAGTTTTTCTAATTTAAGCCTTCTGTTTTCCATAGGTGGATTGCATGAGTCGGGGGAGGGACGGGCCGATGCGAGTGCCATCTATTACCTCTCCCGACAAAACAAAGCGTCCGCCATATTGTTGTAAAAGTAGGAGTAAATACGTGTGGTGAGAAGCGTGAGAGCATCAACTTTTAGTGATAAAAATGCCTTTTGTGGAGAAGTATTTGTCCAACCTGACTCTACTCCTCAAATATCCGACCAAACGTTTGAATTGTTTTCACTGCCTGAGATTATATATTGAGCTGACACTGTTCGAACGAGGTATGGTGGTCGATGCCCGACGGATGTGAAGTGCGATTTCGGCAGTGGTGCGGGAATTAGGCTTCACACAGTCAACCATGTCCAGGGTGTATGGTGAATGGTTGAATGTGGGCGTCACTGGCCATCCAGCTATATTCGATGACCGTGACTGGCGACATCTGAGACGGATTATCAATAGTGACAGAAGGGCAACAGTGCAACAAATCACGGCTCAATTCAACACAGGCCGTGCTAGACGCGTCTCTCAGTGGACTATCCGTAGGAACATGGGCTCCATGGGGTATGGGAGCCAGCGCCGCTCACGGGTGTCACTGTTAACTCAATGTCATCGACACAACGACGCGCATTTGTCGCCAATCACCAGGAACAATGGCGTAACGTGATATGGTCGGACGAATCATGATTTCAATTGCACCATGCCGATGGGAGGCACCGTGTGAGGCGCAAACCACATGAATCGATGGATCCCGCCTGCCTCGATGGTCTGGGCTCCGTGTTCCTGGTATGTAATGGGCTGTTCTAGAAGAGACTTTGATGTTCTGCGATATGTTGAGCTGCCAGAGCCCCACATGCTATTAGGTAACTATCCCATGACATTTCCTATGTCAGTGTACTAGCTAACGCGGCATAACTCATTGATTCGGTTGAAGATTATTGATGAGTAGTACCGTATGCGCGGGGTTTGCAATATTGTATTTGTCCCATGATTCATGTGTATTATGGCGGACAAAATTGGAATTTTACTATTTAAGTCGTGATCTAAAAAGGGGATGGTGGGTGGATTATAAACAACTGAGGAGAATGCATCTATTACCACAGAATTTCTACAATATTATCCATTAAAAAGGTATTTCGGCTAATTTAAGTAGTTTTGTAGAATGTTCACCACTTCTGAACTGTTACGAATTTTATTATGACCCTCGTGCGGCCGATTAGTCTTCAGGCCAGTTAACACACACTATAGAATAATATTTTCACTCATAGAATGACTTATAAAACCTCCTCAGGTTAACACTTTGCCGCGAATTCCTACAGCGTCCCGATAAGAAAGAAGAACTCGTGTTCCCGTCGACCGTTCTGCAATACGAAAACAGGTCACCTTGCGTTCCGACGTAGCCTACTAGGCTACCGGTACTGCCTCAAAAATACCATACGAGTCATACCTAGGCCAATATGTTTGACCTAGTGCTCGGAGGCAAGTTTAAGAGCTGGAGCTTAGCGCTTTCTCGCTTCTTTGTTGTTGTTGTTATTATTATTATTATTATTGTTGTTGTTGTTGTTGTTGTTGCATAAGAGCTGTGACATCGTGGTCATTTGGGTGTGTACGTGTGGAATTTGTGTTAACCTGTATTATTGAGATGGTTGTATTAGTGCCTGTATTTGTAAATTGGGAATAGAATCAGGAAGGGGGTGGGCGTGGCCTTAATTTAGTAATCATCCCAGCATTTTCCTGGAGTAGAAGTGGGGAAACCACGGAAAATCACTTCCAGGAATGCTGAGGAGGCAATCTAACTGCACATTACTGCAGTTACCACAGTGACACATTTTATAAGACAAATTCAACATACACCCAAATACATGGGGCTGATGACCACGATCTCTCAGATCTTACCGATTTATGCGAGAAAGCCACAGTGATCGGCGTCTCTCGCTTCGTTTCTTCGTGAGTTTGCATTGGTTCTTAATCACTGACAGTATGCTGAAGAAACGTACACCCTCCTTGTGATCAGCTCTATCCTTGTTGGTCCTCGTGTGACAAGCAACAATTGCACAGCAAA
The DNA here is from genome assembly GCA_946902985.2 of Meconema thalassinum. Lineage (NCBI taxonomy): Eukaryota > Metazoa > Arthropoda > Insecta > Orthoptera > Tettigoniidae > Meconema > Meconema thalassinum. The sequence goes on along the minus strand of OX336388.2, from coordinate 1,735,267,374 downwards.
CCATCTCGAATTAAACGATGAAAAGGGCTACTTTCTACGTTTTATCACCCAAAATGCAAGTACCTCCCTATTGTTTAACAACTGGTTTTTACAACAAGATGGTGGACAGGCTGTTTCTGAGTACGGCGCATAGATGGCGTTAGCTTCGCAGGAGTAAAAGTAGGCAACCCACATGGCTCATGCAACCCACCGATTGACTCTTTGTCCAGTCCATTGTTGCTAATGATCTCTCCGAGGTATTTAAGATGTTTCGTGACCTTTAGCCTCCCATTTTCGTCTGAACTGTTTTTTTCATTTTCAGTTCTTGTTGGTGCTCATCATGTTTTTGTTTTTTTTAAGATTTGTAGCCCTGTTTTGCCAGCGATTTCTTTTAGTTCATTTATCTGTAGCCTATTATTGCTTCCTGTTCCGTTTTAGCTAGAAGTGCCAGATCATCCACGAGGGGCAGATATCTGGGTTTGATGTTTGTATTTTTACTTCCAAGTAAAGCCCCGGAGTCATTGGTTGTCCACAATGACTTCATGATCTTATCTAGAACCACGTTGAACAACATCGGTGATAGATTTCTCCCTGCCTCAAACCAGTTTTTATTTCGAAGGGTTTGCTGATCTATCCCAGAGATTTCACCTTGGATATAGTGTTTGTTAACGTCAACCTAAGTAGGTTTAGCGTCTTTTGATCCACTCCATATTCCCTCAATATGTCTATCAATGTGTCTCTATCCATTGAATCGTAAGATTTGTGAAAGTCAACGAATGAGACGAATATATCTTTTGATCGTGAAGTGTAATATTTTATTATCATTTACAGACTAAGTATTTGCTCTGGACAAGAACGCCCTCTCTGGAAACCTTCCTGATATTCTCCCTGTTGTGGGTCAATTTGTGGCTCCAGTCTGTTCAGTAGTAGTCTAGTTTAGAAAAAAATGTATATGTAACTGATAATAGTGATACTCCTCGATAATAAATTATCATTATAATAATTATTATTATCAATATAACGGAGCAGCATCCTATAAATTTACCAAAATTTCTCGATTCGTAGCTGATTAAAGTGGATGCAACTGCATTTCTTCGGAATGTAAATCATTTTATAACCAGGTCCATTAGATATCCCAACAGACTGTGATGCTTAGTAGAGATAACTTACATTATGCACCATGCTCGACCCTTTTGTTTCAATCGTTCCATCTATACAATCCAAAAATTGTGAGATCGCAGACTACTTTAAAATGATATATCATTCATAAAGTTAATCAATAATGTATATTCATTGATCACTGGCTTGGCCGGAACTGATATATATCGCACAGTGTTTTTATGTTTAACAATAACTCACTGTCCTTAACCGTGGCACTTGTATGCACAGTAGTCTACCTGTGTTACAAATAGAGATGTTTTCTTTGTTTTTATGATGCATATCATATTACAGCTACTAAATCTTCCACACAATGATCCAATGTATTATTTGTTAGACAAAATCGTCGTTCACAGTGTAATAAATTTTTCCTGTTCCGCACCTCTTCCTAAATAAACCTTCATGTTTTATTTCTCACATTATATATAGCCTCAATACACTCCTATCTACTATCCTAATGGCTATAGAAAAAATAAACTCCATTTTTACCCGCAAGTCAGAATATTAATGTCAAACGTTCGGTAGAGCAATTTTTCGTATTGAAGTCCAATTTTGCGTAAAATACATTATTTCAGAATGGCATTCATAAACAATAGTGATATGAGATAAATACCAGTATATCTTTTATTCATGTGCAGAAGTTGGGCACTCTACCGTAGAATCGATGCTGAACGCTTCAGGATATTGTGATCGGGTTCTATTTATGTTTTGAGCAAAAGTTGTAAGTGCACAGAAAAGGGAAGTTCAAAACTGAAAATCACTGTCCTAGGAAAGTAAGATGTTTAAACATCCTCTATTTTATCTTTTGCATAAAATCTTTATTAATGAGTGAGTTTTACTACGGAAAATTATTTTTCTTCTTTGTGTAGGATATTGAATGCAAATTTGATATATACTCTGAAAATGAGATATTTATCCTCAAATTGTACTGAAGTCAATTAATTAATTCCATGCTTTTAGTAACTTAGTTTCTAATCCACATGATTTATCGTTGATATGTCCACTGTATTGAAATAACTTGCCTGAAGTTTCCTACAATATGACATAACAAAACATTTATAAGGATTTAGCTTTTGAGTCGTCTCCATTAGTAGAAGGGTTTCTCCCCTGTGTGCCATTCTGATCATGAGTCGGTATGGTACTTCACAGACATGACTTGAAAAAATATCATGGGATGACATAAACTAATTTGTATACAAGGTGGGATGTACCTACAGCACAAAACTTGACATACGTATTTTACATGGTACAAGTAGCACAGTGCGTTTAGCAATTTGCTTCGGTAAAGCACCATTAAGAAAGAAACTTGCCATATGTTTGCAGAGATTAACCGCGTTAATTGCTCACGGAGCGTTGTGCATGACTTTACGAGTAGATAGGAAAAATATATGTGAACAATAACGTCTGGGTATTCTGACGTAAACTCACGCATATAACAGTAAATAAATACGCCAATAATTTGAATCAGGCTATAGAACGTCTTGCAATTTTGTGCAGAGACGCGTGCCGGGGAAGCACATTGGTCGGCAGGCAAGGAGGAGGGAGGATGAGGGGAGTGAGGAGCAGTGGCATATTCTAACAGCATTGGCGGTACGCTATTACTATCATAACATCAGAAGGGTTTGCTTACTTTTGAAGTAAGGATGTGTCCACCACTACATACGTGCGGCTGAGTTTCAGGCCGTTTCTAAATCAGAGGCTTCCCTTGTTAACACGCCAGAAACATGACAATTTTCTCGAAAATTGTCAACGCTACAGGCAGTCTTCCTTTATATATTTTAAATACAATATAAATGGACTTGAGACGAGATTTAAGCTGCAGGCACACCGTTCTTTTTCATAGCCTCACATGCTGCTTTGAGACGTTGAGGGTATTACGGGCGAACACTCATCCGTGCATTTTATTTTTATAATTGAAACATACAGTACATACCGGTACAAGATTATAATAACTGGTGCAATCTCTAATACTGAAGAATTTACTTTTAGAATAAAATAGTGCGAAATAGACGTTCCATATGAAACAAACACGACAAAAGGCATGTGACTGCCACTGATCCCCTTATAGACCCTGCATGTATTGTGTAATACCACTGTATTTTTTGTGTGTAAATATGTAATTTATGTCATTCTCTAGGGTGTTACCAGGTGAGATAGCTGAGGCAATTACGGTGTGGCTGCAGGCAGTCGCTCACATCCGGGAAGCGAGGAGGTTCAAATACCCCCGCCAGCAACCTTGAAGATGGTCTTATGTGGTTTTACATCTTCCTTCCAGGCAAATGCCGGGGTTTATCCCTAACTATAGGCCACAGCTGCTTCCTTCAAATTCCTCGTCCTTACATTCTCACTTTTCTCCCCAGACAACACTCCACACGCGACGGTACTTGTAGCTCACCCCATGCGTGTCCGCATAGAAGCAGCTACAAACTCTGGCGAGCCGAACATGTCCTCAGACACTCCCGGCACGAAAAGCTATACGCAAAAGTAAAAAAAAAAAAAGTGTGTTAATTTGTATGTGATATTCATTATACACATTTGTCCATAATGTGCCCATTTAGCAAGAAATATGCCAATCACAATATACCAGCGTAGCTCAATTCGGGATTTCGGGGCAGCGGTAAGTTCCCCCACTCTGTGACTCACATATTTTGGATTAATTAGAGGATACACTTGCAAAAATAACAACAAAATCAACTCCTATTTTAAACACATTTAATTAATAAAATTAATGGCGCTACAAACATTTAAACAATTAATTACTGACCCAAATATCAACTGCTCGTTCCAAATGAACAAGGGATCACAAAATAAAATAAACAAATATTGAATTCAACCTGTGGTTTCCACATAAACCAACAATTCTTACTTAGTCTCACTTCCATAAAGCACTAACATTAAGTTTACATAACTCCGAGCTCTTTGGCTCCATGCATTTACATTATTATGGTGTCATTCTTGTACACCTCAAACATTGTCTTTTATATTTTCTTATTTCTCAAGAACAAATATATAATTATATTTAAAATCTATGTTAATTATCTAATTCAATATTTTTGGGCATGTCCACACATTCAGTTGTTATCATCTCTCTTTACTTCACAAACATATTAAGGTAATCAGAAAATCAATTGTGTACTCCAGAGCGTGAAGGTACTTGACACAGTCAAAAAACTATAGTTACTCCCGAACTCAGTTGCCTTCAATCAACTCGTGGAATCCCACGTCCATACATTATTACAATAGGGATTGTTATTTATCTCTTATGTCTTAATAGACCATTATCATATAAGAAACTACGATCTGAACCGGCAAACGAAATATCCATCTTTAAGGGCCTCGGTTCAATGCCCGGGTCGTTTACAACTCTAAACACTCCTGGTGTATTCGTCTCTCTTTACAACAGCTTACGAGACGGTCTCTGTTCCATCTCGCTTTAAAAGAGCTAGTCTCTACTACTGGGGTGCGATTTATGACCTGTTAGGGTGGTGGAGACTTCCCGTCTGACCCAACATTTTAGTAGCTTATTTTCAAGGCTTTCAAAACAAACCTTTCCATTCTATCCAGTTCTGAGGAGACCAGGCTTTATTGTACCGTAACATTCAAACAACTATTCTTTGGTTCACAGACCATTTTCATATCCTTGGCATTTATTAATTATGAGAGGGTCCTCATTGATTGGGAAGATTAAATACACATACGACGACGGAGAATTTCAGGGGCTTTTATCATAAGAAGATCCTGCATTCGAATCTCTTCAGGTGCCTCGGGAACTAATCCCATACAGAGGGCTTATACAAAATGCGATTTAGAGTCGGCCGTGGCCCATATGACATACGCTCAATAATACCATATATTAGCTCCCTTTTTAAATACATACACAATGCCTCGTGATACTAATGTCACAAATAGAGGACTTATACAATTATCATTCACTGCAATCAACTACCCTCCATAAGTAATGTACCAAGTATTTAACTACTACGCGTTCCGAGCGTGACACTTTAATATTATATTTGCGCTCATTATGCGCTATGCATTATTTTAAGCCGAAAATGTCTTCCCAAGAACTGATAAAATCTCTTTAGTAACAATTCAATATTATTTTAATTCACATATTAATCTTTCCATGGTCGATAAATCGTTCCCTGTTTTAAAATATTCCATTGAACCTCATTTCTTACACATACGTTAAGGCTTAACGTTCTTATGTTCATATCAATTTATTTGATTTTTATTTAACATTTCCATATTTAATTATTATTATTATTCTTTATTCTTTATATAAGCTCAAAAGCTATTTCTTTCATATCTCAACTTTACTTTATTTCAATGTCTTTCATGATATTTAACTGATATTTCGCTTGCTCTTATGACATTTGTTAAATACTTTAACCCTTTATTTACCTATTACCTCTACGGGATTTATTCTTTACATAATTATTCATAATTTCTCTATTTATTTTATTATTGTTCAGACCGTATTCTTGATTATTCAGTATTTATTCATTAAAACACATCCCTTTCACTCAAAAACTCTGGTGAGTTGTACACAATCAATTTCTGACACCAAAATAAAAATGAATTTTGTACTTACATATTTTCAGATCATCCCATGATCTTAAATCTGGTGTGGTGTTTCATTTTTGGGGCCCACTTTGAACTTTTTACACCATATTGAAGGTATTCATCTTACGTAAAAACACTTTTTGACCTATATCTAGAACACTTAATATTGACGACATTTTTATATACTGGTGTGTCCCTTTTGAACACATAATAACACTAAAAATATTATTTAACACACAATCTTGATTATTTTACACTTCACAATTACCCGATCACTAGGCCGTACTTCTGAGCCTATCACACGTGATCTTCTTTAATTCCCGTCTCCAAGGGTGAGATTTATCCGATGTCGGCTTCCTATTCTGAAGAATCCGAAAGTCCCGAAACATCTACTGTTCCCTGGAGTTCAATTCTGCTATTCCTATCCTGGATAACTGGCTATTGATCTAGCTTGAACGGCTTCTCTGTAGATCTGTCTATCGATCCTAACGAAAGTCTATATGGATCGAGGTCTCCTCTAAGACCTATAGATTTAGTTTCTAGCAGCTAGCACTTCTTGATTCTAGTACTATTAGAATTGTTCGCCTGATATCTGGAGCTAATGTTTATAGTCTCCTATTCTATTTATTTGAACTGTTTTAACGCTCCTACGTTCGAACCTTATTCTGTTCTTCCTTTTTAGGTTGCTTCAATTTAAATAACAGTTTATCTGTCTGGTACGATACTTCCGTACGTTATGATCTGTTCGTTCGAACATATAACGACCTATCGCCTTTAAGTCCGACGTTCGCAGCCTGCTCTGACTATATCTTGCGAATTTTCACTTTAACTTGTATACAGTCGGGCCTATATCCTATAATTAGGATTTTCCTAATATTTCACTACGGCGATACTTAAAATTTCGTCTTGAATGCTCCTTATGGAGGCAAGCAAGTCGTTACTACTGTGACGCCTGTGGCTATTAGATCCTACTTCGGCGATGTTAAACAGCGTTTCTCCCCTCAAGGAGTACTGGTAGCTGTTATCGATGTAACGCAGAGTTACGTCCCTTCACGGACTGTCGGAATGACTTCTTCTACGTCGTGGAGCAGCACTTCCCCTCACGGAATGCTCGTAGGACTGCGTGCGATGTGACACAGCGACGTGCCCTCTGGCTGTCTGAATACTGCATGATTGGCTTGGAAACGCCCGAAGCTTTATACTGTTTTACTACAAAAAAATAAGACTCAAGCCTTTCCTGTGGTCAACTTCTAAAATAATGGTGCCACAAATATAAAATTCATACCTTCCGAAAGCTCGTCTTCTCAATGTCAAATGATCTTATTGCACCTAAGAATCGATCGTGCAATTCGGAGATATTAATTAATTTCTCGTCCTCAATTGTGTGGGAGTTGCATTCCTTTTGGTCTCTCCCCTCCACAGAGGCTTAGGTAATTCACCGATGACGTCGTCTTACGTCGGCAGTTTATTTCTGCACAATTATTACATGGTTTCTTTATACTGAAAAATCTCTCATTCAAAATGATTCACTGTGCTGTGCTTGTTTACTCATTATTATGCTCGTAAACGTGTTAATTTTAATTATTCCTCTTCTGGCGCGTATGCGACGTTGTCAATTTCCAGCCACGTCAGCTTGAATTCCGATTCAGGCTTCTCTTTCTATCACGGTGGAAGATTCCACTCAGTTATTAATACTCGTGACCAGCCCTCTCTGGCATGTCGAGTGTGGTGATCTCATCTAAGGAGCATCTGTCCCTAGTCGCTTGCACAATGTTAAGCTATATTCCTGGCTTAAAATCTCTCTCCGTTGCTTTAAGAAACTATACTTTTCTTTCATTTCTTCCTTAAGGACATGGATTCGACCGTCATGGACCCTATGGCCCATGGGTTCAATAATGTGAGCCAGATCTCGATATCCCGAACATCAGAAACTGCCGATAAGAAGAAATGTGAATATTAAACTGCCGCTTCTCGAAACTTGTCCTTCGCAAGCTCGCGCCTTATATCTGGAACGCCTCAATCAATTTGCTACAGAATTCAATGTGGCTTAAGTGAATTTCATATCTGCTATTCCACCTTATACAAGCAATCAAAGAGAGGATCCTTGCAGTGAACACAAGATTCTGTTCACGAGTGCTGATGAGATGGAACAGTGAGAGAAGTTAACGTGTATATCATCCGTGCACCACTCGGCACTAATGGAGAGTGACGCATCGCGTGAGAAACGCCATTACTACAAGTTTAAACTGGGTCCCCAGCTGATTAGACTTGAATGCTCATTCTAGCTCAGGGTATCTGACCCTCAACGAATTTATGATGTTGTCATACAAAGCTTTTCGGAGCAAACACATTACTTTAGTTTTCAACACACCTTAATGCATCCCAAAGCTCGTTGTAGAGGTGCAATATTTTCCATAATCAGTGAAGTATGTTATTGCACACGAACAACTTACATTGCTTGATGCAATAGTTTAGGCTTTCACAGTCGGTGTCAGAATAGTTAAACAAGACTCAAACATCGTTTTTCATTAGGAGTTAGGATCCAAACTTTTACTAGATTCTACAGAAGGTCCAGCATTTTCAGAGAATATTTCAATGCTGTGGATTAAGGCATACAGTGCTTCCTTCAAAAGATATAGTTTCAAAATGTCATTCTATAGTTAAGTGGTTTGGTGACATAATTCTCTGTGTTATCTTTATTTGACAAAATAAATGAACTCTAGAATAAAAGCAGATAAGGATGGTAATGATAGCAATACCATTGGAGAATTATGAATTGAAGAAACAATATAACAGCAACATCGTCATTTAGAAACATAGAAATCAAATAATTTTAACAACAATCAAATCCTTCCTTGACTTTTCTATTGAATCGATAAATAGCATTTGATTATTTCAGGGTTTTGAAAGGTTAATTACTGTGCCCGGCGAGTATCATTTTATTATGTCCATTCTGAGCATCTCGTGCAATCCGGCACCCTTCCAACCGAGACGTGACGGACAGTTTCCGAAGATATTTTAAATTCAGTCTGCAAATGTAACCGGTGTCTAAGACAGTACCCATTATCAGTACAGTATGCCTTCCTTCGGAGGGGAAGTAAAGCCGGCGGTCCCATGTCATAGATGTATGGCATGTTAAAGGACTTTCAACTATTTACACCTGTGTGAAGCTAAATTGGATAGGTTAAGAATGTAAACAACGCTTTAGGTTTCTACGTTCGTTGCCAAGAGCCGACTGCGGTGGCGTCTAGTAGCTAAGTTCTGAACTTGGCCTAGTAGTCGTTGACGGTGGCGCTTGGCGGAAAAAGTAGGAATTATTTGAAAAATTCTAAGTTGCAGTCTGTACTTAAATTAAAAAACAGATAACGCACACTAATACACTCATCACAATTAACACCGGTTATCAGACAGATTCAACATACACCCAAAGTACACGCGGCTACATGCCCGCGTTGTCGCAGCCCCTAAACTTAAAAACCAACCAACCAACAGTACTCATTAGCAGCATTTTCTAAGTATATTGTTTTTCTGTTACAGTACCGTATATAACATTCTAAATTGTTTAATACAAAATAATAATAATAATAATAATAATAATAATAATATCGTATGGCCTCGGGTGCTGGGTGCAAGCTTTGTTATTTGACGCCTGGAGGGCGGCTTGCATGTCGAATTTTGTCGTTCCTTGAAACCCTATGAAAGTCAAGGAGGTTAGATATTTAAGCTCTTTGACACTCTAGAGCTTTCTAGTAGAGAAATTAAGAACTTTGTGTTGGCGGAAAATCCCGAGATTAATGTTGTCATTATGAACACGGCCTAGCGAATTCAAATGGGTTCTTTGACATGCCAACAACGTATGGCATGCATGCCGTGAGTTTTGTCGCCTTTCAAATATCACTTAGCACGGCCAGGAGCGAACCTGCAAGCTTGGGGTTGGTAGTCCGACACGATAACCACTCACGCACCGTAACAAGCAATACAAATAGAACTGTGTATATAGTGAAATATCCGCAGAGATTGTTACAGTACATAATATATGTGTTTTATACATTTGATTACTGGCCTGTTTCATAATTGTAATATTAGGATCTAATCAATGCACCGTAAATTATGTATGAAATATCGTGCAGATTGGTTTGTAGGTAACTAGCTGACCACCAGCTGTCTGTATTATGAAAACATTCGAGAATCGCTAATATAATGTAGTCTTTCTGGTGATGAACATTACTGTGCATTCATTCTGTGAATCATTTCCTTGTTGAGAATCTCTCAAGTTGTTACCTTTTTTTTACATTCTCGAAAGTGTCAAAGTCATAAGGTTAGCCCACTTGATTCTAGAAATTTCTTTTGAGTATTTATAAACTGGGATCTGCAGTAGACATGTGTAAGGACGGTTAGTGGGTCAAATTGTCATTCAGTTATGCAGTGATGATATAAACTCCATTCACGACGTTTGTATACTAAGGTTGTGTTGTGTCGAGTAGAGATAGTTACCTCTGAGCCCATCAGCAACCAAATGTTTAAAGTGCCGAGTGAAGGCATACTCATTGCAAGTGCAAGAGTGATGTTAAGTTTCAAATAAGCGAATCTTTTGAATCTGTGAAGTATATCTGAAGTGAGAAGTTACTTCCCTTACGAGACAGAGCATCTACAGTACACTTGAATGGAATAATACACGTGGGATGTTTGCGAAGTCTTCAGCTAACCAGCATCAGCGTGAATTTCTATGGTATTATCAACAACTCATCAACTGATTAGTACCTTTTGGCCATGGTCTGAAATATCTATGAAAGAGTTAATCCATCAGATTCAGAGTATTTGCACGTATGATGGGTATAGACCAGTCATTCCTATAATATTCATAATCATCATCATCTTGCACAGTTTCCAGCCACTGGCCGGGTGTGTTTGGAACACAAGCCTCTCTCAGCCTCCACCCTTGTCCAGTCTTCTCCTCTCTTCTTCACGCTTTCTTCCACCCCCTTCAGACACCTGTCTCTCGATCTTCCTCTCGGTATCTTTCCTTCCGACTTCGTCTCGTGTATCCTCCTGGGCATCCTCTTCTCCTCCATTCGTTTACATGTCCATACCATCTAAGTCTAGATATCTCTATACCATCCTGTAATGGTTCCTCCTTCATTAATTCTCTGGTCCTCTAATTTTTTATTCTATCCATCTTTGTAGCTCTAATACTGCTTCTCAAGAACCTCATCTCATCTGCCTGTATTCTGCTCTCCTCCCTTCCTTTCATAACCCAGGTCTCTGAGGCACACGTCAGGATAGGGACATAGTACGTCCGATATATGATCTTTTTGCTGTTCTGAGGGACATCCTTGCTCCATATCAAGCTTCTCTCACTCTTCCGGAATGCTTCTGTCTGTCTCCCCCGCTCATTTATTTCTCTATCGTTTCTTCCATTATCTAGTATCAGGCTTCCCAGATACTTGAAACTCTCCACTTTCTTCAGCTGTTCCCCAGCAATTGTTATTCCCGTTGTGGTTCTTTCCTTCTTCCTTGTTGTGGTCACTATCTCACTCTTATTTATGCTAAATTTCATAATATCAACTTTAATTCGCATTTTGTAGATTAAACTACTTTATACAGAGTAATACTCTACCCGTGATTTCTGCCCTAGCACGAATTGGTAGATTACTAAGTGGCCCAGAGATAATTCAATAATTTGTATATTTTAAAATTATTTTCTAGTTAATTGTTGTTTGAGTCTTCAGTCTTTTGACTGGTTTGATGCAGTTATCCATGCCTCCCTGTCCTGAGCAAATCGTTTCATCTCTACATAGCTACCACACCCTGAATCCAAGGCAATCTATTTAACATATTCTAACCTTGGTCTACCCCTACAGTTCTCGTCCTCGACCCTTCCTTCCATCACTAAGCTTGCTATTCCTGGGTGTCTTAATATGCTTCCTACCCTCCTATATCTTCTCTTCATTAGCAGTCACCAGAAACGACTCTCCTCTCCCACTCCTCCTCGTTTGTAACCCTATCCACCCATCTGATTTTCATTAATCGAAATAAATTAGTCAATTAGTATTATTCATTAATTTAATGAGATTCAATCAAGCTTCATCAAAATAGACCTTACTATAGATTTACTAATTCAGGTTAGTGGACCGTAAAGAAGTACTTTATGACAGCATCATTTTTAGAAGAGTAACGTAAAAATTTGCCTAACTTCACCATTCACGAGAGTATTACACATGGGAATTACTTTCTACACAAGCGATGACATAGGATATTTCAACACCTAGTAATTGAATGTCTTCGTGACTAACGTGGGTGTTTCTGCTTTGTTTTATTGTTGAAATTCACTTCCCATCTTGATGCTCGATAGCCTGTAATCGATAACAAATATTTGTCTAAAGCTTCATCTTGGGAAAGATTTCTCGCTTCTACGCTTCGTTTCCTTGTTTCATAAAATAAATAGGATGCATGTTAGAGAATTTTCAATTATGTTTACAAACTTGCTTCTTCCATCTCTCCATGTGGTTTATCTCTCAATTTGTGATCCCAATGCCTGCGGGGTGGCAAGGTGTGGTAGTTGAGTCTATGTTGGGTTAGTGATGAGACCTTGTACACACACTCTACACACGTAATAGAGTACCTGCCATGTATCATGGACGCTAAAATGTCATATCTCATATTATTGATTAGTGCAAGATTCCTTTGCTTCTGTATCAAAATGAGATTCGCCCACAATCAGTTATGTCGAGTTAAATGAAGGCTGGTCAATCCTCCTCTTCCATACGCTATGCTCCAACATTAAAAGCAGTCATTATTGTGCTGCAGAAAGTTAAATTATTTTGAATTAGAATACAGAACAGTATATGCACGAGTTTGTAGAAGTCAAACGATAATAGACATTTCGGTTTACTTCAGTTAATACAAGCCTGAGGAATATGCTCCCCCTTAAAACTAGTCTGCTCCAACCACTCTCCTACCTGTTTTGTTGTTGTTGATTCTTTAAGCGGGTTTGCAATATCGAAGTCATGTATCCCCATGTACTTGGGTATGCGTAGAACTTGTCTGATAACCTGCATCATTGTGATGTCTGTACTAGTATGTGTATTTGTAACCGAGGTAGGATTGGGGTAGGAAGTGGAGGAAGTGGCTCAGGCCTTAGGTTAAGTACCAACCCGGCATTTGCCTTGAGTGGATGTGGGAAACCATATAAAACCACTTCCAGGTAGGAATCCAATCAACCAATTCTCAGTTTTACCTCACGATGCTAAGTGTACCCCTTTTCAGCCCTCAGACCAGAACTGAATTTCTTGCCAGAGCAAACCCAGGCCTCCACGGTGACAGCCAGGAATGCTAGCCACTACGCAACGAGGCGGACTCACCTGTTCAGCCTTCCAGCGAAATAAAAGGTTATGTTAGAGCATATCTATCAAGAAAGCGTGGTGAGTGTGGGAATATATTGAAAATTACAAACCATAACTGTCAACAGGTTGATTTAAGAATTTTGCGACCCGGAATATTGGATTTGATATTCTTTTGGATTTCTGTGGGGTTAAAAAAAGGAAGAAACAAAACTCGAGACGTATAGTTTGATTCAGTTTGATGAAACGGAGTAGATTTGTATAAATAACAGACAAAGGGTCCCTAAAACCACGTTTTAAGGCCCTAGAACCAATCGTGTCGAAAGATTTTCGGTGTTGCACCCGGAATTCTGACATGCTGCGAATTAAGGCGTAACAGTAAGAATATTTAAATCAGTCTATTGTTGACTGGCAAAGCGGGCTGCATCACGCCACCCCTACCAGCGTTCTGGTGCGGAATTATTTGCTTACAAATTATTTGGACAACCCTCTCCATTCCCTAGATCACCAAGGCGGTCCGGGTTCGATTCCCGGTCAATGCATGTGAGATGTTCGAAGTGAAATGCCATGTCCTGTGGTTCGGATTCCACGTGAAAAGGAGGTCCCGTGGCTCATAATCACAAGATTCACGGTCACAATATTCCTTCCTTTCTCCATTCCATAGATTTCGTCCATTTGGCACACAGACGTAACATCCTAGAGCGCTAGAGCCAAAGTTTTCCGAAGTGCTCCGATTCTTTTCCTACAGCGCTGTGTGGCAAAACGCGATTGCTCTCTGATTTCCTAACAGCCAATGATATATAGGCAGCGTCTTTATTTCCTTTATTCCTCTTTCTAAACAATTATTACAATTCGTTAGTAAATTACTATTATTATCATTATGATTAGGAGAAAATGACCTGGACGTTACTTCCATTTTACTAATCACCACCACAAAATGTCTTCCACAACTGTTACTTCTAAAATATGTGTTTCTATTAGTTTGTGTCAGTTCAGTAGGAGTATTCATTATCATCCATAAATCGAATAAATAAATCCACCGGGTGAATCCGGGTAGTATTGTGGGTTTTACAAAGTTATCATTTGCAATTATTGCACGACTATATTGCCTAGTATCAGCACTAACACTGTACTAAGAGCATCCTACGACATTGGCAACAAAGTAATACATAACATTATATTTATAAAGTAGGCATAATAATGTGTTAATTTGAAGGGTGGGCCTTCGTATCCATCCACAGTTTCCTTTTATCTTGCTCATGTTAGTTAACTTTATCCGCATTGCCGACTCAATAATCAATTTTATTTCTGTAGACCTACTTCATTTTAAGTACTCATGTGGAGAAATTGTACTGTAGTAAAGATACTGAAATAAATTTAATATTATGTTAAGAGATTTTACAGTAAGTTTCTTTTAGAAGGTTCGGGCAGCATGGTTTGAGAAACCTTCCTCTAGACTTTTCGCTAAGAACCTTGACCGCTTTGTCAATAGTTGGTTTTGGAAAATAAATGCCCATGACCACAAATTATGCAAGTCTTTCTTTAATGATTGCAGTTAGTGTAGAGGACAAATATTTGGAAATTTTCCCAAGGCCCGCAGGCGAATGACTCCCACTTTTACCCAGGCTTCGTCAAACTGCCCAATTTGAGCACGTGCCAACATGGCTGGCGCACAGCTCTTTGCTGAGGCAGCCAGAGCCAGCAGCTTCGGGACCTTCAGGCAACGAGTAGTGCTTCCATGTACGTCTATGTTGATGTACTCTTTAGCAGCTATTGCTGTCCGAGGAAAGGAGGTGTGCCAATATGAAGTGAAGGGGAATGTCTCGGGAAAGAGTCTTCAGTCTTCACACAGCGCGAGAACTGCCCTCTAGGGCAATGGGTTGACTCACCTGACAAACCCTGTTCTATCCTGTAGCATACGTAGATTGCTTGGTGGCTATTTAGGGAGAGACCCGATCTGATATACAGTACATGCCGATTGAGATGTTAGGGGTCCAAACGTTACATGATGTACACGATGGCATCCCCTTCACTCCCAAGCGTAACAAAATTTCTCACTTCCATCCCCTTTATTTTTCTCTGGGGGTAAGACCTACTCCTTGTGAAATAAATCCCTTCCTCCAATTTAGTAACAAAAATGGTGTATGTATAGTCCCGTCAAAATAAATATTTTTTCAGAATTCCATTACGAATGAAAATACACAGCCTGCTTCCAGTCTCCGACCGGGTCAGGGAATGGAATGAATGAAGCCATCTAGCGGCGAGGATATGGACTGTGCCGGCTGCCGAGGCCTGACGCACTCCTCTGGGGCAATGATTAAATGAATGACAGATGAAATGAAATGATAGTGGAGAGTGTTGCTGGAATTACATTTTTGACAGGGAAACCCGGAGTACCCGGAGAAAGACCTGTCTACCTCCGTTTTGTCCAGCACAGATCTCACATGGAGTGACCGGGATTTGAACCACGGACCCAGCGGTGAGAAGCCGGCGTGCTGCCGCCTAAGCCACGGAGGCTTTTAGAATTCCATTATAAAATGCGTATTATTTATATAATCGATATACGATACGTAGTAGACAGGCTATGAATATATATTCACGACTATCTAAATCTATAAAAAATACTGTCAGGCTATTAGCCTAAGTCAAAAGAAACTGACTAAATACTGTACAACGATGATTTGAGATGAATGTTTGTCCTTTGTAAATAAATATTATTGCTAATTCGGTCTGAAGCACTTCTACAGCTGTTGCGTTATCTGTAAATAAGATTGACACGTTTTACAAGTTTTTACAAACTTTTGTAATAATAAAGACATTGTGTATATCTGCATAAGCGTAATACATAAATATCGTACATTAACTAAGCCTAAGTGAACATAATCTGATGATGATCGCTTAACGATCGAAACATATCATCCAATTAACTACCCCTCCCCCAATATATGTACATAAAAGCGTGTTATCTATACTAATATAATAAAGCTGAAGAGTTTTTTTGTTTGTGTGTTTAAACGCGCTAATCTCTGGAACTACCAGTCGGATACGAAGAATTATTTTTTTATATGATAGCCACATTCAAGAGGAATAGTTTAGGCTATGTAGCATTAGGCTACACCTCTCAGGTAACCTTAATGATTGTCAGCGCCGGAATTAAACTGTTGGACGGTTGGATTTGTCTGATAACCTCTGTTTCTGTAGGGAATGGTTTGACGTGTATAAAAAAGAGCTTAATATGCCTCTGAACTACCCATATCTGTGTTTGTCAAGGACAAAGTGTACGGTTTACAATTGGTGTGTGGAAAAGGGAACTGCAGTTAATATTTTAATGTTGGGATATGGATTAAGACTTCAAATTAGGTAGTAACCCAGCATTTCCCTGGAGGGAGTGTGGAAAACCACACTCAGGATGGCAGAACCAACGATTTCAGAATTTGATGTAGTTGCCTATCGCTGTGGTGGTATTGTGCCCACGTTATATATCTGCCGGTGAGCTACGTCAATGCTTCCAGAAAAGGCATACTGACTGTTCTAGCCTCATCAAAGACATTTCTCAAATTGGCACACAAACAATAATGTGCCGAGCACTAATGAGTGTACCGAGTGCATTATGCTTAGTCGGCCGCCAGAACTCCCGAGACCCACACTGTGAGGTAATGTCTTATGAATAGGAGTGGAGGTTGGTTGGTTCCTTAGTTTAGGGGCTGCGACAACGTGGTCATGTAGCCCCGTGTACTTTGGGTGCGTGTAGAATCTGTCTGATAACCGGTGTTAATTGTGATGTCTGCATTAGTGTGTGTTATCTGGTTTTAATTCAATAAGGACTGCAGATATTGAAATTGAAGTAGTTCCTACTTTTGCCCCCAAACGCCACCGTCAACAACTACTAGTTCAGAACTTGGCTACTAGACGCCACCGCAGTCGGCTCCTGGCGACGAACGTAGGAACCTTAGGAGCGTTGTTTAACCTATAAGTTAATTTAGCTTCACACAGGTGCAATTAGTTGAAGGTTCTTAAACATGCCATAAATCAATGACATAGGACCGCCGCGGCGCGCCGGTTTTACTTCCCCTCCGAAGGAAGGCATACTGAGGGATTTTTAACGCTCTTAAAAATCCGACGACTTCGAGGAGAATAGGAGTTGACGGCTCGAATTCTCAGAACTGCAACGGTCCTCACCGCCAGAGATATAATGCGTCATTCAACGCGTATGGTTAGCAGGAGGGCTGTCATCCACTGTCTGCTATTAGAGTAACACTGAGATGATGGAAGTGCAGCTCTAGTTTGACGCGACACGGAGTGTATGTCGGAGCACGAGGGTGACTAGATAAATGAGATGATTTTGCTAACAGCTACAGAGGCGGCCCAGGCGTGGCAACTGGGGCTAGGGGTGGAGGAAGCAGGGATGTAATAACGGAGATTGAGCATCTTCAAAGGCGGCCTGTGTCCATCCAGCCTGTGGGACCGGCAGATACGACACAAAATTGACTGCGGGGGACATTTGTATACACAGTGGCAAGATGCAGGTCTCTTTGAATATTCAGGGGGGCGAACAAAAGGACTCGTCTGCCATCCCTCCAGAATGATAACGTGAAAGAACTTCCCAACAGCTTGTTTGCTCAAACAACTCTGGTCTGTAGTCTGGCCTCGGTTTCCCTTCACATGTTCTATTAACACTGCTGTTGCCCTGCCTCGTTGTGTAGTTGCTGTCACCGCGGATCCACGGGTTCGATTCCCGGTAGTGCCAAGACATTTAACTCTGGTCAGAGGGCTGGAAAGGGGCAACACTCAGGCTCGTTAGGCAAGACGTGGGCTCTATTCCCACCTCAGCCATCCTGTATGTGTTTTTCCGTGGTTTCCCTACTCCTACTCCAGGCAAATGTCGGGATGGTATCTTACGTAAGATCATGGCCACGTCCTACCCCAATCCTCACCTAAATTACAAATACACACACACTACTACTACCACAACAATAATACGGATTCTCAGGCAAATTTTACACACACCCAACTATACGCGGCTAAATGACCATGATGTTGTAGCTTCTCTAACCCTGGATTAGTAAGGTGGTGAGCAGGATCACCCTAAAGTGTCTTTATTCTGGGGTACTTTGAAGTTGGTAACATTGATTTTTTTTATCTGCCCTGACTTTGTTTGTCTCGCAAGCAGGTAGTCAGTGCCACTGAGACCTTTGGTCTACGTAATTATCAGTTGCCATCTTGGGGTGGTGACTCACCCCACCTTACTCAATGCAATACGTCTCCTGTTGTGCAATGCTATGTCTGTCCGAGAAGTAAGGACCGCAAAACCAAAGTTATCTGTGGTGTTTGTAATAAACACAAAGTGATCATCTGCAATAGCTGCATTGGCTGAAAAGTGTGAAAATAACCCCCTTTGTTAATAGCATATTTTAGAACATTATGTTAAAACAGATCTTTTGTATGTTCTACACTGTCTTAAATTATTAAAGGCTATCATTTTCTATGCATTAAATTGATAAGACAACGTTAGGTTGGTAACTTCAATGCATTAAAAGAAAATTCAAAATGTTTCCACTCATTATTTTTATTCAAACGTTAATAAGTGGGGTTCGTATACTCAAGTACACCTTACTCATCCGGGTTTAATAAAACAACAACTGCAACTTACACAAATGTCAGATTGGGAAACAAAAAAATGCAACTATATTGTTATTCAAAAGCAAAGGAAAAGTTCCGATGAGTTTCGTCAATCAATGTAACTTAATACTGTTTCATATCGCACATGGTAGTTGCTTCGGTGGCGAAGTCGGTGCATGCTGAATTGCTATGCCCAAGATCACGGGTTCAAACCCAGCTGAAGTCATCGGATTTTTAAGAGCGTTAAAATCCTTCAGTATGCCTTTCTTCGGAGGGGAAGTAAAGCCAGCAGGCCCACGTCATAGATTTATGGCGCGAAAAATGACCTACCACTGCAAATGCTAGTGTGTAGCAAACTTTGTAGGTCATATTTGGCTATTTACAAACGCTCAGGACCTCCTATACTACCGGACCTGACACTGCAATCCAAGATGGCAGCCGTAGTTGGTGATCGGACATCAAACGCATGACGTGTGTCAGAATCCAACACAACACAAAATAACATCATGACGTGATTTTGTCTACTGTTAATTCATTTTATGGGATTGGGACATCTTGGTCATCAGCCCCGTGCAGTTGGGTGTGGCTTGAATTCCTCCGATTACGTGATGAATGTAGCAGTGTGTGTAGCTGTGTAAGGGACAGGCATGGGGAGGTGCCCCGGGAGTTAAAATAAGGTACTACCAGAGTTCCATCAGGAAAGGAATAACATAAAATAACGTTGAGGCCCACAGGAGAGGTCTGCAGAATATCTTGGCTGAGTGAACAGGGAAAGTTGTAAATGTTCCTGTAGGAATTTCAATCTGTTTTTAGTAAGTTACGTATTATTCGGGGCCTGTTTGCCATCTCTTGATGAATGCAGTACTTTTACATTTGTCTGGTGGCACAGGCTAGAGTAAAATGTGGCTTTTCACCGATGTCTCAGTCTCACTCATGGCTGTGATTATATGGAAGCTACTGAGGAATGGGTGGTGCTTAGTAATGGCATTCAGAGCACAGTAAGTGCCTGTGGATGCTGTGAAAAGTTCTACTCATAGGGTTAGTAATGCTGTACTGACTCAGTGAGGAAAGCAATGACAAACTACCTCACTCCTCTTCTTGCCTAGTACGCCTCAATATAGCGCTGCCATGGGTTTTTGTGGGTATCCACCCACATAACCTAACGGCAGTGCCTTTTGAGGATCCAACCAGCCTTCGGGCTGACTACCTAACAGACAGACATATTATTCTTAAAAATAAATGTGACCAACCAGGTGGTGTAGTTCTTGGTTGTCACTTCTGGGGTCCAAGTTTGATTCCTGACTGTCAAGAAATCTCAATTCTAGTCAGAGGGTAAGAACGGGGTACACACAGCCTAGTGAGGTTAACCGGGAAATGTTGGGTTCGATTTTCCGCTTAGCCACCCAGCAAGTGGTTTACCATGGGTTCCCACACATACTGAAGATAAATGCCTAGGTAATTCCTATCATAAGGTCACGACTGCCTCCTGTAAATCCGTCAATAAGTAGGCTAGTCGTATTCATTCGTTCTTATTCATGAGATTAAATGGCTCTCCATCAAATGCATGACGTGTGTCAGAATCCAATCCAACACAAAATAACACCATTGCGTGATTTTGTCTGCTGTTAATTCGTTTTATGGACTTGGGACTTCTTGGTCATCAGTCCTGTGAAGTTGGGTGTGGGTTGAATTCCCCTGATGGGAAATTAGAAAATAGGCACCAATGGCTTATCTTTATAATAATTGGATTTGCATCTAGTCACAAAACAGTTTCAAGGCATATCACCACAATGTTAGCATAGCCTATGCATGAGTAAGCCTACTGGTAGTTTATTAAAACGGGATCCACACCAAGTACGTGATAAGATTGATATCCTTGAACTAGCAGGCGTATAATTGGATGAGAGAACACTGCAGACAATTTAAAAAGTAGGTTAAGTTCCTACGTACGGTAATCAATTTTCAGATCATCTTAGACCTTAAATTGGAATACGTTAGTTATTACTATGCTTGGTCATTACTAATAATTTATAAACCCAAAACAGAATAATAAATAGACCAAACTTACGCACTGATTGGCAATAGTGTTGATGGTATCACAAGCGTAATAGAAGTCACCGGTATCTCGAATTTATGAAGCACTAAAGCAGACATTTACTTACAAGAAGGTGTAATATCATTAAGCAATAATCAATGAGCACAGATAATCAAGGGAGACGATTGCTAACCGAAATTCACACCACTATCACATCGTAAACATAACGACTCAACTTATAAACAAAGCATGTAACCACCAACAGCGACAGCCATCTTTCCTCTGTCCCGCCGCCAGTGTCAGGTCCAATATTATAGAAGGTCCTGAAACACTCTCTCAAGTTCCAACATTCGCCACCAGGTATTAGTGACAGTAGCATCTGGTAGTCAAAGTTGGAACTACTTGAAATTGAATTTCTTGGAAGCCCTCGGGCGTTCAATGAAAAATACCTAGCTATGGCCATTGGCTGCAATTCATATATACTGTAATAATTTCACACATGGTAACTGTTAGTTCCTTACTAACAAAATAACAAATGTGTATAATTTTTTTACAAACGTAGATTCAGGATATCTGATACATAAGCTAGAGGAAACTGATATGAGGGTAGCACGAATGATTGCTGAGGTAAATAGATGAGAGCAATGGCAGGAAGGTACTCGTGATGAAGAGATAAAGGCTAAGTTAGAAAAGAACACGCAAGATGAAGCTATTCTTATAAGCCAACTCAAATGGTGGGGTCATGTGAAGAGAGTGGGTAAGGAGAGATTACCTAAGAGTTTAATGTGTTTGGCTGTAGAGGGTAAGAAGAGCTGAGATGGTACTAGTGGGCGATGGCTAGATTCTGTGTTGAGGGATTTCAAAGAAAGACGGCGGCTTGGGTGGCGTAGTTGATTGCATGCTGAGCTTCTATGCCCAAGATCGCAGGTTCAAACCCGTACGAAGTTGTCGGATTTTTAAGAGAGTTAAAAATACCAGTATGAATTCCTTCGGAAGGGAAGTAAAGCCGGCGGTCGCATGTCATAGATTTATGGCATGTTAAAGAACCTTATACTAATTACACCTGTGTGAAGCTAAATTAGGACTATATGTCAAACATTTGACAAGCGCATTTAGGTTCCGACGTTCGTCGCCAGGAGCCGACTGTGGTGGCATCTGGTAACCAAGTTCTGAACTAGTAGTCGTTGACGGAGGTGTTTGGCGGCGAAAGTAGGAACTGCTTGAAAAATTCAATGTCTGCAGTCCTTACTAGAATTGAAATCAGATAACACACACTAATGCAGTCATCACAATTAACACCGGTTATCAGACAGATTCTACACACACCCGAAGTACACGGGGCAACATGACCGCGTTGTCGCAGCCCCTAAACTGAGGAACCAACCAATGAACCATCAAAGTTAGACGCGTGGAAGCAGATCAGACTGCAGTGTTAAACGCTAATAAGGGATCATGGAGGCGCCATGTTCGCAGACAGAGGCTTGCAGACTAGACTGCACGCTGAAAGGCATAACAGTCTCAAATAAAAATATATAATCCTAAATTAACAGCTTATGATGATGGTATTTGTTGTTTTAAGGGCCCTAACATCTAGGTTATCTGCTCCTAATGGTTTAGGTGATCGTGAAAATGGGTGATAAATTGGAAGCTCTAACCAAAACTAAGTACAGACTTACACACTATAAGAACAAATGTAAAAGGAATGTAATACGATATATAAAAGACAGGAGGAAAAGGAAATGAGGGACTTGGAAGAAAGGTGAGCCATGAAAGGCAGACAGGAAAAGAAAAGAGGATAAGGTCCGCCCCAGAGGCACTGGATAAAGGGAGGGAAATACAGACCCAGCTCAAAAAGCCCTCGGGGTCTACAACTCCCTAACTCACCAGCCGTAAGTCCTTGAGGGTGTAGCACTATCTAGGATGCACCATAAGTAGTGAGGCTACACACGCCCTGCTCCTTCAGGGCCTTGAGCTTGAATGAACAGAAGGCCTTGAATAAAACCAGGACTTGTGGTAGGTTACGTTCTTTTTTAAACTACGTGTCCGTTCCATGACTAGGGAAATATCTGTGTTCGACTAGAATGAAGTTAGAAGAAATTCCTTTATTTTCAATTAGTGTGTGTATTTGTAATTTAGATGAGGATTGGGAAGGAGGCAGCCATGGCCTTAATTTATTACCCATCTCGGCATTCCCCTTGGGTAGAAGTGGGAAGCCAACGAAAACCACTTTTAGGATAGATGAGGTGGAAATCGAACCCATCTTCTCAGTTCTGTACACCAGTCTGAGTGTACCTCGCTCCAGACCAGAATTAAATTCCTTGGCAGGGTTGGCCATCAAGCCCAAGCCTCCGCGGTGACAGCCAAGAGTGCTAGCCACTTCGCAACGAGGCGGGCTCTGAGAAGATAATGATTGTAGATTTTCCTATTGGGAGTATACACCATGCACTAAGAATAACCGGAATGTTTACTTTAACTATCAAGATTAAGTTGAAAAATGGCCTTATTGAGCGAATGGTGTTAATATGGTATTGTAAATCTTATTTCTTCGATTCATCCAGATTTGGCCCAAACACTTCACGAATGAAAACATGGTCCAGTTAACCGGACTCTACTGCAGTTGGTTCCATCTAGCATAAAGCGCTAAAATTGAGAACTGCACAACAACTACATCAACGACAATAATTATAATAGTCAAGTAGGACAGATCTGTTGGAGACTGGGATAACATGTGAAGATATCCAGGAGCGTGGCCCACTTCGGGAAATACTTAAAAAACATCGGAGTTTTCAACTTAAGCCGAAACTGAAAACCGGGAAGGCGTGGACGACAGAGAGAAAGGTGCAACATCGATTGCGAATGGAAGAGTACTGTGCCAATATTAAAATGCAGAAGAAACAGTTGACATGACGTGGTCCTTAGTTGGCCATAACGAAGGAATAATAATAATAATAATAGTAATTATAATAATATGGTCTGTCCTAAACGTTGGAGATCATTCGACTTGGAGTCATATAGGCGATGTATTCTCCAATGACAATGTTTCGTTTGTACTACCGCACGACGGTGAAACCGGACCTTGGGCTACTTGGGGCAGAGATTTAATTCATTTTGTCTCCTAACTACCAAATGTGATACGAAAGGTCTTTTACGAATCCGAGTGCCATGTAATTTTCCCGCCCTTCACAACTACGGTTTACACAGCCTGGGGTTGAACTTACGAGCTTGGAAACATGAGTCGAAGAATACATCGAGAAAGTTTATTGAAATCAGTAAAGGCTGGCAGCAAACTAGAATAGAAGTGGCAACTTGTTATGACCTACTTTGCATGCAGAGTTACGAGCGAGGCCAGGATCCTATAAGGAGTGAAATAAGTGATCATAACAGTGATTCAAGGAGGAGATGTTGCGCCTGGTGGCATGTCTACCCCCTGTGACTTCCTTGAGTACGAGTTATAGCACCGTCTGGTTATGCATGCATCGCGCCGGGGGACTTGCCTCGATCAATGTTCTCTTCGCAAGTAGCGTTTAGGGGCAGTAAGGGCCCTTGGGTATTTCTTTGGAACATGTAGACAAAAGCAACCCTGCCCATAGAGATGCACGTTCATAGCAACAGTTTAGCGTCAAGGAAAAATGGCCTCCCCCGTCGAGTCGCGTCCGACGTATGAATAAGAAAACAAGCTGCTACGTATGAGACTTGGGTGAAGTTTCACAGAAAGGGACACAATATCCCCCATCCTTCATGGGAGATCTGAGAGATGATTTGTTTGAAAGGCTATACACATACAGTATATGGTAGTCCTCTTTAAACTGAAAAAGTCCGCCTTGTTGCGTAGTGGCTAGCACTCTTGGCTGTCACCGCTGAGGCCCAGGTTCAAATCCCGGCTCTGTCAAGAAATTTAATTCTGGCCTGAGGGCTAGAACGGGGTACATTCAGCTTCGTGAGACAAAACTGAGATGCCTCAGGCATCCTGGAAGTGGTTTTACGTGGTTTCCAACTTCCAGTCCGGGCGAATTCCAGGATGGTTCCAAAACTTAAGGCCACAGCTGCCTCCTTCCCAATCCTCATCTGAATTACAAATACACACACTAATGCAGCCATCACAATAATACGGGTTATCAGATAAATTCCACACACACCCAAGTACACGGGGCTATATGACTACGAAGTCGCAAAGCCACTAATGAATCAACAACAACATTTTAATATCGTTTACTAAGGCAACATAAGAATTATTTTACCCAGTCTATACCCAAAGTCACAAATATCTGTATCGTGTCCCCTTATGCATGTTAGAAGGCATATGCTTTCTAATGGAGATTCTGCGAGGTGAAGCTCCATTGTTATGGTAGTAATATAGAACTGCACCTCCTTGGTGTTTCTATGTGTTTGTCTACAGTGGCCAGCAATCGATATCATCAGTGTAGGTGTACAAGAGATGGCACTAAGGTATGCCGTGTATTGTGGGCAGTGTTCTAAACTCAAGCAGAGGTGACCAGGCCGAAGTAAATGAAGAGTGCCGTAGAAAACATTGAATATTATTTTAAACGTATGGAATCGATGCAAATTATATTAAACAATGTAATATGCAAAACAATATATTGGATGCCCATGAGGGATTTAAATAATTACATTATTCTATATTTTCATTTTCTGAGTATCGTATATGATATCGTGCTGCTTCATTCACAACAATAGCAGTCTAGTTCCCTCCGAAGCTATCACGGAAGACGTTGCCACCATTATTCAATTCATATCATATCAACGATCAGTTAGATGGCAGCACATGCCACCAGAACAAATTAAACGCAAGTGGTAGCTACAGAAATCTTTTGTTAGCGCTGCGCTACTCCGTCGACCGATCTGGGTTAAAGCGAAAATAGAACACGTCATATTACTACAGACACCACAATATCACAGATTCTCAGACAAATTCTACACACACCCAAGTAGCCTATGGCTATAAGATGTTAAAAACTACGATGTCTTTGTCCCTAGCTGAAAAAAAAGAACATATCTACAATAACAACACAACAACCGTTGTGTGATGATTTGCTATCAACAGTTTAGTATAAATCGCAAAGGGTTAAAATACTGTATGAACTACTGTAAGTATCGTACTGCAAGAAGAGAGGTTGACATTAACATTCCCAGTTATACAGAGTGCAATAGATAAGTACATTATGTCTACAACATTTTCGTACATATTGTTATTACCCCACTATAATGCACCCCATTATACTGAATTTACTCCTAAACCACGGAAAAGACTCTACACGGAAATACAAGCACATGAGGCAATGCCAGATTAAACATCCAAATACTAACTTACAGTTGCCATCACGTGCGACTCATTCAACTATAACAAACCAATCGTGCTCCTGCAAGAACATTACAACACTACAGCGAAATAATGCTGAGGAAATGGGAACACGCGAAAGGAGTAATGCTGATGATACACAGCAGACAAAGGTTTAAAAGACCAGGGGAGAGGAATCCCAGGGCCCAAACCCTGCCCACTGGTACGAGTTATAGTCTACAGGAACCAAAAGGGTAAGTGTTGTCAAAGCTTTCTTACATTCTGCTCATACACACACCCTCACCTTAACTCTAAGCTTCTATTAAGACTGTCACATTTCACTCTTCCCACAGCATGGTACTGTTCCTAGAGTGCGGGATAAACCATTGGAAGCCTGAAGGTCAACCGGCTCTCCGCTCCGCTCTCCACCCCGCGCTCGGCGGTGTAGCCATGCTATTGCATCGTACCTTCAGTCGCGTGCTGCATGTGAGAACGTACAGGACAACGGCGCCCCGACTACGCGTGACCTTCAGGCTTCCAATGGTTTGTCCCGCACTATAATAACAAGTGCTCGGCGATCTTTTTCCAAGTACACCCAGAATCCTGTGTTCCATGTGTCAGCCACCGCCCACGAGCTGTGAGGCTACCAGCTGTGACATCACCGCTCTCTCAGTACCAGATTAATTGACTCAGCCCATGAGCCCACGCACAACTTCTCGGCGTCCGTCCTGGAAATCCTCTCCTCCCTCTCTCCATTCCCTAACACACACGAACTCGCAATCATCTAGCGATTGTGGAAGCCACTTCCCTGAGCGCTCCCCTACACAACTACTCCTCAGTCAAGCGTGTGAACTACCGGAGGGTTGACGTCCATCAAAACAATGTCGTATAAATTAAGTTGACGTATATAAAATCAATGTTTATTGGTTATTACTAGAATTTTATTCGTCTTGTGAAACTGTGCTCAAGAGTTCGGCTTCTATTTCTCCATGCGTATTGTCATAGGGACTTGAAAAAATCGCATGTGCGATAAATGCGAATTTTTAAATTTCGTACAGAATCCAAGCCTACGTTAATTTTAATGTAAAAAAATCCATTTTTACGCGTAAATCAAAGTGCGACAAAATGCGAATTGTGGCCTAAAATGCGAAAATACCAAATAAGTGCGATTTTATAGCGAAATTACTTTAAATCTGCTAATTTATTTGCGAGTTTGTTTATTAAACAAAAGAAAATGTTCAGTAGTTGGCCTAATCGCTCGCTAGCGATACCTCATCTCGGACTCGCAGTGTGCAACGCATATTGGTCGATATAACAATCGATTTCTGTATCGATACGAACTTTAGACTATCTATAACTTATTCAGACAGCTGACGAACGAAACTCGTTTGTGTACTTGGCGC
Organism: Meconema thalassinum; assembly: GCA_946902985.2. Classification (NCBI taxonomy): domain Eukaryota; kingdom Metazoa; phylum Arthropoda; class Insecta; order Orthoptera; family Tettigoniidae; genus Meconema; species Meconema thalassinum. The sequence goes on along the minus strand of OX336388.2, from coordinate 1,735,239,978 downwards.
ATCGCGGAGACTTGTGGTTTGTCGAACACGTGGACTTCGCTAAACGGAAAATTTTGCGGCTTGCCGCTTGAATAGTAACCTTACTCTTTTTGTGACCTTCAATCACTTCAAGGTTCAAAGTTTTTTCTAGAAATGGGACGTACTGCTGTAACTGCTCATGAAAGAGCACAGCAGTACGCTAATCATGGCTTTTACTGTTCCGACTCAGCAACAGTATTTTGCAAATATTGTAACTGCCGTGTTGGGTGGGAGAAGAAGGACAATATTCAGAAACATATTACATCTGTAAAACATGTTGCGAAGCGACGAGAATGCGCAACAGTTTCTGAACCCAAACAAACCTCTGTTATTGAAAGATTACAGGGTGCCAAACGTCGGAAGCATGACAAGGACTACTTCGCAAAAAGAATTGTTGAAGTATTTGCTAAAGCAAATATTCCCTTGAAAAAGCATGAAAATGAAACTGTAAGAGCGTGGATTGCTGAATTTTCAAGTCAAGGGGAGCTGCCTAACGCGAGAACTCGCCGCGAAAAATATTTGCCTGGTAAGTACGGTTTAAATAAATAAATTTGCATTTTGGTTCTCTCTTGCTCATATAACCTATACAAATCATAGCTAATCCAACTTCTGTAGAGGCTAAGCTTACAGCCAGTGCTTCCATAACCTTTCCAAGACATACCAACCTATAAAATTGTGAAGGTAATCCAACTTCATACTATAATACCTAACAGAACCCGTCCATCTATTTTACTATAGGAGAAGCTAATGTGATAATTCTGTTATTTGGTTTGAGCCATGTCCATCATAGCCTCTAAAAAATGAAATAAAATAAATTTCAATGGATTCCTATGGCTAACACAAATCGTCTTTTATTTTCAGAAGTTGCAGCTGATCACAAGAAATCAACGACTGAAGCTCTAGTTGGGAATAAAATTAACATTTTATGTGATGAAACCAAAGACAGAATGGGTCGCTGTGTTTTTGTTGTACTGTTCCAAGTGCCAACAGCAATTGAGAAGAAATTATTTGTTGCTGGAGTGAAATATCTCGAATCCGGAAATGCTACAAACTGTTCCCGTGCTGTGTCAGATTCATTGCGTGATCACAGTGTGCAATATTATGACGTGAAATTATTTGTGACAGTGCTCCATATATGACTCGTTGTTATGAAACACTGAAGATCATCATTGGGGATCATTTGCTCCATGTGCAGTGTTGGGCACACAAACTTTGCCTTGTTGGTAATTGTTGGACAGCAGCTATGCCCGATTTAAATCAGGTTGTAAGAATGGTCAAGTCGGCCTTTCTAAACACAAGGAAGCGCAAATATAACTACTTGCACTTTCTGAAGTCAAAAAATGTGGACTTAAAGGCAGCAAAACTTTTTCCATCGCCGGTACTTACTTGATGGAACAGCTGGTTTGAAGCTGATTTTTACTTAGCGAGTTATTTTCATGATGTTGTGAGTTTTTTTAAGCTACCTGACATGAAAGATGTTAGTAACAGTGGTGTTACATTTCTGCGAGGCTTGACAGATAGAGATGTAGATAGGATTTATTCTGAAATAATTTTTGTGAAAGAGCATGCTAGTGAACTTGTTGAACTTCTCACTCTGCTTGAGGGGTCCCAGTATCCAACCTCACATTTGCTTTATCCCAAACTTGAAAACTTAGATGCTAATTTTGGTGCAATAATTCAAGGCCATTATTCTGAAGCGACAGATAATGCCTTAGCTAAACTCACAGCCTTAGAATGTGCTAGAAGGAAAGATTTGTTTGTAAAAGTAGCTCAGCCTGCTAGAAGCAAGCTTGCTAGATTAAAGGCAAGTGATCCCAATCGCAAAAACTTTGAAGCCATAGCACATATATTTTATCCTAGGCACGTGGTATTGAACAATGACAAAGAAACCGATATTCAAAAACTTCCGGGCTTTACAAACATTCCATGTCATGAAATAAGGAAGGGCTAGGATTCTTTCAAGGATATTATTGAATCGCAGTTAAAACAAAATGAGGAGTGTGAAGTAGTACGTGCCTTGACTGCTGTTCAATATGAACATGAACATTTTGCCAAGAGTTCTTTAGATCTTTTGTGGACACCAACAAACAATGTGGACAGTGAGCGTGTTTTGTCACACTACAATACAATTGTTACAGACAGAAGGTGTGACTTGAAAGAGTTCAACGCAGAGTTATTTACAATGCTTTCATTTGAACATTAAATTGTATCTCAAGTAGTGTCGCCAATAAAGTCATATAGTCCGCAAAAATCCGGAAAAAATAGATGCTAATTTTCCAAAAATAGATGCTAAATAGGGGAAAAATAAATGCTAATTTAAAGGAAAATAGATGCTAAAATGTCAGGTCCCTACGTGTGAGTCAACTACTTGCTATCTGACTACGGAATAAGTATCAAGTATTTGGCAACTGTTTCCTCGAGCGTACGGGAAAAAACAACTACACATCGCAGCGTGAATCAGAGTTCATCAAAGGAACATGTTGTTGCGTACCATTAACAGGAAAGAACTGTTTAAATTCATAATGGATTCAACAGTATAACTTCCATGTAATTACTAAAATACCATTGTTACCTTCATGCACTGCACTATCACGAGCCTCGGCTCAGGTGCCCCTTATGAGATGATGATGATGATGATAATTGTTGTTTTAAGGGGCCTAACATCTAGGTTATCGGCCCCTGAAACCCTTATGAGATAATAATAATAAATAATAATAATAATAATAAGGTTACAGAACCGGACATAAATACAGCTACAGAGGGGAAGCACGAGACTCCAAAACTACCCGACGCCAATTCCCTAACGTGCTTTGCTCTGTTTCTGTGCCTACATTGCTATATACCATTCAAAAATATCGAGCGACGTTAGAATATTTTTGATTCTATATTAGTGAATATAGGAGGACATTTAAACAAATATATTTCCTTACAATAGTTTGATCTATCAGGTGTTCAATGGACTCAATCTATCCCTACATAAAGGCTAATGCATCTTATCGCGTTAATGGATTTTGGCACGAAATTTGGTAGGCATGTATAATGAAGTCTTGAAATGAAGACTGTACACAGCAATATTAAACAAGTTGTCAGTGGATGAAACCACGCGAGACGAGACGCCGAGCCGCGCCATGCAGAGGCAAAGAGAAAGGAACGCCGACGCCGGCGCCAGTTACCTCAAGCGTGCGGTCACTCTGTGTTATGAGCTCATCGCGTCCAGAAAAAGTTGGTGCTGCAACCACTGAGGAGGTATTATTACTGATATAACACTTCCTTAATTAGTTCATGCTCCAGCAGCCTACAGCGCTGGCAAATCTCTGGAATAGAAACTTGCCCAGGCGCAATATCTATCGTATTACAGCAGACTAACTGTGCAATAACTAACGGATTATAAACGTCATCTTTATGGTTCTATACAATTAGCCAAACTATTTTCAACTATGTTTAGTTCAACTAATAATAACGCGTAGAATTCTGAGAAACCTGGTACAATTATTTCAAGTTGATGCCCCTAGGTGACCTGAGCGTTGTGATGAGAATAAAGAATGACGAAGTCATAATAAGAATTCAGCCGCTGGAGGAAGTAACTTAACAAAGAGTGAAAACTGAAAACTCAGGGGCCTCTCACACCTAAGTCTACCACTCTATCTACTTGGCCATTATCTTGTTGGAAGCCAATTATCAGTGTTGGCTTAGCAATTGATATTTAATGTTCTTCAGTCGGTCAACACGATTCTACCCGATTGTATTGGGAGTCTCCCTAAAGATGAAAAACATTGCATTGAGAGAGGGGGCGTAGTTGGTCGCATGCTGAGCTTCTATGCCCAAGGTCGCGGGTTCAAACCCGGCCGAAGTCGTCGCATTTTAAGAGCGTTAAAAATACCCCAGTATGCCTTTCTTCGGAGAGGAAGTTAAGCCCGCGGTCCCATGTGATAGAATTATGGCATATAAAAGAACCTCCCACTAACTAAACTTGTGTGCAGCAAACATTTGTAGGTTAGGTTTGATCAATGCTCTTAAGTTCCAACGTTCGTCACCAGACGCTGGTTGTGATGGCATCTAATAGTAGCTAGGTGTCGTGGATGGTAGCATTTGGTGGCGAAAGTAAGAACTACTAGAAATTATCGTCTGCATTCCTTACTTGAATAAAACCAGATAACACACACTAATACAGTCATCACAATTAACACCGGTTATCAGACAGATTCTACATACAACCAAAGTACACGGGGCTACATGACCGCGTTGTCGCAGCCCCTAAACTAAGGAACTAACCAACCATTGCAATGAGATTAATAAATTCATTTGTATATCCAACCAGTTTCGAGCGTCAAGGGATCATCATCAGATCCTTTACACTTAGACTGTTAACTCCTTTTTAATTTAATAGGGAGGACAGTTCAGTGGGGTAAGCACTCATATCCATGGTGATTGTAGTTGATACTTCATTTAAGAGTTTTGTGGGCATTTATTGAATTTGTGTGATCACCTGTGTTTATCTATGTAGATGTTTATTTAGAGGGAATGTAGAAAAACACGAAGAGTTACGACATTCTGTCAGAGTCCGTACCCTGAGACCACGGAAAGCAAATTAATTACAGTAGAGTCTGGCTGCGTGGCTCAGGGGTAACGTTCTCGCTTGCTGGGCCCAAGGTTGCAGGTTCGAAACCTGGCGCAGTCAGCTGGCATTTGAGGGTGCGCAAATGCGAGGGAGCCGTGTCAGTACATTTACTGGCACGTTAAAGATCCCCTTCGGGGCAAAATTCCGGCACCCCGGCGTCTCTAAAAGCCAGTGTAGTTAAAAGGGACGTAAAACCAATAACATTATTATTATTATTAATTACAGTAGAATAAGTAGGTTTCAGAATAATCCATGAATTATTTTCAATCATTCTAAGGACCACATACAAAATTTTCTGGAAAATGAAGACGCTATTGATACAAAGAAAAATAGAGTTGTTGTTTCACGTGAGCCATCGTGCCCATTTAGTCCCGTGTACTTGAGTGTGTGTAGAATAACAAAAGTTTGGTGCTTTTCAGTCGGTCAACACGAATGTACCCAAAAAGAGCTGGGTTGTGCCCTAATCCTGAAATAAATTACATGAGATTCATAAATACACAAGGATGACCAGTTTCGATCGTCAGGCGATCATCATCAGATCCATTACACTTAGGCTATAACATCTATGTTTGAGAATGCAGGTGAAAAATATTTATAATATGTACAATTATTTAGTTGCAGTATTGGTAATGCAACTGTCGGTGTATGCTAATTGTAGTATGTCTAATGTTAGGTGAAATGCTAAAATGGTGATAAAAATCCGGAGTTCGTCTGTTTAGGGTGATTATATGGTTATACAAAATGAACTATGATTATACTGTAATAATACAGGCTGATACTTATCCGGTTTGTCTTCCTTACTGGAACTTCGAGCAGTTTCATGTTCACTCTGGCACCAGTTTTGTCGACTAACCCGGGTGTTAACTGGACGAGACTGGTTTTTCCCTTTCTCCCCCCTGTTGTTCCTATGTGGTTTCTGAGGTCAGTGCAATGTTTATTTGTGTGATGTTGCCAAGACTAGATAAGAATGTATGTTAATGAATACAGGAAGATCTACAACTATTAAAGACCGTGGAACTGTCTTCGCCACGCGTGGACTAAAAAGCCATTCAACTAAGCGGTACACGGTCTATTGAAGACGTCCCGGCACCTTTAATACTGCCGCGGATACCGGCCTAGGTTTATTGCAGAAAAAAGTACATAGTACACCTGATCCAGATAACATTTACCTATAACCACCGCTATCCCCCCCCCGCCCCTTTTTATCTAACTTGTCTGTATCGCTAGCCAAACGAAACAATCTAAACAATCTAAATGAACACACTTTTATGGATAGTTCGCCCCTTTTCACTCTACTAAAAAACACACCCTGTCGGAAACAAGACACAACTTAGCCTAAATGTAATGGATCTGATGATGATCGCTTGACGATCGAAACTGGTCATCCTAGTGTATTTATTAATATCATGTAATATATTTCAGGATGAGGGCAAAACCCAGCTCTTTTTGGGTACAATCGTGTTGACCGACTGAAAAGCACCAAACTTTTGTTTACTTAGGCAACACTGAAAAATGGCTTCAAACCTCACAATGTGCATAGAATTTCGTTTGATATCATACGTCATTATAATGGCAATATTGATGTATGCATTTCTAATGAAAGTGAGGTTTAGGAAGAAAGTGGTTGTGACCTTAAGTTAGAAACCATCCCAACATTCGCCTGGAGTAAAGGTGAAAAATCCATGAATAATCCACTTCCAGGATGGCTGAGGTGGGAATCAAACCCACCTCTTCTCTGCCAGGAATCGAACCCGCACCTCCAGGGTGATAGCCAAGGATGCCGCGCTATACGAGTTGAAAATATAAGGAATACAGTATGTTCCTAAGATGTTTATCACAATTTTGTCAAAATATCTCGATACATAATACCGTAGAATGGACCTTTGTAACATTAGTGTGTAGTTTTATTAGTGACAATGTGGACGGAGAGCTTTCACATCTTCCACTTGACCACGCATTGTGAGATTTCAATAGACGAATCCCCGTTGGTTTGAATAGCGAATGGGCAGCTACACACTGTGGATTATCATTGCTGGAACAGAATGATTGTATTGCCATGTTCTGTAGTACTTTTTCCAAATAAGTTACTCATTTTTACAGTACAATTGAAACAAAGATAAATTTTATTCTGTTTTACAACGATCAATAATGACTTCTTCATCTTCAAAACCCTGGTAGTTGTAAGGTGATAGATACTAAAGAATACTGTATTTTACCAGAAATTCCACCGAATGGTTAAAAACTAATACTTACGAAGTTTTGCATCTAATTCTTGCAAGTTAGTTCCAATGTTACACAAACGTAAAAGTAACTCAGTTTCGTCACGACAGAAAATGATGTTGAATTGTGGTTGGGCCATGATAAGACACTTATGTTTGTAAATATTAACGAGTAATTATGGGGGGGACTGGCACCGGGGGCTGTTGGCGCTAACGTGCTAGCTGGTGCGTCGCAGGCAACGGGAGAGCGTGGGTTTGAATCCCTCCTTGGCCGACCGGAAATCGTTTTTTGTGGCCTTCCCATTTCACCACTAGGGACGGTTCGTTTCAACAGGTCCACGGGTAACTTTCTTCTAGAATCTTTTCCCTGACCATTCCTTAATTAGTGTCAAGTTACTGGTCGCCTGGGCGATCGGCTTGTCATCCCCAGTTGTATCTCCTGAAGAGGTGTGTTCAGCTCCCAGACACCTTGTGACGGTAGAAGAATGATCTCTTGCAGCTCAGCTTCACCCACGGACTCTGCGAGGGATCATTCCCCTACCGTCACAAAGGCGGTGTCTGGGAGCTGAACACACTTTGTAAGCAAATACAATTGGCGATGGCCCAAGCAACCGCTAATTTGGGTCTAGTTAAGGAAGTGTCAGGGAAAGGTTCTGGAATGAATTCAGCCGATAACTTTTTGAAAGAAACCGTACCAACATTTGCCTGTTTGAGAAAATGGCAAACAACGAAAACCATTACCAGGACGGCCGAGGAGAGATTCAAACCCACGCTCTCTCGATGTCTACGAGGCAAGAGCTAGCGCGTTAGCGCTTTCGACTACCGTGGCCGGTATCATTGTCACCATATACGGTACCGTATATAAAACAGTAAGGTGTAGATTTCATAAAACTCAAACTCCTAGACCAGAGGGAGTTATAAGGTGTGGTTTGTACCCAAAATCTTCTTAAAAGTAGAGAGAAAATCTTGCAATTCATGAAAAATCAACGGAAACATCGTTATTTGTCTATTTAAACAAATAAACAAGATGATAACCCCTGTCAGAACTGTGTCGCGTCCAGCCTGCACAGCAGAATATATCGGGGTATAATATACACATGGGACGTCACAAGTAACTTATAGAGTTATATACGTCCCTTTTAACTGTGAGGCTTTAAGAGACGCCAGGAGGGGGGATTACGGCCCGAATTCAATCTTTACGTGCCAGTAAATCTACAGACACGGCTCGCTCGTTATTATTATTATTATTATTATCATTATTGTCATAATGACTTATTTATTTTGAATCCCCCTGTATCACATTGAAATCCAAACCATCCAGTAGTAACGCATTGGTGAGCTCCAGACCACAGTGGACAATTGTACTGTTCAATAGCTGCAGAGCCAGAAGTTGATAACGACAAGCAAGAGTTCCACTGAACGTGACGAGCGGAAATGGCCAGAGAGTGAGCAAGCAAGTCACATCTTCCACCAACAACGGCAATTAGTTCTAAACAACTGTAACAGATGGCTGGCACAGCTCTCACAGAGGAAATATCAGAGGAAAGTCAGTAAATATGTACTAAATGGATAGAAACTGACATGATATAACTTGAAAACCTTAGTATTAAAAGAAATGAATAAAACCATGTCTGCCCAATTGCTAATTGACAAATTTTAATATACATTATGAGAATTAAAGCCTTAAGTCAATAATCGTACTTGAATTAGAGTAGTGCCGGTTTCGGGCACATAGTGATCTTCCTCAGCCGATCAGATCTCAGAAAAATCAAGTTCACTAGTAAGTCTTACACTTAACATTTTCTAAACAAAGGTTGTTATAAAAATTACTAACGAATTTTTATCTTTAAAACAACTAGTATTTTTATATATTTGGTACCATTTGCCCATGGTCAGTGCAAAGGGCCGAAAAGACTCACTTAGAAATTGAATTTTCTAAAACCGTTTCTTAGTGTGCCCCTAAAACCCAAGATCAACCAACAGGAAAAATGTCAGGTCTCCAGGCCTATGGTTTGCACGCTGCGATGATGAGTAAGTACGTGAACTTTGGATTATATATAGAGAGAGATGAGAACAATAAAGGACATGCTACTCCTACCATCAGGCGCTAGTAACCTCGCTGTATTGCTCCTTAAAGCGACTCGTTTTACATGTAACATCACCTGCGATGTAGTGGAGCGCACTCTATCGATCAACGGGAACCGCAACTTACCTGAAAGACAAGGAAATAAAAATTATACACTGGCATTTTCATGATTTACCTGGGTAAACATAGGAATTCAAGCCTATCATATGGGGTAAGGATTACAGGTTTTTGGAACTGAGTACTGCAGCGGGATTTAAATGATACATTAATAGTAGGAATTTGAAATTCATATCATTACCATATGAAGACTCCACGGGAAGAACAGGGTAAGTCACATTCCGTATATTTTTTCAGGAGAGTGAATTGAATCTTTCAACACTAAAAACAAGATGTTCAGTAAAGAACATATAGCCTACTTTCTCCTAAATCCATGGGTAGTGTTATAACTCTTTGTCCTTTTCAAGGAGTATGATTGAATGTTGGTTGTAGTAGCTTGTTGAAATACAACGTGTTATAGGGATATTAAACATGAATATGAGGTGCCCTTTGCTAGTGCTACCTCTGTACCAAATTTCGTTCAATTCGGTTTCACCGTGTTTGAATTGATAGGGGGAATCGATTTGCACACATACTTGGCCACCATCTGCAAACTATTGGGCTGATGTTCTTGCAGCTTGGTCAGAATATGTTTCCCACATAAAGATATGGTGTTGCAAAATTTGGTAGAGACTAGATTATTAGGTTGGTCGTAATTACATTTTAGCTTTTAACATTTGGGTGGCCGCGATTACGTTTCCGTCAAGATAGCGGTGATATAAAACATGACACTGAGGTGCCCTTTGCTAGTGCTACCTCTGTACCAAATTTCGTTCATTCGGTTCCACCGTGTTCGAATTAATAGGGGGAATCAATTTTGACATAAAGATGGCCGCCATCCGCAAACTATTAGGCTAATGACCTATTAGATTGGTATGTTGTTGCAAAGTTTGGTAGAAATCGGATGGTTATATTAGTCGTAATTTGATTTAAGCTTTGAACATTTGTGTGGCCGCCATTACGTTTCCGTCAAGATGGCGGCGATATTAATCATGACACTGAGATGCCCTTTGCTAGTGCTATCTCTGTACCAAATTTCGTTCCATTCGGTTTCACCGTGTTTGAATTAATAGGGAGAATCGATTCTGACACAAAGATGGCCGCCATCCGCAAACTATTAGGCGAATGACCTATTAGATTGGTCAAAGGATGCTCCCTCCATAAAGGTATGTAGTTGCAAAATTTGGTAGAGATCGGATGATTAGGTTAATAGTAATTTGATTTAAGCTTTGAACATTCGTGTGGCCGCCATTGCGTTTCAGTCAAGAGGGCGGCGATATAAAACATGACAATGAGGTGCCCTTTGCTAGTGCTACCTTTGTACCAAATTTCGTTCCATTCGGTTCCACCGTGTTCGAATTAATAGGGGGAATCAATTTTGACATAAAGATGGCCGCCATCCGCAAACTATTAGGTTAATAACCTATTATATCGGTCAAAGGATGCTCCCTCCATAAAGGTATGTTGTTGCAAAGTTTGGTAGAGATCGGACGGTTATGTTAGTCGTAATTTAACTTAAGCTTTGAACATTTGTGTGGCCGCCATTACGTTTCTGTCAATATGGCGGCGATATAAGACATGCCACTGAGATGCCCTTTGCTAGTGCTACCTCTGTACCAAATTTCGTTCCATTCGGTTTCACCATGTTTGAATTAATAGGGGGAATTGATTTTCACACAAATATGGCCGCCGTCCGCAAACTATTAGGCTAATGACTTATTCAATTGGTTAAAGGATGCTTCCTTTATAAGGGTATGTTGCTGCAAAATTTGGTAGAGATCGGATGATTAGGTTAATCGTAGTTTGATTTAAGCTTTGAACATTTGTGTGGCCGCCATTACGTTTCCGTCAAGATGGTGGCGATATAAAACATGACTCTGAGGTGCGTTTTGTTTGTACTACCTCTGTACCAAATTTCGTTCCATTCGGTTGCACCGTGTTCGAATTAATAGGGGGAATCGATTTTCACACAAAGATGGCCGCCATCCGCAAACTATTACGCTGATGACCTATTAGTTTGGTCAAGGGATGCTCCCCCCATAAAGGTATGCTGTTGCAAAATTTGGTAGAGATCGGATGATTAGGTTAGTCGTAATTTGATTTAAGCTTTGAACATTTGTGTGGCCGCCATTACGTTTTCGTCAAGATAGCGGCGATATAAAACATGACACTGAGGTGCCTTTTGTTAGTACTACCTCTGTACCAAATTTCGTTCCATTCGGTTGCACCGTGTTCGAATTAATAGGGGGAATCGAATTTCACTCAAAGATGGCCGCCATCCGCAAACTATTACGCTGATGACCTATTGGTTTGGTCAAAGGATGCTCCCCCCATAAAGGTATGTTGTTGCAAAATTTGGTAGAGATCGGATGATTAGGTTAGTCGTAATTTGATTTAAGCTTTGAACATTTGTGTGGCCGCCATTAAGTTTCCGTCAAGATGGCGGCGATATAAAACATGACACTGAGGTGTCCTTTGCTAGTGCTACCTTTGTACCAAATTTCGTTCAATTCGCATTCACCGTGTTCGAATTGATAGGGGGGGACAGACATTCAGAGTACACACACTCACACACACACAGACACACACACACACACACACAGACTCACACACACACATACACACACACACACACACAGACTCACACACACACATACACACACACAGACAGACACACTTTTTTCGCCCTGTGTTGATCTCATAAGTCTACTTTCATTTTTTGCAAAAATCGAAAGTAGGCTAAAAATACTTAAAGCCCCGCAATTGAGGGTAAGCAATATAGTTTGCTTCAGGTCAAATTTATTTTTTAGAAAGGAAGTACATGTAAAAAAATAAAAACAAAAGTTAAATTATGAAAAAGTGAGAGGATATGGGACGTTCTTCTGTTTCCACTTAGAATAAAAACCTCTGTATCTCGGTGATATTCCGCTTTATTTGAAATTAATTTCAACTGATCTGTAGTGACGATGGCTGACCACCAGCATGCGCCACAAACTCATTTTCAGAAAACATGGACTTACCCCGTTCTTTCCGTGGAGTCTGCATATAAATGTCGTTGTTGGTGTTGTTGATTCTTTTAGGGACACCCTGTGTCACTGTGATGTCAGTACTAATGTGTAATTGAGGTAGGATGTGGGTAGAAAGCGGCCGTGGACTTACGTTAGGTATCATCCCGGCATTTGGCTGTAGTAGAAGTAGAAAACCACGGAAAACAACTTACAGGTTGGTTGAGGTAGGAATCGAACCCACCTCTTCTCAGTCTTGCCTCTAGAGGTTGAGTGTAGTCCGTTCCAGCCCTCAGACCAGTATTAAATTTCTTGGCAGAGCCGGAAATCCAACCCGGAAATCCGGAGCGACAGCCAAGAATGCTAGCCACTAGGCCACGAAGTTAATTGCGGTCCTGGGGTACTCAGGATAGAGAGGTCCTGGATTCGATTCCCAGTTCTGCTAAGAAATTTAGTTCTGAACTGAGAATTGGAACGGGCATTCTCAGGCTCGTGAGGCAAAACTGCGAAGAGGTGGGTTCGAATCCCACTTCTCTCTCCTAGAAGTCGATTTCGTTGGTTTCCAACTTCTGCTGCTGGCAAATGCCAAATGGTTACAAAATTGCGGCCACGGGTGCCTGCTACCAAATCCTAGCCTCAGTCACAACGAGTAGTTCCGTGAAGAACTATATAGTCTATTTTCATATATCCTACTTATGTTAATCGCCTCTATCAACATACAAAATTTCAGTTTGATTGCTGTAATAGATTCGTAGATATTTCAACAGTCTAAATAATTCGCAAGATCGCCGTGTTGGATTGTTATATATAGACTGTATGCAGTGATGGCCTTAGAGCTATGTACTATTACATGAAGATTGTAAGGTAGGTGTATTATTCGAACATCAATCGCATGATTAGGACACAAGAAATAAAACAAGATTTTAAAAGTTCGCACAGCCGTCATCTTGTGATTATGAAAACAATTGAGATATATTAGAGGACAGTAGATTAAAATTTGTACAAGCATATATCGTACCAAGTTTCACTCCGCTTGTATGGTTAAATCACGAGAAACGATCGTTTAAATATTCAAATTTCGCCATGCTGGATTTGTGCTCACCAGGATATTGAAAGTCCCATAGCCTATATCAACACTCAACATTTCAGTTTAATATTGCTGTCATAGATTAATATATATTGAGAACCGTCTAAATATTTCGGATTCTAATATATGTAGGCCATAGAGTTATGTGCTAGTAGATGAGGATTATTGCGTAGGTTCATTATTCAAACGTTGACTTCAATCTCATGACTAGAGCACAAGATATAGAAACTTTATTTTAAAATTTCGCACAGCCGCCATCTTGAGGTTATATGAACTGAATTTGATGCCAGTGCATTACAATGTTTGAAGATATTTGCTGTACCAAGTTTCACTGCGCGTTTGGATGGTTAAATCGCGAGAAAACTCCATTTAAATGTTTCAATTTCGCTGGGCCGCCTTGTTCATTACTTAGTTAACAGATTTTTGAAAGTAGTACCCTTTATCACAGTACAATATTTCAGGGTGATATCCGTAATAGTTTCGGAGATACAGAATGCCGGTGGAATATTTTCCACAGCCACCATGTTGGATTGGTGAGACGTAATAAAACTTGAATAGCATGGTCGGATTTGGCCTTACGGAGTTTCATGGAAATCACTCCAGCCATTTTGACTCAGACATGCACCTTCACACACACACGGACAAAAGGTGATCTCATAAACCTATTTTTTCATAAATGAAAATAAGCTAAAAACATATACTGGTTTCCAGGCGGAACCCACACTTGCACAAGTACACGGGGCTTCATAACCATGATGTCACAAAACCCCTGAATGAGTCACAATAACATCAATTAAAGAAACCTACCAGTATCGTTATTCAATCTAACATGGGATCTTTAGAGAATTCGATGACATTTTGTGATATCCGTATTGATTGATGAAGTATACAAATGAGAAATATATCAATATATAATTAAAACATATCTATTTGTATACAGTAGCCTATTAATGGTACATATTTCAATCTGCCATGAGGTCTTCTTCATCCAATATTTAAAATTAAAATAGTATTGTTATATGTAACTTACAGTATGTCTACTAACTAACGTCTGATATGTGAAAATAAATATTAAATAGTATAATTAAAATTAAATAACGTAACAAAATCCTTACAAAGAGAATACAGTTATTGAAATATAATATAGGACTTGACATTCAAAATTCAAAAATAGAAAACGGGTAATTTAGAATTAATTAGGCGTATATTTAACAATTTGTATAAATCTTTTGAGAAGTAAACCAAACGGAAGCTTGTAGTTTTACGGCCCGTTAATCTTGCGATCATGAGCTACGGGAGCTCCCTTTTTCGTGGAATCCGAACCACAGTACATGCCATTTCGGTTTGATATGGCAAGTAAACCTCCAAATCTCCCTGAAACATTGCGTGCATGTTGTTAAGACCACAAAAGAACTGTTCGTGACGGTATTATAAACAATTACCGTAAACTGGTTGATGTGGGGAATGGATCTAGCCGTGATACTGGTCAGAGGGGATAAAAGAACTTGGCGCGCACATCCAAGTTGGCTGCTTCAAATCTCAAGTGCATATTTAAATGCGTAAAATTTCTCAGAAGTTTGAATTTCTCTGCTAAGTGTATGTACACTGTGACTCTCACACTAGACAAATACCTGGATGGTATCTTATTTAATGTCATAGAGTGCCGATCCCAGTGCTAGAGTCGAACTATTAGTCATCGTAAAAACGCCGGTTATCAAGCGAATTTCTTACACACGTAATTGAGCGGGTTTGATATTGAATATATCCCAATCATTTTTGTGTAGGCCTATGTCTCATAAATTGAGAAGTAGTCGTAACTTGGACACACAACAGCTACTGATCCGCAATTGCTTGGAAATGGAGAAGGAATCATCAGAATGCCGAGGGTAGGATTGCAGACGTGGAAGTTAACACCCCATCTTCTGAGTCTATATGCAACTTACCCTAATTCTCTGATCAGAGACGGTAATCGAACCCTCAGATCTCAGAACATTAGAGTCAATTCGGACCGCTAGTGCACGGTGCGGCTATTGGTAGAAATATACATACTCTTGCATAGTGTCCCAAAAGTACACGCGTATTCACAAGCCTCAGGTACTGCCATTCTCCATGACAGCACTGACGGGCACAACCTCTAAGTCCTAAAGTGAAACAACAGCAATAACAATGTTAACTGCATGATCGAGACTGCAGTCTGTATATGCGGAGTTCCTCATACCTAGCTTATCGTGTTAATTCATTCAACACGACTGCAAGGCGCAGTTAGAAATTTCGAGATGCAATGCTGCTGTTGTTGTTGTTAACTCGTTTAGGATCTTTACGACATCGAGGTCACTTAACCCCGTGTACTTGTGTGTGTGTGTGGAGGGGGGGGGGGGATCTGTATGATAACCTGTGATGGTTGTAATTGTGTGTGTGATGGCCCAAGCTCTTAAAATGAATTAACTTCAACTTACAGTACACCCAAATCCATGGGGAAGATAATCAAAATATCTCAAGCCCTCAATATTAATTAACAATAACAACACACAGCCTAGAACATAGGCCTGATAACCATTATACCCTAAGCTCCTATACCGAATACCTTAGTGCGGAGTTCAAATCATAGTCTACTGTAGTGTTTTACGGTATACAGTGATGTGTCTAGGAGAAGATGAGTATTCCTGTGTAGTAATTAGCGCAAGAGTTTTGCTCTTAAAATACAAGGTGTTATGACCTATTTGCATATTAACCGTCCACAGTTTATTAACGTGGACATAATAGAAAAGTGGTAATTAAAAAGACGGAATAAAGTAGAGGCTGTCACGCCAGCTGTTATCTAAAGTAAGTAGCATGTTTCAGGTGCGCTGACGGACCGGCTAATTTACTAAAGTGACGGAATACTTGCTCAAAGTACCTGGAACATTGCATGATTAGCCTCATTGTCTACAGGTTGCTTCCACATGCTGGTGCCTCCTTAGAATATTCATGATGATGATGATAATTTTTGTTTTAAGGGGCCTAACATCTAGGTTATCAGCCCCTAATGGTTTGCGTGATCGTGAAGATGATAATGAAATGTAAACTATAACTAAAACTAACTACTAACTTATATACTAGAAGAAGAAATGGAAAACAAAAGGAGAATAAGGCAAATAAAATACAGGAGGAAAAGAAATGCCCTCAACCCTCGAAGAATGCGGATTGATGGACTTGCAAGGTAGGAGAGCCATAAAAGGCAAATAGGAAAGTGAATGAGGAGAGGTGATGATGATGATGATGATAATTGTTGCTTTAAGGGGCCTAACATCGAGGTTATCGGCCCCAAAAGAAAGAGGAGAGGGTCCGCCCCACAGGTAATGGATAAAAGGGGGAAAACCGGACCCAACTCAGGAATCCCTCGGGGTCGCCAACTCCCGAACTCACCAGCCGTGAGCCCTTGAGGGTGTAGCAATATCTAGGGAGCACCAGGAGTGGTGCCTCCTTGAGGGCCTTGAGCAGAAGGCAGGAGATAACATGAAAAGAAAAAGAAGGCTGACCTCTCGCAGAAGGAGGGTATCAGAAAAGATGAGACAAGGGCCATTTAAGGCGGGAAAGGAAGAGACACCCTTGGCTTCGGATACCCTAATACCGTCGGGGTCGGAAGAGAACAAGAGTTGACCTAGTGAGGTCGACAGGAAAGAGGACGGAGAGGAGCCCGGCACAAATAACTGGAAGCAATGCCGGACTCAGCTGAGGCCCCGTGGTCGCCAACCCACGTCCCAATAGATGTGAGCCCCTGGGGGGCTTAGAATATTAATAAGGAAACAAGTGATCAAAAATCTCAAATCACAACATCGGGATCATACATAAAATACGTTCGCGAGAAAGCCATACGTACGGGAAACCAATTTTAGGGTGACTGAAGTGGAAGTTGCACTAACCTCTTCTCAGTTTTGCCTCACAAGGCTGAGTGTACTCCGTTCTAACCCTCGAAAAGACTCAAATTTGTTCGCAGAGAGAATCGAACCCAGAATCTCTGATATGACAGTCAAGAATGCTACCCACTACACTACAGGGTGGTCGACTATTGACTGCGATGAAGCATCGTTAGAGGCCCATCCACAATGCGCAGTCGGCAGTTGGTAGTTGGCGGTCGGTAGTTCCATTCAAGCCCGTGCTCTCTTATGGCATCATATAATGTGAAATTGCAGTCGGTAGTTGGTAGTCGGCAGTTTTCAAATGTATATTTGACTACCAACTACACAATCAGAACAGATCACAGACTGACGTCACCTTGCTTTTTCTTACTCAGGCACACTGTTGCCGTTAGTAACTACTGTACTTAAATAAACCGAACAATTCAAAATCGTCCATATTTAGGAGTGTTTGAGGTTATCGACCTAGCACCCTCGCTA
This sequence comes from Meconema thalassinum, assembly GCA_946902985.2. Taxonomy (NCBI): domain Eukaryota; kingdom Metazoa; phylum Arthropoda; class Insecta; order Orthoptera; family Tettigoniidae; genus Meconema; species Meconema thalassinum. The sequence goes on along the minus strand of OX336388.2, from coordinate 1,735,222,473 downwards.
TTAAACATCTACAGCACTTACTCGTACAAAGTATCAAGGATGAATCCCTATCTACACTAATATAATAAAGCTGAAGAGTTTGTTTGTTTGTTTGTTTGTGTGTTTAAACGCGCTAATCTCTGGAACTACCAGTCGGATTCGAAAAATTATTTGTGTATATGATAGCCAGATTCAAGAGGAATAGTTTAGGCTATGTATCATTTGGCTACACCTCTCAGGTAACCTTAAAGATTGATTTTTGTTCAGTAAGTCGGAAGAGCAAGCGCTCCTGAACAGCTTCAATACTACCTATGTCTATTCTTGCCTGGCAATGCTCGCAGCATCACGTCGCCCCTACCAATGTTCTGGTGCAGAATTGCGAGCTGCTTATAAATTGCAGTCACGGGGAGTAATTAGTGCAAAAAGATTTCTTAGGCCCCTTAAAACAGTTATCATCGTGACAATATTATGCCTCTGTATAAGGGCGATGGTGTTGATGCAGTATACTGAGGTTATCAGCTGCAATAAGCGTTGGTGCTTTCCGATCCATATCCTTGAGCGCTCCAGTTCTGTAGTAGTATTCATTATCATCCATAAAACAAATAAATGCACCTGGCGAAGCCGGGCACTACTGATAGTATTATATACTCCTTGCGGTTACACGACTGCGCATTATGTATGGCCAGATTGCCAACTACCAACTACAGACTGCCGACTGCACATTGTTCATCAAGCTCAAGTATACAGAACTGTGTGTGTGTCACATGTTTGCAGTTATTTACGCTGAATGAATGGCTAACAGGATGAGGTGAGTGGCAGTATTAGTTCACGAATCTAGGGCACTTGCGCAGCTGACCTTGGCTTTGCTAAAACGTGTTGACCACAGTACAATGTTTGAGTATAGCAAGGCAAAGGGTGAACCACTGCGCCAATTCAAGCTCTGCAAAGAACGCTACGTCCTAACTTGGACGTTGGAAATCGTATCTCAAACGGGTTCAGCTAGTAAGTAAACGAATTGTTTCCGAAAATAGATGATTGTATCATTTGTCGTAAACTCATACGTACGACAATAATACGAAATATGTCTGTCAACGTCCTTGAATGCAGTGAAGGGGTGCGTGCAGGGGAAAGCACACTGCTGGTAAACACGGAGTTGGAAAATATGGGGTGGGCGAGGACCCAATAGGGGTGTATTTTACAGCTTTGGTGATATGTTATTGTTTACACTGAAGCATCTGCTTCACTTTGAAGTAAGCGTATGCCAGTCACAACAGAATCCGACTGGTTTATATAATTTTATAAATGCAGCCAATGGCCGTTTATTTTCAATTCAGGGCGGTTAGGGAAAGGATTTTGGAAGGAAATCGGCCATGGACCTATTGAAAGGAACCGTTGTGGCATTTGTCTGGTGGTGAACATGGGAAACCACGAATGCCATTTTCAGGATAGCTGAGGTGTGATATGAACCCACACTCTCCTGTTGCCAGCGAGGCACGAGCCGGTAGCGACTGGTTTATATGTATCGCAGTCGCACAAGTTTCCAAAGTAGCAGACACCTCAAAACAGCAACGCTTTTCTCGAAAACGTTGAAAGGCACGAAGCGAAGCATTTATCAATCCTCTCGGCAAAATAAAGAGTTTCCTTACGTGCAGCAAGTACCTCCCACCATGTATCGTTGGCAGCCAAGAGACATAGAAACAAATAAAGTATTCAACGAAGGTATGTTTTAACAATTCAAATAGAATTTTGGAAATTTCACCAATGAGTTCCGCTATCTATTTTACTCATAAATTCCACAAAATGTCGATATCGAATTCCACATATCTCTACTAAATGAACAACCCCTAATTAACTGAAAGCTGCAAATATTTGAATTGAGTTTAAATATTCTCTAAGTTTTGTAATAAAGACATAATTATATACTCCTACATTAGTGAACTTGTCTCGTTCCGTGGTCTTTAGGACGAACTGTTTTTTATGTCACGCGGTGTGTCACAGACCTGTCTTTGGATCAGCTCAATCTATCAACTTAATATCATGCACACGTTTATATTTCGTGTAAGTAATGATAAAGCGATAATGGATTTTTCCTAACATATTATTCCTGGGTGGTGAAATAACATCTAAAGCATGCGTCTCAACCTATTTGAGACTGTGAACACCACGCACATGTCATGCCAAGTACCCGAGCACCATTACATCGAATGTAATAAAAATAATAATAATAGTTTATTCATTCATTCGTGTCAGAAACACTTTCAGTTTAAAGTTTAATATACAATAAATACATAATATTATACACAAACTTTTAAATTTCAATGTTTTTCTAACTATAGCCGCCCAGAAGTTGGCGACCTCTATGGCATTAGGTGTTGCGTGTAACAGGTCTTCTAGTGTACGTGTTGTTGGGCACTGACTGCACAGCACTGAAGCAGATGGTAGGACGTCTGCGTTGTTCCACATTCACAAAACGGTGACTCCACATGGAAACTCCATTTCATTAATTTGCCGTTGCATCTTGTGACACCCGACCGAAGTCTGATGAGTGATCTCCATGTACTCCATTTCTCTGTGAAACCGGCTGGTAGTATTTCAAAGGGTGGAAACCACTGCCCAGGGCTGTAGAACCTTGCATGCCACAAAATGGTTCGGAATTGTTGTGAAGTCCCGACAAGAGCTTCTGTTGTTCTGATGAAGCTTTTCCTTGATTAATAATAATAATAATAATAATAATACAAGTCCACGAACCTACTACGCTGTCGTAGCAGGCGGAGAGGTGATACTCCGACGTGGCGCGTCCCAGGTGGCGGATAGGGGGGTCCTCACCGGCTTGCCGGCGGACTTGAGCGAAATAAAATAGCTCTCGCGGACCAAACACACTTAAGCCAGAGAACACCTAGAGGCACCTCTCGATCTCAACAATCGAGTAGTAATTTCGTGATCTTATCTTAAGATCACCACTAGTTGTATATTCAACTTGTAACTAAGGCATGATGGAACACACACTACTAACGCAACTACCCCAGGCCCCGGACACACGTCCGCTCTTTCCCGATCATCGGATTCTGGGGGATCGGGAACGAAATCATGCTTCAGAGAAGGATCGGAGCTTCTCAAAATCTCTTCGACCCAAGAAAAAGAACTTCTTGGGTACTATTAACATCAATATCCTGTTGAAAACAGGAAAGCTCAAACAACTGACTGACGTCCTGGACAAATTTGATATTCAAATCCTAGCAATTCAGGAAACACGATTCCAAGATGAGAACCATTTCGACTCTGAAAACTTCAGGATATTTAAGGGTAAACCAGCCATTAATATCACAGGCAATTTATTAATGTTTGGGACGGCTTTTGCAGTGAGGAAAACTATCTTAGATTCAGTTATTGACTTCCCATCGCCATGCGAAAGAATTTCAGTGCTTACAGTAAAATCAAGCAACAAGGCATATGCCTTGATAAATGCCCATGCACCCACTAACATAGACAATAAGCGAAATCCACAGAATGTAGAAGACTTTTGGGAATTACTAGACGAAACTACAAGTAAAATCCCCAAACATCACGTGAAAATCTCATTAGGGGATTTCAATGCACAGGTTGGCAGAGAGAAGATATACAGATCAATAGTAGGACTCCATCCCGCACATCGGCGGACTAATAAGAATGGAGAGCGTCTAATAAACTTTTGTACATTATTCATGCTGAGACTCATGTCCACGCACTTTATGAGACCATTACACAAAAAGAAAACCTGGAGATCACCTAACCCGTTATTAGGGGAATTTCAGATAGATCATGTGGCTATTTCCGCAAAGAATATGCTGGAGATTCAGAATGTTAAGGTACGAAAGGAAGTGGTAGATTCGGATCACTACCTCACGCAAATCAAGGTTAGGTTTCAACCAAACAGATCCAAACCTAAAGGCAACCGGTTTCCAAGAGTTGATCCGGACTGCTTGAGGAAGAACGCCGAGGTTTTCGTACGAGATTTACAGGAAGAAAATCCTAGGGAGTGGCCAGACCTTCGCAAAACATTACAGTCATCAGCCATGAAATTAGGACAACCACCTAGGAAAAGAAAGCACAGATGATGGAACACAACGTGCGATGAAGCCGTAAATGACCGAGTCAAAGCATGGCATCAGTGGAATGGACATCGGACAGTGGAAAGATGGGAGAACTTCCTAAAAACTCAAAAACTGACCTCTAAAACAATCCGGCGCGAAAAACGTGCCTACAACAAAATCAGACTCGAAGGGTTAGAACAGGATTTCCAGAAAAACAACACTCGAAATGTTTACAAGACATTCCGTGAGGACTTGTCAGGGTACAAACCACCAACTCTAAGTTTCCGTCGACGTAATGGACGACTAGAAACAAACAGTAAGGAGAACTGCAAGATACTGGCTGATTATTTCCAAACTCTACTGAACTGTGATCCTCCAGTGGAAAGACTGCAGTTTGAAAAACCTGTACCAAACCCAGACTCACTTCCCCCAACAACTCAAGAAATAAAAGAGATAATCCAATCGCTCAAAAATAACAAAGCCCCTGGGAACGATGGAATAACTGCTGAGATGTTGAAAATAGGAGATGACCTCATAAGGAGAATTCATACACTCCTAACAGAAATATGGGAGAGCGAAATAATTCCGAAGGACTGGAAGAATGCCATTATCCATCCGTTGCATAAAAAGGGCGACCGAGTGGACCCCAACAACTACAGAGGTATATCACTTTTACCAATTATATACAAGGTATTATCTAAAGCACTCTTAAACAGAGTAGAACAACAAACTGATCATTTGATTGGTGAATACCAGGCAGGCTTTAGGAAAGGTAGATCGTGTTCGGAGCAGATTTGGAGCCTAAAGACGATATTAAGGATACGCCGCAGTACCAACACGTTTGTCACCTTCGTGGATTTTAAGAAGGCGTATGATTCTATTGACAGACAAACTGTTCTGAACACCCTAGAAGAGCTCAGAGTTGACAGGAAAACCAGGGACTTAATCAGCCAGACTCTCACTGACACAACATCTCAAGTGAAGTTCCTAGGTGAACTATCAGAGCCTTTCGAAGTACATACCGGAGTTCGACAAGTTGACGGCCTCTCGCCACTGCTTTTTAACTTAGTGTTAGACAAAGTCATCAGGGAGTGGGAAAACAACATCAAAGGCATAAGCATTGGTACTCTGGAACAGAAAATAAAAGTAAAATGCCTAGCTTTTGCTGATGATCTAGCTATCTTTACCAAGACTAGTGAAGAAACCAAGTATGCCATAGAGAAGTTACATGAGTTAGCATCAAAGACAGGACTCCAAATATCGTATGAGAAGACGCATTTCATAGTAAATGGAGACCAGAATATCCCGAGATCTCCACTACAGACCAACTATGGAATAATTAGACACGTACCTTCCTTCAAATATTTAGGAGAAATTATTGTACCGTCTGGATTGGACAGGAAAGCTAATTTAGAAAGAGATACCAAACTTCAGAAAGCATACCGAATAACATGGAATCACTATAATAAAAGAGTGATGTCACGAAATGCAAAACTACGGCACTACCAGACAGTTGTTCTTCCGGAAGCATTGTACGCCTCCGAAACTATATCTCTTGGAGGACACTCTCAAATTGGTGAAATCGAAATCCAGGAACGTAAAATTCTCAGGAAAATATATGGCCCCGTTTATGTTAATGGTATATGGATTAAAAGGAAAACCACAGACTTGTACACAGTAATCAATAAGTTCACTGATACCGTGCGTAAGAGACGATTGAAATTTTATGGTCACATCTGCCGAATGGACAACACCAGATATGCAAAAAAACTGCTTGATATAATTAATTCAAAGAAGGTCAAAATCAGTTGGTTAGAAGAAATCAAACAAGACTTAAAGGAAATAAACATAAATTTTATTTAAAGAGCACCGTGTTGCTTGCGAGCACCAGGTTGAGAACCAAAGGAAAAAACAAACCCCGTGGTGCTACACCCCATGAAGGGTCTAGGCCAACCAAGCGATCGCTGCCTAGCCATTTGGCCTACAGATTATAGGATTACGCGTGGTCAGGGCGTTGGGTGCCCTCGGTCATTATTCTTAGACTCCGCGGCCGTTCAATCAGATTGAGAACGCCTAATCTAAAGTAATTGTGAAAAATCCACAATTAAAATTTTCTCAGGTCGGTGAACAAAAGTCCTGGTGGTCCTGGATGTGGTCTACTCAATTCTGTCCACCATGTCGTCATAAGTTACGTGACGTAACACACACGGCACAGAACATTTAATATACGTGTACCGAATGGGAAATAACGTTTTTATGCGGTGTAAACTCGGAATGAAACAGGATGGACTATTTTATGATCGTACAAACACGTAATGTCAATAATGCCATGTTTATTTGTAACAGGGAGATCATTCCGTATTGAATGACACATTCAGGTTTCCCGTACACAACTACACGAATAACATGCATAGCAAGCGCAAATCACCGATGAGCCACGCCTATTTTTCCGTTCGATACCGAACGATACAGTACTGTGAGCTTTACCCCTCTTTTGAAACTGGTAAGAGCTGTGTCTATAATGTAGGCCTATACACGTGTCGATAGGTTTCAACTTCTAAGAATACAGGCTGGGTGGCACAGTGGCAACGTACTCGCCTGCTGTTCCCAAGATTGCAGGACCAAATCCTCGCGTATTCCGTTGGCATTTTAGGGTGCGCGAATGCGAGGGAACCGTATTAGTATATTTACTGGCACGTTAAAGATCCCCTTAGGGGATTAAATCGGACGCAAAACCCGTAACATTATTTACAACTACTGCGGTTTTTAGGGACATTGGGGTGTCGGACGTTTGCCCAAATTGGGCAGTAAATCTACTGACATGGCTCCCTTGCATTTGCGCACCCTCAAATGCCAACTAACTGTTCCAGGATTCAATTCTGCAATCTTTGCTACAGCAGGCGAGAACCTTACCTGTTGTTGTTTCATTTGAGGGACTTCGACATTGTGGCCAATTAGCACTGTGTCCTTGTGTGTGTGGGTGTAGGGATGGAGATTTTTCTGATAACCTGTGTCATTGTGTTGGCTCTAGTATGGTGTGTAGGCTACTTGTAAATCAATTGAGAATGGGAAGGAGGTGGCCGTCGACTTAAATTGGGAACCATCCTGGCATTTTCCTGGAGTAGCAGAGGAAAACCACGAAAACCCACTTTCAGGAAAGCTGAGATGGCAATCGATCTCACCTTTTCTCAGTTTCACCTCACGTGGCTAAGTATACCTCGTTCCAGCCCTCAGATCAGAATTAAATTTCTTGGCAGAGCTTAGAATCGAGTCCGGACCTCCTGGGTGACAGCCAAGAATGCTAACCGCTGCACCACGAGGTGGTGGAATATTAGTGTTTTGCTGTTAGCAGTTAAGTCTCGGGTTGTTTTTCCACGTCCATTGTTGCTTACTTGCCGACGTTCATCCATCGATACGGTAGCATTCGTTGATTTGATTTCTTTAGTATTAGTATTTTTAGCCTACTTGCGATTTTTGCAAAAAATGAAAGTAGACTGATGAGATCTACACAGGGCCAAAAATTGTCTGTTTGTGTGTGTATGTGTATGTGTGTGTATTCTGAATATCTGTCCCCCCACCCCTAACAATTCGAACATGGTGAAACCGAATGGCGGCCACCCAAATGTTAAAAGATCAAATCAAATTACGACCAAACTAATAATTTCATCTCTACCAAATTTTGCAACAACATACCTTTTTGTGAGAAGCAACTTTTGACAAAACTACAAGGTCATCAGCCCAATAGTTTGCAGATAGCGGCCATGTATGTGTGCAAATCAATTCCCCATACCAATTCAAACACGGCGAAACCGAATTGAATGAAATCTTTTACAGAGTTAACAATAGCAAAGGGCACCTCATATTAATGTTTAATATCAGTATAGCTCGTTGTATTTCAACAAGCTACTACAATCAACATTCAATTATACTCCTTGAAAAGGACAAAGAGTTATAACAATATCCATGCATTTAGGAGAACGTAGGCTATATGTTCTTTACTGAACATCTTGTTTAATTGTTTCGTTAGAGATGAAGGTAAAAGAAAGAAGATATATACTACCGAAGGTGATAATTATAGGGACCGTGCAAATGGCGACTGCTGCGCTCTTGCGGCGGACTCAGTAAACCTTTGGGGAAGACGAGCTGCAAGACACTAACTAGCGATGGATGGGAATGTGACGTAGTTTGTTTCAGTGTTGAGTCACAGTCATAGATTGGTCACAGTGAAGTATTGGAGAACAGAACATGTATAAGTAATCAAAACCGCTGTGTTGTAGGGTGTTAGTGTTTATAGAAACAGTCCTCCGGGAACTAAACTGTTCAGATTTACAAACAATACTCTGCATGGTACCAGAAGAAAAGCTTGGATAGCGGCAGTAAAACGTGACAAAATAGAGGGAAAGCCGTGGGCTCCTAGCAAGCATTCTTGAGTTTGCAGTCAACATTTCGTAAATGGTACACCAACAAGAGATCCTGATAGCCCAGATTACGTACCTACACTCTACATTACACCGTGGGTAAATACACTGCCGGTGAAAAAAAAAATAGGTCACCCTTTTAGAGGTTACCAATACACTCGAGATTTATTGTGGCAACAGTGCATATGGAGTACATGAAATGATTAAATATACAGATCAATTGGTCAAGTGGTTCAGAGATACCAGGTATTGACCCATGCTGAAACACTCATATTAGTACGAGGTGTAGACTCCACGGGTGGCAATGCAGACACTGACTTTTGCATCCAATCGATCATACAGATGGCGAATACTGTCTTGGGATACGTTATTCCATGCATGCTTTACCTGTTCACACAGTTCTGTAAGAGTTGTGGGTGGACGAGTCACTTGTCGGTCAATCATGTCCCACACGGGCTCGATTGGCGACAAGTCCGGCGATCGTGCTGGTCAGTGAAGTTACTGCACGTCTTGCAGTGCACGTTGAGTTACACGGGCAGTGTGTGGGCGAGCATTATCCTGTTGGAACAACACATCCCCTTCCTGATGCAAGAATGGTAAAATAACGGCTCTAACAACATCCTACACGTACCGAGCGCTGGTTAGCGTTCCTTCCACAAATACCAAAGGTGAAGGAGAGTTGTAGCTTATCGCACCCCAGACAATAAGGCCTGGGGTGGGGCCGGTGTGTCTTGGACGACTGCATTCGACGAGACAGCGCTCACCAGTTCTACGTCGAACGCACGAACGACCATCACTTGCGTGCAGGTCGAACCTGCTTTCATCGCTGAAGACCACGGTGCACCATTCCATCTTCCAAGTGATCCTCTGGCGGCACCAGTCGAGCCATGCACGTCGATATTCTGGCGTGAGTGGACGACGGGCTAGATGTGTGCGTGCCACTGCAAGTAACCGGTTCGCAACAGTTCGTGTTGACCTTTCTGGGCTCACACACCCTCGTATCTGGGCTGTGGTAGCTGTACGATCTACCACTGCTGCCCTTACAATACGTCGATCCTGGCGGACGTCTGTGCTGCGTGGACGTCCAGAACCTCGTCTACGGGTGTGAGAAAGTTCACGTGAACACTGATACCAGCATCGTTGCACAATGTACACAGCACGTCCATCTTGTGTGGCAATTCTCAGAAAGGACCATCCCGCTACTCGGAAGGTCACAATTTCACCCCTTTCAAACTCGCCCAGATGGCTGTAGAAAGCACGAGTGCGTCTCCGTGGCATTGTACCTGCTTGCTTCACACGTTTGCACCACAATGAGGGGTATGGCTGAGAGCTTTCCCTATTAAATGGTAGACACAGATGACGCTCTGGGAGCTATGCCACTACGCTATCTGTTGGCGGACGACGTTGAAACCCTTATCAGTACATCTACTATCCCCCAGGTGGCATCTGCCGTCATCGGATCGAAATCGACGTCGTCTTTTCAGGTGACCTAATTTTTTCCCTTTGTGCCTCACGAGGCTGACTGTACCCCATTCCAGCCCCAAGAGCAGAATTAAATTTTCTTGGGAGAGCCGGGAATTGAACCCGGACCTCCAGGGTGACAGCCGAAAACCCTAGCTGCTACACCACGAGGTGGTCAATTCATTAACAGCATTAGTTCCGGGCATGAAAGTTTACGTTTTATTTCTCACAAAATAAGAAATACAATCTTATTAGTTTACATATATAGATTGTTGTTTACAGGAGATCTAACATTCGGGTTAAGGGAGGAAGTTATTAATCATAGGTCTACGTAGTGTTAATTTCATTAAAGGACTTCTCGACGTCGTGGTCATGTAGCCCCTTGTAGGCTACATGTGTGTGTGGATTCTTTCTGATAACCTGTAATTGCTCTAGTAGTGTGTACTAGGTATATTGGTAATCGGCTATGGTATGCATAGAAAGTGGCTATGGATTAAATTGTACGTTCCATGCTAGCAATTGTCTAAAGTAGATGTGGGGAACTACGGAAAACAACTTCTAGGATAGATGAGGTGGGAATCGAAGTCACCTCTTCTCAGTTCTGCCTCACAAGGCTGAGTGTGTCCCGTTTCTGCCATAAATGCTAGGCACTACGTCACGAGGCGAACTGCTTAACTACGCGTTGTATGGAGTAAACATTACTTATGTTAAAAACGTGCACTGTGATTTGTGGTCTGAATTATACAGTGCAGCACTTTAACTATAATTTATATACTGATGACCTAGGTAGCTGACGTTCGGAGATGTGAGGTTTCAATTCCGGCGTTGACAGTGACCATCCTGAGGGTAGATTTCCCCGTGTTCTCCAGGCAAACACAAAGTTGGTTTCCTATTTCAAGGCCCGGGACATCTGCCTCAACCCTTATACAGTAGTTGCAGTGATATACAGTACTTCAGTGCTCACAATAACACAGTTTATCACACAAATATCACACACCAAACATACGGGGCTGATCTTGTTAACCCAAGATTCTAAATGAAACATAGATAATTTACAGACACGGAAAACTTATCAACTTCTTTTGCTAAGCATTTTTGAATACGCATAAGCCATGGCAATTGCAGAAGGCTCTCTTCTCAACCCTTACTGAACACAGATCAAACAAGTATTGATGTAGATCTACCCATTATTATTCCCGTTATTACGGGTCGAGGATGAGATGAGACGAATATTTTACGGCTGGTTTGCCTTCCTGACGCCAGCCTTATGACGAAGGAAGGAAGAGTCTGAAGACGTGGTTCAGACATCCTCGTCTACCGTGTCCAGAGGTAACTTGTCCCCATGGCCTTGTACCTAGGCAAGCGTAGCTACTGTGACCGGTATTTTCAAACATACAGTAATAACACCTAGTAAATTGAGACCTATCGCGAACTGACCACGCAGAAATTAAGCTATTAGATCGTGTTATGTACTGTACATTGAGTACGGACCATAGAGTGTTAAAATGCCCTGGCGCATGTGAAAATCGAACCTGCAATCATTGACCGTGGCTGCCAATGCTCTACCATTCAACTAATGTGCTACAGCACATGCTGGTTTCATTTATGTCGCCTCCTCCAGGGAGATAATTATTAATGGAAACTAACATCAATGGCAGATACAATGCTTTACTACTTGTCACCGGGGTGAGTTAGCCATGGTCGTTACGGCGTGGCTACAGGCAGTCGCTCACACCCGGGAGGCGAGGAGGATCGAATCCCCCCACCGGCAACGTTGAAGATGGTCTCCTGTGGTTTGCCATCTTCCTTTCAGGCAAATGCCGGAACTATAGGTCACAGCCGCTACCTTCTAATTCCTCGTCCTTACATTCACACATTCCTCCCAAGACAACACTCCGCACGTGACGGTACTTGTAGCTCACCACATAGGTGTCCGCACAGAAGCAGCTACTAACTCTGGCGAGCCGAACATGTCCTCGGACACTCCCGGCACGATAGGCCATACGCTAAAAAAAACTACTTGTCACGTGAGAAAGACAAATTATAAGGGGATTTCAACACACACGAAAAGCTACGGGACTGATGACCAATATAGCCCAAGTAACTAAAGCTAATTACAATGTGTGTGATTGTTCAGTGGTCAAGCTGCTGGCATTATACATAGACAAACTGGGTCTGAGTTCTGGTTAATGTATGTAAACATTTCGAAGTGAAATGTCACATATCCGTTGGCTTATGATCGGAAGATGAAGAGCCAGGTAAAAATTCAGGCTTGCTTGTGTCAAAAATAAATGAACGAAAATACGTGGAATTGTGCACAACCGATCGTGGTAGATACCCATGCTAAGGCACAAGGTCAGACTATCTCCCAACTCGGTACACGAGTGGGTTCGAACCCAACTGCCGGCTATCCTTGAAATGGATTTCTATTTTCAGCACCAAGCAAATGCCATTACGGTACCCTTAATTAAATGTTTTCCCAGGTGTTTATGTTATTACTAAAAACAGCTTCAGTGTTCACATTAAAGTAAGGTTGATGTACTTTTTCGAGTTGAATCCTTTTGATTATAAAAATAACATATTTTTGTTACTTTATAAATAAATAACTATTTGTATTTATTAATATCATGTAATTTAATTCAGGATTTGAGCATAACCCAGCTCTTTTTGGGTACATTCGTGTTGACCGACTGAAAAGCACCAAACGTTTGTTTAAATAACTAAACAAATAATAGGCCTATTATATTAATTCAATGAATGATTAAAATGAGAACTTTCAGTAGTGAATTCATAATTAAGAGAATGATATGTTTATTGTGACATTCTGCAGTCCAGCATGCGGTTTATTAACTTTATAATCTCATGGGGTCAGTGAAATTATGTAAATATTCCAGGGGTCCACAGTCTGAAAAGTTTGGGAACCTCTGCTCTAATAGACCTCCGCCACTTTCTTCCATTTTCTTCCCCAGTTTCACTCATCTTCATCATTTTCATTACTCATTTACACCTTTCATAAGGATATCTGAAATGGTTTCCAGCCGTAAAAACCATCGACCATATACAAATTGATCTCATTTCCTCTCCGTGGAACGGGAATAATACGGGGCAGACAATACGCGGTATTATGCACTTAACAATTTCTAATGTTCATTTGAGATAAGTAGGCTTACCGTAGCATACGGAGTAACATTTTATGGGTCATGTGGCTGATGTCCACACCGAGCCAATATTCCTCCCCGGTGCAGGTAAATAGGTTCCCTCCCGTGGTGTGGAGAAGGCGGCACGGAGAGAAAATTGCCACTTGAGCGCGTGTGGAGAGCTGGCACGCCTTGACGCACTCAAAACGAAGTACGTCGCAAGTCACGCCGGAGTTTCATCTTCCGCATGCTGGGTTGCAGGCACATACAATCACTACCTTGAATGGAGTCTCACAGGTTCAATATTTAAAGGAGCAAGGTTCGATCATCGGAGGCGGCACGGATTATTAATATGCTCCTTTTAATCCAACGTAGAATGGAAATCTGCTGTTAAGGGAAAGATACAGTTTAATGAGCCACAAAAGTAATAATATTAAATCTCTGACTGCGCCTGTCATAATCCTTGAACAACAATCATACACATTTCCAAGGAAATACAAATATAATTTAACTAAAATATATCTTTGAGGCTATTACAGATGTGTGCAAATTATTGACACGGCGCCAGTTCCCCAAAATTACAGTAATATTTTTCACGGCTCAATGCACTAAATATGTTTGCAAGGCGGTGAAATTACTTCCTATGTTTAACCAAGAGTCTTAATTATATTTTCTTTTAAGAGACTCAAAGTAAAATGATATTTTTAGAACTTCCAATAACAGAGGAGCTTTGCTACTGCTAAACGCCACACGTTTTCTTTTGATTACTTCAGTGTGAATTTATAGCTGAGGGCTTTGGGGTCATTTTACTGTTGATCCGCTTTGAACTACTCTAAAATTTATGAATTAAGGATTGAAATCATCTGACAGAGGGTATATTCCAAAGTCAATGAAAACATAGAAGCCGGCCAAGCTCAGGCATCTCTCGGAATACCCAATTCTGAATGTTTCTAGACACAATTCCTTATGGGAAAAGGTGTAAGTCGACAAGTGAGAAATCATTACTAAGTAGGGTTACAAAAGGTGCCAGCAGATGAATAAAATTATTAGCCTACTTTTCACATTTTGCAAAAATGAGGAAAAAGTAGACTTATGAGATCGATCCTGGAAAATGTGTGTCTGCCTGTCTGTCTGTCTGGCTGGCTGGCTGGCTGTGTGTGTGTGTCCCCTCTATCAACTCCTAAACGGCTGCAGCAATCGAAACCAAATTTAGTATGAGTAAAGATGTATACAGGAATATCTCAAGCCCAAATTTGAAAACGATGTCAGTGCTACCAACTGCTGAAAAAACGCACTAGAAATTTGAGCTCCATGTTGGATATCATGGAAGGTATGCAAGGGAGCTATTCCAAAATTTGCACACATGTAGATAATACTATTTCAGTATAAGTTCCAGGAGGCCATACACGACAGTGTTGTCAAAATAATTTTAAGCCTTCTGATAGGTCCAAATTTTAAATGCAGATAACTTCTACACTATTAATTGGATTTCAACCAAATTTTGTATGTATATGTGTACATAAATAGATATGACTGAGTGTATTCTTAAGAGCCACCAGGGCTGCCAACTGTTAATAATTGCTCCTTCTATTTTCTTCATCCAAATACCAATATATCTGAAAGTATGCAAGCCGACAGCTTTAAACTATGCACACGTATAGTACCTGATATTTTAGGTTAATTTGGAGTAACTTATATACTTCAGTTATACCAACATGATTCTAAGCCTGCTGATAGGACCAATATTTAAATACATGTAACTTCTATACTATCAGTTGGATTTCAACCAAATTTCTTTTGTGCTATGTGTAACATAACAGATATGACTATAAGTTTTCTTAAGAGCAATCAGGGCTCCCAACTGTTAATAAATGCTGTCCATATTTTTTACCCTAATATCAATATATCAGAAAGTATGCAAGCCAACAGCTCTATACTTTGCACACGTAGAGCACGTGCCACTCTAGATTAATTTGGAGTAATTAAGTCAGTGCTGCCAACATTATTCTATGCTTGCTGATAGGTACAATTTTAAAATACATGTAACTTCTATACTAACAAAGGGATTTCATCCAAAATTGGCACAACAAGATATAATAATATTTCCGATTATTTCTAACCAGCACATGCATGACATTGTTGCCAACGTGCTTTTACGCGTGCTGATAGATCCAATGTCTAACTGCATGTAACGTCCATTGGACTTCAACCAAATTTTGTATTCTGTACCTTAAGAGATGGAACTAAGAATATATTCAGTCACCAGGGCTGCCAACTTTAGTGCTCTATTAGGCTACATTATACCAGGAATATTTCGAACTAATTAGACATTTCGATATTACCAACTTAATTTCGTCATTATTCTAGTTATTGGGGCATGGTGGCTCAGCGGTCTAGCTGTATGCCTCTCACAAAGGCGGTCCGGGTTCGATTCCCAGTCAATGCATGTGAGATTTTCGGAGTGAAATGCCATGTCCTGTGGTTCGGATTCCACGTAAAAAGGAGGTCCCGTGGCTCATAATCACAAGATTCACGGTCACGTAAAACTACAATCTTCTTCTTTTCATTATTCTAGATAGGTTACTGTACAATAATCATTGGCATGAAAAGTAGGCTCTTTAGTTCGTCACGGAACTTCTTGTTTTTAATAACAAATTGTGACTGATTTGAATTCCTTAATTCACTCTAATAATTTTCACACTTCTGTAGGTCAAGTAGTATTCTAAAACCCGATGTCTAGAGACAACTGCTTGTCCCTTTATCGAGGTTTGTCGAGAAAATAAGAAAGAAAGAAAGAAAGAAAGAAGGAAAGAAAGAACGAAAGAAAGAAAGAAGGAATGAGAAAACAATGGCTAGAGCCCTGCGCGGGTAAACAGAACGACTTTTTACCGCATTCCCAAGTTTGTTATCTGAATCTACTGGCAATACAATACTATGTTTAATTAGATAAAGCATAAATAACTAAAGCAACATATTTAGAGACATTTGTGGAAAAAGTCGTTCCCTTAGACTGTGTATGTCATGTGCTTCTTCTTTTTCTTGCGTTACGGCCAACTAAGGACCACGTTATTTCAACTGGTTTCTGCTTTGAGCTTTAACATTCGCCCAGTACTGCCGCATGAATTCTCCATGTTGTTGCTTCCTTTCTTCTGTCCACTTATTGCCTGTTTTGAGCTTAGGTTTCTCTAGGAAACTCCGGTGAGTTGTAAGTTTCACCTTAAATTTTACACGTTCCAGTACATCATCACTTGTAATCCCAATTTCTTTCAAATCTCTGTCAACTTCAGTGAACTATGCCCCCTTTGTTTTCTTCTCTAGAAAGTATGTAAAGATCCTGTTTGTCAAACTTACAGAGCTCATTCGTGAAATGTGGCCATAAAATGAAATTCTTCTTTTTCTCATCACACATGTGTAGAGCTCGTGGTTGTGCCGTCTCCTGTATTCATCGTTTTCTTTTACTGGGCCCAAGATTTTCCTGAGAATCTTTCTTTCTTTAGCTTCTAGTTTCTCCATAAGTCATGTGCTATGTTTTAAAATGAATTTTTTCCAGCCAGAAATGCAACCCTTCCTGTTCGGAGTGTAAATTATGCTTAATGACATAATTTGAATAAGACTAGCATAATTCGTGTTACATTTGTCATGAAAAAAAAAACATAATGGAAAAATATGATATGCCATAAGATCCGGGTCCTAATAATGGTATTCAACAAGTTCGGATTGTATTCTAAAAACTATCCGCAAATTTTCTCCAAACATTATCCACAGCTTATCCGCTATCCGCACAGCAATGCTAACTATATCCGCACGGCGAAAAATTTTGCTGATATCCGCATCCGCGTAGGGCTTTACATATAGCCTCCATACATAAATGGTATACAGTAAGATAAGAAGCCATGTCGAAACAGTTACTCCATGACCTCCTGAGTCGTTGGTAATGAAACAATAAAGACAGCCATGGTTTACTTAAGGAGCCCAAGGTTGCAGGTTCGAAACCTGGCGCAGTCAGCTGGCATTTGAGTGTGCGCAAATGCGAGGGAGCCGTGTCAGTAGATTTACTGGCACGTTAAAGATCCCCTTCGGGGCAAAATTCCGGCACCCCGGTGTCTCTAAAAGCCAGTGTAGGCTAGTTAAAAGGGACGTAAAACCAATAATATCATTATTGTTTACTTAAGGGATAACCATCACCTCTATTAAAGTTCTGTGGTTGTTTACTTATTTTAATCGACTCCCGAATCATACGAGTTGTGAAATGTTTCTCCATACAGGTGACAAAAGTTTAATCAAAAAGAATTCGATGGTCATTCTGTATGGCATGTTCAGCCACCGCAGACTTGTCTGGTTGGCAAAGACGTAAATGTCGACGATGTTCATTGACCCTTGTAGTGATTCAAGGAACAACGAAATTCGACATGCATGCTACCCTCTGGGTGTCAAATTACAAAGCTTGCACCCGGCATCCGAGGCCATACGATATTATTATTACCCTTGTTGTGATTCTCCTACACGTCTGTCCAATAAATACCTAACCACAGGAACATGAAATCTTATATACTCCAGCACAGTAAAGACCAACTGAATCCTTGACTGATCGCATGGATTTGCATACGGTGACATTAGGCTTGAATATGGTTTTGATATTGTGTCTTCTAAGAATATTGCTAATCCTGTCCGTGACAGATTTCACGTATGGCAGATAGACCAATTTCACAGGAGGAGGATTCTGCGATAATCTGGCTTTCGTTTTAGGATGCAACACTTCATTAATCTGTCTCATCAAGTAGCCTTTCTTCTAGCAAGTATCGGCTAGAAATGTAAGTTTACTGTCTAACTTATCCTTTTCACACACCGTCTTTGCTCTGTTAACAAGAGTGTCAAGGGCAGCCCGTTTCTGACAAGGATGGTGGTGAGAGGACCCATGAAGATATCGATTTGTCAGAAACGGGCTGCCCTTAACACTCTTGTTAACAGAGCAATGACGGTGTGTGAAAGAGATAAATTAGACGGTGAACTCGTGTTCCTGGCAGATAATTTCCAGAAGAATGGCTACTCTATGAGGCAGATTCATGAACTGTTTTAAGAGAAGACCATCCTCGGTGGCCGAGAGTGCTAATGCGCTAGCTCGTGCCTCGCTGCATCGAGAGAGCGTGAGTTTGAGTCTCTGTAAATGGTTTTCATGGTTTCCCATTTTCACCACCAGGTAAAGGCCGGGACGGTTCCTTTTAACAGGTCTACGGCCGACTTTCTTACAAAATCTCTTTGCTACCCCTTCCTTAATTAGACCCAAGTTAGCAATTGTCAGAGCAATCGGCCTGTCATCATCCCCAGTTGTATCTGCTGACAAAAGTGTGTTCACCTCCCAGAC
The DNA here is from genome assembly GCA_946902985.2 of Meconema thalassinum. Taxonomy (NCBI): domain Eukaryota; kingdom Metazoa; phylum Arthropoda; class Insecta; order Orthoptera; family Tettigoniidae; genus Meconema; species Meconema thalassinum. The sequence continues at coordinate 1,735,204,046 of OX336388.2, read as the reverse complement.
ACGACGTGCAGGTCGCCCACGGGCGCCAACTAGACAGGCCTGCACTCGGCCTCTCCGGAGGCCAGACGATCATTAATCATACCTCCAAGATACCGCCCTTGCGACGGTAGAGGAATGATGCTTCGCACAGTCCGTGAGTAAAGCCGAGCTGGGAGGATACGCGATTATAATATAATTTTGACAATATTATAAACACGAAATCATCATCTATGGGGCCGATAACCTAGATGTTAGGCCCCTTTAAACAACAATTATCATCATCATCATCATCATCTATGTAATATATATTTGATGTTCCATACCATGAGTAGCGAGAACAATTTAAGCGTAATCCACAGATATTAAAGTTCGGTTTTAAAAGACAATTCATTTAAAGAAATCGGCTAATTCTTTTGAGATTCTTTCTGAACGTCTTTATCCGTAATTGCTTCCATCCGACATTAATCGGAGAATAATGGAAGCCAGTCTGTGCTCCGATTGGCTGGCATGTTGACTGCAGGACCTGTTTCTGTCAATTGCTTCATTAACGAGAATGGGCGGGACGAGCCGAAAGGAAAATTACATCGGAATAAATTAAATCTGAGGAAGAATTTATTTATTGAAGGAATGAATTTTCAATGAAATGAAGAGAGTTATATTAGTATTAGGATGAAGAAGGAAATACTGCATTGCACGTAACTGCTGGAGTGCATTCGTGATAGCCGGAGGAGAGAGATGGAGAAAAATGTGCTCAAGATGGAACAAGAATTCGATAATTCTAAAGGAACGAGTAAGAGGTAAATGACAGGCGTGGATGAAAGGAGTCTTCAAATGATTTATAACAGCGTACAAGAGTTATGGATGAGAACGTTCTTACGGAAGCTTTGAAGTGCTCGAAAATGAAGACAGACTTCAGAAGCAGGCAACATTCACAATATTCTCTCCACAACTCGAAGGTGAACTTGTGTACGAGTGGTAACAATAACACAATTTCCACGCAGTTTACGCGAACTTTCCAGGAGTATTATTCAAACATTTGAAATTAATCACATATTTTGAAAGTTATTTCTCAGGAATGCCGAATCATTTGTCGAAGATCACCTGGTATATACCAAATGGTAGGCTATATCTTTCAATAACAGCTTATGGTACTTTGTAAAATGGTAGGCTGTTTGCCAGTCAAGCAATTTCTATTGCGTTCAATATCAATGAGATGACCGCCTCGTTGCGTAGTGGTTAGCATTCATGGCTGTCACCGTGGAGGCCCGGGTTCGATTCCCGGCTCTGCCAAGAAATTAAATACACTCAGCCTTGTGAGGCAAAAATGAAAAAAAGGCGTGTTCGATTCCTACCTTGCCATCCCGGAAGTAGTTTTCACCTCCAGGCAAAATTCCGGGATGGTCCCTAACTTGCGGCCACGGCCACCTCCTTCCCAATCCTCATCTGAGTTACATCTACACACACTAATACAGCCATGACAGTGACACAGGATTTCAGACAAAATTCTACACACACCCACGTACATGGAGCTAAATGACCAACATGTCGCAAATCTCCTAAAACGAATCAACAACTGCAACAAAAATAAAGATAGCTGATTTATGAATTGACATTCCTTTAAATAACATCAGATAATGGATTCTGGAAGAACAGATGTTGTTGTTGTTGCTTATTTTAAGGGCTGCGACATCATGGTCATATAGCGCCGTGCATTATTGTGTGTGGAATTTGTGTGATAAACTGTGTTATTGTACTAGTGTGTGTATTTGTAAATAGAGAATTTTCTTGCTCCAACTTCTCTGCAGAGATCACCAGTCTTCTAATCAACTTTAATAATTGTTCCGTTCATATCTTTTAATTTCAAATTCTGAGAGTGCATCGTTTATAAGTTTCGTCAGTACACTAACTTTGCCTTCTCGAAGATGATTCTATCTGTTTTTCGATCACAACGTGGTGTTGCGGCTGGCGTTCTTGGCTGTCGCCCTGGAGGTACGGGTTTGATTCCTACCTTAGCCATCCTGGTTTCAGAGCATATAGCCTTCTGAAAATGAAAATCCACAGCCTGCTTCCAGTCTCCGACCGGGTCAGGGATGGAATGAATGAAGCCCCCATCTAGTGGCGAGGATATGGACTGTGCCGGCTGCCGAGGCCTGACGCACTCCTCTGGGGCAATGATTAAATGAATGACAGATGAAATGAAATGATAGTGGAGAGTGTTGCTGGAATGAAAGTTTGACAGGGAAAACCGGAGTACCCGGAGAAAAACCTGTCTGCCTCCGTTTTGTCCAGCACTGATCTCACATGGAGTGACCGGGATTTGAACGACGGACCCAGCGGTGAGAGGCCGGCGTGCTGCCGCCTAAGTCACGGAGGCTTTAGCCTTTTGCCTACTGCAAGAGCAAAATAGCAGTACTATAAATAGCAAGCATGAGCAATTTGTCTTCACGCTCTCGTGTTCTAAAACGGGCGCGACCTCTGGCGTCGTAATAATAATGGTCGATGTTACTTGGTGGGATCGCATAATTATATACAATAAATAGAGTTTGTACTTAACATTTTATAAATAGAATTTTCATGCAACTGGTTTTGCCATTTGGTATCATCATGAGAAATAAGTACAGATGTGTGCACATTATTAGACTCGACGCCCGGTTCCCAAAATTACATTCATGCTTTTCACAGCTTAATGCACTAAATATGTTTGCAAGGCGGTGAAATTACTTCCAATGTTTATCCAAGAGTCTTAATTATATTTTATTTTAAGAAACTGAAATAATATGATTTATTTAGAATTTCCACTAACAGAGGAACTTTGCTACTGCAAAATACCACACGTTTTGTTTTGATTACTTCACTCTACTTTTCATGTGAATTTAGAGCTCCCGGTTTGGAGTCACTTTACTGATGATCTGCTTTTGAACTATTCAAAGATACCTGAACTATGGATTGAAATCACCTGACTTAGAGGGTGCCGGCCCCGTGGTGTTCGGGTAGCGCGCCTGCCTATCACCCGGAGGCCCCGGGTTCGATTCCCGGCTCCGTCAGGGATTTTAAAACTGACGTGAGCGTTGGAACAGGGTGCACTCAGCCTCGTGAGGACAATTGGGTAGCTGTCTAACAGTGAGGCAGCGCCCCGATCACGAAAACCCAGATTAAAGGCCGACGGGACCTGATGCGCTGATCACGTGTCACCCCAATATCTGCAGGCCAAATGGCTGGGCAGCGGTTGCTTGGTCAGCCTTAGCCCTTCATGGGCTGTATAGTGCCAGTTTTTGTTGTTGTTGTTGTTGACTTAGGGGGTAGGCCTATATTCCAATGTCAATGAAGAATTAGAAACCAGCCAAGCTCAGGTATCCCTCGGAATACCCAATTCTGAAAGTTTCCAGTCACAATTCCTTATGGGAAAAGGTGTATGTCAATAAGGGAGAAAAAAACATTACTAAGTAGCGTTACAATACAATGATTTTGAATAAAAAATTCTGAACGATTTAAATTCTTTATTTGATTGTAATAATTTGCACACCTCTGTAGCTAATATACCAAAGAGTCCGGCACCGAGGCGAATTGGTTAGCAGGTTTTGGTTCCCGGCCATACCGAGGTGATTTTAATCTCCTTTGGTTAATTCCCCTAGCTTGGAGACTGGGTGATAGTGATGTCTTCGTGAAAAAAAATTGACAGTCAGTCTGAAAGACTAGACTTTGTATCATTTTAAATGCTACAAATGCTACAAATGCTGAAAAATGCTGGGTGAAAGCCTCATGATCATGCAGCGAACTGCGTGAACTCAAACTCCATTAGCAAGTGCAAACCAAGGTCAAAGGAGGTAGCTGGCTGGATGACGTCACGCTCACCAGGGCACGCGGGGAAAGGAGGATGCTCAAGTGGTACTATGACGTCACACACCTCAGTGCATTCTCGGTCCATTTCATCCCGTCGTCGTAACGTAACGCCATACCTCAGCGTAAGGACAAAGTTGACAAGATCATTTAAAATGGTAAAATATTGAAAGTAGCGTGAAAGGCATAAGAAAAACAAAAAACGTAACTTACAATGAACGGAAAATATTTTCAAAATCCTTTATGTTCGACGGTGTCGAAATGTAAATATTATATGTCAGAAAAACTGTATCATAATGAGGGTCATTATAACACTATTTTTCATTATGAAACAGTTTCTCCCACCAATCAGAGCTGGAAACAGTTGTGTGACCAATTAGGTAAGGATACCATCGCATCTGCTCCGACTTCCACGGCCTCCTATTTTAAATGTCACTGCGTGGCTAGTGTCATAGTGGGGTATTTGAGGAGGCTATGGTCAAATACAAGGTATTCTCTCCGTCCCATGCGCTCTGTTCAGTACATAAAACTGGCGAAATCTCGACAGATATTTATGAATATTTATGTTCGAACATAAAATAGTTATAATTATCGTCGAACATAAACAGTCGTATGCAACTCGCCTATAATGGTAATTAAGACACTCGTTTGGAAATTATAAAACTAGCTTCCCTCCTTTTATAAACATTCTCGTATATTAATTATTGCCATTATAGGCTCGTTGCATAATGTACTATTACAATGTTACAATGTTTTTTGTTGTTGTTGTTGTCGTGTAGCCTCCTGAGAGGCCGAGTGTAGGTCTTTCTAGTCGACGCCCGTGGGCGACCTGCGCGTCAGGAGGAGAGATGGAATGGATGAAGATTAATGAAACTGGGCAAGGATGTGGAAGGAAGCGGCCGTGGCTTGTCAGAAGGTACTGTCCCAGTATTTGCCTGGTGTTGAAAATGGGAAACCACGGAAAACCATTTCAAGGACAGCCGACGGTGGGGCTCGAACCCACGCGTCTACCGAGTCAGCAGAGAGCTTGGCCCCTTGACCTAACGCAGCGCTTTAGCCCGTGTAGCCACTACTGTCGGTAATGTTACAATAAAAACGGTGCAATATAAAATAGTACGGCCTTAGAGGGCATAGACAAGAGGGGGCGGACTATGTATGTTTGAGTATCCAAGCAGTGGGGTTGTAGTGGATCACCGAGACCAAAGACAGACAGCGTAAGGAACATGGTCAGGATATCGGAAGGAAACAAAAAGACAAACTAGGTAAGAGTAACGATCCCGTCACGAGAAAAGAAAGGAGCTTGGAAATTAGGTCATTTAATCAGTGTACGATTTAGTCTAATAGAGTTTATATTCAGCACATAGTAGTTAAAAAATCTAGAGTACACTCAATTAATCTGTAATGAGCACTGTGCTATTTAGCGTTAAATCCAATAATTAAAATCCCTGTGCTGTTTAGTGCTGGAGATTGAGGATTAAAATATAATATAGCAGTGTAACTGGGGACCAGACGCAAAGCCTCCATTTGGTTACAATTTTCTGTGTATTCCTAACTATGTTTGAGGCTACAATGTGGACTGCTTGCCCTTCTATTCTTTGATTGATTGATTGGTTGAATGATTGAATGAATGATTGATTCGTTCCTTTCTACCTTCCTTGCTTGTGTAGTTAATTAGTCAACATAGTGGCGCAGTCGCTAGCACGCTTGGCTGTCACTGTAACCGTCGAGGTCCGGGTTCTGCTAAGTAATTTAATTCTGGTCTGAGGCACAAATGAAGAAAGGCGGGTTTGGTTTCCACCTCAACTAACCTGGAAATGGTTTTCTGAGTTTTTGTACTTCTATTTCAGGCAAATTGCAAGTTCATTCTTAACATAAGGTCACTTCCACCTCATACACAAATTAGGACCCCAATTATAAAATGTAATACGCACAATATCACCCCCACCCCGCCCCACTGAAAATGGGGATTCATGGGCCTCCCCCGTAAATTAAAAAAAAATGTAATTAATAGGTAGATTCCAAATTCGTTTGAGGGACATTTACAACAACTAAGTTCTGCCCAATTTTTACTTTGAAACCTGAATTTCGTTAGAGATGAGCTAATTAAAACTATTTTAAAATGTTCTATTCCTATAAGTACGGATGCCTATTGACTTTCTTACTTTCTTAACAAACCAATCATACTAATATTTGAACCTTTAACTTTTGTCTTTAACTAGTATACTATTCACTTAAAATCCACTTGCCTTTCACTTGAAATGAAGCCTGCACTGGCTGGTGGCTCCTTTGCTCATAACGGGACCGCCACCACAATTACACAAGTTATCAGACAGATCACACACACAAGTTTAGTGACCGTGATGTCCAAGCCTCTGATTGAAACAAGAGCAATTCACCAGGTCTGAGTCTGTGAATGAATATGGGTGCTTTAACTTTTAGCATGATACCTCGACTGAGTGGACTGCAAGACACCCGGAAAGAGAGAGAGGATAGTAAACAATCCTAATTGATAGTCAACGATTATTCCATTAGTTGGTCATATTTTGCCTGTGGCGATGTACGTGAGAAGCTGGAACTTCACGGCTGTCTGTAGCACTGGACAATACCTCAGGGGATATACTGGTTCTGTTCTCCTGCAGGACGTGGTTTGTCTGATTAAGCTGCGTGTGTATACAACTGTGCTGCAAGGATAACATTCCAGGGGTATACATTCTTCTATCACCCCTTAATGTCATTCCAAATCAAGGGTGTTTCTTTATTTTGGGTGAGCAATGGGAGCAAGTTCTTATACATTTATGAAACATCAGGTCGAAAGTTATCTATTGCCATTATCGTTCCAATTAGAAACGTCTGACACCTTTAGTTATCAGTCTCGCGTGCTTGTGTGTGTAAGGTATCTGTTTGACTGCTTTCGTTAAGGATATCCTGGGCAAGTTGGGACAGCGAGAGTGCTTCGGAGAAAAAGGGATGATTGTTGAGTTGGGCTTTGCGGAGGTAGTTTAGACGGAGATTATGTATAGAGGAGAGAATGGGGCTAAAGGTGAAATATGGTTCAAAGTCGGCAGATGGGAGGTCATAGGGAAGATGGTAGGCGATCCGAATGGCATGTCGATCTAGCTTTGGGAGCTTAAAATAGAGCGGTGGGAAGGCGGCCAGCCAGGAGAGGGAAGCGTATTGAATTATAGGACGGATGAATACTTTATAAATATTGATGATTTGGGTGGGTTTGAGTCCCCAGGTATGTCCTATAAGGGTTCTGGTAGCAGCGAGGCGGTGGTGGGCACGTCTATATTGGGAAGTGAGATAGTGGTTCCATTGTAGGTTATTTTGGAATAATATGCCTAGGTATGTGAGGGTGGAGGTTTCGGGAATCGGAATATTATGAAGGGTGAGTTTTGTCTCGTCCTTGTACGCCATAATATAATCATAATCTTAATAATAATTTAATAATATAGGGATAGGGATATAATAGACCTTTAGTACCACACCCACCCGTGTAAATCATGTGAAAAAATTCAAGAGTACCCCTTGACCCCCTTAAGCGCATTATATACGTATTGATGAATTTTACAGCTTAAGTTGGTCCCGCGATAACCTTATAGCCGTTTGCGAACGTTCACAGTAATATAATTGCGTCTTACAGAAATAGATGGACTTCTGAGATTGTGTTGCCATGGTTACCGGCTCGCATCCTTTCAATAGATTAATACATGAAATTAGTTTTCAGGGTATATCTCAAAAACTGTTGGTTTTAGGACCTTAAAATGTGGTTTTCGGGGCCCATAGGGCTCCCGAGTTTTGTTTCTCACATTGAGACGCTGAAAATGAGCTTTGTCTCTTCTTTCTACGCCCATTTCAGCATGCATTTTAAGGGGGTAGGCCCTCTTCTATGAGAGGTATGGAGAAGAGTTACATCAATGATTACTTTCGTGCCTCTGATGTACATCTGTACCAAATTTTACGCTTATCCACCGAGCCGTTCTCGAATGATGCGCGTGCAAAGTTGTACACAGACAAACAAACAAACAAACAAACAAACAGACAAACAGACAGACAGACAAAAATTTTGTTTTTGCGCGCAACCGTCGTAGACCAGTCTGAAACGCGTTAAAAACACAAATTTCCGTGGAAATTCAGAAATAAACAGACAAACTTTCATTTATATAGAGAGACTAGCAGAAGTACCCATTCTTCGAACGGTCTTCGGTATTAATAGCCAGACGTTATCAATTGAGCTACTGTTGCAATGGTTAGGGGCTTGGAACCTGTTTGTCGACAAAGAAAAATGATTATTTAAAATGTGCTCTCAAACTAAATTTACCTAACGTGTACTTCCTGACGTGAAAATAAAATTGAAAACCTCGTAGACGAATCGCAATACACGTCACATACAAACTGACCCCTACCGTTGTGTCAAGTGCTCAACCACAGGAAGACCCCTTTTGTAAATTATAAAGGCTTGTGGTGCATGAAAATTCAGGTTTTTTAGCCTCCAATGGCCCAAATTCCTAAAAGCAGCAAAAATTGTCTACTATTTCAAATCAGGAATTTTTGAAAATAATGTTGCTGTTTGGAGATATAATAGACCTTCTGTATGACATATCGCACGTGTAAGTCGTGTGAAAAAATCTAGGGTACTCCTTGTACCCCTTAAGCGCATTGATGAACTTTACAGTTTTAGTTGGTTCCGTGATAACCTTATAGCCATTTGCAAACTTTCACAGAAATTTAATAAATGGAGTGGCATTACTTCTTGCAGAAATAGATGGAAAGTTGGATGCCACCTCTTGAGATACTGTTGTCATGGTTACTGGCTTGCATTCCTTCATTAGTTTATTAAATGAAATTAGTTTTCTGGGAATATCTAAAAAACTGTTGGTTTTAGAGCCTTAAAATGTAGATTTTGGGGACCCTTTACGGCTCTTTAGGGGACCCGAGTTTTGTTTCTGACACCAAGGGGCTGAAAATAAGCTTTGTCTCGTCGTTGTAGGCCGTAGTATAATAATAATAACTAGATGAAACCCGTCAAAACATGACGGACAATGGAAAACAAATTTACTGAAGAAGCTTCTTATATAAGTTACATTCCTTGTACGATTACTTTTTAGCACTATTGCAACTTTAAGGGCGTCAAAAGATAGCACTCTCAGCATTGCAACATATTGCTGGTCATGACTGAAAACGTGATGAGGTCATCATCATCTTGCACAGTTTCCAGCCACTGGCCGGGTCTGTTTGGAACACAAGCCTCTCCAACGTCTTCTGTCTTCCCACCATCTCTCAGCCTCCACCCTTATCCAGTCTTCTCCTCTCTTCTTCACGGTCTGGCTGCGTGGCTCAGGGGTAACGTTCTCGCTTACTGAGCCCAAGGTTGCAGGTTCGAAACCTGGCGCAGTCAGCTGGCATTTGAGGGTGCGCAAATGCGAGGGAGCCGTGTCAGTAGATTTACTGGCACGTTAAAGATCCCCTTCGGGGCAAAATTCCGGCACCCCGGCGTCTCTAAAAGCCAGTGTAGTTAAAAGGGACGTAAAACCAATAACATTATTATTATTATTATTCACGCTTTCTTCCACCCCCTTCAGCCACCTGTCTCTCGGTCTCCCTCTTGGTCTCTTTCCTTCACACTTCGTCTCGTGTATCCTCCTGGGTATCCTCTTCTCCTCCATTCGTTTTACATGTCCATACCATCTAAGTCTAGATTTCTCTATACCATTCTGTAATGGTTCCTCCTTCATTAATTCCCTGGTCCTCTCATTTCTTATTCTGTCCCTCTTTGTAGCTCCAATACTTCTTCTCAAGAACCTCATCTCACTGGCCTGTATTTTGCTCTTCTCCCTTCCTTTCATAACCCAGGTCTCCGAGGCATACGTCAGGATAGGGACATAGTACGATATATGATCTACTTGCTGTTCTGAGGGACATCCCTGCTCCATAACATGCTTCTCACACTCCTCCGGAATGCTTCTGCCTGTCTCCCCCGCTCATTTATTTCTCTACCGTTTCTTCCATTCTCTTGTATCAGGCTTCCCAGATACTTGAAACTCTCCACTTTCTTCAGCTGTTCCCCACCAATTGTTATTCCCGTTGTGGTCCTTTCCTTCTTCCTTGTTGTGATCACCATCTCACTCTTATTTATGCTAAATTTCGTCCCATATCCTTGTATTATTCCTTCCCACACGTCCAACTGTTCCTGTACCTCCTCCTCCTTGTTTCCACAATCATCAAATCATCCGCTAACACCATTGCTTTCATCTTACGTTCCCCAATTACTTGTGCCGCTCGGGTCATTATGTCATCCATCACCACAATGAAAAGTAACGGTGACAGTGCACTTCTTTGTTTCAGGCCGTTTCTCTGTTCCACCCAGTCCGATCTCTCTCCTCCCACTTTCACACAGCTCACGCTTCCCTTGTACATCTCTTTTATCCTCATTATAGTCCATGTTTCTACTCCTCTATCCTCCAGGGACTTCCATACTTTGTTTCTGCATACACTGTCATATGCTTTCTCAATGTCCAGGAAGGCCATCAGTAGATCTGTTCCATACTCATAGTGTTGTTCTTGTAACTGACTTACAGCAAAAATCAAATCCACTGTGGACCTTCCTGCTCTGAAGCCATGTTGTTCTTCCCTCATCCCTCCTTCTATCCTTGTCCTAATTCTCCTTTCTAAAACTTTCTCAAACATCTTTGCACAATGACTCATCAGTGATATTCCCCGATAGTTTCTGCATTCTGTTCTACTACCTTTCTTGAAGATCGGGACAATTATTCCCTTTTTCCAGTCCTCTGCGGTCTTCCTTTCCTTCCATGCTGCCTTCATCACTCGGTACAACCATTGTATCCCCACCTCTCCTGCAGCTCTCACCATCTCCACACTCAACTCATCCACACCCGGTGCCTTCCCTCCTTACATCTTCCTCACTGCATCTTCCACATCTTTCCATGTTAAGTCCTTCTCTGTTTGCAGTTCATCTACTGTACCTCTTCCCCGATTTATTCTTCCTCGCCGTGGTTTCCATTTGGGTTCAGGAGTTCTTCAAAATATTCTTTCCACATTTTCTTCAGTTCTTCCCTATTTTCTATCCCTTGTCCCCTTTTGTTCACCATTCTGACATAATCCGTAGGATCCTTCCGCCTCTCATTCTTTACCATCCCATACAGGACCTTTTTTGTACCTTCACTATCCTGCTGGTCATGAATTAAAACGTGATGAGGTAAATAGCCCAATACGTTCAAGAGTTTCTCCTTGAGCTTGATTGATTGTGATAAAGTAGGCCGAGCGAATAGGACATTGTTGCCTATTAAAAGAAAATGTACTGTACCTGCAAGTGTTTTATCGGAAGGTGTTAAATCAAGTCGTAGGATTTGAGCTCTCTGCCTAATATTACTGCACCTATTATATCCGAATCCAAGCAATTTCTTACATATTTCTTACAATTAATATATTACCATATATGAGTCCTTGGGAAACGTTCAAATTTCTAAGGAGCATAACTATGGCTCAAACGTTCGGAGTATGTGGAGGCGAATCACTTAATTCCAAGGAATTGAAAAATTCAATAATAGGGAAATGAAGTAACTGGCTTTCATCTTCAGTATCCAATCTGTTAACGCTGATGTATGTGTTTGAACTACTGGATATAAGTTCAATGACTTTTAAATTAATATCATTACATTGTTGCAGCTTGGCAAATATTTTATATTCCAGCAGATCTATTTTACCCTCACAACAGTAAAGACCAAAGTAACCACGCATAGATTTTACGCAAGAGAAGTACAATGTAGAACAATGTTTACATTTGATCGTCAAAGACCTTACAGTACACTTTACTGCATAATATCTGGAATTGTTTCTGAAATGGCCTATTTATATTGGATTTTAAATGTGGCTTCGTATTATTCGATAACACTATAGTGTCCTGCAATAACGGAGCCGCTAAATATTAAATGGCAAATAATACTTCCATTGCCGAAATCAACTCCGTAGTTAGACTCAGTACTCTAAACAAATAATCATTTAACAATTGTCTTATACAATGAAGTTCAACATGACCGTCCAGAGACTTTCATACTCAAGTTGGTTGGTGAGGAGAATGCGATGAGACTGATCGCTTAAAATAAATTCCTTATAATTGTTCCTGCCAGCGAAATTTTTTGCGATAGCTTGAAAACGCAGCTCAGAATGACGTTCTTCATTTAGTTATAAACAGTACGAAACTGCTCTAAATAAGCAATTTCCATCACCTGTTATAGGTTATGACAGTACATTTTGCAGGGGAACATAGAATCACTTCGCCAACTACTGGAACGACCATAGGCCTATACTCAATACTCACTTCGGCAGTCACCCTAATGGAGGCAGTTTTTGAATTATATGTCCCGTGCATGTCAAAAATCGTATTAACACATGGAGGCCCACCTATTCTTGTCTATCGCCCCGGAGACCCGGGTTACATTTCCTGCTCTGCCAAGAAATTGAATTCTGGTCTGAGGGCAAAAACGGGGCACATTCAGTCTCTTGAGGTATAACTAAGAATAGGAAGGTTTAATTCCCACCTCGACAATCTTGGATGTGGTTTTCCGTGGTTTCCCACTTCCACTTAAGGCAAATACCGGGATGGTTCCTAACTTAAGGCCTTGGCCGTCTCCTTGCCATTTACCACCTTAATTACAAATACACACAGTAATGCAGCCATCACAATAACACAGGTTATGAGAGAACATTTCACACATACACACCCAAGTACACAGGGCTGAGTGACCACGATGTCGGAGCCCTTCAAACGAATTATGTTTGCCAAATGTCTCTTATGGCGAAAGCAATTGTGGACACGCGCGAGTGCCTGGAAAACTACTTTTTTCTTTAATAATTTAAGAGTATATCGACGATGCATAATTATAACTTTTAGTCTAGGACGCTAATAACTTGACCACCGAAGCATTGGGAAGAAATTGCAATATTAAGGTACATAAACAACATAGCCTACACATTCAACTGTCGGTTAATGTTCCTCAAAATTTCCCTTCTTAAATATTCCCCTCCTTTATAATTCTCCATTACGTGAAAACGTGCCATGTCTTGGGTTTTAAATATATCGATGCAATGGTGCTGCCATCTGCTGTCAGTTACTGGAACTATATGGGCGATGTACTGCCATCTGTTGTCAGTTATAGGAACTGATTGCAGATATTTAAACGGCGTACTGAGGACAACAGTTTGCTCTTTTGATCACATGCTGTAATGCAATGGTAAAACGGAAATAAAACGTATTGAGAGGGAATGTAGAAATATGTATCTTTTACAGACATAAAACCTTACTAATACTCCTTGATTAAACAATATTTCAATGGTAAAAAAATACATACATCGGCGAGGGCTGGGATCAAACCGGCGAACCTAGGAATCACAGTCTGTCGCCTTAACCACATAGCTACTCGCGCAATCTTATTCAGCAGCAGACGCAGCCATTCATTATCTTCAAAAGCTGCTGTCTGAAGGAAATAATCCATTTCATTATCCAAATAAATCAATGTTGCACATTCGTATACGTTCATACTGTTATTATATTTTTTATTGCCAGAACTTGGTTAATGTATGTTTTCAATTACATGGAAGCTTATTAAATAACTTACATTTTAATGGAATTCTCACCGCCATTTTGTCATGACCTCAGGCGGATTGTGCGCATGCGTGAGGGCCAAGAATTCTGCTATTTTCTATATTAATTCAAAAATATACCGAGAGGGAATGTAGAAATATGTATCTTTAACAGACATAAAACCTTACTAATACTCCTTGATTAAACAATATTTCAGTGGTAAAAAAAATATCTCGGGGAGGGCTGGGATCGAACCGGTGGACCTTGGAAACCCAGTCTGTCGCCTTAACCACATAGCTACTCGCCCACTCTTGTTTAGCAGCAGACGCAGCCGTTCTTTATCATTAAAAGCCGCTGCCTGAAGGAAATAATCCATTTCATTATCCAAATAAATCAATGTTGCACATTCGTATACGTTCATACTGTTATTATATTTTACTGTCAGAACTTGGTTAATGTATGTTTTCAATTACATGCAAGCTTATTAAATAACTTACATTTTAATGGACTTCTCACCGCCATTTTGTCATGACCCCAGGCGGATTGTGCGCATGCGTGAGGGCCAAGAATTCTGCTATTTTCTATATTAATTAAAAAAATAAACCGTAATATATTTGTTTATTTTATAGACACTCTGCAAATCTAGAGGCCAAGAGCTTTCGTTAGAGTGCTCTACGAAGTAAATCGGTTCTGTCGTTCTCTCAATCTCGTGGTAACAAAAATCACCTTACTGTTTTAAATATATAGATTATAATAATAATATGAAAATATATGGATAGGGATATAATAGACCTTCCGTACCGCACCCGCACGTGTAAATCGCGTGAAAAAAATCTAGAGTACACCTTGACCCTCTTAAGAGCATTATATGACACTGATGAATTTTACAGCTTAATTTGGTTCCGTTATAACCTTATAGCCGTTTGCAAACTATCTCAGTAATGTAATAAATGGAATTGTATTGCGTCTTACAGCAATAGATGGACCTGTGAGATTCCGTTGACATGGTAACCGGCTTGCATTCTTTCGTTATTGTATTAAATTAAATTAGTTTTCTGGAAATATCTCAAAAACTGTTGGTTTTAGGGCCTTAAAATGTGGTTTTCAGGGACCCCGAGTTTCGTTTCTCACATTGAGGGGCTGAAAATGAGCTTTGTCTCGCCCGTCTACGCCTATTTCAGCAAGTGTTTTAAGGGGGTAGGCACCCATTTATTGGAGCTACAGAGAAGAGTTACATCAATGATTAGTGTCATGCCTCTGAAGGATATCTGTACCAAATTTTACGTTGATCCACCCAGCCGTTCTCGAGTTATAAGGGAACATACTTGTCCTCAGACAAACAGACAGACATACAGACAGACAGACAGACAGACAAAAAAATTATTTTCGCGCGCATCCGTCATAAAACAGTCTGAAACGCGTAAATAACGCAAATTTCCGTAGAAATTCAGAAAAAACAGACAAACTTTCATTCTTAGAGATAGAGATTATTAATTGAATCGTTAAGAATACACACTGTTTACAAAATTCAGAAGAACTAAACACATTTTATGAATTTCCTTACAATTCCTAACTTACTCATTAGTTTACAATTTTGCAATTATTAAATTATATTCTTACAATATGATAAGGACAGGTCCAAATAATATATTAAATTCTTACAGAGCAATAAGAGCTATCACATATGCCACTAAAAAGTGCAACCTTGTGTGTGGCATGCATGTCATTGATTATTATTTCTTAAAATTGTATAATGGCATCGTTGAATAACATGTTTTACTGTATTTACACTATATGCTTTATGTACTAATAATAATGAATAAGAAGGAAACTTGAATTGCTTTTGTACAAACTTGCAGGCTCAACTAATTATATTTTAAATTTTAATTTTGTTTTCACTGAGGAAATATTTCATATTCATTTCAGGCTTGCTTGATTTCATTTAAATCCTTTTTAATTCTTTTAATTTAAGGCGATCTTTTGAATGGAACAACAGGCAGTATACTACTATGTTTCCAAATACATTTTTTTTCATTGTCACAATCAATCTCCTTCGGAAAAATGTCCGAAATCTGGTAATTAGAAGAAGCAATGCTAACATTGCTTGTTGTTGCGTGGCGGAACTACAGTGAAAGTTAGGCAACACAGCTGATAAGGCCGCAACAATCAAATGCTAAAGTCATGCTCCGAACTTTGCATCACCAAATCTTAAAGCTTCCGTTTTGGATACGGGTTGTTCTTGCTCAAAGCCACACATATAATATGCACACAAGTTTTTTTTTTAAATATTCACAAGTGTAAATGAAGGAGAAATATTATTTATTCCCCCATTGTCCGGTTCCTATTCGGATTGAGAAAGAGGGATTGTTGGCTGGTCGGCAATTAACTATTGAAACCGCTTATGTCAACTGTAAAGCGGTAATAAATTACCTGACACACCAAGGAGGTCAACAATTTCAGATGGAGGAGCTTCCTTGGTGGAGTTGTCACTGGAATCCATGGATTAGAGTCTGCACTCTAGTGGGGCTGTCTAAGATAAACACCAACATCGCTTGCAGACAGTGTGGTGAGTTGTGTCTGGAACCTCCCAGTACTCAACATGGATTTCACGGACTTACTGAATACGAGAGATACGTAGAGTCGGTCTTTCTGGCTTGCTGTGAGAAGAGACTAGAAAATACTACAGGTACAGTATACAATTGTCTGTCAGAAATAATTTCTCAGCTAGAGGTTCTCCTTCCTCCAGTGGCTTCATTAGTGCCTACTGTTGTTTGAGAAGCATAACGTCAAGCTGTCAGACTGATTCCTGGTGACTTCCCTGTGGTCACTGTAATTTTCCTACCTTATTTCGTCCTACTACTTTCCAAGTCCCGAGACGAATCCTTCTCTTTTAGTCATCCTCTAAGTGTAGGGCAAATTGTCACTCAGCCCTTTAAATGATAGATTAGTGTTTTATTAAAGGGTTTGCGACATTGTGATCGTTTGCCTCGTGTAATAGGGTGCGTGTGTGTGTGTGTGTGTGTGCGCAGCGAATTTGTCTGATAGTCTGACTTATTATGGTGCCTGTAGAGTGTGCATGCATTTCTAGTTGTGGATAGGATTTGGATATAGGCAGCCGGTGTCTTACGTGAGATACTGTGCTGGCATTTACGTGGAATAGAAGTGAGACATCATGAGGGTAAAGTGAAAATCAAATCAACTACCCTTTTGTTGACCTCCTCAGGCTACGTGAAACAAATCTCAACATACATACAGAATTGAATGTTTTGAGAGAGCCGAGAATCAAACCTGTGACCTTTGGTAGAGGAGCTTCAATGCGTACCCTTAGACCAATGGTAGCATTTTAAAACAACAGTCACTATTATCATCGTTAACATAGAGATTTAGTAATACAGTCTAGCCTGGTTATAGTGAACCTCTGTATAAGAAAAACCTCTGTATTGGAAAGCAATGTCTTGGTCCCGTCATTTTTACGGTGAAAATCTCTATACATGATACTTTTGTACCTCTGTACTAGAAAGTTTTGTTGGACTTGTTTACCTCCGTATAGGAAAGGAAGTAGGTTCATGACCTCTACATAAGGAAGTGGTGCCCCGTTTTCCTTGTTGTTTTCCCTGTTTACTCTCTGCATCAGACTGCGTATTGTACTGTATTATCCATACCAATTTTACTGTACTGCATTGTTTCTATTGTCAGAGTTTTGTCTGTGTTTAGGAGTAAACGAGCTAGGGTATCATTACAATGTCTACTAGGTGGACACAACGTCTTACAACCTCCATATAAGAAAGTGGCTTGGATAAACTCGGGTAGGCCTATAGGACAACTTGTGTATAACAAAAAACTATATTATAATGAAAAATAACATTTCCCCCTTCAACTTTCTTGTCACCAGGTTCGACTGTATAAAATTTGAGCCACTTGTAGAGAAAACGTATAAGGAAAAGGGAGACCACGAAGATTTCTTTGTATCCCTCCACTTTGTCGGGCACAAATTTAACTTGAGTGCGACGAAGCTCAAACATCAGAGAAACACCAACGTCTCTAGTGATCCATCAAAGACTGAAATTCCAGTACTTAAAGCTTCATGTATCACACTTCCCGTGTGTTGTCGAGGAATAAGGCTTTCAGTTTGTTCACTGGGCCTGAGAGTTGTGCTGCTAGCGTCACATGGGACGTGAGTTGCTTGCCACAGCGCCAAGACGTCTGTCGAGCTTATTCAATTAGTTCCATGTCCGAATAAAGTAAAGCAAACAGACAAATAGTATGTCCACTTCCTTCACAGTGTACAGCTTTAATGAGTGTCTCGGCTTGTTGTGTTCTGACCAAGCAATATTCTATGTCAGAGTACAGACACAACATACGACTGCTCAGACTACATTTGTCATTGAGTTGGTTATGGTTGATTCTTTCTTTGTTTTTCGTTCTTATTTGTTTAGGCACATGGTAAATATTGGCCATCAGCCCCTTTAGTTGCTTATATGTTCAATTTGTATCAAAACCCGTGTTTCTATGAGAAATGTTTTCGTTAATTCATTTTTGGGGCTTAGGACATCTTTGACATCAACTCCGATTAGTTGGGAATGTGTTGAGTTTGTCTCAAAACCCTTGTTCCTTCGATAAATATTTTTGTAAATTCCCTTTAGGGGATTGGGATATCTTAGCCATCATCCTCGTGTAATTGGGTGTGTGTTGAATTTTCCCGATAACCTCTATTACTGTGATGACTGTAGTAGCGTGTGTTACTGTAATACAGACAGGCATAAGGTAGGTGCCAGCTGGCCCCATAGTGTTGTGGTAGCGCAGCTGCCTCTCACCCGGAGGCCCCGGGTTCGATTCCCGGCTCCGTCAGGGATTTTAGAAACTGACGTGAGGGCTGGAACGGGCTGCACTCAGCCTCGTGAGGACAATTGATTAGCTGTCTAACGAAAACCAAGGTTAATGGCCGAGGGGACCCGATGCGCTGATCACGCGCCACCCCAATATATGCAGGCCAAATGGCTGGGCAGCGGTCGCTTGGTAGGCCTAGGCCCTTCATGGGCTGTAGTGCCAGTTTTTTTTTAGGGTAGGTGCGCCAGGACTAGAAGTAAGGTAGGCTACTATCTTGGCATTTGCCTGGAGGGAATATGGAAAAACCCGGGGGAAAAACAGACTCAGTATAGCCCTTGCCAGCGTCAGGATTTGAACCTGCGATTTCTGGACTTGTTGCAACTGCCCTCGTGGCCGTGGCGCATGATTTAACGAGCACAGCTACGCCACGGTGTGATTTCTTTAGGTGCGTACAAGATCGTGGTCATTCACCTCGTGTATATAGGATTATTTTGATAACCTGTGATGTTGTGGTGTCAGTATTTGTAATTGAGTCGGACATGGTGTTATGTCAGTACCCATCTCGGCATTTGCCTATAGTTGAAGTGGAAAACCACGGAAAACCACTTCTAGGATGGCTGAGGTAGAAATCAAAACTCATTTCTGCTTCACGAGGTGGAGTGCACCCCGTTCCAGCCCTCTGACTAGAATTAAATTACTTGGCAGAGCCGGGATTTGAACCCAAGACCAAGGAGAGTACAGACACAACATACGACTGCTCAGACTACATTTGTCATTGCGTTGGTTATGGTTAATTCTTTCGTCCTACTACTTTACAAGTCCCGAGACGAATCCTTGTCTTTTAGTCATCCTCAAAGTGAAGGGCAAATTGTCACTCAGCCCTTTAAATGATAGATTAGTGTTTTATTAAAGGGTTTGCGACATTGTAGTCGTTTGGGTTTCAATGCGTACCTATGACCACAGAAAGGCGGCCAATTGGTAATGGTTTTCACGCTCTATAGTCCATGAGGTGGTAAATCTCTCAGTTTTGTGCCGTGTAAATAGTGCAGACGTAATACTGTATTCTGGAGCTGTATCGGTGGACTAGAGGTAAAGCACCCGCCATTTTATGCTAAAATCGTGGGTTTAATACCGACCAGGCATTTATAATTGATAGTATTGATAGTATTGATGTTGTCACTCAATATTTTAATGAGATAATGTTAAGTGTAAACCCTTCAAAAACCAACTTTGTAATATTTAACAAGCATAAGGGAACTAATTTAGAAGTAGATCGAAATCTTTACTGTGGATCTTATGATATTCAACAGGTAGCCTCAGCAAAATTTTTGGGTATTACAATAGATCATAAATTATCATGGGAAGAGCATATAAATGAAATCTGTAAAAAAATAACAATAACTCCTTCGTTTTAAAGAGAAATTCAATATACTTAAGCAGCGAATACCAATTAACAGTCTACTGTGGATTAATACATTCACAGATATCATACGGTATTGATATATGGGGTGGGGCAGCAAATAGGAATATGGAGAGAATATTTAAACTGCAGAAACGAGTAATACGATACTTGTTTGGGTTGAAATCGAGAGAATCATGCAGAGTTGCATTTAAGAAGCATAATATTTTAACAATATTTGCATTGTATATTTTCAAAGTTATCTTGCTTGTAAGGGAAAATCAACATAAAGTTGTCGCAATCAACAATGTCCACAATCATGAAACCAGAGGGCAGAATGACTATTTTCAAAAGAGGGTAAATAAACAATATGCAGAAAAGGATCCTTTTTAAAAGGAACTCTATACCACAATAAGCTACCAAACCACTTAAAATCTTTGACTGGAACTGGGTTCAGAAAGTCTCTCAAGCCCAGAAAGTGTTGTATTCTTTAAGTGAATTTTAATGAAACATGTAAATGTTTAATTATGTAAAAAAGTTGTAAATATGTCAATTTAACTGTGAGTATGTTTGTGACGTATCCAATTCTGTATTAAGCAGGTTCTGGAAATAAAGAGTTTTGTATTGTATTGTATTGTAAGGGTGAAAGGTCGATTGCCTGCCGATTGGCAGCTCGGGCAAGTCGGGTCATCAGTCGTTCATTGACCAAGGGGCACGGAGCTGAGGCGGTACTTGAGAGCACCGTCACTAGCAAAGCTGAGAGAACAGGTGAGAACCAGATTTTCTATTTCACTTGAGGATTAAATTATAATCCTCAGTAATCCTTGCGTCCATGGTGGTGGTTCCTTTACTTCCACACTGAATAAACTGGGCGTTAAACATGCAATCCCTTCATTGGGGAGAACTCCCCGAATCATGGAATCACGGACCACTCCCACTTCCTTGTACATTATTATTATTATATACCCTAGGTGTAATATTCCGTGGTGTCAAATTGTACAATTACAGGAAATTATCAACAATAACATCTAACACAATATACACAATTCGTAATTTAGGAACTATAGTAAATACATCGTCAAATTTACTCAAAATTTCAGTCTTCTCTTAAACACATCAATATGTTTGGGGAAAGGCTCTAAGACTGAGGCAGGTAATGAGTTCCAATTATCAATACCACGATTAATGAGATAATATTTCCCACAATTTTTACTCTGTGGTCGGACCTTGACTTTATTTGGATGATCTGCTCTGCTCAGGTAGGTGGGATTTCCCAGACGTTTGCATAGTTCTCCCCATAAACATAGCGTATAGTCTGGATCTCGTCCTTCTATCTTCCAGATATTCCCACCCTAGTTTTTCTACCATTATATAGCAGGGACTGTACTGTAATCCCTATCAGAAGCTATCGGTAAGGACACGATAACGATATACCGGTACCGTGAATGTCTTTATCTTGTTATTCAAAATTATTGAAAATATTTTTTAAAAAATGTGATAGGACCAATGTAATGGCATTTTTGGATTCAGATGAACAAATTACATGTAAACCAAGAGACAAAAGAACAAAAGAAGGAACCATTTTGACAGCTGTAATTAATCACATAAATATTCGACGATGTCGAAATCTAAATATTATATGTCAGAAAACGGTATCATAATGAGGGTCATTATAACACTATTTTGCATCATAAAACATTTTCTCCCACCCATCAGAGCTCAAGAAACAGTTGTGTGACCAATTAGGTAAGGATAGCATCGTATCTGCGCTGACTTCCACGGCCTCCAATTTTAAATTTCACTGCGTTGCTAGTGTCATTGTAGGGTATTTGAGGATGCCATGATCAAATACATGGTATATAAAACTGGCGAAATCTCGACAGATATTTATGAATATTTATGTTCAAACATAAACTAGTTATAATTATCGTCGAATATAAACAGTCGCCTATAATGGTAATTAAGACACTAGTATGGAAATTATAAATATACTCATGTCATAATTATTGCCATTATCGGCTCGTTGCATAATGTACTATTTCAGGTATAATCACATATGTATAACCCATAAATTGGACATACAGTATATTCGAGTTAACTGACTATATGTTAACATTCAATTATATGGTCACTTAACCCTGTGATAGTTAATTACCATTAGGGATAGTTAGCTACCTAATGGATGGCTAACCACATGCTGTTGGTTTGCGGAGAAAAGACAAGGAGCTGCCAACCCATGCACAAGTCCCGTTTGTCCTACCTTAGAATACGAATTGTGGTGGGGAACTTCCATAGATTGGATAGAGGCAAACCTAATTCAAGCTAACGGTAAACTAGAAACATACAGTAACTGTGAATAATACACAATCTCTATAAAATGACTTTCAACATGAACACGACTTTTTAGGTCTGTGATTTTAAATACGTCTGGGTGGTGGAATTTTGCCCCGAAGATGATTTTTAATGTTCCAGTAAATCTACTGACACGGCTCCCTCACTTCTTTGCACCCACGAATGCGCCGGGCACATCAGGTGAGAATTTTACAACTCATTATCACAGGAAGCTTTCCAGTCGGTCTACACAAATTGTGCCCAATTACATCAGGCGGGAAACAAGTATTTATACGCCCTAACATGAAAAACATTACATAAGATATTTAACACAAAATAACACGCTCTTATAGACAAAAACAAGATGTTCAGTAAAGAACATATAGCCTACTTTCTCCTAAATGCAGGGTTATAGTTATAACTCTTTGTCCTTTTCAAGGAGTATAATTGAATGTTGTTTGTAGTAGCTTGTTGAATAACAACGTGCTATATTATAAATTGATTGATTGAATCCCCACCTAAACTATAAATACACACACTAATACAGCCATTACAGTGACACAGGATAACAGACAAAATTCAACACTCAACAAAGTACATGGGGCTAAATGACCATGATGTCCAATCATCTCAAATGAAACAAAACAACAACAGCTCCCTATCCTAATCCTTCCTCGATTAAAAGTACACACACAGTCATCATGACACAGGTTGTCAGATAACATATACACACAACTACGTACACGGGGCTAAAGAATCAACAACAGCAACAACAACAACAACAATCAACAGACTCTACCGCGCATCAACGACAGATTCCTACACAAATCCAAATCCTTCCTCATTTACTGTACAAGTACACACACTAGTAAAGACATCACAGTGACACAGGTTATGAGACAACTTCTGCACACACCCAAGTACATGGGGCTACATGACCATGATGCCACAATGCCCCTAAAGAGTCAACACTAACAGACTCTACCTTGAATCAAGGACAACGTATGTTAATCGCTGTAGCCCAGTGTTGAAATATGTGGTGTTATGATTAATATTTTTGATTGCAAATACACACTCGTGTATATGCCTAAGATTATAACGTGTGAGTAGTTATAAATCAATATATATAAAGAAAATCAAGTAAAAAAATTGACGCCGCTAGGATTTGAACCACAAACCTTCAGGTTAGAAGTGTAGCACGCTACTGCGCTGCTGTACATGCCCTATACGCCTAGAATCGTTAGCAACACCTTTTAGTATAACTGCCTAGTATATTTTTTTTTGTCTTGGAAAGAACGATTTCATTAGCGTTTCTGCCATTTTTCAAAAATCATTTGATACTAAATTTGTATTATTTTGTTCATTACATTCCTGGAAGACTCTCAAGCTACTAAAATATGGACTAACGAGCAAACAATAGCCTGCATTTGACCAAACGGGACGGCACGGCTCAGCACGATACGCCACGGACGGCCTGAACTGTTAGTCACTGCTATGGTTCAATATGCTATTATAAGATATTAATATCCTACGGGTCACCTCCTTGAGGACAGTTTAAACCACCGTCTGTACGATAAACGGATTTGGTGAGGCTGGAACTAATTTAATCGTGAGTAACGGTTAGGCTATAATATTTCCATGATTCATGCGTCCGCCATCTTGAAACTATTTGGCTTATGATCTTGTAGTTTGGGCAAAAGTCATTAAGGTTCATTTTTGTAAAATTTGGTAGATATCGGATGATTAGCTAAGTCGTAATTTGATTTAAGCTTTGAACATTTGGATGTCCACCATTGCGTTTCCGTCAAGATGGCGGCGATATAAAACATGGCACTGAGGTTTCCTTTGCTAGTGCTACCTCTGTAGCAAATTTCGTTCAATTCAGTTACGTCGTGTTTGAATTGATACGGGCGGGGGGCATATATAAACACTAACACACACACTCCCATACACACTCACACACACACACACACAGACTGACTGCCAACTTTTGGTCCGTGTCTCATATGTCTAATTTTATTTTTTGCAAAAATCGAAGAGTGTTTTATGTGTTAAATATATTATGTATTATTTTTTATGTCTGGGCATATAAATTCTTGTTTTCCCACCTAATGTAACTGGACACAATTTGTGTTGACCGACTAGAAACTTTGTATAATAGAACTAGGCTACAGTAGACAAATCTAATATGCTAAGTTCATCTGACAAAGCACTCAAGCTCCTGAACCAGAGAGTGCACCCAAATCTTACAAATCGTATCAATAGTACAGGAAAAATTTTACATTTCTCGAAAAGTCAACGGAAATATGTTTATTTGTTCAAAACGTGTGTTTAAACAAATACAGTTGAATCTAACAACTTCACGGACAGATTGCCGCTAGGCTACAAAGACTAACTCTGAATCATGATAGTCAAAGCCGCACCAATACTGAATCTATCTTGATGGACAAATTGACCGTCTTAAAGTTTCTCGCTGGCCGACAACGGCTTACTCTGTATCGTGATAGTTCGGTCAAAATTGCTTAAGGACATTGCCCATCTTCAAGATGGTTGACCCAGGCAACGCCGTGAATAGAAAGTAGAGTGCACATCTTCATCGTAGATTCAGCGATCCCATCTAATGCATTTCAAATACGTACGCTGTTGGCACAATTGGGAATGGTCCATCAATGCAACATTCGACAGACAGCTATCTTACAACATAAATGACTTACAGCTGTTCATCCAAGAAAATATACCAAAATTCCTTCCAGAACAAAAGATAGCATTTGATACCATCTTACAAGTTGTGGCCCATCAATCCGGTGGATTGTACTTATTGGACGCTCCAGGTGGAACTGGAAAATCGTTCTTAATTTCTTTGATCCTGGCTACAATCCGTTCAAACGGCCATATTGCGTTAGCTCTTGCTTCATCAGGAATTGCTGCCACGTTGACGGAAGGAGGAAGAACAGCGCATTCTGCTCTCAAACTGTCATTTAATATGCAATTCTCAGAAAACCCAACCAGTAACATATCAAAAACATCAGGGAAGGTTCTTCAGGCGTGCCAAATTATTGTATGGGGTGAGTGTACAATGGCTCAGAAGAAGTGGCCGTACATTGAAAGACTTGCGAAATAAACAGGTTCCATTTGGTGGAGCATTGGTGTTACTGTCCGATGATTTCAGGCAAATGCTTCCAGTTATACCTCGCTCAACACCAGCTGATGAATTGCATGCATGCTTAAAATATTCAACTTTTTGGATCACTCTGAAAACAATGCATTTAACAAGAAATATGAGAGTTGAACTTTAGAACGAACCAACAGCTGATATATTTTCAATGCAATTACTCGAGCTTGGTACAGGCACTGCACCTGAAAATCCAGAAACAGGTAAAATTACCTTCTCATCTAATGTATGCAACATTGTGAATTATAAAAAAGAATTAGTAGACAAGGTTTTCCAAAGCATCGAAACAATCAAAATCACGCTTGGTTGAGCGGAAGAGCTATTATAGCGGCTAAAAATGTAGACGTTAATGGTATGAACATCATCATTCTAAACAGAACTGCAGGTGAAACAGAGGCATACAAATACATTGACTCCGTGACGAACAATAGTGAAATAGTGAATTTTCCAACGGAATTTCTTAGTTTTCTCGAAATTCCCGGATTACCGTCACACAATCTGAATTCGAAAATTGGAGTGCCAATTATATTAATGCGAAACAGGTCAGCCAAAGTTATGTAATGACACACAATTAGTAGTTGAAAATTGATGAACTATCTCATTGAAGTGACTAACCACTCATCCCGACCGACATGGCATTTCAATACAAACGACTTCAATTTCCAATACGCCTTGCATTCGGTATGACTATCAATAAAGCTCAAGTACAATCTTTGTTTTGAATTTAGAAGACGATTTCTTCTCTCATGGGCAATTATACGTCGCATGCTCCAGAGTCGGCAAACCATATGATCTCTATGTTTATGCAGACAACGGAGAAATAACGAATGTAGTCAATCCACTAGCTTTACAATAACAAAAGATTTAATGTGAAAATCAACCTTTTCTTCCTTTCGTGTCATTCCACAGCATAGACACAGCAACGCAGGCAGGTTATTGCATTAAATGACGTGTTTTCTTGACGAAGCTATGTTCACTACAATCCTTTCATTTACTTACCTATTTCATATCAGACTGAGCCACAGCGGAGCGTGGTCTGGTTAAGCTAGTGGTTTCTATCACTTCAATCGTTACCGCTGAGCCACACAGCCAGTCTCAACAAGAATTCTTCGTCGATATGATAAAGTTTAGCATTATCATCCTGACTTTCGAGTGAATAATAACAAATAGCCCGATTGTCTTGAGTAAGGGAATCCATATAACATAAACACTCAACAATGTAAGTAGTGATAGTTATTTAGATGGTGAAACACTCATGTAATTTGTCCATTTTAACATAATTAATAAACAGATTTGCTTTTCTGTCGGTTGACACCAGTGTGCTTAATTAGATTGGGATGGGAAGTAACAATATCATCTTATCACTCTACCTCTTGAAAGTTATGTAACATAGCCTACATTATCTATACACTTATTAACTCATTTCTCTGAATGCATGTGGGATTTTCGAAGTGAAAATTCACGGCCTCTGTTTCGGAATACAAGTTTAACAAGTAGTTCCGTGAAGAACTAAATAGTAGCCTATGTTCATATATCCTACTTATGTTAATTGCCTCTATCAACATGCACAATTTGAGTTTGATTCCTGTAATCGAATCGTAGATATTGAGAACTGTCTAAAAAAGTTTGGATGCCCACCATGTTGGATTTTTATATAAATGTAGGCCAAAGAGTTATGTACTATTAGATGAATATTACTGCGTAGGTTTATTATTCAAACTTCAATCGAGTGATTAGGACACAAGATATTAAAACAAGATTTTCAAATTTTTGCACAGCCGCCATCTTGTGGGTATGAAAACAATTGAAATAAATTAGATGTCAGTGGATTAAAATTTGTTTACGCATTCACCGTACCACGTTTTACTGCGCTCGGGTGGTTACATCACGGGGAATGTCCAATTAAATGCTTAAATTTCACCTCACCGCCATGTTGAATTTGTGCTCATCAGTTTATTAAAAAGTTCCATAGGGTAACTAATGTTAAAAGCGTTTATCAACATAAAAAATTTCAGTTAGATTGCTGTCATAGATTAGTAGATATTGAGAAGCGTCTAAATATATTGGACGGTCGCCATGTTGGATTTTTATATATGTAGACCATAGAATTGTATACTATTTGATGTCAATCGTTGCGTAGGTTCATTATTCAAACATTGACTTCGATCGCATGATTAGGACACAAGAAATTAAAACTTCATTTTAAAATATCTTTAATCCGCCATCTAGAGGTTATGTAAAAACATTAACTAAATTAGATGCCAAAGCATTACAATGTGTATAATCATTTGCTGTCGCCTCCGTAGCGTAGCGGTCAGCATGGTTAGCTGCCGCCCCGGAGGTCCTGGGTTCGATTCCCGGCTCTGCCACGCAATTTGAAAAGTGGTACGAGGACTGGAACGGGGTCTACTCAGCCTCGGGTGGCCCAAATGAGTAGAGGGGGTTCGATTTCCCCTCAGCCATCCTCGAAGTGGTTTTCCGTGGTTTCCCACTTCGTCTTCGGGCAAATGCCTGGATGGTACCTTCTTCAAGGCCACGGCCGCCTCCTTCCCTCTTCCTTGCCTATCCATCCTAACCATCCCTTACCTTCCCTCATGAGGCCCCTGTTCGCTTTGCAGGTGAGGCCGCCTGGGCGAGGTGTATCCACTCCGATTAGATGTTCCCAGCTCTAGGACACTGCCCGTAGAGGCGGTAGTGGTGAGTTCCCTCGCTGAGTCCGAGGGTTCCACCAAAATGGAGGGTAAACGACTAAAAAAGAGAAAAGAAAATAAAATAAAAATAAACATTTGCTGTACCAAGTGTCACTGCGTTCGGATGGTTAAATCTAAATGCTTCATATTTGCTTGGCCACCATGCTCGTTTTGTAATTAACAGGTTTATGAAAGTTATATATAGGCGAACTTCTAGTAGTGCCTCGTATCACTGTACAAAATTTCAGGGTGTGTTCAGTAATTGTTTTGGAGATACAGAATGCCGGTGAAATATTTCGCACAGCCACCATGTTGGGTTGGTGAGACCTATTAAAATTTAAAGTGCAAGGTCGGGGACAATATATTACTATGTTCTTACCGAATTCCATTGACATCGTTCCGGCCGTTTAGATTTTATAAGGGGAACACACGCGCACACACACACACACACACACACACAGATGCACACATCTTTTCACAAATGAAAATAGTCTAAAAGTCCCTCTCTGCATGCCGGAAGGCGGATGTAGGTTTCACCAGGCAAAGATAAATATTTCGAGTCACTAAATTTACCAAATTTTGTATACCACAAAGAAGTTCCACATATTTAGCATGCGGGGTACTTAATCATCTTATAATTCCTAAAAAATATAATGTTCATCCTTTGGCGTAAGGCTGGGCCATATGAACCATTGTTTTAGACTAACGTTTTAGATAATTGTTAGAGGACTATTGACCATTTTAAACGGCTTTGATGTTGTATCTATTAAGGGAGGTATGAGTTATTTTCTCTCAAAACTCAATTTTTCCGACACCTTTAGTCAATTATTGTTGGTGCCAACAAAATACTTTACTGAGAAAATATTTGACTATTATTCGAAGATTGGTGCGAACTTTTGAATGGATTCGATTTTTTTACATACTAAGAAGGTTAAAGCGATATATAATTTTTTTTTCGGAAAAGGCCCCACATTTCCAACCCCTTGGTAAGCTTTTGCCCATTAACGAGCTGTGATGTTTTGAATGGTTATAGAGTATTTTATGTATAAATTGGAAAGTGAATGGCACAAAATGACGGTAAGTTAGTTATCGTGTCCTCAAGAAAGTGATATACAGTGTGGACCCCCAGCCCCTTATTGTTTTGGAGGAAGGCAACCCAACTAACGCGTATATCATAGTCGTCCTAAAACATTAGTACTTGCTCCTTTACGGCCTAGTACAACTTTACGGTTGAGTTCATGCTCGCGAATATAGTCGAAATCATTGGCAGCAGTGTTATTTCAATGCCATCAACTACAACGAATGTGTAAATCGAACAACACTGCCTTACGAAGGACATGAAGTGTCTATGAGGACTACAAATAGACTCAATACGTGACAGTACCCAAATACGGCTCACTGTAGCTAAGTTGGTTAAATCGTGCTTCCCTGCTGTAACGTCAGCAATACTGCAACGTAGCAGGTTCGATACCAAGGCAAATAAGTTCTTTCTTTTTCGCTTAATGCCGTTTACAGTAGCTGTACTACGGACACATATCTACCTGTTCTAATGAATTAATTTTTATTTGGTCCTGAAAAGGACCGTTTTTATTCGATGCTACGTAGGAAGGTTAGACGATGACATAATGGTCTATATGAAGAAAAGGAAGTATGCTTGTAGTTTAGCGTGACCGATAATCTCGCGATTATAAGCCACGGGATCTCCATTTTAAGTGAATTCGAACCACAGAACATGGCGTTGGTGAGAGGCTGCGCCACCACACCCCGCTGTAGGAATAAAGAAAGGTACTCTGCATATTCAGTGTAGCAAGGGTTCAAAATGTTGACCACGTTGGTTGATGCAGATTTCAGCACGACGTATTACAGACAGTCTTGCACGCTGTAACATCTGAGGTGTAACAGCTTGGCATGCCTCGGTGATTACCGTAGTTGCCGAAGGTGATGAGTATCTTCAGGCTCCTATGCATATACTACCTGCTTTAAGTGACCCCACAGGAAGAAGTCAAGTGGCGTTAGATCGGGTGATCTGGCAGGCCAGTGAACGGGCCTCCTCTTCCTATACATTTATTTGGATGTATCATGAAGATGGTTCCTGACGACTAATGATCTGTGAGGTGGGGTCCCCTCCTGTTGCCACCACATTCGCAATCGCTCGCGCAGTGGCACGTTTTCCAGCAACTGTGGTAGTTCATTTTGCAGAAAATGAAGGTAGCGTGCTCCCGTAAGATGGCCGTCGTAGAAATATGGTCCGATTAGATTGTTACCCAAGATCCCACACCAAACATTTACACCCCACTGCACTTGAAATGCGCCCAGTCTTACCCAATGGGGATTCTCCACGCTCCAACGGAGCATGTTATGCCGGTTGACGGTGCCATTGTTGTAA
The DNA here is from genome assembly GCA_946902985.2 of Meconema thalassinum. NCBI lineage: Eukaryota > Metazoa > Arthropoda > Insecta > Orthoptera > Tettigoniidae > Meconema > Meconema thalassinum. The sequence continues at coordinate 1,735,173,824 of OX336388.2, read as the reverse complement.
AATCGTGATTCGTCTGAAAAGAGAACATTTGACAAACAAAAGGCTGCATTATTGGTCATACTGCGCAACGCCCATTGACAAAATGTTACTCTAGCATCGAAATCACGTTCGTGGAGCTGCTGGTGTAACTGAAGATGATATGGGTGAAATCTATTGCTATGCAATATTCGGATGACAGATGACCGGCTGATGTTGGTCTGTTGTGCAAGTGTCCGTGTACTAATATGAGGATTATTAAGGACAGTGCCCAAGACAGCTTCTTCATTTGGAACAGATGTTATAAGAGCATCTCTAACAGGAGATACCCTTCCAAGTGTCCCAGTTGACCGCGCTCTTCGTTCAAGATTGCGAAACGAATTGGCAGTCGGTAGTCTTCTGTCAGGATAGCACTCGTGATACAGGCGTTGAGACTGCAATGCGTTCTTCCTTGTTTCTCCATAAATGAGCATCATATCAACGTACTCGTCACTGGAATACATCGTGAGTGAATGCGTGCTGTGATTGACCTAGAACAAGTAGGTGTGTATTAGAGTCAGGAAAATTAGTTCCAGTTGCGTTTGATATCGTAAGCTGCCGTATGGCCAGTATCGTCCTCCACCAAGTATACTCAAGGTCAGGTCAATCCGCTCAGTGAGTCTCGATAATACTGGAACTACTTTTATGTTCGACGATGTCGAAATGTAATTATTCGCCTATACGTCAGAAAACTGTACTATAATGAGACTCATTATAGGAAACAGTTTCGCCCACCAATCAGAGATCACGAAACAGTTGTTTGACAAATTAGGTAAGGATATCATCGCACCTGCACTGATTTCCAAGTCCTTGTAATTTAAATTTCACTGCCTGGCCTAGTGTCATAGTGGGGTGTCGAGGAGGCCATGGTCGAATACAAGGAATTCTCTGCGTCCCATGCGCTCTGTTCAGTACATAAAAATGGCGAAATCTCGACAGATATTTATGAATATTTATGTTCGAACATAATATAGTTATAATAATTATCGTCGATCATAAACAGTCGTATGCAACTCGCCTATAATGGTAATTAAGACACTCGTATGGAAATTATAAAACTCGCATACGCTCGTTTTATAAACATACTTGTGTCTTAATTATTTCCATTATAGGCTCGTTGCATTATGCCCTATTATGTTCGACCATGCCGAAATATAAATATGATATGCCAGAAAACTGCATCTTAAAGAGGCTCATTATAGTTCAAGTTTCAATATGATAGAGGTTCTCCAAAAATCAGAGCTCAAGATTTTCATTACGATACAGCTGTTTGACCAATTAGGTAAGGATCGCATCGCACATGCACTGGCTTCCAAGGCCTCCTATTTTAAATTTCACTGCCTGGGAAGTGTCATAGTGGCGTATTCGAAGAGGGCCATGAAAGAATACAAGCGTCCAATGCGCAATGTTCAGTAAACGAAACTCGACAGTTATTTATGAATATTTAAGTTCTTGCTCAATTAACTCTCAGGTAGAATTATTTTTGTGCTAACAAAATAACGTGTGTTGAAATGCTTGTGGAATTGATTATCAAATCTTTTTCATCTACTCGAGGCCAACCTAAATCATCTAGGAAGTGGTTTCCCGTGGCATCCCACTTCTCACTTTCTATCCTTGTGGTGTATTCTGCACCACCTATAGTGTTAGTAACCGTGGCTGAAAGGGTAACGCGTTGGACTACGGATTGAAGGATTCGGGGTTCGATACTTAGTAGAGGGGGTAGATTTATAATTTGTTTTCGGTACGTTTTATCGTCTGTGTCGACAACTTTACTAATGTCTTACAACAGAAATGATACAAGAGGTCACAGTTAATTATTGAGGATTCGGCACCAGTAATATAGCGAGCAGATGCATTTTCAGGTTGGATTTCATGAACGTTACGCAGTGTTTGAATTCAGTATTACACGAAACATCTTAATATGTACACATCAAATAGAGTTTTCTACTTCTTGCTAGAATTTAATGACAAAATATATTTTTTTAGTCGGTTTACCCTCCAGGGTTAGCTTTTTCCTCGGAACCACTGAGGGATCGCTCTTTACCGTCTCCAGGGCAGAGTCCTGGAGCTTGAAACATAGATCGGGGGATACAACTGGGGAAGTGGGACGAGCACCTCGACCAGGCGGCCTCACCTGCAAAGCGAACAGGGGCCTTATGAGGGATGGGGAGAATGGGAGGGTTAGTCAAGGAGGAGGGAAGGAGGCGGTCGTGGCCTTACGTTAGGTAGCATCCCGGCATTTGCCTGGAGACGAAGTGGGAAACCACGGAAAACCACTTCGTGGATGGCTGAAGGGGAAATCGAACCCTCTATGCTCATTTGGATCACCCGTGACTGAGTAGACCCCGAACAAAATAATACCACGGGAAATTTTAGGGAAAACGTATACTTCGATGCTAGCACTGGCGATCAGAATCTTGTTTCATTAGAGGGGCTAGAACATCGCCGTCATTTACCCCCGTGTACTTGGGTGTGTGTAGAATTCCTCTGATAACCTGTCTATAGCAGTGTCTGTATAATGTATGTATTAGCAATTAAGGTGAGGGTGGGGAAAGAGGCGGCCGGGGCCTTTAGTTAGAAACCGTCCCAGCAATAGCCTGGAGCAGAAGTGGGAAACCACAGAGAACCACATTCAGGATGGCTGAGGTGGGAATCGAACCCAGATTTGCTTCACGAAGCTGAGTGTATCCAATTTCAGCCCTCAGACGAGTGTTGAATTTCTTGGCAGAACTGGAAATCGAACCTGGACCTCCGGAGCGACACATCGATATGTTATGTTAATATCCATGACAGTTTTTTGAGTTTCTGCCATTACAGGTCACGTGGCAAAAGCTATCAATTCGGTCGTATTCTCTTTATAAATCTCAAAATTCAACCTACTCTTCACAAAACTACATCGTAAGGGAATGAATGTGGCTATGTAGTTACATCCCTACTAAAATGGAGTGTGGGCTTTTATTCAAAAATGTATGCCTACCACTGGATTCGATGCACCATTCTACTCATTTTCGCCCGCCGTCTACGGCCGTGCTTTAACCGAATCAGCCACCAATGCAAGGTAGACAGCGCGCACTGCACTTGCAGTTGTTACTGTAACCGTCCCACCTCAAACGTTTCAGTCCATCTCAAAGTCTTCAATCACGGTTTATGGTGTTGATTTAACTTTCTACTGTTACAGATCACGTGGCGTAAGCTATTAATTCGATCGTATTACGTGTATGTGTGTTATTTCAAGGAGCAATAACTCATATGTTAGTAGAATGGGCCAAAGTATTTGGCGGGGAAAAGTTTAAGGTAGGTTTTTCTTTGCTAGACCCATGACCCAATTACATTGCTATCACACAGTCAGAGGGCAGAGCAATATCGACCATCGGGAGAAATGCAGAGTTAGTTGGGTTTCGTAAAACTAAATAATAAGGAGCGGGTGGACCACACTGTGTATAGGAACTGGGTAAATCAGTTGCCCCTAATGATATTCTTATATGCAGCCCAACCAACGCGTGTTGTCAAGGAACGTAGATAATTCTCTGCTTGCATCCCGTACGGTAGCCTACTAATGCACTGCAAGCATATCTTCCAAACGATATTGAACACGATTACTTTTCCCTCGATGTGACTATAGAATAATACAAGGTAAAAATAATAATAAGTCGCCTCCGTAGCGTAGCGGTCAGCACGGTTAGCTGCCGCCCCGGAGGTCCTGGGTTCGATTCACGGCTCTGCCACGAAATTTGAAAAGTGGTACGAGGACTGGAACGGGGTCTACTCAGCCTCGGGTGGCCCAAATGAGTAGAGGGGGTTCGATTCCCCCTCAGCCATCCTCGAAGTGGTTTTCCGTGGTTTTCCACTTCGTCTTCGGGCAAATGCCGGGATGGTCCCTACCGTAAGGCCACGGCCGCCTCCTTCCCTCTTCCTTGCCTATCCATCCCAATCTTCCCCTCCCTTCCCTCATGAGGCCTCTGTTCGCTTTGCAGGTGAGGCCGCCTGGGCGAGGTGCTAATCCAACCTCACCAGTTGTATCCCTTCCGATTAGATGTTCCCAGCTCTAGGACACTGCCTGGATAAGCGGTAGGGGTGAGTTCCCTCGCTGAGTCCCTGGGAGCCACCACCCTGGAGGCTAAACACGATTAAAAAATAAAAAATAAAAATAATGTTCAGTATCGTTTGCAGGACATGTTTGCATTGGATTAGCACCATACGAGATGCAAGCATAAAATATCGACCTCCCTGAGAACACGCGTTGGTTGGGCTGCAATAAACAATATTATTAGAGGTAGCTGATTCACCTGGTATAAACTTTTGAACTGACGGTGGTTTTGGGGTCTGGGCGATGTGAAACGCGGATACAAATCGACATTTTCCTGAACTCACAACGTGGTGCCCATTGTAATAGGTAGTAGCTTTCAAATGAAATCTTCCTAAAAAGAGGTCCTATGGGTCGAGATTGCGAGATTAACGGTCTAGGAAAACTACATGCTTCCTTGTTGAGTTGTTATTATCATTATTATTATTATTATTATTATCATCATGCATTCGTTCATTTCGTATAGGCCATCTATGGACCACGTCATTCCAACTGTCTTCTACTGGCTTTGATGTTTGCCCAGCGCACCCGCATTCGTTCTCGGTGGATTTCCTTCCGTTTCTGCGTCAAAATCATTCCCGTTTTTAGCTTCGTTTTTTCTTGGAAACCTTTGCAATCTTGAAGGTTTCTTTTGAGGGGTTGCGCTCCTCAATGTCAGTTGGTGTAATCCCCACTTCTTTCAGATCTTTATCCAGTTCAATAAACCAGGCCCATTTTGTTTTCCTCTCCTGAAAGTAAGTTACGTTGCGGTTGGTCTGTCTCGCCGGGCTCATTCGTTTCACATGTACATAAAATGTTATCCTTCTCTTCCAGATGACGTCACTTATCTTATTATTATTATTATTATTATTGATGTGTAACATCTTTCCGATCGGTTGCTGGATAGTTTTGTGGGAGTGATTTTGAAAACTGGGGACGGAAGTGGATCGAAACGATCGAGCTGGCAGTAGTGGATCGAACGGAAGTATGCACTGCCCACTCGATCGATCGAACGGAAGTGTACTAGTTGGCAGTGGTGGAAAACGGAAGTATGCACTGCCCGCTCGATCGATCGAACGGAAGTGTACTAGGTGGCAGTGATGGAAAACGGAAGTATGCACTGCCCGCTCGATCGATCGATCCAGCGGGCAGTGGTAAGACCCAGCTGGCAGCGGTACAAGAAACAATGAGAGCGCGGTGTCGGAAATTGATACCATGACGTACTCTCGGCCATGTGGAATGTATGTGACATACTGAACGAAAAACGCGCATGCGAACTCTGGTGTCAAGTGATTGAAACAAATGACATGGTACATGTTCGAAGTCTTCGTATCAGTATTTAAATGGTAAAATGCCTTAATATCAAACATTGTAAGTAGTCGGCATTGCCGGTATTATGTTTCTGCAGAATGGCTATTCAAATATTAACCCACATAACGGTAATTCAGTCATCAATATAATAATCGTTGTGGTTATACGAGAATTGAGCAAGCTTTCATGGACTATTACTCAATACATTCTCTTTACTCACAAGAGAAAGGCTTTTTAAACTCAATTTCACGCAGGAACATTATCGAAACAAGCAAAATATAAATGAAACTTAATTCCGTAATGCAGTATTATTGGAACGTGGAAGTTAGTCAACATCTTGTGCACAAAATTTGCGTCGTCGAAATAGCCGTGGGATTAGTGCTTATGACTCTGAATCTAGAGATCTTGGGTTCAAATCCCGGACGGGATAGGTATTTTTACTAGCAATGTATCATTTTAAACGATATTTATCATATCAATATGACTGATTTTAACAGAATCCATATGAAATTACGTGTTTGTCTGTGAATGAAGAGGACCTGCTTATAAGGAATTTAAGGTTATGAGCAGTGTCGCGTCTATTAATCTAGTTGATCCATATGAAAATCCACAGCCTGCTTCCAGTCTCCGACCGGGTCAGGAATGGAATGAATGAAGCCCCCATCTAGCGGCGAGGATATGAACTGTGCCGGCTGCCGAGGCCTGACGCACTCCTCTGGGGCAATGATTAAATGAATGACAGATGAAATGAAATGATAGTGGAGAGTGTTGCTGGAATGAAATTTTGACAGGGAAAACCGGAGTACCCGGAGAAAACCCTATCTGCCTCCGTTTTGTCCAGCATAGATCTCACATGGAGTGACCGGGATTTGAACCACGGACCCAGCGGTGAGAGGCCGGCGTGCTGCCGCCTAAGCCACGGAGGCCTAGTTGATCCATATCGTATTCTTTATTTAGGCTAGTGCTGGTGGAAGCTATAAACCATCTAATAAAATGAGTTCCGTATTATAAACTACAATATCTGTAAAACACTCCCTTTTACAATAGATTAATATTTGTGCCAATAATAGTATAAAATACCGGTGTATCAACAATTATTTCATGTGAGGTTTCTTCTATGTCAGATGTTACACATCATATGCGACTACTGTAAGGCTCGTCATTTATTATTATTATTATTATTATTATTATTATTATTATAAAATGTGTCACTGAACGGCAGCCAAACTCTTCCCTGACATAGAGGTGTAAATAATGAAGTTCGACTTTCTCAGCGAGTCTTGCAAAACGAGGTAAAACTGCTCACACTATTAATTAATTCAGGGGAGAGGTCCATCCCGCCAGTTCTTGTGAACATGCTGCAGAGCGGAGTGACAAGCTGCCGCTATGCGTAGTGTAACGAGTTCCCTCCCGCTAAGTCTAAGCCGCATTGTATTGCAAGTTTGTCATCTGCTCCGTACTAGTGACAAGGAACTGTAACAACTCTCAACTTATGCTGTATTCAGCTCAGTCCTTGCCTTCGTACTGCACGGACGAAATACACCAACTGGTTCTACTTCACTCAGTGTTCAATATGGAACAGCTTACTGGGTGGTAGTGTGTCCGCAAATAGCAGGCTGGACCCTCGGCCAAAGGAGTGGGATATTCCGAGTGTGGGAAATATACATGGCACTCTGTCTCGAAGGATATCGGTTTGCTTCTGTCGCATCACATTTGCTGCTTACAAGGCGAAGTAAATAATAGATCTCAGCTACAGGTCTTCCACCACAGTTCCCATATCACTGCAAGATGGCAGTACTAGCGGAACGACTAAATAGGACAGTATATATTTCGACTTAGTTGTTCAATACAAAGTGTCCACCTTTAAAAATGTCCAATGTACCGAATGTCTGACCGGACTTAAATGTCCATTCAACAAAATATCAAACTATACAATTTCATTCCAAAAGTTCATAAAATAATACGTATTAACGTTACACACTGATAATAATATTAATGCCTTTTTAATGAATGCACATAGCGGACATTTCAGCTAAATACCAGTACATAAATTGCAGTAGCCTACAGCCGTTTTGAACTCGTTTTCTCCTTGAAACATATTGTATTGTTTTAAATGCTGACATATGCCCTTCAAGTGGCTACATTAACAGCTTTCTAATGGTTTTATACTATCAATATTACCACTTTCTTACGTTTTCCTTACGAATTTGTAAGCGTTTTGCATGACATGCATCAGTTAATTTTTGCAATGATACACCATATTCAGTATCTTACACTGGGTGTGTTTGAAATGCCCACCCTGTGCCTTAATTTATTCTTCTGCTCATCGACGCATTGAGATAAGAAAAATTTAAAAAAATGTCTTAGGTTGTACGTATTCTTTGTCAACCCTGTACAGCTATTCAAGCTCCATCCTCCACACAGTTGAATAAATCATGAACCTTAATGTACCCACACAATGAAGACCAATGTGATCAAGCCCAGAGAGTGTGAAGGCCAAAGCAATTGGCCGACCTCTATCTAGCCGGTGATTAATATACCACTCATTAAGATGTTCACGGATACCATGACTACAATGAGCAAGGGCACCAACTACTTACATATCTGATATCTAAATATGTTTTTTATTTTCGGACCGATGTATGTATTATATTTAGTGTTCTTTTATACCTATTAGATGTGGATTCTAACCTTCAATTATTGCCGTGTATTATTAAAAAACCCTACATACACAGCCAAGAGACTGGACGTTAAGTTCAGTGCTGAATAGCAGATATGCTTATTGAATTGTAAATTGCTCCAGGCTCATCCTCTTTACCTGAGCTTGAGTGTACGTGCAGCAAGGGGAGGTAGCAGTTTGTCATCGCAACTCCTTCATAGCTCGAGGAGCTGAATTACCTTCCTTAAGACCACGCCAAGTGCTTGGATTACATCTCAATCTCTATCAATTAAGATAAATACCACATAATTATCATCTACCTATTGTACTGGCCAATTGGCAAATAATCATATTCCATTCACTAACAAGGGACGTATCAAACAATTTGATGATCATGGTCACAAAACATTTAGAGATCCTAGCAAATTCTATAACGCCCCACACTTTCGAAACTAGAATAAGTAAATAATATTGTTTATCCTTTATAATTTTGGAAACACATTCCTTGATATCTTCTTGCTGGATACAGAAAGTATTGTGTCATGTTTCTTCCACACTAATTCTAGACAAATTTTAAATTGGCACAGTTTGTTAAGTCCATGGACTCCTATATTTATATAAATTATAGATCAAAAATAATTATTGTTAAATTCACAGCCACTATAATAACTTAGGTTATCATCCAAACTTTGGTCATGGAAGAACACGGCACTGATGACCACAGATGCTCATAGAATTGACTAAACAGTAACAACAATAACAACAACAACAACTACAAAACATGCACACTTGTCTATAGAGCGTATTTTTCGTGCCACGTTAATGAACTTATAAGAGCATTGACAGGGCTCGGATTCGATTTGTGAACGTATCAATATATTATGACTCTCTACCATACATCTATATGGCGGTAGACAACACGACCTAATAACTGTAAGCCTCTTTTGTCTAGAAAATTGTATTATTATTCCAAATTAGCACAACAATAATATTACTATTCTTGACAATATTAAAAGACACAATCTTCAGGTCTGTATCCTGTTGTTACTGTCGTTTAAGCTCTGTTGTCATCACTCCTTCACGAAGCCGCGTGCGTTAAATCGCTCATCGCGGCCGTGGAGATCGGAAGTTTAAATTCCGTCACTGACAGCGGCTATTCGTCTACACTCTCTCCAGGCAAATGTCGGGATAGTACCTTATTTTTAGTCCAGGGCCTCGTACTGTGTCATTGGCTCTGTTGGCTCAGGCAAGGTAAGCATTTCTACAGAAAATAAATGTTTTGGCTTCGAATATAGATTTTGGTATTTTTGAAAGTCTTTGTCTGGAGCGTGTCACTCTATGTAAGTGAATCTTGAGCTGTTGGCGCAGCAGGAAGGAGGAGATTAGAAATGTGGTGCAACAAGAGATAGATGCGGATGAGATGGGTACAAAGCAAAACAAAATAATGAAGAGGTATTAAGACGAGTGAGAAAGGAGTGATGTTTCTGGTGACTTGTAACGAAAATAAGAGACTGGTTGGTAGGACACATCCTAAGACACCCAGGAATAGCAAACTTAGTTATGGAAGGAAGGGTCGAGGACAAGAACTGTAGGGGTGGACGAAGGTTAGAATATGTTAAACAGAGTGACTCGTATGTACAGTGTCGTATATATAAAGATATAAAACAATTAGCACAGGGCATGGAGGCGTGGAGTGCTGCATTAAACCAGCCAAACCTCTGAAGACTCAAACATCTACATCTTCTTCTTCTTCTTCTTCTTCTTCTTCTTCTTCTTCTTCTTCTTATAAGGGCAGGGGTGGACATAGCATAAGCGTTTTACTCAATAGCGAGGTTCGGAATGTAAGATCAAACATCAACAACTGTCGGGTACTGTACTACAGTTCATCTGTGAAGTAAGGTATGTTTTCATCTGATAAGAAAACAAGAAGTTCCGTGACGAACTAAAGAGCCTACTTTTCTTAAAATTTAAGATTCATGCCAATGATTAATCGATATGGATCTATCTAGAATAATGACGAAATTAAGTTGGTAATATCGACATTTCTAATTACTTCGAAATACTGTATACTTGGCATAATGTATCCTAATAGAGCACTACAGTTGGCAGCCCTGGTGACTGAATATATTCTTAGTTCCATCTCTTAAGGTACAGAATACAAAATTTGGTAGGAGTCCAATGAATAGAATGGACGTTACATGCAGTTAAACATTGGATCTAACAGCGCGCGTAAAATCATGTTGGCAACAGTGTCATGCATGTATTGGTCATAAATAATCTGAAATAATATGATCTATTGTTGTGCCAATTTTGAATGAAATCCATTAGTTAGTATAGAAGTTAAATGCATTTTAAAATTGGACCTATCAGCAGGCTTAGAATCATGTTGGCAGCACTGACGTATATTAGTTACTCCAAAGTAATCTAGAATGCCAGGTACTATACGTGTGCAAAGTTTAGAGCTATTGGCTTGCATTCTTTCTGATATATTGATATAGGGTAACAAAAATAGAGACAGCATTTATTAACAGTTGACAGCCCTGGTTGCTCTTAAGAATACGCATAGTCATAGCTGTTATGGTACACATAGCACATACGAAATTTGGTTGAAATCCAAATGATAGTATGGAAGTTACATGTATTTAAAGTTGGACCTCTCAGCAGGCTTAGAATCATGTTGGTAGCACTGACGTATATAAGTTACTCCAAATTAATATAGAATGTCATGTACTATACGTGTGCATAGTTTAAAGCTGTCGGCTTGCATACTTTATCATATATATTGGTATTTGGATAAAATAAATTAAGAGCATTTTTTAACAGTTGGCAGCACTGGTGGTTCATAAGAATACGTTCAGTCATATCTGGTTATATACACATACAACATACGAAATTTGGTTGAATTCCAATTGATAGTGTAGAAGTTATATGCATTTAAATATTGGACCTATCACTAGGCTTATAATCATTTTGGCAACACTGCCATGTATGGCCTTCTGGAAATTAAACTGCAATATTATTATCTATAAGTGTGCCGATTTTAAAATAGCTCCCATTCATACCTTCCAAGATATCCAACATGGAGCTCAAATTTCAATTGCGATTTTTCAGCAGTTGGTATCACTGACATCATTTTCAAATATGGCCGTGAGATATTCTGGTATAGATCTTTACTCCTACCAAATTTTATTTCGATTGCTCCAGCCGTTTAGGAGTTGATAGGGGGGGACACACATACAGCCAGACAGACAGACAGACAGAAGGACAGATAGACAGACAGACACACACACACACACACACATTTTCCCGGATCGATCTCATAAGACTACTTTTTCCTCATTTTTGCAAAATGTGAAAAGTAGGCTAAAAATACAGTCAGGGACTATAACACAATTCATATGTGACATGATTTATGTCTCCATCTGGTAATACCTATATTTTGTCGGCAGGGACTATACCTCAATGCATGTGACTTCTGGTTGATTCAATGCCCTCCTTTCAATACGTATATCAGCTTGAATTCCACTGAGTTACCGTGTCCCATGCGCTATGCACCTGGTATGCTCCGTCCTATTCTTATTTCACTCTGCAGCATGCCGTATGTTACTTATTGCCATTGGAAACACAATAACGGGACGCTGCGTTTTATATAGCTTTGTAGAATGCAGTTCCAATATCGATGGAAGATATCGACTGCACTATTGTCCGTGCCTGGCTTTAGTTTCCTCTTGGACCAGCGATAAGGAAGTCCCAAGCGAGCAAGCATGTCGACTTGTCTCGCGACATTACAGCACTCGTCTCGTAGATAGTCCGGCGCTAATACAAGTCAAGGCAAGAAGAATCACGCCAATCTGTGTTCCTTCCTATCTCTAAAGCTCTCTGGTCATTAGATACTGACAAACAAGTTGTCATTTCTGATAAAAGTTAAACTGGTGATTGGGCAATGAGCATTGGTGACTGCAGGGGTTACCGAGTATCTCATTATAACCCAACCCCGTGGCACTACAGCCCTTGAAGGGCCGAGGCCTACCAAGCGACCGCTGCCCAGCCAATTGGCCTGCAGATTTTGGGGTGACGCGTGGTCAGCGCGTCGGGTCCCCTCGGCCGTTAATCTTGGTTTTCGTGACCGGGGAACTGTCTCACTGTCAGACAGCTACTCAATTGTCCTCACTAGGCTGAGTGCACCCCGTTCCAACCCTCACGTCAGTTTTAAAATCCCTGACGGAGCCGGGGATCGAACCCAGGGTCTCCGGGTGAGAGGCAGACGCGCTACCCCAACACCACGGGGCCGGTGAGTATCTCATTATATAATAATAATAATAATAATAATAATAATAATAATAATAATAATAATAATAATAATATTTTTTCGTATATTCTCGGGTGCCGGGTGCAAGCTTTGTAATTTGACACCCAAAGGGTAGATTGCATGTCGAATTTCGTTGTTCCTTGAATCACTATGAAAGTCAAGGAGGTTAGATATCTATGCTCCTTGAACACTATAGCGCTTTCTAGTAGAGAAATGAGGAACTTTGTGTTGGAGGTAACTCCCGAGATTAATGTTGCGTTATGAACACGGCCTACTGAATTCAAATGGGTTCTTTGACATGCCAACATCGTATGACATGCGTGTCTTATTTTTGCCGTCTTTCAAAAAAATCACTTACCACGGCCAGGAGCGAACCTGCAATCTTGGGGTTAGTAGACCAACAGGCTATCCACTCACCCACCGTGGCAAGCTAATAATAATAATAATAATTATTATTATTATCTTTATTATTATTATTATTATTATTATTATTATTATTATTATTATTATTATTGTGAAATTAGAAGACGGCATATCCAGGTTTGACACACACATGTGGAGACAATTACTGACACAATGCGGAATTGACGGATTAGGCTATTTTTTATGGACACGTGACTTGAATGACGTCAACACGTTTAACTTATCGCATTTTCACTTTTTCCAAGAGAAAAAGACAGTGGGAGCCTGGTTCAGTGTGATACAAAAAGGTCTGCACAAGATTGGGATCTCATGTGAATATATCCAGGAGCCTGACCAGCTTAAGAGAACACTCTTCGAACATCGCAGTTCCCAACCTAAGCCGACGCTGAAAACTGAAAAGGTGTGGACAAAAGAGAGAAGGGAACAACACCGTCTGCGAATAAAGGAATACTGAACACTGAACTAATTTTAAAGCTAAAAGGAAACAGTTGAAATTACGTTGTACTTAAATGGCCAAAACGAAATAATAATAATAATAATAATAATAATCTCTACAAAATACAAAAATCCCATAGAATGATTTAGAACAGGTACAGTGTACGCCACGGTGTTTGGCCAGTCAGTCCCCGTCTCACAGTCGTACAGTGGACAGTCCGTGAGCCTCACGCATGTGTAATTGATACGAGAGTTTTCAGTTGCCCGGAAAGTATCTCACGTATCAATTACACGTGCCTAAGGTTCACCACCAGCCCTTTGTACGACTGCGCATTTTTGGCTCACCGTCCAAAAACCGTGGCGTGACTTGTACAACAAAAATCAATGTTTTGGAATACAAAATGAAAACACTATAACGTGGTATTTAAACCTGAAGAATTAAGCACCTCAGAAACCCTGATCACTGGAGATAGATCAGTAACAAAACAATTATAAGCACAAAAAAGAAACATCTTCAGGAAAACATTTCGCCCAATGCACATAGAGGGAGTGTGGATGAAAAGGAGGTCTAACGAGTTATACCAACATTCCGAGAAAATATCAGACACTATTAGGAAAAGACGATTGAAATAGTTCATGCTTCCCCATTAAAAGAAGCGAATAATGCATAACGGAAAGAAAATGGCCTTCAAAAAATCAACGTAAGATACGAAATTCTATGGGAACATTCAGAACGTTGGTGAAAAACATTTTGATGCAACCCCTGGATGAGAGGCAACACTGTACGGGCAGAAGACAAGAAGACAAATCTAACTGAAAAAATGAAGTAATTTATGTGTTAAATAGGATCAATCGCGCTCCTCAATTGGGCGTAACCTTGTAAGAATAATAATTATTATTTAAATAATAGAGTCGCCTCCGTAGCGTAGCGGTCAGCATGGTTAGCTGCCGCCCCGGAGGTCCTGGGTTCGATTCCCGGCTCTGCCACGAAATTTGAAAAGTGGTACGAGCACTAGAACGGGGTCTACTCAGGCTCGGGTGGACCAAATGAGTAGAGGGGGTTTGATTCCCCCTCAGGTGTCCTCGAAGTGGTTTTCCGTGGTTTCCCACTTCGTCTTCGGGCAAATGCCGGGATGGTACCTTCTTCAAGGCCACGGCCGCCTCCTTCCCTCTTCCTTGCCTATCCTTCCTAACCATCCATCACCTACCCTCATGAGGCCCCTGTTCGCTTTGCAGGTGAGGCCGCCTGGGCGAGGTGCCAATCTCACCTCACCAGTTGCATCCCTTCCGATTCGATGTTCCCAGCTCTAGGACACTGCCCGTAGAGGCGGCAGTGGTGAGTTCCCTCGCTGAGTCCGTGGGTTCCACCAACCTGGAGGGTAAACGACTAAAAATAAATAAAAATAAAAATAAAATAATAATAATAGTTGCTTCAGTGACGTAGTCGGTACCATGCTGAACAACAATGCCCAAGATCGTGGGCTCAAACCCGGCCAAATTCGTCGGATTTTTAAGAGCGTTAAAATCCTTCAGTTTGCCTTCCTTCGAAGGGGGAGTAAAGCCGGTGATCCTATATCATAGATGTATGGCATGTAAAAGAACCTACCACTACAACTGGTAGTGTGTAGCTAGTTTTTTTAGGTTATTTGGTTAGAAACGCTCTATTAAGTTCCAAGGTTCACCGCTAGGTGTCAGTGACAATGGCATCTCCGGTAGCCAAAGTTGGAACTGCTTGAAATTCAACTTGATGGGGAGCCTACGGGCGTTCACTTAAAATACCCTGCTATGGTCACTGGCTGCTATTCAAATATATTACTAATACTACTACTACTTCTTCTTCTTCTTCTTCTTCTACTTTTGCTTTAGCGTTTGTCCCACCTCGTGGCAGGGTCCGCTATTTGAATCCACTGTCTCCACTTTACTCGGTCATGGGCCATGTCCGGATGAAGGTTGACGCCTTTCAAATCTCTGTGCAGTGTATCGGCCCAACGTTGTCTCGGTCGCCCCTTTGGTCTTTTCCCGGCGACCTCCAGTGTGTAGCCCTGTTTTGCAATGGTGTCCGCTCCTGACCGTAGTACATGCCCAAACCATCGCAGACGACCCTCACGCATTTTGTTACTGATTGCTGCGATACCAAATCGTTCCCTTATTCTTTGATTGGGGATGTGATCCAACCTAGTAATGCCTGCTGTCCATCTAAGCATCTTGGTCTCCATGACACATAGCCGACGTTCTGCTTCATTCGTGGTCGGCCAACATTCGGTACTATAAAGTGCTACGGGACGAATGACAGTGCGGTAAATCTTCGATTTTAGGTGGTCTTTCATCTGGCGATCGCACATGACACCTGTCGTTGTTCGCCACTTCATCCACGCAGCATTAATTGTTATGTTGACCTCCTCGGTAAGACGACCTTCAACAGTTATCGTAGAGCCAAGATACTTAAATTTTGTCGTTCGAGGTAGATCATCGCCGTCGACTACTACTACTACTAATTATAATAATAAATCATATATCCACTCCTCAAATCTCACTCTGATTTAATTTATATACTTCAATAAATGGTGGAACTAGTTTGGGCGATGAAAAGTTTGATTTTGTATTTACATTGTATTACTACTACAGTATTACCAGGGGGCAGATGCCCTCGTAGTTAGCCCATTGAATCAACAATAACTAACTAACAGTCTAACCAGGAATGTAAAAGCAATATCTGTGATAAAGCGACTATTTTTCTGTGAGAAACACCCAAATATAAAATTGTATAATCTTATAGTATTTCTCGTTTTCTTTCAAATTGTAAAATCCCTACTGCAGTAGATTTAATACCGGTAACTCTTATGTTGTTATCAAGCATTAATAACAGTTGTCAGAACTTGCATCATCTATAAGTTTATAATACCCTCATGTACTTAGTTCGTTCTTTGCGATTTGGCACCAAACTGCAACTCACGGTTGGCAACTCTGGAATGGCCTAAAACTTCATAAATTATGTGTAATGGTTATCATGGACACAGTAGTTGTAGTTGCATGAGGTGGAATATCTAGATTATCTTCTCCTAATATAGAATTTGGATAGCGTTCCTTCTTCGTTCAAATTTTGGTGGAACCACTATAAGATTTGATTTTTACGAGTATTCCAAGATTCATTGCTATGTTTGTACCGCCAATTACCACTAGTTTGTACCACTGACACTACATTTAAGTTCATGAATTATTGCTCATTTGTTTGTGCATATTTGGTGACTCAAATGTATGACGAAATCTTTCAATAACAACTGTCAATTGATGAAAGTTAAATGAAATAAAATATATAAATAAATACAGCGTACAGTTGGCAGCAGCGATGTAGACTAAACTTTGGCTTTCTGGAAGTAATACTAGGCCTATTAAGGGTGCGTTATCAGAAAGCAACATCATTATTACAAGAAATTTATTTGTGATCGGTGCAATTATTCAGAAATTAGTAGAGGTCAGGGAATCTCAGGCACAATTTCGTAATTTAACACAGTATAAGTTTCTATAATGTTTATCAAGGAGGTAGGCAAAAATAAATTCAGAATCATAATTCTAAGTACTTCATTTAATTGTGGATTTGTTTTGCTGTTGATAAAATTAAAAATTACCATGTCGTATACGTATTATACATTCAATAATAATCTGTATTTTGAAATGACTCTCTTCATTAGTGCTAGTTATTCTAGCTCTCCAAATTGAGAATGGCATGCTTTCCCTGGCACATTAAACGCTGCAAGACATGCTCTCTCTCACACAGCAAGCCACCACTCTGGGCCATGATTATTTTAAATCCCCACCATCTAGTGCCGAGTGGGGTGCTTACGATGGAGTTGTACTAGTGACCAAGTTTAGTGACGTCACGGCCCGGCCCAACCCAGCTCAGGGCGATCGATACCACCCGCACAGCGGCGGGCGAGCATAATAAAATGATGGCTTGCATTCTTAGCATAGCACAGCTGGGAAGAAGCTATACTGAGGCTGGGTCTAGGTTCCTCAACAAAATAAATGGGATAACGAAAAAAGTTTCCAGTAGTCATCAGAAGTGTTTGCACAAAGATAGAAAGAAAGAAAGAGAAAGAAAGACAGAAAGAAAGAAAGAATACCTATAATATTAATGGTATTAATAATAATTATAATGAAATGATTTTATGTTCATTTTCACCAGTGTAGTCTTTAGAGACGACGGGGTACCGAAGAATTTCCCATAAAGGAAACGTAATCGTGCCAGTAAACCTACTGTCACGCCTTACTCAAATGCTATTTGACTGCGTCTGGATATGACCCCACAATCTTGGGAAGAAGGTGATAACGTCACCGCAGTGCCACGCAGCCATCAGAAAGAAAGAAAGACTAAGAAACATAGAAAGGAAGAGAAATATAGAAAGAAAGAAAAAAGATAGAAATAAATATAAAGATAGTAAGGAAGATAGAGAGACTTAACGAAAGAAAGAAAGAAAGAAAGAAAGAAAGAAACATGGCAGGAAAAGGGAAAGAAGGAAGGAAAGAAAGAAAGAAAGAAAGAAAGAAAGAAAATCATAGATAGAAAGATAGGATGAAAGAAAAGATAAAGAGTGAAAGAGAAAATGGAAAGAAAAAGGAAAGAAAGAGGAAAAGAAAGAAAGAAAGAAAGAAAGAAAGAAGGAAAGATACAGAAAGATTGAAATGGATGAAATAGGAAAAAAAAAGAGAGAGAAACTTAGAGAGAAAGATAGAAAGAACGATAACAGATAAATAGAAACATAAAAATAAGGAAAAGCATGGAAGGAAAGAAAGAAAGAAAGAGAGAAAGAAAGAAAGAAAGAAAGGGGGTAAGAAATAAATTGAAACATAGATAGACACAGATAAGCATAGACAGAAAATAGGAAGAAAGAACGATAGAAAGAAAGAAAGAAAGAAAGAAAGAAAGAATGACAAAGAAAGATAGAATGAAAGTGAAACAGAGAAAGGTGGATAGAAGTGAAGAAAGAGAAACATAGAAAGAATGATAGAAATAAAGAAAGAGGAACATAGAAAGAAAGAAAGAAAGAAAGAAAGAAAGAAAGAAAGAAAGAATACTAGTATTTGTTGTTGCTTAATTAAGAGACTTGACGACATCGTAATCATGTAGACTCTGCCTCTTTGAATTAATTACATATAGTTACTTGAAAACATAGTCTACGAATTATATTATTGCAGTTGAACTGCTAGTAATTGTACAAAGATTTTGTTTAGAATAGAATGAATTGGTAATATTACTTTGGAAACTACCCTCAAAGCTTGTTTTCTTTTAACACGGGATTGTGTTGTTCTAAAAGGTAGGCTATACGATCAATACTATAGGCCCTAATGCTGATGATGTCTAAGAGATAGAGCACTAGTAGACCTACTACTACTCATACCAATATTTACAACTAATTTACTTAGGCTACTACAAGAAAAAATACGCAAGCAATTCAATGGAGTAAACCGGAAATAAAAGAAAGAAGAAATAAACAGCACCCAGCCCTCGACGAATGATGGATGGAAGAGTTGTAAGGAAGTAGAGTAATGAAAGGCAAAAATGCGAGCTCTAACGCATATGAAGTGCAAAGAGTGACTTTGATCTTATCAGAGACTCCCTTCAGTGTTACCTAGTTAGTTAGTTAGTTAGTTATTGTTTTTTTAAGGGGAGGAACTACGAGGTTATCTGCCGCTACTGTTACCTACATTTAGTGTATTTGCACTGATAAATAATGAAATTAATATGAAATGAAAGAAAACTGATAAAAAGCTAGCCGTAAGCATCACACGAGAAAGGGGAATTTGGACCAAAATCAGATATTCTTCTAGACCACGATTGAATAGGACACACTCATATTTGTGAGGATAAGTGGATTCAATTCCCATCTGAGACATCCTAGTAGTCTTTCAAGAGAGGGGCGTAGTGGCGCAATGGTCAACCTGTTTGCCTCTCACCAAGGTAGACCGGGTGTTATACCCGGCCAATGCATGTGAGATTTTCGAAGTGAAATGCCATGTCCTGTGGTTCGGATTCCATGTAAAATGGAGGACCCTTGGCTCATGATCATGTAAAACTACAAGTTTCAAGACTTTCAAGACTTCCTATTTGTATTGAAGGTACATGCCAGGATGATACTTAACTAGAGTAGGAAGTGAAGTGAGTTGGTATCTCCGGAAAATAGGGCATAATAATTCAGAGGCAAATGCTAGTTAAGGATGGAAGATAAAGACACCCTAGGTGTCGGATATCCTAATAGCACTGAGGTGAGAATAGAACGAGAACTGATCATGGCAGGTCAAATAGACTTATAAAAGATAGGAGTCCGGCTTAAGTAAGTGAATGAGAGTAATGCCCAGATCAGCAGGGACCACGTGGTCACCAACCCAAGTCCCACAAGTTCGGAGCCCCTGCGGAGTGAACAAATTAGCCAGTTCTGGTGTTCAGCGATTGTCTCACTTGCAGCCCGTCCTTTAGTGGGGTGAGAAGTGAGAGGAGTTATAGGAGTATGTTGCGCATGCTTGACCGTGGTGCTGTATCTAACAAATTGGTCTGCCAGCCTGGACACCTGGCTGTGGCTTCAGAAAACTGTGACCTTGGAGAGAACCAATCTTCGTGCTTCCAAAGCAGAATGGTTCATGGCTATGTTTTGAGCACAGGTAATATGATACCGCACCACACGTAGCTTAAAGCACTTGATAGCACTCGAAACTGTACCTCAGACAACCGTTATTCACGACTGCACCAAATACCTACACTTTATATATTTTTTGTTTTTGTTTTGTTTCCGAATTTGGCCAACTAAGGGCCGCATAGAACCTAAGGATGTCTGGTCAATCTCTTATTTTTCCTCCCAGAACTTCTTCATTCTTTCACTTTGAAACCTTCGCTACTCCGCCCACATTTTGGTGGACTCTCCTAAATGTCTCAACGCTGTCAATGCGACTTCGAAATAATCTTCCTGTTGTGGATCATGGTGCCAGTAATTCCAATTTCAACCACTTCTTTCTTGACACTTTCTACCCATTTCGTTGTAGGCGCCAGTCTTGCAAGACTTTCTTCGTCAAACGATTCCTGTCCATTCCCATCAGATGCCCATAGAATTTATGCCGTAATTTGCGCAATGAGACAGTAATGGTTTCAGTGTGCTGGTAAAGGCCTCGTTCATCCTTTTCTTCCATATCCCTTCAACACTTTTACGTGGTCGTAGATTTCTTCTTAAATGTTTTCTTCTTCTTCTCCTTTTTGCGTTTTGCCCATTATAGAGCGCGCTTGAACTTGTTTTTCGGCTTGATGATATTCGCCTTCCTATCTTCCCAAAATCTCTTCATGAAGTCACTGTGCTGCTTCTTCCGTTCTTCTATCCACTTGGTTCCAGTCCTGCCACCAGTTTTCACCCTAAACTTGTGCTTTGTTACTGCGGTCCTGAAGATTTTGCGGTTTCTCAGAATATTTTCTCCGATGTTCAACTCTTGCAGGTCCTCTCTTGATTCATCCAGCCAGGCTATCGTTGATTTCTGAGAATTTATTACATTGAATAACCTTTTTGTAAGTCTATAATCGTCCATCCTGAAGATGTGTCCATAAAATGTTGAACGTCTTCTTCGTAGAGTGTTGCTGAAACAATGTGTATGACGGTATTGAGCTGAATTTCGTCTTTTAATCCAAATCCCGTTTTCTTGTGTGGGGCCGAATATTTTTCTAAGAATTTTACGTTCTTGCTTTTCTATATTTGCAATTTTAGAATGAACTCCTAAAGTTATGGTTTCTGAAGCATATAGAGTTTCCGGTAGTACAACTGTTTTGTAGTGTTTCAGTTTTGCAATATGTGACATTACTCTTTTATTATAGTGATCCCATGTTAGTCTGAATCCTCTATGAAATTTTGAGGCTCTTTCTGTGTTAGCCAAACTGTCCAATCCTGAAGGAAGAATTATTTCTCAAAGGTATTTAAAAAAATCTACTTGTTTTATTATTATTTTTATATTTCTATTTGATTGCACCTAAGGACACATACATTAGATGAACTTCCCCTTAAATGTTTGTAACCACCACTAATCTAATTCCATTTACAGTAGGCTATATGAAACCAATAATTAACATCACAGTATACTACAGTCCCTAACGAAATGTTAAGACCATTAGCTAATTTCACATTAAGAATTCCTGGCCATACACTTTTGTCGCAAATGATTCCATGAGTATTTTAAAAATAACGCGACCTCTTATGTAGAAACCATTCTGACCAGATATTAACATTTTGAGTTGCGAATTTTTATTGAAAACTAGCAGAAGTACCCGTTCTTCGAACTGTGTTCGTTGTTAACACCAGACATTATCAATTGAGCTACTGTTGCAATGGTTAGCAGTTTGTCATTCCTTGAAGTTTATCAGAACGAAGTTAGTTTACTGGGAATATCACACACACACTGTTTATTTAAGGCCCTTAAAATGTAGTTTTCGGAGACCCTTTATAGATTCCCGAATTTAGGGTCTCACATTGAGAAGCGCAACATATGCTTTGGTCGTCCTTCTAGGATAATTTTTATATTTCGCCTATTTTAGCATATATTGAGAAGTTTTTCTATATATCCACCCTTCTACTGTATGAAAAGTACGGTGAAGAGTTTTATAAATGATTGGTGTATTGACTGATACCTAATTTTACGATGCACCAAGCATCCGAACACGAGGTATGGGCGTACATAAAGATACACAGAAAGACAGACAAACAATTCTATTGTCTACAACATATTACCCAGATATCCAAATATGGGTATATCTACCACACAGTATCAAATAAAATCATCCTTACGATGAACGCGTATGTCGACAAAAAAAGTTAAAATATGCTCTCAGACTAAATTCACCTAACGTGTACTTCCTGACGTGAAATACATTTGAAACCCTTGTAGACGAAACGCAATACTCGTCACATAAAAACTGACCCTCTACGTTGTGCTAGGTGCCCATACACAGGAAGACCCCTTTCATAAATTATAAAGGCTTGTGGTGCATGAAAATTCTGTTTCTTTAGCCTCAAATTGCCCAAATTCCTAAAAGCCGCAAAAAATGCTGGTTCAATTCAGGAATTTTTGAAAATAATGTTGCTGTTTGGAGATATAATTGACCTTCTGTACTATAAGTCAAACGTGAAAATTGCATGAAAAAATTCTAGGTTACCCCTTCACCCCCTTAATTGCATTGATGAATTATACGGTCTACGTTAATTCCGTGATAACCTTATAGCCATTTGCAAACTTTCACAGAAATGTAATAAATGGAGTGACATTGCTTCTTACAGAAATAGAAGGAAAGTTGTATGCCACCCCTTGAGATAATGTTCTCATGGTTACCGATTTGCATTCCTTCATTAGTTTGTTAAATTAAATTAAATTAGTTTTCTGGGAATATTTCAGAAACTGTTGGATTTAGAGACTTATAATGTAGTTTTCGAGGACCCTTTAGGGCCCCCGAGTTTTGTTGCTGGCACCGATGGGATTTATCTCGTCGTTGTACGCCATAATATAAAACTACTAATAATATAGGCCTAATATAGGGAGAAATTATAACACCTATTTTTTATAATTTTAATTCAGCCAATGGCCATGCACTTTTCTTTTCAGGACGGGTCAGGGAAGGGATATTATCAGAGAAAGAAGCATTCACATCACGCATGAGCAAAATGGAAATGGCCTACCATTTAACTAAGGACATCTATAAGAGAAGGTCAATATCCTTCAACGCAAAACTAAAACATAACTGCAGTGTCATCCGTCCGGAGGTCTTGCATGCTTTTGAATGCCTCACGATGAACAAAAAAGGCTAGGTCGAGAAACTGGAGGCCAAAGAAAGGAAAATTTTGAGAAAGATATTGGGTTCCATCAAAGACAATGGGGAATACAGAAGACGGCATAACCATGACCTATATACTCATGTGGAGAAGATGAGCAACGTCATCCGGAAGAGAAGGTTACCATTTTTTGGGCATGTGAAACGAATGAGCCCAGCGAGACTGACCAACCGCAACATAAATTACTTTCAGGAGAGGAAAACAAAATGGGCCTGGTTCATTGAACTGGATAAAGATCTGAATGAAGTGGGGATTACACCAACAGACATTCAGGAGCGCGCCCCACTCAATAGGAAACTTCAAGCTTGTAAAGGTTTACAAGAAAAACCGAAGCTGAAAATGGGAAAGATTTGGACCCAGGAACGGAAGGAAATCCACCGAGAACGAATGCGGGCGTACAGGGCAAACATCAAAGCCAGTAGGAGACGGTTGGAATGACGCGGTCCATAGATGGCCTATACGAAATGAATGAATGAATGAATGAATGAATGAATGAATGAATAATATGGGGATAGGAATATAATAGACCTGCCGTACCACACCCGCAGGTGTAAATCGCGTGAAAAAATTATAGTGTACCCCTTGATCCCCTTAAGCTCATAATACGTATTGATGAATTTTACGGCTTAATTTGGTTCCGTGATAACCTTCTAGCCGTTTGCAAACTTTCACACTAATGTAATTAATGGAATTGCATTCCGTCTTACAGCAATGAGAATCCGTTGGCATGGTTACTGGCTTGCATTCGTTCATTAGTTTATTAAATTAAATTAGTTTTCTGGGAATATCTCAAAAACGGTTGGTCTTCGGTCCTTAAAATGTGGTTATCGGGGACCCGAGTTTTGTCTCTCACATTGAGGGGCTGAAAATGAGTTTTGTCTCGTCCTTCTACGCATATTTCAGCATGTATTTTAAGGGGGTAGGCCCCCTTTTATGAGAGGTACGGAGAAGAGTTACATCAATGATTAGTGTCGTGCCTCTGATGGATATCTGTACCAAATTTTACGTTGATACACCCAGCCGTTCTCGAGTTATAAGGGAACAAATTTGTCCACAGACAAACAAACAGACAGACAAAAAAATTATTTCCGCGCGCATCCATCATAAAACAGTCTGAAACGCGTAAACAACTAATATTTCCGTAGAAATTCAGAGAAAAACACACACATTTTCCTTTTTCTATATAGAGAGATCTACTGCACCGCTCGGTGTTGACCGTGTTTTATTGCACAGATTTTGGTTTTACTCGCTAACCGTTGGAGATATACGAAAAGTGATAAGGACCTTTCGGATAGAAAATTAAATGTTAAAGCTCATGTATACCATCAAAAGTTTGCTATTTCTTAGCGTTCTCTTTTTATTTGAAAAGGAAATATGAAATTTTTAAACCAAGGGGTGTAGTGACGTCACAAATGTCGGTTTTACTCGCTAACTGTTGGAGATACACGAAAAGTGATAAGGTCCTTTCGGATAGGAAATTAAATTTCAAGTTTGCTATTTCCTACCGTTCTCTTTTTATTTGATATGGAAATATGAAATTTTGAAACCAAAGGGTCTAGTGACGTCACTGAAATGGTCGCCATTTTTTAATAGTGTGAAATTTCGAAATCTAAAGTATCCTATATGTGAACCTGGTAAATCAGCTACATCCATGCAAAATTTCATTTAAATTGGACCAGTGGTTCTTGCGTTATTGAGTAACACACAGACAGACAGACAGACAGACAGACACACACCATCTCATTTTTACATATTAGTATGATTTGTTATTAAAACAAGTAGTTCCGTGAAGAACTATACAGCCTATTTTCTTATATCATGCTCATGTTAATTGCCACTATCAACATACACAATTTCAGTTAAATTGTTGTAACAGATTCGTAGATATTAGGAACCGTCTAAATACTTCAGATGGACGCCAGGTTGGTTTTTTATTTTTGTACTTTTACATTCAGATTATTGTGTACGTGTGGTATTCAAACTTCAATCGCATGATTAGAACACAAGAAGTAAAAACGAGATTTTAAAATTACGCACAGCAGCCATCTTGTGATTATCTTGAGGTTATGTAAACAATTGAATTAAATTAGATGGCACTGCATTACAATCTACAAAATCATTTACTGTACCACATTTCACTGCGCTCAGAGAGTTAAATCACGAGAAAATTCTATTGAAATATTTCAAATTCGCTTGGTCGCCATGTCCGTTTTGTACTTTACAAGTTTATGAAATATACATAGATAAACTTGTGTCAGTACCCTTTATCAACGTACAAAATTGCAGGGTGATATCTATAATAGTTTCGGAGATATAGAATGTCAGTGAAATATTTCGCACAGCCGCCATTTTGAGGTTATGTAAACAATTGAACTAAATTAGACTCCAGTGCATTACAATGTGTATAAACAATTGCTGTATCAAATTTCATTACGTTTGGATAGTTAAATCGTGAGAAAAGCCTATTTAAATGTCTCAAATTCGCTTGACCACCATGTTGGTTTTGTAGCCACCTGGTTTTTGAAAGTCTCATAGGTGAACTTCTAGTAGTGCCCTTTATCACCGTGCACAATTTCAGGGCGATATCCGTAATAGTTTCGGAGATATTGAATGCTAGTGAAATATTTCGCACAGCCGCCATGTTGGATTGGTGAGACGTAACAATATTTGAAGGGCACGGTCGAGGTCGCCGGGAATAGCGCTATGAACTCACTGAGGTTCATTGAAATCGCTCCAGCCGTTTAGATTTTATTAAGGGGACACACACACACCTCACACACACACACACACGCGCGCACACACACACGAACAAAAGGTGATCTCATAAGCCTATTTTTTCAAAATTGAAATTAGGCTAAAAATGAAGCTTTTCTTCCAGCGAATGAATTTGTAGAGTCAAATCCAGCATGTTTAACTTAATGTTATTCTATTTGCGGAATTGGATTAAGAAATAATATTCCCAATAATGACCTTATCGTTTGGAAATTATTTCCAAACTTTCTGAAAAGTCAAAAAAGCAATAACAAAGGAAGATGTTTTTCAATGAAAATTTCATAATTCAAAAAGTAAATGTCTGGCTTAGTTGAGAGCTTGCTGAGCTTCTATGCCCAAGGTCGTCGGGATTTTAAAAATCCCTCGGTAGGCCTTTCTTCGGAAGGGAAGTAAAGCTGGCGGTTCCATGCCATAGATTTATAGCGTGAAAAAGAACCTTCTACTAACTACACTTGTGTGAAGCCAAAATTTGTA
Source organism: Meconema thalassinum (assembly GCA_946902985.2). Classification (NCBI taxonomy): domain Eukaryota; kingdom Metazoa; phylum Arthropoda; class Insecta; order Orthoptera; family Tettigoniidae; genus Meconema; species Meconema thalassinum. Next base: position 1,735,147,515 of record OX336388.2, on the reverse strand, counting down.
GGTTAGATTGTGTAACCGAGGAATTGATAACGCTATATTAGTTCCAACATTCGCCACCAGATGCTGGCTGCGATGGCATATAGTAGCCAAGTCCACAGGTAGATGTCGTGAATGATAGCATTTTGTAGCAAAAGTAGGAACTACTTAAATATTGATGGTGCGCAGTCCTTACCTGAATCACAGATAACACATACTAATCCAGCCATCACAATTAACACCGGTTATCAGACAGATTCTACACACAGCTAGAGTACACGGGGCTACATGACCGCGTTGTCGCAGCCCCTAAACTAAGGAACCAACCAATAGATGCAGAAGAGGCCAAATTATTAGCCTACTTTCTATTTTTGCAAAAAATGAAAGTAGACTTATGAGATCAACACAGGGCGAAAAAAAGTGTGTCTGTCTGTGTGTGTGTGTACGTGTGTGTGTGCGTCTGTGTGTGTGCGTGTGAGTGAGTGTGTGTACTCTGAATGTCTGTCCCCCCACCCCCCCCCCCCCCTATCAATTCGAACACGGTTAACGCGAATTGAACAAAATTGGTACAAAGGTTGCACTAGCAAAGGACACCTCAGTGTCATGTTTTATATCGCCACCATCTGGACGGAAACGTAATGGCGGCCACACAAATGTTCAAAGCTTAAATCAAATTACGACTAACCTAATCATCCGATCTCTACCAAATTTTGCAACAACATACCTTTATGGTCGGAGCATCCTTTGACCAAACTAATAGGTCATCAGCCTAATAATTTGCGGATGGCGGCCATCTTCGTGTGAACATCGATTCCCCCTATTAATTCGAACACGGTGAAACCGAATGGAAAGAAATTTGGTACAGAGGTAGTACTAACAAAGGGCATCTTAGTGTCATGTCTTTTATCGCCGCCATCTTGACGGAAACGTAATGGCGGCCACACAAATGTCCAAAGCTTAAATCAAATTACAACTAACCTAATCATCCGATCTCAACCAAATTTTGCAAAGGCATATCTTTATGGACGAAGCATCCTTTGACCAAATGAATAGGTCATTAGCCTAACAGTTTGCATATGGCGGTCATCTTTGTGTCAAAATAGATTCCCTCTATTAATTCAAACACGGTGAAACCGAATGGAACGAAATTTGGTACAGAGGTAGCATAGGCAAAGGACACCTCAGTGTCATATTTTATATCGCCGCCATCTTGACAGAAACGTAATGGCGGCCACACAAATGTTCAAAGCTTAAATAAATTACGACTAACATAATCATCCGATCTCTTTCAAATTTTGCAACAACATACCGTTATGGAGGAAGCATCCTTTAACCAATCTAATAGGTCATTAGCCAAATAGTTTGCGGATGGCGGCCATCTTTGTGTTAAAATTGATTCCCCCTATTAATTCTAACACGGTGAAACCGATTGGAACGAAATTTGGTACAGAGGTAGCACAGGCAAAGGACACCTCAGTGTCATATTTTATATCGCCGCCATCTTGACAGAAACGTAATGGCGGCCACACAAATGTTCAAAGCTAAAATAAATTACGACTAACATAATCATCCGATCTCTTCCAAATTTTGCAACAACATACCGTTATGGAGGGAGCATCCTTTAACCAATCTAAAAGGTCATTAGCCTAATAGTTTGCGGATGGCGGCCATCTTTGTGTTAAAATTGATTCCCCCTATTAATTCTAACACGGTGAAACCGAATGGAACGAAATTTGGTACAGAGGTAGCACTAGCAAAGGGCACCTCAGTGTCTTGTTTTATATCGCCGCCATCTTGACGGAAACGTAATGGCGGCCACACAAATGTTCAAAGCTTAAATCAAATTACAACTAACCTAATCATCCGATCTCTACCAAATTTTGCAACAACATAACTTTATGGAGGAAGCATCCTTTGACCAAATGAATAGGTCATTAGCCTAATAGTTTGCGGATGGCGGCCATCTTCGTGTCAAAATCGATTCACCCTATTAATTCAAACACGGTGAAACCGAATGGAACGATATTTGGTACAGAGGTAGCACTAGCAAAGGGCACCTCAGTGTCACGTTTTATATCGCCGCCATCTTGACAGAAACGTAATGGCGGCCACACAAATGTTCAAAGCTTAAATACATTACGACTAACATAATCATCCGATCTCTACCAAATTTTGCAACAACATACCGTTATGGAGGGGTATCCTTTGACCAATCTAATAGGTCATTAGCCTAATAGTTAGCGGATGGCGGCCATCTTTGTGTCAAAATCGATTCCCCCTATTAATTCAAACACGGTGAAACCGAATGGAACGAAATTTGGTGCAGAGGTAGCACTAGCAAAGAGCACCTCTGTGTCATGTTTTATATCGCCGCTATCTTGACGGAAACGTAATGGCGGCTACACAAATGTTAAAAGCTTAAATACATTACGACTAACATAATCATCCGATCTCTAACAAATTTTGCATCAACATACCTTTATGGAGGGAGCATCCTTTGACCAAACTAATAGGTCATTAGCCTAATATTTTTGCGGATGGCGGCCATCTTTGTGTGAAAATCTATTCCCCCTATTATTTCGAACACGGTGAAACCGAATGGAACGAAATTTGGTGCAGAGGTAGCACTAGCAAAGGGCACCTCAGTGTCATGTTTTATATCACCGCCATATTGACGGAAACGTAATCACGGCCACCCAAATGCTAAAAGCTAAAATGTAATTACAACCAACCTAATAATCTAGTCTCTACCAAATTTTGAAACATTATATCTTCATGTGGGAAGCATATTCTGACCAAACTGCAAGATCATCAGCCCAAGAGTTTGCAGATGGTGGCCAAGTATGTGTACAAATCGATTCTCCCTATCAATTCAAACACGGTGAAATCGAATTGAACGAAATTTGGTACAGAGGTAGCACTAGCAAAGGGCACCTCAGTGTCATGTTTTATATCGCCGCCATCTTGACGGAAACGGAATGACGGCCACCCAAATGTTCAAAGCTTAAATTAAATTACGGCCATCCTAATAATTTGATCTCTACCAGATTTTGCAATAACATGCCTTTTTGTGGAATAGTACATTATGCAACGAGCCTATAATGGCTATAATTAAGACACGAGTATTTTTTATAAAACGAGCGTATGCGAGTTTTATAATTTCCATACGAGGGTCTTAATTACCATTAAAGCGAGTTGCATACGACTGTTTATGTTCGACGATAATTATAACTTTATTATATGTTTTAACATAAATATTCATAAATATCTGTTGAGAGTTAGCTACTGGAATTTTGTGATCGCAGAGCGAGCGTTGGGTGTTATATCTTTGTCTTTCAAGAGCTTTGAACAACCGACGTATGCGCTCTGTGTATTTGCAATGCCATATGCAACCATATGTTTACATCAGCCGTCCCTCAGTAATATTGTCACCGCAGTCATTTGAAGACAATGCGCTGTGTAGAAATTAGTGTTGGTGATTTTAAGGTACAGTGCTATTTCTTGTCTCATATTCGCCAGTTTATTTACGCGAACATATGGACGGTGGGTATTCCATGTCGGTAATTTATTATAGTTCGATGTTGTGTTTATGTCCGACATGTTGGATTTTGAGCGCATGCGCGAAGTTATCGTTACCTAATTGGTCAATGAACGAGCTCTGATTGGCTGGAGAAACTGTATCATAATGGAAAACAGTGTTATAATGACCATCATTATGATACAGTTATCTGACACATAATAGTGAGGGTCGAACATAATAGTACATTATGCAACGAGCATATAATGGCAATAATTAAGACACAAGTGTGTTTATGAAACGAGCGTATGCGAGTTTTATAATTTCCATACGAGTGTCTTAATTACCATTATAGGCGAGTTGCATACGACTGTTTATGTTCGACGATAATATTATTATAACTATTTTATGTTCCAACAAAAATATTCATAAATATCTGTCGAGATTTCGCCAGTTTTATGTACTGAACAGAGCGCATGAGACGCAGGGAATGCCTTGTATTTGACCATGGCCACCTCGATTACCCTACTATGACACTAGGCCAGGCAGTGTGATTTACATTAGAAGGCCATGGAACTCAGCGCATCTAATTATCTAATTGGTCAAACAACTATTTCTTGAGCTCTGATTGGTGGGAGAAACTGTTTCATAATGAAAAATAGTGTTATAATGAGCCTCATTATAGTACAGTTTTCTGACAGATAATAGTCAGGGTCGAACATAAAGCATCTTATGACTGACTACAAGGTCATCAGCCCAATAGTTTGCAAATAGCGGCCATGTATGTGTGCAAATCCATTCCCCCTATAAATTCAAACACGGTGAAACCGAATTGAATGAAATGTTTTACAGAGGTAGCACTAGCAATGGGCACCTCATATTCATGTTTAATATCCCTATAGCACGTTGTATTTCAACAAGCTACTACAACCAACATTCAATTATACTCCTTGAAAAGGACAAAGAGTTATTACAATACCCATGCATTTAGGAGAAAGTAGGCTATATGTTCTTTACTGAACATCTTTTTTTTTTAATAATAACGGAAAGATTTGTGATATAAGTGACCAGGAATCTTTAATCTGAAATAAGTAAATGGTCTTAAACTTCTGTCTGGGACTGTAAAGTCAATTATCTTAGCACAGAACAACTTGAATTCACCTTACTAGGTACAGTCTCATGAATCAAATATTTTGTAAAAAGTCATCACTAAAATGACTGGTCTTTTGCACCTATTTGATATTGAATGTTTCATAACCTGGCGGGACTCTCATAACGGGAAGGTTAGTATTTATTTACACGGCTTTTTCATAAGCAAAAAAGCGCCGTATATTAAAATGAAACTTCAAAAGAAACCTCGTCAGTTATATGGAATACTTCTCTTGAAATGAGTAATATCACTGGGTGTAGGAAAATGTATATACACGAGGATACTTCAAGAAAACAGATGCTGATTCAAAGGGGAATTTTAGCGACAGGCGATGAAATAAAGAAAATAAATTAAAAAAACAAAGCTCTAAAATGAGAGAAGAGTCAATGAGAGCAAAACAAATTTTCTGTTGATTCATTGTGGAGCTTTGCGGCATCAAGGTCGTGTAGTCCCTGGTACTTGTGTGTGTGTGTGAAATTTGTCTGATAATACTGTCCAACAATGAAAAGGTTTCGGGCTCAACAATAAGTTATTCTTATGTATTTCCACCTGCTGAATTAAACAATCACCATAAAAATAACCGATTAGCTCTTGGTTTGAAGATACAGTGACTTGTGATTTTTAGAGTCTACATTTTTCAGTTTAGGAATTTTTATTTTGAATGTTGGCACACTAGTCAACTTACAAACAACGTTCTGCAGCTAGTTTGTAGGCCATAATAAACGTAAATACTGTTGCTGTGAGTTTCATATTGTTTCTGTTCTTATTAGTGCATCATTTCTGGTTTTGGAATACTTTTAAATATACCTGGAATGCATGCATTTTGTAAATTATGCTATATCTATGGAACCATAACAGGGATTTTAATTAAACTTAGTACACTTATAGTACAAATGCTGGGCTTTTATTTGATGTATAATGTTTTAAAATTCAGTATGCAAGTGTAATAAAATTAGCATATTAAAATATTAAAAAAATATGTTTTGAATGTTACAAAAAACATCATTTCTTGAAAACTGTCAATGTGATTGGCATAAACAATTATTTTTCTTAAAGACAACACTAAATTACCCAGGATAGACCTCTATGAACTTAGTGGAAGAATAAGTTACCCTTTTATAGGTATTTCATTTGAATAGTGAAAAAAAATAAGAATTTCACATGGTGTTTTAGATGCACTGAGCATATTTCTCAAAGGAATTCAATAATTGAGGTTCATCCTCTATAACTTAGTTCCAACAAGGGGAATTCCAAATGTCATGCATTTTGGACCATTAGTTCTTGAGTTATTGTGTTTTTTGTGTGAAAAAATTAAACTTTTGGGAAAATGGCTCTAAACATTGTATATACATTTCCACTTACACATAACACTCAGCTGACAGTTCAGTACATGCATGGATTTAAATCGTAATATCTCGGTCAAAATTGGAAATTTCGCTATAAAATTTCAGATTTGGGTAAAGAAATGGTTATTCTTTCATGCGAGATCAAAAACAAAAAAATAAAAAAATCATATTTCCAGGTGTATCAGCCCCCTTAAGTATTAAAATTTGTTCCATTAACATAAGACGAAATTGTGAAAATTCAGTAAATTATATTTGTGGCGAAATATCATTTTCGTCATAGAAATGCAATCTAACGCCTCTTGTGAAGACTATCTATCGACACTATTTTCGTATTAAGGTAGGGGACTAGCATAAGTCATGGACTCCGTATACATGTATCTATTTTTCAGTTGACCAACTGAAAAGCTTTTTCTACTACGAGAACCTGCAAAATAAAAAAATATCTATGGATATTTCTGTTCCTATGGTTCATCGGGAGTCTACAAACCACCCGAAAAAAGGTTAAACCAGGATATTTCTGTAATTGAACTAAGAAATGAGGGCCGTTGGAATGAAGCAATGCTTGCGAATTACTGCTGGTTTGTGTGTAGGCATGCTTTGGAGCTTACTTACAAGAGGCAAGCTGACCGACAACAATCTAATGAAGCCACCATAAATGATTCTATTTAGACCCAACCTCTCGCTAGGTGTTTTTCCACCGAAGAACTCTAAGGATGCAATTGACAATATATTTAAAAGAATCAAATGATATTTCAATATTGTTAGCATACATGTAATTAAATTGCATTACTATCTCTTAATCCGTTAGAATACAATTATTCTCCCTATTGTTTAGCACAGAAACTAGAGCTGATACAAATTTTTGTTTCTCATATTCGTTTTTTCCAACCCAAAATTAGTAAGATTTGACTCATGAAGTGAATAAAACATTAAATTCACGGGCCGTGAAAGCCAATATACCATCTTTTTTGGAAGCCTTCATAGGGAGGTTAAGGCTGCTTGAGCTTTAGGTTCTCGCAGTCAAGTAGTGCTGTTGCCTTCTTTATAAAGGGAAGTGGCGCGCAATTCGTTACTCCTGTGGGGGTCCGGGCGGGGACACCAAGAGCCCCTGATGAGCCAGCTTGGTGTCCTAGGCAAAACCCCACACAAGACAAGGCACAAACCTAGAATAATTGCTGAGTTTTAATTCACCGGCCGTAAAAGCCTATATAGCATCTATTTAAAATAATGTTTTGTTGTTGAGTCATCGTGAAGGCTGTGATAGTGTGTGTATTCTTAATTGAGGCTAGGAATTCGAATGGTGTTGAAATGGGAAAACACGTATATCTGTCTACATAGTCTAATATATAAAAGTGAAAGTCTGTATGTATGTATGTATGTATGTATGTATATATGTATGTATGTGGGTTGGTTCCGTATGCAAATCTACACCGTTCCACCAATCTCAACCATATTTTGCATACACATAGTTTAGGACCCAGAAGGAACCGCCGGCTACATGAATTTTCGATAGTCTTTCTCATTATTCTGATCTCGGCACTTTTGCACTCAAGCACAGGCTAATCAAATCATAAAATATACTCATCAAGGAATGGCAAGGCAGATAGTTTCCATGGCAACATAGCTCAAGTCGAGACACGGCCGACTAGATGCCAATTACGCTCTGCACTACCGGTATAGAAAATGAGGATCTTTACTTGAAATCCCGTTAGTTACTCAACTGCTCACACAGCACTGCCAATCGAGTTTAGCATAACAAAGACTTGACACTATCTTCTTTCTACTATATTATATTTGTCAAATACCACTCACTCACTCACTCATTCATTTATTCATCACGAAATCTCAGAAACCACCGAACGGATTGGAATGAAATCTGGTATGCAGCTTCCTCAAGGGCCGCAAATGCCCACTAAGAGAGGATTTTTGGATCTTCAGGTTCTAAAGGGGTGTTAAGGGGGTAGACCTGCATTTCATTGAATAGCAATATCTCCCGATTGATTTCATTGGGGGATGTGATACTCGGCATATAAACTCATCATTAAAAATACGAAGACACGTGTCTGAGGGTTTTTCGATGTGGTGTATATTATGAGGTGAAAGGGGTGAAAAGTGGGGATTGAAAGATTCCTAACGGAGCGTGTATCTCTTAAACGACATAGGCGAGGAGTTTGTAACTCAGCGAAAAAAAATCAACATAAAAAGAATTAAATATGTGTTGACCTTTTTTTCATAAATCCAATTTAAGGGGTCCATGGGGAGAGATGAAATTCTGGGGAGGGGGGGACAGGATAGAAATTGTTCTAACTGATTGACTGACTTGACTCACTCATCAAACTCAGGGGGAAAAAACTGCTTTAAAGTAAGTAAATAGCTGTTCGACAGGTTTTTTTTTCATAAATCAAATTTAAGGGGTTTATGGGGAGGGGTGAAATTCTGAAAAAAGAAAATTGAAAGAAAATGTCCTGACTCACTCACTCACTCCCTCATCATCGCCCAGCCAAAATTATTGAAGTTAGAAACATGAAAGTTTGGGGATATGTTCAATGTATGTCAAACCCGTCTACTAAGGGAGGATTTTCGGATATTCAGGTTCTAAAGGGGTCTTAAGGGGGTTAAACCTGCATTTCATTGAATAACAATATCTCCCGATTGGTTTCATTGGGGGATGTGATACACGGCATATAAACTCATCATTAAAAAGTAACAAGACACGTGTCTGAGGGTTTTTCGATGTGTTTGTGAGGTGAGAGGGGCGAAAAGTGGGGATTGAAATATTCCTAACGGAGCGTGTATCTCTTAAACGACATAGGCGAGGAGTTTGAAACTCAGCGGAAAAAAATCAACATAAAAAAGAATTAAATATGTGTTGACCTTTTTTTCATAAATCCAATTTAAGGGGTCCATGGGGAGAGATGAAATTCTGGGGAGGGGAGGGGACAGGATAGAAATTGTTCTAACTGATTGACTGACTTGACTCACTCATCAAACTCAGGGGGAAAAAACTGCTTTAAAGTAAGTAAATAGCTGTTCGACAGATTTTTTTCATAAATCAAATTTAAGGGGTTTATGGGGAGGGGTGAAATTCTGAAAAAAGAAAATTGAAAGAAAATCTCCTGACTCACTCACTCACTCCCTCATCATCGCCCAGCCAAAATTATTGAAGTTAGAAACATGAAAGTATGGGGATATGTTCAATGTATGTCAAAACCGTCTACTAAGGGAGGATTTTCGGATATTCAGGTTCTAAAGGGGTCTTAAGGGGGTTAAACCTGCATTTCAATGAATAACAATATCTCCCGATTGGTTTCATTGGGGGCTGTGATACACGGCATATAAACTCATCATTAAAAAGTAACAATACACGTGTCTGAGTTTTTTTCGATGTGTTTATGAGGTGAGAGGGGCGAAAAGTGGGGATTGAAATATTCCTAACGGAGCGTGTATCTCTTAAACGACATAGGCGAGGAGTTTGAAACTCAGCGGAAAAAAAATCAACATAAAAAGGTAAATATGTGTTTGACCGTTATTTCATAAATCCAATTTAAGGGGCCCATGGGGAGGGGTGAAATTCGGGGGGGGGGGGGGAACAGGAAAGAAAGTTCCCTAACTGATTGACTGACTGACTCACTCATCAAACTCAGGGGGGGGGGGGAACTGCTTTAAAGTAAGTAAATAGCTTTTCGACTTTTTTTTTCAATCAAATTGAAGGGGTTCATCGAGAGGGGTGAAATTCTGAAGAAAAAAAATTGAAAGAAAAAGTCCTGACTCATTCACTCACTCATCATCGCCCAGCCAAAAATATTGAAGTTGGAAACATGACATTACGGGGATATGTTCGTTGTATGTCAAAACCGTACACTAAGGGAGGTTTTTTGGATATTCAGGTTCTAAAGGGGTCTTAAAGGGGTTAAACCAGCATTTCATTGAATAACAATATCTCACAAGGGGTTTCATTTGAGGATGTGACACTCGGCATATAAACTAATCATTAAAAATAAGCAGACATGTGTCTAAGGGTTTTTCTATGTGATGTATTATTATGGAGTGAAAGGGGTGAAATTGGGGGTTGAAGGATTCCTAACGGAGCATGTAGGCCTATCTCTTAAACGACATAGGCGAGAATTTGAAACTCAGCGAAAAAAAATCAGCTTAAAAAGTAAGTAAATCGGTGTTCGACTGTATTTTATAAATTAATTTAAGGGGCCAATGGAGTGGCGTGAAATTCTGGAGGAAAAAAGGAGAGAAAGTGTCCTAACTGCCTGACTAACTACTCACTCATCAAACTCATGGGAAAAATACAGCTTAAACAAGATGTTCAGTAAAGAACATATAGCCTACTTTCTCCTAAATGCATGGGTATTGTTATAACTCTTTGTGCTTTTCAAGGAGTATGATTGAATGTTGGTTGTAGTAACTTGTTGAAATACAACGTGCTATAGGGATATTAAACATGAATATGAGGTGCCCTTTGCTAGTGCTACCTCTGTACCAAATTTCGTTCAATTCGGTTTCACAGTGTTTGAATTAATAGGGGGAATTGATTTTCACACAAAGATGGCCGCCATCCACAAACTATTAGGCTAATGACCAATTCATTTGGTCAAAGGATGCTTCCTCTATAAGGGTATGTCGTTGCTAAATTTGGTAGAGATCGGATGATTAGGTTTATCGTAATTTGATTTAAGCTTTGAACATTTGTGCGGCCGCCATTACGTTTCCGTCAATATGGCGGCGATATAAAACATGACACTGAGGTGCCTTTTGTTAGTACTACCTCTGTACCAAATTACGTTCCATTCGGTTGCACCGTGTTCGAATTAATAGGGGTAATCGATTTTCACACAAAGATGGCCGCCATCCGCAAACTATTACGCTGATGACCTATTAGTTTGGTCAAAGGATGCTCTCCCCATAAAGGTATGTTGTTGCAAAATTTGGTAGAGATCGGATGATTAGGTTAGTCGTAATTTGATTTAAGCTTTGAACATTTGTGTGGCCGCCATTACGTTTCCGTCAAGATGGCGGCGATATAAAGCATGACACTGAGGTGCCTTTTTTTAGTGCTACCTCTGTACCACATTTCGTTCCATTCGGTTGCACCGTGTTCGAATTAATAGGGGGAATCGATTTTTACACAAAGATGGCCGCCATCCGCAAACTATTACGCTGATGGCCTATTACATTGGTCAAAGGATGCTCCCTCCATAAAGGTATGTAGTTGCAAAATTTGGTAGAGATCGGATGATTAGGTTAGTTGTAATTTGATTTAAGCTTTGAACATTCGTGTGGCCGCCATTACGTTTCAGTCAAGATGGCGGCGATATAAAACATGACACTGAGGTGCCCTTTGCTAGTGCTACCTCTGTACCGAATTTCGTTCCATTCGGTTTCGCCGTGTTTGAATTAATAGGGGGAATTGATTTTCACACAAAGATGGCCGCCATCCGCAAACTATTAGGCTAATGACCTATTCATTTGGTCAATGGATGCTTCCTCTATAAGGGTATGTTGTTGCAAAATTTGGTAGAGATCGGATGATTAGGTTAATCGTAATTTGATTTAAGCTTTGAACATTTCTGTGGCCGCCATTACGTTTCCGTCAAGATGGCGGCGATATAAAACATGACACTGAGGTGCCTTTTGTTAGTACTACCTCTGTACCAAATTTCGTTCCATTCGGTTGCACCGTGTTCGAATTAATAGGGGGAATCGATTTTCACACAAAGATGGCCGCCATCCGCAAACTATTACGCTGATGACCTATTGGTTTTGTCACAGGATGCTCCCCCCATAAAGGTATGTTGTTGCAAAATTTGGTAGAGATCGGATGATTAGGTTAGTCGTAATTTGATTTAAGCTTTGAACATTTGTGTGGCCGCCATTACGTTTCCGTCAAGATGGCGGCGATATAAAACATGACACTGAGGTGTCCTTTGCTAGTGCTACCTTTGTACCAAATTTCGTTCAATTCGCATTCACCGTGTTCGAATTGATAGGGGGGGACACACATTCAGAGTACACACACTCACACACACACACACACACACAGACACACACACACACACACACACACACACACAGACTCACACACACACATACACACACACATAGACTCACACACACACATACACCAACACAGACAGACACACTTTTTTCGCCCTGTGTTGATCTCATAAGTCTACTTTCATTTTTTGCAGAAATCGAAAGTAGGCTAAAAATAGATAATAGGTGTTCAAGCGTTTTTTCATCAACCCAATTTAAGGGGCCCATGGAGAGGGGTGAAATTCTGGTAAAAATAATTGAAAGAAAATGCCCTGTCTGACTCACTCACTCACCACGCCCAGCGAAAACTATTAAAGTTGGAAACATGATATTTTGGGAATATGTTCGCTGTATGTCGAAAACGTCAACTAATTAATGATTTTTGTTTATTCGGGTTTTAAAGAGGTGTTAAGGGGGTAAACGTGCATTTCATTGAATAACGATATCGCATGAGTTGTTTCTTTGGGGATGTGATATTCGGTATATAAACTAATCATTAAAAATAATCAGACATATGTCTAAGGGTTTATCGATGTGGTGTATATTATGAGGTGAAAGGGGTGAAAATTGGGGGTTGAGGTATTCTTAACGGAGCGTGTATCTCTGAAACGACATAGGCGAGAAGTTTGAAGTTCGGCGGGAAAAAAACTTTAAATACAAGTAAATAGGTGTTCGACCGTTTTTTCATAAATCAAATTTAAGGGGCCCTTGGAGAGGGGTGAAATTCTGGGGGAAAAAACAGGAAAGGTAGTGTCCTAACTGATTGACTCACTTACTCACTCATTAAACTCAGGGGGAAAACAGCTTTAAATAAGTAAATAGGTGTTTGACCGTTTGATTCATAAATCCAATTTAAGGGGTTCATGGGGAGGGGTGAAATTATCAAAAATAAATGAAAGAAAATATCCTGACTCTCTCACTCGCTCATCATCGCCCAGCCAAAATTATTGAAGTTAGAAACATGAAATTTTGGGGATATGTTCGTTGTATGTCGAAAACGTCCACTAAGGAAAGGGTTTTGGATATTCAGGTTCTAAAGAGGTGTTAAGGGAGTAAACGTGCATTTCATTGAATAACAATATCTCACGAGTGGATTCAATTGGGGATGTGATACTTGGCATGTATACTAATCATTAAAAATAAGCTGACACATGTCTAATGGTTTTTCGATGTAGTGTATATTATGACGCAGAAGGGATGAAAAGTGGGGGTTGAAAGATTCCTAACGGAGCGCCTATCTCTTAAACGACATAGGCGAGGAGTTTGAAACTAAGAGGATATCAATCAGCTTAAAAATAAATAAATAAATAAATAAATAAAATAAATAGGTGTTCGACCGTTTTTTCATAAATGCAATTTAAGGGGCCTATGGGGAGGGGTGAAATTCTGGAAGAAAAACGTCCACTAAGGAAGGATTTTTGGATGTTCACTCTCATAGACCAACCAAAACTATTAAAGTTAGAAGAATGATATTTTGGGGATATGTTTGTTGTGTGTCGAAAACGTCTACTAAGGAGGGATTTTTGGGTATTCAGGTTCTAAAGGGGTGTTAACGGGGTTAAACCTGCATTTCATTGAATAACAATATGACACGACTATGACGCGAGCGAAGCGGGGCTAAAAATGAGATGGTGTGTGTCTGTGTATTACTCAATCACGCAAGTACCACTGGTCCGATTTACTTGAATTTTACATGGAAGTAGCTGATTTACCTGGTTAACATATAGGTTACTTTTGATTTCAATACTTTGCACTATTTAAAGATGGCGACCATTTTAGTGACGTCACTACACCCTTTGGTTAAATACTTCCATATTTCCATTTCAAATAAAAAGAGAACGCTAAGAAATAGCAAACTTTTGATGGCATATACGAGGTTTAAAATTACATTTTCTATCCGAGAGGTATCTCCAACGGTTAGCGAGTAAAACCTAAATTTGTGCTATAAAACACGGTCAACGCCGAGCGGTGTAGTTGGACAAAATGTTCCATCCTTAATCTCCCTCTGCGCAGCACCTCGCCTATCCCCTGTTTTAACTGTCACCTTCACATTTTAATTTATTTATGACGCGTAGCGAAGCACGGGTACTTCAGCTAGTACTGTATTAAACAGAGCCCCCGATTCGTGGATGTAACGGGTAATCTCGAGAACCGCGGGATGAATTTGAATGCGGTTTTCACCATTCTGTAAAGGATTTCTTGAGGAAGATTTATGTGGGAATAATCATTTATGACCAAAGGAAGCCGAGCAGTACTGATTTCAGTAAATCGAATCGAAAAATAACCTGCCGTCTGTGCGCCTTTTAAGCTTACGCTGGATGCGGGTTTTTAATATGTATATATACAACATTGTGAATAATTAAATAAATATATACATGAATGAATGAATGAATGATTGAATGAAAGAATGCATGATTGGTTGGTTGATTGATTGATTGAATAAAGGATTGAATAAATAAATAAATAAAATATATACATAACAATCGGAATGGACAACACCAGATATGCAAAAACTCTGCATGATATGATTAATTCAAAGAAGGTCAAAATCAGTTGGTTAGAAGAAATCAAACAGGACTTAAAGGAAATAAACATTACAGAAGATACCATTATGAATCTCAAGACTTTAGGAACTCTAGTTACAAATCACTCTTTTGCCGAAAAAGCTAAAAAGACCACTGGAAAAAATGGACGGAGGAACGTAAGAAGGGGCATAGTGAGTTCATGAGGAGATTTTGGGAGGAGAAGAAGAGGAAAACATCATCAACCCAAGTCAACAAGTTCAAACGCGCTCCCTAAGTGGGCAAAACGAAGAAAGAAAGAAAGAAAGAAAGAAAGAAAGAAAGAAAGAAAGGAGAAATAACAATCGGAATCACCTGCAAGTATTTTAGTGAAGTAGCAGTGACGATCATGAAAATATAAGAGCTTTCTCTTCTCATTTATTGATTTTTCACCGTGATTGAGACGAGATAGGCTGTCTAAGAATCGTAAATAAAACTTGAGCTGCGTAACTTCCAAAGATGAACTCAAGTGGGTCTTTACTGCATACGGCAGATGCTCCTGATATCACTAGGAGCCTTAGTGAGATTGCATACAATATAATGCGAAAGGAACTTTGTTCTAGAAAGGCCATAGCAGTAGAGTAGCATAAGTGTAGTTCGAGGAAGAACATTACTTCTGTTCAAATAGCATCCGTGCTGGAATAGACTTCGCAACTAGTTCATCGTAACCTGAATACTAATAGCGATGTTTCGCTCCTCGTGAAGACTTTCAGTGCCAACGTAATAAAACTGACCTAGTTTTTAGTTTGATCTCTATGTTTATCCAGTACGTAGTATTTCTTTTACTCGTATGCAATGAAATTTCATGTAGAGTTAAATGAAATAGAAACTTCGAAGCATAACAGAACTAGAGTAAGCTTCCATTTAAATACAGAGACAAAATTAAACACCAGCTGTTGAATGCAATAAGTCAATTTTCTTGTTAAAATTTTGTTTGTTGAAACGTTTATGATATTTTGAAGTATTCACTAGGAAAAGTATTTGCAGTTTAAATTCTCGTGACTTCGATCAATAACATTTTGTATGGAAATCTGTGAAATATTCTCAAGGATTTTATAATTTCCTCAAATTAATTGTGATGCTATTATTACACATAGCCTACTATTCAACTAAGCATTCGTAGAAAATAGATCAAATGTTTAAATAAAAGTAATTAATAATTAGTCTAGTTTGTAATATTCATGAAGAAATGTAAGTATTTTGTGATTAGGTAGACGCTTGTGTACAAAGATTCAAAAGCTTCGAGTCAAATATGTATAATTTATAATAGTAAGACATTGAATGTACTGTAAGTATTTTTTTTAGTGTTAGGTTTAAAATAGCATCTGAGACCAAAAGGTTGCAAACATATTTCTGGTATTGTTTAATAAATATAAATAAGCAAATTCACAGAATTTCAGTTTTAGTACGCCAATTGATCCAAAAAGGGAGTCAAAACTATCGGTAACTGGTTCTAGCAGGCTGTGGTTGCCCGGACATGAGTCAAAGTAAGGCCGTACACATCATGTGTATAAAAGTTACGTTATGAGTTAATGTGGATGTCTGAAGGTCATCCGATCCTTAACACTATTGACATATTGAATATGTATCCCTGACACCTTAGAAATGGAACTAATAAGTGACATACAGGTATTCCAACAAAAGCTACCACACAATGATTATATTGAGGAAGTTTGAGTCACATGAACTGGTTTGCTGAAGTAATGAAACATTTAGAGTATGCTCAGTACCCAACATCCTTCATCTCCAAGCTTGTCTATTGATTTCTATAGCACCTGCAAGTACATTTATACTTCTCTTACCGTCTATTTGACTTTCTGAATCATAGAAATGTACTTCAAGTCTTACTGAGTATTCACGACCATTAGAAGTGGAGCGGTGTCCTCAAGTTATTTCGATGATTCAGTTCTGAAGTCTGTTGTTTAATCCTCAATCTTCTTTGTATTTTAATATCATTACTTTTGCCCCTGTGTTGAGAGTTTGAGTAAACCAGAAGGGGGATGAATAGAACAAGGGGAAGGAAAATAAGGAGGATCAGAAGAAGAAGTTGTTATAATTTTTATGTTGTTAATTCATATTAAGAACTTGGGACACTTTCGGTTATCAGCTCCGTGTACTTAGGTTGAATTTGTCTGGTAACCTGTGTTTCTGTGGTGACTGTAGCAGTGTTTGTAACTGTAACATTTAGTGTCGGGGATGGGGTAGGTGCTCGGGACTTTAAATTAGATGCTATCCCGGCATTTGCCAGGAGGGAGTGTGGAAAAAAAACTAGGGGAAAACACACTCAGGATAGCTCAATGCCGAGATTCAAACCTCCGATCTCCAGACTTGCTGTATCTTCCTGTCGTGGTCGTGGTGAGATATTTAACTTTATTAGTAATCCTAATGACTACATGACTTTAATTAAGGATTTCACCAACATTTCAATAGGGTGTTAAGCGATAGATGATGTTTGGAGCATGGTTTGTTGCATACCTTATAGATGCAGTCCTTCGTCCGTTCATGATATGATCCATTCTGGCATATCGTTCCGTGGAAACTATGGGCAGAGAAGCGTGTGTACAGGTGTCGGAGCGTTAAGTTAGGTCCTATCCAGATTTCTGTTTTCATCCCTTCTGTTTTCATTATTGTCTGTGCTACGTCGTTGGCTATGTTCTGCATCTCCTCAATGCTTGCGTCTCTGGCAACCCAAAGCAATGTCTAGGATTCCTGTGCTATTATACAATCATAGCTATTTCTTGTGAACTTTGAGATTGACAAAACTCTTTTTAACATCCGGGCTTTAACATTCTCTAGTTTCTTAAGGCATTTAACCGTCAAGTAAGTCCGTATTATTTAGATTCCATATGTTGCGACCGACATAACTTTAAGCTTCAATAGTGTTATTGCAGTTGGCAAGGATAAGTTTGACAGGTTTGGAACATCATAGATGGCTCTTGATAAAGCCGTTACTCGGTATTTTGTACCATCATCATCATCATCATCATCATCATCATCATCATCATCATCATCATCATCGTATCTAAATGCTGTTCAAGCTATTGCCAGGTCAGGGTATTTAATTCTAATTCTGTATTCCCACCACTTTTCTTCCTCCACCTGATGACAGTTATTTCCTCTTCTCTCTACACAGACTCTCACTCTTGTACTCCACCGCATTCTTGGTCACCCTCGAGGTCTTTTTCCCTTAACCTTTAGTTCTTCCATTATTTTTGACAAACTTTGCCCACTCATCCCCTTAACATATCCATCTCGGATCACGACTCCCTCTCCCATATTTTCCTGTTTTAGTTATTTTCTATTCTCAACATTCCTTACTCTATCTAATGTTATTTTTCCTTTAACTGCTCTGTGAAATTTCATATACCCTGCTTGCAGTCTGCTCCAGTCCTTTTCCGTCTAAGTCCACGTTTTTGCTCCATAAATGACAATGGGTGAATGATATGTCTTATATATAAGAAGTTTTGCTTTTTCTGGAACGTTCTTGTTCCAATTCAGATGCTTTGTTTGTTTGATAAAAAATTCCTCCTTTTTGTAGTCTCTTATTAATTTCATTTTTAATCCTGCCATCACTAGTGCAGGAGATAGACTGCTTCCTTGTTTTATTTCAAACCAGATAGTATTACCTAGGGGTGTTCTAACTCTACAAGTGTGTCCTCCATACATCGTCTTAATTACATGTATTTATCCATTATACAAACGAATCTTCTTAAATTATTCCCATAGTATTTCCATGTTGACTGAATCATATGCCTTTTCTATGCCTACGAATACCAAAACCACTCTTTTATTATACTCCCAAATTTTCCCATCAATTGATGACAAAATAATATTAAGTCAATCATACTTCTTTCTTTTCTAAACCTATGCTCTTCTTCGCTCTGTTCCATTTCTATCTTCTCATTTATTCGATTTAGGGAAATTATTTCAAAATCATGGCTGTATGGCTCAAAAATGTTATTCCCCTATAATGTTTGCAAAGCCTTCTATTAGTCTACCCTTTTAAGTAGAGGGACAATGTCCCCTTTTCTCCAGTCATCAGGTAATTTACTAGTTCCATATACATGATAGTACTCTATACAGCCATTGCATTCTTACTGGTCCCACCGCTCTGGTTATGTCAGCTAGCACTTCATCTGCTCCTGTAGCGTTTCCTTCATTATCTTCCTCACTGCTGTTTCCACCTCTTTCCATGAAATGTGTCCAAATTCTGCTTCCCAGCTACTCCTACTTTCTCTTGTACATACAGGGAGAAAACTAATCCAATTGAATTGTTTGTAGAGTAATATCCAAATATTCGAAGCTGGTTACGAATTCTAAGGGCACTGCACAATATCGGTATTCGAATCTATTGCTCCTCTCGTAAATTGCATTGCCTTTGCCATTGAGCTGTTTATTTCCATGGAGCTTTCTAATACCCATTTCTGAATATTCTCCATGGCTACTTGAAGTGCTGTGGATTCCTTTACGGAATGACCATGTCATCTGCATACATAAACATTTTACGTTTCTTGTATCTAAATGCCGCTTCTTGTATCTAAAGGCTTCCCATTGTCAGAAGCCATTATGTTAAAGATTTTAACCCGCTCAGCTAATCTGTGGGGCATGAGAACAAGAAAGCAATCAAGACCTTGACTAGAGTATGTATGCGATTATTTAAAATATTATCAATATTTCGAAACTATGATAAATACTAAACTTAATTACTCACACAATATTGTATTTTATTTACTGCTCCACGTGGCCCATATTATTTTAGGTGACTAATTGCCATTCATAATTCAACTTCTCCATCAGAAAATTACTGCTTCTTCCCATCTCATAATAATCCTACTCTTAACGGAGATTGAATAACAGAATTCCGATATGTAATCTGACACGGGGAAATTATCCACTGAGCAATTTCTATAATTCCTCTTTAGTTGTTGTATCAAAAGACCCCCATTTAATTATTTAATCCTATCTTATTTTCTCTGCGTCTCTTGTATTTGAATACAAGTGGATTCTGAATAGCGGAGCAACTCATTGTCTATTATTTGAAAAGCGTTCTATGGACTAATCTTCTTGCAGTCGCATCTAATAGCCACTTTATATTCCATTGATCGCTTTGTAATTCTAATAATATTACTTCCCATTCAATCTACGATCAGAACAAGGGCATTATTTCATGTAATTATACCCCTTTCTCTTTTGCACAGTGTTTCTTGTGAAGGGATTCACGATACATTTTATGTAAGGATGTAGCCTATCTACTTAATGTACGAGTGAAGGATAACAAGTGCCATACGATGCGTGGAGAGTTAGTTGGTTGGTTCCTCAGTTTAGGGGCTGCGACAACGCGGTCATGTAGCTCCGTGTACTTTGTGTGTGTGTAGAATCTGTCTAATAACCGGTGTTAAATGTGATGACAGTATTAATATGTGTTATCTGTTTCTTAATTCAAGTAAGGGTTTCAGACTTTGAATTTTTCAAGTAGTTCCTACTTTTGCCGCCAAACACCACTGTCAACGACTACTAGTTCAGAACTTGGCTACTAGACGCCACCGCAGTCGGCTCCTGGCGACGAACGTAGGCACTTGTTGTTTACATTTTAACCTAATTTAACTTCGCACAGGTGTAATTAGTGGAAGGTTCTTTAACATGCCATAAATCTATGACATGGGACCGCCGGTTATACTTCCCCTCTGAAGGAAAGCATACTGAGGGATTTTTAACGCTCTTAAAAAAACCGACGACTTCGGCTGGGTTTGAACCCGTGATCTTGGGCATAGAAGCTCAGCATGCTACCAACTACGGCACTGAAGCCGCCGTGGAGAGTTAGTACGCAAATAGACAAGGTTATATTTTATTGCATGTAATATGCAAATATACATGGTTATTGAAAAAAGATGCGCCTCAAGAAATTTCTGTTCTCAGGTCAGCGTTTCCACACTGACGAAGAACTGACGACGAATATCGCACGCTGGTTCCATTCACAGGCGGCAGACTTGTAGTACACAGGAATACGAAAGTTGATACCATGCTATGACAAGTGTACCAATTCGTTTGGTGCCTATGTCGAAAAAGAGCTGACGCATTGCTGTATCTGTTGCCAACAAAGTTCTGCATATAACTAAGTTATCTTCTCTTTTTTATAAAAATAGATAAACTTAGTTTCTGGATGCGCCTCGTAAATACTTGTTTCCAGGCTAATGTAATTGGGCTCAAATTTTTGACCAACTGGAAAGTTTCCTTTAATGGAATAGGAGCCTGAATAATTACCATAATTTATATTAACACAAGGTACTCTCAATTGCTGGGACATGCAAAAAATAGTATCAACTACCGATAAGGCAACCCTAAAAAATGACCTCAAAGCTATTTACAATTACCAAAACATATTCTTTTGAAGTGGGGTTCAAAAATCTGGGGAACAATCACTATCAGAGGAGGAGAAAGTAGTCACCATGGTCCGAAGTCAAGTCAAGCAACAGAATCTTGTCCTGTTCAACCCTCGTGTTGAACACGTCTTGGTATGCGTGGCTGTGGTTGTAGTACTCGAACAAAGGAAGTCAAGGTCATCATCACAGAACTTGAGGTTGAGGCTGTTTGTAGCATACGGGGCAAAGCCGCAATTAACTCGCATGTACTACAAACATATCCATTCCCTTGAATTTGTTGTCAGTGTGAAATCCCATGGCAAGCCGGGACAGAAAATTGCCACCAGTAGCCTAATTGGCACGAAGCCATTGAGTGCAGAACACGACATCCCAGTACCAGAATGACCTTGAATTCGAGTTCCAGGAGAAATTCGCTTCCTATGCAATGAAGTTTGATATTCACACCTTGTAAGTTCCCATACTAAAAATCGATTTCCTAACAAAGTGTTTATCAGACCCTGGAGCTGTGGTTTTATTTCGTTTCCTAACAAAAAATGGAGGCTACATAATGAAACCGCTAAATGGATCGTAATGCTCTGGCCTGGAGACGACGGTGCGGTCCCTATGAGAGCGATGAGGTGCCAAACTTGCCACTAGACTGCTAAATGGACATGGGAGCGCATCCACGTAACGACAGAGCGAGCAAGCACAAGCGTTGACCGTCCACTGCATTCAGTCGTGCGGATACCAGTGATATGGAGGCTTCAAAAAAAAGAGCAAAGGGGTGTACTACGTTTCCTAACAGTGGAATGGCACAAGTGTAGGGAGAGTACTGCCTGTCTATGGCAAAGGTTAAGGCGTTGCTCGAGCGATTCAGTGAAGGACTGATGTCGTTGGCCGATGATGCACGGTCTATAGTGCGTCTCTACCTTAAAAGACAGTATGGAATTAAATGGAGTATTTGCCTCTCACTCGCACTCCTATGTCCTGCAATTCGCTTCGTCCTCTTCTACCCCGGCGATGTTGCCATTTCCCAATAATTGAATGTGGCAAATCTAAGAAAATGTTTGCGTGGTCTTATAGAGAATTTTCACAAATACGATATTTTAGGAACAATGGAGGAAGAAGAAGAACAAGAAAAGGAGATATCTATGCTAGAAATGGAGGAAGCCATAAAGAAGATGAAGAGTGGCAAAGCACCTGGAGTGGATGAGGTGACCACAGAAATGATAAATGCAGCAGGACCAGTAGGGTTGCAGTGGCTGTATAAATTATTTAGAATAATTTGGAAGAAGAAAGAGATCCCAGAAGAATGGGGAAAGGGTTTAATTATCCCACTTTTTAAGAAAGGTGACAAAAAGGAATGTAACAATTACAGAGGGATCACCCTTATTGCCCATGTAGCCAAGATCTTTGAGAGAGTATTGGAAGGTAGACTGAGGAGGCAGACAGATGGAGAGATGGAAGAAGAACAGTATGGTTTTAGGAGATACAGATCAACTTTTGATCTAATCTTTACACTAAGGCATATGATGGAGAAAAGATGGGAGTTTGGAAAAGACATGGTGATGACTTTTATTGATATTGAGAAAGCTTATGACAGTGTGCCTAGACAGGTGGTGTGGGATGTATTAAGAAAAAGGCAAGTTAACAGTGCAGAAGTGCAAATGGTGAAAGCTATGTACAAATATTGTGTCAGTAGCGTAAAGACCACTATAGGAGAAACAGAATGGTTCAAGGTGGAAACGGGTCTCCGTCAAGGAAGTGTATTGTCCCCCTTACTATTCATCATAGTCATGGATGAAATCCACAAGAATGTTAAACAGAGATTGGGACAAGAGGCAATAAAGGCCATGCTGTTTGCAGATGATATAGTGATATGGGGTGAGGATGAAAAGGAAGTACAAAAACAAGTAGATGTATGGAACCAAGAGATTGAGAAGTTTGGGATGAAAGTTAGCACAGAGAAGAGCAAGACAATGGTAATGTCAAGGGGAAGTAAGGAGGGAAGAGAAAAGATAGAAGTGAACGGAAAAATTCTAGAAGTGGTGAAAAGTTTCAAGTACTTGGGAAGTGTGATCACAGAAGATGGAAAGATTACTGAGGAAATTGGAAAGAGAATACAACAAGCGAACAGCTTCTACCAGAGTGTTAGGGGTATTCTGTGGAACCAAGATGTCCCAAAGAAATGTAAGCAGGTATTATATTCAACCTATTATGGACCCGTACTAACATATGCAGCTGGAGCATGGGCCACTACAAAAAGAGAGGAGAGTAGAATACAAGCAGCGGAGATGAAATTCCTAAGAGGTATAGAAGGGAAGACCAGAAGAGATAGAATCAGAAACGAGGAGATAAGAAGGAGGACAGGAATCTTGAAGCTGCAGGACAGGATAGAAACAACCAAGTTAAAGTGGTATGGACATATGATGAGAATGGGAGAGGAGAGAGTGCCAAAGAAAGCTTTTCTGGAAAAGGTTTCGGGGAAGAGACCGCGCGGAAGGCCCCGAAAGAGATGGGCAGATACAGTGTGGGAGTGCGTGGAGAAGAAGGGAGGAAAACCTGAAGATGTACTTAAAGGGGGAGAGGAGTGGTGGAGAGACAGGCAACGTTGGAGGTCCTTGATTCACAACCCGACCCAGGAAGCTGGAAACGGGAAATGAAGAAGAAGACGATATTTTAGCGCCAATCTATATTTTTGCAGATATAAAACTTTTCACGCCATAGATAATGAACTAATGATCGCAGCTGATCAGGACTTTATTTTTAGATTGCCTGATGTCGGTAGAAGATGCCCTATTTCTCACGGCAGTAATTATTTTCACAATAAGAAAGTTATGATTTTTTTCCTTAAATGTTACTTGAAAAATCTGGGATGGTGTCACAAAAAAGTTACGTACCGAGAAACGTTTTTGCTGTTGACTTCACGTTGGTGACTAACGGAGAAGAAATGTTCATTAATGTCTGAAATAGTTTTTAAAACAAACCAGAACTCGATATCAGATAGCATTCGTAAGTTATCGCACTTCGCGTAGTCCTCCCACCCAGCGCAGCGCTGATGCAGCGAACGTTTGTTTATTCTGGTGACGCGTATATCCCCGACCGCGTATATCCCCGACTGGTAGGTGAAGTTAAACTGTGAAATGAAGTGGAGCTTGTGTTCTTTATAAATTATCCGCCTCGTTCCGTAGTGGCTAGCATTCTTGGCTGTCACTGTGCTGGCACTGTGGAGGCCCGGGTTTGAATCCCGGCTCTGCCAAGAAATTTAATTCTGGTCTGAGGGCTGGAACGGGGTGTACTTAACTTCATGAGACAAAACTGAGAAGAGGCGGGTTCGATTCCTACCTCAGCCTTCCTCTAAGTGGTTTCCGTATTTTGCCTCTGTTCGTCCCAGGAATGAGCAAGGGTTCATTAATGGTGCAGAGTTAACGTTTCTGTGCCAAAAGAACACGGCAGCCACCCACGACGAAATGACAGGTGAAGTGTATGAAAAGTGGTTCGCCGAGCAATTGTTGCCCAATGTTCCCATAGGATCTATCCTAGTAATAGACAATGTACGCTATCACATCAGAGAAATATTCCTTGCTTGCCACCATACCACAGTGAACTTAAACCCATCGAAATGGTATGGGCGCGAGTGAAGAACTAGGCCTATACAATTGAACAACGTCTCATTCAAGAAACGAGAAATGAATATGTAATTTAATTTCGGCTGCATACCACCACTTGACCACACAAAATTGGGTAAATTACGTGGATGACAATATATATTATTATTTTTATTATTATTATTATATTATTATTATATTATTTTTATTATTTTATATTAATTTATTATTATTATTATTATTATTATTAGTCTATTATTATGTCATATTATAATTTATCATTTATCATATTCGAGAAAATGTAATATTATAACTTGTTATAATATTATATTCGTGCATAATTGGAAATTATAAATTACTAGCTGAAGTACCCGTGCTACGCTACGCGTCATAAATAAATTAAAATGTGAAGGTGACAGTTAAAACAGGGGATAGGCGAGGTGCTGCGCAGAGGGAGATTAAGGATGGAACATTTTGTCCAACTACACCGCTCGGCGTTGACCGTGTTTTATAGCACAAATTTAGGTTTTACTCGATAACCGTTGGAGATACCTTTGGGGCAGATGACCTCGTAGTTCCGCCCCTTAAAACAACAATAACTAACTACCTTTCGGATAGAAGATGTAATTTTAAACCTCGTATATGCCATCAAATTTTGCTATTTCTTAGCGTTCTCTTTTTATTTGAAATGGAAATATGAAAGTTTGAAACCAAAGGGTGTAGTGACGTCACTAAAATGGTCGCTATCTTTAAATAGTGTAAAGTATTGAAATCAAAAGTAGCCTATATGTTAACCAGGTAAATTCAAGTAAATCGGACCAATGGAACTTGCGTGATTGAGTAATACACAGACACACACCATCTCACTTTTAGTCTCGCTTCGCTCGCGTCAGAGTCGTGTCATATTGTTATTCAATGAAATGCAGGTTTAACCCCGTTAACACCCCTTTAGAACCTGAATATCCAAAAATCCCTCCTTAGTAGACGTTTTCGACTTACAACAAACATATCCCCAAACTATCATTCCTCTAACTTTAATAGTTTTGGTTGGTCGATGAGAGTGAACATCCAAAAATCCCTCCTTAGTGGACGTTTTTCTTCCAGAATTTCACCCCTCCCTATAGGCCCCTTAAATTGGATTTATGAAAAAACGGTCGAATACCTATTTATTTTATTTATTTATTTATTTATTTATTTATTTATTTATAAGCTGATTGATAACCTCCGAGTTTCAAACTCCTCGCCTTTGTCGTTTAAGAGATACATGCTCCGTTAGGAAACTTTCAACCCCATCTTTTCACCCCCTTTCACCTCATAATACACACCATATCGATAAACCCTTAGACATATGTCTGCTTATTCTTAATGATGAGTTTATATGCCGAGTATCCCATCCCCAAGAAAACCAATAGGGAGATATTGTTATTCAATTAAATGCAAGTCTACCCCCCTTAATACCCCTTTAGAATCTGAATATCCAAAACTCCTTCCTTAGTGGACGTTTTCGACATACAACGAACATAGCCCCAAAATGTCATGTTTCTAACTTCAATAATTTCGGCTGGGCGATGATGAGTGAGTAAGTCAGGACATTTTCTTTCATTTATTTTTCAGAATATCACCCCTCTCATGAACACTTTAAATTGGATTTATGAAAAAAAAAAAAGCGGCCGAACACCTATTTACTTATTTTTGAGCTGTTCTTCCCCCCTGAGTATGATGAGTGAGAGAGTTAGGACACTTTCGTTCCTGTTTTCCCCCCCAGAATTTCACTCCTCTCCAAGGGCCCCTTAAATTGGATTTATGAAAAAACGGTCGAACACCTATTTACTTATATTTTAAGCTGTTTTTCCCCGCCGAATTTCAAACTTCTCGCCTATGTCGTTTAAGAGATACACGCTCCGTTAAGAATCCCTCAACCCCCAATTTTCACTCCTTTCACCTCATAATATACACCACATCGATAAACACTTAGGCATGTCTGATTATTTTTAATGATTAGTTTATATACCGAATATCACATCCTCAAAGAAACAACTCATGAGATATCGTTATTCAAAGAAATGCACGTTTACCCACTTAACACCTCTTTAGAACCCGAATAAACAAAAATCATTCCTTAGTTGACGTTTTCGACATAAGCGAACATATTCCCAAAATTTCATGTTTCCAAATTTAATAGTCTTCTATGGGCGTGATGAGTGAGTGAGTCTGACAGGACATTTTCTTTCAATTATTTTTACCAGAATTTCACCCCTCCCCATGGGCCCCTTAAATTGGATTGACGAAAAAACGCTTGAACACCAATTAGCTTATTTTTTAAGCTGTCTTTTTCCACTGAGTTTGATGAGTGGGTGAGTTATTCAGTTAGGACACTTTCTCTCCTTTTTTGCCCCAGAATTTCACCACACCCCATTGGCCCCTTAAATTAATTTATGAAAAAAAGGTTGACCACAGATTTACTTATTTTTTAAGCTGATTTTTTTCGCTAAGTTTCATATTTCTCGCCTATGTCATTTAAGAGATAGGCCTACACGCTCCGTTTGGAATCCTTCAACCCCCCCACTTTTCACCCCTTTCACCTCATAATAATAAACCACATCGAAAACCCCTTAGACACGTGTCTGCTTATTTCTAATGATTAGTTTATATGCCGAGTATCACATCCACAAATGAAACCACTCGTGAGATAGTGTTATTCAATGAAATGCAGGTTTAACTCCCTTAAGACCCCTTTAGAACCTGAATATCCAAAAATCCCCCCTTAGTGTACGGTTTTGACATACAACGAACATATACCCAAAATTCCATGTTTCCAACTTCAATATTTTTGGCTGGGCGATGATGAGTGAGTGAGTGAGTCAGGACATATTCTTTCATTTTTTCTTCAGGTTTGATTTATAAAAAAAAAACTGTCGATCACATATTTACTTATTTTTAAGCAGTTTTTTCCCCTGAGTTTGAAGAGTGAGTGAGTTAATCGGTTAGGAAACTTTCTTTCCTGTTCCCCCCCCCCTGAATTTCACCCCTCCACATGGGCCCCTTAAATTGGATTTATGAAAGAAAAAATCGGTCGAACACCTATTTACTTATTTTTAAGTTGATTTTTTTCCGCAGAGTTTCAAACTCCTCGCCTATGTCGTTAAAGAGATACACGCTTCGTTAGGAATCCTTAACCCCCCATCTTTCACCCCTTTCACCTCACAATATACACCACATTGAAAAACCCTCAGACACGTGTCTTCTTATCTTTTAATGATGAGTTTATATGCCGTGTATCAAATCCCCCAATTAAACAAATCGGGAGATATTGTTATTCAATGAAATGCAGGTTTAACCCCCTTAAGACCCCTTTAGAACCTGAATATCCGAAAATCCTACCTTACTAGACGGTTTTGACATACAATGAACATTTCCCCAAACTGTCATGTTTATAACTCCAATAATTTTGGCTGGACGATGATGAGTGAGTGAGTGAGTGAGTGAGTCAAGACATTTTCGTTCAATTTTCCTTTTTCAGAATTTCACCCCTCCCCATGAACCCCTTAAATTTTATTTATGAAAAAAAAAACGGTCAAACACCTATTTACTTATTTTTATGCTGGTTTTTTTTTCGCTGAGTTTCAAACTCCTCGCCTATGTCGTTTAAGAGATACACGCTCCGTTAGGAATTTTTCAACCCCCACTTTTCACCCCTTTCACCTCACAATGTACACCTCATCGAAAAATCCTCAGACATGTGTCTTCTTATTTTTAGCCTATTTTCAACTTTGAAAAAATAGGCTTATGAGATCAGCTTTTGTCCGTGTGTGTGTGCGTGTGTGTGTGTGTGATTCGTGTGTGTGTCCCCCCCCAAAAAAAAAATTAAACGGCTGGAGTGATTTCAATGAAATTCGGTAAGATCATAGCACTATTCCCGGCGACCCCGACCGTGCCCTTCAAATTTTGTTACGACTTACCAATCCAACATGGCGGCTGTGCGAAATATTTCACCAGCATTCAATATCTCCGAAACTATTACCGATATTACCCTGAAATTTTGTATGGTGATAAAGGGAAGTACTATAATTTCACTTATGTGACCTTTGAAAACCTGGTAACTACGAAACCAACATGGCGGCCAAGCGAATTTGCGACTTTTAGATAGACGTTTCTCGCGATTTAACCAACCAAACGCAATGAAACTTGGCACAGTATATGTTTATATGCATTGTAATGAACCGACATCTAACTTCATTCAATTGTTTACATAACTACAAGATGGCGGATGTGCGAAATATTTCACTGGCATTCTATATCTCTGTAACTATTAGCGGTACCTCCCTGAAATTTTGTACGGACATAAAGGGCACTCCTGGAAGTCCATCTATAAGACTTTCAAAACCGGTTAACTACAAAACAAACAGTGCGGCCAAGCGAATTTGAAAATTTTAAATAGACTTTTCTCGCGATTTAATGTTCCAAACGCACTGAAATGTGGTACAGGAAATATTTATACACATTGTAACGCACTGGTATTTAATTTAGTTCAATTGTTTACATAACCTCAAGATGGCGGCTGAGCGAATTTTAAAATTAAGTTCTTATTTCTTGTGATGTAGTCATGCGATCGAAGTGAAAGTTTGAATGATGAACCTACGCAATAATTTTCCTTTAATGGTACATGCCTCTATGGCCTATACATTTAACAATCGTTCATGGCGACCATCCGATATATTTAGACGGCTCTGAATATCTACGAATCTATTATAGCAATCAAACTGAATTTTATGTTCGACCCTCACTATTATGTGTTAGAAAACTGTATCATAATGATGGTCATTATAACACCGTTTTTCATTATGATACAGTTTCTCCAGCCAATCAGAGCTCGTTCATTGACCAATTAGGTAACGATACCTTCACGCGTGCGCTCAAAATCCAACATGTCGGACATAAACACAACATCGAACTATAATAAATTACCGACATGGAATACGCACCGTCCATATGTTCGCGTAAATAAACTGACGAATATGAGACAAGAAATAGCACTGTACCTTAAAATCACCAACGCGACAATATTACTGAGGGACGGCATATGTAAACATATGGCCCGATATAGCAATGCAAGCACACAGAGCGCAGGCGTCGGTCGTTCAAAGATCTTGAAAGACAGAGATATAACACCCAACGCTCGCTCTGTGATCACCTAATTCAAGTAGCTGACTCTCAACAGATATTTATGAATATTTATGTTAAAACATATAATAAAGTTATAATTATCGTCGAACATAAACAGTCGTATGCAACTCGCCTATAATGGTAATTAAGACACTCGTATGGAAATTATAAAACTCGCATACGCTCGTTTTATAAAAATACTCGTGTCTTAATTATAGCCATTATAGGCTCGTTGCATAATGTACTATTTTAATGTTCATAGGGGCTATGAACTTAAGTTCACCTATTTTAAAATCTCCTTGTTACTTCTTGTGTCCTAATTATGCGATTAAAGTTTGAATACTACACGTACACAATAATCTGCATGTAACAGTACATAACTCTAGGACCTACATATATAAAATCCAACATGGCGACCATCCGAAATATTTAGTCGGTTCTCAATATCTACGAATCTATCA
Source organism: Meconema thalassinum (assembly GCA_946902985.2). Lineage (NCBI taxonomy): Eukaryota > Metazoa > Arthropoda > Insecta > Orthoptera > Tettigoniidae > Meconema > Meconema thalassinum. The sequence continues at coordinate 1,735,117,329 of OX336388.2, read as the reverse complement.
CAGCAATCAAACTGAAATTGTGTATGTTGATAGTGGCAATTAACATAAATAGGATATATGAAAATAGGCTGTATAGTTCTTCACGGAACTACATGTTAATGATGAGTTTACATGCCGACTATCACATCCCCAATGAAACCAATCGGGAGATATTGCTATTCAATGAAATGCTGGTCTACCCCCTTAACACCCCTTTAGAACCTGCACATCGAAAAATCCTTTCTTTGTGGGCGTTTGCGGCCCTTGAGGAAGCTGCATACCAAATTTCATTCCAATCCGTTCGGTGGTTTCTGAGATTTCGTGATGAATGAATGAGTGAGTGATTTAGGGAGTGGTATTTGACAAATTTATTGTAGATAGTGAAGTCTTTGTTATGCTATAGCCTACTCGGGTGACAGTGCTGTGTGAGCAGTTGAGTAACTAACGGGACTTCAAGTAAAGATCCTCATTTTCTATATCGGTAGTGCAGAGCGCAACTCGTATCCAGCCGGCCGTGTCTCGACTTGAGCTATGTTGCCAGGGAAATGATCTGCCTTGCCATTCCTTTATGAATATATTTTATGACTTTATATTAGCCTTTGCTCGAGTACAAAAGGACCGAAATCAGAAGAATGTGAAAGACTATCGAAAATTCATGTAGCCAGCGGTTCCTTCTGGGTCCTAAACTATGTGTATGCCAAATATGGTTGAGATTGGTGGAACGGTGTAGATTTGTATACGGAACCAACCCACATACATACATACATACATACATATATACATACATACATACATACATACATACAGACTTTCACTTTTATATATTAGATTTTAGGCTAATCTGTACATTAAAATCGTACTCTGAGCTTCGGTGTATCATAACTAAATATTGTACCGTCGTTCGCTCCAAGGCATGAGGTACAGTTATATACAACAAACAAATGATACACACACTAATACAGTCATCACAATTAACACCGGTTATCAGACAAATTCTACACACACCCAAAGTACACGGGGCTACATGACCGCGTTGTCGCAGCCCCTAAACTAAGGAACCAACCAACCAACCAACAAACAAATATTTTCGAAATTTCCCGAGTTTTGCGTAAAAGCACGCCTGTATACGAGTTACAGTATGTTATTACCCAATTAACATTTGATTGCCACAGAGCGTGGCTGCGCCAGTGTTTGTTGATTATTTTAGCAGGAGCCCCCCGGAGAGAAGCGGGGAACACAGCGATGACAAGAGTGCATTCTGAACATAAGACAAGCAGCATTGCGCGTCACAGGAGCTCATGTCACCACGGACAGTTAAACGATGACTGGAGCTATGTCATATCCTACTCGCGCAACTGTACCTGTCAACGAAGCAGAGTGACGTGTGACACAAGTAAACAGAGAATAGTTCCCATCTCGACCGCCGGCAGTCAATTCGTGAAAGGGTAATACATCATATGCCCAGCCTTGCAGAACTTGTAAATGCAGCAGATCTGGCATCAGCGCGCCCCATTTAATGCGTGCTGTCTTTTAAGGTAGAGACGCACTATAGAGTGCCACACCACATTACTGAAGACATTGTCAAGCAGGTGGATACTCTCATTAAGCAAACCGGCGAGTTACAGTAGCAGTCATTGCCGCAGAGGTCGGAGTGAGTGTCGGAAGTGTTCACCCCATCATTAAGGACCGATTGCAATTTCGCAAAATGTGCACCCAATGTGTGCCTCACAGTCTTCAACCAGCACAGAAAGCATGTCGAATGGGACTCTCTCTGGAACATCTGCCGCGCTATGCCATGGAAGGGTATGCATTCTTGACACGGGTGGTAGCAGGAGACGAGACATGGTGCCATCATTTTGAACCCGAGTCAAAACGACAAAAGTCGTCAGTGGAAGCATGCAGACTCGCAGCCACCCAAAAGTCCAAGGCGTTCCGCACGAGTACGGTGAAGGTTATGCTCAGCTCCTTTTTTGACGAAAAGGGCCGCCTTCTTATGGACTTCCTGCAGCATGGGGCAACGGTAAATGTGCAGTGATACTCGCACACCTTGAACTCCCTTTGCACTTCGATCACGACCAGGACAGCTTATACGCGGGATCATTCTGCTCCAGGGCAATGCAAGGCACCATGCAGCCAACACGCTCTTGCAGACATTCAAATGGGAGGTCCTCAGTTCCCTTCCATACATTCCGGACCTATCCCCCTGCGATTATGTAATTTTTGGTGAGCTGAAGAAGGCTCTGAGAGACAAACTATTCAAGCAGTATGTTCGGAACTTGTTCACAATGCAGCCCCTGGAATTTTACGAGATGGCCATTCACCGCCTTGCGTCGCAGTGGAACAAGTGCCTCTACAGTGCTGGGCTATACTTAAAAAAAAACGGTAGGAGGTTTTCATTTTATAGCCTCCGGCTCGTATCTTTTTGAATGGCCCTCATATATGAAATAGTCAAACATGTATTTGTGCATTTATATATGAGCTTATAGGTGTGGCTAATTCTCTTTGTTCACTCCTTATCCAAATTTATAGTTTTTGCCATTTCTCTCTTAGTATGAATTCTCACATTACGCCTGCCTTGTTCTGTCTAAACATTAATTATTATGCAACAAACAATGCTACCACAATTCTCATTAGGGTAATATTCCTAATTTAAATAAAATATCCGACTACAGAGGTGTGTTGTGTAACGATATCTGATTGCAAAATACATGCTAGAATTCATTGTGCACGTGAAAGTTACCAATTACTAACCCTTCTCTCTACGTTGCACTTTGAGATTTACATATATCGGTCTCATGGTTCGTTTTGAATCCACGTATTTTAGGGAAACGTTCATGCCAAGTGCGTCTCGAAGTACTACTTTCCACTGCCTATCCAACGTGGGTGATATTTTATGAAGCTTTAAATCAGTTTCATATCATGCTGTCCCGAGCATCAGTAATTAGGTTTCACCTCACTACAAGGTAATTAAACATGTCGCTATAACAACTGTGCGTGATTGTTTAATTTGCATTATACATGCATTCTGAACGATACAATTAAAAATGTCAGCTATTAAACAATGCGTCCGATTTCAATTTGTGGCAGTGACGAGTGCTGGGATGTTAGGATGGATCATTTTCCTTTCAATAATTATTCTTCCATATCACTATTTGTTAATACTCGCATCATCAACTACATACCAATACGTGATAATTATACCAACACCGCGTTATTTCATTACAACAGGCCACAATATTTTATCCATTCGAATTTATTCAAATATTTCATGGTTCAACTATAAATGAATGCTTTCCTTATCATTGCGCTTCATTGAGAATCTCGTTTACAGAGGTATGTTCATTACGTATTTGAATTTAATTGTTCTCCCACATAGTGGTAAAACCTAGAAATAGTCGTAGAATTAATAAATCGCGGCCTTCGTGTAAAATACACCCATAACAAATCAGATTTAACAATTCACTAACGTCCCTATAAATCCATTATTTGATGTCTTAAACTTGGAACTGAGTAGAACTTACATTACGAAGATGGATAAAAGAATGAAATCGCTTCAAGGTGATGCTGAATGTCAGTGAAATCTATCCCAGCCCGCGGTCTAGATGGATCATCCAAAAGCACCTTTCTAGGTTATGTGGATAGAAGCCCCAAAATCTCAAGACAGAGTACGAGGCATACTAGGCACTGGGCAGAGTAAAGAAGTTCGCATTTGTTTCTCTGACTGAGCCAATGAAACAACAGTGTCTCTATAATTATCACCTTTCGCAGTATCAACAGGCACAGGCTGTGCATGATATAGGCTACCATTATTCTGCACCAGTCATACCTCACGCTATGTACACATGGACGAAATGACCGGGAGACTGCATGTGTGTGTCTGGGTATGTCTGTCCCTGGCCTATCAATTCTCGAACGATGAATTGGAAATTGAAGACATTTGTTACACTAGTAGAAGGCACCTCAATCTCACGTTTTATATCGCCACCATTTTAACGAACTGAATGACCAATGTAAAAATCAATTACCGATTGAACTAATCATTGGATCACTACAGAAATTCAAAGAAAGCTTTAGAGGCACCAGTTGCAAGGCCATCAACTGCAACATTTCAATATGGTGACCATGTGTAATATTCAAACATTGTAATCCGTAACAAGCTCTGAAGGAAATAAGAGAAAAATTTTAAGTAGGAGTGAAGATTCAAGGAGAAATAATCTCAACTCTGAGATTTGCTGATGACATTGCCTTCTTAACCGATTCACCAGAGGATTTCAGTGAATTTTAAAATGGTATGGACTCAATCTTGAGGAAGGAATTCATGATGGAAATCATTAAATGTAAAACAAAAATAATTTAATGTTCTTCAAAGAAATCAAGTACCTCTATTGAGTATTGCCGTCAAATGGGCGGGTGAAAAGCTCAAGGAAGTAGGGGAGTTATGCTACTTAGGGAGCAAAATATGGATGAATCCGAATGGATATAAATGTAGGTTGGGTCGGAAAAGGAAATCATTTCTACAACAAAACAAGAAGTTCCGTGACGAACTAATGAGCCTACTTTTCTTAAAATTAAGATTCATTCCAATGATCTAGAATAATGACGAAATTAAGTTGGTAATATCGAAATGTCTAATTAGTTCGAAATATACCTGGTATAATGTAGCCTAATAGAGTACTACAGTTGGCAGCCCTGGGGACTGAATATATACTGCTCGGTTCCAAGCTCTGTGAACTTGCGGGATGAAGGGCACAGACAGGGTAGGAGCAGGCGTGAATTGAGAAGCCTGTCGACAGCCCGCCGTGTTACCTGTCATACTCGTCTATTCCAATACTGCTAACATAGAGTCTTTTCTGAAACCAGTGTGGTGTTACGAATAAGTCAGTGAGTCACCGACCAATGTATTTGGTTCGGTACTATGCACGGACCGAGAAACTTCATCACTCGTCAACTCCATTTCTCATAGTCCGCGATGCACATTCCTCTCAGGTTCACGCAGCTTAGACTCGAGCAGTACTTAGTTCCATCTCTTAAGGTACACAGTAAAAAAATATTGGTTGAAGTCCAATGGACGTTACATGCAGTTATACATTGGATCTATCAGCACGCGTAAAAGCATGTTGGCAACAATGTCATGCGTGTCCTGGTCAGAAATAGCTTAATCTGAAATATTATGATATCTTTTTGTGCCAATTTTGGACGAAATCCATTTCTTAGTATAGAAGTTACATGTATTTTAAAATTGGATCTATCAGCAGGCATAGAATCATGTAGGCAGCACTGACTTATATTAATTACTAGCTGAAGTACCCGTGCTTCGCTACGCGTCATAAATAAATTAAAATGTGAAAGTGACAGTTAAAACAGGGGATAGGCGAGGTGCTGCGCAGAGGGAGATTAAGGATGGAACATTTTGTCCAACTACACCGTTCGGCGTTGACCGTGTTTTATAGCACAAATTTAGGTTTTACTCGCTAACCGTTGGAGATACCTTTCGGATAGAAAATGTAATTTTAAACCTCGTATATGCCATCAAAAGTTTGCTATTTCTTAGCGTTCACTTTTTATTTGAAATGGAAATATGAAAGTTTGAAACCAAAGGGTGTAGTGACGTCACTAAAATGGTCGTCATAGTGCAAAGTATTGAAATCAAAAGTATCCTATATGTTAACCAGTTAAATCAGCTACTTTCATGTAAAATTCATGTAAGTCGGACCAGTGGTTCTTGCGTGATTGAGTAATACACAGACACACACCATCTCATTTTTAGCCTCGCTTCGCTCGCGTCATAGTCGTGTCATATTGTTATTCAATGACATGCAGGTTTAACCCCGTTAACACCCCTTTAGAACCTGAATATCCAAAAATCCCTCCTTAGTAGACATTTTCGACACACAACAAACATATCCCCTTCTTCTAACTTCAATAGTTTTGATTGGTCGATGAGAGTGAACATCCAAAAATCCTTCCTTAGTGGACGTTTTTATTCCAGAATTTTACCCCTCCCCATATGCCCCTTAAATTGGATTTATGAAGAAAAAAAACGGTCGAACATCTACTTATTTTAATTATTTATTCATTCATTATTTTTTAAGGTGATTGGAACTCGGAGAAAATCAAACTCCTCGTCTATGTCGTTTAAGAGATACACGCTCCGTTCGGAATCTTTGAACCCCCACTTTTCATCCCTTTCACCTCATAATATACACCACATCGAAAAACCATTAGACATGTGTCAGCTTATTTTAAATGATTAGTATATATGCCAAGTATCACATCCCCAAATGAAACCACTCATGAGATATTGTTATTCAATGAAATGCACGTTTACCCCCTTAACACCTCATTAGAACCTGAATATCCAAAACTCTTTCCTTAGTGGACGTTTCCGACATACCACGAACTTATCCCCAAAATTTCATGTTTCTAACTTCAATAATTTTTGCTGGGCGATGATGAGTGAGTGAGTCAGTCAGGACATTTTCTTTCATTAATATTTGAGAATTTCACCCCTCCCCAAGAACCCCTTAAATTGGATTTATGAAAAAAAAACGGTCGAACACCTATTTACTTATTTAAAGCTGTTTTCCCCCTGAGTTTGATAAGTGAGTAAGTAAGTCAATCAGTTAGGACACCTTCTTTCCTGTTCCCCCCCCCCCCCGAATTTCACTCCTCCCCATGGGCCCCTTAAATTGGATTTAGGAAGCAATGGTCGAACACCTATTTACTTATTTTTAAGCTGCTTTTTCCGCTGAATTTCAAACTTATCGCCTATGTTGAATAAGAGATACAGTACACGCTCCGTTAAGAATCCTTCAACCCCCAATTTTCTCCCCTTTCACCTCATAATATACACCATATCGATAAACCCTTAGACATATGTCTGCTTATTTTAAATGATTAGTTTGTATGCCGAATATCACATCCCCAAATGAAACAACTCGTGAGATATTGTTATTCAATGAAATGCAAGTTTAACCCCCTTAACACCCCTTCAGAACATGAATATCCAAAAATCCATCCTTAGTGGACTTTTTCGACAAACAACGAACATATCCCCAAAATTTCAAGTTTCTAACTGCAATAGGTTTGCTGGGGGATGATGAGTGAATATCCAAAAATCCTTCCTTAGTGGACTTCTTTCCCCAGAATTTCATCCCTCTCCATGAGCCCCTTAAATTGGATTATGAAAAAGCGATCGAACACCTATCTACTACTTTTTCAATCTGATTTTTCTCCCTGAGATTCTTACTTTTTGCCTCTGTCTTTTAAGAGATACTTGCTCCGTTAAGAATCCTTCAACACTCACTTTTCACACATACACCTCATAATATACACCACATCGAAAAACCCTCAGACATGTGTCTTCTTATTCTTAATGATGAGTTTATATGCCTAGTATCCCATCCCAAAGGAAATCATTCGGGAGATATTGTTATTCAATTAAATGCAAGTCTACCCCCTTAACACCCCTTTAGAACCTGAATATCCAAAATTCCTTCCTTAGTGGACGTTTTCAACATACAACGAACATAGCCCCTTAATGTCATGTTTCTAACTTCAATAATTTTGGCTGGGGGATGATGAGTGAGTAAGTCAGGACATTTTCTTTCAATTATTTTTCAGAATTTCACCCCTCTCATGAACCCCTTAAATTGGATTTATGAAAAACAAACGGTCGAACACCTATTTACTTATTTTTGAGCTGTTCTTCCCCCCTGAGTTTGATGAGTGAGTGAGTTAGGACACTTTCTTTCCTGTTTTCCCCCCAGAATTTCACCTCTCTCCAAGGGCCCCTTAAATTGGATTTATGAAAAAACGGTCGAACACCTATTTACTTATATTTTAAGCTGTTTTTTCCCGCCGAATTTCGAACTTCTCGCCTATGTCGTTTAAGAGATACACGCTCCGTTAAGAATCCCTCAACCCCCAATTTTCACCCCTTTCACCTCGTAATATACACCTCATCGATAAACCCTTAGACATATGTCTGATTCTTTTAATGATTAGCTTATATACCGAATATCACATCCCCAAAGAAACAACTCATGAGATATCGTTATTCAATGAAATGCACGTTTACCCCCTTAACACCTCTTTAAAACCCGAATAACAAAAATCATTCATTAGTTGACGTTTTCGATATACAGCGAACATATTCCCAAAATTTCATGTTTCTAACTTTAATAGTTTTCGCTGGGCGTGACGAGTGAGTGAATCAGACAAGACATTTTCTTTCAATTATTTTTACCAGAATATCACCCCTCCCCATGGGCCCCTTAAATTGGATTGATGAAAAGACGCTTGAACACCTATTAACTTATTTTTTAAGCTGTCTTTTTCCCCTAAGTTTGATGATTGAGTGAGTTAGTCAGTCAGTTAGGACACTTTCTCTCCTTTTTCCCCCCAGAATTTCACCCCACCCCATTGGCTCCGTACATTAATTTATGAAAAAACGGTGGAACACCGACTTACTTATTTTTTAAGCTGATTTTTTTTCGCCGAGTTTCAAATTTCTCGCCTATGTCGTTTAGGAGATAGGCCTACACGCTTCGTTAGGAATCCTTCAACTCCCAATTTTCACCCCTTTCACCTCATAATAATACACCACATCGAAAAACCCTTAGACACATGTCTGCTTATTTTTAATGATTAGTTTATATGCCGAGTATCACATCCACAAATGATGAGTGGGTGAGTGAGTCAGGACATTTTCTTTCAATTTTTTTCTTCAGAATTTCACCCCTCCCGATGAACCCCTTAATTTGGTTTATCAAAAAAACTGTCGAACACATAAGTTATACTTATTTTTAAGCAGTTTTTCCCCCTGAGTTTGAAGAGCGAGTGAGTCAATCGGTTAGGACACTTTCTTTCCTGTGTTTTTTTACACAGAATTTCACCCCTTGCCATAGGCCCCTTAAATTTGATTTATGAAAAAAAACCGGTCAAACACCTATTTACTTATTTTTTATGCTGATTTTTTCCCGCTGAGTTTCAAACTCCTCGCCTATGTCGTTTATGAGATACAGGCTCCGTTAGGAATCTTTCAACCCCCACTTTTCACCCCTTTCACCTCATAATATACACCACATCGAAAAACCCTCAGACACACGTCTTCTTATTTTTAATGATGAGTTTATATGCCGAGTATCACATCCCCCAGTGAAACCAATCGGGAGATATTGCTATTCGATGAAATGCAGGTCTACCCCCTTAACACCCCTTTAGAACCTGAATATCCAAACATCCTTTCTTAGTGGGCGTTTGCGGCCCTTGAGTAAGCTGCATACCAAATTTCATTCCAATCCGTTGGGTGGGTTCTGAGATTTCGTGATGAATGTGTGAGTGAGTGAGTGAGTGGTATTTGACAAATATCTAGTAGATAGTGTCAAGTCTTTGTTATGCTATACTCGGTTGACAGTGCTGTGTGAGCAGTTGAGTAACTAACGGGATTTCAAGTAAAGATCCTCATTTTCTATACCGGTAGTGCAGAGCGCAATTGGCATCCAGACGGCCGTGTCTCGACTTGAGCTATGTTGCCATGGAAACTATCTGCCTTGCCATTCCTTCATGAGTATATTTTATGATTTGATTAGCCTGTTTTTGAGTGAAAAAGGGCCGAAATCAGAAGAATGAGAAAGACTATCGAAAATTCATGTAGCCAGCGGTTCCTTCTGGGTCCTAAACTATGTGTATGCAAAATATGGTTGAGATTGGTGGAACGGTGTAGATTTGTATACGGAACCAACATATATACATACATACATACATACATACATACATACATACAGACTTTCACTTTTATATATTAGATTCCAAATTAATCTAGAATGTCAGGTGCTATACGTGTGCAAAGTATAGGGCTGTTGGCTTGCATACTTCCTGATATATCGATATTAGGTAAACAAAAATATAGACAGCATTTATTAACAGTTGGCAGCCCTGATTGCTCTTAAGAATACCTATAATCGTATCTGTTATGCTACACATAGCACATACGAAATTTGGTTGAAATCCAACTGATAATATACGAGTTACATGTATTTAACAAGTAGTTCCGTGAAGAACTATAAAGCCTATTTTCATATATCCTGCTCATGTTAATTGCCTCTATCAACATACAAAATTTAAGTTTAATTGCTGTAACAGATTTGTAGATATTGAGAACCGTCTAAATATTTCAGATTGCCGCCTGGTTGGATTTTCATTTTTGCACTATTACATTAATATTATTGTGTACGTGTGGTATTCAAACTTCAATCGCATGATTAACACAAGAAGTAAAAACGAGATTTTAAAATTATGCACAGCAGCCATCTTGTTATTATGCAAACAATTGAAATACATTAGATGCCAGTGGATCAACATTTGTATAAGCATTTAACGTGCGACGTTTCACGGCACTCGGATAGTTAATTCGCGAGAAACGTCCATTTATATATTTATACTTCGCGTCGCCGCCATGTTGGATTTGTGCTCACCAGGTTACTGAAGTCCTATAGGTGAACATATGTTCATAGTCTCTATGAACATAAAAAAATCAGTTTGGTTGCTGTAAAAGATTCATAGATATTGAGAACCGTCTAAATATTTCGGATGGTCGCCATGTTGGATTGTTAAATGTATAGGCCATAGTGTTATGTACCATTCAAGGACAATTATTGCCTAGGTTCATAATTCAAACTTTCATTTCGATCGCATGATTACGACACAAGAAATAAAAACTTAATTTTAAAATTTCGCACAACCGCCATCTTGAGGTTATGTAAACAATTGAATTAAATTAGATGGCAGTGCATTACAATCTGAAAAATCATTTACTGTACCACATTTCACTGCGCTCAGAGAGTTAAATCACGAGAAAAGTCTATTAAAATATTTCAAATTCGCTTGGTCGCCATGTTCGTTTTGTAATTTACAGGTTTATGAAATATACATAGGTAAACTTGTATCAGTGCCCTTTGTCACCGTACAAAATTGCAGGGCGATATCGGTAATAGTTTCGGAGATATTGAAGGCTTGTGAAATATTTCGCACATCCGCCATGTTGGATTGGTGAGACGTAACAATATTTGAAGGGCACGATCGAGGTCGCCGGGAATAGTGCTATGAACTTACCGAGTTTCATTGAATTCGCTCCAGCCGTTTAGGTTTTATTAGGGGGACACACACACACCTCACACACACACACACACACACACGCACACGCACACACACACGGACAAAAGGTGATCTCATAAGCCTATTTTTTCAAAATTGAAAATAGGCTAAAAATTGGTCCAATCAGCAGGCTTAGAATCATGTTGGTAGAACTGACTATAAAAGTTACTCCAAATTAATCTAAAATGTCTGGTACTATATGTGTGCATAGTTTAAAGCTGTCGGCTTGCATTCTTTCTGATATATTGGTATTTGGATAAAAAAATAGAGAGAGCAATTATTAACATTTGGCAGCCCTGCTGGCTCTTAAGAATACGCTCAGTCATATCTGTTATGTCCATATATTACATACAAAATTTGGTTGAAATCCAATTGATAGTTCAGAAGTTATATGCATTTAAAAATTGGACCTATCAGAAAGCTTAAAATTATTTTGGCAACACTGTCATGTATGGTCTCCTGGAAAATAAACTGAAATAGTATTATCTCCATGTGTGACAATTTTGAAATAGCTCCTAAGTATACCTTCCAAGATATCCAACACGGAGCTCAAATTTCTAGTGCGTTTTTTCAGCAGTTGGCAGCACTGACATTATTTTCAAATATGGACTTGAGATATTCCGGTATACATCTTTAATCATACTAAATTTGGTTTCGATTGCTGCAGCCGTTTAGGAGTTGATAGGGACACACACACACACACACACAGCCAGATAGACAGAAGCACAGACTAGACACACATTTTCCCAGATCGATCTCATAAGTCTACTTTTTCCTCATTTTTGCAAAATGTGAGAAGTAGGCTAAAAATATGATGACATCCAATATAGATTAAGGTATTAGAAAGTTATTTTCCAAAGCCTTTAACTGGAGAGTAGCACTCTGTGGAAGTGAAACTTGGACTGTTGGCATAGCAGAAAAGAAGATAACAGATGTACTTGAAATGTAGTGTTACAGGACAAAGATGCAGATCTGATGGGTAGATATAGTAACAAATAAATAGGTATTAAGACAAGTGGGCGAGGAGAGGTGTTCCTGGCAACTGCTAATGACGAGAAGAAATAGGTTGGCAGGATACATATTAAAACACCCCGGAAGAGCGAACTTAGTTATGGAAGGGTGGATCACGGATAAGAGACGATACTGTATTAATAATTTTCAGCTTATATAATGGTCCTATACGAGTAAAACAAACACTTACGGTATATAATAGTAAATAATCTAGTAAAACAGACCACAATAAATTTCATGCCAAGCATAGGGACATGAGGGGCTACGGGGTGTCAAAGTAGTCTAATCGAGCTTGGCATCTGAATGGCTTTTCTAAACATAACATCAATACGGGGATAGTTATGTTATTTGTCTTGGAGTAAGACTGACTATTTTAATTTTGAGACTGGAGCGCTGGGGGCAATAAACTATTTTGAAATCTTCATAAACCAAACATCAATTCAACGTTTTAACGAGTTTTACATGTTACAAGTATTTCATTTTACACATTTTAAGATTAGGCTATTTGGGGGAGGGCAAGTGGGCCTCACATATTTAATCTATAGTTATGTTTCTTCAATGTTAATAAAACTTTGTTAATGAAACTCAGGTCACGAACGCTATTATATTGACACCCTGAAATGAGTGGGCGTAGTCTAGGGGGAGGGTCGACATTTTATTCCACGATTGGTTCCTAATGGCTGTTCCAATACTAATGAAAATTTGGAAATAATTATATTACATTTCAGGTCATAGGATAGACTTCAACTTTTTCCAACATATTGGAGACAGGAGCATAAGGGAGACCAACGATCGCTTTTCAAGTGCTCTATCCGTGTCTCATTGTGTATTTTATCACTTAGTTCTTCTAACACTTAACTTTATTCCTGCCAAACTATTTTACTTAAATTGTATAAACACAGTACGAGAAGAAATTATAATACTTTCTCAGCTAAAAGTATATTAATTACATATAGTAATTAACATCTTGATTGCCAGCTGTTCAAGCGTTGGTCACTATGTCCCTAGTGACATCCATACAGCAAGCCAAACAGCGACGTGAAGTGACAAGGATCTTGTATTTGTATCAATGGAAATCAAGATGATAACCAATTTATACCGCACAGTTCTAGTTTTGAATGAAGAAATTAATCGACTGAAGAATCGTGGAGCAGACAGCTAGACAGGCAGGCAGACAGGCAGAAATAGCGCGCGGTGCTCTCGTGTGTCAATCTCAGTCAGCACTGAAGAGGAACAATAGATGAGCAACGAACGAAAGGCAAATGACATAATGGTTCTGATTGTTCTGTCATAAGCCATTTGAGGCTTGGCTCGTAAGTTGGAGAGTGAAGCGGAGACATTCTTTTGTTGGCATTTCTATCACAGCGAGACACATCACAAAGTGTTTCAAAATATCTTCAGCCATTGTCTCTTCATTTCATGCCAATAACAAGCCATTTTTAGCTTACTTTCGAGTTTTGCAAACAATGAAAGTAGACTAAAGAGATCAACACAGGGCGAAAAATTGTGTGTCTGTCTGTGTGAGTGTCTGTGAGGCTGTGTGTCTGTGAGTGTGTGTACTCTGAATGTCCCCCCTCCCCCTATCAATCCGAATACGGTGAAACCGAATTGAACGAGATTTGGTACAGAGGTAGCACTAGCAAAGGGCACCTCAGTGTCATGCTTTATATCGCCGCCATCTTGACGGAAATGTAATGGCGGCCACCCAAATGTTCAAAGCTTAAATCAAATTACGACTAACCTATTCATCCGATCTCTACCAAATTTTGCAACAACATACCTTTATGTGAGAAGCGTTCTTTGGCCAAGCTGCAAGGACATCAACCCGATACTTTGCGGATGGTGGCCATGTTTGTGTGCAAATCGATTCCCCCTATCAATTCAAACACCGTGGAACCGAATTGAACGATATTTGGTACAGAGGTAGCACTAGCAAAGGGCACCTCAGTGTCATGTTTTATATCGCCGCTATCTTGACGAAAACGTAATGGCGGCCACCCAAAAGTTAAAAGTTTAATTCAAATTACGACCAACGTAATCATCTGATCTCTACTAAGTTTTAGAACTTTATACCTTTATGTATGAAGATTCATTTGACCAAACTACAAGGTCATCAGACCAATAATTTACGGATAGCGGCCATGTATGTGTGCAAATCGATTCCCCCTAACTATTCAAACACGGTGAAACCGAATTGAACGCAATTTGGTGCTGAGGTAGCACTTGCAAAGGGCACCTCAGCATCATGTTTTATATCGCCGCCATATTGACGAAAAGGTAATGGCGGCCAACCAAATGTTAAAAGATAAATTCAAATTACGACGAACCTATAATAATCTGATCTCTACCAAATTTTGCAACACCATACCTTGTCTGAGAAGCATATTTTTACCAATCTACTTGATCATCAGTCCACTAGTTTGCAGATGGCGGCCATGTATGTGTGAAAATCGATTCCCCTATCTATTCAAACACGGTGAAACCGAATTTAACGAAATTTGGTACAGAGGTAACACTAGCAAAGGGGTCCTCAGTGTCAAGTTTATAACGCCGCCATCTTGACGGAAACGTAGTGGCGGCCACCCAAATGTTAAAGGCTTAAATCAAATTACGACCAACCTAATCATCTGATCTCTACTAATTTTTGCAACAACATACCTTTATGTGGTAGGCATCGTTTGACCAAACTACAAGATCAGCAGCTCAATAGTTTGCACATACTGGCCATGTATGTGTGCAAATCGATTCCCCCTATCAATTCAAACCGGTGAAACCGAATTGAACGAAATTTGGTACAAAGATAGCACTCGCAAAAGGCAACTTAGTGTCATCTTACATATCGTCGCCATCTTGACGGAAACGTAATGGCGGCCACGCAAATGTTAAAAGTTTAAATCAAATTACGACCAACCTAATCATCTGATCACTACCAAGGTTTGCAACAACATACCTTTTTGTGTGAAGCATCGTTTGAGAGAACTACAAGGTCATAACCCTAATAGTTTGCAGATAGCGGCCATGTATGTGTGCAAATCGATTCACCGTATCAATTCAAACACGGTGAAACCGAATTGAATAAATTTTGTACAGAGGTAGCACTATCAAAGGACACCTGATATTCATGTTTAATATCCGTATAACACGTTGTATTTCAACAAGCTACTACAACCAACATTCAATTGTCTACTCCTTGGAAAGGACAAAGAGTTATAACAATACCCATGCATTTAGGAGAAAGTAGGCTATATGTTATTTACTGAACATCTTGTTCATGAAGTGCCTTCACACCACCTGTATGTTCTAACAATCATTCAGAGAATTACACTTTAATATATCCTCGCGGCGAAGTCTTGCACCTTAAATAATACACCATGTTTGCAAGAATGGAGTGCTGGAAGTCGAGGGTTCAAAGTTTTGAATTTCAGTGGTGACAGCAGCAAACTTCCGTGTGGATTTTTCCACACTTCCTCGAGAAAAGTGCCGGAACGGTAACTCATTTCAAGCCCAACGTCACCTACCTCGTAGTTCCACCCCTCAAAACAACAATAACTAATGATCACCTACCCTAATCGGAGACCTTAATAATCAGAGTTACACACTTCAGTGCAGTCACAAGAGAAACACAGGCTAACAGAAAAAATCATTACACACCCAAGTATGCAGGGTTGATGACCAAGATGTCCCAAGCACGTAGTACATTATGCAACTAGCCTATAATGGCAATAATTAAGACACGAGTATGTTTATTAAACGAGCATAGCGAGTTTTATAATTTCCATACGAGTGTCTTAATTACCATTACAGGCGAGTTGCATACGACTGTTTATGTTCGACGATAATTATAACTATTTTATGTTCGAACATAGATATTTATCAATATCTGTCAAGATTTCGCCAGTTTTATGTACTGAACAGGGTGCATGTGACGCGGAGAATACCTTGTATTTGACCATGGCCTCCTGGAATACCCCACTTTGACAATAGACACGAAGTGAAATTTAAAATAGGCCGTGGAAGTCAGCACAGGTGTGACGCTATCCTTACCTAATTGGTCACTCAACAGTTTCTTGAGCTATGATTGGTGGGAGAAAATGTATCATAATGAAAACTTGTACTATAATGAGCCTCACTATAGTATAGTTTTCTGACACATAAGATTTACATTTCGCCAGGGTCGAACATAAAATGTATTAACAAGTACGGTACAACTACTTTAAGGTGTCGCTAACTAAATAGTTGAACAAAACAGTTCAGTTTCTTAATACGCTCCTACTGAATCAATGTAAAGGAAATGTATCAACGTTTACTGCCATAAGATAAAATAGTTAAGTTACCGAGAAGGCATTATCATTCACTGATACCAACATTACCAATTACAGTAGAACGTCGTTTATCCGGACGTCAAACAACCGAAACGTCAATTATCCGGACGAGCAAAAAAAAAACAAAAATCGGAGCAGCGTGCGCTCACTACAGTAGTGAGTCGTATCCGGACGAGCAAAAATAAAATAAAAATAAAAAACGTAATGAGTCGGTTCTCGTTTTCAATTGTTGTCTCTGTTGTTCCCTACCGTTAGTTTACTCTATAATGTCTCAATGTGTTACAGTATGTGAGTGTGTGTACTGTACTGTATTACGTTGTGACAAAAAAGAAAAACGAAATCGCTATGTTTTATCCATTGAGAAGAAGGTGGAGATCATTAATAAACTGGATAAAGGTGAGAGTGTGCAGTGTCTAATGAAAACTTAGTATTGAAAAATCCACAATTATGATTTGAAGAAAGGAAATGTGAAATTCTGAATTATGCATCGAAGTTAGATAGTGAAGAAGGGTCTAATTAGAGTAGAACCATGAGATGAGCTTGGGATAAAAATTGGAAGAAGCGGTGTACTTATGGTTTATTCAGACATGAAGTAAGGGAGATCCCATTTCTGGACCTTTGTTATGTGAGAAAGCTTTGCAGCTAAATGAGATGCTTGGTGGTTATTACCATAATGTACTGTGTATGTTTTTTCCTATGAAATTAACGCATGTTTGATTATCCGGAACATTTTCGGTCCCAATTAGTCCGGATAAACGACGCTCTACTGTAATGATACTTTGAAAACAAAATATCAAGCAAACGGTACATTCATGACATAACTATTGAAGTTAAACGAGTTAAACGTATTAACATTGAAAAAGATTTCATGGCTTCCAGACCAAATTAGAATCATGATTCGAGTTCTTCAAACGTTTTATTTGTACTTTTTTCTTTTCATAAGTTAAAGAAGTTTTGAAGCAATGCATTTTTTCTCAAGTTACATAAAAGTTGCAGCCATTACTCTAAATCAGATTAAGGCACATATACATGTAATGATACTGTGACAATAGCAATGCAGTAATTTCTGAGATAACATACCTTATTTGCATATAAATAAATATATGCAAAGATAGATGAATAAGGATTTGCTAGATGATTGCTAAAGTAGACAAACTTCAAAAACTCTTATCTCGGAAAAAATTAACATTTTTGCTCCAAACTAACTTCCATTGATATTTCAATATGCTAAGAACCCAAAACGTCAGAAAATAGAAAATAGAATTTCTCAACAGAAACCTGAATTGTTTATGCCACCATAATGCCTTAATCTTGTGTCATGATTGTAGTTTATCTCTCTATATGATTTTCAGATTATATTCATAAACTCGCAACCAACAAGACAGCCATGTTAATTGATGTTTCTTATTTTGATTTCTTATGTATTGCAAAAATGAATTATTATTTAGGATTAGGGAAGAAACGAAATAAATACGAGTAGCCTATACTGGGAATGAGGAAGTACTGAAGACACTCAATTTTTCTCAACGGTGATCTCCTAGGATCCGATGATTTAACACGGCTATCCTGTTGGTTACATTACGAGTACAGGATCCAAAATCGTAATTGCGATGAAATTTAGTAAAAGAGGAGTCTTTTATAGAATGCAATTTTAGCGATAATGACAAAAATATCCAACTGATTTTTTTATGTAACTGCCATCATAAAAGTATAAAATGTTAAAATCGACACCGATAACGTACAATATAAAGCAGATAAAATATATACACATATGTTTCCCACGGTGGTAACCTAATAAACGTAGGCCCTATGCGTTGTATAAAACTAAAATTCAGTGATTTTTTATATTGTATGTATTACTATACAGGTGCGTGTGTTATGTGACATGGCAGATTTTCAATCCTTGTTCTTTTACCAATATATATAGTATCACCTACCGTATATTATATACTTAACCTAGTGCGCTTTCTGTACATGAAATAATAGTTACCCACTCAAATTCTACGAAGTTTTACTGCATGATTAAGAACGAGATAAAGCTATAGCCTACCCATGAATTTAAGAGAAAGCAGGATATATATTCTTGTTGATGTTGTTGATTATTTAGGGGCTTTGAGACATCGTTGCCATGTAGCTCAGTGCACTTGAGTGTGTGTAGAATTTTTCTGATAACCTTTGTCACTGTGATGTCTGTACTAGTGTGTGTGTTTGTAATTGAGGTACGATTTGGATAGAAAGCGGCTGTAACCTTAAGATAGGTACCATCCCGGTATTTGCCTAGAGTAGAAGTGGGAAACCATGGAAATCCACTTCCAGGATGGCTGAGGTAGGAATCGAACCCACTCTTTCTCAGTTTTGAATCAGGAGACTGGGTGTACCCCGTTCCAGCCCTCAAACTATAATTAATATCTTGGCAGAGCCGGGAATCGAACTCGGGACCCCGCGATGACAACCAAGAATGCTTGCTACTACGCAACGAGGCGGACTAGGGTCAACTGTATACCGAACATCACGTTAGCTTACCAGTTTTTACAGGTTCCATAAAGCACAAATTAAAATCATTTATAGAAACCTATTGGTGCTAAGGTGGAGAAAACCCTTGTGTGGCAAATCAGCTGTTGTCGTGTAGATTGATTTAATTGGAGCAGCCACTATCAGTTTCTTGGATAATTATTGGGTTGAAGGATTTTGTGTATGTGGCCCAACTCTTGCCAGAAGGGACAGTGGAAAGACCCTGGGATAACCACACTCACAATGGCTACTGCCGCCACCAAGATTCAATCCATTGATATCTGGACGTCCATCTCTGCAGTGAAATTGTTGTGCAAGACTCAGTGAGCACGGCTACGCTGCAAGGTGATAGTTGAAGAGACCTTATTCTTTTCATTGGAACGATATTTGAATGTAATAACAGTCTGAAGTAGAAAACTCCAGAGCCATTGATACAAAGGAGGAAATCTGTTACGGTCGACTTCGTAGAGAATAATTGCGTAGGAAATCATTAGGAGCTCTTGGTACGAAAAATCGTGAAAGGACTTCAACTTTATTGAAATACTTCAAATGGGAGAAAGTTGATTTATGGACTGTCACTGAACTGTCACACTTTCAATGAACAATACAATAGATTTGCTGAACGACTCAAGTTTTAGTGTGACGAAGATCTCCCTTTTACTCTTCATGGCAGACATCTTCAAAATCGCTCTCGTTCGTTGTCTCTGTGCTGCATTTTCAAGCATATATTCTGAGAGCAGAAAGCATGGTGCAATACTTATATATTCACTATAACTTACAACGTAATATCGTGAACGTTAATCTGCCGATCTTGCTCAAGTGTTGTACACACGTTTGCCTGGATTAGAAGTGGGAACTCACGGAAAACCACTTCTACAATGGCTGAGGTAGTAATCGAACCCCCCTCTTCTCAGTTTTGCTTCACGCGGCTGATCGTACCCCATTCCCGACTTCAGAACCAGATTAAATTTCTTGGCAGAGCCGGGAAACGAACCCGGGCCTCTGTGGTGACAGCCAAGAGTGCCAGTCACTACCCAACGAGGCGTACAGAAGTAAAATGAGACGAAAAGCCAATAACATTAAGATTTTTTTATTTTTATTTCGAAGCCTCCGTGGCTTAGGCGGCAGCACGCCGGCCTCTCACCGCTGGGTCCGTGGTTCAAATCCCGGTCACTCCATGTGAGATCTGTGCTGGACAAAACGGAGGCCGACAGGTTTTTCTCCGGGTACTCCGGTTTTCCCTGTCAAAATTCCAGCAACACTCTCCACTATCATTTCATTTCATCTGTCATTCATTTAATCATTGCCCCACCGGCACAGTTCATATCCTCGCCGCTAGATGGGGGCTTCATTCATTCTATTCCTGACCCGGTCGGAGACTGGAAGCAGGTTGTGGATATTCATTTCATTTTTTATTTCAAACCGTGGGGCCAGCGTGCATTTCTTATTTGTTGCCACTTACTAAAGGGCTCTAACAATTTGACCGGTATACATCCTTTTCATCAATAATATTCATAATTATAATAAAAATAATATCCAGCTGAGAACCATCAACGTCCCACAAAGAGCTTATTACTCATCGCACGAGCTCAGAGAGAGTCATTACATGAACTGATAGCCTCATTATACTGGACTAGACTCTGAAAGCCATCGCAATTTTTCTTTGTTGTGGATCTATCTAATTCTGTTCCCTCAGATTTGCCAACTTATACGCTTGTTTTAGTCTCCCATTTTGCCCTCCTCTCTGGATGGCCAGCGTTCGTCTCCTAATTCGTTTAAATTGATGAAATGGTCTCTTTCACTCCATTAATCAACCAGTAATGAAACAATGAATCCATTTACTCCACTGACAATCAATAATTTAGTTTTATAGGCTATCGTCCTCTTCCATTACCTTCCACATAGCACGTAGAACCACATAGGGTAAGAGTAACTGTCAGTTGTAGCTCTTCAGTCAGTGAACTGCCCAAATACAGGGCGGGGCACAATGTACATACAATATGAATAACAAGTAAATAACAATTACATGTATTAGTTATGATCATAACTAATACATGTATTTTCTCCAGGTATGTTATTTACTTATTATTCATATATTATATACATCGTAGCCCAGTATTTGGCCAAATTTTTGTTGACCGACTGAAGGGCTACAACTGACCGTTTGTATAGGAAACACTGAAAAAAATCCTTTGTAGCGTCCGTTCTCGTTCAATGCTCTCCTCGGACTGACTGCTACGAAATCCGTTAGCTTCAGAGCCTACCACAAGTGGTGCTATGTACTCAAATTTCTAACACCAGATACGTACAAGTTGACATAACCTCATTCCATTATAGTGCAGTTTATCATTTGTGTATTTGCCACATTGCCACACAATTAGGCCACAAAATTATATAGCAACGGTTGATTTAGAACACAAATACACACATCAAAAAAAGTTTTGCATCACCTCGGTTCCAAGAGTTCCGGAACCGTTAAATACAAAGGGAATAGAGATCAACACAAACAACATTTCAGCTCGTTTTATTGCTCATGAGACCCACACGTTGCATGTTGTACCATCATACAGCTAGACTTTCAGCATTTGTGGTCCAGATTGCAGTACACACCACTACCTCTAATACCCAGTAGCACGTCCTCTTGCATTGATGCATGCCTGTATTCGCCGTGGCATACTATCCACAAGTTCATCAAGACACTGTTGGTCCAAATTGTCCCACTCCTCAACGACAATTCGGCGTAAATCTCTCAGAGTGGTTGGTGGGTCAAGACGTCCATAAACAGCCCTTTTCAACATATCCCAGGCATGTTCGATAGGGTTCATGTCTGGCGAACATGCTGGCCACTGTAGTCGAGCGATGTCGTTATCTTGAAGGAACGCATTCACAAGATGTGCACGATGAGGTCGAGAATTGTCGTCCATGAAGACAAATGCCTCTCCAATATTCTGCCGATATGGTTGCACTATGGGTCGGAGGATGTCATTCAGGTATCGTAAAGCCGTTTCGGAGCCTTCCATGACCACCAGTGGCGTACGTCGGCCCCACATAATGCCACCCCAAAACATCAGGGAACCACCACCTTGCTGCACTCGCTGGACAGTGTGTCTAAGACGTTCAGCCTGACCAGGGTGCCTCCAAACACGTCTCCGACGATTGTCTGGTTGAAGGCATATGCGACACTCATCGGTGAAGAGCACGTGATGCCAATTCCGTGGGGTCCATTCAGCATGTTGTTGGGCCCATCTGTACCGCGCTGCATGGTGTCGGGGTTGCAAAGCTGGACCTCGCCATGGACGTCGGGAGTGAAGTTGCGCATCATGCAGCCTATTGCGCACAGTTTGAGTTGAAACACGACGTCCTGTGGCTGAACGAAACGCATTATTCAACATGGTGGCATTGCTGTCAGGGTTCCTCCGAGCGGCAATCCGTAAGTAGCGGTCATCCACTACAGTAGTAGCCCTTGGGCGGCCTGAGCGAGGCCTGTCATCGACAGTTCCTGTATCTCTGTACCTCCTCCATGTCCGAACAACATCGCTTTGGTTCACTCTGAGACGCCTGGAAACTTCCCTTGTTGAGAGCCCTTCTTGACACAAAGTAACAATGCGGACGCGATCGAACTGCGGTATTGACCTTCTAGGCATGGTAGAACTACAGACAACATGAGCAGCGTACCTTCGTCCTGGTGGAATGACTGGAACTGATCGGCTGTCGTACCCCCTCCGTCTAATAGGCCCTGCTCATGCATGGTTGTTTACATCTTTGAGCAGTTTTAGTGACATCTATGAACAGTCAAAGGGACTGTATCTTGGATACAATATACACAGTCAACGTCTATATGCCGGAGATCTGGGAACCGAGGTGATGCAAAACTTTTTTTGATGTGTGTAGTAAAATAGTGTGGACAACATCATTCTTGAAGTTAGTCACAATAATAATTCAATAAATCACAGGTTAACATACTTAAACTATATTAATAACAATGCAACAACTATAGAAGTGAGCAATACTGTCTGTAAATAAGATTGGCACGTTACATAAGTTTTTTAGAAACATATGTAATCTAAACATTGTATATATTTTGTGTAATACATAAAAATCGAACATTATCTACTGGTATCCTAAGTGAGCAGTATCTGATGATGATCGCTTGACGGTTGAAACATGCCTTCAAATTAACTACCCTCATTTCTGTACACAAAAGCGTGCTATTTTCTAATAAATATCTCATTTCTTTAAGGTTAGAGCATATAAATACTTTTTCCCACCTAATGTACCTGGGCATAATTTGTGTTAACCAACTAGAAAGCTTCTTTAATAAGACTGTATATACTATAGCACAGTAGTAAAGCCAGAGGGTCTGTACGCCTCGGGGTGCTTGACACTTAATAAAAAAAAGGGGATCTTCAGGAACTGGAA
This sequence comes from Meconema thalassinum, assembly GCA_946902985.2. Classification (NCBI taxonomy): domain Eukaryota; kingdom Metazoa; phylum Arthropoda; class Insecta; order Orthoptera; family Tettigoniidae; genus Meconema; species Meconema thalassinum. The sequence continues at coordinate 1,735,093,930 of OX336388.2, read as the reverse complement.
AAAAAGAAGAGGAAAATTTTGCGGAAATTTTTAGGAAAACTGCTAACGGGACATGGAAGAACTGAAAGAATTATGACCTCTATAAACACACTGAAAAAATTACTGTCACAATGCGGAAGCGAAGGTTGAAATTCTACGGACATTTGGTGAGAATGGACGAGAACCGACTGACTAAGAAGATATTCAAGTATATTACAGAGCTGAAGGCTACAAATAAGTGGGTAGAAGAGGTTAAAAGAGACGCCAAGGAAAGTGGACTCACAGTGGATGTGATCCACAACAGAAAAGAGTTTAGAAACCGAATTGACAACATCAAGATGTTCGAGTTGAAAACGCCTCAAATTAGAGCCAAACTGGTAATATCCGAGGAGGAGCGAAAGATCAGAAGTGAACGAATGAAGAGGTTTTGGGAAGAGAAGAGGAGATTAACCAGAAAGCCTTAGGTTCCATGCGGTCCACAGGCGGCCAAATTCGGAAGGAAAAAAAAGACTGAATTTATTTAGCGTACGGCTTTTAGTGCCGGGAGAGTTCGAGGACATGTTCAGCTCAGCAGAGGCTGTAGCTGCTTCGAGCGGACACCCATGGGGTGAGCTACAAGTTCCGTTCAATTTCAAGAAGTTCCAACTTTCGCTACCAGATGTCACTGACATCTAGTGGTGAATGTTGGAACTTTGACACAGCGTTTCATCGAAATCTAAACTAGAAATTTAGCTTCACACCAGTTTTGTTAGTGAAAGGATCTTTTACATGCCATAAATCTATGACATGGGACCGCTGGCTTTACTTCTCTTCCGAAGGAATGGCAAACTGAAGGATTAATAAGACTGCACAAAGTATAATATGACTACACCTATTACAATTTGTATGTAAATATAAACCTCAATCCCAGTGATCAGGATCTGTTGATGACCGCTTGACGGCCTAAATGCGTAATTCTAAATTGACCATTATTTAATAGTGACTGTAATAATACATGATTTTTTAGGGGTGCTTATTTGTATATTTATTTTTCATATAATATATATGTATATTGTACCTCCACCCAGTGATATTTGGCAAATGTTTGTTCACCGACCGAAGAGTTACAACACACTGATAGTGTAATAATTAATCATATGTTTTACTCTTCTGGCAAGAGTGCTATATCTCCTCCTAATATACAGTAATTTAAGCCTAAATGCAAAGTGATAGTTTGTATGAATTTCGCTTCCTTGTCCATGTTATCAAACATCACAGACAATAGAAATTTCAGAGCATCCTATAATTACACTCAAATTTTTGCTTCGCTCTTTATGGAAGATGCCTATTCGAAATTGCATTGTACTGTATGCCATTCACTTTTATGTTAATTTGAGTCTGTTTGGCCTTTCAGCGTCCAGTCTAGTTCAGAAGCCCCTGTTTACGAACGAGTCGCCTCCATGATCTCCTACTAGCAGTTAGCACTGCGGTCCCCTTGGCTTCTACACCTCCCATCTTGAAGTAGTTGCACACCGAGTCAAACCAGTGGCTCGCAGGTAGCTGAGCTCATTAGTCTCTTTCTCCATGACTATCACATGGCCCCACCAACTTGTGAATTGGCTCATACGAACAGATTTATACAGCAATTTCATTTCTAACGTAGCCTGTATTTCTTCATTACGGCTACCAGCCTGCCTTTGCTCCAATCTGTTTGTCCCAACAATCACTCGTGATTCCCTCATATCGGTTACCTCTAGCTTATGCATGTGATAACCGGAACAACCCAGTTCTCACTCCCATAACGAGAATGGCTACCTCTGTCCGTAGAACTCGCAGAATTACCCTAAATTTTACTGGTACAGTTTGCTTGGTACAACGTCTGTGAATCCGTATAACATGAGATGATAATACTGTTATTGGTTTTACGTCCCTTTTAATTACTGTGGCTTTTAGAGACGCCGTGGTGCTGGAATTTTGCCCAAATGGGGATCTTTAACGTGCACGTAAATCTACTGACACCCCTCCTTCGCATTTCCGCACCCTCAAATGCCAACCGGCTGTGCCAGGATTCGAACCTGCAACCTTGGGTTCAGCAAGTGAAACATGAGATGATACTGTTACCTCACTGACAGTATTCAGTTCTCAATGAGACTTCAATGGTTGCACCTGTGGCATACAGTACTACTCTTATATAAGCTCCTATACATAGTTCATTAGAGACTGTCTTCAGTAGGTACGCTCTCATCGAGTGAATGAAGAGATTTACCTCTCCCTCATATCAGTTACCTCTAGCTTATGTATGAGATAATCTGAAACACCCAGTTCCACTCCCATACAGCAATGTCGGTCAAAATACTAAGCGATGCAGAGAGAATTTCGTAGATATGGTAGATCACAACTGAAAACTCGCTGCATTGGCTTTTCTGCACCTTGAATCTGTGCTGTGTGTGTAAATGTAAGTTGTATGAAAGTACTGTAGTTACGTAATCATATTAAATATGGTCATATGGTATATACTGTCTTTATTGTATATGTTGTAAGCATGCTCTGGGTTTCTTTGAACATTATCACCGGGAATAGCTTGTCAGGAATATAGAAACGAACAATTTTCAGACGACAGAATAAGCACAAAATAGATGTGAAAGATAGGCTGCGTAGGCCTGAACGGAATATCATATTTCTACCAACAACGATGTTCCGTTTATGGTATTTTATGAAAAATGTTAAGTTTCGATACCATTCTTTCAGTCTTGCCTATACAAACGGTATGCCCTAATTTCATTTTTATTTTATTTATTACATTGTGCTGTTCTAATCTGTGTACACGTGCATAATGCTCAACGTAATTTATAAGCCCTTATAAAAACAACCTAACCTTATATAATGAGATTCAACTTTCAATTGGTGATATAAACACAAATTAAGCACTCTGCAACATTTTTTATCGTTAGATAATATTTTTTAATAAATTTAAACCTTAATACAGTGATCAGGATCTGATGATGACCACTTGAAGGTCGAAGCGCATAATCCTATATTGCCCCAGTATAATAGTGATTAAAACTAATACATGTAATTTTTTCAGGACTGTTATTTACTTATTATTCATATATTGTATGCATTATGCCCCACCATGTCATTGGGCGAATTCTTGTTGACCAACTGGGGAGATACAACTAACAATTTAATTACAAGGAAAATGGCCCACAGCTCATCTTTCGGCTAGCATGAGAAGAACACCTATTTCAATTCTCACGTAAAATTAACATGACATCGTACATGTTCTCAGGTAATTAATGAAGCTTAACTAAGTAACTAGGGAATAAAAAGTTTCTTAAAATAAAGGAGGGAACTTGTGTTGTGAGACAGGACAGGAGAGGATAGGTGCCGCAGCAAGTTGGGCAGCTGTTACCGCTCGATAGTGTCGGGGTGACGCAGCCTGTCTCACTGCAATGTAGCGTACAGTACTTCACCGCGTCTTACATTTGGTTAACAAATACTGCACAGCATGCTGCTCCCATTCATCTTTCTACACATACTGCATAATAGTAATATGTCACTCTTATTACACCGACCCACTTAGTTAAAAACTAGTAGCTAAGTATTGGTACTGTACCCAATTGGCCACGGCAGTCTGGCATCGAACTCCGGTCTCATCAGAAAAGACCAGGCACATGGTTATGCCTAGAGTCGAACCATTGATCTCTGCTGGGGAGCAATTATTGGGAACCCAAAGAGCAATGAGAGGTATACTGGCATATAAGAATGTAGCGTGATTTCACGATCTATAGGTGAATATCATAGCAATTTAAGGGAAGAACTGTAGCCAAATGCAAGGAAATATACATTTTCAGAGCATACGAAAGTGAGAGAAGGCCAGTTTGAAGTTTTACAAATGACCCTTAGCAAGTGGGCGGAGTAGTCTAGGCGCCTACCGAACTACTTACGTCTGGAGCGGAGAGACAGCTCAGAATTAATGACTCGGGTATCCACCGCTTGACAACGGTGCAAGCTATGGTGGGGATGACTGTACATGGAAATTAATTGATTACAGCGAAGTGGAGTATTGAAATGCATTGAAATATACACCCAGGTGAATATATTCACGGAGAGGTAATTTAGGAATGGTTTTTCACCGAAATTAAGGCCTTTATCTCCAAATGGATGCATTACAACCTACCCTACGCTCAAGAGCATTGACTTAGTGACCAGTCAACGGGGAAGTACCATGATGGCGTGCCCACGCGCTGAACTAAGGCAATTAATTGTAATTAATTGGCCGAAGCGATCGCCGGCACGCGAATGTTTTTGAAACCTCCACACCTAAATAAACAAGATGTAGATGTCATTTCGGCTGAAGAGGTATTATTTCAAGAAAGGAGTCGCTCTCGTGTGTCCAGTGGACTATTTTGTACGAGAAACCTTTATATATGGGGAGCGAGGCAAGCCAAGCCAGTTTCATCTCAGTTCGCCTAGAGTTATTCTACAGTCTTCACGTAACTAAGACGTTGCTATTAGCGCGCCAAATGTTAAAGTATCAACGCGTCGCCGTTGGAGAACAATAGAAGCAAGTTATAAAAGCTTCATAAGTAATCATGAAGTGCGTCGAAAGTAAAGTATTACAGATATTTACATATTATCTGACGCCAATATAAATTCGCCACAGCGAAAAGGAACTTATAATGTTTTGAACAGTTCTTATACCGGGAGGTATTGTCAGAATTATATGACAGCATCATCAGAAACACTACAATGATGGGAGCTTGGAAACCATTGCCACATAATTTGGATAGTGAGCTGAACAAGATTGCAGGGAACGAGGATTGAACGTCCGTAAAACGCTGTTAGATTGTCACGGAGACCAGCGGTTGTCATAAATTGCAGCGCATCTCTGAGATCAGGCGTAGGAGAAGTCCAATTTAAGGGTCAACATGTGAAGTAGTGGATAAATGTATATAAATTGTGAAATAGTACATTATGCAACGAGCCTATAATGGCTATAATTAAGACACGAGTATTTTTTATAAAACGAGCGTATGCGAGTTTTATAATTTCCATACGAGTGTCTTAATTACCATTATAGGCGAGTTGCATACGACTGTTTATGTTCGACGATAATTACAACTTTATTATATGTTTTAACATAAATATTCATAAATATCTGTTGAGATTGTCACTAGAATTTTGTGATCGGGTGCTGCGCAGGGTAGGATATCTCTGATGTCCAAGCTCACTGACCAACCGACGCATGCGCCCTGTGAGCTTCAATGCCGTATGTGCAGATTGAGCATCAGTATTCAGTAAAAATGTCACCGAAATCGTTTGAAAACAACCCGCTGTGTAGAAATTGGATTTAAGGATATTAAGGTACAGTGTCTCATATTCACCAGTTTATTTACGAGAACATTATGGACGGTGCACTTTCGGTAATTTATATAGACATGTTGGATTTTGAGCGCACGCGTTAAGGTATCGTTACCTAATTGGTTAATTGGTCAATGAACGAGCTCTGATTGGCTGGAGAAACTGTATCATAATGAAAAAGAGTGTTATAATGACCATCATTATGATACAGTTTCTTGACACATAATAGTGGGGGTCGAACATAATAGTGTTTTAAAGTGTTCATGTGTATAGTGATTAATATGCAGTGTATTGCAATGATAAAAACCACTGATAAAAATATGTATATCATGTGGAAAGTGTATGAATCTAAGTGTTGTGTCAAGGATAACATGATGGATTAATTCAAGCGTCATGGTAGCGCTAAAGCCGAGGCGCTGGCACTATCCAGCAAAGAGGAAAAAAGTGAGTACCCATTTTTTATAATGTAATTATAACCAAGTAGTTCACCATGTAACGATTTATCACTTTGTGTAAGAAGTAATAGTCACTTACTGAACGAGTTTTCACCACTCGTCTTGAATGAAATATGGCTTGGAAGGTGATTTGTTTGAGGCCATTCAGGCAAAACTAGTGATGGATGTAACGGTAACGTTAAATGATAATAATAAATATATTATGGGTCGGCAACCGTAAAGTAATAGGCATTTTTGGCCTAAATAGTGTTCAAATAGTGTCATGTCTAATGTAAAGATACTGTATTTGATAAAACAGTAAGAGTATAACGTGAAATATAAAGAAATACGAGAGCTTTTTCAGTGTCAGTGAAATATGAATGAATATTTGATATGGTCAATCCTTAGGATTATGTTTGAGGACCATTAGAGTAAAGTAAGCCAGTAAATTTTATTACATTGTGTTAGGAGCTATGTAAAAGCTTTGGCTTAAGTGGTATGACAGAGAACGCGGGTGCCTTAATAATGGAGTCATATATGTGAAGTATTGTTTGAGCCGCATGTAAGCGTGCAGAATTAACGTAGAATCCAGTGATTTACGTAATAAATATAGCGGGGACAACTAGTATAGCTTGCACGTTAGGTGAGAAGTTGGCCAAATCTACGAGTAGTATCGCCCTTGTGCATAGTGTATTATTTCGCAGCGATTTGGACAGAGTCGGTCTGTATCCAACGCTTGCTTGAATTATGCCACTATTGACGTCCGTCGAGACGCTGTGAGCATGTGTGTATTAATGACCCACCCGGTGAGGTGAGGATCATATTCGTCGTTTAGGAACGCAGGTTTCCTTATATTTTATTGACAGCTGCTGGTGAAAGTCGTTGGATTTTCACTATGATGCGCGTCTAAAAGCCACTAATTGTCACCATAGAACGGCAAGACTATCACTAGAATTCCACCCCAGCCATGAATGTTAATTATGGAGCCAGTTCGAGCCCAAGACACTATAAGGATAGATGTTAAATATTTAAATGACTCAATTATTTAGGAGCCACACTCAGTGTTACTCCAGTCTGCATTTTGTAAACAAACCTGACCTTGATCTTGAGTGAGAGAGAGGGGAATAGTAGACCACTTTTGCAGCGGCCATCTTGGATAGCCGGCTGGAAAGAATTTTATTGCCTGCTAAGGGGGAGGAAGGTCGTCCGACCGGTCCCTTGTAAATTAGAGTCACACTAGGACACTGAGAAATCTCGATATTTAAATATGCAATTAAGATATGATTATTTTGATGATGCCAAGTGAATTGAACGGTGGGTTGCAACTCACATACGTTGTTGAATCATAGAAATCAGATAATATTTGGCTCAATTATTCTCTGAGGAGAAAAGCTGAACCAAAATAATGTAGGCATCTTCTTTTAGAGTGCATTTTGCCATTCCTGCTAATTTATGCAGACGGGTATGTGTTTTTCCCAGAACATGACACATTTGTAACAATGATAAGCCCGACAAGACCCAGGAAATCGTTATATGGTGAAACTATAAAATTAAGTACCACTTTTCCTAAGGCGTTCATATGCATGGAAGGAAGGAAGATGATTCACGCAACACAACAAATATCTGTTAATGATTGCAGAAAGTAATGAATTCATGTTAATCAAGGTAAATGCCATAAGAAATGGGATAATGTTTCATTAGTATCATTTTATGTGATATGTGATTTTGTGTTATGGTACTCCCATTATCTAAAATTGTGACAGTTGATGAACACTATGGAAACCCATGGAAGTCTGAAAATATCATTGACAGGATGCTAGAATTAGATTTGAGTGCAGTGTAGCACTATTTTAAGAAGAAAGCTCACAGAACAACCCTATTTGATTTGTGGGAATTAAATGTAATTTGTCCTTTGTTTTGTATTTGTTGTATAGCCATTGATTTTAGACCAGTAAATGTGTTATCTTTAGGAATATGTTGTGTATTTCCTGTAGAGTAGTTACCTGGTAGACTCAAATCCTGAGCATGTGGTCGTATGGTGGGCAGGAACGTCCCATACCTCGAAAGACCGTGAGCTAGTTGGGATACGAACACATGGTCCACATGATGACAATCGGGTACAGAAAAGAGGTTGCATCGGCACCGGCATCTTAACAAAAACAAATCTGTGACCACCCGATTGTTGAATTCCTAAATTAAGTACTGACTAAACTAATCAGTGGATCACTACCAATTTTTGGGAAAATAGATGGAGCTACAATGATGAAACTCAGGATTAAAATAGACCTGTTTAAAATACTATGAGTGACCTAAACAGAGGATCAAAAACTCTATACGTTCAAGGTAGGCCTACTATTAAAACATCAGAATCAATATCTCAGGGTACAATAATTGCGCAAATAATATGAAACATTGTAAGAGATAAGTAGCATATAAGGAACCTCACTAACATGAGTCATACGACTTTCCTAATTAAAATAGTGCACAGCTACCATCTTGAAAATATTAGGCTGAAATTAACAGTCCATTTTCCATTACAGCTACAGTATAGTAACGAAACGTAGCAAGTTAATGGACTTCACAAGAGCATTCGCCTGAAGAAGGCACAGGACTTATGACTTCATTCATTCAAGATGGAGAATGGCCGCACTATTCAACGTTAAAATAAAATTGTCAGTATGCAATAAAGGAATTACAACGAAACTTAGTAAACAGGTAATCTTATGTAAGATACAACTCTAGAGTTAGTCACAGAATTATCAAACTTAGGTTACCGGTACTTCTTGTGCTACCACCAACTTGAGAAAATAAGAATATAAAATCGGTAACGTACAAGATATCGCAGCTACAATGACGACACTTACCGTCCTTTGGTGGTATTTTTGGGTTAGAGGTTTTAACTGTCTCATGCCCAAAATAACTAAAATCACATATTCAAGGTGTGTATGCAAGTGTGTGCTATGCAGCAGGTTGATTTATTATTATTGATTAATGTCTAACACGAAATTGTGCAGTATGATGAGGATAAGAGACATATCTATAACCATTAATTTCAGAGAAAGTAGGCTAATGGTCTCAACTGAACACTTTTTAATTATTTAATTTTAGTCCACATTCTTTTCCGAAATACGCACCAGCATACAGTGTTCATCATCATCATCATCTTGTACAGTTTCCAGCCCCAGGCTGGGTCTGTTTGGAACATAAGCCTCGCCACTTAGTTCTTTCTTCCCACCACCTCTCCGCTGTCACTCTGGTCCAGTCCTCGCCTCTCTTCTTGACACATTCCTCCACTCCTTTCAGCCATCTATCTCTTGGTCTTCCCCTTGGTCGTTTCTTCTGCATCTGCATCTCATGTATCTTCTTGGGAATCTTCTTCTCATCCATTCTCTTTAAGTGTCCATACCACCTCAGTCTTGATGTCTCAATCCTACCTTGCAAGGGCTCCTCTTTCACCATTTCCCTGACCTTTTCATTCCTCATCCTGTCTCTTCTTGTTACTCCGATCCTACTTCGCAGGAACTTCATTTCCCCTGCCTGTATTCTGCTTATGTCTATTTTCTTCATTGTCCACGTTTCTGAAGCATAGGTCAGTATCGGGATATAGTAGCTTCTGTATAACACTTCCTTGCTTTTTTGTGGGACATCTTTATTCCACACTAAGCTCCTAATGCTTCTCAGAAATGCTTCTGCCTGTCTGCCACGTTCCGTAATCTCTTTGTCATTTCTCGCATTTTCCTCCACTATACTTCCCAAGTACTTGAGACTTTCCACCTTCTTCAGCTGTCCACCTCCAAGTGTTATCCCACTCATTGGTCTGTCCTTTTTCCTGGTTGTTAACAGGATCTCACATTTACTGATGTTGAACTTCCATCCGTACTCTCCCACTGTTTCTTCCCAAGCCTTCAGTTGCTCCTGAATTTCCTCCTCCTTGTTTCCCCAGACCATGAGATCATCTGCAAACACCATTGCTTTCATCTTATCTTCTCCTATCTTTCCTGCTATCCGTGTCATTACCTCGTCCATAACCACAATAAAGAGAAGGGGTGACAGCGCACTACCCTGTTTCAGGCCACTCATTTGCCTGAACCAGTCTGTTCTTTCCCCTCCAACTTTCACACAACTCACACTTCCACAATACATCTCCTTCACTCTGCTTACAGTCTCTTTTTCCACTCCCATGTTTTCCATTGCTTTCCAAACCTTATCCCTACACACACTATCATAGGCCTTTTCGATGTCCAGGAAGGCCATCAACAGATCCGCGCCAAATTCGTAGTGGTGTTCCTGGAGCTGTCTCACTGAAAATATGAGATCCACTGTTGATCTCCCAGGTCTGAATCCATACTGCTCCTCTCTCAATTTTCTCTCCACTTTGGCTCGTATTCTACTTTCTAATATCTTTTCATATATCTTGGCACAGTGAGGTATTAGTGTGACTCCCCTGTAATTTCTGCACTCCTTTCTGCTTCCTTTCTTAAATATTGGGATAATTAATCCTTTCTTCCAATCTTCTGGGGTCTTTTTCTCCTTCCATATCACCCTCATCACACGGTACAGCCACTGTTTCCCAACCTCCCCTGCTGCCTTCACCATTTCAACACTCACTTCATCCACACCTGGTGCCCTTCCTCCTTTCATCATGTCTATAGCCATTTCCAGTTCTCTCCAAGTCAGGTCCTTTTCCATTCCTGTGTTGTCTTCTCCATCTTCCAATACATTGTCTTCCTCCCTATGACCATTTGGATTCAGCAAATCCTCAAAGTACTCTTTCCACACTGTCCTGAGTGTCTCTTTGCTGTGTACCTCATTTCCGTTTTTGTCCATCATTACCACATCCTCTCGCAGACCTCTTCTCTTACTTTTGACCATCCCATAAAGTACTTTCTTATTCCCTCTGCTGTCTTCCTCCATCATCTCTGTCCACTTTACCATCCACTTCTTCCTCTCCTCTGCGACAATCTTGTTTGCTTCTTTCTTCTTTATCTTATAATCTTCCCTTGCCAGATCAGTTCTTTCCTGGAACCACACTCGGAAAGCCTTGTTCTTCCTTCCCACAGCTTCTTTTACTCTCTCATTCCACCATGGTGTCTCTTTACACCGCTTTCTGTTGCTTGTCCTTCCACATACTGCCACTGCAGCTTCCACCATTGTGTTTTTGAATTGCTTCCATTCCTCTTCCCCTGTTTTAGGATTGTCTGTTGGCATCCTTTCCCTTATTATCTTCTGGAATTCTTCCTTGACTTCCTTTTCCTTGAGTTTCCATACTTTGATTCTCCTTTCCTGGTACTCTGTCCTCTTGCTATCCTTAACAACTCCCAGGTTCATTACAAGTATTCTGTGGTCGCTATCTAAGGCCTCTGATGGTATTACCTTTATATCTCTGACACTTCTCTTCATTTCCCAGTCGTACAGCATGTAATCTACCAAAGATTTCTTTGTTAAATCACTGCTGTACCACGTTACCTTGTGGCTTTCTTTCTTCCGGAACCAGGAGTTGCCTACCACTAAACCGTTTCTCTTGCAAAAATCCAGCAACTTTCTCCCTTCTTCATTCCTGCTACCCCATCCTTCTGCTCCCAATACATTTTCATATCCTTGCCTTTCACTTCCTACATGTGCATTCAAATCTCCCATGACAATGATGCTCTGACCATTCAACTGCTGTTGTAGCTCCTCCTCAAAGTCTTCCTTCTCTTGAGCTGTACATCCAACTTGAGGGGCATATACCTGACCAGCATACAGTGTTGATTATTGTTAATTCATTACGGGGCTTTGCTACATCGTGGCCATGTAGACCGTCATACTTGGGTAACCTGGGTCATTGTGAAGATTGTAGTAATGTGTGTATTTTGTAATTGAGGCTTGGATTTGGAAAGAGGCGGCCTGGGCCTTAAGTGAGGAACCATCCCGGCATTTGCCTGGAGTAGAAGTGGGAAACAACGAAAAAACCACTTCCACTGTATCTGAAATGGGAATATAACCCTCCTATTCTCAGTGTTGATTCACGAGGCTGTGTTTAGCCTGTTACAACCCTCAGACTCGAATTAAAATTTCTTAAATGGTTGGTTCCTTAGTTGAGGGGCTGTGGTCATGTAGCCCCGTGTACTTTGTGTGTGTGTAGAATCTGTCTGATAACCGGTGTTAATTGTGATGGCTGTATTTTGTTTTTAATTCAAGTAAGGACTTCAGACGATAATTTCAAGTAATTCCCACTTTCGCTCCCAAATGCTACCGTCCACGACACCTAGATGTGAACTTGGCTACTACTAGATGCCATCGAAACCAGTGCCTGATTTCGAAAGTTGGAACTTAGGAACATAAATCAAACCTAACCTACAAGTTTTGCTTCACACAAGTTTAGTCAGTGGAAGGTTCTTTTACATGCCATAAATCTATGACAAGGACCCGCCGGTTTTACTTCCCCTCCGATGGGAGGCACACTGAGGGATTTTTAACGCTCTTAAAAATCCGATGACTTCGGCCAGGTTTGAACCCGCGATCTTGGGCATAGGAGCTCAGCATGCTACCAACTACGCCACCAAAGCCGCCTAAAATTTAATTTCTTAGCAGAGCCGGTAATCGAACCTGAACCTCCGAGGCAACAGCCAAGAATGCCAGCCACACTCCTCGAGGTGGTCAAGTTACAGAGGATTTTATGAAGGACACCCAATGAAACCAGGTAACAAGGCATAGAACTGAAGAAACATGTTTTTTGATAATTCAGACGTTTTCCTTCGACACGGACATGTGTGCAGATGGGGCAGCAGAGTTACAGAAAACAAGAGCAGATAACTTGTGTTTCGATTTATGAGAGTTGAAGGTTTTGGAGATATTAATTCGAACCATAGCAAAGCACACCCAGGAAAATTGCTGTCAGGCAGAGATTCGAACCTTTGTTCTCCGGATTTGCAGTTCCTCTTTGCAGCTGACGGCTAAGAAATATAAACAATAAAAACATTTAAGAAGAACTGAATATAACTGTGATATTTGTCCCATAGCAATAAGTTGTTGTTTACGGAAGTCAATTGTGCAGTAATTCTGGGAAATGGGAAACAAAGAACAGTGTACATCCTAGAGACTCATTTAATAAAGCGTTTGTCTGCAACGACTGCAGTACAGGTGCCTCTCCATAATCCTGGAAGTGGTTACTGTTATGGTCTTGTGCAGCAGTTGGATCTTGACCCGGAAATCTGCACCACACTACACTAGCGTTATCGCTAGACAGAATAACACTTGTCCGCAACAGAGTATAACGAGAAATTATCTGTGTGTTATTTAAGAGTTTTTTAGGTAGATTTCATTAGAAAGCTAACTATTGCAATGGGTACCATGTTTCGACTTCCGGAAAATTTCGACATATCTTCGCGTTTCACATCCCCCAGACCCTAAAACCACCGTCAGTTCAAAAGTTTATATATAATTTATGTATATATGTATATATGTATCTCTCTCTCTATATATATATATATATATATATATATATATCAGTTTCTTGTGGACACGATAACTGCCGTAATTTTGTACCAATCACTTTGAATATTTTACATAATATGTATCCCTATAAAATCTCGGTCGAGTTCGTTATTGGGCAAAATCGGTCGAAGGGGGTGAAAATGGGGGGCTTTTTTCGAAAAAGTGAAATTTCGGTATAACTCTCTTAATACGTGAAATATCGAATCCATTCAAAGTTCATAATATGTGTCGGATAAGTGCCAAAAATTTATGTCAAATAAGTTTTTTGATAGCACCAACCATTGACCAAAGGGGTGGAAAAAAGTGGGTTTTTCGGGAAACATTAATCATATCTCTCTTAATAGGCACAATATCAAAACCGTACAAAATGGAAAATATTCCCCTAATAATTACCTAAAACTTTCGTCTGAAAGAATTTTTGATATGACCCACCATTACGCCAAGGGATGAGAAAAATGATTTCGGAATTTTTAAAAATGCCAAGTGCCATCAGAGGTTAGCATAACAACGCTTTTAAATTGATAAGGGATGATCTATCAGAGGTTGCCAAGACAACGCCATTGACGAGATCACATTCACTTTTAGCCTACTTTTCACACTTTGCAAAAATGAGGAAAAAGTAGACTTATGAGATCGATCCGGGAAAATGTGTCTGTCCTTCTGTCTGTCTGTCAGTCCTTCTGTCTGTCTGGCTGTGTGTGTGTGTGTGTCCCCCCCCCTCCTATCAACTCCTAAACGGCTGCAGCAATCGAAACCAAATTTAGTATGAGTAAAGTTGTATACCGGAATATCTCAGGCCCATATTTGAAAAAGATGCCAGTGCTACCAACTGCTAAAAAAAACGCACTAGAAATTTGATCTCCATGTTGGATATCTTGGAAGGTATACATGGGAGCTATTCTAAAATTGGCACACATGTAGATAATGCTATTTCAGTTTAATTTCCAGGTGGCCTTACATGACAGCGTTGCCAAAATATTTTTAAGCCTTCTGATAAGTCGAATTTTTAAATGCATATAACTTCTACACTATCAATTGGATTTCAATCAAATTTTGTATGTAATATGTGTACATAAACAGATATGACTGAGTGTATTCTTAAGAGCCACCAGGGCTGCCAACTGTTAATAATTGCTCTCTATTTTGTATCCAAATATATCAGAAAGTATGCAAGCCGACAGCTTTAAAATATGCACACGTAAATTAGCTGACATTTTACATTAATTTGGAGTAACTTATATACGTCAGTTCTACCAACATGATTCTAAGCCTGCTGATAGGACCAATTTTTAAATACATGTAACTTCTATACCAACAAATGGATTTCATCCAAAATTGGCACAAAAAGATATAATATTTCAGATTATTTCTGACCAGCACTCGCATGACATTGTTGCCAACATGCTTTTACGTGTACTAATATATCCAATGTCTAAATCCATGTAACGTCCTTTGAACTTCAACCACATTTTGTATTCTGTACCTTAGGAGATGGAAGTAAGAATATATTCAATCACCAGAGCTGCCAACTGTATTGCTCTATTAGGCTACATTATGCCTAGTATACCTTATTTCGAACTAATTAAGACATGTCGATATTACCCACTTAATTTCGTCATTATTCTAGATTGGTTCATATACTGTAGATTAATCTATGGCATGAATCTTAATTTTAAGAAAAGTAGGCTCTTTAGTTCGTCACGGAACTTCTTGTTCCATCTGACTATGAGGGAAACGGCTAATTGGTAGCATGCTGAACTTCTATGCCTAAGGTCGCTGGTTCAAAGCCGGCCAAAGTCGCCAGATTTTCTAAGAGCGCTAAAAATCCGTCAGCATGCTTTCCTTCGGAGGGGAAGTTACAACGTTCGTTACAAGTTGCTGGTTGCGGTGGCATCTAGCAGCCAAGTTCACAGCTAGGTGTCGTTGACGTTAGTATTTGGTACAAAATTAGGTACTACAACTTAAAATTGACCGTCTGCACACCTTACCTGAATTACAGACTAATACAGTCATCACAAATAACACCGTTTATCAGACAGATTCTACACACACCCAATGTACACGGGGTTACATGACCACCTTGTCGCAGCCCCTAAACTGAGGAACTAACCAACATCTCTGCGGGAGATAAAATTTTGCGTGAAGAAGTAACAGACTGTTAGTTAGTTACACATTAGTTCCAAACCTTGCATAAGGACAGTGTGATCACAAGTATAAAAATGAACCCCAAATGACAAGAAGGTTACCATCCCCATAAGACAGTAAAATGTTAAAAATATGCATAGAAAGACGACAAAATTTTAACTAACCTCCAATTGTAAAATACTTTCTCGCAATAAATGAGGTCTGATCCTCCTACGAAAACCTGCATATTTTGCCTATTATAGCCTATCCCCTAGTTTGCCCGGTGAAATCTACCTCCGCCTTCCGGCGTGCCGAGAGGAATTTTTAGATTGTAACAATATCTTACAAAATAGTATAATACTATATTGTATAACAATTATTGCTATTATTATTACTATTATTGACCAGCCGCGGTAGACGATAGTGCTCGTGCCTCGCTGGCATCGGAAGAGTGTGGGTTCGAATCCCACCTGGTCCGTCTTGAAATGGTTTTCGTGGTTTCCCATTTTCATCACCAGACAAATGTTGGGACGGTTCCTTTCAACAGGTCCACGACCGACTTCCTTCGAAAATCCCTTCCTGACCCTTTATTAATTAGACTCACTTAACGGTCGCCCGTGCGATTGGCCTTTCACCATATCCACTTGTGTCTGCTGACAAAGTGTGTTCAGATCCCGGCACCGTCCTTGCGACGGTAGAGGAATGATCCTCGCAAATTCCATGGGTGATGCCAAGCCAGGAGGATACCCGATAATAATAATAATAATAATAATTATTATTATTATTATTATTATTATTATTATTATTATTATTATAATTATTACTATTATTAACATTATTGTCATTACTAAAGATAATTCACAATGGAAGTGTGCCCTACGTGCAAATATAAAATGGCTCTAGCTTGAAGTAATGTGATAAACGGTTCCAGGCTAGTGTTCAGAAGTACCGGGGGGAGTTTAGTCGGTAGTCTGCAACTCTGGAGACTGACACTATGTGCATAAATGCATTTCTCCTAAAAAAATGTCTAAATGTCTTGAAGAACTTAAAATTATCCATATTCTAGTTAAGACATTAACTACCAGATTGCCCACATCGTAGTGTAGTAGCTAGATTTCTTTGCTGTCACCTTGTAGGTGCAGGTTCAATTCCACAGTCTGCCAAGAAATTTAACTCTGGTCTGAGGTTAGGAACGAGGTCCAATCAGCCTCATAAGACCAAACTGAGAAGAGGTGGGTTCGGTTTCCATCCCAGCCATCCTTAAAGTGATTTTCCGTGTTTTCCCTCATCTACTCCAGTCAAATGCCAGGATGGTTCCTATCTTGAAGCCATGGCTGTCCCCTTTCCAATTTTCAACTGAATTACAAATACACACACTAATACAGCCATCAGGATAACAGAGGTTATCGGATAAATTCTTCACACAACCATTTACACGGGGTTGAAAACAAGAATTGTAGATCTTATTAGGTTAAGCCAACTAAATGATCTATGTATAGTATTCACTATTATGATCTCACGGCCATGTTGCATATAACTTCAAAGTTGATCCGTAATTATCGAGCTGTCTCGAACACCAAGGCAGGCATTGGATACTTCCTGCTCTTGAGAAATCGAATTCTTTCTCCGTGAATTAAACTAGTTTCCACGTGGCGGACGCTCTCCCACTGGTAAACCATAGCATCTAAGATACACACTTAGCACTCGCAAGAATATTGTTCTCAAATCATCAATGAATGACGTCGGTATAAGTTTCCTCGCCAAGAGAAGTGGCATGAGGAATTAAAGGGAACAAGTGGGGGAGAATAATGTAGCGCAGTGAGTTGTGAGATGTGGCATCGGGCTGTTCTCTGAAGGCATGCAATGATGCCACCATTCCTCATTTCTACCCCTCGAATGCGTGAACTGCTATACTTTGCTGAGAGAAGTGGCACAATGAATTGAAGGGGCAGTGTAAGGCAGTGAGTTGTGCGATGATGCATCGGGTTGTTCTCTGAAGGCATGCATTGCTGCCACCACTCCCTATTTCTCCCAATCGAATGCGTGACCTGTCTTACAGCTAGAGAAAATAGAGCTGTAACAGCAAATATGATATATTTTTATTTTTATTTTTTTATTTAGTCAATCTACCCTCTAGGTTGGTGGTTCCCACGGACTCAGCGAGGGAACTCACCACTACCGCCTCTATGGGCAGTGTCCTGGAGCTTGGAACATCTGGTCGGGATGGATACAACTGGGGAGGTGTGATCAACACTTCGCCCAGGCGGCCTCACCTGCAAAGCGGACAGGGGCCTCATGAGGGAAGGGAGGAGGAGATGATTAGGATGGAGAGGCAAGGAAGGGGGAAGGAGGCGGCCGTGGCCTTGAAGTAGGAACCATCCCGGCATTTGCCCGAAGACGAAGTGGGAAACCACGGAAAACCACTTCGAGGATGGCTGAGGTGGAAATCGAACCCCCTCTACTCATTTGGGCCACCCGAGGCTGAGTAGACCCCGTTCCAGTCCTTATACCACTTTTCAAATTTCGTGGCAGAGTCGGGAATCGAACCCAGGACCTCCGGGGCGGCAGCTAACCATGCTGACCGCTACGCTACGGAGGCGACTGCAAATAGGATATTCGGTATGATTTGTTGAGATCTTAAGCTTGACCTTGTCTCGTATATAAATAAAGGAAAGAAGGAAGCTTGTAGTTTAAAGTGTCCGTTTATCTTGCAAACATGAGCCTCGGGACCTCCTTTTTACGTGGCATCTAAACCACAGGATTCGGCATTTAATTTAAAGTTCATTGACCGGGAATCAAACCCAGTCCACCTTGGTGAAAGGCAGGGGGCTCAACCGCTGCACCACCACAATCCACCCATCAATAAAAGAGAAACAAACTGGTATCTATAAGTGGGCTGAAAAAATGCAACCTAATCGAACATTCGATTTCGAAATAATTGCATTCGTGAAATAACCCGACTAATCAGTCAATAATCGAATGAATCAACGAACAAGGTGAATCATTCAAATATTTGAATACTGTAATTATAATAAACTTGTAAGCCTCCGTGGCTTAGGCGGCAGCACGCCGGCCTCTCACCGCTGGGTCCGTGGATCAAATCCCGGTCACTCCATGTGAGATCTGTGCTGGACAAAACGGAGGCAGACAGGTTTTTCTCGGGTACTCCGGTTTTCCCTGTCACAATTTCATTCCAGCAACACTCTCCACTATCATTT
Source organism: Meconema thalassinum (assembly GCA_946902985.2). NCBI lineage: Eukaryota > Metazoa > Arthropoda > Insecta > Orthoptera > Tettigoniidae > Meconema > Meconema thalassinum. Next base: position 1,735,075,356 of record OX336388.2, on the reverse strand, counting down.
CATTTCATCTGTCATTCATTTAATCATTTCCCCAGAGGAGTGCGTCAGGCCTCGGCAGCCGGCACAGTTCATATCCTCGCCGCTAGATGGGGGCTTCATTCATTCCATTCCTGACCCGGTCGGAGACTGGAAGGAGGCTGTGGATTTTCATTTTCAATTATAATAAACTTAGAAACAAAGAGAAAAGAACTCTTAAAAGGAAAAAGAAAGAAAGATAGATAGAGATAACAAGTGATGCTTGTTTTGAATCATATTTATTTATAAGAATCTATGAAGCTGAATGTGGAAGGGGCTAACCCCATATTTCTTTACGCAATTTGCTGTAATTTTCGGGTATTTATCACCATCGAATAATTCATTATTTGAACTGTTCGATTTATTTTATTCGAAATATCCGAGTACTTCGAAGTTCGATTGATTTGGACAACCGAAGTATATGGACATCCGTATTGTTCGAACATATGATTTCTTTAAACATTCGAAATTCAAATACTTCGAACATTTGAATAATCGGAAACTTATTCGATTGATATCTGCAGCCATATTCTAAAGCCCATGTGGACATGTCGAGGAACAAGAATAACTATATTATCAAAACATTGATGATGATGATAATTGTTGTTTTAAGGGGTCTAACATCTAGGTTATCGGCCCATAATGGTGTGGGTGATAGCGAAAATGTCAATGAAGTGGAAACCAGAACGAAAATTAAGTGGGAAGGAAAATACTTACAAAAGGGAACTCAGATTGAAACTATTCACAAAATGGAGAGCGATAATACAAAAAGGAATTTAGAACGAAAATACTCACAAAAGGAATAGATTGAAAAATAGGCACAAAATGTAGGTTAAGTTCAAATACGTACAAAATGCAATGTAGCCTAAAGTCGAAATACTTACAAAATGCAAGTGAAATTCAAAATACTTACAAAATGCAAATGAGATGGAAATTACGTACAAAATGCAATTGAGGCTCAAAATACTTACAAAATTCAATTGAAATTGAAAATACACAATGCAATTAGATTGAAAAATGCCCATTTCAGATTCCAAATAATCACAAAGTGCAATTGATATTCAAAATACTTTCAAAATGCAATTGAAATTGAAAATGCTTACAAAATGTATGGTAGATTCAAACTACTCAATTGGATGGACAATACTTACAAAATGCAATTTAGATTGAAAATATTTACAAAATGTAATTTAGATTCAAAATACCCATAAAATGCAATTGAGAATCAAAATACTTGCAAAATGCGCACCCTACAAAATTCAGTTTAGATGCAAGTACTTGCAAAAAGCGGTTTAGGTTGAAAATACAAAATGCAAATGAATTTCAAAATACTCACAAAATTCCCAGACCATATATTGAAATATATACTAAAATGCAATTTAGATTGTCAATCCTTACAAAATGCAATTGAGGTTGAAAACACTCACAAAATGCAATTTAGATCGGAATGACTTACAAAATGCAACGGAGATTGAAAACACCTACAAAATGGTGGGTAGATTAAAAATAAAAACTACTTGGAATTTAGATACAAAAACAGTGCGGGAATCTTAAAGAGAAAAGGACATAAATAATGAAAAGAAGGAGGGATCAGGAAAGATGAGACAAGGGCCAATTAAGGCGGGAAAGTGAAAGACTCCCTAGGTCTCGGATACCCTAATACCGTCGGGGTCGGAAAAGAACAAGAGTTGACCAAGGGAGGTCGACAGGAAAGAAGATGGAGACGAGCCCGGCACAAGTAACTGGAAGCAATGCTGGACTCAGCTGGGGTCCCGCGGTCGCCAACCCACGTCCCACACGATGTGAGCCCCTGGGGGATATTATCAATACAGCATCATATCTTGAAAGGGATATAGTGGCTAGGATGCAGAGTATAGAAATAGATGAGTAGAGGTAGATTTGGAAAGGGAACAAATCCCGGCACAGTCATTTGGCGTTTGATGGAGTGCAAATGCGGAGGAGCCGTGTCAGTGGATTTACTGGCACGTTAAAGATCCCCCTCGGAGCGAAATTCCGACATCCCGGCGTCTCTAAAAGCCGCAGTAGTTAAAAGGGACGTAAAACCAATAACGTTGTTATTATTATGGAAAGGTCCTCGTGGCATGTAATGTGGTGGTGCTATCCCAGCATTGGACTGAAGTGAATATAAGAAAATTGCCAAAAATGGTAACTCTTCATAGCCTACATTAAGAATACTCAATGCAATGTTTGTCTTTCGACCACCCTGTGTTCATCTAGCCCTTAGCTTTCAGTGTTACACAGTTTAACTTCCGTAGAATTTCATTACGAAAACTCAGTGGAATGATTAAGAAAAGTCTTAATCTAAGCGGTACGCAAGATAGACCTACCACGTAAGCCAAATAATATTTCGGTGTTTCTAAAGAATTCTTTTTCTTCGCCGATCTGAAGGTTGCTTACTAATTGGTGGTAATATTATTCACCATAATTGATAAATAACTTAGTGTATTACGTAAAGTTTTAGGAAAGCGTTTCCAAGAGACTTGTGGTATCTCCAAGAGTTACGGCGGGAAGTTGCTGGAGTTTGGGGAGGGGGAAGGTTGGAGAAGAGTAAGGGAGGGTAAGAACACAATACAAGATAATTACAAAGCTTTGCTGGGTTTTGTTATTTCACTGGCTGAAATAAAAAGCTTCTGTAGCCGAAAGCGAACGCTTGTACGGCGTGGTGCGGTGCGGCACAGCGACGCGGCTTCCCATTTGTATAACTCGCGTAGGCTTTTAGTTTCATCTTACCTCTCGTGTAACACCACGCTGAGAGTGCTGCGCGCACATTTGTCTGACTGGATGGGCTTCAGATATGGCTCTTCGGACAGACTGTTATTGTCTTTTCTGCTCAAATAATGATAATTGTGGATGTGAAGAGATAAGGATACCCTAAGTGTAAATTACTCCATATCCTTCATGCCAACCAGAACAATGAGACATTATTTGTTTTAATAAGTGGATGCGGAATAAACCTCAATTCCATTATTTCAGAGACAATAATGACTTTTTGTGGGATAAGGCGTGAATCGGGATGAGTGGTGCTGTGCTGAATTTCAAACATCAAGATCTCGTGCTCGATCCAGGCTCAGCTCGATGGCATATAGGCTATACGCGACATTCTCATGTTGATAGATTTATCGGGACAATAAAAATCTTCTCTAAGGCGAACTCCTAGCACACCAACACCTCTAAAGCCATAGCAGCTTAAAGAGATGTTCAACATTATTATTATTATTATTATTATTACTATAGTATACTTTCTTTCTTCGGCTTATCCCATTTACATAGGGTCACCGGAGACAACCAAACTCATTTTGGTTTTGGCCGAGGATTTAAGACTGGATGGCCTTCCTGACGCCACGTGATTTTTCGGGTGAAAATTCCACCCAGCTGTGACCACGATTCGATCCCCGGCTCTCCGGGTGAAACACGAAGAGCTAAGCCACTACGTCATCAAGCTCCCCTATTACTATAGTATTCTATTAAAGTAAATTAAGGGACTCAGTCTCACCGAGGAAGATAATTACCCTCTAGAAACAGGGACTTCACAATAAACATTCAGCAACGAGTTCTTCTCCAGAAAGGAAACTTTGACGATACCAGTGATTCTGAGAAAACCGAAAACTTAAAACAGGCAAGATTTGGTCGGATCAAAGAAAAGAGGCTCAGAATAAGCGAATGCGGTAGCATTGGGGAATAATTAAAGCTGAAGGCGGTCAAAGGTTGAAATAATCTGCTCCTCAGGATACCGAAACCAATAATAATAATAATAATAATAATAATAATAATAATAATAATAATAATAATAATGATAATAATAATAACAATAATGCCGATGAAATGGCGAACAAGTGAATAATAATGATAATAATACTGTAATATAAATTATTATTTTGTATGTCTACCCTTTATTAGCCTACTTTTCACATTTTGCAAAAATGAGGAAAAAGTAGACTTATGAGATCGATCCGGGAAAATGTGTATCTGTCTGTCTGTCTGTCTGGCTGTGTGTGTGTGTCCCCCCCCCCCCCCCCTATCAACTCCTAAACGGCTGCAGCAATCCAAACCAAATTTAGTATGAGTAAAGATGTATACCGGAATATCTCACGTCCATATTTGAAAATGATGTCAGTGCTACCAACTGCTGAAAAAACGCACTAGAAATTTGAGCTCCATGTTGGATATCTTGGAAGGTATGGATAGGAGCTCTTCCAAAATTGGCACACATGTAGATAATACTATTTCATTTTAATTTCCAGGAGGCCAAATATGACAGTGTTGCCAAAATAATTTTAAGCCTTCTGATAGGTCCAATTTTTAAATGCATATAACTTCAACACTATCAATTGGATTTCAACCAAATTTTGTATGTAATATGTGCACATAAACAGATATGACTGAGCGTATTCTTAAGAGCCACCAGGGCTGCCAACTGTTAATAATTGCTCTTTCTATTTTTTAAAATCCAAATACCAATATATCAAAAAGTATGCAAACCGACAGCTTTTAAACTATGCACACGTATAGTTCCTGACATTTTTGATTAATTTGGAGTAATTTATATACTTTAGTTCTACCAACATGATTCTGAGCCTGCTGATAGGACCAATTTTTAAATACATGTAACTTCTATACTATCAGTTGGATTTCAACCAAATTTCGTATGTGCTATGTGTAACGTAACATATATGACTATAAGTATTCTTAAGAGCAATCAAGGCTGCCAACTGTTAATAAATGCTGTCTATATATTTTTTACCCTAATATCAATATATCAGAAAGTATGCAAGCCAACAGCTCTATATCTTGCACACGTATAGCACCTGACACTCTGGATTAATTTGGAGTAATTACTATAAGTCAGTGCTGCCAACATGATTCTATGCTTGCTGATAGGTCCTATTTTAAAATACATGTAACTTCTATACTAACAAATGGATTTCATCCAAAATTGGCACAACAAGATATCATAACATTTCCGATTATTTCTAACCTGCACACGCATTGTTGCCAAAATGCTTTTACGCGTCTAACTGCATGGAACGTCCATTGGACTTCAGCCAAATTTTGTATTCTGTACCTTAACAGATGGAACTAAGAATATGTTCAGTCACCAGGGCTGCCAACTGTAGTGCTCTATTAGGCTACATTATACCAGGAATATTTCGAACTAATTAGACATTTCGATATTACCAACTTCATTTCGTCATTATTCTAGATAGGTTCATATACTGTAGAATAATCATTGGCATGAAAAGTAGGCTCTTTAGTTCGTCACGGAACTTCTTGTTTTTATTGTTTTTATGATATGTGATTAATATCTGTGGTGGGTGCTTTAATGACCTGATGCCCTTCCCATGAGATAATGATAACACGCATGAACTCTTAGAGACTGACCAACCGCATCTTTTCCTACTTCATAAATAAGAAAACGAAGTGACCTTGGTTCACCGAGATTGAAAGAGATCTTCTAGAAGTAGGGGTCACATTTGAAGACATACAGACATACGTGCTACCCTTCAGAGAAAACTTGGAACACACCAGTGATTCTCGGAAAATCCAAATCTGAAAACAGGAAAGTGGACTGATGAAACAAAGGAGGCTCACCGAAGTGGTTCAAGTAACGTGGTCAATAGTTGGCAGAATCGAATAATAATAATATTAATAAGAGGAAGAAGAAGAAGAAGAAGAAATACAGGTAATAATAAATGTTGTAACAGTCTGACCACTACAGCATGGATTAGGGAAACAAAGAAGGATATTGAAAGGCTCAACATCTCAAAGGTCCAATTATTAGACAGTAATACCTTCACGAACATAGTAAAAACGTTGAAGGGGGTTACAGCCGCAGAAATGACTAAGAAGACCGGAAGGGTCTGGACAGAAGAAGAACGGAAGCAGGCCAGTGAACGCGTCAAGGAGTACTGGTGAAAAAAGAAATGAGTTTGTAGCGTGACCCAAAGTGATCAGTTCACTTAGAAAATACAAATACTAATATTATTATTAATAATAATGGGTATACGACCGAAAGACGTGCAAAACAGATACCTTTTCAAAACAAGCACAGTGACTTTGGGACTTTTCGAGATGATGAAAATCTGACGATTGCTGAGAAATGATCGAATGAACGCCGCGCAAATACAGTGAACTATTGGGGATAAAATTCAAGATTAAGTGACGAGTAAATATACGCCATCACAAATTCTACAAGCAATAATCGAGATTTGAACCCTTAATATTGCAGTGAAAGGCTACGTACTGGCCATACTGAGGACAAAAGACTATTAATCATTGTTACTCTCTAAGGCATTCAAGGGGTGATTTATAATTCTTCATATCTTTTCTAAAAGTAGAGCGTACAGTGCAGACCTGAGGTTTCTCAAAGAGAAGTGCCCAATAAATACAGCCATCTTTGGAGCACAAAAGGGAAAACGGATAAAAGCTTAAAGATATGGGCTAAGGAATGAATAGCAAGGATTCAAAGAAAGCGTCACAAATTCAGAGTACAATATCTTAACTGGATTGCGTGACGCTAATGGCATCTGGTAGTGAGATTTAAAAGTCTGGGGCATTTCCGTTCTAACTTGGCATGCAACTGGTATTATTTTCTACAATTGCGTGTCATTGAGGAATGCAGCATCGTTGGCCTATATCGATGATGGACTAAAGAGAAACTCAGGAATGAAATCTGCTAAAACCGCTGTTGGAATTCTAACCTTAGTACGCATTATAAACACAAATATAAAACATATTATTAACTTAGGTGCTTCTCACACAATACTGTATTTGTTTCATGTGATTTCTTATGTTCTTATTGCATAAAATAATGCCTTCTTTTAACATCGTGTTGTAATCATGCGATTGAAGTTTGAATAATACATCTACAGAATGATATTCGGGTAATAGTATATGACCCCAGGGCAACATATATATATATATATCCAACATGGTTACTATCCGAAATATTTTGACGGTTTTCAATTTCGACGAATCTATGGCAGCAATCAAACTGATTTTTTTATGTTCATAGAGGCAATTAACATGAGTAGGATATGTGAAAATAGGCTACATAGTTCTTCACGGAACTACATGTTATATTTCTAAATTAATTTTTGACAGAAAAAATCCAAGTAAAATATTATTTCAAAATCATTGCTCGTAATTACAATAGTTTCTTTTGTTTAAGGCAATTGCTGAAGAAGGACATAATATGTCCGAAACTGGCAATTGATTAATGTATACTAGCAGAAGTACCCGTTCTTCGAACGGTGTTCGGTGTTAACACCAGACATTATCAATTCAGCTACTGTTGCAATGGTTAGCGGTTTGTCATTCCTTCATAAGTTTATCAGAACGAAGTTAGTGTTCTGGGAATATCACACACACTGTTAATTTGAGGGCCTTAAAATGTGGTTTTCGGAGACCCTTTATAGACTCTCGAATTTTGTTTCTCACATTGAGAAGCGCAACATATGTTTCGTTCGTCCTTCTAGGATAATTTTTATATTTCGCCTATTTTAGCATGTATCCTGAGAAGTTTTTCCCTATATCCACCCTTCTACTGTATGCAAAGTACGGTGAAGAGTTTTATAAATGATTGGTGTACTGACTCTCATGGTTACCATACCTAAATTTACGATGCACCAAGCATCCGAACACGAGTTATAGGCGTACATAAAGATACACAGAAAGACAGATAGACAATTTTATTGTCTACAGCATATCACCCAGATATCCAAATATGGGTACATCTAGTAACACGGTATCATACAAAATCATCCTTACAATGAACCCGTATGTCGACAAAAAAAAAATATTAGTTAAAATGTGCTCTCAAACTAAATTCACCTAAGTGTACTTCCTGACGTGAAATAGAATTGAAAGCCTTGTAGACGAAACGCAATACACGTCACATAAAAACTGACCCTCTACGTTGCTTTAGGTCCCCATACACAGGAAGATCTCTTTCATAAATTATAAAAGTCCTCTCGGCACGCCGGAAGGCGGAGGTAGATTTCACCGGACAAACTTGGGGATAGGCGAAAATAGGCAGAATATGCATGTTTTCGTAGAAGGATCAGACCTCACTTATTGCGAGAAAATATTTTATAATTGGAGCTTCATTAACTTTGCTTTTCGTCATTTTATGCATATTTTAAACATTTTATTGTCTTATGGGGACGGTAACCTTCTTTTCATTTGGGGTCCATTTTTATACTTGTGGTCGCACTGTCCTTATGAAAGGTTTCGACACTGATGTGTAACTATCTAACGGTCTGTTACTTCTTCACGCATCGCCGCCATGTTGTATTTGTGCTCACCAGGTTATTGAAAGGCCCATAGGTGAACTTATGTCCATAGCATCTGTCAACATACAATATTTCAGACCGTTTATAAAATTAAATATGATTCATGGATATGCAAGAAGAAGAAGAAATTGGAAGAATTTAACTAACTTTTGGGACTCCTAGTCCTGTACTGCGAGTTCGTACTAGCTTGCGATCGATAAGCGTACTAACCATCACCAATAGTAACTAAGACGTCTTCATAGCAACATATAGACGCCTCTACTGAAATAGAATGCGTGGGCCTAGATGACGAAAACGTGTTGCCATGGAAACCACCTGATGCCAGTGTCGTATTTTAGGCCATGCTAAAAACACATATAAAACCTCAGCCCCAATAGTCTACATAACGACTGAAATGGAAGTATGAAATTTTGAAACCAAAGGGTGTAGTGACGTCACTGAAATGGTCGCCATTTTTAGCCTACTTTCGATTTTCGCAAAAAATGAAAGTAGACTTATGAGATCAACACAGGGCGAAAAAAGTGTGTCTGTCTGTGTGTATGTGTGTGTGTGTGTGAGTGTGTGTACTAGGAATATCTGTCCACCCCCCCCCCCTATCAATTCGAACACGGTGAACGCGAATTGAACGAAATTTGGTACAAAGGTAGCACTAGCAAAGGACACCTCAGTGTCATGTTTTATATCGCCGCCATCTTGACGGAAACGTAATGGCGGCCACACAAATGTTCAAAGCTTAAATCAAATTACGACTAACCTAATCATCCGATCTCTACCAAATTTTGCAACTACCTACCTTTATGGGTGGAGCATCCTTTGACCAAATTGATAGGTCCTCAGCGTAATAGTTTGCGGATGGCGGCCATCTTTGTGTGGAAATCGATTCTCCCTATTAATTCGAACACGGTGAAACAGAATGGAATGAAATTTAGTACAGAGGTAGTACTAGCAAAGGGCACCTCAGTGTCATGTTTTATATCGCCGCTATCTTGACGGAAACGTAATGGCGGCCACACAAATGTTCAAAGCTTAAATCAAATTACGACTAACCTAATCATCCGATATCTGCCAAATTTTTCAACAACATATCTTTATGGAGGAAGCATATTTTTACCAAATGAATAGGTCATTAGCCTAATAGTTTGCGGATGGCGGCCATCTTTGTGTCAAAATCGATTCCCCCCATTAATTCCAACACGATGAAACCGAATGGAACGAAATTTGGTACAGAGGTAGCACTAGCAAAGGGCACCTCAGTGTCATGTTTTGTATCGCCGCCATCTTGACGGAAACGTAATCGCGGCCACCCAAATGTTAAAAGCTAAAATGTAATTACGACCAACCTAATAATCTAGTCTCAACCAAATTTTGCAACAACATATCTTTATGTGGGAAGCATATTCTGACCAAACTGCAAGATCATCAGCCCAATAGTTTGGCAGATGGTGGCCAAGTATGTGTGCAAATCGATTCCCCCTATCAATTCAAACACGGTGAAATTGAATTGAACGAAATTTGGTACAGAGGTAGCACTAGCAAAGGGCACCTCAGTGTCATTTTTATATCGCCGCCATCTTGACGGAAACGGAATGACGGCCACCCAAATATTAAAAGTTTAAATCAAATTACGGCCATCCTAATAATTTGATCACTACCAGATTTTGCAACAACATGCCTTTTTGTGGAAAGCATCGTATGACAGACTACAAGGTCATCAGCCCAATAGTTTGCAAATAGCGGCCATGTATGTGTGCAAATCCATTCCCCATATCAATTCAAACACGGTGAAACTGAATTGAATGAAATTTTTTACAGAGGTAGCACTAGCAAAGGGCACCTCATATTCATGTTTAATATCCCTATAGCACGTTGTATATCAACAAGTTACTACAACCAAAATTCAATTATACTCCTTGAAAAGGACAAAGAGTTATAACAATACCCATGCATTTAGGAGAAAGTAGGCTTTATGTTCTTTACTGAACATCTTGTTTAATAGTACAATATATTGAAATCAAAAGTATCGTATATGTAAACCTGGTAAATCAGCTACATCCATGCAAGATTTCATTTAAATCGGATCTGTGGTTCTTGCGTTATTGAGTAACACACAGACAGACAGATAGACACACACCATGTCATTTTAGGTAGATTTCATTAGAAAGCTAACTATTGCAATGGGTCCCATGTTTCGACTTCCGGAAAATTTCGACATATCTTCGCGTTTCACATCCCCCAGACCCCAAGACCACCGTCAGTTCAAAAGTTTATATATAATTTATATATATGTATATCAGTTTCTTGTGGACACGATAACTGCCGTAATTTTGCACCAATCACTTTGAATTTTTTACCGAATATTTATACCTATAAAATCTCGGTCGATTTCGTTACTGGGCTAAATCTGTCGAAGGGGGTGAAAATGGGGGTCTTTTTTTCGAAAAAGTGAAATATTGCTATAACTCTCTTAATATGTGAAATAACGAATCCGTTCAACGTTCATACTATGTGTCGGATAAAGCCCAAAAATTTATGTTTGAAGAGTTTTTTTATAGCACCAACCATTGACAAAAAAGATGGGAAAAAGTGTTTTTTTCGGGAAACATTAATCATATCTCTCTTAATAGGCACAATATCAAAACCGTAAAAAATGGACAATATTCCCCTAATAATTACCTGAAACTTTTGTCTGAAAGAATTTTTGATATGTCCCACCATTATGCCAAGGGATGAGAAAAATGATTTCGGAATTATAAGAAAATGCCAAGAGCTATCAGTGGTTGCCATGGCAACACTACTAAATTGATGAGGGATGAGCCATCAGACGTTGCCAAGATAACGCACTTGCACGAGATCAGATTCAGATTTCCATCTGACTAAGTGTGAAGCGGCTTCGGTGACGTAACTGGTATCATGCTGAATGTCTATGCCCAAGGTCGCGAGTTCAACGCCGGCCGAAGTCGTCGGATTTTCTAAGAGCGCTAAAAATCCCTCAGTAAGCTTTCCTTTGGAGGGGAAGTTCCAACGTTCGTTGCGAGTTGCTGGTTGCGGTGGCATCTAGTAGCCAAGTTCACAGCTAGGTGTCGTTGACGGTAGTACCTGGTAGCAACATTAGGAACTACTGCTTGAAATTGACAGTCTGCAGTCCTTACCTGAATTACAAACTAATACAGCCATCCCAAAGTACACGGGGTTACATGACCGCGTTGTCGCAGCCCCTAAACTGAGGAACCAACCAAAATCTCTGCGGGAGATATAATTTTGCGTGAAGAAGTAACATACCGTTACATAGTTACACATCAGTGTCGAAACCTTGCATAAGGACAGTGTGACCACAAGTATAAAAATGGACCCCAAATGACAAGAAGGTTACCGTTCCCATAAGACAATAAAATGTTTAAAATAAGCATAAAATGACGAAAAACAAAGTTAATTAAGCTCCAATTATAAAATACCTTCTCGCAATAAATGAGGTCTGATCCTTCTACGAAAATCAGCATATTCTGCCTATTTTCGCCTATCCCCAAGTTTGTCCGGTGAAATCGACCTCCGTCTTCCGGCGTGCCGAGAGGACTTTTTATTATATATTAGTATGATTAGTAAGATTAATTAAATTTTATTGACTAAGCTGGAATATAATTATTTAATACCTATTGGTTTTTCATTTAGATTATTCTAATAAAGAAAGATTTTCAGTCGGTCTACCCAAATTGTGCCCATTTATATAAGGCGGGAATCAAGTATTTACATACCCTACAAACTAACACGTTTTTTTTACCTACATACAAAGCGTGATAGTTTGTAGGACGTGTAAATACTTGTTTCCCACCTAATATAATTGGGCACAATTCGTGTGGACGACTGAGAAGCTTTCTTTATTAGAATTAGGCAAAACTGAAAAATGGCTTCTATCACTACAATTTAGAATAAGCGTCAATAAGGAAGCTCCTAAATGCGATAAGTTCATATCACTATAACCGAATGTATCCAAGAAGAGAAATTGCCAGAAGAAGTAAAACTCATTGGAAATACAGTCTAAGTGTTATCTCAATAGTGATATCTGCTACTGAAGTGATGGTCCCAACAACCTATTGGACAGTCACAGAAATCTTCTACGTCATCGTCTGTCGCATGTACAGATGAAGAGGCAGCGATATACAACATCTACTCAATATTTCGTCGATGGTTCAATCACCAATAATGAGTATGATGGTATCTTACCAACATAAATCGTTGCAATCATCAGTGATCTGTTGACAAAATGAGAATATTGGGCAATTCACAATAATAATAATAATAATAACATTAATAATAATGTTATTAATAATGGACATATTCTCAGAATGAGTGATCGCAGGCCGACAAAATTAATTCTAAGTCTTACTCTCTGCTTGAAGTTGAAAAAGATCTTCATGAAATAGATACCCTCAAGCGATATGCTACTGGATGGATCTAAATTTAGAGAACTAGTTGACAATCATCGATTTTCAGGCCACACAAACATTGCAGCCAATAGAACCCTGTTGGAACCCTATCCTCTTGAAAAAATCCATCCTGGGACCACTTACGTATTACTTCAGGATGGTATCGATTTCTATGCTTCTGAAACACCTTCTTACTTCCCCATTCATACATAATCCGTAGATCGCAGCCATACTCCCTTAAATCAAATAGGGGAGTATGGCTTCTTCTTACGTCGGAGAACCGTTTCGACGAAGAATGCGACATTGTCCCATCTGTACTGGTACCTTAGCATAATTCCGACGATGTCTGGAGTTTTTGAACCAACATGGGTTTCAAGTTGTTGTAATAATAATAATAATAATAATAATAATAATAATAATAATAATAATAATAATAATAATAATAATAATAACAATAATAAAAATAATAATAATAATAAAACAAGCACGCACCGTTCACTGACGAAATAAGGAAACTATGGGTACTTGGAAGAACTGCAAATGGAACACCTGATTGCCAGAATACAGAAGGCAGTGCTGCTGGATACGTGTTATATTGGTATGCTATTTATTATCTCAGTAAGGTCTACAGGATACTTGATTGTGAAATCCGTATCTTTTAGATTGAGTTGCTCCATATTTATGAGAAATTAAAAATAATAATACGTTAACGTCAAGAAAGACCTCCAAGAAATGGGCTACGACCTGGTGACGCGCACAAACGAGACCTATTCCGAAAAAGCATCGTGACTTTTGGGACTTTCTATGATGAGAAATTGACAACCGGTGCAAAGTGGTCGGATAACGCCGTCCTCGACACAGCAAGTGTCGTAAATTGAATAAACGCCAGAATGTATAGTGGAACTTACCGTGGTCACTATTTGGCTGATTATCGAATAGTAAATAATAATAATAATAATAATAATAATAATAATAATAATAATAATAATAATAATAATAATAATAATAATAATAATGACTGCAATGAGTTATTTTACGTGGTCCTAATCTGGCCACGATCGAAAAAATTATAAGAGGTGTAACAAAGGACAAATGACACTCCTTAACAGGGAATTCTCGTTGTTGTTGTTATTTCTTTTTAGGGGCTTCGGGGGAACGTGTCTTTAGCCCCACCTTCTCGGGTGTGTGATCAATTTGTCAGATAATCTGTGTTTCTGTGATGAGTATGGTTGTGCGTAACTGTAGGTCAATTATCATGGTCAAGGATGGGGTAGGTTGCACCAGTATGTGCCATAAGGTACCCTCTCAGCATTTTATTGGAGATAATATAGAATAACCTGGGGAGACCGACACGCAGGATAACCGCGGCCAACGCCTGGTTTCAAACCTCTGATCTCCTGACTTGCTGCAGTTCCCTATTGCGGTAGTGGTGATTGTTTCAACTCTCACCGCTGCACCGGGGAGTGGCAAGTGGCCCTCTAAACTTCATTATTTCAAGTAGTAAGAGGGTAGAACAATGTGATAGACACAATGGAAATAAAATACGTGGATTGTGCTGAACAGTCGAGGTTCATTAAGTCAGCACCATACTCTTGAAGTCATGGGGAACCACTCGAGAATTTATCCCTTCAATAAGGATATATGTTGAATGTCTCAATTAATTGCCTAGAGGCATTACCTACGAGGTAAGATTTGTGAGGCGAGACTGGCTTCCTGTTGTCGGTGATATATCGGCCGTCAGACCACTCTCGCAGCCATTTCTCTGCACTGTGCGCAAGGAGGGTTGCGGCGCACCAAGGCGTCATATTTACCTCCCAAACTCTCGAGCACACAATGTTCTCGTCCTTTTCGCGCGTAGATTAATTTCCCAGGAAATATACTTATTTTTCTTACTACTGAAAAGTAACACGGAACCGTTCGTTTATTCATCGATAAATACAAATGTTTTAACAAGAATAACATTCCCTACTCATATATTTATATCGACTGATTGAAATATTGAATGATTCATTTCACGGCTACATGTAAAGCTCAGAAACTCCATTATAATAGAAATCTACAAATCTTAATATTAATCTTAATTTTGTTCAGTATTTAACAATACAAAACTTACATTTGTTCAGTTCCACATAATGTAGATGCTGGGTACTCCAAGCGTCTTATATCTTATATCGTATATTGCAATCATACTAAAATATTGGTAGTTGATCATATATTGGCTTATTAAAACTCTACCAGTTAGGTAATTCTAGAAAATATTGATGGAATTATTAGCACTAATGTTATTTCAAAGATGTAAACTAAAATTAATGTTTAAAACGATCAGAGCTGCGAACAAAACTACGTAGCATTTAGACGTGAAATGCATATTAGAACTACGATCCGAAATCTACCATGTGTTCCATTCATACGCCACGGCACTCCGTAACCAAGAAGGCGAAATCACACATTGCTGTTGTTGCAAAGCCAGCTGCCCGGAAGGTGAATTGTCTTTGTTTCGCTGGTAGTTAACGGTGAATGTGATATGGCTACATACTTGCTTGTTCCAAGGAGTGAGGGTTTTTATTTTCATTTCATTTCATTTCATTTCATATCATATCATTTGATATCATTTGATTTGATTTCATTTCATTTCATTAACTTTGATTATATTTAATTTAATAGTCAATTTAATTAATTTTATATTGTAGTCTATTTAATTGTTGAATAATATCGTTATCCCTTTAAGTTTATGATCCTCCGCTTATTCAGAATATCTATTGTTACTGATTGTTATGTAGTTATTGTTGCTTTACGGGCTGGAAGAGTAACTGGTTGTTAGTGATTCTGTAGTTCACGTATATCCGTAGAAGGCTGAATGTGGAGAGGTTATTAGCTGCTAATCTGAAAGGGTAAGAGTCCCCTCCTCAACCCTCTGCGCCCTCAGTCTCCCTCACGAGTAATTAGTCAACCCTTCTCAGGTATTAACATTCTGTAGCAGGTGGGATGCTAGCTCACTGCATCATCAATGAGGTTTGCTGCATGCAGTGTTACTGAAAGGCCAGAAAATCACAATAAATAATTAAGAAATCTGGATGTATGAAATCCTGTGGTCTATTTCATTGGTAAACTATTAGCTTTGTCAGGCGATCCTAGGGTGGCATTTCAATGTGTAAAAAATACCAGGTGGCCCGTTTCCCCCGTGCAATCTAGTTTTAGATGTCTCGCATACACTAATGCTGTATGGGATGCCTAATAACTGATTTCCACGGGGGTCACAGTGCATGCTGGCCGATTACGTCAGAATACGAAGGAATAACAACAGGACAGCCGCTAGCTGCATGTTCCTCAGCGCTACCCGTCTAATGCACCCCAATGCCTTTTCGACCCTCGCATTTGAGAGCGCAATAGACTCATAAAATGTGGTAGAATGACACGACATTTGCTGGCAAGATATTGACAATGGCTGGTGTATTCAGCATCGATGAGTACACGGACATTATACTAATATATGGAGAAGCTGGTCGTAATGCCGTTGAAGCTCGTAGACGATATGCACTGGTGTTTCCAGATAGACGTCTACCGTCTCGACAAGTATTTCGCCGAACAGAGCTGCAATTACGAACGAATGGCATGTTCCAGGCACATACCAGCAGGACTAGACCCGTCTGCGGTAATGCTGAAGTTGTACGGAATGTACAAGAGTACTTCGAACGGAATCCTACACACGGTCAGTTACACTTCATCTTACTGAGCTACTGCTGATAATAGTAATAATAATAATAATAATAATAATTTGAATTTTGTATTAGAATTTATTTATTAATTACTATTGATAATACATTTGTGATATGTCTCAGAATCTGACGGCGAAATCAGTAGAGATTACCTGTGAGACATTAATTATTTTTCACAGCATTATACGGTTTGTATTCCAATACCAGAGTGCATACAATAATACGCTTATGTTATAAATTAATGTTTATTTAGGTAATGATTTTTTATGCGACGTATAGCTAGTTGTTTGCTGTTCATGTTGGACAATAGAGGTAGTAGTTCGTTAAATAGTGCTGGTGCAAGATAATTAAGTCTCTTGAAACCATAATAATAATAATAATAATAATAATACGAACCATCTATGTTGCAATGTGCACATATTTATTATTGCTTAGGGCAAAGAGAAGCTGCAAGGGACCTAGGAGTGCCACGAACTTCAATACAGAGGATCCTGAAGGAGCGAAAATGGCATCCTTATAAACCGCACCTACACCAACAACTGTATGGAAATGATTTCGATCGCAGAGTAGCATATTGCCGAAGAATGGCCGCTGCTTTACAACAAGATCCACATTTTGCCAGGAATATTCTGTGGAGTGATGAATGCTATTTTGCCAATGATGCCAACGTCAATACTCACAATCTGCATTACTGGGCTCCAGTGAACCCCCACTGGGTTCGAGCACAGCACGTTCAGATCCACTGGGGAGTTAATGTGTGGTGTGGTATTCTGGGAGACAACATCATTGGGCCTGTTTTTATAGCCCCCAGACTCACAGGTAGGAATTATCCTGAATTTTTACAAACCGACTTGACTCTGGGAAACCTTCTAGAAGATATTCCACTCCAGGTTGTATTACAGCATTGGTACCAGCATGATGGTGCTCCACCTCACACCTTCCGAGCCGTTACGGAATATCTAAATGCACGATACCCTGAACGGTGGATAGGTCGTGGAGGCCCCTGGCAGTGGCCAGCACGATCGCCTGATCTAACCCCTCTGGACTTCTTACTGTGGGGCTATATAAAATCAAAAGTCTATGAAACGGCGCCAGAAAATGTCAATCAATTAAAACAACGTATTGGTGAGGCCTGTGCTGCAGTGACATCTGAAATGTTACGACGTGTTCATGCAGACACTGCGAGACGTGTTCAACATTGTATTCGCCACCAGGGACATGTCTTTGAGCATATTCATTATGAATAGCTGTCCAAGTGTGACATTGTAATTTATTTTAATTTCTAAGCTTTGATGCAATAATATGTGAGTTTTTGTCCAATTAGCAAGCAATACTACTGTAGAGTGGAATTTCTGTAGCCTACATGTACAAATTAATGTCTTATTAAACTTTCTTTTCTGCATCTTTGGCGTATTTACAAACGAACCCTGTTTATTACAGAAATCGCTGATTGCAAAGGAGCGTTACAACGTGGTATACAATATGTTGCATGTTGTGCAACTATTTAGCAGTAGTTTTAATACACAAGTACTGTAACAGGATTCATATCAATGTTATTATTATTATTATTATTATTATTATTATTATTACTATTGTCACTATGATGTCTGCACTAGACTGTAATAATAAAATAACAATAGTGACACAGGTTATCAGACAAATTCTTCACACACTCAAGTACACGGGGCTACATGCTCACTGTGTTATAAAGCCCCTGAAATTCAACAGTTCATTATTTCAGTACGGTGAAATTCAACGTACCGTGTGAAGGCTTCGATTACAATACTGATGTACGGTCTGCACAACATCAGAATTGTTGCAGACGGGTCTAGCCCAGCCATGCTGGTATGTGCTCCAATCCATTAGCACTTAATTACAGCTCTGTTCGGGGAAATTCGTATACAAAAGGCAGGCGTCTATTTGGAATCTCCTGTGCATTAATGTGCGAGCTTTGGTTGGATTGTGACCAGATTCTCCATAGATTAGAATTATGTGTGTGCGCGCTCGTTTTTGGTGAATACCTCAGCCATTGTCGATGTGTTGATAGCAACTTTAATACTGCTGTGCCACGTGTAAAGCTACTATCCTGCGCTCGCCAGCGAGGCTTCGTACCGCTTTGGGGCGCGTTAGACGGGAGCACTGAGGAACATGCAGTGTGCGGCTGTCTGGTTGTTATCTCTTGGCATTCTACGTAACCTGCTTGTATGCAAGGTTACCCCTTAGCAATTCAGTTATTAGACCTCCCGTTCAACACTAGTACATGCGGGACATTTATAAGTAGATTGCACGGCGCAGGTGGGCCACCTGGTATATATATTTGAAAAATGCGATTTTCCCGTACCATCTGTAGCTAGACCAGTACCTCCACGAACATGATTTTAAACCTCGTTTAACACTTTGTCAATGGGCAATACGAAGTGTAACCAGTAATAAAGCCCCCCTATCAATTCGAACACGGTGAAACCAAATTGAACGAAATTTGGTACAAAGGTAGCACTAGCATAGGGCATCTCAGTGTCATATTTTTTTTTATCGCCGCCATCTTGACGCAAACGTAATGGCGGCCACCCAAATGTTCAAAGCTTAAATCAAATTACGACTAACCTAATCATCCGATCTCTACCAAATTTTGCAACAACATATATTTATTTAGCGTGCGTCTTTTGACTAAACTACAAGGTCATGAACTTAATAGTTTGCAGATGGCGGCCTTGTATATGTGCAAATCGATTCCCCCTATCTTTTCAATTACGGTGAAATCGAATTGAACGAAATTTGGTACAGGTGTAGCACATGTAAAGGTCACGTCGGCGTCATGTTTTATATCGCCGCCATCTTGACGAAAACGTATTGGCGGCCACCCAAATGTTAAAAGCTCAAATCAAATTACGACCAACCTAATCATTTGATCTCTACCAATTTGTAACGTTATACCTTTATGTATGAAAAATCTTTTGACCAAACTAAAAGATCATCAGCCCAATAATTTGCGGATGGTGGCCATGTACTGTATGTGTGCAAATTGATTCCCCCTATCTATTAAAACACGGTGAAACCGAACTGAACGAAATTTAGTTCAGAGGTAGAACTTGCACAGGGCACGTCAGTGTCATGTTTTATATCGCCGCCATCTTGACGGAAATATAATTTCGATCACCCAAATATTAAAAGCTTAAATCAAATTATGACCAACCTAATTATATGATCTCTACCAAATTTTGCAACAACATAGACTACCTTTTTATGGGAAGCATCTTTTGACTGAACTACAAGGTCATCAACCCAATAGTTTGCAGATAACGGCCATGTATGTGTGCAAATCGATTCACCATATCAATTCAAACACGGTGAAACCGAATTTAATGAAATTTTGTACAGAGGTAGCACTAGCACAGGGCAACTCATATTAATGTTTTATATCCGTATAACACGTTGTATTTCAACAAGCTACTACAACCAACATTCAATTGTAATCCTCGAAAAGGACAAAGTGTTATAACGATACCCATGCATTTAGGAGCAAGTAGGCTATACGTTCTTTAATGAACATCTTGTTATAAAATGTCACTTAGTCAATTTACACCTTTGAAGTAAATTCTCTGTTTCCATTTCGCATCAACTGACCAAGTCTCTTGGTCAATTGATGCTCATTAATGTTAAGCTTTTACTTACGTTTTACATTGGGGATTCTACCTATGGCAAGGTACTATTCTAGGCAAATAGACTTACAAACAAAATTAAAATATAAGTAATGTTGAACAAAATACACTTTTATTGTCCCATGGTAATATTAAAATACATTAAAACAAGCGTTGTGAAACTTGGCACGTCATATCTTCATATAAACTTTTATATAATGACGTCTAATTTAAATAAATTGTATGAGAAGTTAAAATCGGTGCTTGTGCATTTTTTTAAATTTCCTCTTTATTTCTCGTGTCCTAAGTCAAAGCAGTAGGATATATGAAAATAAGCTATTTAGTTCTCCGCGCAACTACGTGTAAATCATTCATTGTGGGGCAGATGACCTCGTAGTTCCGCTCCTCAAAACAACAACAACAATAACTAACTAACAAGGGTAGAGTCAAGTTACTCCGTGATATCAAGTAACACCATGATAAAGCGTATTTCCTCTATCCCTACGTAGGTTCAATTCCGAAAGTTCTAAGTTTTTACCAACAGATGGCAGTGGAAACCAGGAAACCAGGAAGCCCTTGCGTTCTATCTTTGACCAACTAAATGAGGTTTAAAACTATTAACAGACAGTTGACATTTCACCAAGTGATTCACATCCAGTGAAATCTGTGGTGAAGATTTTAATTTCTTATAAACAGCTGTTTCAAGCCTCCGTGGCTTAGGCGGCAGCACGCCGGCCTCTCACCGCTGGGTCCGTGGTTCAAATCCCGGTCACTCCATGTGAGATCTGTGCTGGACAAAACGGAGGCAGACAGGTTTTTCTCCGGGTACTCCGGTTTTCCCTGTCAAAATTTCATTCCAGCAACACTCTCCACTATCATTTCATTTCATCTGTCATTCATTTAATCATTGCCCCGGAGGGGTGCGTCAGGCCTCGGCAGCCGGCACAGTCCATATCCTCGCCGCTAGATGGGGGCTTCATTCATTCCATTCCTGACCCGGTCGGAGACTGGAAGCAGGCTGTGGATTTTCATTTCATAAACAGCTGTTTCATTGTATAAGTTTCATTTTAACACCAGTCAGAGGTAAGATACAGACCGTTCCCATTTAAAACTAACATGCATGTAGTGTTACGCATGCAAGGTGTGTGAGCTTAGCAATAAGTACGTTTTTCTTAGGTTGGATGCTGAAATGGCGCCAAAACGGAATAAACTAGGCTCGCTCCTACACAGCTGAAACACTTACAGAAGCATTGAGGTCGATGAAGAAAAAGGATGATCAGTATGCAAGGCCAATAGACGTTTTAATAACCCGTGGAGTACACTAAAGGATTATTGCACAAAATATTCAGCCGATCCTGGAAGTGCAATCCTTGTAAAAAGTGGAAAGCCATTCGTTATGTCGCCTAAATTTGAAGTGAAGATAGTGTGCCAAGATAGACACAATAGATCGGTCTTGGCCTAATTCCAGACCCGTGAACAATGACGATGATGGTTGTGGTGCGTGAGGTGGCTCCCCTGGCGGATGACACCAAGAGGACGAATGGAGCCGAATATATTGATTATCAGTTTTGTAATGTCTGGTACCTATAATGTCTATTTTATGTGTGATAGGTGTGAGGAATCTGATAGTGAATAAGAAGACTTAAGCTATGTTTAATGGAATATTTTTAATAGAATGTTTTTTTTATAAAAAAAAAACGGTGTAGTGAAATGCTTCAATATGGGCAATATGGCGTAATAGAAACTTATCCTCTACATACGATTTGAACACTTTTATTACATTAAACATTAGTTTTCATGATTAAAAAGTACACTGAATGGTGAACACCATGCTATCACGGAGTACCGGTAACTTGAACACTATCACGGACTAACTTGAATATCACGGCGTTACCTACTTCTACTACCGGAATTTGTTAGTTAATACCTTGAAATAACTTATGGATATTTGTAAGATATATGTCAGAAATGTTCGGTAAGGTATCCCTCTTAAACATGAAATGAATCGAAATAACTGAAATCTAAAATTTCAGAAATAGTAACAAAAAAAAAGCTTAGTATCACGGAGTTACTTAACTTTACCCTACATACCACAATATATGATGATAATTTGAACTTTACAGTATGGTTTCTTTCATGAATTATAACACAATAACAGAAAGTTGAAAGAACGTACGGATTGCACAACCTGATGGAGGAATGGCAAGCATCTTCAGCCTCTTTCAAGTTTCCCCATTCAAAGAAATAAAGTTTCTGCCATTCTTACCCATCAACATCGTCTTCGATACCTGGATGACTGAAGATTTTATGATAAAACACCCTAGCGTCTTTTGAAATAAGGGACATCAAGGAGCGTATCCCACTGAGATTCGCTTCTGAAATGGTTTCCCATTCGGCCACAAATATGAAAACACATTCTAAAATAGTGGATCACACCTTCTCGTACAGGACGCCCACTAGCTATCTTCCTGTATGCTGGCTGGCCTTTATGTCCCTTTACATATCATGGCTTGCCTTTGTGCAGCTGTATCTTAATATTATCAACCAGTTAATCTTGTCCCTCTGAGAATTTGTCTTACGATTCATGATTTGTTTATCGAATGATTCTGTGCTTTTAAGTCCTCAGACTTCATTCTCTGAACACATGGTGATTTCCCTTGCTACACAAAATCATCACATTGATGAAGTCATCTGCTGCATACAACCGTTGTTGAAGTTCCATTGCGCACTCAATGTCTCCAAAATCACTGTCATTGGGGAGAAAGCTGTGACCTGGTACAAGGAAACGCCGAGTGATATTTTCACTGTCGGGTGTTGCTCTTAAATATTTTTAAAATCAAAACAATTTTTCGCCTATTTTCATTTATGAAAAAAAAAAAGGCTTATGAGATCACCTTTTGTCCGTGTGTGTGTGTATGAGTGTGTGTGCGTCCGTATGTGTGCCTCACATAATTACTTCTAAACGGCTGGAGCAATTTCAATGAAACTCATTAAGGTCATAGTACTATTTAAGCCGTCCCCGACTGTGCCTTTCAAATTGTGTTACGTCTCACCAATCCAACATGGCGGCTGTGTGAATTATTTCACCGGCATTCAATATCTCCGCACCTATTACTCATATCACGCTGAAATTTTGTACGATGATAAAGGGCACTATTAGACTTTCACCTGTATGACTTTCAAAAACCTGTTGACTACAAAACGAACATGGGGGCCAAGTGAAGTTGAAACATTTAAATAGTTTTTTTTCTTCTCAGGATTGAACCATTTGAACGCAGTGAAACATGGTACAGCAAATGATTATACAAATTCCAATGCACTGACATCTATTTTTGTTCAGTTGTTTACATAACCTCAAGATGGCGGCTGTGCGAAATTTTCAAATTAAGTTCTTATTTCTTGTGTTATAATCATGCGATCGAAATCAACCTTTGAATAATGAACGTACACAATAAGTCTCATATAATAGTACTTAACTCTATGGCCTACATATAATAAAATTCAACATGGCGACCATCCGAAATATGTAGACAGTTCTCAATATCTATTAATCTACGACAGCAATCAAACTGAAATTTTGTATGCGTATAGAGGTTATACACAAACATTCACCTATGGGAGGTTCAATAACCTGGTATGCACAAATCCAACATGGCGGCGACGAAAAAATTAAATATTCAAATGGACGTTTCTCGCGATTTAACCATCCGGGTGCAGTGAAACTTGGTGCGGTATATGCTTATATAAATTTTAATCCTGTGGCATCAAATTCATTTAAATTATTTTCATAATCACAAGATGGCAGCTGAGCGAAATTTTAAGTGCCAATAAAGTGATCAATGCTTTATTCTCGATAGGCCTGTATTGGACAGACAGAGCGAGTTGCGTTAAAATATAACGAAAGAAATAGGTAAACACAATACCTTTGGTGTTCTTTTTATATAACTCCATTTTTCTGCCCCCAAAAAACGAAAGAAATATATTGTAGGAATATCAGATTTACTCTCAAATTTGGTGTCAATTGATATTATATCTAATACCGATTGCAATACATCCACATCGTTCTGCCATATGCAGTAAGTTTTCAAATTGCTACTATCTAACTATTACAATATAGGGCATTATATATTACCCACTTGAAACCAATATTTATACTGAACTTTACTTCTCAGTCTTTAATTTGTGTCCTTACCACCTTACTAAAATGTACTCACCCATCTGTCTCCTATCCTTATGTGAACACCAGGAATCAAACTCGTACTCACCTGGAAAGATAAAACGCAATGAGACAAAATTAGCTCAGTACCCTGGATACAGTAACACAGTATAATTTTAGCCTACTTTCGATTTTTGCAAAAAATGAAAGTAGACTTATGAGATCACTACAGGGCGAAAAAAGTGTGTCTGTCTGTGTGTGTGTGTGTGAGTGTGTGTACTCTGAATGTGTGTCACCCCCCCTATCAATTCGAACACGGTGAGCGGAAATTGAACGAAATTTGGTACAAAGGTAGCACTAGCAAAGGACACCTCAGTGTCATGTTTTATATCGCCGCCATCTTGACGGAAACGTAATGGCGGCCACACAAATGTTCAAATTTTAAATCAAATTACGACTAACCTAATCATCCGATCTCTACCAAATTTTGCAACAACATACCTTTATGGGGGCAGCATCTTTTGACCAAACTAATAGGTCATCAGCCTAATAGTTTGCGGATGGCAGCCATCTTTGTGTGAAAATCGATTGCCCCTATTAATTCGAACACGGTGAAACCGAATGGAACGAAATTTGGTACAGAGGAAGTACTAGCAAAGGGCACCCCAGTGTCATGTTCTATATCGCAGCCATCTTGACGGAAACGTAATGGCGGCCACACAAATGTTCAAATTTTAAATCAAATTACGACTAACCTAATCATCCGATCTCTACCAAATTTTGCAACAACATACCTTTATGGGGGCAGCATCCTTTGACCAAACTAATAGGTCATCAGCCTAATAGTTTGCGGATGGCGGCCATCTTTGTGTGAAAATCGATTGCCCCTATTAATTCGAACACGGTGAAACCGAATGGAACGAAATTTGGTACAGAGGAAGTACTAGCAAAGGGCACCCCAATGTCATGTTTTATATCGCAGCCATCTTGACGGAAACGTTATGGCGGCCACACAAATGTTCAAAGCTTAAATCAAATTACGACTAACCTAATCATCCGATCTCTACCAAATTTTGCAACAACATACCTTTATGGAGGAAGCATCCTTTGACCAAACTAATAGGTCATTAGCCTAATATTTTGCGGATGGCGGCCATCTTTGTTGGAAAATCGATTCCCCCTATTAATTCGAACACGGTGAAACCGAATGGAACGAAATTTGGTACAGAGGTAGTACTAGCAAGGGGCACCCCAGTGTCATGTTTTATATCGCCGCCATCTTGACGGAAACGTAATGGCGACCACCCAAATGTTCAAAGCTTAAATCAAATTACGACTAACCTAATCATCCGATGTCTACCAAATTTTGCAACAACATACCTTTATGGGGACAGCATCCTTTGACAAATTAATAGGTCATCAGTCTAATAGTTTGCGGATGGCGGCCATCTTTGTGTGAAAATCGATTGCCCCTATTAATTCGAACACGGTGAAACCGAATGGAACGAAATTTGGTACAGAGGTAGTACTAGCAAGGGGCACCCCAGTGTCATGTTTTATATCGCCGCCATCTTGACGGAAACGTAATGGCGGCCACCCAAATGTTCAAAGCTTAAATCAAATTACCACTAACCTAATCATCCGATCTCTACCAAATTTTGCAACAACATACCTTTATGAAGGGAGCATCCTTTGGCAAATCTAATAGGACATTAACCTAATAGTTTGCGGATGGTGGCCATCTTTGTGTCAAAATCGATTACCCCTATTAATTCGAACACGGTGAAACCGAATGGAATGAAATTTGGTACAGAGGTAGCACTAGCAAAGGGCACCTCAGTGTCATGTTTTATATCACCGCCATCTTAACGGAAACGTAATGGCGGCCTCACAAATGTTCAAAGCTTAAATTAAATTACGACTAACCTATTCATCCGATCTCTACCAAATTTTGCAACAACATACCTTTATGGAGGGAGCATCCTTTGACCAAACTAATAGGTCATTAGCCTAATATTTTGCGGATGGCGGCCATCTTTGTTGGAAAATCGATTCCCCCTATTAATTCGAACACGGTGAAACCGAATGGAACAAAATTTGGTACAGAGGTAGCACTAGAAAAGTGCACCTCAGTGTCATGTTTTATATCACCGCCATCTTGACGGAAACGTAATCGCGGCCACCTAAATGTTAAAGGCTAAAATGTAATTACGACCAACCTAATAATCTAGTCTCTACCAAATGTTGCTACAACAAATCTTTATGTGGGAAGCATATTCTGACCAGACTGCTAGATCATCAGCCCAATAGTTTGCAGATGGTGGCCAAGTATGTGCGCAAATCGATTCCCCCTATCAATTCAAACACGGTGAAACTGAATTGAACGAAATTTGGTACAGAGGTAGCACTAGCAAAAGGCACCTCAGTGTCATGTTTTATATCGCCGCCATCTTGACGGAAACGTAATGACGGCCACCCAAATGTTAAAAGCTTTAATCAAATTTCGACCATCCTAATAATTTGATCTCTACCGGATTTTGCAACAACATGCGTTTTTGTGGAAAGCATCTTATGACTGACTACAAGGTCATCAGCCCAATAGTTTGCAAATAGCGGCCATGTATGTGTGCAAATCCATTCCCCAGATCAATTCAAACACGGTGAAACCGAATTGAATGATTTGTTTTTACAAAGGTAGCACTAGCAAAGGGCACCTCATATTCATGTTTAATATCCCTATAGCACGTTGTATTTCAACAAGCTACTACAACCAACATTCAATTATACTCCTTGAAAAGGACAAAGAGTTATAACAATACCCATGCATTTAGGAGAAAGTAGGCTATATGTTCTTTACTGAACATCTTGTTTAAACATGGATGTAAGTCCTCATGTCAAGTATTCTTGTTTGACTCATTAAAGACATTCCATGTACGTGTACATCCTAGGTGCGTCCCTGAAAAGTTCAAGTTCCCATTGCTGAAATTGTCTGTCACAATAATAATAATAATAATAATAATAATAATAATAATAATAATAATAATAATAATATCGTATGGCCTCGGGTGCCTGGT
This sequence comes from Meconema thalassinum, assembly GCA_946902985.2. Lineage (NCBI taxonomy): Eukaryota > Metazoa > Arthropoda > Insecta > Orthoptera > Tettigoniidae > Meconema > Meconema thalassinum. Next base: position 1,735,048,024 of record OX336388.2, on the reverse strand, counting down.
GCATGCTTTGCTATTTGACACCCAGAGGGTAGCTTGCATGTCGAATTTCGTAGTTCCTTGACTATGAAAGTCAAGGAGGTTGGATGTTAGATATCTAATCTCCTTGAACACAATAGCGCTTTCTAGTAGAGAAATGAGGAACTTTGTGCTGGCGGAAACTCCCGAGATTAATTTTGCCATTATGAACTCGGCCTATTGAATTCAAATGGGTTCTTTGACATGCCAACATCTTACGACATGCGTATCGTATTTTTGCCGCCTTTCAAAAATCACTTACCACGGTCAGGGGTGAACCTGCAATCTTGGGGTTAGTAGACCGACACGCTATCCACTCACCCACCATGGCAAGCTTCTATCACATTAACAGTTCTTGAAAACAATAACCTGTATTTCTCAAAATTCTCGTATAATTTCTCTCTATTTTACTGTTACCAGCGATTAAATACTATACCCTATATTGTATTGGTAATTTTATATGACTAAACTTATAGGCCTACCGGGTGATTCAGCAGCCCTTCCAATATCGTTTGCTGCAACCCAACTCACGCGTGTTGGCAGGAAGGTCGATAGTTCTCTACGAGCATCCCATATGGTACTAATGCACTGCAAGCATATCCAGCAAACGATACTGAACCCTATTATTTTTCCCTCGGTGTGACTACAGACTAAGGTAGCTGATTCACCTGGTATAGATTGCTACCCATTGCTGAGAACAAGATAATACAATATTTTATTTGCTGGAGATAGGATTAAGTTAGATACTATGGCAGCATTGCTAGAAATAGAAGTGGAAATACCCTTCTAGGATGACTGAGGTCAGATTCAAACTCCTCTTCTCAGCTATCTTCCCTGAACGAGTGTACTTCCGTACATACTCATTAAATTTCTTTACAGAAAAGGCAATCTAACCCAGGACTTGATCCAGCCACATCGTAAGTAAGCAAGGGTGTTCCTCTGTACTTTTGAGGCCTTTGAACGGATCTTATCGCAGGTAGGCTCCCGAATAGACTGGCTAGTGGGCACAAGAAAATGCGAGAATGGTCATTCAAGAAGTATTTGCTCCCTGGTTCTATTCACATTCCCCGTAGGGAAATTCCGGTATTGTACCTTACTTTAAGCCCCGGTAAACCTATCACAAAAGTAGAGATTATTAGTTACAATTAATGCCCAGCTTCAGTTATCAGAATAACATAGCTTATAAGGCAATGTACAGACTAGCTCACATCAATACGTGGGGTAATGAAAAGAATGTGATGCATCAACAACGCACAGGAACCTAAGCAGCACGCAATTTCATTAGAGTGTGTGTTAATATAAAAAAATAATGTTCGGATATCTCAGGACTCTATATGCGGAATCTGGAATTTAATTGTTAGTAGGTTTCAGCAGGATATTTTATGGAATTAGAACTGACAGATTAAAACCTAAAACTTACAAAACAAACTAGCAAATTATACTTAATATCTCATTTGTATACCTTAGTGATTATAGATGACTTTCGTATTCATGTTGGGTTTAGTTTTCAGTCAGGAAAATGTAAACATGCATGTTAGATGTGTTGAACTATTATGATAGATGTGTTGAACTATTTGTCAGTTTGAAGCTGCTTTCCTCATACCAAGGGGAAGTGCATTTGATTCCCAGTTAATATACTTATATGTCGGATAATTGAAATGAAAAGTCTTGTCCTGAGGTTGGGATTCCATATAAAATGAGTTCTCGTGACTTTTGATCGCAATATTGACGATTACATAAACCTGCAAGCTTCCTTCTTTCCATCCTTCCTTCCTTCCTTCATTCCAGCCTTCCTTTATTGGTTTCCAGTTTAACTACGAATATCTCCGCAATTAGAAGCTGCGTAATAGCCTCTTTGCGCAAAAAATAAATAAATCAGTTGGTATTTAGAATATCATAGCTGTCAATATCAGAGAACGAGATGTTAATAGAAAGCATTGAATTTACAAGTGGGTAGAATCACCTGTGTCACTGATAACCTCGAAATCAATGTCGAGTAATAAGTACGGTGATGTATATACTAGGGAAATCGGCTGAGAAAATTTCAGAAACCATGGCATTATTTTGCCGTTGTTGTTTGAATGAAGGACTCAGATAATATTTGATCTTGAAACCTGTGTATTTGTACAGTATTTATATGATAACATGTACAGTGGTGTGCGTAATTAAGGTCTAGTATTTGGATAAGTGTCCCAGGATTTGAAGAAAGTTACGATCAGGGAAATTCTTTTCAGTGGATGTGGAAAATGCTGGGCTAAAACATACTCAGAGCATATTGAGAACATCACGGCTGTAAATAGCACAGAGGGTATTCTTTGATTCGTTTCCATTATAACAGTATTGCTTTCAGCATCCAGCTTAGTCTGCAAGCCTCTGAGTGAAGAGTCACCTCAATGTCTCCTAATAGCAGTAAGGACTGTGGTTTCCATTTTATTCCTCAACTCTCACCTTGAAATCGTTGAACACTGAACCTTTTACCTACTGGACCTACCTCTGCTTCTCTTACCATCTACAGCCCAGTTAATAAACCTCCTTGGTAATTTCTCTCCCCCCATTCACATTACATAAGTCACCATCTGACTGATACGATCAGCCTAAAAATTGCCACATTTTAACAGTGATCATAACTGACGAACAGTCTGATCTAACATGCTCATTCCTAACTAGGCCTTAATTATCCCTTTTTGAGGCATTCTTCCTGTGTATTAGTATGAGCAATCATTCGTGCTACCCTCGTCAGTGACCTCCAATTCATGTATGTACAGGCTGTTCCAAATCCTCGAGTTTGAGTATGCGTACTCGCGAGCACTCAGCAGTGATGTTCGGAGCACGGTTGGAGAGGGACGGGGGTGATAGCCAATACATCACTGGGCGTAGGTCATAACACAAGTCCATGGTCTTCCTGCCAGTGTTGATGTATCCACCGCGCAGTGACGGCAGCCCCCACAGTAGAGCTGTATTGCATGTTGCCGGTTTACTCACGAAAGGCGGCGAGTACTCATCTGCTCCCTCACGAGCAGCTCGGCTGGAACAGCCTGTGAGATAACTGAATCCACCCAGCTCTTACTGTCATACAGCAGGGACAATCTGAATACTCAGGGATATAGGGGAATCTTCGTCTGAACGGTAACGTAGGCTACAGAATACTGTATATTGCTTCTAAAGACTCACTTCATTCACTTCTCGGCACCTCAACTGTATGTCTTTCACTTAACTCCCATTGTAAGAGAATACACAGCCCAAGCACTTACAAGTGTATACCTGCTCCAATTTTGTCTTTGCTACATGGTATTCTACAATACTTATTTGTTTCATTCCAACCGACAGTACCATCAATTTCTTAGCACTAATTTTCATGACATATTCCCTACGTTTCTGTCCAAGATTTACATGCTACCTTGTATGCTTTCGAGTGCGTTTGTCATTGCACCCAGTGTAAGCCAGATTGCTTACCTGGTTTTTACGTAAATGAATCCCAACCAGCCAGTTTATATTGTATGCCCTTCAGCAAATGGTCCATATATAAAATAAATCAACGATAGACTGCGGACTTGCCCCACTCATGTAAACATTTCAAACAAAAACTCAATCTACCGTAATCTATCACTGCATTCTAGTTTTCAAATTAATAATTTTGAATGCTCGCAACAGCCTTCCCCCGATAATATAACCCCTCAGGATGCTCAGCATCGGTTCTTGGCATTCTATCTTATGCTTCCTCTAGGTCTAAAAAACAGACATACTTACACATACACAATTATATGTTCCTTTCGCAGGACTAAATGCGTGGTCCAGTGGTAACGTTCTAGGCTGCTGTGCGCTAGGTTGCAGGATCGAATTCAGGCACAGCCAGTAGGCATTTGAAGGTGCACAATTGCGAGAGAGCCGTATCAGTTATTATTATTTATTATTCATCGTACGGCTTTTAGTGCCGGGAGTGTCCGAGGACATGTTCGGCTCGCCTGAGTCTGTAGCTGCTTCCAGCGGACACCCTTACGGTGAGCTATCAGTTCCGTTCAATTTCAAGTAGTTCCAACTTTTGCCACCAGATATCAATGATACCTAGAGGTGAACGTTGGAACTTTGATAGAGCGTTCCGACGAAATCTAACCTAACAATTTAGCTTCGCACATGTTTAGTCTGTGGAAGGATCTTTTACATGCCATAAATCTATGACATGGGACGGCCAGCTTTACTTCCTCTCCGAAGGAAGGCATACTGAAGGATTATTAACGCTCTTAAAAAATCCGACAACTTCGGCCGGGTTTGAACCCGCTATCTTGAGCACAGCAGTTCAGCATGCTACCAACTACGCCACTGAAGCCGCTTGCCGTAGCAGTTGATTTACTGGTACGTTAAAGATCCCCTTTGGGACAAAACTCCGGCACATCCGGCGTCACGTAAAGCTTCAGTTCCTCTCGTACCAATTCTCAATAACTTAGCGGATACTAAACACTACATCCGTTTATACCCGTTAGGGTATATAGATATACCTGTTTTCATCCATCCTATTTTCGGCCGAAGATCGAACTCTCTCATCTACAATACCTGAGAAGATATGGAATAAATTGAATTTATAAGTTGATAAAATCACGTGAGCCATGTAATCATTCAAGATGGATCTGGCAATGTCGAGTAATCAGTATGATAATGTTTACCATTGAGAATGTGGTTGTGTCAATTTTCGAAAGCATAGAATGATTCTATTGGTGCTCCTGAGCGCTGTGGTGGGAAAGGTATTTCTGGCGTCGAGACATGCCTTGGGGGTGCAATAGACGACAGTCAATTGCTTCAGCCAACAGCAATAACTGTAAAACAAAACAGGGAAGACGCGTTCGCAGCTATTATTGCCTTCCCCACATTGATCTTGTGCCTCGCCTGAAAGCAAGAAGTTAATTCACCAGGACTAAACCGACACCAGAACAGTGGAAACATCAACAGCGGTGGGTCTCAGTCTCTTATCACTCTTCGTGGTGTGATATGATTTGAAATGAGCTCGCTATTACCGGCAACATCTCGGCTTGATAGCTGTTCTTGCTTCACAAGATAGTCGATACTTATCACGTTATTACCAATTAGAATGTATCTATCTATTAAGAAAAGAACTGGTCGTAGAGTGAGGGTTGACGAATCCAATTACGTTTATAAATATAGTAGGCTACATTTGAAAAAAAAAACATGATGCAGTTGGCAACAGTGTTGCTAATTTATTGATTTTTACACTAGAACTTGTGATTTGATGCATATTTTAGTTAGGCTATGAAATAGTTTAAAATGCCTAATATTTCAATAGAGATTATTCAACTATCTTATGTGGTAAACATTTATAACCTACATTCGAATTTCGGAAAAATAAAGGATTTGTTTTAAATCTACGCGAGCAAATATAGAATGTATCCATTTATATCCTCCACGTATCCATTCTCAAAAGAAGATACACATGGATTAAAATTTGGTACATTATGTAGCACTAGATAGGGACACCTCAGGTCCATGTGTTATACGGTATAGCCGTAAAATTAACGAAACCTAATGGGTATGGCAACCATCTGTCTACTTAAAGCCAAAAGAAAGTAGCGACTACATTAATAATCGGATCACAATAAAGTTTCGTATAAAACATTAGAAGCCTATGTTACTAGGTCATCAATTGTGTAATTTCAAGATGGCGACTTTTCTGGGCATTCAAACATTACAATACCTGACTCAGGCACTAATGAAGATACTCTCACAGCAGTTGGCGTGCAGGTAGTTTCGTACAAAAAATCCATGTTTCCGAATGATGACTTTATGAGATTTAATATGACGCCCAGCTGCCATCTTAAAATGATACAACATAAAAGGAAATAACACTGGATATTTTAGAGCAATACAAAAGAGAAACGAGAAGTTCCGTGACGAATTAAAGAGCCTACTTTTCCTAAAATTTAAGATGCATGCCAATGATTAATCTACGAAATTAAGTAGGTAATATCGAAATTTCTAATTAGTTACAAATACTACAGTATATACTTTGCATAATGTAGCCTAATAGAGCACTCGAGTTGACAGCCCTGGTGACTGAATATATTCTTAGTTCCATTCCTTAAGGTACAGAATACAAAATTTGGTTGAAGTCCAATGGATAGCATGGACGTTACATGCAGTTATACATTGGATCTAACAGCGCGCGTGTAATCATGTTGGCAGCAATGTCATGAATGTATTGGTCAGAAATAATCTGAAATAATATGATATATTGTTGTGGGGATTTTGAATGAAATCCATTAGTTAGTATAGAAGTTACATGCATTTTAAAATTGGACCTATCAGCAGGCTTAGAATCATGTTGGCAGCACTGACGTATATTAATTACTCCAAATTAATCTAGAATGAAAAGGTACTATACGTGTGCATATTTTAGAGCTATTGGCTTGCATACTTTCTGTTATATTGATATTAGGGTAACAAAAATAGAGACAGCATTTATTAACAGTTGGCAGTCCTGGTTGCTCTTAAGAATACGCATTGTCATATCTGTTATGGTACACAAAGCACATACGAAATTTGGTTGAAATCAAAATGATATTATAGAAGGTACATGTATTTAAAGGTGGACCTCTCAGCAGGCATAGAATCATGTTGGTAGCACTGACGTATATAGGTTACTCCAACTTAATATAGAATGTCAGGTACTATACGTGTGCATAGTTTAAAGATGTCGGCTTGCATACTTACTGATATATTGGTATTTGGATAAAATAAATTAAGAGCATTTATTAACAGTTGGCAGCCCTGTTGGCTCGTAAGAATACTCTCAGTCATATCTGTTTATGTACACATATCACATACGAAATTTTGTTGAATTCCAGTTGATATTGCAAAAGTTATATGCATTTAAAAATTAAACCTATCATCACGCTTATAATAATTTTGTCAACACTGCCATGTATGGCCTCCTGTAAATTAAACTAAAATATTATTTTCTATTCGTGTGCCAATTTTGAAATAGCTCCCATTCATACCTTCCAAGATATCCAACATGGAGCTCAAATATCAATTGCGATTTTTCAGCAGTTGGTAGCACTGACATCATTTCCAAATACGGCATTGAGATTTTCAGGTATAGATCTTTACTCCTACCAAATTTTGTTTCGATTTCTGCAGGCGTTTAGGAGTTGATGGGGACACACACACACACAGCCAGACTGACAGAGAGACAGAAGGACAGACAGACAGACAGACAGATAGACAGACAGACAGACTCACATTTGCCCGATCTCATAAGTCTACATTTTCCTCGTTTTTGCAAAATGTGAAAAGTAGTCTAAAAATCCCTCTCGGCACGCCGGATGGTGGAGGGAGATTTCACCGGGCTAATTAGGGGTAGGCGAAAATAGGCAAAATATTGAGTCTTTCGTAGAAGGACCAGACCTCAATTTATACCTCTCATTATGAGAAAGTATTTTACCATTGGAGCTTAAATCATTTTGATTTTCGTGTTTTAATACATATTTTAAACATTTTATTGTCTTATGGGGACGGTAACCCTTCCGTCATCTTGGGTCTATGACTATACTGGTGGTCACACTGTTTTTATCTCCCAAAGAGACAGATAGAAAATTGAGTGTGATTTCGTACAGTGGCGTTGTCATGATAACCTCTGATGACACTTCCCTTATCAATTTCACAATTTCTTAAAATTCAAAAATATTTTTCTAATCTCTTGGCGTAACGGTTGGTAATATCGAAAATTCTTTCAGACAAAAGTTTTAGGTAATTATAAGAGCAGAATTGAACATTTTAAACAATTTTGATATTGTGCCTATTAAGAGAGATATGACTTTTGTTTCTCTAAAAACCCACTTTTCCCCACCCCTTGGTTAATGGTTGATGCTATCAAAACACTTTACTAACAGAAATTGTTTGCCTCTATCCGAACTTTTGAACGGATGCGATATTCCACATAGGCCCTATTAAGAAAGTTTTAGCGATATTTCATTATTAAAAGAAAGCTCCCCCGCCCCCCATTTGCAACTTATTGGTCCAATGGACGACTTTACTTGTGGCGTGGCTTTGAGGGTCCTGAAGTGTCTCACAAAGTGCGCAGGTGGTCTTCTGGGCGACAGACGAATGGTGGCACGTTGTCTTGTGACAGAATGTTATATACCGAGTTGAAGTGTCAACGATTTGCGATTGGTAATACGTATATATTATCTTAATTCGTATAAAATATACCTCCAATAAAGGCGTAATGATGAGGGTTGTAAAATGTACTGCATGAAATTACCAGAATCGGTATATGTTCTTATAGTTACGGCACCGTGTTCGTAGATATGACAGTTTCATTCTGCGAAATGAAACTTTATTTCTACGGCAGCTGACATGGACCAAGTCGTTAGAGAACCTCAAAAGGTTTAGTTTGAACTGTGCTACAAAATACGTACCGGTACGGTAGGTGATGATGGTTGTCAATGACTAATGAAAGAAGGCTATAATCTGTGCGTACATGAATTATTGAAGATGTTTGGTGTGCCTATCAAGGTTATCTAATGACTTTTCGGGCTGTCTGATTTGCTATACAGAGGGAAATCTCCTCCAAGAATACTTTATTCGTGGTGTGACGGCTAGCTTTGTTAGCTGTCATCCCGGAGGTCTGGGTTTGATTCCCGTCTCTGTCAAGACATTTAATTCTGGTCTGAGGGCTGGAATGCAGTAGGCTACACTACGCCTCGTGAGGCAAAAATGAGAAGCGGTGGGTTCGATTTCCACCTCAGTTATCCTGGAAGTAGTTTTCCATGGTTTCCCACTTATACTCCAGTCAAATACCGGGATGGTTCCTAACTAAAAGGCAGTGGCCGTTTCCATCCCATATCTCACCTGAATTATAAATACACACACTACTACAAATACCACAATAAAAAAGGGTATCAAACAATCATCTCACACTCGTTCAAGTACATGTGGCCAAATGATCATGATGTCCAAGGCCCTCAAATGAAACAACACAAAAATCCACTTTATTTTCAAGGGTATGAAGAGAATGACGAGTTCAACGTTCTTAGCTGTACTGTTCGTGCAAAGCTGAGTGATTTCTTCATGAATATTTCCAATTCAATTGGCTGTCTGGGAAGACATCAACCCATATTTTTTGTAGCTAAGGAAATGCATTCATCTATTGGGATTGTTTTACCTCATCTTTACTGTACTGGAGCCACTGAAATTCATGCTAAAATATCCTGCAGATCTGTTGAGCAGCAATGGTAGCCTATAGGCTAAACCTAGGGAAATGTGCATAGATCCAGAACCGGTGATGAAACCGAACAGGAAGAGGAGAATTCTTAATTCTGTCAATATTCCAAATTCCACAGACATAAAAATAGGCTTCTTAAAATACAGCTGTAAATTTTAATTTATGTCTGAATTTACTGCTGTTATTTAGTTTTGTGGTTTTAAGGGGAGAAAAAGCAAGGTTATCTGCCCCAATTTACTGCAGTAGAGGATAATAGCAACCTAGGCCTAATTCTATGTGATGTCCTTTTACAAGCAAATAAGAGTGTAGAACTGTAAAGGATCCTTATGTAAGCTGATTTATAAATCATACTGGTATTTACAGTAGGCCTAGGTCTACATATAGATATATATCATCGTTAGTTTTTGACTGACGACCTGGATTTAAGGCCACATAGCTCATAGGCCTATACACCAATCCTCCTCTTGTCGTTATTTTTAGCCTGTTAATTGCCAAGTTCATAAAACCTTTGTAGACTACTACCAATACAGTACCGGCATGTCTAATTTAAAAACTGGTATTAAAGCAACTCAACCGGTATATTTTTTTTTTAAATAAAACGACTTGTATCGTAAATCTGATACCGTATTTTGAAAGAAAGGTTTTCTTAAGCCAGTTAATTTCAAAAATGTCAATGCCGTAGGCCTACCGGTATGTGAAAGTAACTAAGCTCATAATCCTCATCTAAAATATCGGTATTTTTCTTTAGAGTTTTCAATATGCTAAAATAACTAGAAATATTAACTTAGGCTATGGCTACAGCTGCAAATTGCACTTATTTTACTGTGAATTATGGCATGTTGTAGGCAGTGCACTGACACCGTATTCATCAATAGGAAGATAATTAGTTAAAAATAAAAAAATAAACTCGTTAGTTTATTTCTATACTAGCCTATTATTTTAACATATCATACCAAGCGTTTAACAAAGATAGTGTGAATAATACTGTCTTACATCAAGGCGTAGGCCTAATTTATATGCCAGCTTAGGACGTGGCGGCTTCAATTTTATTGGAGAAAAAAAAGCAGGAAATACATTTGGCACAGCATCATCACTTAAAAATTTCCTTCCAAGCAATACTGGCTTGTAATCTAAAGGTATGAAATGGGCTAACATACTCTCATGTGGGCTGATGTGTGTGATTTCCTTACAGCACGACGAATTTTGAAGAGCCACTATTTCCTCAAAACACGACCAATTACAAGGAATTAAACGTTACTTTGTAGTTGCCACATCTGTTTCTTCACTGGGGAGCTGCAAAATATTGAATCATTATTCTATAATGTATGAAACAACGAATATGTAAGCGTAATTCGTAACTACAACTCACACAAGATACTCATGGCTGCCCACAAGATCGGTTTGTAAACAAAGTCACGTGATAGCGTGACGTCAGGGGGCGGTACTGGTCTAGTCGTCCATTTTATCCATTAACGAATTCAACCGAGAATTTAAAAGGTTATACATTATGTATACATTTGAAAGTGATTGGTGCAAAATTGCGTCAGTAATCGTGTCCACAAGAAAGTGAGAAACATACATTCCCATAGATAGATACGTACTGTACATTCATAAATTATATTTAACCTTTTGAACTGGCGTTTGTTTTGGCGTCTGGAGGATTTGAAACGCGAAGATTATGTCGAATTATCTGGAAGTCGTAACATGGTACCCATTGCAATTGGTAGCTTTCTAGTGAAATCTACCTAAAGAAACCTGTGGCACTACATCCCATTACAAGCACCCACTGTTCAGTCATTTAGCCTTCAGATTGCGGGGTGACGTGTGGCCAGTGTGACGTGTCCCTCTTAGTCGTTAATCTTGGCTTTCTTTGTCTATCTCCTCAGACAGCTATGAAGTTTTCCTCGCTAGGTTACTTGTTCACCATTCCAGCCCCGTGTATATTTCTGGAATCTCTAATGTAGCTGGTAATCGAGTTCGGAGCCTCCTGGGTGAGACGAGGCGCTTAAGTCCTACATCGTGTGGCCCATTATTTTTCAGCTACAATAACCAAAAGAGCATAACAAGATAGAACTGTATATGTGGACTTGTTTGCTTAAGATAAAACCAACAAACTCTCAATACTTTCACGATGGCAGCTGAGTGTACTACTAAATTCTTAAAATCAATAACTAAGGTTGCAACGGCGTAATTGGCACGAAACTTGGTAAGAAAGAAGTACTACATAAGGGATCTCGGCAGCATTATTCCTCAAAAAATCATACTCCATACAACATGCAGCCGTCATCTTGAATATACTGTATAGGACACAAATACGTAAAACCGCTAGTCTATGTAATTTACTAGAGTTACAATGACGATCCATAGCAAGTAGGTCGACTCTCATAAGACACTTTCACTGAAGAACGCATAAGATCGAGGAATCCATGCATTCAACATAGCAGTTGGACGTACTGTTTTAACGTTATAACGACTTCCTCAGGACGCAATTGTGGAAATACAACCAAACTTAGTAAATAAGATGTATTATATGAGATGCAACTCTTAACCTTCATCACAATAGTTTCTTGCCAACAGCCATCTTGAAACTACAAAATAATCGCACAACATACTATAACAGTTTCAGTAATGATGACACTGTAGTGGTAAACTCGTTTAAGACGCTTTGACATTTGATAAATGAATTAACACAACATGTAAATATTTTTGATGATAAGACTATGTAAGTGTGTATGTAGTGTCACAGATTTCAAATTCCTGCTCTCTAACTAATATGAGCCATACTACCCAGTATCCTCGTGGTGTAGTAGTTAGTATTGTTGGATACCACCTCAGATGACCGGGTTCAATTTCCAGATTTTCGAAGAAATGCCATATTGGAGTTGATGGAGTGGTTTCGTTGACATTCGAATCTCGCAAGTGGTGTTAATTTCTAAGTCTTCTACTAGGCCCGCAAGCTTGGTGAGTTAAAATTTTTGGTTGATGAGCCTATTTCTTCAAAATTATACTCTATTTCAAGGACAAGAAATATAACTATACCCAAACATAACACTAAAGATGCTGTTTTTTTATTTACTGACCAATTTATTTACCATTGATTTTAAGGAAAATCCGGCAACATTTGCTCTAACTTGATGTTACAGAAACATAATACGCAAAACAGGTTGGAAACAAAGTGGGTATCTGCAGCTACACATGCATCTACTTTTGCTCTACTGCGCACCGCTTTCGAAAACTTCAAGGTCGAAGACGTCAAATTTAGCAAGAACGTGGTTACGATTGAACACCAAGATTACTTTTGTTCGTCACTTCATTCATCGTTATTTTCTCAACTCCAGTAGCCTACTGTGTATAGTTGCACAGTCACGGCGAGTATGCCTAAGTTGGATACAGTTTTATATTCCATCCACCAAAACCACTTTCAAATTAGAACATTGAAACTAAACTCGGTTTGGATTGCGTGATGGATTGAGAACACGTACTATGTTGTATGAGAATTAGATTTACCAGCTTCCTGTGGTGAAATTATAAATGTTTGAATAAATAAATAAATAAATAAATAAATAAATAAATAAATAAATACATAAATTATAATTATGTATATAAATTAAATAAATAGATAAATATTAAAATAAATAATTAATACATAAATAAATAGATCGATAAATAAATAGATATGTAACTACATTGATTTAATTTATTTTTTAATTTACTTAGTAATCTTTTACTTAGTTGTCTTAGTTCTCTCAGCCTTCGTTGTCAATTAATTAATTAATTAATTGAATAAATAGATAGATAGATAGATTGATAGATATGGAGTTACATAGATCGACATATATGTAATTAAATACAGTACATACATAAATAAAAACAATTCATCATTTAAATAAAATAAGAAGGTAGTTAAATAGATAACTAACTAACCTACAAACTAACCAATTAACTATCTTACTACTGTATAAATAAATAATAAATTAGTAAATACATAAATAGGTAGATAGATAACTAACATACCTAATGAAACAATTTACTAAGGAGATAGTTGGGGCAGATGACCTCGTAGTTCCGCCCCTTAAAACAACAATAACTAACTAACTAAGGAGATAGTCAAATACCTAACTTATTATAAATTTTAAAAATATTAAATTAAAAAAATCATATATTAATTCTTAAAATAAAATAGCAGATAAGTTGATTACTATGTAACTAAAGAAATAGATACATAGGTATATAAATAGATAGGCCTTTATAGATTTATAAAAATACTTAAATAATTTAAATAAAGAACAAAGTAGCTAACAGTAACTAAGATATTACTCTGAATCGTCAAAATAAAAACTGATAAACAAACGTTGATTGCTGTAGAATCCCTTTTGTTTGAAACTCGAATATTTGTGGCAGTAAAAATACTTAATATCAAATACCCTTAAGAGACATTCCGCAATAAAGCAGGCAGGTGGAGTTCCTAGTAGCTATGCCTTAGAATATATTTGGGTGACAATGTACGATTATATGATGTATTTAGCAAGGGTCAATGAATGCTTTGAGCTAGTTATATGCTCGGTAATATTATTGCTAGTTTTGACTCCCTTTTATTTTATTTTAAGAGTGTTATATATTATCATTGTTGTAGAACTCAATGTATTCTATTTTATAACACTAGTTCTAATAAATATAAAATGTTTAAAGAAAGTGTAAGTATTCTTTGGTTAGTTATAACACCCAGCAATACGCTGCCCCCCCCCCCCTCCCCCCTATTATTTGCGATTCGTGTTAAATCCAGTGAGCGTCTGATATTGGTAACCTATAGTATTTGCTAAGACTAAGTTACCATTTATAAGCGTCTGAATGATAATGGTGCCATTCCTAGCTTGTAGTAAGAAATATATTTATTTATTTATTTATTTATTTATTGGTGCCTTTATTGTGGCGAAGTTAGGGCTCTAGGCCCTCTCTTACACTTAACCACACACAGTGCAACTTACATGAATACTCACATATGTTATTCTTAACCTACCAAACTTAAATTCTAGGAAAACCTTAAATACTAGAATAAAATAAAATAAAATAGAAGAAAAATTAAATTAAATTAAATTAAATTGGCGACTGCGTGATATTAACTAAGCTATATAATTTAAATGACATACATTTTTAACAAAATTTTACTATGGTCATTCACTCACACATTCATACACAAATTGTTCTAGTTGGCCTACGAATTCAAGAGGTAATCTTTACATGCACGTTTGAAAGTTGTTAGGGATGTACAATTTCTGACGTCACGAGGACAATTATTCCAAATTCTAGTTCCCGACACGAGGAAAGAGTTACTGAAGGCAGTTGAATGATGTAGAGGAATTGCAATTATTGATCCAGATCGCGTGTGACGATCATGAAAGGAAGAAAGAAAACGAAAATTACAAGAGAGATAGTGAGGAGTACTTTCATTGAGAAGTCGATAGATGAGGGTACATATGTGCAGGTTTCTTAGTTGTTCTACTTTTAGCCAGGAAAGTAGATCATAAAAAGGAGACACGTGTGAGGAAAATTTCAACCTGAGGTTGAAGAGCGTTTATCTACTGATAATGCATATTGCATTATTCGAAGCAACAACGGAACGTAGTCTGAATATGTACCTAAAAGGTTAGGGTCACTACCATAATTTTGAGTTCTAAATTGCAAATCGCAAGCTCATGTTTGGATGACTGAAGACAGGTGATACAGGTATACACATAAAATAAATTGTTCAATACTGAAAACAACTAAGTCTCAGTTATAGGTGTACAAAGAAAATAAATGGTTCAATACTGAAATCAGCTAGGTCTAGATATAGGTGTACACAGAAAATAAATGGTTCAATTTCTGAAAACAACTCAGTACTTACTGTAGATAGAGGTGTACACAGACAATAAATTATTATTAAAGAAAACTTTTCAGTCGGTCAACACAAATAGTGCCCAACCTACTGAATATCATTCTTCAAAGACGCATAATGGGTGCTTTTCCTCGCAGTCAACACAGACTAGTACTTATAGAGATAGGGCTGTCTATCCCACTCATAACTTCATTCCCTCGTCCTCGATGGAACTTCAATAAAGCTAATTGGACAAAATTTACTAGTGAACTAGACATATGCATCAGATGGATTCCTGCGAGAAGCATGAGCTACAACAGGTTTGTTGGGTTAGTTACATCAATAGCCAAGAAATATATTCCGAGAGGATATAGAAAGGAATACGTTTAAGTTTGGAATGGACAAAGTGATGCTCTTTATAATGAATTTATGAATACAAGTAATCATGTAGTGGCCGATGAGCTCTTACGTAGTTTGGATGCAACACGCAAGCAAAAATGGACAGAGCCTGTTGAGAAGTTGAATTTTCAACACTCAAGCAGAAAAGCCTGGAGTCTGCTAAGGAAGCTTGGAGGAAATTCTATAGGTCAAAGAGAGGATCCTAGCATTATGCCTAATAAGATTGCCAACCACATTGTATCGACTTCTAAGATTGCACAAGATAAAGACCATACACGAATGCTGAAAAGGAACTTCAAAAAAATAAAAGCATCACATCCATCAACTTCGTCTTACTCCGAAGTATTCACCCTTGAAGAAGTCAATGTGGCTATACAAGACATCAAATGTGGGAAAGCCCCCGGATTTGATGGCATTCATCCTGTGTTTCTTTTATATCTAGGCCAAAATGCTCGAAAATGGCTTGCTCGATTTCTCAGTGATATTCTAAACACAGGGGTCCTCCCAAATCAGTTCAAGAAAACTAAAATTATAGCCGTTTTGAAACCTGGTGAGCCAAAAGATGCTCCCCAAAGATACAGGCCATTAGCATTGCTGAGCTCTTGCTTCAAACTTCTTGAAAGACTGACTTATAACAGGATCAGTCCGACTAACGTAGAACGCATTCCTGTGGAACAGGTTGGCTTTAAACCTAATCGAAGTTGAAAGGAAAGGAAGATTGTAGTTTTACGTGACCGTGAATCTTGTGATTATGAGCCACGGGACCTCCTTTTTACGTGGAATCCGAACCACAGGACGTGGCATTTCACTTCGAAAATCTCACATGCATTGACCGGGAATCGAACCTGGACCGCCTTGGTGAGAGGCATACAGCTAGACCGCTGAGCCACCACGCCCCTTAATCGAAGTTGTCGTGATCAATTCCTTGCTCTTACGTTGCATATCGAGCCTGGTTTTCAACTCCAGCTGAAAACGTCCGTTGTGTTTCTCGATCTGTCGGCCACTTATAATAGAGTATGGAGAGAGGGGTTACTCTATAAACTGTCTCGAGTAATACCTTGCAAAACTATCATGCAACTTATTGGTAATATGCTCAGTAACAGACTTGTCCAAGTCATTCTTGGAAAAAGAATGAGCAAACAAAGAAAGCTGAACAACGGGCTCCCTCAAGGTTCAGTGCTGGCTCCCCTTCTCTTCAATCTGTATCTCTCTGATCTACCACATACTCAGTCCAGAAAGTTTTGTTATGCTGATGATATAGGTTTGGCTATAAGGCACAAGGACATCAGTGTCATGGAGAATATGCTCAATGATGACGTAGCTAGGCTTGAAAGATATTTCCACAAATGGAGGATCCAACCAAGTTTAATAAAACTGAAGTATCATGTTTCCACTTAAACAACAGAATGGCTGATAGTGCAGTACATATATCGCTTCAAGGTTCTGTGTTGAGAAATAATAAACACCCTAAGTATTTATGTGTCACTCTGGATCGCACATTATCTTTTAAAAAACATCTTGAAAATACCTCCGCCAAAATTAGAAGCCGGAATAATATCCTGCAGAAGCTTTGTGGAACTACTTGGGGAGCTTCTGCTATAACTTTGAGGCATTCTGCATTAGGTCTTGTCTTCTCTGCTGCTGAATATTTTGCTCCAGTTTAGTTGAATAGTCCCCATGTAAAGATAATTGATACCCAACTCAATAACACTATGAGACTGATCGGTGGCCTTATTAGATCTACGCCGACTTATTGGCTTCCTATCCTCAGCAACATCATGCCTCCTGACATACGCAGGAAAGCTGCCCTGATCCGAGAGTATAAGAAAATCATGAGTAAACCAGCACTTCCTATTCACTACGACATCCCTGATCTGAATAGAAACCGACTGAAATCTAGATATCCAACAATTAAATATGCTACGGATCTCACAGACAACAAATTTAAGCCGAATGGAGAAATGAATGGAGCACCAACATCAACCTTGAAGCTTGGAGTGATTTAATTGCAAATAGCGCTGTACCCGGTTTTGACCTGCAAGAAGAACGTGGACTACCCTCAATAGGATCCGGACCAACCACGGAGTCTGTGCTGAATCACTCTTCAAATGGTGTAAAATTCCTTCTCCCCAATGTGATTGCGGTGCTCATTCACAGTCAGTTCACACACATTGTCCATGAATGCCATAGAAGAGCATATCAGGGTAATCGGTCTGACTTCCTGTTGGCAACACCTACAGCATTGCAATGGAGAAGGAATTTAGATTTAAATATATAAGCCTGCCTTGTCATGTGTACCTGTAAATCTCTATATATATAACAAGTAGTTCCGTGAAGAACTATACAGCCTATTTTCATATATCCTACTTATGTTAATTGCCCCTATCAACATACACAATTTCTGTTTGATTGCTGTAATAGATTCGTAGATATTAAGAACCGACTAAATATTTCGGATGGTCGCCATGTTGGATTTTATATATGTAGGTCCTAGAGTTATCTACTGTTACATGCAGATTATTGTGAACGTGTAATATTAAAACTTCAATCGCATAATTAGGACACAAGGAAAAACAAGGAGATTTTAAAATTTTTCCCAGCTGCCATCTTGAGGTTATGGAAACAATTGAAATAAATTAGATGCCAGTAGATTAACATTCGTATAAGGATTTACTGTACCAAGTTTCACTGCACTCGGATGGTTAAATTGCGAGAAACGTCCATGTAAATATTTATAATTCGCGTCACCGCCATGTTGGATTTGTGATCACCAGGTTATTTAAAGTCCTATAGCTGAACTTAAGTTCATAGCCCCTATGAACATTAAAAAATGCAGTTTGATTGCTAAAATAGATTCGTAGATATTCAGTATCGTCTAAATATTTCGGATGGTCGCCATGTTGGATTGTTAAATGTATAGGCCATAGAGTCATGTACCATTAAAGGAAAATTATTGCCTAGGTTCATTATTCAAACTTTCACTTCGATCGCATGACTACACCACAAGAAATAAAAACTTAATTTTAAAATTCGCACTGCCGCCATCTTGAGGTTATGTAAACAATTGAACTAAATTAGATACCAGTGGATTACAATGTGTATAAATATTTCCTGTACCATGTTTCAGTGCGCTTGGAACATTAAATCGCGAAAAGGTCTATTTAAAATTTTCAAATTCGCTTGGCCGCCATGTTCGTTTTGTAGTTAACCGGTTTTTGAAAGTCTTATAGATGGACTTCCTGTAGTGCCCTTTATCTCCGTACAAAATTTTAGGGAGATACCGCTAATAGTTTCAGAGATATAGAATGCCGGTGAAATATTTCGCACATCCGCCATCTTGTGATTATGTAAACAATTGAACGAAGTTAGATGTCGGTGCATTACAATGTATATAAACATATACTGTACCAAGTTTCATTGCGTTTGGTCGGTCAAATCACGAGAAACGTCTATTTAAAAGTCGCAAATTCGCTTGGCCTCCATGTTGGTTTTGTAGTTACCAGGTTTTCAAAAGTCACATAAGTGAACTTATAGTAGTTCCCTCTATCACCATATAAAATGTCAGGGTAATATCGGTAATAGTTTCGGAGATATTGAATGCTGGTGAAATATTTCGCACAGCCGCCATGTTGGATTGGTGAGTCGTAAAAAAATTTGAAGGGCACGGTCGAGGTCGCCGGGAATAGTGCTATGAACTTTCCGAGTTTCATTGAAATCGCTCCTGCCGTTTAGATTTTATTAGGGGGGGACACACACACGAATCACACACACACACACACACACACGCACACACACACGGACAAAAGGTGATCTCATAAGCCTATTTTTTCAAAATTGAAAATAGGCTAAAAATGAAAGTTTGTCTGTTTTTTCTGAATTTCTACGGAAATTTGCATTATTTACGCGTTTCAGACTGTTTTATGACGGATGCGCGCGAAAATAAAATTTTTGTCTGTCTGTCTGTATGTCTGTCTGTCTGTTTGTCTGTGGACAAGTATGTTCCCTTATAACTCGAGAACGGCTGGGTGGATCAACGTAAAATTTGGTACAGATATCCTACAGAGGGACGGCTCTAATCATTGATGAAACTCTTCTCTGTAGCTCCAATAAAAGGGGGCCTACCCCCTTAAAACACTTGCTGAAATAGGCGTAGAAGGGCGAGACAAAGCTCATGTTCAGCCCCTCAATGTGAGAAACAAAACTCGGGGGGCCTGCAGGGCCCCCGAAAACCACCTTTTTAGGCCCTAAAGCTAACCGTTTTTGAGATATTCCCAGAAAACTAATTTCATTTAATACAATAATGAATGAATGCAATCCGGTAACCATGGCAATAGAAACTCACAGGTCCATCTATTGCTGTAAGACGCTATACAATTCCATTTATTAGCCTAGTTTCGTTTTTTGCAAAAAATGAAAGTAGAGATCACTACAGGGCCAAAAATTGTGTGTCTGTCTGTGTGTATGTGTGTGTGTGAGTCTGTGTGTGTGTGTGTGTGTGTAAGTGTGTGTACTCTGAATGTCTGTCCCCCCCTATCAATTCGAACACGGTGAAACCGAATTGAACGAAATTTGGTACAGAGGTAGAACAAGCAAAGGGCACCTCAGTGTCATGTTTTATATCGCCGCCATCTTTACCAAAACTGAATGGCGGCCACTCAAACGTTCAAAACGTAAAATCAAATAGCGACTAACCAAATTATCCGATCTCTACCAAATTTGGTAATAACATACTTCATATAGGACGCGTCTTGTGACCAAACTACAAGGTCATCCGCCGTACTATTTCAGGATGGCGGCCGTGCGAATAATGCAAACTTTATAATCCATATCATGGGACCCACCAGTTCCAATTATCGAGCCGAGAATCGATTTAACTGTTCTAAAGAAAGAGGCACGTTCGAAATTAGAAGTTTATTTTGTAATACTATAGTGCAGAAGTGATTTTAAAAAGCTGAGCCGTCTCGGTAAGAAGAGAAGATGGCTGCGGATATCTTGTGCCTGACTTATATTTCACTAATTTGAGTATTGCATGCAATATAGCGTACTGATACAAAATAAATAAACTTTGTATGAAATGCTTTATATATAAATAATATACTCCACTAATGAAATCGTTTGGTCTAAATCATTATTTGCTAACAAGTTCTATGTAAGTCATTTTATATAGATCAATGTTCATTGGCACAAATGGCTCCGTGGTAAATCGTTGGTCTATCAATCATATGCCTATGGTTCAAACCCTATCAGTGTTACGTTTTTTGCTTGAAATTTTACATATTTGTTGCTTTGTAATGACTCAGACGTTTTAAAATTAAGCGTTATATTGTGAATATTACGGTGCAAAACATATATTTAATTAAAACATAATTCGCCAGCAGATTTGCTCGAGACATCAAGCGGCCAAAAAGGTAACTGCACGCCGGCCTACTTATTAACTTCCAGATTTTATTGAAAAGTTTCTTCTTATGGCCGCTAGAATGCACTCGCCCTGTTAGAATTATATTGTTCGATACTTCTCCACTAGATTTCACGACTGGTCTACATGGGACTCCATTGATAGTATACCATTGGCATTCTATGCGCATCGAATTCGAAGAATGACAAGATGATAGGCTACTATGATACATTTTTACTTCTTATTTTAAAGGGTTTGTAACAGTCTATTGTGCGTTACTTGAAAATGTTATTTGGAGTAAAGAACAAAATGATTTCATATAGTAACTGAATTCTAGCCGCTGGTGCTAGATCAGGTTATCAATACTTTTATTTCAGGCAAATAGCAATCGAAAATATCCACATAGTTTGTATACACACGTCTCTGTAGGGTCATGGAAAGATTTGTTAATTCAATTAGGGTTGTGAAAGCCATGCACAACCAGACGTGTAAAGACATGCCTCAACTCAAAGTTGGATGTTGCCCACGGCAGGTCGATTATGTAATAATAACAATGATAATAATGTTATTTGTTTTACGTCCCTTTTAACTACTGCTGCTTTTAGATACGCCGGGGTGCCGGAATTTTGGCCCGAAGAGGATCTTTAACGTGCCAGTAAATCTACTGACTCGGCTCCCTCGCATTTGTGCGCCCTCAAATGCCAGCTGACTGCGCCAGGATACGAACCTGCAACCTAGGACCCAGCAAGCGAGAACGTTACCGCTGAGCCACGCAGCCAGTCCGGTCGATTATGTCTCCAGATCCATAACATTCTTGAGATACTTCTTATCTATCTTTCTTCAATGATGGTAGTAGTTTTTTTCTAGGTTGTGGCGTTTGGTAGAGGTAAATATTTTCTAAGGTCTTCAACCAAGAAATGATTCTATTATACTCTTTGATAATAACAATGAGTTATAACTATACTCATACATTTAGGAGAAAGTAGGCTATATGTGCTATACTGAACATCTTGTTACATTACTGAGATAGTTTGCAAACGGTTATATTAGGTTATAACGGAACAAAATCAAGCTCTAAAATTCATCAATACTTATAATGTGCTTAACGGGGTCAAGGGGTACTCTAGAATTTTTTCACGCGATTTACACGTGCGGGTGTGGTACGGAAGGTCTATTACGTCCCTATGTTAGAGCCTCCGTGGCTTAGGCGGCAGCACGCCGGCCTCTCACAACTGGGTCCGTGGTTCAAATCCCGGTCACTCCATGTGAGATCTGTGCTGGACAAAACGGAGGCACACTGGTTTTTCTCCGGGTACTCCGGTTTTCCCTATCAATATTTCATTCCTGCAACACTCTCAACTATCATTTCATTTCATTTGTCATTCATTTAATCATTGTCCCAGAGGAGTGCGACAGGCCTCGGCAGCCGGCACAGTTCATATCCTCGCCGCTAGATGGGGGCTTCATTCATTCCATTCCTGACCCGGTCGGAGACTGGAAGCAGGCTGTGGATTTTAATTTTCTCTATATTGTTATATTATTATTATTATTATTATTATTATTATTATTATTATTATACTACGGCCTACAACGACGAGACAAAGCGATTTTCTGCCCCTTGGTGTCAGAAACAAAACTCGGGGACCCTAAATAGCCGTAAAGGGTCTCCGAAAACTACATTTTAAGCCTCTAATAACAACAGTTTCTGATATTCCAAGAAAACTAATTTCATTTAATAAACTAATGAAAGAATACACGCCAATAGCCATGACAAAAGCATCTCAAAAGGTGACATCCAACCTTCCATCTATTTCTGCAAGAAGTAATGCCACTCCATTTATTAAATTTCTGTGAACGTTTGCAAATGGCAATAAGGTTATCACAGAACCAACTGAAAAGAAAATCCACAGCCTGCTTCCAGTCTCCGACCGGGTCAGGAATGGAATGAATGAAGCCCCCATCTAGCGGCGAGGATATGAACTGTGCCGGCTGCCGAGGCCTGACGCACTCCTCTTGGGCAATGATTAAATGAATGACAGATGAAATGAAATGATAGTGGAGAGTGTTGGTGGAATGAAATTTTGACAGGGAAAACCGGAGTACCCGGAGAAAAACCTGTCTGCCTCCGTTTTGTCCAGCACAGATCTCACATGGAGTGACCGGGATTTGAACCACAGACCCAGCGGTGAGAGGCCGGCGTGCTGCCGCCTAAGCCACGGAGGCATCACAGAACCAACTAAAACTTTAAATTTCATTAATGCGCTTAAGGAGGTCAGGGGTTACCATAGATTTTTTTCACACGACTTAAACGTGCGATATGTCGTACAGAAGGTCTATTATATCTCCAAACAGCAACATGACGTGTATTGTGTTTCATCTACGAGGTTTTCAATTTTATTTTCACGTTAGGAAGTACACGTTAGGTGGGCTAAATTTATTTTCTGAGCATATTTTAACTAATCATTTATCTTTGTCGACAAACAGGTTCCAAGCCTCTAACCATTGCAACAGTACTGTAGCTCAATTGATTACGTCTGGCTATTAATACCAAAGAACGTTCGAAGAATGGGTACTTCTGCTAGTATGTATATATGAATGTATATGTGAGTATATATTTATCTTGCTTGCTTTTTGTTTGTATGTCATACGATAAATAAATAAATAATAATTCTTCAATAGAATTAGGCAACACTGAAAAATGGCTTCTAACACTACAATAAATTATTACAAATTTACACCCAGCAACCCAGCTCCTTTCATACACACATCAGAAATTCATAGTGAAGACACCTGAGATATTCCCAATTTCTTGCTGTAAATTGTCCCACTTTGCATTTCAGTACAAGTTCGTGAGACAGCAATAATGTTTTGTAAGCGAGGGAGACCATTTGTCTGTTTGTTCTATCACCCCCAAGGTATGAAGAAGTTACTGTGCCAGTCTGCCCCAAGAGGCAGGTACACAATCCGTGCTTAATAAAGTAAACACGAGGCGTACACGCCAAGTACAAGCGGATTTGATGGGGCTAAGGGGGATGAGGCCCAAGTTAGGGTAGATACAACCCAAATTTCCATTCCACTTGGCAGCCAAGTGCAGCAGGATGTCGAAAGAAAATTGCGCTGAGACTCGTAAGAGGCTTAACGCACACGAGCGCAAGAACAAGGGACGTGCTCATTTGTATGGTAATCTCACAGGAATCGGTTCAGCTCGAGCTGATTCAGGATGGTGGCACCAACTACTTGGTCAGAATGAACGCTTAAGCTCTCAAGCTGCCGTATTATTTCACTCCGACCTATCATATGTCTGGCTGTCTTTACCACTATGTATAGAAGAGGTGTCCAGCTTCTGAGCTGTCCACCAAATGCACTCCGTAGCAAACTGATAAAATTGCTCAGTAATTTAACATTCTGGGACATCGTAGGCAACATTAGCTTAAGACTATGTGGAATAATATAATTACTATTATTTTATAATAATAATATTCGAATATTTAAAGGTGTTTTGGGTGGTTAAAGCAATTGCACCCATTTGTAATGGTTGTTGAACTGTCAAAGGAATTTCATGGTAAATAAAGAGAGCTTTATCGAACAGGATACTTGGTTTAGTTGTGCAACGTATGGTAGAGAGGTTTCTGGTGGCAATGCAGGACCAGGTTATCCCAACTGGAAATAATATAGAATACACCATGAACATGGCCTGTTTGCCATCTCTTGATGAATGCAGTATATTTGCATTTGTCTGTTGGCACAGGCTAGAGTAAAATGTGCCTTTTCACTGTTGTCTCAGTCTCACTCATGGCTGTGATTATATGGAAGCTACTGAGGTATGGGTGGTGCTTTGTAATGACATTCAGGGCACAGTCAGTGCCTGTGGATGCTGTGAAAGGTTCTGCTCATAGGGTTAGTACTGCTGTACTGACTCAGTGAGGAAAGCAATTGCAAACTACCTCACTCCTCATCTTGCCTAGTACGCCTCAATATAGCGCTGCCTTGGGATTTTGTGGGTATCTACCCACATAACCTAACGGCGGTACTTTTTGAGAATCCAACCAGCCTTCGGGCTGACTACCTAACAGACAGACACCATGAACGACAGCACAGTTGTAAACGAGAAATATGCTACGGGATGTGTAATGGTCACACTGCGACTGTAGAACATAATATGTTATATTATATTTTAATAAACAGTAGTCTTGCCTGCAGCCTTTTATGCAGCCGAGACACTAAACCTACAACATAAACACTGAGAAATCAATTGGAGATTAAGGAACGCAAAATCATGCGAAATATTTTGGGACCAAGAATCAAAGATGGAATTCACCTTCCGAAACCTAATGCTTGCGTCTATTTGAAAATTACTAAAATCACAGATACAATCCGTATGAGAAGGATCCAATTCATGGGACATTTGGACAGAATGGACCCAACTAGGTTACCAGATAAACTCTATACGTTTTTGCAGCAAAAGGCAACAAGGTCCAGTTGGTACAAACAGGCGGAAAATGACTTGGCTGAATTAGGTTTTCCCAATCTCAAGGATCGAGAAGAAATTACGAAAATTACTCATACACGGGGTTTTGAGGGAGAAGAGAGAAGACCTACCAGACATGTCTGGTCGCAGCAACGAAGACTCGCTCAATCGTTGCGCATGAAGAGTTATTGGGAAATCAAGCTGCCATCTTGAGGTTATGGAAATAATTGAAATAAATTAGATGCCAGTGGATTATCATTCGTATAAGGATTTACTGTACCAAGTTTCACTGCACTCAGATGGTTAAATTGCGAGAAACGTCCAAGTGAATATTTATACTTCGCGTCGCCACCATGTTGGATTTATGATCACCAGCTTATTGAAAGTCCTATAGGTGAACTTAAGTTCATAGCCCCTATGAACATAAAAAAACAGTTTGATTGCTATAATAGATTCGTAGATATTCAGAGCCGTTTAAATATTTCGGATGGTCGCCATGTTGGATTGTTAAATGTATAGGCCATAGAGTCATGTACCATTAAAGGAAAATTATTGCGTAGGTTCATTATTCAAACTTTCACATCGATCGCATGATTACGACACAAGAAATAAAAACTTAATTTTAAAATTCGCAAAACCGCCATCTTGAGGTTATGTAAACAATTGAACTAAATTAGATACCAGTGCATTACAATGTGTATAAACATTTCCTGTACCAGATTTCATTGCGTTTGGAACATTAAATCGCGAGAAAGGTCTATTTAAAATTTTCAAATTCGCTTGGCCGCCATGTTCGTTTTGTAGTTACCAGGTTTTAAGAGCCACATACGTAAACTTCTAGTAGTTTCTTTTATCATCGTACAAAATTCCAGGGTGATATCGATAATAGTTTCAGAGTTATAGAATGCCGGTGAAATATTTCGCACATCCGCCATCTTGTGGTTATGTAAACAATTGAACGATGTTAGATTTCGGTGCATTACAATGTGTATAAACATATACTGTACCAAGTTTTATTGCGTTTGGTTTGTTAAATCGCGACAAACGTCTATTTAAGGTTGCAAATTCGCGTGGCCGCCATGTTGGTTTTGTAGTTACCAGGTTTTAAAAGTCGCATAGGTAAACTTCTAGTAGTTCCCTTTATCATCGTACAAAATTCCAGGGTGATATTGATAATAGTTTCGGAGATATTTAATGCAGGTGAAATATTTCGCACAGCCGCCATGTTGGATTGGTGATACATAACAAAATTTGAAGGGCAGGGTCGGGGTCGTCCGGAATAGTGCTATGAACTTACCGAGTTTCATTGAAATCGCTCCATCCGTGTAGAAGTCATTAGACACAGACACACACACACACACACACACGCACACACACACGCACGGACAAAATGTGATCTCATAAGCCTATTTTTTCAAAATTGAAAATAGGCTAAAAATGGTGGGTATTTGTGTGTTGGAGTCTAATAATTTGAACAGTTCTATAATTACGCTCATCAGATACGATTTATAATCTTATTTCATACATATCGACAATTTGTATAAAAAGTGCGTTCAAACAAATAAGCAATGCGATAGACCCTGCGAGAACGGTGTTGCGTCGAGTGCGCATGGCAGTGAAGTCGTTTGGGCGGCTTATGCACATACGAAATTTCTCGAACAGGCTCTCTAGTCATTAATATATCTGTTGTAGTTTCAACACATATAAATATGATACATTACTATCAGAACGGCCCTTATAATTATATTGCCAGACGATCTTTATGGCTCAGTGCTACAAAACCATTAATTCCCTTAGTTTAATTTTTAAGCTGTAAATGTCTAGTTTACAACTTAATGAAATACTTACAAACTACGAACGATTTCCAGTGTAACTCAATGTTGCAATGACTTCCTTTTCCCCGGTAAGCTATATCTTCTTTGACGGCCTGTTATAAGACCAGTCGTATATTTTATATAGCGAGAAACCCTCATGTCTCTGTGAAGTAGCATGAACTACATTTATAACCCCAGGGAGCATTAAAGTTTGAGTATAAACTGCTTTGCTTTGTCGTCGTAAGCCATTACAGCCAGCTGGTACATCAAAGGCCTACTGTAAGGGATGAAATATATTCACTGCAGTTGGACGAATATCCAACTCTTAAGACTTCTGGAACAGATATTCTGAGTAAAGGGACGCTTCTTCAGCGTTAATTTTTGATGTAAGAAACTGCTGTTGGAATGTGAGTTGAAAAACGTCCTTCTCTGCAGCGCTTCTTCAACGTGGGAAGTTACGAAAATAAATGTCGTCATTTGTTTCCCATAGACCCTTTAGTGCCACTATAGTCGTCACCGACACTGAGACACTTGTCGTAGCGTCTTGAAAAAACCACTCTTGTAAAACTCGGTGCTCTGCGATGCAAGGAATCGCCGCACAGGTTGCTTCACCTCAGGATTGGTGTGAAAGTGACGTCCCGAGAGTGCGGTCTGGGCACGACCAATAAGCAGTGTGGACGTCACGTCTGCCACTGTTATCCGCCTGTCCCCTAACACCATATTCTGTAGTCGAGCAATGTTGTTTCCATTCATGGATGTGGAGGGACCCCCAACTTCAATCTCCTTCCTCCACACTCTGCCGTCCTTCACTGAACATGCAACACCAGTGACCGACCGTTTGACGAGACATGGCCGCTTCACCATACACGGTCTGTAGGCGTTCATGGATGACTGACCCACTAGACCCACGTGCCTATTCATACCGGATAATAGCCCGCACTTCCAGTGGTGACCACGTTGTCAGTACAAGTCAGTCTGCTATCGTGAGTTGTACAAGTATGATATGGGGCACGCCGGTCTGCTTCTCCTCTCCCTTCGTGGGCACTCCACGGATACGTCATTCTCCCTCCATTGTTGCTCCTTACGTCGTTTAACCAGCCGCTGACATAGGAATTGATTGTGTCACCGGTTGTGTCATCTGCTCGTGCAATAAAATTACGAAGCATACTTTTGGAACTTCCCTCGTAGTTCCTATATATATGTTGATACCATGCATACATGAATTAGATGTCCTTGCTTCATTTAGAAGCTTGGTACTGTTGTTTCTTTCAAGTAGAGTAGTCACCTGACTGACTCAAATCCTGAATATGTGCTCGTATAGTGGGTTGTACGCCCCATACCTCGAAAACCGTGAGTTAGCTGGAATACGAACACATGTTCCATATGATGACGATTGGGTACAGTACATAAAGGTCAACCACACCATGTACATGGGTATGCAAGGAATTTGTCTGACACTCTCTATCGCTTTTATACTGTCGCTTCCGTCTACCATTTTGCCCAGTTCGGAGATAAGGCGTTTGATATCGAAATACAGGGTGAATGGAAACTAAAAAGCCAAAAATGTCAGTACAGCCCATCAGAAATCAGAAACCCCTATGGACCTTAAATTGACAGGTGGAAAGTAGGAGACTTATTTTATTTCGAAATCAAAATAACGAGTGATGGGCGAAGCGAAGAGGATGTAAATAGTAGGTTGGATCAGGCAACGAAAGCATTTCTACAGAAAAGGAAGCTGTTGACATCGAATATAGATTTAGGTATAAGGAATTCATTATTTCTCCGGGGATGATCTCCCCCCTGAGTATAATGGTACACTAACAGGTACCCGCAGCTTCGCTCGAGATCAAGACAATGGGGACGATGTATTATTGTTGATAATTGGTCTATTCTATTACAGCAATCGCGGCTAAAGGTGGGTCCACTCTAATTCTGAAAATTCTGATACATACAGTATATTGATATGAGCAGCAAAGTGGGAATTTTATAGACTTTTGAAAGTCTGCAGGGAACGATGTTACATTATGTGAACACATTTGAAAATTACGTTTTTGGTTTTGCCATCCTCTGCTGAGACATAACGATTTTGTTGTCCGGATAATCGCGATCATGCCACATACAGTTGCGCGTGGGAAAAAATGTTTTTGTCTAAATGTACCTCTGTTGCTGTTAAGTGTGTGTCATTGCGCTTTCTTAATAGAAATTGCGATTATTGTTTGAAGAGGGAACTGCACTCTCGCGTACTGGAATGCCAAATCTATCGGAATATGGGGAATTAAAAGTATTTTTCCTTAAGCTATTCTGGGTGTAATTTAGCCACACTTATTGATGATTTGAACGTCTGCATGTCGCTATTAATAGGCCTATAGTAAAATATCTCCCACCTTGGCCGCTGATGTACATTATGCAGTCTCTTCCAGTGTTACATAACAGGGATTGAAATCTCCAACAACCCTTTTGCCTCACATGCCTCTCTACGTAATTAAAATTCCTGATTGTTGATGTTTGAGTCTTCAGTTTTTTCACTGGTTTGAGGCAGCCCTCCATGCCTCCCTGTCCTGAGCTAATCGTTTCATCTCTACATAGCTACCACACCCTACATCCAAGGTAATCTGTTTAACCCTGGTCTAACCCTACAGTTCTTGTCCTCGACCCTCCCATCCATAACTAAGCTTGCTATTCCTGGCTGTCTTGATATATGTGTCCTACCCTCCTACTTCTCCTCTTCATTAGCAGTCACCAGAAACATCTCTCCTCTCCCACTCGTCTTAATACCTCTTCATTTGTTACCCTATCTACCCATCTGATCTTCATCATTCTCTTGTAACACCACATTCCAAACGCTTCAATTCTCCTCTTTTCTGCTGCACCATTAAACAAAGTTTCACTTCCTTATAGTGTCACGCTCCAGACAAAAGCTTTCAAAAATGACTTCCTAATACCTAAATGTATATTCGATGTCAACAGGTTCCTTTTCTGTAGAAATGCTTTCCTTGCCTGAGCCAACCTGCTTTTTATATCCTCTTTGCTTCGTCCATCACTGGATATTTTGCTTCCTAAGTAACAGAAGTCTCCTACTTCACGTAGAGCTTCACCTGCCAATTTGATGTCCATAGAGGTTTCTGATTTATTTCGGCTGCATTCCAAACATCTTGTTTTACATTTATTGATTTTCATCATGAATTCTTTCTTCAAGACGGAGTCCATACCATTCAAAAACTCATTCAAATCCTCTGGCGTATCGGCCAAGATGACGATGTCATCAGCAAATCTCAGAGATGAAATTATTTCTCCTTGAATTTTCGCTCCCACTTAAAAATTTTCTCCAATATCCTGATTATTGTGTTTTAGAGATCTTTGAAATATCGTTGCCCTCGCAAATGGTGTAGATTCATTGTCAAAGGAAAACATTCCATGTTACGACCATGGGCCACATAACCCATACCAAAAGCTTCTGCAGATTTAACAGAAGGCCTATTCTGAACAGCAGTTCCTTGAACTCAGATTTGCCAACATTTTATTGTATCTGTCCGTGTGGTATATCTCTGTACCTCAACATACAGAAGAGTGCTTTAAAAATCATGCCTTGTGAAATTTTTGGAAAAGGTAGTGAGTGTGGTTTTTGCCGGAGTGGATACTCGCTCGTAGAAATTCATTTCAGTAAAATAGACTGGTTCACATTGAGGTATGTGACGGCGGGATGCCTTAAGTGTTACGGAAACGGCAATAGCCGCCATAGAGCTTCGTTACTACGAAATAACGACCAGACTGATATTTGTACTTAACTATACGGGATTTGTGAGCCCAGTGATTATGAAATTGAACGTAGCTATATCGCTACCTTTATTTAGTTGCCGCTACTGTAGTGTTTAAATATTAAAGGTGGTATTAGAAGGCGCTTTCCCTATTTTTTTTTACCCCTGGCACTACAGCCCATGAATGGTTTAGGCCTATCATGCGACCGCTCCCCAGCCGTTTGGCCTGCAGATATTGTGGTGACGCGTGGTCAGTGCATCGTGTCCACTGGGCCGTTAATCTTGTTCTTCGTGACCGGGGCGCTGCCTCACTATCAGACAGCTACTCAATTGTCCTCACGAAGCTGAGTGCACCCCGTTGCAGCCCTCTCGTCAGTGTCTAAAATCTCTGACGGAGCCTGGAATCGAGCCCGTGGCCTCCGGATGAGAGGCAGGCGCGTTACCCTGTTCTTATTGTGTTTATATATATCTTGAAAAAGATAATAAATGGATTGGCATTGCCTCCTACAGGAATATATAGAAAACCAGATGTCATACCTTGAGGTAGTGTTGCCATGGATACGGACTTGCCATTAGTTCATCAGTTTATCAGAGCGAAGATAGTTTTCTGCGAATATCTTTGAAACTGTTGGTTTTAGGGCCTTAAAATGTGGATTTCGGTGTCCCGACGCAGTATTGTTTCTCGCATCGAGGGGCGTAAAATGAGCTATGTCCGGTTCTTATGCGACAACTTTGATATTTTGTCCCAGTTGAGTATGTTTGGTGACTTTTCAGTTATGTTGCCAAGGGGCCTGAATGGAGTTGTCTGTCCGAAATTTAAAGTAGACAGTGTTACCCGCTGGGTTCCAAAGGGTAAGTATACAAATTTTGGTCCAGATCGGTGAAACGATGTAGATTTGTATAAATAACAGACAAACAAACAGACAAACCAACATTGAGTTTTATATATTGTACCCGATACCTAGTTGAGGCTATCGGCTACGCCAGCTGACATTGAGCCGTAGTTGAGATTTATGGGAAAAGTTGTAAAGATAGCGCTCACATCGAGTCGAGAAGAATGTTAGGAAATGACGTAGAAGGCCAAGGATCAAGAAGGCACTGCCAGTCAAGCAGATGGAATTATGGGAGGAATATTAAAGTTTTATTAAGATCTAAATGGAACATGGTATTATATCATCTCAGAAGAGAAGAAATGTCAAGCATTATATATGGTAATAACTTGAAGAAAGACAGATAATCCCTTAAGTTATTGTATAACTTAATAGCCGAGATGATGGTGGTCGAGATTATACTTGTGACGCACGACCGCAGAAAGTGGGGGAGCATCACGTGACAGCGCCAGGTAGGAGCTGATCAACGGAGTTTGGAGACATCAGTCGAGTTCAGTCGTCAGGGCTGAGTAGAACACATGCGCAGAGAGCGTACGGTAGAGTTGAGCGGTGCACAGCATTTGTTACGTGGCGTGAAAGCGACAGTATTACTTAACCAAGTGGAGAGCGGAAGTAGGTCAGTGAGCCAAGGCGAGCAACGCACGGTAGACGGCGAGAGGACCGGTTCCGAGGCAAGCTGTGCGGGCCGTGTAAGCAGGAGAAAAGCCGGGGTCAGAACAGCATTATAATACGAGATTGAGAACTTTATTTCGAGCTGCATTTTATAACGCAGAACAGCACAGCAAAGCGGTACGGCGAGGCCGGCTTTAAGCGTAGATCATTCTGGAACAGTGCAGTAGAACCGAGCATGCTAGTTCCGACTTTTATACGCAGGCAACATTAAAGAAGCTGAACTTCATTTCAACATTCAGTTACAACATTGAGTTGGGACTTGTATTCAGTAATAGAATTGTGCAGACAGATAGTTATAATATACTGCCACTGTGAACTTCAAATAAACTTAGATATTCAAATGACATTACGACTATGCATTTCATAACGGAACATGTAGAGCGACCATGGGGTTCAAACAACATTAACGCTTTTAAGGCAAACGAAATGTTACAATTGTATGCACTTATGAACATTGGCACGTGCATTAATAGAATTCTTTTTTTTATGAATTATTATAAAATATCGAGTACGAACACAGCTACAGGGTGTTTCAAAAACTTATACACTCTCATAAATAAAATTTATTTTCTGCAAGTGAGACTTAACCGCTGTGGAGATTGAAATTTTAACAAGCAAACCGAACATTGTATGAGACAGTGGCGTAACATTGAAGAAGAATATGGGGTATGCTACGTTCATGAACTTTTACGTAAGGATTTGGACAGTATCCGCTATGGATAACATGCATTTCAGCATGTCGGAGTAAACGAAGACAGAGACGCGATGGCACCACGGAGCGATGGATTCGATTCCTGAAGAAGAGGAGGTCTAACAGCTGATTCACTTGGGATATGAAGGCGATCGTTATTGCGTGGGTGATACGATATTCACGTCGATCTTTCGAGAAATTTATTACACACGAGGATAATCGACGATCTTTGAAATATATTTACAGCTGATATGAGAAGGTACTGTAAGAGTTATGACTTTCTGATATGAATTTTTCATGAACACTGGGCATACTTGTATATTTTCTAGTAGGAGTTCGACGATTATTTAGACATGGCTTAAACATTATTTGCTCCAAACTTTGCTAGAATATGGCGTTACCATATGATATGGCAGGCACCATTATACGACATTCTCACCATTGGTTGGCTTTATTAAGCAGATGTTTGGTCTTTTAGACATTTTCCAGTAAGGATATTTTTCTTGGATAGTTATTTTTTGTGGCGAGTATTTCGAACTCGTGATCTGCAATTGGATTATTTAAATCACTTCGTCAGTTCATTGCATACTAGCGAGTGTGTATTATTCATCAGTAGGGATTTTTTCCATTGGATTGTTTGGAGATATTAAGATGTTATTCACTCAAGTGAATTAATATCGCTTTTATGTGACAACTAGAGGCTTGTTGATTCCAATCTGGTACATTCACTCATCAGACGACGAGATGGGGCCTTTCGCTTTAGGCGATTGCGTGGTGGTACACATCTTTACCCATCGTTCAGGGCATTATCATGTTAGACGACGGGGCAAGGCCTTTCGTATTTATACGATTGTGTGGTGGATACTCATCTTACTTGCCATTGAGGAACTCATTTTTATCATCCGAGTGTACTTGAGATTGTAAGAGGATCAAACAAGAAACTTCTAGTCACATATCAGTCGAATTTTGTTAAATAAACTAAAAATAAATGTCAGCAGGGTTACATTTGTAATTCTTGTTTGCCAATCCAATATTTTGTTGCTATACTCATTTGAGAGTACTTTCAGTTTAACAGCTGATACAGCTGATGCTTTTGATAATTTTTGTGGTTAAGTTTGATACCTTTGAGAAGGATTTAAAGTAATTGAATCTTGTAATATGAATCATTAATGGTCAGATTTATTTTAAGGCAGATCAGTATTGCATATTTTGATGTGAGAGATTATAGCACATTGGTGTTTTTCTGTGAAGTGAATTATGTGAATTTTAAGAGAATTTATGCTATTTGAAAGCAGATTTTGAATTTGATTTCGATTACAAAGGTAATATTTTTCCTAATTGTTTAAGAAGTTGTCTAGATGTGATCAGAATAATTACAGTTATTGGAGATTGTGTGCGTTGATAATTTGAAGCCAGTTATATTTTTTGTAGAACATGCAACGTAGTTAAGTGAAGTTTGTGATAGGCATTTTGTGGAAGTTGCCAAGTGGAAGATGCAATATTGCTAATGTATTTTGAAGCAGACATGAGGTTGTCGAACCCAGTCTAGCATAATTTTGAGATGCATGCTGTGCGCTGAATATTTATGGAGTTTTGTGGAATAATTGTGGTATTCAAATGTGATATTTGATAAAGTGAGAATATATAATGTAGTTGTGGATAGTGAGATCCAACGTGAATTTGTGAAGGCAATAATATTTTTTGGCATGATAATTAAATACGAGATATAACTTGGAAGTGATAAAACTGTAAGACAACGTTCTATAACCCATATTAAACAATTTGTTAGGAAATTAAACAAATAAATAATGTTGATAATACAAGATTTTCTGATAATAATAATTAATGAAATAATAATCTGAAGTTTAAGCATATTAATGATCTGACCTAATGAAATAAAAATCAGAATGACTAGATGAAATAATAAAAATCTAAATAACCAGATGAAATAAAATTTAAATAAATTGATAAATTAAATTTTGGAATAAACCAATGAATTAAATAAATGGATGAATTAAAGATTGAATAAATAAGCTGATTTAAAGAAATTAATAGATGATTGAATAGATGATTAATAACTGAATTAGAAGGTGATAATTAACTAAAGAAGCTGATGATTAATAAATTTAAATGGATTTAAATAAATTTAATTGAGATATGGTTTGAAGAATTGCAATTTGAGTTGATGAATTAAACAATTTATATTGATGATTTAAGATGATTTAATCTGAAGGAGATGATGAAAGGAGAGTGTGTGAATAATATTAGAGGGCATAAAGAATTGATGATTATAATATTCATTTAAATGATTTGATGATAATGAATTAATTATTCTGACTTGAATATATTGAATTTTGAGATGAGAACTAGTGTGATAAATAATTAATTTTGATGATGATGATGATGATTATAACCAATGAGTAGTGGATTTTCTGTGATTCACAAACAAGCAATTATTAATGACAGTGTAAATAGTGTAAATTAATTATTCGATGTTTAGGAGCATTTACTAACATATTCAGCATTTGAATAATGCCATGCAAGCCATAAATTATGTGATATTTAAAATATGTGTTTATAATATGTGTGTTTAGACAGATTAATAATATTTTTACATCCACATTCATGATGTTAATTTAAAGAGAAGTTAGGTCTCAGTTATCACGAATGTCAGTGACTCAAAGACATAGTGCTACGGTGATCCTGAGAACCCAAGAGAACTTTAGAAATTTTTCCTGTTTTATGTGGATTAAATACACTTTGAGTAGAATAGAGATGGTTCGATTTTCTGGACAATGACAATTTAACGTTGGCATTCGACCATACTCTCAGGTAGGATGAGTGTTTAATATGTCTGTCTGACTATCAAAGTTGAATAAATTTGTTTTTATCTTAGTTGTGATCTGATGATGATGTGATTTTCCTATTTCTTTCCTTGTCTTAATTAAGGCTTAACCAGGAAGGATGTGGTTTGCTAGGGATTCAGTTGATGGCGCCCATTGATATTTGTATTTTTTTATTAAATTTAAACCCGTTACGACCCTGGAGATACTTTATCTCGTGTTACCCTCTGCTTTTGAGACATTTCAACTGAATTTCCGACGCATTCCTTATTTGACTAGGTGTTCATTTAACTCCGCTCTGTCCTGGAAATCCAGGAATGCGATGTAATAGCAGATGGGTCATCGCATCCCCAGGACGAACGGGTACAATATATAGATTAGCAGTTTGGTATCATTCACTGCCAGCATCTGCATAACAACATTTCAGTGTATTTGCTTGTAATATTTGCTCGTAATCTTAATTATAAGTTATTAGGATTTTTAATCTGTTGAATTTCTTGATATTTGCAGTCAACAAGTGAGTTTAATTTAATAAAGAATTTTCATACCAAAATTCCACTACGCCGTTTGCAGGACTTTGTTGTATCCACATTTAAATATTTCGAATATAGTGACCCCAAGGTTCTTACTAGAGACCTTTAAAATGGACATTGTTCAAAGAATTGTCTATAAGTGGTTAAGATTGCCTTTCGTTTTCAAATCTCTCACGAAAGTGGACCACGTTGGATTCCCCATTAATGCAACTTTGATTCTCGACGTGAATGGTCACTTTCAGTGGCTCTGATTACTCGTAGGAAGGAAGTCCCTAGGACTATGATCGCGAGATTAGTAGCCACATAAAGCTACACATGCCTCATTCCTTCCTTCCTTCCCTCCTTCCTTCTCCACAAATCATTGGATTAGTTCATTAATCCGGTAAAATACACCATCTTTGAGAAGAGGATTATATGAAAGACATTTACTTCAATATTGAAGGTACAGATTTGATGACATGATAATAATTTACAAACACATGTAACTGTTTGCTTGAGGAAGGGTCCTAGGACTTACACTCTGCTTATAGAAATTGATATCTAGGAACTGATCCAACACTCCGCTCTCAGGAATGTCACATGCAGGCCAGAATAATACGGCCAAATTCTCTAAATACCCCCAGAGCCCTCTAACTGAGACATTGTACGTAACACACCAGTTCATGGCACAATCCAGATCCTCGTACCTTGGTTCTCAAACTGTACTGGGAGATTCGCTTCGCTCGTTTAATAAACATACTCGAGTTTTAATTATTGCCATTATAGGCTCGTTGCATAATGTGAATGAAATGAAAATCCACACCCTGCTTCCAGTCTCCGACCGGGTCAGGAATGGAATGAATGAAGCCCCCATCTAGCGGCGAGGATATGAACTGTGCCGGCTGCCGAGGCCTGACGCACTCCTCTGGGGCAATGATTAAATGAATGACAGATGAAATGAAATTATAGTGGAGAGTGTTGCTGGAATGAAATTTTGACAGGGAAAACCGGAGTACCCGGAGAAAAACCTGTCTGCCTCCGTTTTGTCCAGCACATATCTCACATGGAGTGACCGGGATTTGAACCACGGACCCAGTGGTGAGAGACCGGCGTGCTGCCGCCTAAGCCACGGAGTCTTCGTTGCATAATGTATTATATATATATATTTTTTATGTGTAACACCTTTCCGCTCGGTTCCTGGATAGTTTTGAGGGAGTGTTTTTGAAAATTGGGGACGGAAGTGGATCGGAATGATCGAGCTGGCAGTGGTGGATCGAACGGAAGTATGCACTGCCCGCTCGATCGATCGAACGGAAGTGTACTAGCTGGCAGTGGTGCAAAACGGAAGTATGCACTGCCCGCTTGATCGATCGAATGGAAGTGTACTAGCTGGCAGTGGTGGAAGGAACGGAAGTATAAGATGCACTGCCAACTCGATCGATCGATCCAGTGGGCAGTGGTAAGACCCAGCTGGCAGTGGTACGAGAAACAACGAGCGCGCGGTGTCGGAAATTGATACCATGACGTACTCTCGACCATGTGGAATGTATATGACATACTGAACGGAAAACGCTCATGCGAACTCTGGTGTCAAGTGATTGAAACAAATGACATGGTACATGTTCGAAGTCTTCGTATCAGTATTTAAATGGTAAAATGCCTTCATATCAAACATTGTAAGT
Source organism: Meconema thalassinum (assembly GCA_946902985.2). NCBI lineage: Eukaryota > Metazoa > Arthropoda > Insecta > Orthoptera > Tettigoniidae > Meconema > Meconema thalassinum. The sequence goes on along the minus strand of OX336388.2, from coordinate 1,735,009,802 downwards.
AGTCGGCATTTCCGGTATTATGTTTCTGCACAATGTCTATTTAAATATTAACCCACATAACGGTAATGCAGTCATCAATATAATAAAATCGTTGTGGTTATACGAGAATTGAGCAAGCCTTCATGAACTATTACTGAATACATTCTCTTTACTCACAGGAGGGCCTATTCATAAGGCATTTTAAACTCAATTTCACGCAGGAACATTATCGAAACAAGCAAAATATAAATGAAACTTAATTCCGTAATGCAGTATTATTGGAACGTGGTAATAAGTCACCATCTTGTGCACAAAATTTGCGTAGTCGAAATAACCGTGGGGTTGGTGCTTATGACTGTGAATCTAGAAATCCTGGGTTCGAATCCCGGACGGGGTAGATATTTTTGCTGCCAGATTATCATCTTAAACGATATATATCATATCAATATGACTCATTTTAACAGAATCCATATGAAATTACGTGTTGGTCTGTGAATCAAGATGACCTGTTTATAAGGAATTTAAGGTTATGACTGGTGTCGCGTCTATTAATCTAGTTGATCAATATCGTATTCTTTATTTAGGCTAGTGCTGGTGGAAGCTACAAATCATCTAATAAAATGAGTTCCGTATTATAAACTACAATATCTGTAAAACACTCCCTTTTACAATAGATTAATATTTGTGCCAATAATAGTATAAAATACCGGTGTATCAACAATTTCACGTGAAATTTCTTCTATGTCAGATGTTACACATAATATGCGACTATGTAAGGCACTTAATTTTTTAATTTATTTATTTACTTAATTATTTTTATTTATTAATTAATTTATGTATTTATTTCTTTTTCTTCTTCTCCTTTTCTTAGTCGTTTGCCCTCCAGGTTGGTGGAACCCACGGACTCAGCGAGGGAACTCACCACTACCGCCTCTACGGGCAGTGTCCTAGAGCTGGGAACATCTAATCGGACTGGATACAACTGGTGAGGTGTGATTGGCACCTCGCCCAGGTGACCTCACCTGCAAAGCGAACAGGGGCCTCATGAGGGAAGGTAATGGATGGTCAGGATGGATAGGCAAGGAAGAGGGAAGGAGGCGGCCGTGGCCTTGAAGAAGGTACCATCCCGGCATTTGCCCGAAGACGAAGTGGGAAACCACGGAAAACCACTTCGAGGATGGCTGAGGTGGGAATCGAACCCCCTCTACTCATTTGGACCACCCGAGGCTGAGTAGACCCCGTTCCAGTCCTCATACCACTTTTCAAATTTCGTGGCAGAGCCGGGAATCGAACCCAGGACCTCCGGGGCGGCAGCTAACCATGCTGAACGCTACGCTACGGAGGCGACTTATGTATGTATTTATTTATTTATTTATTTATTTATTTATTTATTTATTTATTTATTTATTTAATCTCTAGGGTGAGCAACGTTTGTAAGTTGAAATATAAGTTTTCAGTTGCAGAAAATAGAAATGGATAACTGCTTCCTGATGTAGCGGCTAGCATACTTGGCTGTCACCCCAGAGGTCCGGGTTCGATTCCCTGCTCTGAAAAAACTGGTCTGAGGCTGGAAAGGGCTTCACTCAGCCTTATGAGGCAAACCTGAGTAGAGGCTGGTTCGATTCCTACCTCAGAAAACTTGGAAATAGTTTCCCTTGGATTCCCACTTCTATTCCAGGCAAATGCCATGATGGTTCCTACTTAAGACCACGGCCGCTTCCCTCCCAATCTTCGCCTCAATTACAAATATAGATTGGATGCGTGCCTCAGGAGTAATGTTTTCGACTGCTGTTCCCAAGGTTGCAGGATCTAATCCTGGCGCCGTCAGTTGGCATTTGAGGGTGCACAAATGCGAGGAAGCAGTGTCAGTAGATTCACTGGCACGTTAATAATTCTCTACGGGCCAAAATTACGGCACCCCGGCGTCTCTAAAATCCGCAGTAAATAAATAGGACGTAAAACCAATAACTATATTATTATTATTATTATTATGATCATTAATTACAAATATACACAGACACCACAGTAACACAGGATATCAGACACATTCTACACATACCCAAGTATACGGGGCTAAATGACCACGATGTCCCAGCCCCTCAACTGAAACAACAACAACATCAGCATTTGAAGGATGACCAACAGTGTGTTGGCTAGAAACTCGTCCTCCGAGTCCGGTAATATTGTGGATCCATGGTCTTGTGCCCTAACGGGCACATTTTAATAATAATGATAATAATACTAATAACAATTCTTATTATTATTATTATTATTATTATTATTATTATTATTATTATTAACAACAGAAATATTATTCAGTAACAAGTAGTTCCGTGAAGAACAAAAACCTATTTTCATATATCCTACTTATGTTAATTGCCACTATCAAAAAACAAAATTTCAGTTTGATTAATGTAATAGATTCGTAGATATTGAGAACCAACTAAATATTGCGGATGGTCGCCATGTTGGATTTTTATACATGTAGGTCTTAAAGTTATGTATTGTTACACGAAGTGTATTGTCTACGTGTAGTATTCAAACTTCAATCGCATGATTAGGACACAAGAAGTAAAAGCGAGATTTTAAAATTTCGCACAGCTGCCATCTTGTCGTTATGGAAACAATTGAAATAAATTAGATGCCAATGGATTAACATTTGTATAAGGATTTACTGTACCACGTTTCACTGCACTCGGATGGTTAAATTGCGAGAAATGTCCATTTCAATATTTATATTTCGCATAGCTGCCATGTTGAATTTGTGATCACCAGGTTATTGGAAGTCCTATAGGTGAACTTATGTTCATAGCCCCTATGAAAATAAAATAAAATCAGTTTGATTGCTGTAATAGATTCGTAGATATTGAGAACCGTCTGAATATTTCGGATGGTCGCCATGTGGATTGTTATATGTGTAGGCCAAAGAGTCATGTACCATTAAATGAAAATTATTGCGTAGGTTCATTATTCAATCTTTCATTTCGATCGCATAATTACGACACAAGAAATAAAAACTTAATATTAAAATTCGCACAGCCACCATCTAGAGGTTATGTAAACAATTGAACTAAATTAGATACCAGTGCATTACAATGTGTATAAGTATTTCCTGTACCTGATTTCATTGGGTTTGGAACATTAAATCGCGAGAAAGGACTATTTAAAATTTTCAAATTCGCTTGGCCGCCATGTTTGTTTTGTAGTTAACCGGTTTTTGAAAGTCTTATAGATGGACTTCCAGTAGTGCCCTTTATCTCCGTACAAACGTTCAGGGAGATACCGGTAATAGTTTCGGAGATATTGAATGCTGGTGAAATATTTCGCACAGCCGCCATGTTGGATTGGTGAGACGTAACAAAATTTGAAGCGCACGGTCGGGGTTGTCCGGTATAGTGCTATGAACTTACCGAGTTTCATTGAAATCGCTCCAGCCGTTTATGTCGTAATATGGGGGGGGGGCACAAATGAATCACACAGTGATCTCATAAGCCTATTTTGTTTTTCATAAATGAAAATAGTCTAAAAATTTGAATAATAATGGTACTGATAATAATTACATTAAAGTAGAATCTGGAACTCTCAGCTTTAAATTGCCGTGAGACCATTTCAGTTTCTGCGTGGTGAGCTGGCCAGCTAACTGTATGGTTCATTGTGGTTACGTTAGAAGATAACCTACTTGAGCAATCTCTTCATATCGTTCCCACCTCTGAAACTGGGTCAGCCAGACTTTGTCTGAACCACTACTTCTCCACAAAATTGAGGATTATACATTACACTTCTCGATACAAATTCAGATAAGCGGATCTGTTCTATTTAACAAGAAACTCAGCACGGTTTGTCTTTCCCCGCTGTTTGTAATGGAGGCGGTAACTCACGCAAACAGCAAGTTAAACCAGGAGCTAAAACGAAGGAAGGGACTTTTCAAGATTAACCAATGAATGCTTGTTGTTGTTGTTGTTGTCTTTGCTTTAATCAGGTGAATGAGATACCGTGGTGATCGGATGCTACCCCACGACCTTAAACCGTGCAATGTGACTGTAATGGGGTGCTGCAGGTAGTGCAGTAATCAGTGGTTGTAATCCCGGTGCTGATAGCGGCCATTCTGCTAGTGGTTCTCCCTCGGTGTTTCACATCCCCTTCAGGTAAATGCTGAGATGGTACCTTAATTCTAGTCTCGGAGCACCTAACCCAATCACTTTCTCTAATTACAATTGCACACACTATTACCGTCGTCACTGAAATATAGATTACCCAATAAATTCAACTGACATCTGAGTACAAGAGGCTGCTGACTATGATGTTCCTAGCCTCTAAAGTGACTTAACTACTACTACAACAACAACAGCGTCGTTATCAGCTCGAAGTTGTGTGTGCTGTGTTGACATTAATTTTAATACACAGAAATGTATTTTCCATCATATAAAAACTGATTCTTAATTGATCACGTAATAATATGGTTGGAGTAACTACAAATGGAGAAACATCCCATTATAAGTTTACCTGAGGTCCCGGATCGATTTTTGGTAAAAAAAAAGTCAACCCCTGGCACTATACAGCCCATGAAGGGCCTAGGCCGACCAAGCGACCGCTGTCCAGCCATTTGGCCTGCAGATATTGGGGTGACGCGTGATCAGCGCATCGGGTCCCCTTGGCCTTTAATCTTGGTTTTCGTGATCGGGGCGCTGCCTCACTGTAAGACAGCTATTCAATTGCCCTCAGGAGGCTGAGTGCACCCCGTTCCAACCCTCACGTCAGTTTTAAAATCCCTGACGGAGCCGGGACTCGAACCCGGGGCCTCCGGCTGAGAGGCAGGCGCGCTACCCCAACACCACGGTTAGTAGTACGACTGAATAGAGTTCAATGTCTATTACATTTATAGAGACTGTCATTTATATCATGTTCCCAGGAAGCTATTTATCAATACATTAATCTTTTTTCAATCATTCAATTTTCATCTAAAGCGAATGTATCACCCTGCAACCCAAGAGGGAAGATTCTCAGCTGAATATACATTTTATTTGGGTATAATAATAATAACACCCTGTGGTGTTGGGGTAGTGCACCTGGCTCTAAGCCGGAGGCCCCGAGTTCAATCCCGGCTCCGTCAGAGATTTTAGAAACTGACGTGAGGGTTAGAACGGGGTGTACTCAGCCTCGTGAGGACCATTGAGTAGATGTTTGCCAGAGAGGCAGCACCCGGTCACGAAAACCAAGATTAACGGCCGAGGGAACCCGATGCGACGCCTACCACGCGTCAGGGCAGTGACCGGGCAGTGGTCGCTTGGTAGGTCTGAGCCTTACATGGGCTCTAGTGCCAAGGTTAATTTTCTATAATAATATATCACTAGAAGACCCGTGCTGCTCCGCAGCATTCACTTCAACAATCCTACAGCACTTCTGTCCATATGCCATTTGCATGTCTTCATGCTAGGGACCTGAACAGACAATTACGGTCCCGTCGCTTTTGGGTAAATGATGAAGCAGACTTAGGAGATCAAATGTGTGGCTGTCTGCCTATCCTCTGTGTGTGTGTTCCACTATTTACCCAGGGTAAGCTTAAAAGACTCACGGACGTCAGGTTCCAGACGCAATTTTGAAAATCCGAGATGAACAGCTAACTCCAAGCACATAAGCTATACTCTTCTCTGAAATATTAACTCGACACGACTCGACAGTTTGATGCTGGCTGAAGCTAGGGTGATAGGTCGCTCGCAAGCTCGTAAACTCACTCTCAAGCTAGTAATTTCAATGTCCACTGAATGGAGATTGCTTGAAGAAATGAAAACGTAAAAACACTTACAGTGGTCGATGTGGGAGACGTCGCGGACTTTCTTGCAGAACTTTTCATGCTGAACAATTCTAGAGTACATCGATATTTTTAACGGTTTACGCAGCGTAAGCTTAAAAGACACATGGACGTTAGGTTTTTCTTCAACTCGTTTCACTGAAATCGTAACTTCTCGGCTTCTTTTGGTCATAAATACATGTTTTTCTACCTAATCCTTCATCGAGAAATCCTTTACAGAATGGTGAAAACCGCATCAAAATCAATCAAGTTGCTCTCGAGATTACCTGTTACATCCAAGAATTGGGAACTTGGTTTTATACTAAGTAGATAGAGATATCCACACAATTTAAGGCTACGGCGGTACAATTCGGTCTTCTGTCTACTTATGATACCAATGGTATAAATTTAAAATAAAAGATTGGTCGCTTCTATTTGAATTTAGAGATGAAACTCTTGAGTAACATATAGATGTGTGCAAATTAATAGAATTAAATAAAATAATCTTAATTAATCATAATGTCTTTATTCAAAATCATTTTATTGACCAACTTCTTTTGTTGTCCTACTTAGTAGTGTTTCCTCTCCCGTGGAGTTACACCTTTTCCCATAAGGAATTGCGTCTAGAAACTTTCAGATTATTGTATTCCGAGGGTTATCTGAGCTGGGTCCGTTTTCAATTTTTCATTGACTTTAGAATTTAAGTCAGGTGATTTCAATACATAGTTCATGAATCTTTGAATAGTTCAATAGCGTTCATCATTTAAAAGACCTTAAATCCCTCTGCTCTAAATTCACACGTAAAGTAGAGTGAAGTAATAAAACGGTAACGTGTGGCATTTTGCATTTGCAAGGCTCCTCTGTTAGTGGAAATTCTAAAAAAGCATTTTAATTTGAGTTTCTTAAATGAAAATATAATTAGGAGTCTTGGTTAAGCATTGGAAGTAATTTCATCGCCTTGTAAACATACTTAGTGCATTAAATCGTGAAAAGTAAAAATGGAATTTTGGAAAACTGACATCGACTCTAAAAATTTGCACACCTCTGTAAAGACAGCTATCGCCTCCACCACTACAGATAGAATAGTAAGTAAAGGCGATTGATGAGAAATGAAAAGATAACTCACACAGGAGGAATTAATATTTAATAAGCTGTAAATTTGATTGAGTATGTCTTAGTTATAGAACTGAGGCAATGAAAGAACAGGATGTAGGATAGTAATCACCGATGTAGGACAATAGCACTTTTTTACCATAACCACAGGACAGTTATCGTATTAGGGATACGGACGTCCTTGTATAATTCGTATTTAATCTGTGCCCCGTTTGCTGAAGTCTGTGCTCTTCCGCAACAATCGTTTCAACATTCTAATAGTACTTCCTTCCATACGACATTTGCTGTTTGCTTGCCTTTTGGTTCTTTTTGAACTTTGACGTCATGAAATGATTTTGCTCGCGATAGTGCGACATAGAGTTGTCCGTGGCTAAACACAGTTTTAGGTAAATAAATGCCTACTTGATCTAGTGTTTGACCTTGAGCTTTATTGATAGTTACACAAAAATTGAAACGTACTGGAAGCTGCCTCCTTTTGAAGGAAAATGGCATAGAAGTATCTGATGGCGTAAGGTCAAGGCGAGGAAGTAGGACATTGTTTCGTACATTTGAGGATATTCACCGTTACCAATTTGTATCAAGAAGTTTGCAAAGTCACGTTGATCTGTATCCGCTCGCATATTTTTGTTGAGTTTAAAAATTTTGAATAATGGCAACAAAGGACAGAATGATAATTGTTCCTCCGAAAGGCACGTCGTTATTCATGATGTCCTTGAGCAGCCGATTTACACACTTCAACGCGGGCTTATTAGGCATAGGGGCTTCCCAGATGATAAGTTTGCTGAACGAATATCAAAATCTTCCTTGCTGTTAAGTTTTATTCCTGATACAGAACTTTCATGTAAATGTAGAGGTAACTTGAACTGGGTGTGTACAGTGCGTCCCTGAGGTAGTAACATTGCTGCAATACCAGTCCATGCAACAGAAACTACATTTAACCCCAAATTTGTGCAACTGTGAATCAAGCATTGGTAAAGAAATGTTTCCCGGTGCCCCTTGGACCATCAATGAAATATGCATTACTCATCCTTTCATTGTTGTTTTGTACTAACCCCAAAATTTCTGTAATTATAGCCGTTTGGTTTTCATTTGCTTGGTTTATCATCTGACTTAATTGATCCTCATTAAGTTTTGGAAAATTCATTGGTAAATTTGTCTGAGGGAAATTATCAATAATAGCTGGCAATTCGAGAGAAGTAGTGGGAAGACCATGGAACTTTAATGTATTAGAAATATGTATAAGAGTGAACTGATATGCATTGTTAGGTTCGTGAAACTGCAGATAATAATAATATCGTATGGCCTCGGGTGCCTGGTGCAAGCTTTGTTAATTGACACCCAGAGGGTAGCTTGCATGTCGAATTTCGTCATTCCTTTGAACGCTATGAAAGTCAAGGAGGTTAGATATCTAAACTCCTTGACACTACAGCGCTTTCAAGTAGAGAAAGGAGGAACTTTGTGTTGGCGGAAAATCCCGAGATTATTTTTCCATTGAACACGGCCTACTGAATTCAATGGGTTCTTTAACATGCCAACAACGTATGACATGAGTGTCGTGATTTTTGTCGCCTTCAAAAATCACTTACCATGGTCAGGGGCGAACCTGCAATCTTGGGGATGGTAGTCCGACACTATAACCACTCACCCACCGTGGCAAGGTAATCTTCTGATAATGAATTCTTGAAAATGTCCCATAACTGTCTTACATTTGAAGGGGTCTGAAGGATACATATGTAAGAAAACAGTTATCGTAACCGAGAAGGCATCTGAAATCGTGACGATTCAGACAAACAACGTTGCCATTCAGAATCATCAATCAGCAAACCTCGCCCCTTAGCTGTTTCTTTAAAAGTAGAATAGACAACGGCTTTGTATGTTCGTAGATCCTGGAAGCTGGTAGCACCTATGACGTGAAGCAATAACAGGCTAAATAATACCTTTCTGTTTTTGTAGGTGAAACATTATATATTCTGCCTATAGTTTTTGAAACTTTTTTTCTTTTTTTGCCACTGGCAGTTGCTCTTACTGGTGTTTCAGGATATATATACGGTCTTCTGGCTTGCGATTCAAGTTCTGCTTTTTTGTATGGATACATGCGGCCATTAGCGCCCGAGTGGACCAGGTGGAAATTAACGATATCATGCGTGGATACATGCGACATTAGCGCCCGAGTGGAGAAGGTAGAAGTTAACGATATCATGACGTAATTAAGGAACTGATCGCCCTATACTGTACCAGTGAATGCTATCTATATATTTAAAACACTAAGGCGATTTTTGTTACCACGAGATTGAGAGGACGACAGAACCGATTTACTTCGTAGAACACTCTAACGTAAGCTCTTGGCCAGTAGATTTTCAGAGTGTCTATAAAATAAACTAATATATTACGGTATATTTTTAAATAAATATAGAAAATATCAGAATTCTTTTCCCTCACGCATGCGCACAATCTGCCTGGGCTCATGACAAAATGGCGGTGAGAAGTCCATTTAAATGTAAGTTATTTAATAAGCTTCCATGTAATTGAAAACATACATTAACCAAGATCTGACAATAAAATATAATAACAGTATGAACATATACGAATTTGCAATATTGATTTTATTGATAATGAATTGGATTATTTTCTTCAGATACCGGCTTTTGATACTCTTTAGATACTTCTTATCTTTCTTTCTTCAATGATGGTAGCAGTTTTTATCTAGGTTGTGGCGTTTGGTAGATGTAAATCGTTTCTAAGGTCTTCAACAAAGAATAGTTCTATTATACTCTTTGATAATAACAACGAGTTATAACTATACTCATACATTTAGGAGAAAGTAGGCTATATGTTCTTTACTGAACATCTTGTTTCGTACATAATCTAATTCGGACAACAAATATGACTATTTACAACGAAAATTAAGAAATGAATGTTCAATACGAATACATTTTTTTTTTGCAGAACATAAAATCAGTTAGTTATCCTGTTTCGAGTTCTGGCAGATTCCAGAACAGAAAATCATCCTTGTGTCAGCTTCCAGAGAGCTGACATTTGAAGACGATATGTTGGAAAAAACTTTTCTTTCATCACTGAACCCTCCGGCGATAACTAGTTCAACTTCCTTTATCTTGACTGCACTGAGATGTTTTGCGACGAACTCGATCAGGTTGACCTTATTTTCTTCCAAGGACAGAAAGTCTTTCCAGTTTTGTGGCAAGGGCACGTTTCCATCGTCTATCACGCGACGCACTGGGGCAGTATTCATGGAGCGCCTAGCAAGGGTTGTGGACTTGACTGATTTGGATCTGTACCTAGAGAAAAAAAATGTAATTTGAATAATAATAATAATAATAATAATAATAATAATAATAATAATAATAATAATAATAATGTAAAACACCTACCGCCGGAAACAATGTCTATTCTTGAATATACAGAAGTGTAGGAACTTATATGTCTTTCCACTGCCATGGCATAGTCTCCAAACGTAACACATTTTGCTGGCTTCTGCAGTGCATTTATCATTGCCATGCCATCAATGAGTAAATGTGAAGATTCTCTCTTCAGAACTATATTATCAGGGCAGTCAATGTCCTTAGTTAGAGACTTCTTAAATCTCCATCCATGTTTGTCAGGGATGTAGGACGGGCCATGAGCTCATGTAATAACATTTCTTGAAGATCAATTTCCCTCCCGGCCTCGTAAGCCATTACTATTTTTAGAGAACGCTCCTGTCAATACTCAGCACTGTTGTGTGCGTAGTTTTCTTCGTCGAAACTTTCGGCAAGTCGTTCAGTGTGAGAGGGCGATTCTTAGAAATGGGCAAATGGATGCTCGCTTGCGGTTTCCCCGTGTCTTCAGATGACACAAGGCGTTCGGAGACGAACTTATTTACTTGTCCAAGCCCCAGTTCTCGTGCGCGTAGCAATGTCCTTAGTTGCTACATTGTGAATATTTGAGAGATCAGCATTGTCTTTTGAGAGAACTTTAAAAAAATTCAAAGTGGACAAGAGTTTTTCTTCGTCCGAGTTGTCTCGCCGTCTCCTACCAGGAAAGACAGATTGTTCTTTATATGAGCAGCCTTCTGTTCCTACCCCGAACATTTCAAACGCGGAATTAGTAATATCGCTCCTCCAGTGAAATGATAAGGCCCAACGTTGCAGAGCAGACTCTTCCGGCGTGATTCCAACTAATCCGCCGGCTTTCTTAGAAGTGCCCACTATCCATTTCTGTGCATGATCCGCGTCAACTTGACAAAATTTTCCGTTGCTCCGTTGGACCCCGAAGTCTCCCTTCCAGAATGCCATCTCGACTTCTTCAGGGAGCTGATGCATTTCACCTATATTGAACCCTTAATAAGCTACGCATATTAATGATTCTAATTATTCATTTCATTATATTCTGATTTTACTGCCAGAATCATACAGGAAGGCCAGACTGGATTGCGAAATGTCAAGCTTATGTGGAGACAGTACGTTTGAACGTGCCCAGTCCTGAAACAAAGGAGTGACGAGATCGGAATGTTTGACAGACACTTTATCAGACAAAGGTGTGTTGGGGTCCTGACTCATTTCAGACCGTAATTTCTTTGTCACCCTAGCGTTACGAGTAAGATAGTTGCTGGATGAGAGAGACGAGAGGAACTTTCAACCAATCATAGGACAGAGGCTTCTGTTCTAAACTGCGATATTGACGTCATGAACTACCAATCAGAGAGGGTCACCAATTTTAGCGCCAAGGGAGCGTCTGACGCCGGCTTGAAGTTGAAAGCGGGAAAGATTGGATTAACGAAATCTATGATCGATTCCAGAGCACGATAGCCCCATTTTGACCTGTATAATTTTTCAAACTGTTTGATACCTGTTGCATGCCAATAGTCGCATTATTATAGAAGTTAGTGATAGATTTCCCTCTCCCTCCGTCCTTTTGCCAAATTCACATAAATACTGTCGTCTGAGTGACGAGGTTGTTGATTCTTGGTGACACCGTGAGGTGATCACTTATTCTTTTCCATACCGCGAAGATATACTGTGTTAAATTTATCAGAGATAGGGTCATCATTGAAAACATTATAATAAAGTTGTGTGCGCACAGCTGAGTGTGAAATTTGTGTATCGGTAAGATTTTAGTAGTCTCCCACGACTACAACTATTAGGGAAAGTCTACGTTTAATTTTGCACTAGACAAATGGTGAATAAAGTAACTATTGGCAAAATTTAGATAGAAAATTACGTGTGACTATAAATAACATTTTATTTTTTTATTTTTATTCAACGTCAAGATGGAACTCCAGACCCAGAGGAAGACATCGAACCAACGTTTCTACGGCTCCATGTGGTCTGAGATGAGCTAAACACCTTGGAGAGAGAATGTCAGGCGATGTTCGATGAGACGACGCAGAAAGAGGAATAAGTACTAAATAATTTAATTATTTGACAAACTGGTTATGGTTTTGTGGGAACATATTATTTTGTGTAAATATTTTATTTTATTTTTTGTCTTCGTGTTTTATTGTAGTTGGTTTGTGGTACTGACACACTTTAGTTTAGTTCATGAGCAACGTGGCATGTATTCTATCTGTATGAAGATTATTTTTTTGTTGATGTCAAGTACACGGGGCAAGCGTACTCGAGTGCGCTTCGCTACCGTAAAATGCGCGGCTAAGCGACACAAATTGGGAACCGATATCATAACAGAAGCGAAACTGAATTAACTAGAGTAGATAATAGAATTGGTGGGAAATCTTTTTATTGTATAGATTTTTATTGTTACACAGGCTTGTGTGTTAATTGCCGTTTGTTGCATTTTTGTTAAGTGAGGGGTCATATGCCCAATGACTTTATTTGTTGATGAAGTTTCCCTTTTAGTGTCTTGGTACACAAAATCTATGATATTTGATTGGAGTGTCGGCCCGTGGTAGATTTGTGTTGTGTTCTGCCCTAAATGCTTTGTTGAGTCTGCAAATATGTGTTTTATGGGATAGGAGTTTTCGGGAACCCTGGTTTCTGTCTGAAGTTTTGGCCAGGTTAAGCATTTAATCCTTGCGAGGAAAATGTTGGAATCCCCTTCTACGATGTCTTGCAATTCTTTGGAATTGACAAGAAGTGTGTGAATTTATGTGTCGCGATTAACAGGTGGCGGAACGGGACTGTCTAGTCTCTTGTTATAAATAGCATGACTCAAAGCTTCGACAAGGAGGGCTGGTTTTGAACACAGACGCTAATGAGTGGTAAGTGAAGGTATTTCTACCCGGCGCACTCCATCAGATAAGGAGCAAGCTGTGCTCATTAGTATTCACGGCCCAGGTCTCCGTTCTTCGTAAATGTTTATCTTATATTAAAATAAAGCCTGTTTAATGATAAAAGAATTGTAATCGGTAAATGGGTGCTGTTCGCGTTTTGATTGATCGAGTCCCAGCGTGTTAGCTTATTCATGCTTTTATTTCATGTAAATATCATCGGATTTTAGGCATCTTATTTCTTGTTTAATTATTGTCATGTTCTTTGACCTCGGGTGGTCTCGATGTTCGGCCACGTTGTTGTCATGTATATGTTGAGCAATTGAGCCATTGGGCAAGCTTCTGTTTTGCTGGGAGTTTCCTGACTCACTGCGATCTCGATGGAGATCAATTAGTTTATAAATTTTAAATGGTTGCGTGTGTCAGTAAAATTTTAATTGTTGGTAAGATATTCTTCGAGTGTGTCCCATAAAGCCATAATAATGGTTTGCAGTATGGGGGTTTGCAAGCATATTGGCTGTTCCATCTGTGAGCAAATCTCCATCAAAAGTACTTATTTCTTCTCTAGCGTAGTTATACGCGCGCATACATATTAATCAGACAAGTGGATTTTGATCCACAATTTTATTTCTTTGGAGTGGACCTTTCTAGGCCACTCAGATCTGTGTAAATTATTGTACTGTGGGAGTAAAGTTCAGGGTGGACTTTGTTTATATTATTTTTTATGTTTTGTTGTTTTTATTCAGTTATTAAATGGTGGTAATTTTATTTGTTTTTCACTCATTTCTTAGTTTATAGTTTTGCATATGGTCCTTGTATTTGTAAGCAGCCGTCTGGTATTTGAGCTCTTGTGAAAGCATATCCGGACTGAACGCTCCCCGAAGTTTGATTCTCGTATATACGACGCTGTTATATACAAGGGCACATAGGCAACGCTGGCATTACCCAACGTGGGGCATTTCACTGTTTTAGGCTTTTCTAGCGCATTTTTTTGATAAACTGACACGCCACAAGTGGAGGCAGAATGTGACAGTATTTGAATCACCGAATGTGATAATTTTATGTAACGTAGTTATGGCGAAGGTATTACCGCCAAGTGAGTGAATTATACAGTAAGATCAGGAGTTGCAAATGTAAAATACAGTACACGTTTTTATTTCTTGCATTTTTTGTAAGACAATATCGTGAGACTGGGCGCCCATATTATTGATAAAAATTAGCTTTGCATAGAAAGACAACTCCATGAATGTAATAGGAAGGCGTGTAGCTTTTCCAAGGCAATTAATACTTGATTAATTAGTCTGTTCTTGTAGCGTTTTGTAAGGCTAGCATTTAATAACTGAATGTGTGGGTTAAGTTTTAAATTATGTAAAATGAAGGATACTCAGGGATGCTATTGGATTAATGGGATTGTGTTTATAAATTTAAACGAACTGAGTATGTGTAAATTGATATAAATGTGTGTTAATATGTATGCACGTATCGGAGAACATCGCCAATTGGCATTTTCTCTATTTTCTCAAGCGTATTGTGGTGATGGCTTCTTTAGACGAAATAAGACAGGTTGTAGAGAGCGCTGCGGCACGCACTCAGCAGCAAATGGTGTTGTTACGGCAGGAGATGACGGCTGAATTTAAGGCACAAATGGACAGTAGCAGGGCTGAACAATCAGCGGAATTAATAGCACAGAGTGAAACATTTAAGGCACAAATAGACAGTAGCAGGGCTGAACAATCAGCGGAATTAATAGCACAGAGTGAAACATTTAAGGCACAAATAGACAGTAGTAGGGTTGAACAGTCAGCGGTGATCAAAGCCCAAATTAATGAATCTATTGGCACACAATTAGCGCTTCAAAATGATAGTATTAATACACAATTAGCTCTACAGAATGATAATATTAGTTCTCAGTTGACACAACAAAGTGAATCAATAAACTCTCAACTAGACGCGCAAAACAGTCGTAACACTGAGCAACTCGATAATGTAGTGGTTGAAATGAAAGAACATACAAGGAAACAGCTTATACTACTCGCCTTAGATGTAAGTAAGAACAATGAGAAGCAGGTTAAACAGATAAAACAACTTGAGGACCAGTTTAACGCTAAACTTAATAACTTAGACGATACAGTTCTGGCAAAATTGGCACAGATTGAATTGGCATGCACAACTAAAAATAGCGAAATTATAACTGCACAGGACAGGTTACAAAACAGATTTAATAAAGTGGAGAAAATAACCGTAGTTATACAGGAACAGATAAAGGCGGTAGATGAAAACGTGACCGGCCTTATAAAAGACATAGACCGTCTCGAAAACCAATCAACAGATCGCTGGAAAAATGCAGAAGTAGACCGGGAGGGATTAAAAGCCACTATTGAAGAAAACAATGTACGCGTGGAGGATCGCTTGGAACGGATCGAAGTGAGCCAGGACACTAATAATCTGAAGATTGAAAACGTTAGAAAGGATTGGCAAAAATTATATAAGGACTCCAAGGAAGAAAGGTTGGCGGTAATTAAGAAGCTGGGGGAGAACCACACACGGATACAGACGTTAGAAGATGAGATAAAAGCAAAATTTAAAGAACAAGGTGACAGGCTGATAAAAGCAGAATTATTTTCTATGGAACATAATGCAGGGTCATTAGGCGTGAAGGGGAGAGATGGAGACAGAGATAGCCCCGGGGCGACTCATTCAACTGGTAGTCAGGTTGACACGGAAAGTCCACTTGCTCGGAACACGGAAGAATTTCGTAATCACATAGGGGGAAGTTCTACACCCCATGACGGTAATCAGCACCCTCAACTTGTACAAATCATCCGTTCTAATGAATTCAAACCGGCTAAGTTTATGGAAAATTCTGGAGTCACACCCAAGGCATTCTTGCGGGAAGTCGAACATTATTATAATGATAATGATATAGCTCCCGCCCGGCAACTGCGCATGATGGAAAAATTTTTAACTGGAAATGTTTTAACGTGGTACTTGAGCTTCAAATACACGTTTGAAAGCGTAGATGCATTCAAGCATGCTTTCCTTCGAAAATATTGGTCGTCTTCATATCAACAGGGGTTAAGAATGGAATTGTACTCCAGAAAGTACCAATCTACTCAGCAAACTAAGTATTCAGATTTTTTTTCATCACAGCTCCTTAAATTTAAAGATCTGGATAATCCTTTAAGTGAGGCCGAGCTAGTCATGACTATCGGACGGCAGCTTCCCGTTAACGTTCAGCAGGTATTGGTCGCAGCTAACGTTTCAGAAGCGGTACATGCTGAACAGATCCTGCGCCAGATAGATGAAACCACGTCCCACTTACACAATAGAGTTGGAAGACAGGTCGAAATGGTAAATACAGCCGAGGTGATTAAGCCGAGCCAGATAAACACAAGATCCCAGGCTACCAATACAAATACAAACATTTCAACACCCGTGAGAGGTCAGGATGATGTCGAGAAAAGACAGCGCCAACATTACGATAACAACCGTAATAACAACAGACAGTTCCAAGGACAGAATAGATTCCAACAACGAGGATTTCAACAATGGAGGGACAATCGGAGACAAGATGTACCATACAGGAGATGGGGAGATCGGAATGAAAATCAGAGATGGCAAGACCGCAGATTTCAGCATCGTGAGGACTCTAGAAGCTACCGAGACGACTGGAACGATAGGCATGCTAAATCGCAGAAATACTTAGAGGAAATTCATGCTAATGAGGGAAATGAACAAGGACGTTGGAAACAGGCAATTGACAAGCGGAAAAATCCCGACACCTACAATGAGGAAGGCAGAACAAATCAAGGGTTTGAAGCCATGCACATAGAGACGCAGAGATACTTGGATCAGCTGCATGAAGAACAAGCAAATAGCGAAGCCAGCAAGGAAGATGAACAAAGATTAGCGGCACGGGGCATTAGAGAACGCAGCCCGGTGGGGAAGAGAAACACCGGTGCGATCCGAAAAACTGGTCACTACAAAAGGAAGAAGATGGCAACACGCGGGAGAGAGGAAGAGGATGGCAGCATGGAGGAGTGAAAACCGTTCAGCATCGTGAGGAATCTTGGAAGTAATGCAGAGAATTAAGTACGTGATCGGCCAACATCATGCAAGTAAACGGGGGGCAAGCAGAAGCCAGCACGACATCGAGGAAGTGATTAGCGTCTGGCCTGTTTACATCTTGAAGCAAGCAGAGTTGACAGGTATGTCGACAGACGAGCAACAGAGAGGGGAATAGTCTTTAAGCAACAAATAGCCCCAGGCGAAGCGCTGGGCAAGTGAGCAGCAGACTGGTACTGTCCTAATGAATGGGCGAGAATGTAAACATTGGAACGAGGAAAACACTTGTCAACTAGCAGAGGCGGACTGACTGAGCACTTTGAAGGGAGGCTAACCCAGTATCTGCACCATGTGACTTAGGGAAGAAAAATCGACTTTATCTCTAAGTTCGATTTTTCCCAACTAAGGGAGTTGTGAACCCTTAATAAGCTACGCATATTAATGATTCTAATTATTCATTTCATTATATTCTGATTTTACTGCCAGAATCATACAGGAAGGCCAGACTGGATTGCGAAATGTCAAGCTTATGTGGAGACAGTACGTTTGAACGTGCCCAGTCCTGAAACAAAGGAGTGACGAGATCGGAATGTTTGACAGACACTTTATCAGACAAAGGTGTGTTGGGGTCCTGACTCATTTCAGACCGTAATTTCTTTGTCACCCTAGCGTTACGAGTAAGATAGTTGCTGGATGAGAGAGACGAGAGGAACTTTCAACCAATCATAGGACAGAGGCTTCTGTTCTAAACTGCGATATTGACGTCATGAACTACCAATCAGAGAGGGTCACCAATTTTAGCGCCAAGGGAGCGTCTGACGCCGGCTTGAAGTTGAAAGCGGGAAAGATTGGATTAACGAAATCTATGATCGATTCCAGAGCACGATAGCCCCATTGTGACCTGTATAATTTTTCAAACTGTTTGATACCTGTTGCATGCCAATAGTCGCATTATTATAGAAGTTAGTGATAGATTTCCCTCTCCCTCCGTCCTTTTGCCAAATTCACATAAATACTGTCGTCTGAGTGACGAGGTTGTTGATTCTTGGTGACACCGTGAGGTGATCACTTATTCTTTTCCATACCGTGAAGATATACTGTGTTAAATTTATCAGAGATAGGGTCATCATTGAAAACATTATAATAAAGTTGTGTGCGCACAGCTGAGTGTGAAATTTGTGTATCGGTAAGATTTTAGTAGTCTCCCACGACTACAACTATTAGGGAAAGTCTACGTTTAATTTTGCACTAGACAAATGGTGAATAAAGTAACTATTGGCAAAATTTAGATAGAAAATTACGTGTGACTATAAATAACATTTTATTTTTTTATTTTTATTCAACGTCAAGATGGAACTCCAGATCCAGAGGAAGACATCGAACCAACGTTTCTACGGCTCCATGTGGTCTGAGATGAGCTAAACACCTTGGAGAGAGAATGTCAGGCGATGTTCGATGAGACGACGCAGAAAGAGGAATAAGTACTAAATAATTTAATTATTTGACAAACTGGTTATGGTTTTGTGGGAACATATTATTTTGTGTAAATATTTTATTTTATTTTTTGTCTTCGTGTTTTATTGTAGTTGGTTTGTGGTACTGACACACTTTAGTTTAGTTCATGAGCAACGTGGCATGTATTCTATCTGTATGAAGATTATTTTTTTGTTGATGTCAAGTACACGGGGCAAGCGTACTCGAGTGCGCTTCGCTACCGTAAAATGCGCGGCTAAGCGACACAAATTGGGAACCGATATCATAACAGAAGCGAAACTGAATTAACTAGAGTAGATAATAGAATTGGTGGGAAATCTTTTTATTGTATAGATTTTTATTGTTACACAGGCTTGTGTGTTAATTGCCGTTTGTTGCATTTTTGTTAAGTGAGGGGTCATATGCCCAATGACTTTATTTGTTGATGAAGTTTCCCTTTTAGTGTCTTGGTACACAAAATCTATGATATTTGATTGGAGTGTCGGCCCGTGGTAGATTTGTGTTGTGTTCTGCCCTAAATGCTTTGTTGAGTCTGCAAATATGTGTTTTATGGGATAGGAGTTTTCGGGAACCCTGGTTTCTGTCTGAAGTTTTGGCCAGGTTAAGCATTTAATCCTTGCGAGGAAAATGTTGGAATCCCCTTCTACGATGTCTTGCAATTCTTTGGAATTGACAAGAAGTGTGTGAATTTATGTGTCGCGATTAACAGGTGGCGGAACGGGACTGTCTAGTCTCTTGTTATAAATAGCATGACTCAAAGCTTCGACAAGGAGGGCTGGTTTTGAACACAGACGCTAATGAGTGGTAAGTGAAGGTATTTCTACCCGGCGCACTCCATCAGATAAGGAGCAAGCTGTGCTCATTAGTATTCACGGCCCAGGTCTCCGTTCTTCGTAAATGTTTATCTTATATTAAAATAAAGCCTGTTTAATGATAAAAGAATTGTAATCGGTAAATGGGTGCTGTTCGCGTTTTGATTGATCGAGTCCCAGCGTGTTAGCTTATTCATGCTTTTATTTCATGTAAATATCATCGGATTTTAGGCATCTTATTTCTTGTTTAATTATTGTCAGGTTCTTTGACCTCGGGTGGTCTCGATGTTCGGCCACGTTGTTGTCATGTATATGTTGAGCAATTGAGCCATTGGGCAAGCTTCTGTTTTGCTGGGAGTTTCCTGACTCACTGCGATCTCGATGGAGATCAATTAGTTTATAAATTTTAAATGGTTGCGTGTGTCAGTAAAATTTTAATTGTTGGTAAGATATTCTTCGAGTGTGTCCCATAAAGCCATAATAATGGTTTGCAGTATGGGGGTTTGCAAGCATATTGGCTGTTCCATCTGTGAGCAAATCTCCATCAAAAGTACTTATTTCTTCTCTAGCGTAGTTATACGCGCGCATACATATTAATCAGACAAGTGGATTTTGATCCACAATTTTATTTCTTTGGAGTGGACCTTTCTAGGCCACTCAGATCTGTGTAAATTATTGTACTGTGGGAGTAAAGTTCAGGGTGGACTTTGTTTATATTATTTTTTATGTTTTGTTGTTTTTATTCAGTTATTAAATGGTGGTAATTTTATTTGTTTTTCACTCATTTCTTAGTTTATAGTTTTGCATATGGTCCTTGTATTTGTAAGCAGCCGTCTGGTATTTGAGCTCTTGTGAAAGCATATCCGGACTGAACGCTCCCCGAAGTTTGATTCTCGTATATACGACGCTGTTATATACAAGGGCACAATATACACTGCCAAGGACTTAGTGTAATTGGTGTGGTCGTATCGTGCAGTAAAAGGAAGCATCTCCTTAAGAGCAGTCAAATACATGTCCCAATTTCCAGAACGTATCCCCCTTGTAAATTTGAGTAGTGTCGAAACCAACTCGATCGTGATTCCTCGGAAACAAGGTCTTTGATTTTTTTCCGGGTTTCTTGTAGGAGTAAATGCTCAATAGCTGTTTCTGCATCATAGGGGAGGTTTTCAAAAATATCGCAGCTCTTCTTATTAGCCAGCATATCCAGTAAAATGCGCCATAAAGCCTGGAACATAAGTTTGTGAATACGAAGACCTTGACTATATGCCCTTCCATCAAGAACTCCAGCGGCTGATCCCTCGCTAAGACTCTGCTTTCCACCCAGATCTCACTAATACCACTTCCTGCCATATGCTGTCCTATGGTTTTCAGAAAATTAAGTGCAAGGTGTAAACCTCCCATCTTCAAATCAACCCGATTTGAACAGAAATAGTAGTTATGGTATCAGTAGTACACACATCAAAAAAAGTTTTGCATCACCTCGGTTCCCAGATCTCCGGCATATAGACGTTGACTGTGTATATTGTATCCATGATACAGTCCCTTTGACTGTTCATAGATGTCACTAAAACTGCTCAAAGATGTAAACAACCATGCATGAGCAGGGCCTATTAGACGGAGGGGGTACGACAGCCGATCAGTTCCAGTCATTCCACCAGGACGAAGGTACGCTGCTCATGTTGTCTGTAGTTCTACCATGCCTAGAAGATCAATACCACAGTTCGATCGCGTCCGCATTGTTACTTTGTGTCAAGAAGGGCTCTCAACAAGGGAAGTTTCCAGGCGTCTCAGAGTGAACCAAAGCGATGTTGTTCGGACATGGAGGAGGTACAGAGATACAGGAACTGTCGATGACAGGCCTCGCTCAGACCGCCCAAGGGCTACTACTGTAGTGGATGACCGCTACTTACGGATTGCCGCTCGGAGGAACCCTGACAGCAATGCCACCATGTTGAATAATGCGTTTCGTTCAGCCACAGGACGTCGTGTTTCAACTCAAACTGTGCGCAATAGGCTGCATGATGCGCAACTTCACTCCCGACGTCCATGGCGAGGTCCAGCTTTGCAACCCCGACACCATGCAGCGCGGTACAGATGGGCCCAACAACATGCTGAATGGACCCCACGGAATTGGCATCACGTTCTCTTCACCGATGAGTGTCGCATATGCCTTCAACCAGACAATCGTCGGAGACGTGTTTGGAGGCACCCTGGTCAGGCTGAACGTCTTAGACACACTGTCCAGCGAGTGCAGCAAGGTGGTGGTTCCCTGATGTTTTGGGGTGGCATTATGTGGGGCCGACGTACGCCACTGGTGGTCATGGAAGGCTCCGAAACGGCTTTACGATACCTGAATGACATCCTCCGACCCATAGTGCAACCATATCGGCAGAATATTGGAGAGGCATTTGTCTTCATGGACGACAATTCTCGACCTCATCGTGCACATCTTGTGAATGCGTTCCTTCAAGATAACGACATCGCTCGACTACAGTGGCCAGCATGTTCGCCAGACATGAACCCTATCGAACATGCCTGGGATATGTTGAAAAGGGCTGTTTATGGACGTCTTGACCCACCAACCACTCTGAGAGATTTACGCCGAATTGTCGTTGAGGAGTGGGACAATTTGGACCAACAGTGTCTTGATGAACTTGTGGATAGTATGCCACGGCGAATACAGGCATGCATCAATGCAAGAGGACGTGCTACTGGGTATTAGAGGTAGTGGTGTGTACTGCAATCTGGACCACAAATGCTGAAAGTCTAGCTGTATGATGGTACAACATGCAATGTGTGGGTCTCATGAGCAATAAAACGAGCTGAAATGTTGTTTGTGTTGATCTCTATTCCCTTTGTATTTAACGGTTCCGGAACTCTTGGAACCGAGGTGATGCAAAACCTTTTTTGATGTGTGTATTTGTAATTATACGTATAGAATAACGAACATAAAATCAATCTAAACACAAATTTTGTAAAATATTACGAGGAGAAAATGTATATATTGTATATACTTTTTAAAGGGGAAACTATTCAGTGTGATTAAAAACTAAGTCAATCGACAAACCATTGTTTCAACAATGCTTTACGGCATAATTTACCCCTATCGGAATAAAAATAAGCGAGGAAACGGAAATAGTGCAGGTATAGGGCTAAGTCTGCCATCTTGGCCGCCATCTTGGCCTCCATCTTGGCCGCCATCTTGGATTTCGGGTTTCCGGAAGAGAAATCAGCCAGGCAACAACGATATTCGTGTTCAGCAGGTCCGAATTAGTAAAAATAAGCCATTTGCCAAAATGTTACCCAAAATGCCGCTCAAATTGGAAAAGAGGCATTTTTGTGAAAAAGTGAACCAGTCTATAACGCATTCACTTCATGCATTTTTTTCTTTATTTCGTTCGTTTGGTGTTTTAATACATCCAATATAATAATTACTAGTTGAAACCCGTCAAAACATGACGGTCAATAGAAAAATATTTGAAAATGAAAATCCACAGCCTGCTTCCAGTCTCCGACCGGGTCAGGAATGGAATGAATGGAGCTCCTATCTAGCGGCGAGGATATGAACTGTGCCGGTTGCCTAGGCCTGACGCACTCCTCTGGGGCAATGATTAAATGAATGACAGATGAAATGAAATGATAGTGGAGAGTGTTGCTGGAATGAAATGTTGACAGGGATAACCGGAGTACCCGGAGAAAAACCTGTCTGCCTCCGTTTTGTCCAGCACAGATCTCACTTGGAGTGACCAGGATTTGAACCACGGAACCAGCGGTGAGAGGCCGGCGTGCTGCCGCCTAAGCCACGGAGGCTTCAGAAAAATATTTACTGAAGAATTTTCTTATATAGGCCTACTGTACATTTTTTGTACGATTATTTTTTGACTCTATTGAAACTATAAGGGCGTCAATTGATTGCACTCTCAACATTGCAAAATACTGCTGGCCATGACTGAAAAATTGTTGGGGCAAATTGAGGCCTATACGTTCCAGAGTTTCCCCTTGAGCTTTATTGATAGTGATAAAGTATGCCAAATGAATTGGAAAATATTGCCTCTTAAAAGAAAATGATAGTGTTTTATCGGATGGTGTTAAATCAAGTCGAAGGATTAGACCTCTCTGCCTAATTTTAACTGCACCTATTAGTTCCATATCCAAGCAATATGGTTGCATTTAGGAGTCCTTGGGAAACGTTCAGATTTCTAAGCAGAATAACGGGTCAAGCGTTTGGAGTATGTGGCGGCCAGTCATTTAGTTCCAAGAAATTCAAGAACTCTGAGGAGTCTAATACAACTGGCCGCAAACCGTCGCTTATAATTTTGGAATATAACGAAGAAATGCGATGATGTGCAATTCCATACATTTTAAAACAATGTGGACCGTGTGCGTGTGGCACAGTAACATTGGCGCCAAATGAAACGAAGGACATAGCATTGTACTGCCGATTAGTCTCTCTGAAATTCCTTGAGATATCATCTCCAGTGAAAAATAATTGTTGCAGCCTGTCAAATATTTTATATTTATTCAGATTAATTTTACCATTACAGCAGCAAAGGTCAAAGTAACCAAGTGTAGATTTCTCGCAAGAGATATACAGTGCAGAACAATGTTTACATTTGTTCGTCAAGGACCCTAAACTGTAACGGCATAGTATCTGGAATTGTTTCTGTAATACCATATTTATGTTAGATTTTAAAAGTGGCTTCGTATTTTTCTCCGATTTCCCACCTTTTTTCCGGCTAATGTTCCATTTCGTCAAATGGGTTTATTTATAGCAGCATTTCTCCCCAAATTAACGTCATTTTAAATAACACTATAGTGGCCTGCATCAACGCAGCCGCCAAATATTAAATGGCAAATAATAACTGACTTCCATTACCAAAATCAACTGCGGGGTTAGACCCATTGTTATGTACTCTAAACAAATAATCAATAAACAATAATATTCACATATACAATGAAGTTCAGAGACTTCCATTCTCAAGTTGGTTGCTGATGAGAATGCGATGAGACTGATCGCCAATAATACAATCCTTGCAATTTTTGCAATTTGCTTGCAAACGCCACTCAGGATGACGATCTTCACTTTGAAATAAACAGAATGAAATTGCTGTAAATAATCAATTTCCATCACCTGTTGAAAGTACAATACTTTGCATTCCCATGACAGTAAATTATGCAAGGGAGCATAGAATCACTTCGCTACTACTGGAATGAGCACAGACTCACTTCGCCAGCCACCGTAATGGAGGGAGGTTTAGAATTATATGTTCAGTGCTTGTCAAAGATCGTATTAACACAGGGATGCCCACTCTTAAGACTACATTCTGAGCTATTGCCCCGGATTCCAGGTTCGATCCCCGCTCTGCAAGAAATTTTATTCTGGTCTTAGGACTGGAACGGGGCGCACACGTGAGGCAAAACTAAGAAGAGCAAAGTTTGATTCCCATCTCAACAATCTTGGATTTGGTTTCCGTGGTTTCCCACTTCCACTCCAGGCAAATACCTAACTTAAAGCCTCGGTCGTTAACTCCCCATTCCCCACATTAATTACTAATGCACACATCAACACAGCCATCACATTAACACAGGTTATCAGAGAAAAGTTTACACTCGCACACCAAAATAGACGGGGCCAAGTGACCACGATGTCTGAGTCCATCAAATGAATTATGTTCGCCAATTTGTTAACGCTGATGTACGTTTTTGAACTATTGGATATAAGTTCAATGACTTTTAAATTAATATCATTACATTGTTGCAGCTTGGCAAATATTTTATATTCCAGTAGATCAATTTTACCATCACAACAGTAAAGGCCGAAGTAACCGCGCGTAGATTTTACGCAAGAGAAATACAATGTAGAACGATGTTTACATTTGATCGTCAAAGACCTTACACTGTACTGCATAACATCTGGAATTGTTTCTGAAATGGCCTAATTATATTGGATTTTAAATGTGGCTTCGTATTATTCGATAACACTATAGTGTTCTGCAATATCGGAGGCGCTAAATATTAAATGGCAAAAAATACTTCCATTGCCGAAATCAACTGCGTAGTTAGATTCAGTGCTCTAAACAAATAATCATTAAACAATTGCCTTATACAATGAAGTTCAACATGACCGTCCAGAGACTTTCATACTCAAGTTGGTTGGTGAGGAGAATGCGATGAGACTGAACGCTTAAAATAAATTCCTTATAATTGTTCCTGCCAGCGAAATTTTTTGCAATAGCTTGAAAACGCAGCTCAGAATCGCGTTCTTCATTTTGATATAAACAGTACAAAACTGATCTAAATAAGCTATTTCCATCACCTGTTATAGTTTATGGCAGTACATTTTGCAGGGGAACATAGAATCACTTCGCCAACTACTGGAATGAGCATTGGTCTAAACTCAATACTCACTTCGGCAGTCACCCTAATGGAGGCAGTTTTAGAATGTTATGTCCCGTGCATGTCAAAAATCGTATTAACACATGGAAGCCCACCCATTCTTGGCTATCGCCTCGGAGACCCGTGTTACATTTCCTGCTCTGCCAAGAAATTTAATTCTGGTCTGAGGGCAAAAACGGGGCACATTCAGTCTCTTGAGGTATAACTAAGAAGAGGAAGGTTTGATTCCCACCTCGACAATCTTGGATGTGGTTTTCTGTGGTTTCCCACTTCCACTCAAGACAAATACCGGGATGGTTCCAAACTTAGGCCTCGGCCGTCACCTTGCCATTTCCCACCTTAATTACAAATACACACAGTAATGCAGCCATCACAATAACACGGGTTATCAGAGGAAATTTTACACGTACACACCAAAGTACGCGGGGCTAAGTGACCACGATGTCGGAGCCCTTCAAACGAATTATGTTTGCCAAGTGTCTCTCGTGGCGAAAGCAATTGTGGACACGCGCCAGGGCCTGGAAAACTACCTTTTCTCTAATAATTTAAGAGTATATCGACGATGCATAATTATAACTTTTAGTCTAGGATGCTACCAACTTGACCACCGAAGCATTGGGAAGAAATTGCAATATTAAGGTACATAAACAACATAGCCTACACACTCAACTGTCAGTTAATGTTCTTCAACGTTTCCCTTCTTAAAAATTCCCCTCCTTTATAATTCTCCATCACGTGAAAACGCGCGATGTCTTGTGTTTTAAATATAACGATGCAATGGTGCTGCCATCTGTTGTTAGTTACTGGAACTATATGGGCGAGGTACTGCCATCTGTTTTCAGTTACTGGAACTGATGGCAGATATTAGCTCTTTTGACCACATGCTGTAATGCAAAGGTAAAACGGAAATAAAACGTATTGAGAGGGAATGTAGAAATATGTATCTTTAACTGACATAAAACCTTACTAATACTCCTTGATAAAACAATATTTCAGTAGCAAAAAAATAAAAATACTGGCGGGAGGTGGGATTAGATTAGATTATGTACGAAACAAGATGTTCAGTAAAGAACATATAGCCTACTTTCTCCTAAATGTATGAGTATAGTTATAACTCGTTGTTATTATCAAAGAGTATAATAGAACTATTCTTTGTTGAAGACCTTAGAAACGATTTACCTCTACCAAACGCCACAACCTAGATAAAAACTGCTACCATCATTGAAGAAAGAAAGAAAGATAAGAAGTATCTAAAGAATGTTATGGATCTGGAGACATAATCGACCGGACTGGCGGCGTGGCTCAGCGGTAACGTTCTCGCTTGCTGGACCGTATGTTTCAGGTTCGTATTCTGGCGCAGTCAGCTGGCATTTGAGGGTGCACAAATGCGAGGGAGTCGTGTTAGTAGATTTACTGGCACGTTAAAGACCCCCTTCGGGACAAAATTCTGGCACCCCGGCGTCTCTAAAAGCAACAGTAGTTAAAAGGGACGTAAAACCAAAAACATTATTATTATTATTATTATTATTATTATTATTATTATTATTATTATTATTACATAATCAGCCTGACGCGGGCAACATCCAACTTTGAGTTGAGGCATGTCTTTACACGTCTGGCTGCGTATGACTTTCACAACCCTAATTGAATTAACAAATCTTTCCATGACCCTACAGAGACGTGTGTATACCAACTATGTGGATATTTTCGATTGCTATTTGGCTGAAATAAAAGTATTAATTAATATCCTGAACTAGCACCAACGGTAGAGTTCAGATACTATGTGAAATGGTTTTGTTCTTTTCTTCAATTAACATTTTCAAATAACGCACAATAGGCTGTTACAAACCCTTTAAAATAAAAAGTAAAAATGTATCGTAGTATCATCTTGTCATTCTTCAAATTCGATGCGCATAGAATGCCAATGGTATAGTAATCAATGGAGCCCCACGTAGACTAATCGTGACATCTAGTTGTGAAATATCGAACAATATAATCCTAACAGAGCGAGTGCATTCTAGCGGCCAGAAGAAGAAACTTTTCAATAAAATCTGGAAGTTAATAAGTAGGTCAGCGTGCAGTTACCTTTTTGGCAGCTAGATGTCTCGAGTAAATCTGCTAGCGAATTATGTTTTAATTAAATATATATTTTACACCATAATATGCACAATATAACGCTTAATTTTAAAACATCTGAGTCATTACAAAACAATAAACATATAACATTTCAAGCAAAAAACCTAGCTCTGATCGGGTTTGAACCATAGGCATTTCAGCGATAGGCTAACGCTCTACCACTGAGCTAATTGTGTCAACGAATATCGTTGTATATAAAATGACTTACATAGAACTTGTTAGCAAATAATGATTTATACTAAACGATTTCATCACTGGAGTATATTATTTATATATAAAGCATTTCATACAACGTTTATTTATTTTGTATCAGTACGCTATATTGCATGCAATACTCAAATTAGTGAAATATAAGTCAGGCACAAGATATCCGCTGCCATCTTGTCTTATTACTGAATCGGCTCAGCTTTTTAAAATCACGTCTGCACTGTAGTAATACAAAATAAACTTTTAATTTCGAACGTGCCTCTTCCTTTAGAACAGTTAAAACGATTCTCGGCTCGATAATCGGAACTGGTGGGTCCCATGATATGGATTATAAAGTTTGCATAATTCGCACGGCCGCCATCCTGAAATGGTATGGCGGACGACCTTGTAGTTTGGTCACAAGACGCATCCTGTACGAAGGTATGTTGTTACCAAATTTAATAGAGATCGGTTGATTTGGTTAGTCGTTATTTGATTTTACGTTTTGAACGTTTGAGTGGCCGCCATTCAGTTTTAGTAAAGATGGCGGCAATATAAAACATGACACTGAGGTGTCCTTTGCAAGTTCTACCGTTGTACCAAATTTCGTTCAATTCGCATTCACCGTGTTCGAATTGATAGGGGGGGGGGGACAGACATTCAGACTACACACTCTCACACACACACAGACACACACACACACAGAGACTCACACACACACACACACACACACACACATACACACACACACAGACTCACACACACACATACACACACACAGACAGACACACTTTTTTCGCCCTGTGTTGATCTCATAAGTCTACTTTCATTTTTTGCAAAAATCGAAAGTAGGCTAAGAATGAGCTCTTTATATCACTTCTCACGACAAATTTATCCCCAAAACCGTTTTCAGAATAAAAAAATACAACCTGAGGAAACGAAAATAATGCAAATATAAGGCTAAGTCTGCCATCTTGGATTTCTGGCTTCCGGTCGAGAATTCAGCCTGGCAACAGCGATATTCTTGTTCAGCAAGTCCGAATTAGTAATTCACATTACTACCATGGGGACTACGATGAAGATGTGCACTCTAATTTACCGGTCTATCATGATACATCGTAAGACGTTGTCGCATGGTGACAGTCCATCAAGTTAGATTTATTGTTGGGGGGGCGTTGAATATCATGATTCGGTGTTAGTCGTAAACATCTTCATATTAACAGAGATCAAATCTCCATGGGGACATAATAGACTGGTTCAGTTTTACCAAATTCTAAATTTGAGCGGCATTTTGGGTAGCATTTGGGCAAATGCCTAGCGACACTATGTCCGTCAAGTCATTCGATTCTATTTTAGTGTGACCTTGAAGGAAGTAATATTCGGAATTATTGTAATACACGGATGATATGTTCAAGTAAGATGGGTATCAATCGACAATGAGTGACGGGCATTACATTTTATGACAACAAACGTCGTCGTAGCACAAATACTTCCAGAGATATTTCAGTTTTAGTAAAGGGTGAAAATTTTTGAAAACTATTTTAATATAGACGACTTCAGTTCTACGGACATATGGTCCGCATGGATTGCTCAAGGTTAAACAAACAAATTTTTGATAAAATCTGGAACTATAAAGGACAAGGAGACTATGTAAAAGAAATGAAAGAAGAACTTCAAAAATTCAAAATTACTGAAGAAGATTGTCTAAATCGAATAGAGTACAGGAAAAAAATTTTTGGTCTCAAAATTCTTGTCGGGGAGAAGAAAAATCTCAACAGAGGAGAATGGACTGCTGAAAGAAGAGCTGCGCAGTCGACCAGGATGAAAGACTTCTGGAAGAGAAAGAAGGAAACTAGACCTATAAAGAAGTGATATTTGCGTGGTCCTTGTTGGCCTGTCCGCGGTGTATATATATATAGAAGATTATATTTGTGAAATTTTTGAGATTATAATATCAGCAATTATAATGCATCTAAGTATAATGCATATAATCTTTTATTTTAGTAAAGTAATATTGAATATATCGATGATTTTTATAATGATGAAGATAAGGGGCGGATCATCGAGTTTACCTGTCCCTCAGTGACAGTTGTTATACAGTATTTCATACAATTTCCTGTCTCCCATAGCAGGCCACGCGAATTTTTGTACATCTTGCCTTTTCGAAACAAATGGTTCAGTTACTGAATTTATGTGATTGTTCTCAGTACTACAATAAAAACGTGTGATTATTTATGCCAACCGGTTAAAATTATTACATTTCCAACGTGGGTCCCTTTCTATGAACAACGAAGTATATTATTTAACAAAAAAACTCAGCAAATGTTCAAGGTTTATGCCGTGTATAGTGTGGGGTTTCACCTAATACCACTAAGCTAGGCTTCCAAAGAGGCTTTATAGGGAGGTGAAAGGCTGCTTGGGATTTTAGCTCTCGCAGTAAAGAAGCGCAGGTGCAAGAAGGGAGGTAGTGCACAGCATGCTACTCCTGTGGGAGTCTGGGCATCAAGAGCCCGCTGATGGTGATCCTAGGCGAATCCCCACACAATGCACGACATTTACTTAGAAGAATTGCTGAGTTTTAATTCCTAGGCCGTGAAAGCCAATATGCCATATATTTAACAAATTCGAATATAATAATAATAATGGTGCAGTATTGTTCTAATTGATAATTCTAAATTCCAGGTACTCTAAAATTTTTGTGTTGCAAGCATCTGAAACGCACACATTAGTCGATCACTAGCCTGCATTATTATAGTAAATGTTTGACAGAATATTCTCCATGAAATGGTGATTCAATATTTACAAACGTACAGTTCGTAACAATGACTCATTCGGTTTTACTGTAGTTCACCAATTAAAACATCTACACAACGCGCTTAATAGACTGGTTAATATTGTATAAATGGCCTACCTGAGCTGTGTTCACTAAATAATATTGTATGATTTATTTCCATATTCATAACGCTCACCATTCATGACCTGCAATAATACTTAACAATTGCAATAATATTTACGCTAGAGAACCTTCCATAAAGTTCGAAAATTGAAATAATTATTATAGTTACTGTATATTAAATGCTATTGTACAAATAATAATAATAATAATAACAATAATAATCATAATACTAACAAGCAGCACCGTGAAGAACTAAATAGCCTATTTTCATATACCCTCAACAAAAAAAAAAGTCAACCCCTGGCACTATCCAGCCCATGACGGGCTAAGGCCGACCAAGCGACCGCTGCCCAGCCATTTGGCCTGCAGATATTGGGGTGACGCGTGATCAGCGCGTCGGGTCCCCTCGGCCGTTAATCTTGGTATTCGTGACCGGGGCGCTGTCTCACTGTCAGACAGCTACTCAATTGTCCTCACGAGGCTGAGTGCACCCCGTTCCAACCCTCACGTCAGTTTTAAAATCCCTGACGGAGCCGGGGATCGAACCCGGGGCCTCCGGGTGAGAGGCAGGCGCGCTACCCCAACACCACGGGGCCGGCATTTTTCATATACCCTACTGGCCTTTTCTATTAAACCTTCCCCGACTATTAAAAGGTCGATTTTTAGGGGATGGGAGGGAGGGGCAGGGGAGGGGACAGTTCCGCCCCTTAAAACCTCTATAACTAACTATACGAAATAATTTTTCTTGTGATGTATGCCAAATAGCTTTTGATATACGGCCTAGGTAATCACCAACACCATTGCATTGAGAAAGTACTGTAGGTGCTAGAATATATATTTTTAGCCTATTTTCAATTTTGAAAAAATAGGCTTATGAGATCACCTTTTGTCCGTGTGTGTGTGTGTGTGGGTGTGTATGTGTGTGTGTGTGTGAGGTGTGTGTGTGTGTGTCCCTAATAAAATCTAAACGGCTGGAGCGATTTCAATGAAACTCGGTAAGTTCATAGCACTATTCCCGGCGACCTCGACCGTGCCCTTCAAATTTTGTTACGTCTCACCAATCCAACATGGCGGCTGTGCGAAATATTTCACTAGCATTCAATATCTCCGAAACTATTACCGATATCACCCTGAAATTGTGTACGGTGATAAAAGGCACTACTAGAAGTTTATCTATGAGTCTTTTAAAAACTTGGTGACTACAAAACCAACATGGCGGTCAAGCGAAATCGAGACTTTTAAATAGACATTTCTCGCGATTTAACTATCCAAACGTAATGAAACTTGGTACAGAAAATGTTTGTACACATTGTAATGCACTGGAGTCTAATTTAGTTCAATTGTTTACATAGCCTCAAAATGGCGGCTGTGCGAAATATTACACTGACATTCTATATCTCCGAAACTATTACAGATATCATCATGCAATTTTGTAGGGTGATAAAGGGTACTGATTCAAGTTTAGCTATGTATATTTCATAAACCTGTAAAGTACAAAACGAACATGGCGACCAAGCGAATTTGAAATATTTTAATAGACTTTTCTCGTGATTTAACTCTCTGAGCGCAGTGAAATGTGGTACAGTAAATGATTTTGCAGATTGTAATGCACTGCCATCTAATTTAAATAAATTGTTTACATAACCTCAAGATGGCGGCTGTGCGAAATTTTAAAATTAAGTTTTTATTCTTGTGTCGTAATCATGCGATCGAAGTGAAAGTTTGAATAATGAAGCTAGGCAATAATTGTCCTTGAATGGTACATAACTCTATGGCCTATACATATAACAATCCTAAATGGCGAGCTTCCGAAATATTTAGACGGTTCTCAATATCTATGAATCTTTTACAGCAACCAAACTGGTTTTTTTAAATGTTCATAGAGACTATGAACATATGTTCACCTATAGGACTTTCAGTAACCTGGTGAGCACAAATCCAACATGGCGGCGACGCGAATTATAAATATTTAAATGGACGTTTCTCGCGAATTAACTATCCGAGTGCCGTGAAACGTTGCACGTTAAATGCTTGTACAAATGTTGATCCACTGGCATGTAATTTATTTCAATTGTTTGCATAATCACAAGATGGCAGCTGTTCGAAATTTTAAAATCTCGTTTTTTTTTACTTCTTGTGTTCTAATCATGCGATTGAAGTTTGAATACCACACGTACACAATAATCTTAATGTAATAGTACAAAAATAAAAATCCATCCTGGCGACCATATGAAATATTTAGACGGTTCTCAATATCTACGAATCTGTTACAGCAATTAAACTGATTTTTTTTATGTTGATAGAGACAATTAACATGAGCAGGATATATGAAAATAGGCTGTATAGTTCTTCACGGAACTACTTGTTCAGTATCAGTGCATAAGACTCCTCTCGCGAGATGGAATATTTATGTAAAGCGTGACGGGAATTTAAGTAAAGTCAAGTGCACGGCTTCTCTGATTTACACCATAAGAAAATTCAGTTTGTTTACTTTCAAAGATTCGGTGATAATGTGAACCGGTAAAATATATTTTATGGAGATAGCCTTCGAATTATATGACAGCAAATGAATATTCTAATGATAGTTCACTATACCAAGCTATATTTCTATTGCTTGATTAGGACTCGAGAGCCAAACGCTGAGCCTATTCCAATATTGGGCTGACCAGGCTCAAATATCCTATTTCTTTTGCGGT
The DNA here is from genome assembly GCA_946902985.2 of Meconema thalassinum. NCBI lineage: Eukaryota > Metazoa > Arthropoda > Insecta > Orthoptera > Tettigoniidae > Meconema > Meconema thalassinum. Next base: position 1,734,976,018 of record OX336388.2, on the reverse strand, counting down.
AGAGCTACTGCCTTTTAATACCCGCATTACAAAATGATGTGATTTTTACGCTTTGGAGACGACCCAACCCACATGAGTACTCCATTTCATATCATTCCTTATATGGGTGCCCAAGTATTTGCACGAGTCTTCTTGTACAAGTATTTCCGAGTCGATATAATATTGAAAATCATGCTTTCGCCCTCTCCCTATTATCATGAGACTACATTTACTCGTATTTATCTTCATGTTGTTATCAACCGCCCATTTATGAACCAGGTTGAGGTCAGTTTGTAACTGAGCGTTGTCTTGTGTTGTTTGAATTGTTCGGTATATTACACAATCATCCGCAAACAAGCGGCAGTCCCTTTAAATCTCATTTGGTAGGTCGTTAATAAGTGCCAGAAATAACAGGGGCCCTATCACACTACCCTGAGGGACACCTGACGTTATCAAAATGTCCTCCGAGAATACATTACCTATTTTAATCTTATGCGAGCGACCAGTCAAGAACTCTTGAATCCATAAAATTACTCTTTTATCAATCTTCTTTGCCGCCTATTTATGGAGTAGTATGTCATGTGGGACGACATCAAATGCCTTCGCAAAATCTATAATTACAGCGTCAACTTGCACCCCCCTGTCAAGCGAGTAATTAATATCCTGAATGAGTGATAACATTTGGCTCTCACATGAGTACCCATGTCTAAATCCATGTTGCCTCCCATTAGGCCATGATAACTTTCCTCACTGTTCCCTTATGTAATCAGAAATAACGTGCTCCATCTGTTAACATAGGATGGATGTGAGGCTAAAAATCCTATCTTCTTCTTTTTCTTTAGCGTTTGTCCGGCCTCGTGGCAGGGTCCACAAAAAATCCTACGGCTTTTCCCAATGAATTGGGTTGGTTTTGGCCGGGGATTTAAGGCCAAATGCCCTTTCTGACGCTACGTGATTTTTCAGGTGAAAATTCCAACCTGCTGTCATCGGAATTCGAACCCCGGCCGTCCCAGTGAAAGACGAGCAGCTAAGCCACTGCGCCATCCCGCTCCCCGCTAACAGGCCTATAGCTTCCCATTACCAATTAGTTCCCTCCCTTGAGTATTGAACTATTGTAGCCCTTTTTCAGTCTTCGGGTATTTGTGTGTCATTAATTGATACATTAAACAGCAACCCCAAATATCGCCCAATGGCTGTACCTCCCAGTTTTAGTACATCTCCACAAATAATGTCTGGACCTTTCGATATATTTCTACGTAGCTTTCTAATTCTTGCTAGAATCAACGATTGGTTTCTTGGTATTGACCTCTTGGGTGAGTCGGCCGTCAACAGTGATTGTGGACCCGAGGTACTTAAATTTACTCACACGCGCCAGATCTTCACCATTGACCGTGATGGTTCCCATTTCATGTCTATCTGATGTCATGTACTTAGTTTTCTTCAAGTTAAGGCGCAAACCATGTTGCACCAACCGGTCACACTATTCTTGAGTTTGGCTTTGCAGATCAAGCTTGTTTTCTGCTGCCAGCATCACGTCATCAGCATAAAGTAGGGTCCATGGTAATGGCCGGTGCAGGTCAACTGTCACGGTGTCCATAACTAGAATGAAAAGAAGCGGTGATAATGCAGAACTTTGATGGACACCGACTGTGATGGGGAAGTCCTTGAATTGCCCTGAAGTTGTACGGACGTAACTTCTTGACTGTGCCTAAAGCAACTGCACCCAGTTAATAAGCTGCTCTGGCACATCATGTTTTCGGAGTGCTAGCCAGATGAGACTGTGAGGCACAAGTTTTCTTTTAATAATTTACAAATATACGTTTCGAGTCCTGCGTGGTTTAGATATAGTTTTTTTTTAACCTTTCATCTACATGTAAACTGCTAGTAACTTGACCTGTATCTGTAAGCAGTATTCTCCAATGACGTATTTGTGTTCTATAGTAATGAATCATTGTCTGTTTTTTTCTCAATTCCTACGGAATTTCATTATTAATGTTATTAACGCGATTTAGACAGTTTTATGATGGATTCCTGCAAAATACTTTTGTGTGTTTGTCTGTGTGTATCTATTTGCATCCTTATAACTCGAGAATGGCTGGGCGGATGTAAGTAAAATTAAGTATTGATATCCATCAGAGGCATGACATCAATCATTTATATTATAACTCTTCACTGTACTTCTTATAAAATGGGGGATGGAGATGAATACCCCTCAAATTCATGCTAAAAAGTAGAAATATGAAAATCATTGCAGAAGGATGAGCAAAGCACATTTTGAGCCGATCAATGTGAGAAATAAAACTCGGGAGTCCATAAAGGGTTTCCGTAAACCATATTTTGAGGCCCTAAATCAAACAGTTTCTGATATATTCCCAGAAAACTAACTTCTCTCTGATAAACTGAAGGATGGCAAGTCTTTAATCATGGCAACAGTACCTCAAATGATAAATCTTTGGCCATTAATACCAAAGACCGTTCTAAGAAGGGGTACTTTTGCTTCTTTTGTAATACTGTATATCCACGCATATAGACACTAATAAACACGAACATAATGCAAAACCTGACCGCAGAACGTTTGATATTGCTGTGAAGGAGCACTTTTTGCAGGGGAACATTGTGTCGTAATCATGCAATCGAAGTGAAAGTTTGAATAATGAAGCTAGGCAATAATTGTCCTTGAATGGTACATAACTCTATGGCCTATACATATAACAATCCTAAATGGCAAGCTTCCGAAGTATTTAGACGGTTCTCAATATCTATGAATCTTTTACAGCAACCAAACTGAATTTTTTATGTTCATAGAGACTATGAACATATGTTCACCTATAGGACTTTCAGTAACCTGGTGAGCACAAATCCAACATAGCGGCGACGCGAAGTATACATATTTAAATGGACGTTTCTCGCGAATTAACTCTCCGAGTGCCGTGAAACGTTGCACATTAAATGCTTATACAAATGTTGAACCACTGGCATCTAATTTATTTCAATTGTTTGCAAAATCACAAGATGGCAGCTGTGCAAAATTTCAAAATCTCGTTTTTGCCTCTTGTGTCCCAATCATGCAATTGAAGTTTGAATACTACACGTACACAATAATCTTCATGTAACAGTAGACTACATAACTCTAAGACCTACATATATAAAAATCCAACATGGCGACCATCCGCAATATTTAGTCGGTTCTCAATATCTACGAATCTATTATGGCAATCAAACTGAAATTTTGTATGTTGATAGTGGCAATTACCATATGTAGGTTATATGAATATAGGCTTTAGTTCTTCACGGAACTATTTGTTCAGTGTTGATTTCATTATCCAGTGCTTTTTCAGTCGGTCTTAACGTAAATGTGTTCTGTTAAATTACGGTGGGAGTAAAACCTGTGTACTAATGAATGCACGTAATTTTATAATATTTTCAAAAAGTGTGCAGAATAGTACATTATGCAACGAGCCTAAAATGGCTATATTTAAGACACGAGTTTTTTTTAAAGGAGCGTATGCGAGTTTTATAATTTCCATACGAGTGTCTTAATTACCATTATAGGCGAGTTGCATACGACTGTATATGTTCGACGATAATTATAACTTTATCATATGTTTTAGCATAAATATTCATAAATATCTGTTCAGACACTAGAATTTTGTGATCGGGTGCTGCGCTGGGTAGTATATCTCTGTTTTCCGAGCTCTCTGGCTAAACGACGCATGCGCTCTGTGTGCTTCAATGCCATATGTTCAGATTGTGCACCAGTATTCAATAAAACTGGTGCACTTTCTGTAATTGATATAGACATGTTGGATTTTGAGCGCATGCGCGAAGGTATCCTTATCTAATTGGTCACACAACTGTTTCCTGAGCTCTGATTGGTGGGAGAAACTGTTTCATAATGAAAAATAGTGTTATAGTGAGCCTCATTATGATACAGTTTTCTGACACATAATAGTCAGGGTCGAAGATAAAAGTTGTAATGAAATCACGTAATATTTTCCAGATTAACAGGTGTAAATACATAAGTTTTACTGCCTGCTCAATTAAGTTGGGCACATTAAAGTTATGACCAACTGAATATAATTCTATTTCTCTTAAGTGAAAAGATCCAAGACCCTTACCTTACCTGGTTTCTGGAAGTATAGTCCGTTTATATTACACCACAGCATGGCACTATGTGTTACGTCACGCTCTATTGTCTTGAAAGTTGTGAATGCTCAAATCGCGTATAAATCTCCTGGCCTAGACGCAGTATAATAATGAGTTTCTTTTTAGGGAGTAGGTACTTTCCACTCTTCCATGGTTTGGAAAACTCACTGATTTGCATCTAATGTAAATAACTTACGGTTCTAATATACACCACCAAGCTTCAATAATTTATGAATTCTTCTCAGCCTATATTCATTTGAGTCCGATGGGCTTCTTTGAGGACACAACGGCAGTAGGCGGATACCATGACAGTGAATATTTTCGGTTAGTGGTTTTCAACACTCCCTCCAGGTGAATACTGGGTTGTTTCCTTATTTGGAGTCCTGAGGAACCTTCATCTATCTTTTATCATAACAATTACAATTACACACATAACTACATTCCCCACAGAACCATAGATTAAGAGACTAGTTGTTGTTGATTATTTTCAAAAGTACTTTTGCAGGGGCTTTGTAACATCGTAATCATACAGCCCCATGTACTTGGGTGTGCGCAGAATTTGTCTGATAATCTATGACACTGTGAAGTCTGTAGTAGTTTGTATAGTTGTACATTAATACAGGTAGGATTTGGGTAGGAGGCGGTCATGGCCTTACGTTAGGTACCATCCCAGCATTTGCATGAAGTAGAAGTGGGGAAACCACGAAAAACCACTCCCAAGTTTGCTGAGATATGAATTGAACCCACCTCTTCTCAGTTTTGCCTCACGAGGCTGAGTGTATCCCGTTCCAGCTCTCAGACCAGAATTACATTCCTTGGCAGAGTCGGGAATCGAACCCGAGCCTCCACGGTGACAGCGAAGAATGCTAGCCACTACCAAACGAGGCGGATCTATGAGACAAATGTATGGGGCTGATAACATAGTTGTGCCTAGCCCCTAGCTACAACCACCCCGTATTCCGATTTGCTTCAGCTTCCCTTCGGACATAATGCACGATAGTGTGCCACGGGGAGATTAATCAAAGTTTAGAAAAGTCACTGATTTCAATCAAATATACCGGGTGTTACAAAAAGGTACGGCCAAACTTTCAGGAAACATTCCTCACACACAAAGAAAGAAAATATGATATGTGGACATGTGTCCGGAAACGCTTAATTTCCATGTTAGAGCTCATTTTATTACTTCTCTTCAAATCACATTAATCATGGAATGGAAACACACAGCAACAGAACGTACCAGCGTGACTTCAAACACTTTGTTACAGGAAATGTTCAAAATGTCCTCCGTTAGCGAGGATACATGCATCCACCCTCCGTCGCATAGAATCCCCGATGCGCTGATGCAGCCCTGGAGAATGGCGTATTGTATCACAGCCGTCCACAATACGAGCACGAAGAGTCTCTACATTTGGTACCGGGGTTGCGTAGACAAGAGCTTTCAAATGCCCCCATAAATGAAAGTGAAGAGGGTTGAGGTCAGGAGAGCGTGGAGGCCATGGAATTGGACCGCCTCTACCAATCCATCGGTCACCGAATCTGTTGTTGAGAAGCGTACGAACACTTCGACTGAAATGTGCAGGAGCTCCATCGTGCATGAACCACATGTTGTGTCGTACTTGTAAAGGCACATGTTCTAGCAGCACAGGTAGAGTATCCCGTATGAAATCATGATAACGTGCTCCACTGAGCGTAGGTGGAAGAACATGGGGCCCAATCAAGACATCACCAACAATTCCTGCCCAAACGTTCACAGAAAATCTGTGTTGATGACGTGATTGCACAATTGCGTGCGGATTCTCGTCAGCCCACACATGTTGATTGTGAAAATTTACAATTTGATCACGTTGGAATGACGCCTCATCCGTAAAGAGAACATTTGCACTGAAATGAGGATTGACACATTGTTGGATGAACTATTCGCAGAAGTGTACCCGTGGAGGCCAATCAGCTGCTGATAGTACCTGCACACGCTGTACATGGTACGGGAACAACAGGTTCTCCCGTAGCACTCTCCATACAGTGACGTGGTCAACGTTACCTTGTACAGCAGCAACTTCTCTGACGCTGACATGAGGGTTATCGTCAACTGCACGAAGAATTGCCTCGTCCATTGCAGGTGTCCTCGTCGTTCTAGGTCTTCCCCAGTCGCGAGTCATAGGCTGGAATGTTCCGTGCTCCCTAAGACGCCGATCAATTGCTTCGAACGTCTTCCTGTCGGGACACCTTCGTTCTGGAAATCTGTCTCGATACAAACGTACCGCGCCACGGCTATTGCCTCGTGCTAATCCATACATCAAATGGGCATCTGCCAACTCCGCATTTGTAAACATTGCACTGACTGCAAAACCACGTTCGTGATGAACACTAACCAGTTGATGCTACGTACTTTTGTGCTTGATGCTCGTACTGTAGAGCAATGAGTCGCATGTCAACACAAGCACTGACGTCAACATTACCTTCCTTCAAATGGGCCAACTGGCGGTGAATCGAGGAAGTACAGTACATACTAACAAAACTAAAATGAGCTCTAACATGGAAATTAGGCGTTTCCGGACACATGTCCACATAACATATTTTATTTCTTTGTGAGTGAGGAATGTTTCCTGAAAGTTTGGCCGTACCTTTTTGTAACACCCTGTATAAGGGGCAGTCAAATGAAAGCGAGACAGACGATATAACGCGGATGGTTGTAACGCAGGTAGGTGTGTGTATAGTAGTGCTCTCTATTGGGAATCAGGAAGAAGTCACGGGAACGTTCATCGCTGTGCCATTTGTCTGTTAGACGTGCTCGATGTGTGCGTCCGACGCGACGTCACTATGGAGGCGGGCAAAGAGAAACAGCGAGGTCTAGTTCGGTTTTTGTCTGCCGAAGGAGTGTCAGGAAGTGAAATCCTTGCCCGAATATCTGCTGTGCCCTGAAGAAGACATTCGTGGCCGTCGATTTGCTTCGGATGCAGGGGTGCACGCCTGGGTACAATCATGGTTCTGGAAGCAACCACAAACATTTTTCCAAGAAGGCATTGACCGTCTTGTTCCACAGTGGGATAAATGTATTAATACTGTAGTTATGGCGAGTAGGCCTACTTTTGAAATTGCACTCAGTGCACTTATTTTTTGTTCATCTGTCTCGTATTCATGTAGGCTATTAACAGTTATGGCGAGTATTTTTGAAATAACATACAGCGTACTTACATTTTGTTCATCTGTCTTGTTTTCATGTATTAACAGTTATGGCGAATACTTTTGAAATAACATACAGTGAACTTACTTGTTGTTCATCTGTCTTGTTTTCATGTATTAACAGTTATGGCGAGTACTTTTGAAATAACACACAGTGAACTTACTTTCCTTCCATCCGTCTCGTTTTCATTTAACTGCCCCGTATACGGTATAAACCGTTCGATCACGCTCATAATTTGGAATCCTTCTCAGTCTGTATTCATTTGAATCGGATGGGCTTGTTTGCAGACACAACCACAGTGGGCGGATACCATGACATGACAGGATCTCAGTGAAGGCAGCAGTGTCCGGTGGAATATTTACACTAATTCATAAATCTGTCATCCAGACTGTCACGTTCAACACATTTCATCGATACGAAGCTGGTGTGCCGTTCAACATTGCAAATTCACAAAGCATAACCTGATTGTACAGTAGTAGATCAATCGCCTCACACTTTGCAATTAGCTACACAGCTGCGTGGATTGAGCTCGTGTTTCTGTGACATCACAATGCTATCCATTTTATATACTTAAGCCTGAATATACAGGTGCCACAATGCAGTGTGACAACATTTCAGGAACACATTCCTCACAGGCAGAACATAAAAGAATTTTTGTTGATTATTTAGGGACTTTGCGGCATTGTGCTCATGTAGCCCGAGTACTTGAGTGTGGGTAAAATTTGTCTTATAACTTGTGTCATTATGATGTCTGTACTAGTGTGTGTATTTGTAATCGATGTAGGATTTGGTTAGGTGCCATCCCAGCATTTGCCTAGAAGTGGGAAGCCACGGAGAACCACTCCCAGGATGGCTGAGGTTTGAATCGAACGCGCCTCTTCTCAGTTTTTCCTCACGAGGCTGAGGGTACCCTGTTCCAGGCCTCATGCCACAAATTCATTTCTTGGCAGAGCTGGGGATCGAATCCGGACTTCCGGGGTGACTGCAAAAAACGCTAGTCTATACGTCTGGAGGTGGACTGCAGCCTGTGTTCAATGGCGTAGTAGCTTAAGTCCTCCATTGGTCACGTTGTATCTTTGTGTACATCTCTGTGTGCAGCAAACAGTGAACACTAGAATCCCGTAGGCTACCTTGTGGTGTAGTGGCTAGAATCCTTGGCCGCCGCCCCAAAGATCCTAGCTCTGCCAATAAATTTAATTTAGGTTTGAGGGCTGGAATGGGCAGCAGTTAGAAAAACTGAGTTCTATTCCCATATCAGCTATCCTGAAAGTGGTTTTCTGCAGTTTTCTCACTCCTACACCAGGTGAATGCCGAGAAAGCACCTGCATGATTTCCACGGCGACCTCCTACAAATATCCTCGTCCAAATTACAAATACATATTAATGCAGCCATCGGAATGATACAGATTATCAGACACATTCCACTCACACACCCAAGTGTACGGGGATACATGACAGAGCCTCTAAATTAATCAAAAACAACATTTTCGTACAATATGACGGATAATGCTGTATATCACAGCCTACCATATCAATACTAATATGCTAATCTTCTATATATTTAAAACACTGAGGCGATTTTTGTTACATCGAGAATGAGATAACGTCTTAACCGATTGACTTCTTAATGCATTCTAACGAGAGCTCTTGGCATGCAGATTTGCAGAGTGTCTTTAAAATAAGCAAATATGTTACCGAATATTTTTAAATTAATAAACAACAATTCAGAAATCTTGCCAATCACGCATGCGCACTATCGCTTTGCCTCATGACAGTCATGGCGGTTAAAAATCCACCGCGTTTTAATTTCATAGTTATGTATACGAATTATAATGGAAGGGAACCTTGTTTATGACGTTTCCATGATATACACTGGAATATAATTATACAAGACAGAAAATGTTGAAAAACGTAAACGGACATCAAATTTTGAGTGTGCATGATGTTTAACTACCTGAATATTGCACGTCATTAACAGTGGTTTGGTAGCTCAGGTGGCTCCGCCGTAGTCGCATAATTTATGCATCGCCCAATGTATGGGGTTCGAATCCCCCCTCCGGCATGTTTTTTTATTTCCGTATTTTCCTTTCTTGCATTTGCTATTATATTGTCAAAACATATTTAACATTTGCCATTCCCGTAAACTAAGGAATTCTACGTTCCCATCTCAATTTAAAACTCTATGGTAATTTTATTGAAACGCTTTATAAGTTCCAACATTCGACAGATTACATTTGCAATAACGGTAGGCTATTTATCTTTATTGCTACAGAGGTTTTGGCATATTGTTGCACATGGGATAACTGTTAAGCCGACTGTGAATCAAGGATTGTACGAATTCCAACACATTAGAATCCTGGGTGACTTACTTCCGAGTATTTTCAAATCGCGCCATGTACTACGGTACTCATTTGCTTTCCTCAGTTCTTTCTTTGCCTTATAACCATAAAAGGCATGTCCAAAATGTTGTTACATGAAATTCCACTAATGAACTGTACCTTTACCAGTTATACGGTAATAATATACAGTAGGCCTACGTTGAAATTCTGATTTTACAAATGTAGTCCTATTTTTGATTCCATTGTTTTCCCACGGCCGACTGAATGCGCTCGAGCGCAGCTCGTATTCAGTCGGCCGTGGTTTTCCAAATTAACTTCTATATTTCAGTAGCAGATGCCGCTGCAGTCGAATGTTGGAACCGCCATTTGTATTGTGTTTCCGATCTTTCTGTTATATAGTCTTTGGTGGTCTGTTATTATAGTCTTTGGTGGTCAGTCCAGGTCAGTCGTTGTCTGTCGAGAATACATATCGCAGCTTCTACGAATTGTTAAACCTTTCATTTTATATACCATAACTATGGCAAACTAGCATGTGACTACGCAGAATTACTGGGCCGGTTTGTCTCGATAATTCATTGCCAGCTTTAAGAGTGGGCTTCCCTGTGTAAATACGACTTTTGACACGCACAGGAAATATAATTGAATACCCTCCCAGAACAAGGTTGTAACCCACAAAAGTAAAATTTTACAGGTCAGAGAATAAACAGATATTGTCCATATTTTTTATATTATAAACCCAAAATATCCATAAAACATGTGCATTGAACATATTATACACTTTAGCAGAACTTTAAACAATTAAGGTGCAATGAAAATAGAAAAAAATGGGAAATATTCTGCCAGAACACAGAACAAGGTTGTAACCCTATTCAGACGTACAAGGTTGTAACCAACAATGATACATAGATGACAGTATTTGTAATTCTCAGTACACACAAGAGCCAATATGGGGTGTGTATAAATTAATGTCACAATTAATAGTTCCATAATGACTCGTGTTATACTTGGTCCGCCTTTAGTTCTTCATAAAACTGTCTGAATTCCTGTGGAATATACCGGCACATATCTTGTCATAACTTAAATTATCTTAAAGTTAGTACAGATACATGCATCAACCTGCTATTGCAATGAGCCTGCGATATCTTTATATAGCAACTCCTCAGAGACCGGCGGACTGTTTCGCAGCTTTCTTCAATAGGGGTGTAAAATGTTCCTTCATCTCCGTATTCCGTACTCAGGTCACCACTTCAGCCATGTATTCATGTTATATACTGTAGCTTCATACTCTGTATTCAAGAATTGCACCGCTGAAGTCATTACATACATTATTGTTAAATCCTGCCCTTAAATATATAATTGTAGTGGATATAAGTCCGGAGAGCAAGGAGGCCAGTAAACGTTTCCACTCATCGATCTACATGTCCTGGACTTGTTAATTTTATCGTCTCTAAGAACTTTTAAACATAGCAATGCGTGGAAGCAAGTAAATCACTCTGGACCTGTATTCATTTAACATGCTGTAATTTCATCCTTCGCACATAAGAATTGTATCCTCAATGTCATTATACTCATATTTTGAAACCGGTATATGCCAAAGAAAACGAGGATAATACAGTAAAATGTCCCAGATGAGGCAATATGGCTTAGTAGCGATGAGCCCTTTTGAGACAAAATAAGAGAGGAACTTGCTGAAAAATATGGTAAGCCTACTTTTCACAAACGTAATTTATCAGAAAGTTTTAAAAGTAATCGTAAAGGGGATAATAAATCGTGTTAAAAATTCTATATAGGCCTGTTTCATTCAAGAATGCAAATGCAACACAGCAAGCAATAGATGCTAATTGTGTTCAAAGAGCGACGAGTATATTTTGCCGTAGAATTTTCCACCCTTCAATAATCCGACATCCGCGGCAGAGTATCAATCCCATGATGCTTGCATCATAATGTGAATGATGTACCACTCACGCACCAAGAAATCTACTTTACAAATACCGATTCACCAAGATATCTACTTTAAATGTCATCTTGCATATGAAAATAAATTACAGTTTTTGATTACTTATTTACTGAACTACTGTACTTCGTTACAATTATTTTCACTTCTTATATAATGTCATCACATTCCTCGGTCAAATGATGAATCTCTGTCACTAAGGAAATCCTCTTTAACTTTGACAATCTGATGATGAGAAATGTAAAGTAGCTTACGCTGGAAGTATACGCTAGAGCACTCGATCGGAACGTGTTTTAAGCCTACAAGATTGGCCTCCCTAATCCTCTCTAAATTGAGCTTTCTGGTAAGAGTAATACGGTCGCGACCTCTTCCCTTTAATTGACAGAAGTAGGTTACTTGGAGATGAAACATCTCGTTCAGTGCGTTTTCATTAAAAATCTTGATCCCTTCATTGTTCTCGCCAGCCCGAGAAGATTCCGTCCTGTAATTCACTCTGCGCTCTCTTCAACAGTGAATGCTGGCACGTACCACTGGATATATTGTGTGGGAGAGAATTCCTGCTCGATCAGGTTAATACAATAGCATACCAAAACTATTAAGTAAGTTACTTAACCGAGTAAGGAATCAAACCCGGCAGCTAATTACATCATAGAGGGATTTCCTTGACTAAAACCAATTAAATTATGCAACAGGCCTACAATGGCAATAATTAAGACAAGAGTATGTTTATAAAACGAGCGATGCGAGTTGCATACGACTAATTATGTTCGACGATAATTATATATTTTTATTATGTTCTAACGTAAAAATTCATGAATATCTGTCGAGATTCTGTCAGCTGACTTAATTGAAGAGCGATTGCGCTGGGTTCCCACTAAGGATCAAAGTCCTCCCGAAGCTTTGTTCTTCGATCTCTTGGGAATCGTTATGGCTCAGCATTATCTCTGTACCCATTAACAAATTCTAAAGCTTTGAAGCATTGTTTATCCAGAACTAGCACCAACAGATAGCGCACAGGTACTTTGTGGGATCGTATAGTTATATTGGTCAAATAACTCAAATTAGGCTGTTACAAACGCTTTAAAATTAAAATGTATCGTATTATCAACTAGTTATTCTTCAAATTAGAAGCGTATAGAATGTCAACGGAAGGCAAATCAATGGAGTCCCATATAAAACAGTCATGACGTCTGGTGGAAGAGTTTCGCATAAGAAATCCCTTCACTGAATAGAGATGGGTTATTGACTTCCGTGGATCTAATGGCAAACGCCTGCTTCCTCTCTGACGTTCTGATGTGTTTATGTCAACAACAACATTCACTAAAATTGTCGGCGAAATCGTACGAATGCAATGCTCTGTGCAGAAATTGGAGTTGTGGATATTAAGGTACAGTGCTAGCTATTTTGCAATATTCCGCAGTTCGTTTATGCAAACATTACGGACGGTGCAAACTTTCCATGTCGGTAATTAATATAGGCCAGGGTAGAAGGATGGTGTGTTGCAAACTTCTGGACGTAGATTCCTAATTTATTAGCCTCCTGGAATACCCCATTATGACACTAGAAGCTACGCAGTGAAATTTAAAATAGGAGGCCGTGGAAGTCAGCGCAGGTGCGATGCTTTCCTTACCTAATTGGCCACACAACTGTTTCTTGAGCTCTGATTGGTGGGAGAAACTGTTTCATAATGAAAATTAGTGTTATAATGACCCCCATTACGAAACAGTTTTTTGACATATAATATTTACATTTCGACATCGTCGAACATAAAAAACCTTATTCATTGACACTCCACATTATGGGGTCAATAAAGTTGTAGAGAAACAAAATATGTCGTTGAATTGTATTCTTGGAGTGTCGTGTCGTTCAACTAGTACGCTTTATTTGTGTTTCCTACCTGGCTTCTAGAATGTTTGGTATGTGATTCCTTGACATTTTTTCCTTGGTGAATACCATTCGTAATATATTCTGTACATTAACTATTCATCAATTTGACGTAACAATGGTTTCCATTGTCCGGGAAAAGTGTGTGACATGTTGGGCAAGAGCGCTTGCTCGTGTCTCGCTAGCTTCGAGAGAGCGCGGGCTAGAATTTCACCTCAGCCGTTCTGAAAAAGTTTTTCATGGTTTCCCATCTTCACCACCAGACAAATAGAGGGACAATTCATTTCAATAGGTTCACAGCCATCTTCCTTCCAAAATCCCTTCCCGATCCCGTTCTGAAAAGAAAATACATGGCCTTTGACTGTATCAATAAAAGAAAATTATAGTCACTACCACCACAGAAGCAGACGTTATCAGACGAATCCTACACACACCCAAGTTCATGGGAATTTAGATCAAGATGAACTGATTTGTAAGGGAAGTATTGACAACAACTTTCTGCGGCTATAGTGCGCAGGTCTACTACAAATGTACTGATTATTGCTTTTATGAATATATTTTCCCCGGGTATTTATCAGAAATCAGAAACCCGTATTGACGTCAAATTGGAAGGTAAAATGCTAAAGGAAGTAGGAGATTCTGCTACTTAGGAAGCAAAACTACCTATGATGGACGAAGCAAAGAGGGTATAAAAATAGGTTGGCTCAGAAAAGAAAAGAAATCTTTTGCCATCGAATATAGATTTAGGAATTAGAAAATCATTTTAGAAAGCCTTCGTCTGGAACGTGGCACTGTATGGACGTGAAACTTGGACTGTCGGTGCAGCAGAAGAGAGGAGAATAGAAGCAATTGAAATGTGGAGTTACAGGAGAATGATTAATATCAGATGGGTAGATAGAGTAACAAATGAAGAGGTATTTAGACGAGTGCGAGAGGTTTATGGCGACTGCTAATGAACAGACTAGATAGGTTGGTGTATCAGATACGAATTGTAAGATACACAGGAATAGAAATCTTAGTTTTGTAGGGATTGGACGATGACAATAACTGTAGGGGTTGATCAAGGTTAGAATATGTTCACCAGATGGCCTCGGTTGTAGGATGTGGCAGCTATTTAGAGATGAAACGATTAGCTCAGGACAGGGAGGCATGTAGGCTGGATCAAACCTGCCAAAAGACTAAAAACTCAAACACACATTTATCGTTGGTCTATTTTATTATTTTCATTACAGGTTTGTAAGTTTGGTCTCACGGGACTGTGTAGTTTTGCCCCTAGTGAACCTTCTGTGGCTTGGGATTTTACTGATGGTTGGAGACTAAGTGCGCTTTATGGCGTCACGTGGGATTACTCTACGCGTCCCAAGGGTCGAGACATATGTTGTTGAGATCGTAAATCAGTTATCATCGCGATATTGTATTGAAGTTGGAATGAGAAATTATGAAAATTCTCTTCTAAGATTAGATAAATGAGATTAGAACCCACCTCTCCTTAGTTGTCTCCATGAGACATGTTCCAGTCTTGGGACCAGAGTTTAAATCCTTGGGAGAGTAAGTTAATGAACCAGGGAGTCTAGGGACACGAGTGGGTATTGCTTTCTAATGAAAACAACCTTTAGTTCATTATCAATCTTCTTATTATTGTCCCAAGAACTAAATCCGCCTTGTTGCGTAGTGGCTAGCATTCTTGGCTATCACTGCGCAAGCCCGGGTTTGATTCTCGGCTCTGCCAAGAAATTTAATTCTGGTATGAAGGCTGGAACGGGGTACACTCAGCCTCGTGAAGTAAAACTGAGAAAAGGTGGTTTCACCCTCTACCTCAGCCATCCTGGAAGTAGTGTTTCATCAGCCATCGCGGAAGTGGTGTTTCGTCAGCCATCCTGGTAGTGGTGTTTCGTTTTTTTCCACTTCTATTCCGGACAAATGCTGGGATGGTACCTAACTTAAGGATACGGCCACTTCCTACCCAGATTCTACCTTAAATAAAAACACACACACTAGTACACACATCACAGTGACAAAGGTTATCAGGCAAATTCTATACATACCGTTTCTATACATACGGGGCTAAATGACCACCATGTCGCACAGCCCCTAAAGATCGGATGACTACAACAACAAAAACTGCACCAGGGACTCATATCTTGTGATAATGGATACAGATTGTCGTATGTTTCTATTTAATTGTTGAGTATGTTGAGTTGAATCCTTCTCTTTCCACTGTATCTATTCGTATACGCCCTCCACTTGTTCTTAATGTGTTTTTAGAACGTGGCAACTCTTTTTCTCTCGCTTCTTTCTGTCTGTCTCTTTCTCTCCCCCTTCCTTTGGCTCTCTCTTTTC
Organism: Meconema thalassinum; assembly: GCA_946902985.2. Taxonomy (NCBI): domain Eukaryota; kingdom Metazoa; phylum Arthropoda; class Insecta; order Orthoptera; family Tettigoniidae; genus Meconema; species Meconema thalassinum. The sequence continues at coordinate 1,734,960,195 of OX336388.2, read as the reverse complement.
CATTCGTGAAAGAACTCGTTTCGCTTTCTCCATAGGGTTGATAACCTTAAAGCTCGCTACTTCTTAAGTTGTTATTGGTGTTGCTTGCTTTAAGGGTACATATATAGATGTGTGTGATATATATCAGAATGCTGACATTTAAGCCCGGTTTACGACTAATTCTATTGCCGTTCTTTGATACTTGCAATCGTGTTGCTGTTATTTATGATGATGATGTTGTTGTTGTTGCTGATGATTTATTTGGGGGCTTTGCGACATTGTGGTCATGTAGCCCCGTTTACATGGGTGTGTGGGGAATTTGCCTGATAACCTTTCTTATTTTGATGGCTGTATTAGTATGTCTATTTGGAATTCAGATAAGGATTGGACGAGGCAGCCGTGGCCTTCATTTAGGATTTCGTATGTTTTGAAATCACTGAGACTCACCATCTTTCAACACCATTCTTGCAAATTGATAGTGATCGAATCACTATGATGCAGCGGCTTTCAGACATCTCTTACTCATTTGTGGATTAGGTAGAGGCATTGTGAATTATCGAGCAGAAGCCAATCAGTGTTAAGGGCGTGAAAACTGTGGCTGCGTTATGGTCACAAAGTTGACACTGTAGCTTTCTCGGCTAATAAAGTTCAGATGGCACATCTCGTGGTTCGGACTCCACGTAAGAAAGATGTCCCGTTGTTTAAGACGTCACATTAACGATCACATAAAATCTCGCGCTTCCATTCAGTGGTATGCTATAAGTGATCGTTGAGTTAATCGTTAGTGTTGACAAATGAAACAGTACATTTTAACCAGTAGTTCCGTGAAGAATTATACAGCCTATTTTCATATATCCTACTTATGTTAATTGCCTCTATCTACATACAAAATTTCAAGAAGTATCAAGGAGATTTTGAAATTTCGCACAGCGGCCATCTCGTGGTTATGGAAACAATTGAAATAAATCAGATGCCAGTGGATTAACATTCGTATAAGGATTTACTGTACCAAGTTTCACAGCACTCGGATGGTTAAAATGCGAGAAACGACCATGTGAATATTTATAAATCCTATAGGTGAACTTAAGTTCATAGCCCCTATGAACATTAAAAAATTCAGTTTGGTTGCTAGATTCGTAGATATTCAGAGCCGTCTAAATATTTCGGATGGTCGCCATGTTGGATTGTTAATTGTATAGGCCATAGAGTCATGTACCATTAAAGAAAAATTATTGCGTAGGTTCATTATTCAAACTTTCACATCGATCGCATGATTACGACACAAGAAATAAAAACTTAATTTTAAAATTCGCAAAGCCGCCATCTTGAGGTTATGTAAACAATTGAACTAAATTAGATACCAGTGTATTACAATGTGAATAAACATTTACTGTAACAGATTTCATTCCGTTTGGAACATTAAATCGCGAGAAAGGTCTATTTAAAATTTTCAAATTCGCTTGGCTGCCATGTTCGTTTTGTAGTTAACCGGATTTTGAAAGTCTTATAGATGATCTTTGAGTAGTGCCCTTTCTCTCCATACAAAATTTCAGGGTGATACCGCTAATAGTTTCAGAGATATAGAATGCCGGTGAAATATTTCGCACATCCGCCATCTTGTGGTTATGTAAATAATTGAACCAAGTTAGATGTCGGTGCATTACAATGTGTATAAACATATACTGTACCAAGTTTTATTGCGTTTGGTTGGTTAAAACGCGAGAAACGTCTATTTAAATGTCGCAAATTTGCGTGGCCGCCATGTTGGTATTGTAGTTACCAGTTTTTCAAATGTCACATAGGTGAACTTCTAGTAGTTTCCTTTATCACCGTAAAAATTCCAGGGTGATATCGGGAATAGTTTCGGAGATATTGAATACTGGTGAAATATTTCGCACAGCCGTCATATTGGATTGGTGAGACGTAACAAAATTTGAAGAGCATGGTCGCGGTCGTCCGGAATAGTGCTATGAACTTACTGAGTTTCATTGAAATCGCTCCAGCCGTTTAGATGTTATTAGGGGGGACATACACACACACACTCCTCACACACACACGCACACACACATGGACAAAAGGTGATCTCATAAGCCTACTTTTTCAAAATTGAAATTAGGCTAAAAATCTGCTCTGTTCAAAGACTTCGTAAAATCATATCGGTGAATTTCAGCTGAGGTGTTCTCTGTTGTAATAGTAAGGAGTATATTTAGCTTTTGTTTATAAGATAGTCCTGGGTGTTGGTCATTGCACGTGCGCGTCACTCATTGTTTAATTTCAGTCCTTCCATTTGGTTACTTCAAAGAGCTTTATTTAACTGGTATTTCAGTTTTGTTTCTTGTGTTATCGATGTCGTTAAGCTGGCGTGCCTACTTGACTTGAAGTGTTCAAATTATTATTTAGTTTCTAACTATTTAGTCTAACTTGGTTCACTTTCTACTTCATCAATGTCACGGGAAGCAATCAAATCACAACTATTGAGCTGTTTTAATACTATTTATTTCGATTCCGCTGGTTAAGTTATGGATTTAGTTGGTAACATGGAAATAACGCAACTACATTACGAATATGTGATTATATGAATGATTTAGGCCAGCAGGTACTAAAAGCCGTTCGAAGAACGGGTACTTCAGCTAGTATCAGATAAATTCAAGAATTGGATTTTTGGGATCGGAATGATGAGTGATACAAATCCTTACGCTTTTAGGTCGTGTAATGCACAAATAGTACAAGACATGTATATGGCTGTTAGATAATTAAAATGTCTAACTCGAGCAACTTTATACTCTGGTGTTCTGAGGGCTGAGCTATAAAGCGACACTTTAATTCTCCCTTAACAATGAAACACCCATTCTCTAAATAGCTTAAACTTAATTTATCGTATCTGACAAACTTTGTCAGTGGTATCTTTAATAGTAATCATATATATATCGCAGCAAACCGTGAATCTCAAAACGACACTGTTGTGTTCAAACAGTTGCAACCCTGAGTCCATAAACTGAACCGTTGACACAGTTTGGACTCAAATCCGGGAATCTCAAGTTTTACCTCCATGACCTGAGAGTAGCCTGTAATATCTTTAATTCTATGACATAATTATAAATGTATTATAGGTAAATATTACTACTAGTACTAATAATAATAGTCTAATAATAATAATAATGGTATGGGTTTTACTTCCATTATAACTACTGCAGCTTTTAGAGATGTCTGGGTTTCGTAAATTTGCCCCCAAGGGGATGTTTAACGTACCTGTAAATCTAGTGTCACGACTCCCTTACATATAAGCACCCTCAAATACCAACAGACCCGCTATCTTGTGCTCAGCGGGCGAGAACGTTACCACTGAGCCACGCAGCCAGTCGTTTAAATAAATATTCTAAGGAATAAGAGCTGAAGATGAGTCTGCAGTCGGGACTCGAAACAGAGTTCCCCACACTGCGAGCAGGTGAACGAACCACTTAAACCACGAACAGTCCACCCCGAAACAGCTCCTTTGTCAACTTTCGAAGTAACGACTGATAGCGCTTTTAAGAGAAGCTGTATTCTAAAAAAAATTCTAAAATCTTTCTTTCATGTGATTTTCGAATTTCCCAGTAACTGTGTTGACCGACTGAAAATCACCAATAATAAGAAATTAAGTATAGGTATTTATATTCGATAATTTTATTATACTCACTGAATAAAATACTTAGTCATGTTCAAAAGAAAGTTGTTGTTGATTCCTTTAGGGGCCACGTAGCCCTGCGTACATGGGTGTGAGTAGAATTTGTCTGATAACCTGCGTCACTGTGATGTCTGTACTAGTGTCTGTATTTGTAGTTAAGGTAGGATTTGGGTAGGAAGCGGCCGTGGCCGTAAGTTAGGGACCATCCCGGCATTTGCCTGGAGTAGAAGTGGGAAACCATGGAAAATCACTTCCAGGTTTGCTGGGGTAAGAATCCAACCTGTCTCTTCTCAGTTATGCTACACGAGGCTGAGTGTACCCCGTTCCATCCCTCAGACTATAATTACATTTTTGGCAGAGCCGGGAATTGAACCCTGACCTCTGCGGTGACAGCCAAGAATACTAGGCACTAGAGAACGAGGCGGGCCCAAAAGAAAGTATGTTTACATAAATCATTGATGGATTTTCCCCCACTCAAATTTGGAGGAGCTGGATCGATTGGCGTTCTCTTTGGTGTTATTGGTTAATGTGTGTACTTTAATGATTTGCCTAAAGAGGGCGAATGAACTTTGTGTCACCCTTATTTTTGGGAGTGGTCCAATCGATCCCCAGAGCAGGCCGCAACTGAGAGAATCCGAGGATTGTCGAGGGCTACCGAGAACAGCCGACAGAGCTCACCCGGCGATCCGGGGGCTGCGAAGGTCCCGGGTTCTTCTCCACCAATGCGTCGCGACGCAAAGCAAAGTAGTACGCCGTGCCATCCCTCATCCCACTCGCCCCACCCCAATAAGTGCGTACGGCTCCTAACCCACGAACACATGTTCAGTTAGCTGCAGATGATCTAAATCTTTGCCCTGTCTGGCAGTCTGAAGAGAGTGATTGTCCTGGTATAGGTTAATACACGCCCTACAGTGGTAGCTCAGGGCAAGCGCATACGGTGTCTAGCCCACAGATGATTTAAATCCCTGCTCTGTCTGGCGTTCTGAAGAGAGAGATTGTCCTGGTACAACTGCCGCCCTACAGTCGTAGCGCAGGCCTAGGGCGTGCATCTATTTCCCCCAAACACATGTTCATTTAGTTGTACCCCGCGGAGTAGCCGGGCGCGTTAAATCCTTCACCACGATTGCGATAAGGACTAGAGTAAGTCTGGAGATGAAAGGTTTGAATCCCAGTGCTTACAGTGGCTGTCCTGAGTGTGGGTTTCACCCCGATTTTCCACACTCCCTCCAGACAAGTGCCGGGACATTACTTATTTTTAGTTCCAGTCCACTTAGGCCTACCCGATCTACACACAATATTTCAGTTAACACACAAAAAACAGATAATCAGATAAAAATCACACACTGAAGCACACGGGGCTGATGACCAAAAATGTCCCCAGCCCATAATACAAACAACAAAACATTTATCTGCATATGATATAAATTTCTGTTTTGTTTTTCGTTAAAAAGAAAACGATAGTCCCGATATAGGCTAACTCACGCCTTATAGTCGTAGCTCAGGGGTACTGGATGAAGCTCTTTCTCCCTAACTTAGCAGTCACAGCTCAACGCAGACTAGTTAGTTAGTTATTGTTGTTTTAAGGCTCGGAACTACGAGGTCAACTGACCTTCAACGTAGACTGACACACACATACGAACATACGTAGATCTCATAATCCCTATGTTATGTAATTAAAATACGCAAAAAGTAAATTTGATTTCGTTATATTGGAGGTTAACATGTTCAATCTAAATAATTTTACGTCCAATAACACCCTTTATAATTTATTATTAATCAAGGAGCTCGTGTCTTTTCTATATCTTCAATGGTTTAGGAGATATTTTATGTAAAGGATGTAATTGACTTGCACTGAACGTAGTTTCCCTGGATGTATGACCTGAAAACAGTGATTGTTCATATATGAGGGGTGCGAAGGTGCGAAACGATTCTGTGGGTACAATTTATTCGTTATTCAAAAGTAATCACCACAAGCCTGTGCACAGGTGTCCTATTGCTTCACTAGCCGCAGGATTCCCTGTTCCCAGAAGTCTTGTGGTTGTGACAGGTGTCCAGTAGTTCATCGTCCGATTGGAAACCACGGACGAACCATTAACAGTGATGTGTATTGTGCGACACTCCGTGGCCTACGCAAGTCCATCAAGAACAAACGGCCTGGACTGCTCATGAAGGGAGTGACTCTGCTCCATTATAACGCTCACCCACACGTCCCTAACGTCACACAAGGTGTATTGGCCACATTGAAGTGGGAGCAACTTGAGCAACCGCCCTACAGTCCGGACTTGTCAACCTGAGTCTTCCATCTGTTTGGTCCGATAAAATAACATCTCAAGGGAAAACGTTTCCAGTCGGACGACGAACCAAGGAACACCGTACAGGAATGACTCCTGTCACAACCACAAGACTTCTGGGAACAGAGAATCCTGCGGTTAGTGAAGCAATAGGACACCTGTGCACAGGCTTGTGGTGATTACTTTCGAATAACAAATAAATTGTACCCACAGAATCGTTTCGTACCTTTTCATTTGAATACCCCTCATAGTATTGAATCAGTGTGAAGAGCGGGGCATGTTGTTGTTTGAATCAAACTACGCGGTGCGTTGCGTCAAACCAACGATCAACTCGTGCGGTAGGGCACAACCAATGGAGTCGTGTCATAGCTATGAAATATACTGGATACACAGATGCGTAATATACGAGACCATAAGCTCTAATATAAGTGAAGAATGTTTAGCATGCACATGTGAAATCATATGATACGTAATGAAGAAGAAACAATTATCTAAATTTGTTCCACCCTATTAATACCTTTTAAGGAAAGTCTTCAGTGGGTCATTACAAATTGTGACCTATTACCTTAGGTGGGAAAACAAGTATTTGTATACCCTAACCTGAAAGAAATAGTATATAAGATATTTGGCCAACGGCCTAGCCATGTTGAAACACCGGATCCCATGAGACCTCGGCAGTTAAGCAACATTGGGCGCAGTCGGAACTTGGATGGTATGCCGGTTCTAGGCACTGCGCGCTTTTGGCCAACATTAGGAGGAGCGGAAAGGCCCTGGCCACCCTACCGCACGTTAACCCCTTCTGGGGGTAGCCTCTTCGGAGGCTCGGACCTGCCTTCGGGCAGAATACCAATTAAATTAAAATTCTTCTCTTCTTTTTTTTTTCTTAGTCGTTTACCCTCCAGGTTGGGGGAACCCACGGACTCAGCGAGGGAACTCACCACTACCACCTCTACGGGCAGTGTCCTAGAGCTGGGAACATCTAATCGGAGTGGATACAACTGGTGAGGTGTGATTGGCACCTGCCCAGGCGGCCTCGCCTGCAAAGCGAACAGGGGCCTCATGAGGGAAGGTAATGGATGGTCAGGATGGATAAGCAAGGAAGACGGAAGGAGGCGGCCGTGGCCTTGAAGAAGGTACTGTCCCGTTATCAGGATAGTAGGCTGTCAGATATCCGCCCCCTCAATGGGATTGCCAATAATCAAACGCACCGGCACAGCTACATCAATGAAAATGGCACTGACAGATACTATCGAGATTAGAGCACAATAGTTAACAAGAAATTATTGTGGAACACACCAAAATATACGGGGTTTCATACTTACCTTTACTTACCTCTTAAATTATCTCGGGGACTGGGTTGTCAACTGGATCACTTAAAGCATGCCCTCACAATAACCTCCACCATGATATTAAAAATGAACCAGAACGAAGACGAGAAACTTTAAACTGCACAATAATTTATTTCACATAAAGAATGAATTAACAAAAATAAAACAACAAAATCCACGTGGCAATCAGAAGCCATCGACCACATAACCATGTCCTCCTGTAGGACTGGTATACTCTACATACAATGTTTCAGCTTTCTCAAGCTCAAAATAACGTAAAAATAATAATGCACTTGGAATGGAAACGGGATTTGGGACGAGACACATATATCAATTGGTTTGCGTGTTTATACACTTCACATTTTATTTATAGCCACAAGGCTATTATGGAGACGTCCTTGGCCTCTATCATACAGTTGTCCGGGCCAGCTGCAATGCACCTGCATCGTCAAAGTGGACTCACCTGTCCGTTCAACCCTAGCATAAGCGAGTTACATCAGAGCTTAGCTCTCCTTTCAAAACACGTTAAATGTCCACTTCTCAACTGAAATATTATCACGCAAATCTTTTAAATGCTCCATTCAAACACCAGTGGAATACTCTAATAATCCTAAATCATGTTTAATTGTTCAATCCACTTGTTTAATTAGCGTTGTTTAGAGTATAATAACACAACTCCAAATGTTTATAACAAATTCATTAATTATTTATAACAATAATAAATTGTTTATAACAATGTGAAACGACAATTGAAAGTTTTATACACACCTCTATTAATCCCTTTCATTACAAATTGTTTAACAAAGATATTTACAACATTATTTTACACTATTTATATTGTTTATATTATTTATACAAGAAATACATTAAACCACACGTTTATCCGGTTGATAATTACTCAAATCGTGGTGATATAATCGACCAATGAAGGTTAGTTATATTTAAATGTCAAATTCAGGTTTAATAAGGTTTAATAATTATTATTAATATTTGTGACGGTAACCTCCATTCAAAATCTTCATCTCAAATTATTTAACACTCTTGTTAACTTTAACAGTATCTTCACATGAATAACTTTCAAAGAACCAGGACAATACATTCAGCGGAAAAATACTTCGCTCAAAACGCACAAAATTGCTCAACAATAGGCCCAGAATTCATCATATATCTTCATATATATGGCATCAAAATCTTCCAAATTACATACAAAAACCTCCACTCATAAATTCAACAACTTCATTTATTACTGTGGGAACCTCCTTCATTATTCAAGGGCATTACTCATCAGCGACTTTTACAGGTCCACTGAACTAACGATTATACATCCATTGTTCCTCTTCAAAAATTCTTATATTCATCAATTGTATTAATGACTGTTATTATTTAACCTTCGTGGGTTTCATTCATGAATCGATATGAAGTAACAATTTGCCAATCACAAATAAATTTAATACCAAATACGATTAGACACTCCTCCCTGGTCTATCAAAATTGAGATTAATATCTTCAAAGTAACGCAGTATAAAAATACTATCTTCAATCAAAGTTCATCTAAACTACATAAATAGTCGAATAGAATACAATTAGACTGTGGAATGCAAACATTATTGTTCCAATCTATAATTGAGAAAAACTCCTATCAAATGTTCATTACTATAATGTATTCAATAAATCGTAATCAAAGTTCATATTTCATAAAATTGTCTATAATGCAATGATAAATGTCTATGTTGCAATCATGTTCATAAGACGACTAGTATTTCAAAGATCGTCGATAACGTATTAGATTTTAACGCTCTAAAATCATTTAATTATTCTTCTTTCTTGAGGATGACAGAAAATTGGTCAAAGTAATTTACTGAATAGAATTAATTTAATAAAATGACACGCTGTCTGAATTCAAATCTGCCATAGCAAATCATTAACTTTACAGTCAAATCGTGACTACAAAAATATGCAAATTATTGAAAGAATCTAAATTATCAGTCTCAACTGATCCAAAATTATTTAACTATGCCAATGACATAACAATGTCTCAACAAATCGTAGAAAAAGGCATAAATCATCGAAGTGTACTGAGTACAGAAATGTTAATCAAGAAAATGGGGCAAAAATAAATGGGACAGAAAATATGGGAAAATGGTTGCTCAGATATCGCTACATGACTCAAATAATACAAGAAACGTTCACGACTACCTTATCTGTTGATTGAAGTTCTAGAGGAAAGTTTTCAAAGAAAACTGCTGTTGGTTCCATTTCACCAGCGTGAAGATGTGCTCCGACCTCGAACCTGGAATCAGCGTCCTCGGAGAATCGAACTGCTTCCTTCTCCGGAAATTGCACTGCTCCATGTATACGAAAGACATCCTTCTGGCAAAATTCTTCTTTGTGAGCCGGGTCCTCCCTGGCCTCTCTTGAAAGTTCCCTGAAGTTCCAGTCGTAATTCGCCATGAAGTTTATTGCAGTTATTTCCGCAGAAATATTCATAATCGTGGAGTATGATGATATTTCCACTGTCATTTGATATAATTCAGCGATGGATTCACGATGCATGAGTGTAGTTGGATGTTCACTACATGCTCGCTTTTGTAGAATGACGATTAACGAAGTTCCATGCTGTTACTTCACTCCATCGATATATGTCCCAATTGCATTAAAGCCTTAGCCTTCCATCTCAACTTCTGTTATAATCATTGAAAGCACTGCAAGATTATAATGTTCCATAATAGAATGTATCGTTGTATTACCAAACGTATTCTCCAATATCACGGTTGTAACACGTGTCAGCCGTAGTGTATACTGTGGAAATTTTAAAAGTGTTTCTCATGTGGCGAGAAAATCACTTTTGTTGGCAGCCTTAAAGTGCCAATATCTTTCGAAGTATAACTGTGAAATTGTTCAAATCTTCTACACACCTCAATGTTGTACTGCCCAATTGAATTATAATGAAGGCAGAAGTTAACTCTTTATATCTTATCTGGTAGAAACGTTAATGTGAGCGTTTCAACTTCACCTAGTTTCGAACAGCGTAAAATGGAACTGCTCCGTGTTCGTTCGATGCGCCGGGCTTTAACCACACGCTAAAGACAACTTGCTTCACTTATTCACTCGAAAATGACTCTATGACATCTGAAATATATATGCGGTATCAGCGGTATGAGAGATATGAGAGATATAAGAGCTCCTCTCTCCTGTGCACGACCTTTTATCAACTTCTTAAGGGGCGTATCCATCCCTTCCATAGCCTGTTGCTCCGTCATTGCTAGAAGTTTTAACTTTGGCTATACTTGACGGATTTTCAAATTTCAAAAACTCAAAATTAATTTCTTCAAAATTCCAAATCAATGCCATAACTGAAAATAGTTTTCCACAAATCTGCACGCCAAAAGCAATCAAATATCGTAGTTTCAGCAATCTCCGTCTTCCTTCCAAACTATCGTTCATTGGTTCGAGTCTCTCCTCCAATAGCGTAACTTCTTCCTTAGCACAATACCTTGTTTCCTGCGACTGCGTCGTAAATCTAAGATCTTTCTCGAACAAAATCATGACGTCACCAAGAATCTCAGCTCAAACAGCCTACTTGCATGAAGTCTACGTCATCCGTGCCTACGTCATGAATATACACGTCACAACTATGACATTCATAACTTTATTCATTTATGCCAATACAGCCATCGTGGTCTCAATATAATTCAATTTACGGGGGCATTCTCCCTTCACCACGTTTTAAAAACAGTTGCAAATTGTTTTTAAACTCTGTGTTATAAATATCTCAATTCACTTGAACACGAAATTGAATTATTATTGGCTTACTCTTGGATAATATTTCTTCTATGTTCCTTAATCATAAGTCTCTTCTTCTCTGGTTTGTGTGTGGCTAATGCATTCTCTCCTCTCTACTTTCTCTTCTGTCCTGTATTTCTGTTTTCTAAGTTCTGCTGACTTGTAGAAGGACCAGGATCGATCACTACATCCTGTCTTTTCTTTTGGTTTTCAGCTTCCTTTTCTCGTAATTCCTTCAGATACTGCTGACTTTCTTTCTCTCTCTCTTGATACTTGTCGGGTGTCATAACCTGACCTTGAGAATTCTGATTCTGATTCTGATACTGGTTATTTCGATTGTAGTTTCTATTATAACCATTGTTATAGTATCTACCTCTTCCGTTGTTGTAATTCCCTCTATTATTATTCCAGCCTCGTCTTTGCTGATATGGACGGTAACCTTGGGATCTGTTGTTGCGGAAATAATTATTCCTGTGAGGACCTACATTTTCAGTTTTTTCTTCCTCAGGCTTATCAGTTTGCTGCACTTGATCCATGTAGACCGTATTATCGTCTTTGAATTCGTGCCTCTGACCTTTTTGTACCAAATTTGGCATTGGACTCGTGTAGTCAAGCCTTCTCAATAAATCGTCCATACTGGTCAAATCTCTGATATTTGACGATATGATCAATCTTCTTACTTCCACAGGCAACATACGTGAAATCGCATCTATCAACTGCTCTGTTGACAATGGGGGTTGCAAAAATCTCAAGCGTGATAATTGACTCGTGAAGAAATCAGCGTACCGTGTTGGAAGAGTACCTGAATACTTCCTCGAGTATACCTCAGCTCTTAATGAATTCTGAGCTTCTATTGACCAGAATCGTTTTATCAGTGCCTCTGCAAATTCGTCAAAATTGCTGAAAGTGTACCGAAATGCTCTAAACCATTCAAGGGGTCCTCCAGCTAGAAATCTTTCTACGATTCTCATCTCTCTCTCTCTCTAGGAATGTGGGCTTCTATGAAATAGTCTTTAAGATTCCTGATATATTCGATCGGTGTGAGACTATCAGTGTTGCTAAATTTTTGAGGTTTGTCTTCAAAATTCCGGATGACTGTCACATTTCTCGGATATGAATCCATATAATGTTTCCCACTATCACGATACTTCCATTCAGGTTCAATATTTCTATCCTCTTCTTCTTCCCTGAATCTGGATATACGTTCCTCGGGACTAATATCTCTCTCTTCTGTAGCGAGGTTACATCTTCTCACGTAATTTCTATCCTCTTCACCAGTCAATCCTTCAATATCCTTGTCTGTGATTTCCGTGATGACTTTCCTAATCAATTCTTCCTTATAGGTTTCCATCATGCTAGCTTCTCCTAGTTTCAAATTCTGAAGTTTGCTCGTAGTTTCATTAACATCAGAGACAACCTTATGAATCTGTTCCTCTAACGCAGTTTTTAATGCTTGCACGTCCTGACCTATTTGAGTTCTATCCTCTACCTGCTTTTCGGATAGCGAATCCATCCTTACATTCAAGTCTTTCCTAATCTGAACTACTTCATTATTAATGTCTACTTGTGTACTGGCAAGTTTTCTTTCAATTCGCTCCTGAATCTGATCGACATGTTCCCCACTTGACCTGTTCCATTCATCTTTCCAAACCGTTACATTTGCAGTTAACATTTCCGCGATATCTACCTCAATGTCTTCCTTAAGTAAACGATTGTGATCTAATACTTGGGTTCTCATGACCTCTACATCGTATTTTAAACCAGCTAAAGAAGCTGTTGTCCTAACAGACTCGTCAACTAACCGAGTTGTTAATGCACTAATGTTACGAGTACAAAGCGTTTTTGAAGTTTCAATTTCTTCCCTAACTTTGTTAACATCAGTCTGAACTTTAGCAATGTCTACAAAAACAGTATTGACTTCTACTTGTATTTTATTGATATCGCTTTGCATATCATTAACATCTGAATGAATATTATTGATGTCAACTTGAACATTTGACACATCAGTTCGAGCATTTCTAACCTCTCTTTGAACTTCCTCTACTTTGTCTTGTACAGTAGCAACATCATTCCTAACAACAATTACTTCTGCTCTAGCACATGAAATATCACCCCGGACATTGGCAACATCAAGATTCAACATAGTAAGATCTTTCTGTACCTTAGAAACATCAAATTTAACATCAGACACATCTTTATGCACATTGGACACGTCTGTGCGCATGTCAGTTACAGCATTCTCGATTCCCTGGGTATTGATCTGTAAACGCGACACATTATTTTCTAGGTTTGCAGAACTGGTCTGAAGAACTTTCAAACTTTCATCCATTCTACTAGCATTCCTAGCTTCCATTTCCCTCACACTTTCATCCAGCCTAATAGACAAATTAGCCGACAAACTACTAGAATTCTCCTCCATTCTAGCAGACATATTACTAGCATTCTCCTCCATCATCTGCTTCATTCTACTAGCACTCCTAGCTTCCATCTCCTTCATATTGTTGGACATCTCCTCCAACATTTTCTTAATACTTTCATCTGCCATTTCAATAATATTTCAATAATAAACTGCTTTAGGGACATACATCAAACAGAGCAAAATAACAACATCTGAGCAACATTTTTCACCATATATAAATTTGAGCAATTTTCTGTCTTAAATCTAACTTATAATTACCTTATAATTAACTTTCGTAGACACTTCATGTTGAAATAAACTCAAGCACATGTTCAAGTTTCTTTGGTTCATTTTAAAATATTCTAACACAAATAATTTACATTTACAATCCAAATAGTTTAATTTTATCTTTAATATGACTACACATGTCATAAGCCGGTCAAATAAAATAAGATTCCAGATCATAGGCGATTTTTCTAAGTTTCCAGCCTATTTAACCACTCTCAAGTTGTATAAGATCTGATCTTTTCTGAGTGTAATTTTCCTAATACAATACAACATTTTATTCCTATATAATCACACTCTCAAATTCTACAATTGGCTAAGACATCTAACAAAGAATCAACCTCTTTAGTTGAGTCTTCACAATCCCTTTGACATCGATAACTTGGTAATCCAATGTTATTCGAACACTCCACAAAAATTGCGGAGCCAATTCTACTGCAATAACTTGGTAATCCAATGCTATTCAAGCACTCGGAACTTCGATTGTGCCAATTCTACTGGCGTTCAACCTGGTAATCCAGTGTTGTCAATCGAGCCCCACACGTTGATTGCGCCAATCCTACTGTCCCCGTTATCAGGATAGTAGGCTGTCAGATATCCGCCCCCTCAATCGGATTGCCAATAATCAAACGCACCGGCACAGCTACATCAATGAAAATGGCACTGACAGATACTATCGAGATTAGAGCACAATAGTTAACAAGAAATTATTGTGGAACACACCAAAATATACGGGGTTTTATACTTACCTTTACTTACCTCTTAAATTATCTCGGGGACTGGGTTGTCAACTGGATCACTTAAAGCATGCCCTCACAATAACCTCCACCATGATATTAAAAATGAACCAGAACGAAGACGAGAAACTTTAAACTGCACAATAATTTATTTCACATAAAGAATGAATTAACAAAAATAAAACAACAAAATCCACGTGGCAATCAGAAGCCATCGACCACATAACCATGTCCTCCTGTAGGACTGGTATACTCTACATACAATGTTTCAGCTTTCTCAAGCTCAAAATAACGTAAAAATAATAATGCACTTGGAATGGAAACGGGATTTGGGACGAGACACATATATCAATTGGTTTGCGTGTTTATACACTTCACATTTTATTTATAGCCACAAGGCTATTATGGAGACGTCCTTGGCCTCTATCATACAGTTGTCCGGGCCAGCTGCAATGCACCTGCATCGTCAAAGTGGACTCACCTGTCCGTTCAACCCTAGCATAAGCGAGTTACATCAGAGCTTAGCTCTCCTTTCAAAACACGTTAAATGTCCACTTCTCAACTGAAATATTATCACGCAAATCTTTTAAATGCTCCATTCAAACACCAGTGGAATACTCTAATAATCCTAAATCATGTTTAATTGTTCAATCCACTTGTTTAATTAGCGTTGTTTAGAGTATAATAACACAACTCCAAATGTTTATAACAAATTCATTAATTATTTATAACAATAATAAATTGTTTATAACAATGTGAAACGACAATTGAAAATTTTATGCACACCTCTATTAATCCCTTTCATTACAAATTGTTTAACAAAGATATTTACAACATTATTTTACACTATTTATATTGTTTATATTATTTATACAAGAAATACATTAAACCACACGTTTATCCGGTTGATAATTACTCAAATCGTGGTGATATAATCGACCAATGAAGGTTAGTTATATTTAAATGTCAAATTCAGGTTTAATAAGGTTTAATAATTATTATTAATATTTGTGACGGTAACCTCCATTCAAAATCTTCATCTCAAATTATTTAACACTCTTGTTAACTTTAACAGTATCTTCACATGAATAACTTTCAAAGAACCAGGACAATACATTCAGCGGAAAAATACTTCGCTCAAAACGCACAAAATTGCTCAACAATAGGCCCAGAATTCATCATATATCTTCATATATATGGCATCAAAATCTTCCAAATTACATACAAAAACCTCCACTCATAAATTCAACAACTTCATTTATTACTGTGGGAACCTCCTTCATTATTCAAGGGCATTACTCATCAGCGACTTTTACAGGTCCACTGAACTAACGATTATACATCCATTGTTCCTCTTCAAAAATTCTTATATTCATCAATTGTATTAATGACTATTATTATTTAACCTTCGTGGGTTTCATTCATGAATCGATATGAAGTAAAAATTTGCCAATCACAAATAAATTTAATAGCAAATACGATTAGACACTCCTCCCTGGTCTATCAAAATTGAGATTAATATCGTCAAAGTAACGCAGTATAAAAATACTATCTTCAATCAAAGTTCATCTAAACTACATAAATAGTCGAATAGAATACAATTAGACTGTGGAATGCAAACATTATTGTTCCAATCTATAATTGAGAAAAACTCCTATCAAATGTTCATTGCTATAATGTATTCAATAAATCGTAATCAAAGTTCATATTTCATAAAATTGTCTATAATGCAATGATAAATGTCTATGTTGCAATCATGTTCATAAGACGACTAGTATTTCAAAGATCGTCGACAACGTATTAGATTTTAACGCTCTAAAATCATTTAATTATTCTTCTTTCTTGAGGATGACAGAAAATTGGTCAAAGTAATTTACTGAATAGAATTACTTTAATAAAATGACACGCTGTCTGAATTCAAATCTGCCATAGCAAATCATTAACTTTACAGTCAAATCGTGACTACAAAAATATGCAAATTATTGAAAGAATCTAAATTATCAGTCTCAACTGATCCAAAATTATTTAACTATGCCAATGACATAACAATGTCTCAACAAATCGTAGAAAAAGGCATAAATCATCGAAGTGTACTGAGTACAGAAATGTTAATCAAGAAAATGGGGCAAACATAAATGGGACAGAAAATATGGGAAAATGGTTGCTCAGATATCGCTACATGACTCAAATAATACAAGAAACGTTCACGACTACCTTATCTGTTGATTGAAGTTCTAGAGGAAAGTTTTCAAAGAAAACTGCTGTTGGTTCCAATTCACCAGCGTGAAGATGTGCTCCGACCTCGAACCTGGAATCAGCGTCCTCGGAGAATCGAACTGCTTCCTTCTCCGGAAATTGCACTGCTCCATGTATACGAAAGACATCCTTCTGGCAAAATTCTTCTTTGTGAGCCGGGTCCTCCCTGGCCTCTCTTGAAAGTTCCCTGAAGTTCCAGTCGTAATTCGCCATGAAGTTTATTGCAGTTATTTCCGCAGAAATATTCATAATCGTGGAGTATGCTGATATTTCCACTGTCATTTGATATAATTCAGCGATGGATTCACGATGCATGAGTGTAGTTGGATGTTCACTACATGCTCGCTTTTGTAGAATGACGATTAACGAAGTTCCATGCTGTTACTTCACTCCATCGATATATGTCCCAATTGCATTAAAGCCTTAGCCTTCCATCTCAACTTCTGTTATAATCATTGAAAGCACTGCAAGATTATAATGTTCCATAATAGAATGTATCGTTGTATTACCAAACGTATTCTCCAATATCACGGTTGTAACACGTGTCAGCCGTAGTGTATACTGTGGAAATTTTAAAAGTGTTTCTCATGTGGCGAGAAAATCACTTTTGTTGGCAGCCTTAAAGTGCCAATATCTTTCGAAGTATAACTGTGAAATTGTTCAAATCTTCTACACACCTCAATGTTGTACTGCCCAATTGAATTATAATGAAGGCAGAAGTTAACTCTTTATATCTTATCTGGTAGAAACGTTAATGTGAGCGTTTCAACTTCACCTAGTTTCGAACAGCGTAAAATGGAACTGCTCCGTGTTCGTTCGATGCGCCGGGCTTTAACCACACGCTAAAGACAACTTGCTTCACTTATTCACTCGAAAATGACTCTATGACATCTGAAATATATATGCGGTATCAGCGGTATGAGAGATATGAGAGATATAAGAGCTCCTCTCTCCTGTGCACGACCTTTTATCAACTTCTTAAGGGGCGTATCCATCCCTTCCATAGCCTGTTGCTCCGTCATTGCTAGAAGTTTTAACTTTGGCTATACTTGACGGATTTTCAAATTTCAAAAACTCAAAATTAATTTCTTCAAAATTCCAAATCAATGCCATAACTGAAAATAGTTTTCCACAAATCTGCACGCCAAAAGCAATCAAATATCGTAGTTTCAGCAATCTCCGTCTTCCTTCCAAACTATCGTTCATTGGTTCGAGTCTCTCCTCCAATAGCGTAACTTCTTCCTTAGCACAATACCTTGTTTCCTGCGACTGCGTCGTAAATCTAAGATCTTTCTCGAACAAAATCATGACGTCACCAAGAATCTCAGCTCAAACAGCCTACTTGCATGAAGTCTACGTCATCCGTGCCTACGTCATGAATATACACGTCACAACTATGACATTCATAACTTTATTCATTTATGCCAATACAGCCATCGTGGTCTCGATATAATTCAATTTACGGGGGCAGTACCATCCCGGCATTTGCCCGAAAACGAAGTGGGAATCCAAGGAAAACCACTTCGAGGATGGCTGAGGTGGGAATCGAACCCCATCTACTCATTCGGACCACCCGAGGCTGAGTAGACCCCGTTCCAGTCCTCATACCACTTTTAAAATTTCGTGGCAGAGCCGGGAATCGAACCCAGGACCTCCGGGGCGGCAGCTAACCATGCTGACCGCTACGCTACGGAGGCGACATTAAATTAAATACGATATTTATCACAAAATAGCACGCTTTTATGTACAGAGAAATGAGTCCGAGGTGAGCAGTAAACGAGAACGGACGCTGTGTGGGACCCAGGTTTCAAATACCAGCTAAGTTTACATAATATTATTCCCTCCTAGTGTCGTGTATAATTCGTGTATTCACCACATTGACGTTGTAACCACATTACAATAGGCTATCACTTTACATTGGATCCGTTAATTTAGAACATAAATTACAAAACCGTGTAGACAACATCATTGCTGAAGTTAGTCGCAATAATAATTCAATAGATCACAGGTTAACATACTTAAACTTCATTAATTATAACGCAACAGCTATGCAAGTGAGCAATACAGGTATTCGCAAATGAGATTGACACGTTTCACAAGCTTTACGAACTTATGTAACCTAAATATTGTATGCATATATATTTGAGCATAAGTTTAATTCATAAATATCATACATTAAATAAGCCTAAGCTTGCAGGATCTGATGATGATCGCTTTACGATGCAAATATATCGTCTAATTAAGTACCCACATTTTAGTACATAAAAGAGTGTACTCTTATATTGTGATAATTATCTTATATAATGTCCATGTTAGGGCATATAAATACTTGTTTCCCGACTAATGTAATTGGGCATCTTTTTTATTGACCGGGACGATTATTGTCATGACATCATAGTTAAAGAAAAGTTAAACACGTGTATTCTAAATACTAGTCTTTTCCTACTTGTCGTTAATCCCATTTGACCTCAACACACTTTTATAAAACTCGTGACTTATTACACTTATAAAATGGTGCATCTGTGGATGATGATTTTGGTTAGTCCTCGTTCAATCCATTACATTGGTAATGTTTAGAGTGGTTCTTCTTCTAAAATATATTGTCTTTTGATTTTTTGCACACGTTATATTTATTTTTTTGTTATTATTATAACAAAACTTTGTTTACAATATAGGCTTCTTTTGACTGGTCAATCTAACCGTTGAACAATGGCTCCTTGTACTATTAGATTCTGTAGCATATTATAAAAACGTTAAACTACAGATCCAGGTATAATTATTCGCAAAAGATTCTTGTGTACGGTTTAAAAAGAAGAAATGATAAAAAATAGCTGAGTGCTTAATTTGGGTTGAACAAAATTTGAGAAAGTGAAGGAAGTGTAAGTTCAACAGGAATATGGTACGAGCTGCAAGGATTATTGTCCCCCCCCCCCTAAACAACAGCATGGACAACTAATAATATTCACACTCGTGAAGAATATAAGTGACAAAATAATGGTCATTTTACACCAGAGTGAATATTAATGCTCTCTATTTATTTGCCAGACGGCTGGCTGGTTGGGGGCTTATAAAAATACCCTAAGTTATGTGGATATTTTCTTCTTTTTTGCTATAGCGTTTGTCCCACCTCGTGGCAGGGTCCGCTATTAAGTTATGTGGATATACAAGCTAATCTACCCACTTGTCATTGCTTTCTTCACTGAGAGAGTGCAGCAGGTTCCGTGGCTCATAATCACTAAATTCACGGTCACGTAAAACTACAATCTTTCTTCTTACCTTCTGAGAGTTGTGCCTTGCACAGCATTTCCAGAAACTGCCTTTGCCATTGCCAGCATTTCACGGTAGCTTCCCTATACAGTAATCTCACACACATACTCCGACTAAGATAGACTACTCGCGAAATTCTACATTTTGTTCTAGCCTGTGACAACAGAGCAATGCAAAAGTACTGAATTCAAGAAGGGATCGCAATGGGCCAAAATTGGATAAGAGATTTATTTATGTCTAACACTTAATGTGTAGAAAACAATTTAAATAAACAAAATACCCCCCTTTTCTTGAATTTCATGGAGAGCTTGTTTTGTTGAGATCCTACGGAGTACCACCAAAGGATAATCCCCCTAGCTCTCTCTCTTGATTGTAGTTTGTGTTGCCGGGTTAGACTCCTGGCCGGTGTAATAATACTATCATTACGAGGTGTAACACCAACCATTTGATAAGCAAGGGCATATCACCACCCTGCCGGGTACATCATTATCTCTATAAACTTGATCGTTTCACTAATTACAGGATTCCAATCAACAAGCACGTACATTGACGTATGATTAACTGTGTTAAATCAGTGATATATACATTATTTAGACTTCGGTATCAATAACCGCAGGATAGCGATTGCTATGTTGGTTGCTTAGTTTGTCAAGTGGCTAAAAGATGGTAGATAATTCTAGAATAATATCGCACTTCTCTCTCTAAATATATACATGTTTTCTGATAGTTTGTCTGTTAGTCCCGTATGCGTTCATATACCATTTATCTGATTGCGATAAAATAAACTTTGGTGAGTTGTTGAACATACCCCAACAACGTTTTCAGAATTAGTAAATTCATTTAAAAGAAGGTGGCGCGTGAGTCATTTCAACAAATGTGGCCTGCTTCCGTGAAGAACTAAAACCTATTTTCATATATCCTACTTATATTAATTGCCACTATCAGCATACACAATTTCAGTTTTATTGCTGTAATAGATTCGTAGATATTGAGAACCGACTAAATATTTCGGATGGTCGCCATGTTGGATTGTTATATGTGTTGGCCACAGAGGCATGTACCATTAAAGGAAAATTATTGCGTAGGTTTATTATTCAAACTTTCATTTCGATCGCATAATTACGACACAAGAAATAAAAACTTAATGTTAAAATTCGCACAGCCGCCATCTAGAGCTCATGTAAACAATTGAACTCAATTAGATACATGTGCATTGCAATGTGTATAAACATTTGCTGTACCAAGTTTCATTGCGTTTGGATCATTATATCGCAAGAAAAGTCTATTTAAAACTTTCAAATTCGCTTGGCCACCATGGTCGTTTTGTAGTTAACTGGTTTTTGAAAGTCTCATAGATGAACTTCCAGTAGTGCCCTTTATCTCCGTACAAAATTTCAGGGTGATACCTGTAATAGTTTCGGAGATATAGAATGCCGGTGAAATATTTCGCACAACCGCCATCTTGAGGTTATGTAAGCAATTGAACGAAGTTAGATGTCGGTGTATTACAAAGTGTATACACATATACTGTACCATGTTTCATTGCATTTGGTTGGTTAAATCGCGTGAAACATCTACTTAAAAGTCGCAAATTCGCTTGGCCGCCATGTTGGATTTGTAGTTACCAGGTTTTTAAAAGTCACATAGGTGAACTTCTAGTAGTTCCCTTTATCACCGTACAAAGTCCAGGGTGATATCGGTAATAGTTTCGGAGATATTGAATGCTGGTGAAATATTTCGCACAGCCGCCATGTTGGATTGGTGAGACGTAACAGAGTTTGAATGGTAAGGTCTGCGTCGTCCGGAAGGGTGATATGAACTTACCGAGTTTCATTGAAATTGATCTAGCCGTTTAGATGTTATCAGTGGGGACACACACACACATAAATGAAAATAGGCTAAAATATAAATCGTTTGAATCCAAAAGCTCTTCCATAAACAACATTACATGATTTACACTTTCTTTCTCTGATCGGCATCGCGAGGCATGCCGGGTACAGCTAGTAGACTAGGTATGAATCCCCGTATATCCCATTCAATTATAAAGAATTGGTAGGATTTCCTGAGAGGGGTTATAAGAAATATGCCTGCTTGACCTGAATTCCACCCCTTAATATCCCAGTTTCTAAGGAGTCGAGGATGAGGACAAATGCGTTTTTGTAAGTGACGGTTGTATTGTACAGTTGGATGCCCTTCATGCCACCAACCTCATCAGACGAATTCATGGAGATGAATGTAGCTGAATAATATTTACAAGGAGTTGACGGAAGCGGTATTAATAATAATTAGAAAGAACAGTCCCAGTATCAACCTGTGACTGAAAACGGAGATGCAAGGAAAAACCAATAAAGAACAGACGATGGCGAGATTCGAAACCATTTGTCCTCCAATCGGAAGGTAGCCTAACCTAGCCTCATGGTCTTGTGTCTTAACCCAAACATCTACTACCCTCAGTAAAAGAAACGGCCTTACCTAAGGAATAAATGAAAAAATCTTTACAGAGGTTTACAACATTTCGTACATCCATTTAGCAAGTTCCTTCTTCTCTCAAAATACGCTTATCAATACAATTCATGAACCATAAATTGAACAATAATACATGCTTCGACCCTTCGATGGAGTCCTCTTTAGCTTATATCTGAGGCAAAATATATTCTATTTAAAACTTACAGTAAAAAGAACTAAACTGTAATTAATTAAATAAATAAATAAATAAATAAATAAATAAATAAATAAAAATAAATAAATAAATGGATTTCCGTACAAAAACATTAAATTAAAAAAATTATTGCTTCATCATAATTCGGAATTCTGTAATAGATGTCAAACGCTAATCAATATTCTCAAAAACTAGGTGCAGTCAGATATCAAAATTGAAAATTTCTTGATTTATTTTCAAAATAAAGTGCATCCTGTTATCAATATGGAAAACATTTTCAAAGTTAGATATTTCGACCCACGGTGTTCTTGACTGAAAGACGACCGTTAAATACATTGGTTGTACTAAAATATACTTATCGTCGTAATAACCGTAGTACATTTTTTAGCCTACTTTTTACATTTTGCAAAAATGAAGAAAAAGTAGACTTATGAGATCGATCCGAGAAAATATCTGTCTGTCTGTCTCTCTACCTGTCCTTGTGTCTGTCTGTCTGGCTATCAACTCCTAAACGGCTGCAGCAATCGAATCCAAATTTAGTATGAGTAAAGATCTATACCTGACTATCTCAAGCCCATAGTTGAAAATGATGTCAATGCTACCAACTGCTGAAAACCCGCAATTGAAATTTGAGCTCCATGTTGGATGTATTGGAAGGTATGCATGGGTGCTGTTCCAAAATTGGCACACATATAGATAATAATATTTCAGTTTAATTTCCAGGAGGCCATGCATGACTGTGTTGCCAAAATGATTCTAAGCATGCTCATAGGTCCAATTTTTAAATGCATATAACTTCTACACTCAAATTGGATTTCAACCAAATTTCGTACGTACTATGTGTACATAAACAGATATGACTGAGCGTATTCTTAAAAGCCACCAGGCCTGCCAACTGTTAATAAATGCTCTCTCTCTATGTTCTTATCCAAATACCAATATATCAGAAAGTATGCAAGCCGACAGCTTTAAATTATGCACACGTATAGTACCTCACTTTTTAGATTAATTTGGACTAACTTATGTACGTCAGTGCTACCAACATGATTCTAAGCCTGCTGATAGGACTAATATTCAAATACATGTAACTTCTATACTACCAATTGGATGTCAACCAAATTTCGTATGTGCTATGTGTACCATAACAGATATGACTATGCTTATTCTTAAGAACAACCAGGGCTGCCGACAGTTAATAAATGCTGTCTCCATTTTCTACCATAATATTATTATATCAGAAAGTATGTAAGCCAACAGCTTTAAAATTTGCACATGTATAGTACCTGACATTCTAGATTAATTTGGAGAGACTAATATACGTCAATGCTCCCATCATGACTCTAAGCCTGCTGATAGGACCAATTTTAAACTACATGTAACTTCTATACTAACAAATAGATTTCATCCAAAATTGGCACAACAAGAGATCATAATACGGTATTTCAGATTATTTCTGACCAACACATGCATGACATTGTTGCCAACATGATTTTGCGCGCGCTGATAGATCCAAAGTCTAACTGCATGTAACGTCCATGCTGTCTAATAGACTTCAACCAAATTTTGTATCTGTACCTTATGAGATGGAACTAACAGTATATTAAGTTACTAGGGCTGCCAACTGTAGTGCTCTATTAGGCTACATTATACGAGGTATAGTTCGAACTAATTAGAAATTTCGATATTACCAAATTAATGTTATCATTATTCTAGATAGGTCTATATAGATTGGCATGAATCTTAAATTTTAAGTAAATTAGGCTCCTTAGTTCGTCACGGAACTTCTTGTATTTATCTTAGGTATTCATTGATATTATTTTATATACGTTTTGAGGTAAACTCCTGTCGTCTTTGAAAACTCTGGTACATGTATGTATATTAGTGTAATATTTCAATCTTAAATGTATCAATAAACCTGGGTTGTTAATATGAGTCTATACGGAAAATATCTGCATTACCTATCATGGTAAATGTATTGCTTTCTAATCCCCTTCTCTTTAAACGTCCGATCCGACCTACTTTGTATTAGTCAACCTATGCTTCCTTTCGACTGCATAGTTATGACGTCTCGGGAATGATGTGGTTTTTTTTTTTTTTTGCGTATGGCTTTTAGTGCCGGGAATGTCCGAGGACGAGTTCGGCTCGCCAGTTTGGAGCTGCTTCTAGGCGGACACCCAATGGGTGAGCTACAAGTACCGTCGCGTGTGGAGTGTTGTCTGTGGAGGAAAGTTTGAAGGAGTAGGAAGGAAGCGGCGTGGCCTATAGTGAGAGACCAACCCCGGCATTTGCCTGGAAGGAAGATGGGAAACCACAGAAGACCATCTTCAAGGTTGCCGGTGGGGAGATTCGAACCTCCTCGCCTCCCGGATGTGAGCGACTTCCAGCAGTCATGCCGTAACGGCCACGGCTAACTCACCCGGTGGGAATAATGGTGCAGCAGTTAAGCTGCTTCTCTCTATCGAAGTGGACCGGATTCGATTTCCAGGATCCCAGTAAACATGAAATAACAAAGAATGTGAAGAATCCACTCAAATTACCTATTACATAGATATGATCCAGCAGCGTAGGCTAGCACGCTAAATCAGGCAGCACTACTGCATCTAATAGCTGCTGCAAGATACGTGATACGAGGTTTGAATTCCAACTATCGTTATGAGTGTGTCCTTGCCTCCTACTGTAGTTATTCTATACAAATGTCAGAATTGTACGTTAAGTCCGTGAAACCTAACCCAATCCTTGGCAGCTAAGAGTTGCAGTTACCAACACTACTCCAGTCATCAGCTTTAGCAAACAAATTCAAAGGTGGCCAAAATGCATGAGGCTGATTACCAAGACGAAATAACCCCTAAACAAAATACAACCCAAAGAGATGGAGTAGAAGTGGAAATATACATCAAACCGAAAAATAATTCTTTCTGAAGTGTCCTTCAACAATACGCACTATAGTTGATGTCTGAACGATGACAGTAGAAGATAGTTCCATAACTTGATCATATTAAGTGGATGATCAAATAGAATTAATGGTTGGTTCCTTGTTACTGTTTTCAAGCAAAATGGATTTTGATGTGTAACGTCGATTATGAGGGTTTCATTATATTTTCAACCTCCATTAGGCTATCTAGATAGCTTCAGATAATATCGCCCTTCATAGCAGGGAATATCCCTCTCCTCGGAAAGTAGACTCAACACACCACGATATCTTCTGAAATATGCAGGACAGATTTCATGGGCATTAATGTGAAGTGAATATCACCTCCTGACGTTGGCTGACAAAGTAGATTCTTTAATTAAGACAGGATGAGGAGGTCAAGGATTAACGGATTACACGTAAAGAAATTACCTATAACGAATACTGTTTCAGTACTTGACACTTGTAATTAGCACATTTAGAATGTAGTATTTTATTTTTCTTGAATCGACTGCATGCCATTTTGAAATAAGCATTACATTAGTACAGTAGTTCCTTCCATCAGTGGGGGATACAGCGATGTTTTTATTGAGAATTCCCAGCAATATAAAAACGTCAAATCAATAACTATTATTCAGATCCGTATACCTATGAGATAAAGCCTAAAAAGTGGCCTACATCTTCATGAGGGTGCCCTTTAAAGCAGTAGTTCACAACCCGCAGAAGTCTGCGGACCGCTCAGCCTGAAATTGAATCATGTACGGAAAATCCCCATCCCTCACCAGTTGTAACCCGTCCTCAGTGCCTTCACCATAACCAAATTTGGGTCGTTAAGTAAAACCGTTTTTACAAAACATTGTTTATTAGTAATGAGGGTACAGTACAACTCAATTACAAATTATTTAATAAATAGAAATTACATGTTTATATTGTATAGCCTACATAATAAAAGAAAGTCTCAGTTATGAATTATATCAACAATTATGATTAACGAACTTTGGAAGATTCTTTATCGTAATGATTTCTCAAGTTTAACTTTTGTGCACGCATTTTTTGACACTCTGAGGAACTTTAGGAGTAACGCTCTTTGAGCAATCAGTGCTTGCACTCAGTCTTTTTATTTTTCAATCAACAATAATATCGATAATCCCTGCTCCATGCCCTGAACGTTTATTGTACACATATAAACATTAGTTATGAAAAATATTTTGCCATCATATTATAATAATCCGTAATTTAAAGATATTTAAATTCCACAAATCTGATAGTAATCGGCACGGATAAAATCGGACCATTCTCGTTCAACGCACATCACTTTCAAAATCCCTATTTATTGTTAACTTTTTATATGTGCTGCCAGACCATATTGTCCAGCAGACCCCTGCAGAGGCTCTTGAGGACCATCTGTGATCCACGGACCACTGGTTGGGAACTAGCACTTTGAAGCATGAAATTGTTGTGAATATTAGTTCAACGAAAGGAGCTATTGTTAAGGGAAAGGGTTAAGAAAGTTAACCATGAAGATAAACGCTGAAATCACAAGAGATACACAAAATACCTCGGTTACATTTTAGACGTCACTTTGTCCATAAAGGAATATCTTTCTAAATCCATTGTTCAGATTCGTATACCTATGACACAAAGCCTGATGAGTAGCCTACAACTTTATGAGGGTACCATTTAAAGTACTGGTTCCTAACCCGCAGAAGTCTGAGGACCACTCAGATTGAAATTGAATGATGCATGGAACATCTTCCCATCCACTGCAAGCAGTGATTTGAGGTGAGCTCTTAGTAAGAGCGTAAATCCTAGAAGTCCTCAGCTTGTCAAAGACATAAGTGCACAGAAGTCAAACTGAGAAAAACATTGTGTTCAAGAAACTTCATACCAGGAGCAATAATATTGTAAAGTTATGTGGTACTTCTAGGGTGTCTTCTGCAACCACATGACGGTTTCCTGTATTAGTCCTTGTATACTCCACAGCTGAGTACTCTAAGATGATTCTAGCATGAGCTCTGGCTCTGGAAGTAGCCAGTCGGGTAGGGGAGGTAGGAGAAGCAGCGACTCGGAAGTCAGTACGCATACAGTATATCGCTCGGCCTGCCTGCACGGAATGAATCTTATGGCCTCCCACCACACCACTCGGACCATCGCCTGGCCGTTGCGCAGTGGTATAGCAAAGCTCTTTGAGGAACAGCTGAACTGGACTGCTCTTCTAGTTGGCTAAACGCTATTCAAGCAAAGCTTGTGCGTAGATACTTTAAGGAGACAATGTGCATTATTGAATACACTATATCGTTCAACTACATTCCAATTTCCCCCGGTGCTTGGTTACATAGCTTCACTGATGCTACGATGAAGATTTGCGCTTGTGAAGGAGCCCAATTAATTCCTACATAATCAAGACCTGCCACTCCATACTGACATTGAAGATCTTCATACAAACGGGCTTCGCTCCAGCCAGTCATCCCTTGTAGCCTATCAGTTGAACAACTAGTAGCCGAGAATGCTAGTATAATCAATTATTGGAATAATAATCTGGCGTGACAGTGTATATTAAATTGTTTTAAAAATAATTTTATTTCGTGAGTTTCATTAAAATCCAATTTGTGAAATGAAATTATTGAATGACTAGTGACAAAGTAATTGTATATATAATTGCAATGACACTTTTTGTAATAATAATAATAATAATAATGTTATCGGTTTTACGTCCCTTTTAACTACACTGGCTTTTAGAGACGCCGGGGTGCCGTAATTTTGCCCCGAAGGGGATCTTTAACGTGCCAGTAAATCTACTGACACGGCTCCCTCGCATTTGCCCACCCTCAAATGCCAGTTGACTGCGCCAGGTTTCGAACCTGCAACCTTGGGCTCAGTAAGCGAGAACGTTACCCCTGAGCCACGCAGCCAACACTTTTTGTAAAATGAATTATAACTTGTAAGTGTTTATAATTTGATCGAAGTACAGAGAAGTGTAAATTAATAGTCTCAGCATTAATGTGTATATTTTCCACGACTTACAGTTTTTGGAATTTAAGACAGTAAAACTATTTCGCATGGTTGTAAAATTATTCCAAATATGCAGTTTATGGTCTACTAATAATTCTTGATACTTTCTGTTGTTGTTATTGTTTCATTTGAAGGGCTTGCACATCGTGTCATTGATCCCCGTGCAATTGAGTGTGTGTGTATTTAGGGGTAGAGAGAGAATTTGTCTGATAACCTGTGTCTGTAGTAGTGTGTATAATTGTCTTTCAAGTGAGGAATGGGAAGGATTTGACCGTGGCCTTAATTTAGGAACCATCCCAGCATTTTCTTACTGGAAGTAGGGAAACTATGGAAAACTACTTCCAGGATGGTTGAGGAAGGAAGCGAATCGGCATCTTCTCACTTTTACCTCACGAGGCTGAGTGTACCCAGTTTCAGCACTAAGACTAGAATTAAATTTGGCAGAGTCGTAAATCCAACCTGGACCTCAGGGGTTATCGAAAATAATTCTGGCCACTAGACAGTAAAGACTGTACATCTCGTAGATTTAAAATTTGAAAGTTCCTCCTATTTAGATATTTTCGTCATTTCCAGTTTGGTAACAGGGAAGTGTGGAATCATTTAGAACGTTTTCAATGCTGGCTAAATATTTTGTAGTTTTAACCAAATTAATGAGTATACAGTATATTTGAAATTAACTTTGGAATATTGCAGTTGGCACGCTTTTTCTCATGCCTGTCATGTTTACTGACATATTTCTATTTGAAGACCGTAATCTATGTTATCAAATGCTGATAAAATTGATGATAGTTAATTCAACTCACGTCGCGTGGATCAAACACGAGATTTGCCTCGGGCGGTTCATTCGTATGTGTTCTTCCAATTCCTAACAAGAAGTAAATTTACTAAAATGTACAATGCATTTTACAGTAATGTGGACCATATTGGATTAACAGGAGAAAAATACAAAATTGTTTTATTTTTCATTAGCTTAAACTGCTGTTTTTGTTGTTTTATTTAAGAGGCTTTGAAATCGTTGTTATTGAACCCTTGTACTAGGGTGCGTGTTGAATTCTGTCTGATAACTAGCGTTATTGTGATGGCTGTATTAGTGTGTGTAATTGTAAACCAGGTGAGGATAGGGAAGTCGACGGACGGTGCATTAAGTGGGGAACCATCCCGTATTTTCCTTGTGTAGACCTATAGGCTAAATGTGAAACCACGGAAAACCACTTCAAGGATGTTTGAGCTGGAAATTGAATCCATATATTTTCAGTTTAGCCTGACTAGGCTGAGTGTACCTTCTGTACATAAATTAATGTATTTTGTAAGTAGCTTCATCCTCATTTTTGAAGACATAGGCCCTAGATTTGATTGTCTGAGTGTAAGTGATATGATGGTGATCTCTTGACGACCGGAACGAGTGATCCAAGTGAATTTATTAATCTCGTATAACGTTCTTTCTGGTTTAGGGTATAAGACCCATTACAACTGGGTACAATCGTGTTGACCGACTGAAAAGCTTACATTACTTTTATCTTGTATGAAATTATGTACCGGCTGTGGTGGCCGAGAGCGCTACCCCGTGCCTCGCTGTTATCAGGAGGGTATGGGTTCGAGCCCCACCTCGGCCATCCTGAAAGTGGTTTTCCGTGGTATCCCATTTTCACCCCCAGGCAAATGCCGGCACAGTTTCAGGTCCACGACCGACTTCCCTCCCAATCCCTCCCCTGACACTTCCTTCATTTGACGCAAGTTAGCGGTTGCCTGGGCGATCGACCTCTCACCATTCCCGATTCTACCTGCTGAAAAAGTGTGTCCAGCTAAAGCTGTTTTCGTGGCGGTGGAAGCGTGATCCCTCGCAGAGTTCTTGGGTGAAGCCGAGCTGGGTGGATAAGCGATAAAGAAGAACATATGTATGATTGTTCACTTTTACCAGTAGCACTACTGTAACTCAATAAAACGGTACTTGTAATGTCCGGTAATATCATGTACAGTACATCTATGAATTCCTTAAGAAATGAATGAATATTAATACAAGTTATTATTTGATAATTGAGGAAGACCAATATTAGCAAAAGTCCACATTTCCATGATTTTTCTGATTTGTGTTAAGGGAATTGTAAAACTATTCGAGTTCCGACCTTCAGTATTCCTAACAAGGGAAATGTCAGGTAAGACCGGTCAAAACCTATCTTGAAACTTTGTGGACGCAATCGTTGTACTATAAGAGGACAACGTGCGTAAAATCAGCCGCCATATTGAAGTGCAAGGCTCCGAAATCATGTGGCAAATCTCTCATATAAATCAATGGGAAGTAGCAAGTACCGTACATTTTGGAAGGGAACAGCCCTGATGGCTCAGGCACTCAAGGCCGGTGGGAAGGCGCCGCACACTCCTGTCAGCATATACGCCCCACCACGCGACTACTCCGAATGCCGCAGGGATGTCCAGCTCCTCCAGCCGTCATGCCTGCGTACCAGGATGTCAGGTACGATTTCGGAGCCTTGCAGTTCAATGTGGAGGCTGATTTTCCTCACATTGTCCTCTTATAGTACAACGATTGCGTCCACAAAGTTTCAAGATAGGTTTCGACCTGTCTTACCTGATACTTCCCTTGTAAGCAAAACCTTCTTTACGCTCAGCAAAACGGGTAGTGCTTACCACTATAGATAACATTCACCTGGGGAAGATTAAAATAAAATACACAATTTAATTAAAAATTTTAAATTAAACCTGCACGCGATAAAAAAAATAGATTTACTGGCTTATATCTGACTTTTTATGTAGAATTTTCTCCCAGAAAATTTGCACTTGTACCTCTAAACCCATTATCCACAACCATACACTCAAAAACACAAACCATAATGCTTTTTTGAAAGATCTAAACTGCAATAGCGAATAATTCTGAACGTTGGGCATATGAAGGCTCTGAATCAGGGGAATAGAACTGCAGCATATTTCAGTTCCACCTAAATTTGGAGGACAAATCACTTGTGAGGACTGAGCAGTTTACATTTTGAAAGTAATCGTTGAGTTCTATTACGCCTTGTGGTAGCCATTAACTATTCATCATAAATCATAGAAATATATCAGGCGCGGTTTATTATGTGAAATACGAAAACAAATAAATAAATAATGAAATGAAAGAATAATAATAAGAATAATACAAATAAATATAATAATCATAATAATAATAACAATAGTATTTTCTATTGGCAATGAAATCATAAAATTAGAAGGTCTCGAACATTTATGTTCTTGAAAATAATAACACGGATCAATTTTTATTTCCTCCGCAGAGGCTCACAACTAGTGCGACGTGGAGTGGTCACGACGGGTCTTGGATTGCTTCCACATTTCTTTTGCCGCGTTCCTTTATTTCATAATTTCCGTCGATCCTCCTTTGTAAACTCTTGGTGTATTCTGACCTCGACGTTATCAAGGTATTTGACGCCTAGCATGCCTTTCAGTTTGCCACTTCAATTGACCCTTGTATAATCTTTCTTGATGACCTAATGCTTCGTCCGGCTCCATCGCTAAATGTTTAGCTAGCTAAGCTTCGGCCCGAAGTGCCCCGGGTTCGATTCCCGGCTGCGCCATCAGGGATTTTAATCTCCTGGGGTTAATACCCGTGACTCGGGGACTGGGTGTATGTGACGTATTCATCATCACTTCATCCTCATTACGACGCGCAGGTCACCCACGGGCGTCAAATAGAAAGACCTGTACTTGGCCTCTCCGGAGGCCACACGATCATCATCACCTCATGTTTCCCGCGTTCAAACCTCTTCTTTCTGTTTATGGAATCCACTGACTTCTGTATGAAGTCTCAAATACTGTAGGATGTGTGAAGCCCCACCATTGGATAGTGCTATAACCTCATGGCTTGTGAGTTCGAGAATTGGTGACCCCCCTGAAAGATTCCTGAGCTGCGTCAATTTGGGTTTCCGTTTCCCATTGCCATTGGGGTGGACCCACACTCTCCTATCTCTTTCCTATTCTCTAGCCTATCTGCGTGCCGTTACTCAACTTCCGTCTAATTCACCCAATGCTCTTTCTACGAGAATTGAGGGCTGTATTTTACTTCCCTTGTTCCTATGTTTTCATCCATTTCTTCTTTTATTACGTAAGTTAGTAGCTAATAGTAATTATGCTATTCATTTCACATTTATTTATTTCATTATCATTACGGGCGGATGTCCGGTATGTATCAATAATCACAACCACCACCATCTTTTTAGCCATTCCGGTATAACATTTTTGTACAAGTGGATCTTGTACATACGAAACAAGAAGATTTGAAAACAAGACTGCGGAATAAAGTGATTAGAATCCATGGATTTCTAAGGACATTTCCTATCTGAATAAGGCCTTCAAAAATTAAGAGAAAATGTTATTGATAATGATTGAGCCAATAATTAATATAATATTCTTCTTTTTATAGAACCAGTTTTGCAACATTATGGCCTCCATCAGTAAGTCAAGTCAAAGATAAGATATCTGATAATTGGAATCAAACAATAATGTAGTAGGGCTGTTGGGGAGAAAAGAGGTTCAATATGTTGGGAATCTGTAAATTGTTAAAATTAAAATTTAATTTAGGAGATGAAATTAAATAATATATTATCCAAAAAAATGTTGCCATCTAAAATACTTAAAAAATAAACCAAATCTATTACAAATATGATTAATTAATTAGGAAAAATTGCATCAAAATAAGAAATAATAAGAAAAGGTTGAATATGTAAATCCCAGCAATTTATATAATTTTTCTCCGGGATTTATATCTTCATTGTTTTCTCATTATTTTTTAATTTCATACAACTCTCTCTACAATAATTAATCAAACAGACCATCACTATTATCATTTTCTCTTAAATTTTGTCAATACGGGTCATTTTGAGACATGGTTATTCTTTTGTCTCTACGCCTCTACTTCAAAAATTATCCCTAACATACTGAAAAATTCTTGACAAAAATAGAAATCAAATTTTGTTGCAATGTTTTGATGAATGTAATCACTTCACCACCAGTGTGTTGCATATGACTGAAACACAGAGGTAATAAGATAATTAATTACATTAACTCACACACGTACTGTATGCCTGTGGAAAACATAATACGTTAATGAGGTAAATAGAGGTATGCCTCCAGTCACAGCCTTGTTTTTGTACTTTTTTTTTTATCCAGAGGAAGGATATTCTCGGCGGAACCAAATAGAAATACAGGTTAGTTAATTATGTAAAAAGCACAGCTAATGTTGTCGCAGACAGACAGACGATACGAACAATCACTCAAATGTTAAATTTGTGTCGTTCTCTGTGGTCTATGCGATGCACGCAACGAGATTTTGTGACACCACATTACATTCTGGGAAATGAATATAGCTTTCTGTAATATTAAAACAATCCGTGAGGGCACAGAAACAAACAGTTGACTATTTACGGTACACATAGTTTGCTACAGCTCACATCAATATATGTACAGAATCTAACGAGCCCCAGTCACGTTATATAAATATCTATTGCAGATCATATAATCCATATTCCACTCCACTACGCTCAAGAACAGCCGTTTGAAGTCCTGATGGCTATCCCTTCGATCAGTGGAATCAATGCAATCAACATGTACTGTAGTGGTTTAGAGATGTGAAACGATACTATAATAGAAAACCTACAGAAATTCGTGGGTCCCGTATAAAAATCAATCGGTATGGAACTGTCATGACGTGTATGGGATCCGGACAGGTGATGTAAACTGCACTTCCATTCTTCAGTGCGGTGCAACTCTCTGCTTCCAGTATAAGTATGTGTATGAGTGGTAGACCATCCAACATATCATGAAGACTGTAATATCCTGAAAGTATGCAACAGTGTTTGCCTTCAACAAGACTGAAAAATTCGACATTGTTTTTTGGAACTGTTTTGTTTATATGCGAATGTGTTTCATTGTGACTGAGAATAAACGTCTTTTTAAAAAATATCAATTCCACTTTCTGTATCCTATGCCGCATGCCAAAACAAACCAAATCAAAACAAGAAAAAGCAAAATACCGAAAACAAAGAATTAAAAACCAAAACCAAAATAAAGACCAATAGGCAAAAGCAACCAAACCAAATACAGCAAAAAGAACAGAATGGTACAGCATATAACGGAAATGAATAAATGAATGAATACATGAATGAAAAGCTGCATGAATAGACGACAAAATATAATAAATATAATATTAATAATAAATGAAATGTTAAATGTATTTTAGTCGGTAAACACAATTGTACCCAATTGTCAGAAGTGTTATTCCCTCATGTGTTTTATTTCAGGTTTAGGAAATAATGCCCATTACAATTGGGTGCAATCGTGCTGACTAACTGAAAAGCGTTCAAAATTGATTACTAAGGCAACACTGAAAAACGGATACTAACACGACAATAATATTAATCTTAATAATAATAGTAATAATGATAATGAAAGTAATAATTGACACAAAAGTACAGTGGTAACTATCCAGTTGAGGAAGTAGGTTTGGAATCGGGTGTTATAATCCATTTTTATTCAACTATATTTTACAGTGTCAGGAGCAAATACGGGCCTACCGGAAACCCTGTCACAGACTGAAAAAACCGAAGAGATCGGAAATTACAGTTACGAGTCGTGTAAAAAGGGAAACCACATGTTAAGTTTAACCCTCCAGAACACGCATGGAGTACTGTTACGCGAGAACTTGCGCGTGTTGGAAAAGACCGCAATTTAATTTATGCAGCCCTAATTTCGTAGCATTTATTTGAATGGTATTAATGTTCTTTGGTGTTGTTGTTTTATTTATTTGTCGTGGAATTAAGGCACATAGCCTTTTATCTAAACCATGTTCACCAAAGAAATACCAATGCTATAAATGCTTCTTCTCCGTTTAAAATCATACTCACATTTATAAATACTAACAATTAAAATAAACCTAAAAAGGTAAAATTATATAAATTCAGAAATCTAAAAGTAGATATGCACAGTAAATCTGTAGGCTATACTGAGAAGGGAAAGGGGGCACCTCAAGTCTGGCACAATCGTTGGTAGGGTCTTGTTTGGTTAGGTGCGCGAAAAAAGTGTTTCTACAAAGAAAATATATGACATTGTACAGCATATCAACACAACGCGTCATAAGGAGAGGGTTAAGAATAAATCTAAGTTGAATCAGCAACTAATTACAGGCACTGTAGGGGAACAATCGATTTCAAGTGGTGCATTGTTCAAAGACTTGTGTTTAGCATTAGTGAGTTCGGACATTCCATTGTGGAAATTAAATAATGAGCAGCTTCGGAAATGTTTAGACAAATACACAAACAGAAGGGTGCCCGACGAATCTACATTGCGAAAAAAACATTTACAAGTTATTTGTGATGATCGGGATCAACCAAAGCAAGAAGAAATAAGGATTTCTATTGATGAAACCACAGAAACAGCAGGACAATATGTATATAGTGCTGTAGTTGGTGCTATGAAAGCAGGCAGTAGATCATAACTTCTTAATATACAAGTACTTGACCGAGTAAATCATTCTACTGTTGCAAAATTTTTCAATGACTCGTTTAGCTATCTTGCGGCCAGAAGGGGCACGGTATGACAATGTTTTGTTATTTATGAGTGATGCTGCTTCATATATTGTTAAATCAGGAACTGGATTAAAAGTCCTTTATCCTAAAACAGTTCACCTGACGTGTGTTGCTCACGGTTTGCATCGTGTCGCTGAAACAGTTAGGAGCCAATATAAAGGCGTGGATCTTCTTGTCTCTAGCGTGAAGAAAGTATTTGTAAAGTCACCGATTAGAGTTCAAAAATTTCATGAAGACCTGCCAAATTTTTCTTTACCTCCTCAGCCAGTTTTAACTGGTTCGTGGTTATAGGCTGTGTCATACTACGCATAACATTTCAATGAAGTAAAAACAGTGTTGAACTCCTTAGATGCAGAAGATGCAGCCAGCATTCCCGCAGCACAAGAATGTTTTGCTAATATTGGCATCCAAGATTAGATAGAGTTCATCCATAACCGTTTCCTCAAAATGCCTGCTATTATAACACAGTTGGAAGCTCGAAATATTACCTTGGAACATTCACTTTCTTTGATAGATGAAATTTCAGTAACTTTGTCATCAGAGACTCACGGTATTGCCAAAACTGCCTTTGAGAAACTCAGTAAGGTATTAACGAGAAACACTGGTTACGAAACACTGTGTAAAATTTCTAAGCAGCTTTCTGGTACAGAGACGTATATCGAAGAGGAATTCACTCAAGAAGAACTGTGATACTTTTCACATGTTCCTGTAACGCCATGCGACGCTAAGACAATATTTTCACTGTATAAAACATTATTCACCGACAAACGACGGAGCTTCACTCAAGAAAATCTCAATGTAACTTTTCTCGTGTACTGTACTGTAATAAGCTTACGTAAGGTAAGAATTCTATGAAACATCAAATTTATGATTTATGTTTTTGTGCTTATTTGTTACATTTTTCATGCTTATATGCTTGCTTATTTCACAAATTAATTGTGCTTACAAATCCGGGTTCTACGTATCACACACAGCTCATTACGGAATAGCACAGCACTACACGCCCACGGTGGAAAACACCACGCGATAACTCAACAGTCCACAGAGAAAACAGATAACGAACTGAATGGTGAGTGTTATAATAAGGCGAATGCTGGAGGCCCGAACTAACATAAGGGGACAGGTGATGCCCACCAGGCAACTATATACTGGACTGTAGCACAAAACACATATCTGCGGTCGAAAAGCCACAGGGTGTGTTCTGGAGGGTTAACAGAGTACCATGAAGTAACGGTGAACAGGAAGTAGAGACTTTCAATATTTCAGTAAATGACGTCAGAAAGGTCAGGTAGAGGTTCAAACGTGGTGACGGTGTAAACCCTTCTCTGAGAGCAGCAAGTTTTTTTCTGTTTTCTTTTAGTGTGTGGCTTTTAGTGCCGGGAGTTTACGAGGACATGTTTGAGTCGTCAGAGTTTGGGGTGAGCTACAAGTACCGTCGCGTGTGGAGTGTTGTCTGCGGAGGAAAGAGTGATTGTTAGGACGAGGATTTGGTTGGTAATGGCTGTGGCCTATAGTTAGCGACCAACCCCGGCATTTTTCTGGAAGGAAGATGGGAAACCACAGAAGGTTGCCGGCAGGAAGATTCGAACCAACTCGCCTCCCAGAAGTGAGCGACTGCCTGCAGCCATAACGACCACGGCTAACTCAGCCGGTTACAATACAATGGTCAATTGTTACATTACGTGCTGTGTGCTCTTCGTCCAAAAATAGTATTATGTCACGGTGTCGGTTCAAGGCAAACCCGTATCGGTCATTCAACTCCAATTCAATCTGGTCAGCAACAACTGTGCTGCCGTATTATAAAAAGCTGCGGACTCAAGTGTGAGGGGTCAGCCAGGTACTGCAGAGACGGAGATCTTACTGTGACAGAGGTCGTTTGCCTGCCGATCGGGAGAACGGGCAAGTTGGGTCGTTAAGGGCGGGTTCACATGGAGTCGTGGAGCGGGCGAGAGCACTACTTGTTTTGAGCATACGTCACGACTTGCTTCTTTAACTCAAGAACCCACGACCTTGTTCCGTTCACACGGAAGAAGTGTTCTCGTTGGTCGTAGGTTTCTCGCTGGTTGTTCAACCATGGCAGAACGCGAATCTACGAAAGTTGTTTGTGAAGTATTAATACATGAGTTAAGAAATGATTTGAAAACCCGAAATAAAACAAAAAAGTGGCATGTGTGGGTTCGGGACTGGGTAAAGAGACGTAATGTACTCGGTGCCACCAATAGTATTTGCCAGGAGTTATTCTTGGAAGATCCAAATAGCTACAGAAACGTGTTTAGGATGGAACCAAATCTGTTTTTATTTTTGGTTATTAAAGTGTGAGCAAAGATTAAGAAAAAAGACACAAATATGAGACGAGCAATTCCGGCAGATTCGAAACTTTTCGCGGTACAACTCGACAAACTTCATCACCTGCGCACTACTCATTTTATACACAGACAGGTTGTCATCCCTCCGGCAAGAACACGACTGAATCGGTCGTGCATACTCTAACCTGTCGGAGATTTCACGCCCCACCTTTTCGAGGGCGGGCACGACCCCTATTCCCACTACCACTGGTTCACTCGAGGTCGTGTCCACGACCGGCTGATCGATCAGTAGTGCTCTCGCCCGCTTCACGACTCCGTGTGAACTCGCTTTAATCGCTCGTTGGCTAAGGTACACGGAGCCGAGCCGGTACTTGGGAGCACCATAGCTGGTGAAGCAGGTGAGAACCAATATTAATATTTGCTTTCAGGATTGAATTATATTCAACTCCTG
Organism: Meconema thalassinum; assembly: GCA_946902985.2. Classification (NCBI taxonomy): domain Eukaryota; kingdom Metazoa; phylum Arthropoda; class Insecta; order Orthoptera; family Tettigoniidae; genus Meconema; species Meconema thalassinum. The sequence goes on along the minus strand of OX336388.2, from coordinate 1,734,921,285 downwards.
TATCCATGTGGCGGATTCCTTTACTCTCTTAAGGAACAAACTGCGAGTTAAGCTTTCAATCTCTTTCATTGGGGAGCATTCCCTAATACCTGAACCGCCTCCCACTCCTATTTCCTCGCGTAGTAGGTGTGTGCTGTAATCACTATCAGAAGCTATCGGTAAGGACACGTTATCGATCCTGGTACATAATCTTGGAGAACCCCTGATTGGCCTATGGCTAAGTCCGTGCCATCAGGTGGGGACACAGCATTTGGTGGAGGCGCAACAATTGGTGGGGTGCAACAATAGTGAAACTCATCACCCACAGCTACTGTACAGAAGTTAGTAGGTTATAGCCACCTTCTACGTATTAAGACTCCTGTCCCAAAGGTCGTACGCTTGATTCCCGGCTTTGCCGAAATTTTATACTGATAGAGTTAGAACGGAACGAAGACGTCGTGAGGGCAAAATTCGGAAGAGGTACCTACTCTTTCCAGCTCAGACATCCCAAAAATGGTTTTCAATATTTGACCACCTCTACTCTTCGTTCTTAACATAAGCCTATTACAGTCCCCTTCTCTATCCTAGACCCACCACCACATAAGCACATGTTAATTATCAGACTAATTTAACACGTATTCAAGTACATTGAACTGATGACCAAATATGTTCGTTATTGTAGTTTTAAGGGGTGTAACAGTGAGGTTATATGCCCCTATAACACAAATAAATTGATACACATTTAGATTGAAAGAAGTTTATCATCTAGGCTTACATGATGGAGCCGGGTCGTATATCGGTGATTATTTCCCGACGTTTCGGATGACATTGCAGCAGCGTTAATCATGGTTAGGTACGAGTTTGTGTCCGTACTCAAACTAACGGTTATTGCCAGTCAGAGGTGCTTGCTTGCCCTGCATTGTCGTCACGCTGCTCCCTGATTGGTCCGCGCTCCTGGCAGTTGCGCGCTAGGAGAATTTTCCAAATGTTGCTAAGATTGAAACCATCTTAGCGATTGAAATTATTGGGATGCTTCACGACCTCTATTGCCTCCCTAATTAACCTGTTTTGATATCCAGGAATTTTAGCAACAGTTTCGGCCTTATCAAATTCAATGGCGTGTCTCGTGACGTCAGTATGTTCAGCTATTGCAGATCTGTAGATTGAAATAAAATTGAGAGGTGGATCCCTAAATATGAAAAAAGTCTAAAAATTATAAAACTCTTGGCTTTCGTAAAATCAATCTCTCTATACCATATCTTGCCTTCGCCGATGACTTGGTTATACTAACAGAACATAAAGAGACTGCAATAAAACAAATAGAAACACTCCAACAATGCGCCGAAAAAGTGAGACTTGAGAAAACTCAAGTGTTAAGTCACAAAGCCGACAACATGCAAACCAAATACTGAACGATCAAATGAGTCCCACATTCAAATTTCAAAAGAAGGCGTACGTCATTTGCGCAAGGTGTGAAAATTTTAATATTTTAACCCGACGCGCTGATCACGCGTCACCCCAATATCTGCAGGCCGAATGGCTGGGCAGTGGTCGCTTGGTCGGCCTTAGCCCATCATGGGCTGTATAGTGCCAGGGGTTGACTAATATAAACACACTTCTCAATAAAACATTATTCTTTCGTTTTAGATCATTGACATCTCCTTCAATTCTTTTGAAGAATTTGTTCTTTCATCATTAATTAAAGAAAGTTGTAAGGGATCTGATTTTTAAAATGTTTTTGAATATTTTTAATCTTTTTAGATAGTTAACGTTTTGGAAATAATCTTTGAACTCATACTATTTGTAAAATTATAGGTAATCTTGCAACTTCATTTGTATCATATATTGTCTGCAGAAGAAGGTTATAATATAACTGAAACCGATACAGTTTACTCAAATGAAAAATCCACAGCCTGCTTCCAGTCGACCGATCGGGTCAGGGAATGGAATGAATGAAGCCCCCATCTAGCGGCGAGGTTATGAACTGTGCCGGATGCCGAAGCCTGCCGCACTCTCCTGGGGCAATGATTAAATGAATGACAGATGAAATCAAATGACAGTGAGGAGAGTGTTGCCGAATGAAATTTGTGACAGGGAAAACCGGAGTACCCGTAGAAAAACTAGTCAGCCTCCGCTTCGTCCAGCACAAATCACATATGGAGTGACCGGGATTTGAACCACGGACCCAGCGGTGAGAGGTCGGCGTGCTGCCGCCTAAGCCTCAGAGGCTCCACATTTTACTCAAATATTATATTTTATTAACTTAAGGAATTTTTCCTATTTAATTATGAATAACAATTAAAGGGATATTAATCTCGTTGATACGTCAGATACCCTATTGTATGCGTTACCTCCGTGATGATCATGATGATAATATTTTTGTGAAAATATCCCTCGATATTCTGAAAACAGCCTGTCGTGTAATATAATGGGATAGCCATGCTACAATCAGAAGCCCACAACCACAACACAAACATAGAGTAGATAAAATTTCACATGAGTGCTCTGTGTTGGTCGCTCCCACATTCCCTCCGAGTGCACGCGCGAGTTGTAACCACAAACTAGGATTAGAAATTGAATGATCCAATTAACTCAAAGTGTTTATTTTTGTATCTCATGTGGTCTGCAGTCGAATGTAGCTCTCTTTCCAGGAGAACCCTGTACATGCTGTGTTAAAGTTTAAAGTGATGTCTGAGAAGGTGAATGGTGAGGGTGATGATTTTCTTTTCAAGGACTGGAAATTGTGGTCATTTGGCCATTGATACCCTGTTATTCGTCAATTTCGAGTGAATTTAAAATGTGGAGGGTAGTTCACAACTGCATGCAAGTCGAATATCACTACTGAATTACCGACAGTAGTGGCTACGCTGGTTAAAGCGCTGCGTTAGGCCATGGGGCCAAGCTCTCTGCTGACTCGGTAGACGCGTGGGTTCGAGCCCCACCGTCGGCTGTCCTTGAAATGGTTTTCCGTGGTTTCCCATTTTCAACACCAGGCAAATGCTGGGACAGTACCTCCTGACAGGCCACGGCCGCTTCCTTCCAAATCCTTGCCCAGTTTCATTCATCCTCATCCATTCCATCTCTCATCCCGAAGCGCAAGTCGCCCGCGGGCGTCGAATAGAAACACCTGCACTCGGCCTCCCAGGAGGCCACACGAAAAAAAACCTACTGTATTGCATGTCTACCCCGTATTATCAGTTTCCAACCTGGTCGGGGATGAGATGCGATGAAATTCTATGTGGGGAAGTCTTTTATGGCCAGATGCCCTTCCTGACGCCAACCTCTTAAGAGGAGTTAATGAGAAATGAAATGAATGAAGATGAACGAAATTAGGCAAGGATGTGGAAGGAAGCGGCCGTGGCCTGTCAGAAAGTACCGTCCCAACATTTGCCTGGAGTTGAAAATGGGGAATCCACGGAAAACCATTTCAAGGATGGCCGACGGTGGGGCTAGATCCCACGTCTACCATGTCCGCAGATAGCTTCACCCCATGCCCTAGCGCTACGCTTTAGTGAGCGTAGCTACCGCTGTCGGTAATACACATCACTACTAAAAATCTTAATACAGTTAAGTCTCGATATTTCGAGTATCGATAGTTAATATTCCCCTAAATCCGAGTTGGAGAATTTGAATTAATAAAAATAACAAATCGTCAGTTTCAATGCGTGAAAACTGAACACGGGCGTCGCGTCATGACGTACTTGTTGATACTGACCTTGATACGCCGTCCAACAGTTCACCGATCCCACCCCTCTCCTTCTCTCAAACAGTATAGTTGATAACGACTGTCAACTCAGTACCACGAGTCAACAATAAACATATTTAAGACTGTTCGCTGTTGACCAATAGCTGACAGGTCTTCACCAATAGCATGCTTGTTCTGTGAATCCACGTGGAGTCGAAAACCTGGTCCTGGCGTCCGGCTTGCTTGTCAGGTCTCCAGTGTTGCACAGTTACACGCAGTTCTCACCAGACTCGCTGCTTGCACTCAGTGGCTATGGTGGAGAGTTCGAAACGCTCTGCCTAGAGCTGGAAAAGACCTGGCTACCCGCAAACATCTAATGTAAACATGACCGCCCTGCTAGGTTTCAGAAGCTAACCGCTCGTTAATGAGGATAATTAGAGAACTATATCGTCTCGGTCCCTTCAACCTGGAATTACCGAGACTCTACTGTAACAATATTAATAATAATAATAACAATAACAGAGTTCATGACAAATGACAAATCTGCACCAGAATACCTTCTTCCCAACAACATCATCCGAAAAGTCGGAGACTTTAAATATTTGGGGGAATGGATCAGTAAAGACCTCAAGAATAATAAAGATTTTGAAGAAAGGATTCTGAAACTGAATATTGCATACAATCGATGCAGACATGTTTACCATGAGAAATCCATATCCATCAATGCGAAATTAAGGCATTACAACGCTGTAATCAGACCCGAGGTCTTGTATGCTGCTGAAACCCTAACCACCAAAGGGGAAAAACTGTTACAGGAAAGAATTATCTTGAAGAAGATCTTAGGCCCAAGGATCATAAATGGAGAAAGGTATCACAGGTCCAACGATGATCTATACCTAAAGCAAGAACCTCTAATGGACACAATCATCAAGAGACGCCTCCAATTCTATGGACACCTTGAGAGAATGAACGAGCCAAGATTGACCAGAGTAATTCACAGAACCAGCTCCTGCAAGAAAACAACATCACTGTGTAACCAGCAAGTTAAACAAGATCTGCGAAGCTTTAACATCTCTGAATCCGTTATACGAGACAGACAAGCTTTCCGGAAAATGTTAAAAGAAGACCCACAGATTAAACTAAAGAAAGGGCAGACACCCAAGAGATCTAAAGCAGCTTAACAACTACAAAGTCAGAAAATGAAGGAGATACGGGCTAGGAAGAAGATTCTTAAGAACGTGAAACCAATCCCAACTCATCAAGCTGAAAGCCATTTTGGTTAACCTACGTAGTCCATAGTTTGCTCATTCAAAGAAAGAAAAGAAGAATAAAAATAATGACAATTCGAAACAATTAACTAAAACAAATCAGTGAAGTCATAAATGGAACTGGCTGTCATGAAGAAATCATTCAAGGCAGAACAAAATTCATAACTTTAATTCACAAATACAAACTTTCTGAGAAGCCCACCCGACAAAATAAAGGATGGACAGAACAGCGTAAATGAGAGCACAGCGAGAGGATAAAGAGACATTGGTAAGGGAAGAAGATGTGCTAATAAGTTCAAACGCGCTCCTTAGTTGGGCACAACTAATCAAAAACATATATAATTATAACAATAAAGAATATCTGCCATATTAAAGTTAACACATAACACATTACATTACCAATATGATCTTTACATAAAACAAATTAACTTCCTGGATATCAAATATTGTTTACTGGTCAGTTAAGAGAATGAGACGGTAAAAATGTATGGGGTTTGGAATAGACAAATTATTTGTTGTTGATTCATTAAGAGGCTTTGCGACATCGTGTTCATTCAGCCAAATATACTTGTGCCTGTAAAGAATACAGCTTATAGCCAATGTTATTGTGATGACTGAGATCGTTTTGTATTGGTAATTAGGGCTAGGATTTTGGAGAAGGTGGCCGTGACCTTAAGTTATGTACCATCCTGGGCATTTACCTGGGGTAGAAGTGGAAAAGGAAAAGTAAAATCAATTCTGGGATTGGAATCGAAACTAGCTCCTTTCACTTCTGTCTCACGAGGCTGAGTGTACCCCGTTCCAGCCGCCAGACCAGAATTAAGTTCATTGGCAGAGCCTGGAATCAAACCAACACATTAGGGGTGCAACCGAGATTACTGGCCACTGCACCACGAGGTGGTCTATCAATTATGAAAATCCTGAATTGGTTAGGTGACCCAGGATTTGTAATACGGTATCATCATGGGAATTTGCTTGCAGTGAGTGTGGAAGAAACAGAAGAAAAGTGTAACAACACCCAGGATGTCAACTGTCAGCGTTGGGTTTTAAATGTCTGATCTCCGAACTTCAACTCCCCAATACAATCGTTAAGCTGGACTTAAAGCACTTGGCTACACTGCCAGGCAGGAATAAAATTTCTTTTACCGTCCACCCCGGTGCGTAGTCGCTAGCACTCTTGGCTGTCACCGCGGAGGCCCGGATTTGATACCCGACTCTGGCAAGAAATTTAATTCTCGTCTGAGGGCTGGAACGGGGTACACTCAGCCTTGTGAGGAAAAAACTGAGAAGAAGTGGGTTCGATTCCCAACTGAGCTATCCTGTTAGTGGGATGGTTCCTATATAAAGGCAACGGCTGCCTCCTTATCTGTATTACAAATACACACACTAAAACATCCATCACAATAACACAGGTTATCGGTAAATTACACATACACACCTAAGTACACGGGGAAATATGACCACGATGCCAATGAATCAGCAACATCTTTCTGTACCTTTAGGCCCTTGTAATACGACCTCTAGTTTTATTCTTTCCTGACTACCCATCTCCATTTTTCAATCCATTATTAATATGAAAATTTTGATACATAAAATCTAAAAATCTCTTTGTACAAACAGTGAAATGCTCGTTTTTCAAATATAATTATAGCGTACAAAATAAGCGAATGTATAATTCTATCTGATTCGTAATCGAGTGGCTGTTGTCGGGAATTAGTAATATATCACAATTATATTTATCAATAGTTCCTTTTCATATTCCGCACTTAGCTTGTCACAGAGTAAAGTATAACGCTGCAACCCTATTGTTTGGCTTTGTATTGTTTCTCTCTGATTCTTTTATTGGCAATCCCGATTCTTGCTTTTGTTCAGTCATTTCCATATCAAAACCCGTTATTGTTCTCAGCGCACAGAATAATACGAATAAAATAATCACGGGAGCAAACAATAATATAAATAGACAAATAGATTTACAAGGAACTAGATGGTTTATGTTTTCAATACCAGTACTAATTTTCAACAGTTATTATCTCTCGCTTTGAATGGAACGTATTGACAACGAATTATGATGTTTATTAAAGGGAAAATTGACATATGTTTTACTTTTAATAAAATAGCTTAATATTATTATTATTATTATTATTTATTTAGTGTATGGCTTTTAGTGCCGGTCCCATGGTGTTGGGGTAGCGCACCTGCCTCTCACCAGGAGGCCCTGGGTTCGATTCCCGTCTCTGTCAGGGATTTTAGAAACTGACGTGAGGTCTGGAACGGGGTGCACTCAGCCTCGTGACAATTGAGTTGCTGTCTGACAGCGAGGCAGCGCCCCGGTCACGAAAACCAAGATTAATGGCCGAGGGGATCCGATGCGCTGACCACTTATCACCCCAATACCTGCAGGCCAAATGGCTGGGCAGCGGTCGCTTGGTAGGCCAGGGGTTATTTATTATACGGCTTTTAGTGCTGGGAGTGTCCGAGGACAAGTTCGGCTCACCAGAGTTTGAAGCTGCTTCTATGTGGACACCCATGGGATGAGTTACACGTACCGTCGCGTGAAGATGAGATGAATGAAACTGGATACGTTCATTTTCAAGTAGTTCCAACTTTGGCTACCAGATGTCTCTGACACCCAGCGGTGAACGTTGGAACTTGATAGAGCGTTTCTTGCTAAATAATCTACAAATTTAGCTACACACTACCAATTGTAGTGGTAGGTTCTTTTTCATGCCATAAATCTATAACATGGGCCCGCCGGCTTTTCTTCCCCTCTGAAGGAAGGCATACTGAAGGATTGACGCTCTTGAAAATTCCGACGACTCGGCCGAGTTTCAACCCGCGATCGTGGACAGAGCAGTTAAGCATGCTTCCGACTACACCACCGAAGACGCTAATAAAATAGCTGCAGATCAGAAATAACTCCTAACATCACTAATAGTAAGAAGTGTGCAGCATTTTCGCTTATAATAGACCTATGATCCCCCAACCCATTTAATCCTCGTTGGCTCAAAACCATGCAGTTTGACAATCATGGGACCCCCAGTAAGTCTGACACGTTTGGTTTTGGCATTTTCTAGGTTAGAATCATCTTCATCAGCTATCGACCTCCCTTGGGCAATATTATTATAATGGTGATTCATTATACCAACCTACATTTCTATCGCTTGTTTAGGGCAAGACATAAAGTGATTTAACCATTTTTATGTTCTTATAAAATTGTTTTAAATTAGGCGTCTCAAAGTTTACTCTTCAATTTGAATTTATTTGAATGTATTGATAAAGAACTGCCATTGAGGGTAATGCACCCCTTTATGTAGCGTATTGTTCTGGCGTGAAGTATTGTAATAAGAAACTAAACCTAGCTCTAATAAAACAAAATATAAATTTAAACATTTAAATTTCGCGTCACCATAATTTTGTTTTCGTGCTCATCAGTTTATTGAAAGTCCCAATACTTACTTCAATAGCCTCTATGAACATACGCAAATTCAGTTGGATTGCTATAATAGATTCGTAGATATTGAGAACTGGTGAATTATTTCGGATGCTCCCCATGATGGGATCCTCTATATGTAGGCAATAGAGTTATTTACCAGTAAATGAAGATTATTTCTTTGGTTCATTATGCAGTCGTTCACATCGATTGCTTGATCTTGATTGTAAAATTTTTCACAGCCGCCATCTTGAGCTTATGAAAACAATTGAATTATATCTTGTATAAACATTTACCGTACCATATTCACTACGCTTGGTTGATAAAATCACGTGAGCATTCCATTCAAATATTTTAAACTTTATTGGCAGCCATGTTGGTTTTTTTAACAGGTCTTTAAAGGCCACATAGATCAATTTATTTTCTATCACCATACATCTTTTCAGGGTGATATCGATATCAGTTTCGGAGATATAGAATGCATGTGAAGTAATTCGCGCGGCCACCATGTCGGATTGGTGAAACGTATTAAAATTTGTTAACAGGCAGTCAATAGAAGCTTAATTCAAATGGTAAAAAAAGACTTTCACAGAGAAACTTAGGAAAGTTTACGCAAAAAGGAAACATAATTAATAATGAAAATGAAATAACAATGGCCTGAAAGAACATATCCACATAGAATTGCGTGTATCATTCTATTTTCTAATTTGCAAAAGAATATTCTCCTTGCCCATCAGTTTTGGAGCAATAATATTGAAGCATAATCTTCGTGTTCTACATAAATACATTAACAGCATAAGTTATTAGCTTTAGTAGACTATTGAAAACACTTACAGTATGATATATATTCGCCAAATCAATACTAAAAACACTTTTAAATGTCTATATTTTATAGACTATGTGATGTGTACATGTTTCGAAACACGTTGGTTTCTTCATCAGTACATTATGAGAAAACCTATCCTAAGGAGACTTAAACTAAGAAAATGGATATCCATAAATACGTTTTAAGAGATAATTAAGAAAAAAAAACATTAAAAATCCTTGAAAATATCTATGAAAAAATTATAGATATTTTCAAGGATTTATTAATATTTTTTCTTAATTATCTCTTAAAAACGTATTGCAAGGATATACATTTCCTTAGTTTAAGTCTCCTTAGGATAAGTTTTCTCTTAATGTGCTGATGAAGAAATCAACGTGTTTCGAAATATGTGCACATCACATAGTCTATAAAATATAGACACTTAAGCGTTTTTAGTATTGGTTTGGTGAATATATAACATTTTTTTAAATTATTCTATCAATAAGGATCTAAACAAGTTGCTATTATGGCAAATATTTTTGCTTATTAGTAGACTATAATGAAGTGAATTTAGTTATTGAAATTATTTCAATAGGTAATTAATGAAGGACAAGCCGTTCCAAATTTTATCAATGCATTTTTCAAAAAGTATTTATATGTGCTGAAAATCAATATTATGATTTGCTTTTATATTAATAGCACGTAGGATAAAAAAGAGTCATCATAAATGAGTTACCTTAATTTGTTTGACGTAAGTAGCATTTATGAAATGGTGCAGAGTTGAAATTTAAAAATAATAATAATTGCCTAATAATGTACAGTAAGTCCACAGGAACCACCAGACTGAAGTGGACAGAGTAAGTCTGCTCATTGCCGGAAAATGAAAGCCTTCTGGGCTAAGAAGAAACAGAAGACCCGTGTGTTCAGGTTTGGTATGTTCCTTGACTGCCCCTTCAGAATGCTAAGTTTATCTTACGCCATAGTGCCAAAGATTTATCGATCCTTCTGAGTTGTAGGAGTATTTACCTGTGGTGTGACTACAACACTGCTCTTCCTCCACTCCTTAACCAGATAGCAGCACACTTCTTGTGTCTTACTTGAAACTCTAGGAGGCAGTGAAGGAGGAGGCCATGACTTATTAATAATTATTATTCTAGAGACGATATTATAATTGTAGGAGTTTTGGCTCTCACTGCAAGACATTGTAGGATAAGGAATCTTATAACTAGCACAAAACATTACAAACCCAGAGGCTTTAAGGCTCCGCAGAAATATAAGAAGATGCGTGAAATAAAATAGTGTTATTTCTATTCATACCACAAACGAAGTGTCAGTTACACTTCATTCATTACGTAATTATGAATTGCTATTTATTCAATATGCCAAATACAGTCCAATCATCAAGTAGCTATGAACTAAGCTATTTAACCATAGAATAAGATCAAGGTCCAGATTATAAGTAAAGAGTTAAAGCGAGCATCGTGGTCCTGAGATGGCCAAAACATAAATAAGAAGAAGCCTAATAAGGTAATGTAAAACTACGACACTACAAGACAGTTGTAATGCCGGAAGCTCCATACACCTCAGAAACCATAGGCCCATATCTCGGTGGTCACTCTAAAATTATAGAAATTGAAAAAAAAAAAAGAACGGAATAATCTCCGGAAAATGTATGGTCCCACGAGAGAAAATGGAATGTGGATTAAGAGGAGAACAGCGGACCTCTACTCCTTCACTGACAGGTTCACTCACTGTTGCCGTACTGTGCCCAACTCTAGGAATGGGTATTCCAAGATTCAGACACCTAGATATCAAGGGAAAGGCTACAGCCCCTTTTGAAAGTTGATATATTTGAATATCGCGCTACATTGCTTCGAGAAGGAATTGGAAAGAATATACCGCTAACTGCATGTCAAGTGACGTAGCGAGTAATAGCAGAGGTCGAGGCTATTTATTGATTAAATAGTTAACCATGGAGTAGAGACTTGAGACTGGAATCAGATTACTGGCACGGCCAAATGAAAGAGAATGCAATTAGTATCAAGTAAATCGGACCAGGGATACCAGAGATATGAGGATTTCTAGATTTCAGCGTGATGACGCGTGACCCTGACAGTTTTGAATAAAAGCCGGCCGGCCGAGGCATCGATAGCTCACTTCAACACAAGCACTTGCCTAGCAAGGTGCAGCTACGCTGAGCCAAGGCACATGGTTGCCGGATCTACGCAGAAGTTATTTTTCAAAGTTGTGATAGTCACAAAAGTGCTGCGCTACGAGGTGGAACTTAGTAAGTTTCCGGCGAGGAGAATCACTGAGGTGATTGATTTTTTCTACAGACACTGGTAGAAATAGTTTTATTTCTACATGGACATATGCTAGACTTTGTCTAGAATTAGTACTTTGTCACAGTCCAGTAATAACCTAATACTTGGATAATTAAATCCATTTCAGTCAGTTTTCATATTTGTAACTTGTTAACCACTTCGATCTATCAGTACATTGAAGACCAGTCTATCACGGTGGTGTTCATTAGTCTACGCAAGGGAAACTACAGGTTGCTTAAGCGCATGGTAGATGGTGTGAAGCCATGCCCAGGGAACGATCTTCAGAACAGCCGTTGATTGGTTAGACTGTCAGTGTCTTCTTGTATTGATAAGATTACCGTGAGTTATGTTACAACTGACATATCTAAGAATAGATCACTTAGATCTGACCCCATTTAAGCAAACTGTTATGGAGTTAACAGAAGCCAACATTAAAGTGGATCAACAGTTACTTCAAACGTCAAGCGATATTACCACTATGTCTTGTTAGACGGATTGTGGGTATATAATGGCGGCCGATACAAGGATTATACATGCTTGTCCGATAGGGCATGTCTATGGATAAATCTGGTACAAACCAGGTTCACTACGCTTCAAGACCATCAAGAAATGTAAGCCACATTTGAATTATATTATGCCTAGCTAATTGGAACAAACTATTTTTCTGCAGATGACCAACACATTTATTTTTCTTCGTATTTAAATCTTGCAATGATTTACGCAAGACTTATTAGAGTTATTCTGAGTATTTTCAGCACTCAGAACAGTTTAGGATCGATGACCGAGCATTTCGAGCATTTATTTGAATATTTCATATTTTAGGGATATCACGGAAAACCGTCGATGTAAAGGTTGAGTTAAATTATTTTTGTTAAGGAATGGATATTTTTCCATATTCGAAGGTTCGAACATGTGGATTCTCACATAATGAGATGATAATTAAACATATTTAAAATAATATAACTAATAATAATAATAATAATAATCCACTAATAATAATAATAATAATAATAATTTTTATAATTTTTCTAAATAATCTTTGGATATTATATTTTCTAATAATCATATGTATTGAGAGAGAGCCTATGAAGTAGTTTAATCATTTCTAGTTTGGAACAGGAGATTTTCCGAAGGAGAGTGGTTAGCGCAAGCCCGCATTCAACCAACATTTCAGTTCTGGTTGAACAGTTGATATTTGCAATGAGCAAAGTATATTTTTCAGATAACACGGAGAGGCATGAAACGGGAAGCAAATGATATTTGTATCAAATAGGATATTTTTGTATTTATATAAAATCATGACGTAAATACACTCGAAAGTGAAATAAAGATTTTCATAAGTATGGTAAATTCACGGGTTGAACTGAATGGTAAAATAAAATAAACTTGTAAGTTTATAAATCTTCCAGTGTTGATAACAAGCAGAGGCTTGATTTATTGTATAAATTTTGGGAAGAAAATTTACGTGTGGAGTAGTTGAAATGCCATTACCAGGTGCGCATGTTTAAGTCGCAGGAATGAAGAGGTTTTTTCGAGCATCAATCAAATAGCAGGTCCGATGGCTCAGGTTTATAGTAGGAGTATTGGAACTACACATTTCGTCGTATGAATGACCCGAAGGTTATTTCTTAGAAACCATCAGTTCTTATTTCAACCTTGTTTACGGATTCCATTTAGACTTTGATTTTGCTAGAACCCGGATTTGTCATGATAGTAGTTTATTCTTCTTCAGAGGAAGACCTTTGCCGTTGTTGTTGTAATATTGTGTTCTTACACAAATAATCGAATGGGCCACTGCCAATTAAAAATAATTCTTTAACCACGAATAATTTGAAGGATAATTTCAATCCTAGTGCCATGAACTAAATGAATTTATTATGAAATTACAATTCTTATTTCCACATTCTGTCGAAGAATTGCAAGTTGTGAAAGTTGCTAAAAATGGCCATGAATATAAATATTTTTTTATAATAATGATTCCAAGTGGAAAATTGAATAGTTGAATGGTTCAACAATTTATTGATCAAGTTGATGATTCAGAAATCATATATTTTGTTAGGAACTTGGAAGTTCATAATCGAGTCAATTCTCGAATGTTTAATGTCAGAAGAACGATTAATTTTTGTTGTGCTTCGCACAGTTATTCGATGCTATGCTCAAGGTCAAATACTTTTCAGATGTTATTAATATGTGTAAATAATTTGTGTTGATTCAATGATAATAATATTTTTCGACAATATATGTGTTTGAAACTGGAAAAATAAGTGAAAGTTAAAATTCTATGAACATTTATTCTACGAGTGTTAATATTATGTGAAAATTCAAACAGTGAACTACGATATTTCCAGTAGAGACAATTAAATTTGAACTGGATTTAATCATAAATAATTTTGGAACACAGTCTACAGGACTAACAATCAGACTTGTGTTTCCAAAAAAATAATTGTCAAATGTGTTTGGAAAATTTCTGTATATTGTGTAAATAGGAGTGTGGGTCGCCACACGTGAGTGATGCTGTTTTGAGCATTTTTGTAGTCAATTTTAAATTCAAAATTAAATGATATAATTTTACTTGATGTGTTACGCCCAATTGAATCTCCTTCTATCCTTATTGTTGCATTGAGCCAAAAATCAGTAAAGCATTTTTTTTTCATTTGATGTCGTTTTTGCGATTAGCTTTAACCCATCTGGCGCTCCGGGATATTTTGACTCTCGTGCTGACTGATTATTGGTAAAATGCATATGTGGTCGTGCGGACTCCGGTCTAAACGGGCACATAAAATAAGATAGAGAGAGAAATGGCGCCCAACGTGGGGCCCGATTTAGACATGGTCAATCGCATGCCGATTTAAATTGTGATAATTTTTATAGAAATATTTTGGGAGTTGAGAGATGTCTGGTTTGGATGAATAAATTTGTAGGAAACCCAGTTAGTGGGGAAAATTAAAAATGTAACTTGGTTAATAATTAGAATGGGTTTGATTATTTTTGATAATGGCTTAACCATTAGGGCGTCAAGTAAATTCAGTAGTAAACGTTCGATGACTGGGCATACGCATTATTAGAATCCAGGTGGAGGATATTTGAGAACTTACATATTTTTCTTGTGATATTGTGGTAAATGTAATTCGTAAAAGTAGAGAATTTTGTTTTTCCATCACGTCGACATTAGGACAAATCTCATTTTATTAGAGTGTTCCAATTAGCTATTCATATTTCTTGTTCTAGTTATAAGCTTGTGTTTGCCAACATTGTATACCCCTAAGTTTTGAATAATAATTGAAAATTATGGAAGAGATGATGAGGATGATGAGGAGTTTGGAGGAGAGTTCAAAAGAGGCTGGACTGCGTGTAGCAGCCATTATGAAAGAAAATACTGAGGCTTTGGAAAGGAAACTTAAAGAAAATTCTGATTCTTTAGAAAATAAACTTAAAGAAAGTATAAACGATAAACTTAAAGAAAATTCTGATTCTTTAGAAAATAAACTTAAAGAAAATTTAAACGATAAACTTAAAGAAAATTCTGATTCTTTAGAAAGCAGGTTAAAAGGTAACTTGAAAGAAAATTTAAATAGTAAATTTAATTCTATGGAGAACAAATTTAAAGAGAATTCCGAAATTTTGAAAATGTCACTTGAGAGTAAAATGTCTAAATTATGTGAAAAAACACATGAGCTCGAAACTTCATTAGCTACTAACGCAAGTTTAATGGACGATAAATTTCGCGATGCCGATCTTAGATCCCAAAGCTTAGCTGATAGGATAGAACATGGTCTTAGGAAAGTTGGTGAAGACATGATCAACCTAGAAGTTAGAGTGAAGAAGGAGAGTAATGAGATGGGAATTCTAGTTGTTCAACGGTTGACAGAACAATTCAAAGAACTTGTAATGGGAGAAATAAGAGAAGGTGTGATTAATGAGTTACAAACTGAAATTAAAACCACAGTTGTCAATGAAATTAAAGACACACTCAAGCTGGAGAACCAAGAGGGAATCAAGGAGATTAGGGAATCTTTGTCATCCCATATTCAAGTAATTTCCAAAGATATCCAAGCAACTCAGAAGGATATATCAGATATGACAGGGTCATTGAAAAGTCATGAGGCTGTTATGAACCAGATATCCACTGATGTTAAGGAGAATTGTAAAGAAACTGAAGCAATTAAGAAAATGGCAGAAGAAAACCAGAAGGAACTTGAGGCTATGAAAACCCAAATCAAGGACGAGAAACAGTCTGACCATCTGTTGAAAATGCCAAGTGTAAGGGGAAAGGAACAGATACAGATAAATCTAGGAGGAGCTAGAGAAACGGACAGTCAAAGACAGGACGAGGTCAGGACAGTATTTCAATCCAACCCCATAACTGTATTCAAGAATGTAGAGGATAAGCCTTCTAAATTTTCAGGGCGAGATTCTGTGACACCCGTGGAATTTTTGAGAGAAGCAGGGGATTACCTGAAAGATTCCAAGATCCCTAAAGAAAGACAGATCCGAGTGATAGGGAAGTTTTTGGAAGGTCCTGCACTTCTTTGATTCAGAGCATTTAGATCCACTCTAACCACTTTTGAGGAGTTTTCTCGTGGGTTATTGAAAAAGTTTTGGTCCCCGGAAACCCAACAGCAAGTCAGAGCAGAATTATATTCGAAGAGATTCTCGACGTCACAACCTACTCGATACTCTACGTACTTTTCTGGACAGCTTTCTAAACTTCAACATTTAGATCCGCCGATGCCAGATAACGAATTAATTACTGCATTGATACGTCAGTTTCCAGCAGACGTCCAGAGGACTTTGATCGCTGCTGACATCTATAATATGGAGCAATTTGACGAGGTATTACAGAAGCTGGATCATACGAATGCTCAATTCTTCCATCAGAAGGGAGGAAAGAATAACAACGCTGTGTACGCTGTTATGGCTGATAGTTATTCTCAAACGCCTCGAGAGATTCGAGAGGGGCGAGAAGAGAAAACGCCGAGGGAAGATCCAAATAAGAGAGGATGGAATCAGTACAGTAACAGATACAGTTACAAGCCTTATGCGAGACCGGATGGTGGTAATCGATATAATACTCGATGGAGAAGGCCACGGGATAATCAAGGAAGGTACCAGGAAAGAAGATACTATGGTAGAAACAACTACAATAACAGAGGGAATGTGGATACTCGTCAGTCCAATGAAGAGTTCAACAAGGAGACGAGGAAGAACTTGGAAGCAAGACACCAAGATAACTTGCAGTTTTTGGAGCAGAGGCCCAATGAACCAGGTCCATCGGGAACACAACAATCCCGGGAGAATGGAAACGAAAAAAAAACTTCGAATTCACAGTAGAAGATAGAATTTTTAAAACTTTCACTTCCAGAATTATTAAATGGCAAGCAGAGGATGATGACTTAATTCAACAGAATGACGAACGGAAAGAAATGGGTACAAGAATTAGAATGCCAATCATATCATGCGAAGTATTCGGTATGCCTGTCGATACTTTGATTGATACTGGGGCTATGCTTTGTCTTGTGAGTGAGAAGCTTTATATTCTGTGGAAACTCAAAGAGAATTTAGAGGAGATTCCAGTATCAGGAATTAAGATCCAAGGAATAATACCCAATAAAATATCTCTGTGTAAAACACAATTATACTTATGTATTACGATTGCAGGACATGATTTCCGACATGTGTTTGTAGTAATGAAGGACATGGCTTTTGACATGATATTGGGAGCGGATTTCATTCAGAAATATCAAGCAGTGATAGACATGAAGACAGAGACGATCAGATTCAAGAATACCGAAGAGATTAACTTCGAGGGATAAGAAGAGCAAGACATCGAGGGAGATGCTCAATGGTCTCTGATTTTTCATGAAGCTGAAGGAAGAGAAGTCTACACTGAGGAGGAGTCCCCAGAGCTAGGGAAAATTTTGGAAGAGTATCACGATATTTTTGATATTAAACCTGGAGAAATTAAAGATTTTGAATATCATTTTCTTGTAAATGATGATGCACCTTTTCATGCTAAATTGTATCCGGTTGCGGAAAAGCATCGAGAAAGGGTAAAAGTGCTTATCAAGGAGATGGAAAGTAACAATGTGATTGAAAAGTACACTACATCTTATGTCAATCCATTAGCAGTAGTGTCTAAGCAAGATGGAAGTCTGAGACTATGTTTAGACGCGCGAAATTTGAATTCAAGATTGCTGCCAGAGTATGACAGACCACCAATCATTAGGGAACTGTTAAGGAAATTCCAAGGTAAGGTCTGGTTCTCTAATATTGATCTCACTTCGTCCTACCATCACATTAGGCTTAGTGAAGATTCCAAGAAGTTTACAGGATTTATGTTTGACCAGCAGACATATGTATTCCGCCATCTACCATTTGGAGTCAAAACATCTGGATCTGTTTTGATCAGAGCACTGGAACAAAATTTGAGTCCTGAAGTAAAAGAGATAGCAATTCGTTACATTGATGATATCCTAATTGCATCTGAGACTAAGGAGGAACATTTGCTACATCTTCAGATGTTATTCGCAGACTTGAGAAAAGCGAACTTTAAAGTAAACCTTCGAAAATGTCAGTTCTTTCGAAAGGAAATAAAATTTTTGGGTCACATTTTGGATGGAGAAGGATACCGTCCCAATGAGACGAAGATACAGGCAATTGCAAATTTCCCTAGACTTACTAGAGTGAAGAATGTCCGCAGTTTTCTCGGGACATGCCAATTCTTTGCAGGGCATTGTCCAAACTTCACCAAGACGGTAGCGCCATTGAAGGAATTATTAAAGAAAGGAAACAAATGGAAATGGGATTAAGATTGTGAACAATCATTTCAAGATGCCAAGAGGTTATTGGTAAACAGCGTGAAATTGGAGTATCCTGACTTTACCAAGAATTTCATCATAGAATCTGATGCATCCACCGTAGGGATTGGAGCTATTCTTCTTCAAGAAGATGACGACCACAAGAGACGTTACCTGGCGTTCATTAGCAGGAAACTTCGTCCATCAGAAAGGAATTATTACACCACAGAGTTAGAAGCACTTGCTGTAATATTCGCGTTGGAATCGTGGAAGAAAATGTTAATTGGACATTCAGTCATTGTGAGGACGTATCACCACGCATTGGAGTTTATCTTGAGAACAAACTTTGCCAGTGATAGGATAACTAGATGGTCACTTTTTATTCAACAATTCAACCTAGTTATTGAACACACTCCTGGAAAGTTGAACGTGGGAGCTGATTTATTGAGTAGAGCAGTGGAGTCTGCATCTAAGGTTTTTCAAGATAACCTGACGCAAGAGGATGAGGATACCTTGAGAAGGTTAAGATTGTTGCATTTATCCCAGAGGAGAGACCGACGTCTTAGAAACATTTTCCGTTTTCTACAGGGAGACATGGATCCAAATGATAATGATTTTGTGGAAACTGAAAGAATTTCAAGAGATTTTATGATGTTAGATGGTTTAATCTACAAGTTTGCAGATCCCGACCATACGAAGCTGAGAGTAGTGATACCTCCACGAATGCAAAAACCCATTATCTGGATGGCACATCGAATCGCAGGTCATGCTGGAGTAGATAAGACGGTCAACATGATTCAAGAGAAATTTTCGTGGGAGCGGATGCGACAAACTGTCAGAAACACTATTCGAGAATGCGACTTATGCCAAAGGAGTAAACATAATTCTAGATTACTGAGAGAATTACCAAGGCCTATTATTCCTTCTAAGCCTTGTGAAATCTTCGCGACTGATCTATATGGTCCTCTCCCAAAGTCTAAAAGAGGTAACCGATATATTCTGGTGACCATGGATGTATTCAGCAAATGCACTATGTTACATCCAATTCAGAAGGCAAACGCAAAATATTTTGCGAAGAGAATTAGAGACAACGTAATTCCGGAAGCAGGCAAACCGGAATTCCTTTTATCAGATCGTGGACCCCAATTTACATCTTTAGAATTTCGAACCATCATGAATAATCTTGGGATTAGACAATTGTTTTGTTCTATTAGACATCCAGAGAGCAATCCAGCAGAACGCGTGATGGCTGAAATAGCAAAATTTTGCCGCCTCTATTGTCCAAATGAGCATTAGAAATGGATGTATCATCTCTCTTTAGCATCCGAATCCATCAACTCTACAATTCATGAGAGTACTGGACAGATTCCCATGTTGCTTCATCATGGAATTAAACCAACAAGATTATGGGATCGAATCATCTCTATTCCACCTGAGATTGAACCAAGTCGTCAGATGAGGGAAACTCTAGCTTTAGACAAGTTGAGGAGCCAAGCTGAGAAAAGAGAGCGCAGAGTGAGAGGAAAGCGTTTTCGCAGACCCTTGCGCGTAGGAACTCTTGTTTTAGTGAAAAGACCTACACCCTCTGACGTGCAAAATCGAGTGTACTCGAAGTTTGCAAGCCTTTTCGCTGGACCATATCGTATTGTGGAAGTAAACAACAATGGAAGCTACGATGTCGCTAATACACGAACTGGTAACATCGTGGGAACTTATAATGCATCGAATTTGAAGATTTATTATTCAAGAACCAGATGATTTAATGTGTAGATAGGAAAAATAAAAAACTTTCAATTTTTATTTTTTTCCTAGGTGTGGGGTGGATGTGCCCAACTCAAGGAATGGGTATTCCAAGATGCAGACACCTAGATATCAAGGGAAAGGCTACAGCCGCTTTTGAAAGTTGAGATATTTGAATATCGTGCTACATTGCTTCGAGAAGGAATTGGAAAGAATATACCGCTAACTGCATGTCAAGTGACGTAGCGAGTAATAGCAGAGGTCGAGGCTATTTATTGATTAAATAGTTAACCATGGAGTAGAGACTTGAGACTGGGATCAGATTACTGGCACGGCCAAATGAAAGAGAATGCAATTAGTATCAAGTAAATCGGACCAGGGATACCAGGGATATGAGGATTTCTAGATTTCAGCGTGATGACGCGTGACCCTGACAGTTTTGAATAAAAGCCGGCCGGCCGAGGCATCGATAGCTCACTTCAACACAAGCACTTGCCTAGCAAGGTGCAGCTACGCTGAGCCAAGGCACATGGTTGCCGGATCTACGCAGAAGTTATTTTTCAAAGTTGTGATAGTCACAAAAGTGCTGCGCTACGAGGTGGAACTTAGTAAGTTTCCGGCGAGGAGAATCACTGAGGTGATTGATTTTTTCTACAGACACTGGTAGAAATAGTTTTATTTCTACATGGACATATGCTAGACTTTGTCTAGAATTAGTACTTTGTCACAGTCCAGTAATAACCTAATACTTGGATAATTAAATCCATTTCAGTCAGTTTTCATATTTGTAACTTGTTAACCACTTCGATCTATCAGTACATTGAAGACCAATCTATCACGGTGGTGTTCATTAGTCTAAGCAAGGGAAACTACAGGTTGCTTAGCGCATGGTAGATGGTGTGAAGCCATGCCCAGGGAACGATCTTCAGAACAGCCGTTGATTGGTTAGACTGTCAGTGTCTTCTTGTATTGATAAGATTACCGTGAGTTATGTTACAACTGACATATCTAAGAATAGATCACTTAGATCTGACCCCATTTAAGCAAACTGTTATGGAGTTAACAGAAGCCAACATTAAAATGGATCAACAGTTACTTTTAACGTCAAGCGATATTACCACTATGTCTTGTTAGACGGATTGTGGGTATATAATGGCGGCCGATACAAGGATTATACATGCTTGTCCGATAGGGCATGTCTATGGATAAATCTGGTACAAACCAGGTTCACTACGCTTCAAGACCATCAAGAAATGTAAGCCACATTTGAATTATATTATGCCTAGCTAATTGGAACAAACTATTTTTCTGCAGATGACCAACACATTTATTTTTCTTCGTATTTAAATCTTGCAATGATTTACGCAAGACCTATTAGAGTTATTCTGAGTATTTTCAGCACTCAGAACAGTTTAGGATCGATGACCGAGCATTTCGAGCATTTATTTGAATATTTCATATTTTAGGGATATCACGGAAAACCGTCGATGTAAAGGTTGAGTTAAATTATTTTTGTTAAGGAAAGGATATTTTTCCATATTCGAAGGTTCGAACATGTGGATTCTCACATAATGAGATGATAATTAAACATATTTAAAATAATATAACTAATACTAATAATAATAATCCACTAATAATAATAATAATAATAATAATTTTTATAATTTTTCTAAATAATCTTTGGATATTATATTTTCTAATAATCATATGTATTGAGAGAGAGCCTATGAAGTAGTTTAATCATTTCTAGTTTGGAACAGGAGATTTTCCGAAGGAGAGTGGTTAGCGCAAGCCCGCATTCAACCAACATTTCAGTTCTGGTTGAACAGTTGATATTTGCAATGAGCAAAGTATATTTTTCAGATAACACGGAGAGGCATGAAATGGGAAGCAAATGATATTTGTATCAAATAGGATATTATTGTATTTATATAAAATCATGACGTAAATACACTCGAAAGTGAAATAAAGATTTTCATAAGTATGGTAAATTCACGGGTTGAACTGAATGGTAAAATAAAATAAACTTGTAAGTTTATAAATCTTCCAGTGTTGATAACAAGCAGAGGCTTGATTTATTGTATAAATTTTGGGAAGAAAATTTATGTGTGGAGTAGTTGAAATGCCATTCCCAGGTGCGCATGTTTAAGTCGCAGGAATGAAGAGGTTTTTTCGAGCATCAATCAAATAGCAGGTCCGATGGCTCAGGTTTATAGTAGGAGTATTGGAACTACACATTTCGTCGTATGAATGACCCGAAGGTTATTTCTTAGAAACCATCAGTTCTTATTTCAACCTTGTTTACGGATTCCATTTAGACTTTGATTTTGCTAGAACCCGGATTTGTCATGATAGTAGTTTATTCTTCTTCAGAGGAAGACCTTTGCCGTTGTTGTTGTAATATTGTGTTCTTACACAAATAATCGAATGGGCCACTGCCAATTAAAAATAATTCTTTAACCACGAATAATTTGAAGGATAATTTCAATCCTAGTGCCATGAACTAAATGAATTTATTATGAAATTACAATTCTTATTTCCACATTCTGTCGAAGAATTGCAAGTTGTGAAAGTTGCTAAAAATGGCCATGAATATAAATATTTTTTTTATAATAATGATTCCAAGTGGAAAATTGAATAGTTGAATGGTTCAACAATTTATTGATCAAGTTGATGATTCAGAAATCATATATTTTGTTAGGAACTTGGAAGTTCATAATCGAGTCACTTCTCGAATGTTTAATGTCAGAAGAACGATTAATTTTTGTTGTGCTTCGCACAGTTATTCGATGCTATGCTCAAGGTCAAATACTTTTCAGATGTTATTAATATGTGTAAATAATTTGTGTTGATTCAATGATAATAATATTTTTCGACAATATATGTGTTTGAAACTGGAAAAATAAGTGAAAGTTAAAATTCTATGAACATTTATTCTACGAGTGTTAATATTATGTGAAAATTCAAACAGTGAACTACGATATTTCCAGTAGAGACAATTAAATTTGAACTGGATTTAATCATAAATAATTTTGGAACACAGTCTACAGGACTAACAATCAGACTTGTGTTTCCAAAAAAATAATTGTCAAATGTGTTTGGAAAATTTCTGTATATTGTGTAAATAGGAGTGTGGGTCGCCACACGTGAGTGATGCTGTTTTGAGCATTTTTGCAGTCAATTTTAAATTCAAAATAAAATGAGATAATTTTACTTGATGTGTTACGCCCAATTGAATCTCCTTCTATCCTTATTGTTGCATTGAGCCAAAAATCAGTAAAGCATTTTTTTTCATTTGATGTCGTTTTTGCGATTAGCTTTAACCCATCTGGCGCTCCGGGATATTTTGACTCTCGTGCTGACTGATTATTGGTAAAATGCATATGTGGTCGTGCGGACTCCGGTCTAAACGGGCACAGTACGGAAGCGACGCCTGAATTTCTATGGCCATATCTACAGAATGAACAGCGACAGACTAAGAGATTATTCAAAGTAATCAACTCAAAGAAGGTCAAAATGATCTGGCTATAAGAAACCAAGGTGGACCTACAAGAAATAAATATCACAAACGGCATCATAAAAAATCGTAGAGCCATTAGTACAATAGTACGCAAGCACAAATTCACGGAGAAACCTAAAAAGAAAACTGGTAGGAAGTGGTCCACAGAAAGCAAGGTACAACACAATGCATTCATGAAGAGATTTTGGGGGGATATGAAGGCGAGAACCATCTAGATAATTAACATGCTCAAACACGCTCTGTGAATAGGCATAACGTGTAATAATAATAATAATAATAATAATATTAATAATAATTGCTAAAAATTGAAGGATTCCAAGGGAGGAAGGAAAAAAATGGCTCAACGTGGTCCAAGGAAAGGAAGAGGAAACCTAGTGAAATGATCAAGGAATATTGGAGGAAGAAGACGAAACAACAAAGAACAAGGCATTGAAATTGGCTCGTGGTCCCTAGACGACCAAAACGAAACACTGATGATTGGGGAAAGGTCACAAATGAAACGCATCGAGAAACAAGAGAGGAAAATACTCAGAAAAATCCTAGGACCAACGTTCGAAAATGGAATTTGGATGAAAAAGAAACCACATTAAATTTTTCAATCCGCAGAAATATCACAGATACTATCAGAAAAGGACGATTAAAATTCTACGGACACCTTCACAGAATGGATAACGACAGGCTGACAAAGAGAATTCTAAATCTAACGCTAACCCTGAAAATCCGCAACAATTGATTAACAGAAATACATGAAGATCTACAAGAGATGGGTATTGCTGAGAAAACCATTCCAGATAGAGTAAAATGTAGAAGCCTAGTAAACACACATAAATTTGCAGAGAAACCTAAAAGGAATAATAGAGTCTGGACAGAAGCACGCAGGAAGGAGCACAGTGAACGAATGAAGAGATAGGCTATAGGGAAGAAGAAAAGAAGGAACATTTTACAAAATAATGTCAAACGCGATACGTAGTTGGGCATAACGATTTAAAATATAATAATAATTACTGAGATAAATAAATAGTCGGTAGTATTATGCAAATTTATGTAATGATACTTTGTACAAAATCAGGTAAAAATCCATTACTAATAACAGAAATTAAAACCTCAATACCAGTTTCCCTAAAGAACAATTGAAGTGTCTCAAAATGTGTATGAATATACCCACGGAATTTTCAAGGCGCATCAGTTGACTGTCGTGAACAATAAACTTGCAAACCGGGAGAAGGGTAAATAAAAATGGCTGCAATCGTATTTCCAGAGACAGGTGCTTGTGTGCTCTTATTGCCCGCTCGATCAGTCCTCCCGCCGCGCTCGCCGGGCTGCGAGGAATTTCTTTATTTGCCCGCCGGTCTCTTCTAGGAATGAATGTGACTCAGTTGAGGGCTGCCCTATTGTCAGTGTGGACACGACCATTAGGTTTCGTGGAGACACTTGTGTAAGTCATAAATAGGGCAACCTGAGGTAAAAATTTTGTACCCAGCAGATTAGGCAAGCGTGTTGAGTCATGCATCTCGGTTGCAAAGTGGTGAACAGAGATTTGAATCCCGATGCCAACAACGGCAATCCTGAGAGTGTTCTTCTCCCCCTCCTGCCATTCTGATTTTCTCCTAAGTTAAAACGAAACCAAACTCCGTGGCACCACAGCTCATGGAGGGCCCTGGCTGGCTAAGCAACCACTTCCCAGCCATCGGCCAACAGTTGCGTGGTCAGCGCGTCGAGTTTCCTTGGCCGTTAGTTCTTGCTTTTCATGACCAGGACGCTGCCTCACAGCCATACAGCTACTCAATCATCCTCGCAAGGCTGAGTGCAGCCCTCACGTCAGTTTAGAAAACCTCTGATGGGGCTGGGAATCGAACCCGGGGCCTCCGAGTAAGAGGCAGGCACGCTACCCCAACACCATGGAGTGATTTTCTACTCATTTACTATACGAAATAGCCAGAATAGTAAATTCTTGACCCAATTAATTATAATTTTACACACACTATCACCCGAGTATGATATGAATGCTCCCGATTGTTTTGGCTGGTTGCGTGGCTCAGAGGTAATGTTCTCGCTTGCTGTCCCCAAGATTGCAGGATCGAATCCTTGCGCAGTTAGCTGCCATTTGAGGGTGCGCAAGTGCGAGGGAACTTTGTCAGTTCATTTACTGGGACGTTAAATATCCCCTTTGGAGCAAAATTCTGGCACCCCGGCGTCTCTAAACGACGAAGTGGTTATAAGGGACGTAAAATTAATTACATTATTTTTATTATATTAGCTACTGATTGTGAGTAAGGCTGAGTGAGCTGTGTATCCTACTGCTTTTATGGTAGCAGATACAAGGGTGGACGGCTTCGTCAAAATGAGCTCAGCACCGGCTGTTAACAATGCACAGTTGGCTGGCTGCGAGATGCAGTGGTAACGTTCTCGCATTCTACGCTCGCGGGATTGAATCCAGTGCAGTCAGTTGGCATTTGAAAGGGCTTAAATATGAGGGAATCGTGTCAGTACATTTGATATCATGACAACGATCCCTTTCATGGGTAAATTACGACACTCCGGCATCTCTAAAACCACAGTAATTGATGAGGTATTATTACAAAGCATAGTTCCTACCTTGGCTGTCAGCAATCGTATCTCAATCAGGTAATACGATAATCATCACAACACAGCTTAGCAGACACAGCCTATACAAGATGCACACAAGTACTGGAGGCGTGTGTAGCGATCAAGTTGAGGACATTCTCATGTTTGGTACATGTATTTTTGAGAGGTTCAATTAACATTTTAAGTGCTGAGTTTATTCATTTGCACTTTTGAAAATATTGTAGTAGTGATAATTTTTAAATTATCAGCGGGGCTTAATAATTATATAGGTTTTGGGTCTTGATTAATCTAAATGTAAATTGAAAATCCTACATTTAAAGTATATCAATGTTCATACTGTGACTTATCGAAATTAATTTTTTTATGGCAAAGCCTGCATCATTTCCACACCTTATTAGGGGTCCAAAATAATATTATTTCCTGAAATCAGTAGACAAGTAATACTTGTTACTCCTTACGAGTACAAAAGTGACATTTTTTCATCCGAAATCATAACACGACGTGAAGGATTTGCTTGTTATTCCATCATGTATGTTTACATCACAGATGAACTCAAGCTGTAGAGGACAGACGGCTCCTAAATGCTCTGTTAGTTACTTCCGGAAGCAAAAATCCTAACCCAAGTAGTACTACATAATGCCCAATAGATAGCAGAACATGCCAGAGATCGAGTCGGCACTCGAGAGCGAATGGGAAATATGAAACAAAATAAGTTCTTGTCCACCGTTTAAGGACGGGCGAATCACTCAAGGGGTTAAATGTTATTCCCTGTTTTCATATTAAACTTATCTGAACCACGTTCCTTGCTCTAAACACTCCCTAGACAGTGTCTCTCTCCTACTAAAAATGAAGTGCTTGTACCATTTACTTTACTATTACAACTCCATTTATCTAATTGATTACCAACTGGTATTTTATATTCTGTACTAGCAGGTACCCGCGGCTTCGCCCGCGATCAAGACAATGAGGACGATGCATTATTGCTGATAATTGGTCTATTCTATTACAGCAATCGCGGCTATAGGTGGGTCCATTCTAATTCTGAATATTTTGATACATACAGTATATTGATATGAGCAGCAAAGTGGGAATTTTATAGAGTTGTGAAAGTCTGCAGGGTTCGATGTTACATTATGTTAACACATTTTAAAATTACGTTTTTGGTTTTGCCATCTTCTGTTGAGACATAACGATTTTGTTGTGCGGTTGCTCGCGAGCAAGCCACATACAGTTGCCCATGGGAAAAAATTGTTTTGTCTAAATGTACAAGTGCTACTGTTAAGTGTGTGTCATTGCGCTTTGTTAAAGAAATTGCGAATATTGTTTGTAGAGGGAACTGCATTCTTGCACACTGGAATGGCAAATTTATCGGAATATGGGGAATTAAAAGTATTCTTCCTTAAGCTATTCTTTATGTAATTTGGCCATACTTATTGATGATTTGAACGTCAACATATCGCAGTTAATATACCTATAGTTAAATATCTCTCACCTTGGCCGCTGATGTACATTATGGAGTCTCTTCCAGTGTTATATCCCAGGGGTTGAAATTCTCCAACCACCCTTTTGCCTCACATGCCTCTCTAAGTAATTAAAATTCCTGATTGTTGTTGTTGTTGTTTGAGTCTTCAGTTTTTAACTGGTTTGATGCAGCCCTCCATGTTTCCCTCTCTTGAGCTAATCGTTTCATCTCTACATAGCTACCACACCCTACATCCGAGGCAATCTGTTTAACCCTCGTTTACCCCTACAGTTCTAGTCCGCAACCCTCCCATCCAAAACTAAGCTTGCTATTCCTGGATGTCTTAATATGTGTCCTACCCTCCTATCTCTTCTCTTCATTAGCAGTCGCCAGAAACATCTCTCCTCTCCCACTCGTCATAATACCCCTTCATTTGTTACCCTATCAACCCTTCAGAACATCATTCTCCTGTATCACCACATTTAAAATCTTCAATTCTCCTCTTTTCTGCTGCACCATTAGTTCATTAGTCAAACTCAGCAACTTTTCTGGGTTTAAGCAGTGCCTTGTGCGGGGATTAAATGGCCGTGAAAGACAAAATACCAACTTTATTGAAATAAGTTTGCCCAATTCCTCAGTAAGAGTAATTAAGAAAAAACAAGTAGTTCCGTGAAGAACTATACAGCCTATTTTCATATATCCTTCTTATGTTAACTGCCACAATCAACATACAAAATTTCAGTTTAATTGCTGTAACAGATTCGTAGATATTGAGAACCGTCTAAATATTTCAGATGGTCGCCAGGTTGGATTTTTATTTTTGTACTATTACATTAAGATTATTGTGTACGTGTGGTATTCAAACTTCAATCGCATGATTAGACAACAAGAAGTAAAAACGAGATTTTAAAATTATGCACAGCAGCCATCTTGTGATAATGCAAACCATTGAAATAAATTAGATGCCAGTGGATCAACTTTTGTATAAGCATTTAACGTGCAACGTTTCACGGCACTCGGATAGTTAATTCGCGAGAAACGTCCAATTAAATATTTATACTTCGCGTCGCCGCCATGTTGGATTTGTGCTCACCAGGTTCCTAAAAGTCCTATAGGTGAACATATGTTCATAGTCTCTATGAACATTAAAAAATTCAGTTTGGTTGCTGTAAAAGATTCGTAGATATTGAGAACCGTCTAAATATTTCGGGAGACAACCATTTAGGATTGTTATGTGTATAGGCCATAGAGTTATGTACCATTCAAGGACAATTATTGCCTAGGTTCATTATTCAAACTTTCACTTCGATCGCATGATTACGACACAAGAAATTAAAACTTAATTTTAAAATTTCGCACAGCCGCCATCTTGAGGTTATGTAAGCAATTGAATTAAATTAGATGGCATTGCATTACAATCTGCAACATCAATTATTGTACCACATTTCACTGCGCTCGGTGAGTTAAATCACGAGAAAAGTCTATTAAAATATTTCAAATTCGCTTGGTCGCCATGTTCGTTTCGTACTTTACAGGTTTATGAAATATACATAGGTATACCTGTATCAGGACCCTTTATCACCGTACAAAATTGCAGGGTGATATCTGTAATAGTTTCGGAGATATAAAATGTCAGTGAAATATTTCGCACAGCCGCCATTTTGAGGTTATGTAAACAATTGAACTAAATTAGACTCCAGTGCATTACAATGTATATAAACATTTGCTGTACCAAGTTTCATTAGATTTAGATAATTAAATCCCGAGAAAAGTCTATTTAAATATCTCAATTTCGCTTGGCCGCCATGTTGGTTTTGTAGTCACCAGGTTTTTGAAAGGCTCATAGGTGAACTTCTAGTAGTGCCCTTTATCACCGTACACAATTTCAGGGCGATATCGGTAATAGTTTCGGAGATATTGAATGCTAGTGAAATATTTCGCACAGCCGCCATGTTGGATTGGAGAGACATAACGAAATTTGAAGGGCACGGTCGAGGTCGCCGGGAATAGTGCTATGAACTTCCCGAGTTTCATTGAAATCGCTCCAGCCGTTTCGATTTTATTAGGGAGGGACACACACACGAATCACACACACACACACACACACACACGCACACACACACGGACAAAAGGTGATCTCATAAGCCTATTTTTTCAAAATTGAAAATAGGCTAATAATAATTAAAGTGACACCCTGTAGAATACGACACATTCGACTGGGAATATGGGTTGCTGATCATGGTAAAAAACGAAAATGAGCAGATCAAAATTGGCAAACAAAAATATTCAGTTAACAAAAAACAAATTTATAAAGAAAATGAACAAATAACATGCAAAATAGAAAGCACCTTAACATTGTAAATTAGAATAAATACCTGAAAGCTCGCTTACAATCACCAGCACAAAGAGTATAAACTTAGACTCAAAATCACGATCGTATTCGACCCCAAAAGCCACCTCTATAAATTAAGTATATCTCATTATACGCGTATCAATGCGAGGAGCAATTTTCGTGGTTAGAAGTGGGAACCTAACCCCGCGTTTTAAGGCCCTAAAACGAACGGTTTTCGAGATATTGCCAGAAAACTATCCCCGGTCTGCGAAATTTCAGCGGTTACCCTAGTAACGTTGATCTGTTTCTCAGAGGAAACACAGTTGTATGGGAATATCTCCGAAACCGTTCATTTTAGGAACTTAAAAAGTGTGTTTCGGGGTCCCTACAGGACCTCCGAGTATTGTTTCTCGAATCTGGCGGCTTAAAATGAGCTAAATCCGAACTTTGTACCGACTGTCCTTGCTCAGTGCCAAAGGGCCGAAAAAAGTCACTTACAAATTGAATATTCAAAAACCGTTTCTTAGTGGGCCTCTACATACTCGGATCAACCAACATGCAAAATTTCAGCCATCTAGGTCTAGTGGTTTGAGCCCTGCGTCTATGAGTCAATTTTGGATGGTCAATGCCAAAGAGCCGAAAAAAGGCACTTACAAATTGAATTGTCAAAAACCGTTTCGCAGTGAACCTCTACATACTCGGATCAACCGACATGAAAAATTTCAGCTTTCTAGGTCTAGTGGTTTGAGCCCTGCGGTGATGAGTCAATTTTGGATTATATATAATAGACTAGCAGGTACCCGCGCCTTCGCCCGCGATCAAGACAATGGGGACGATGCATTATTGCTGATAATTGGTCTATTCTATTACAGCAATCGCGGATATAGGTGCGTTCATTCTAATTCTGAATATTCTGATACATACAGTATATTGATATGAGCAGCAAAGTGGGAATTTTATAGAGCTGTGAAAGTCTGCAGGGTTCGATGTTACATTATGTTAACACATTTTAAAATTACGTTTTTGGTTTTGCCATCTTCTGCTGAGACATAACGATTTTGTTGTCCGGTTGCTCGCGAGCAAGCCACATACAGTTGCCCATGGGAAAAAATTGTTTTGTCTAAATGTACACGTGCTACTGTTAAGTGTGT
Organism: Meconema thalassinum; assembly: GCA_946902985.2. Classification (NCBI taxonomy): domain Eukaryota; kingdom Metazoa; phylum Arthropoda; class Insecta; order Orthoptera; family Tettigoniidae; genus Meconema; species Meconema thalassinum. The sequence goes on along the minus strand of OX336388.2, from coordinate 1,734,890,206 downwards.
GTCATTGCGCTTTGTTAAAGAAATTGCGAATATTGTTTGAAGAGGGAACTGCACTCTTGCACACTGGAATGGCAAATCTATCGTAATATGGGGATTTAAAAGTATTCTTATTTAAGCTATTCTGGATGTAATTTGGCCATACTTATTGATGATTTGAACGTCAACATATCGCAGTTAATAGACCTATAGTTAAATATCTCTCACCTTGGCCGCTGATGTACTTATGCAGTCTCTTCCAGTGTTACATCCCAGGGATGGAAATTCTCCAACCACCCTTTTGTCTCACATTCTTTTTTAATTAATTAAAATTCCTGATTGTAGTTGTTTGAGTCTTCAGATTTTTAACTGGTTTGATGCAGCCCTCCATGCCTCCCTCTTCTGAGCTAATCGTTTCATCTCTACATAGCTACCACACCCTACATCCGAGGCATCTGTTTAACCCTGGTTTACCCCTACAGTTCTAGTCCGCGAACCTCCCATCCTTAACTAAGCTTGCTATTCCTGGGTGTCTTAATATGTGTCCTACCCTCCTATCTCTTCTCTTCATTAGCAGTCACCAGAAACATCTCTCCTCTCCCACTAGTCTTAATACCTCTTAATTTGTTACCCTATCTACCCATCTGATCATCATTCTCCTGTATCACCACATTTCAAAAGCTTCAATTCTCCCCTTTTCTGCTGAACCATTAGTCCATCTCAGCAACATTTCTAGGTTTAAGCCGTGCCTTGTGCGGGGATCTAATGGCCGTGAATAACAAAATACGAACTTTATTGAAATAAGTTTGCCCAATTCCTCAGTAAGAGTAATTAAGAAAAAATAATAATTAACGTGACAGCCGGTAGAATACGACATATTCGACTGTGAATATGGGTTGCTGATCATGGTAAAAAAAGAGCAGATCAAAATTGGCAAACAAATATATTCAGTTAACAAAAAACAAATTTATAAAGAAATTGAAAAAATGCCATGCAAAATAGAAAGCACCTTAACATTGTAAATTAGAATAAATATCTGAAAGCTCGCTTACAATCACCAGCCCAAAGAGTATAAACTTAGACTCAAAATCACGATCGTATTCGACCCCAAAAGCCACCTCTATAAATTAAGTATATCTCATTATACGCGTATCAATGCGAGGAGCAATTTTCGTGGTTAGAAGTGGGAACCTAACCCCACGTTTTAAGGCCCTAAAACGAACGGTTTTCGAGATATTGCCAGAAAACTATCCCCGGTCTGCGAAATTTCAGCGGTTACCATAGTAACGTTGATCTGTTTCTCAGAGGAAACACAGTTATTTGGGAATATCTCAGATAACGTTCTTCTTAGGAACTTAAAAGTGTGTTTCGGGGTCCCTACAGGACCTCCGAGTATTGTTTCTCGAATCTGGCGGCTTAAAATGAGCTAAATCCGAACTTTGTACCGACTGTCCTTGCTCAGTGCCAAAGGGCCGAAAAAAGTCACTTACAAATTGAATTTTCAAAAACCGTTTCTTAGTGGGCCTCTACATACTCGGATCATCCAATATGCAAAATTTCAGCTTTTTAGGTCTAGTGGTTTGAGCCCTGCGTCGATGAGTCAATTTTGGATGGTCAATGCCAAAGGGCCGAAAAAAGTCACTTACAAATTGAATTTTCAAAAACCGTTTCTTAGTGAGCCTCTAAATACTCGGATCAACCAGCATGCAAAATTTCAGCTTTCTAGGTCTAGTGGTTTGAGCCCTGCGGTGATGAGTCAATTTTGAATTATATATAATAGACTAGCAGAAGTACGCATTCTTCGAACGGTCTTCGGTATTAATAACCAGACGTTTTCAATTGAGCAACTGTTGCACTGGTTAGGGGCTTGGAACCTGTTGGTTGACAAAGAAAAATGTTCAGTTAAAATGTGCTCCCAAACTAAATTTACCTAACGTGTCCTTCCTGACGTGAAAATAAAATTGAAAACCTCGTAGACGAATCGCAATACACGTCACATACAAACTGACCCTAACCGTTGTGTCAAGTGCCCAACCACAGGAAGACCCCTTTTATAAATTATAAAGGCTTGTGGTGCATGAAAATTTAGGTTTATAGCCTTCAATGGCCCAAATTTCTAAAATCAGCAAAAAATAGTCTACTATTTCGAATCAGGAATTTTTGAAAATAATTTTGCTGTTGGGAGATATAATAATCCTTCTGTACGACATATCGCACGTGAAAGTCGTGTGAAAAAAATTCTAGGGTACTACTTGAACCCCTTAAGCGCATTGATGAATTTTTCAGTTTTAGTTGGTTCCGTGATAACCTTATAGCCATTTTCAAACTTTCACAGAAATGTAACAAATGGAGTGGCATTTCTTCTTCCAGAAATATATGGAAAGTTGGATGTCATCTCTTGGGATACTGTTGTCATGGTTACTGGCTTGCATTCCTTCATTAGTTTAATAAATGGAATTAGTTTTTTGGGAATATCTAAGAAACTGTTGGTTTTAGAGCCTTAAAATATAGATTTCGGGGACCCTTTACGGCTCTTTAGGGGCCCCGAGTTTTGTTTCTGACACCAAGGGTTTGAAAATGAACTTTGTTTCGTCGTAGTACGCCATAATAATAATAATAATAATAATAATAATAATTAAAAGAATAATAATAATAAAACAATATAGGGATAGGAATTTAATAAATCATCCGTACCATACCCGCACGTGTAAGTCGCGTTGAAAAATTCTAGACTACCCCTTGACCCCTTAAGCGCATTCTATGTATTGATGAATATTTCAGCTTAATTTGGATCCGTTATAACCTTATAGCCGTTTGCAAACCTTCACAGTAATGTAATAAATGGAATTGCATTGTGTGTGTGTTTGAGTCTTCAGTCATTTGACTGGTTTGATGCAGATCTCCATGCCTCCCTGTCCTGAGCTAATCGTTTCATCTCTCCATAGCTCCGACACCCTACATCCGAGGCAATCTGTTTAACATATTCTAACCTTGGTCTACCCCTACAGTTTTTGTCCTCGATCCTTCCTTCCATAACTAAGCTTGCTATTCCTGGGTGTCTTAATATGTGTCCTACCAACCTATCTCTTCTCTCCATTAGCAGTCGCCAGAAACATCTCTCCTCTCCCACTCGTCTTAATACCTCTTCGTTTGTAACCCTATCTACCCATCTGATCTTCATCATTCTCCTGTAACACCACATTTCAAATGCTTCAATTCTCCTCTTTTCTGCTGCACCAATAGTCCAAGTTTCACTTCCATAGAGCGCCACGCTCCAGACAAAGGCTTTCAAAAATGACTTCCTAATACCTAAATCTATATTCGATGTCAGCAGATTCCTTTTTTGTAGAAATGCTTTCTTTGCCCGAGCCAACCTACTTTTTATATCCTCTTTGCTTCGTCCATCACTGGTTATTCTGCTTCCTAAGTAACAGAAGTCTCCTACTTCCTTCAGCTTTTCACCTGCCAATTTGATCTCCATAGAGGTTTCTGATTTATTTCGGCTGCATTCCAGTATTTTTGTTTTACATATATTAATTTTCATCATGAATTCTTTCCGTAAGACGGAGTCCATGCCATTCAAAAACTCATTCAAATCCTCAGGCATGTCGGCCAAGATGACGATGTCATCAGAAAATCTCATTGCATTGCGTCTTACAGAAATAGAGTACCGACAGCAGTGGCTTCGCTGGCTAAAGCGCAGCGTTAGGTCATGGGGCCAAGCTCTCTGCTGACTCGGTAGACGCGTGGATTCGAGCCCCACCGTCGGCCGTCCTTGAAATGGTTTTCCGTGGTTTTCCATTTTCAACACCAGGCAAATGCTGGGACGGTACCTTCTGACAGGCCACGGCCGCATCCTTCCACATCCTTCTCCAATTTCATTCACCTTCATCAATTCCATCTCTCATCCCGACGCGCAGGTCGCCCACGGGCGTCGAATAGCAAGACCTGCACTCGGTCTCTGAGGAGACCACACGACAAAAAAAAAAAAAAAATAGATGGACCTCTGAGATTCTGTTGCCATTGTTACCGGCAAGCATTCTTTCATTAATTAATTAATCGGAACAATCCAAGTCGACGGCGATGATCTGCCTCGAACGACAAAATTTAAGTATCTTGGCTCTACGATAACTGTTGAAGGTCGTCTCACCGAGGAGGTCAACATAAGAATTAATGCTGCGTGGATGAAGTGGCAAACAACGACAGGTGTCATGTGCGATCGTCAGATTAAAGACCACCTAAAATCGAAGATTTACCGCACTGTCATTCGTCCCGTAGCGCTTTATAGTACCGAATGTTGGCCGACCACGAAGGAAGCAGAACGTCGGCTAAGTGCCATGGAGACCAAGATGCTTAGATGGACAGCAGGCATTACTAGGTTGGATCACATCCCCAATCAAACAATAAGGGAACGATTTGGCATCGCAGCAATCAGTAACAAAATGCGTGAGGGTCGTCTGCGATGGTTTGGGCATGTGCTACGGTCAGGAGCGGACACCATTGCAAAACAGGGCTACACACTGGAGGTCGCGGGGAAAAGACCAAAGGGGCGACCGAGACAACGTTGGGCCGATACACTGCACAGGGATTTGAAAGGCGTCAACCTTCATCCGGACATGGCCCATGACCGAGTAAAGTGGAGACAGCGGATTCAAATAGCGGACCCTGCCACGAGGTGGGACAAACGCTAAAGCAAAAAATGAAGAAGATTAAGTGAAATTAGTTTTTTGGGAATATCTCAAAAACTGTTGGTTTTAGGGCCTTAAAATGTGGTTTTCGGGGTCCTTTTAGGGTCCCCGAGTTTCGTTTCTCACATTGAGGGGCTGAAAATGAGCTTTGTCTCACCCTACTACGCTTATTTCAGCATGTATTTTAAGGGGGTAGGACCCCTGTTATGAGAGCTACTGAGAAGAGTTAAATCAATGATTAATGTCGTGCCTCTGATGGATATCTGTATCAAATTTTACGTTAATCCACCCAGCGTTTCTCGAGTTATAAGGATACAAAACATTGTCCACAGACAAAAAGACAGACAGACAAAAATTTTACTTTTGCGCTCATCCGTCACAAAACTGTCTGAAACGGGCAATGTCGCAAATTTCCGTGGAAATTCTGGAAAAAAACAGACAAACTTTTTTTTATATTATTGAGAAGGGATAAATAGACCTTCCGTACCATACCCGCACGTGTAAATCACGTGAAAAAAATCTAGAGTACCCCTTGACCCCTTAAGCGCATTGTATGTATTGATGAATATTTCAGCTTAATTTGGATCCGTTATAACCTTATAGCCGTTTGCAAACCTTCACAGTAATGTAATAAATGGAAATGCCTTGCGTCTTACAGAAATAGATGGACCTCTGAGATTCAGTTGCCATGGTTACCGGCATGAAATCTTTCATTAATTTTATTGTGAAATTAGTTTTTTGGGAATATCTCAAAAACTGTTGGTTTTAGGGCCTTAAAATGTGGTTTTCAGGGCCCCCAAGTATCGTTTCGCACATTGGGGGGGGGGGGGGGCTGAAAATGAGCTTTGTCTCACCCTTCTACGCCTATATCAGCATGCATTTTAAGGGGGTTTGCCCCTTTTATGAGGTACGGAGAAGAGTTACATCAATGATTAGTGTCGTGCCTCTGATGGATATCTGTATCAAATTTTACGTTGATCCACTCTGCCGTTCTCGAGTTATAAGGACACAAAAATTTGTCCACATACAGACAAACAAACAGACAGACAGGCAAACAATTTATTTTTGCGCGCATCCATCATAAAACAGTCTGAAAAGCGCAAATATCGCAAATTTCCGTTGAAATTCAGAAAAAACAGACAAACTTTCATTTTTAGCCTACTTTCGATTTTTGCAAAAAATGAAAATAGACTTATGAGATCAACACAGGGCGAAAAAAGTGTGTCTGTCTGTGTGTGTGTGTGTGTGTGTGAGTGTGTACTCTGAATGTCTGTCCCTCCATATCAATTCGAACACGGTGAATGCGAATTGAACGAAATTTGGTACAAAGGTAGCACTAGCAAAGGACACCTCAAAGTCAAGTTTTATATCGCCGCCATCTTGACGGAAACGTAATGGCGGCCACACAAATGTTCAAAGCTTAAATCAAATTACGACTAACCTAATCATCCGATCTCTACCAAAATTTGCAACAACATACCTTTATGGGGGGCAGCATCCTTTGACCAAACTAATAGGTCATCAGCGTAATAGTTTGCGGATGGCGGCCATCTTTGTGTGAAAATAGATTCCCCCTAATAATTCAAACACGGTGAAACCGAATGGAACGAAATTTGGTACAGAGATAGCACTAGCAAAGGGCATCTCAGTGTCATGAATTATATCGCCGCTATATTTACAGAAACGTAATGGCGGCCACACAAATGTTTAAAGCTTAAATCAAATTACGACTAACATAACCATCCGATCTCTACCAAACTTTGCAACAACATACCTTTATGGAGGGAGCATCCTTTGACCAATCTAATAGGTCATTAGCCTAATAGTTTGCGGATGGCGGCCATCTTTATGTCAAAATTTATTCCCCCTATTAATTCGTACACGGTGGAACCGAATGAACGAAATTTGGTACAGAGGTAGCACTAGCAAAGGGCACTTCAGTGTCATGTCTTATATCGCCGCCATCTTGACGGAAACGTAATGGCGGCCACACAAATGTTCAAAGCTTAAATCAAATTACGATTAGCCTAATCATCCGATCTCTAGCAAATTTAGCAACAACATACCTTTATGGAGGGAGCATCCTTTGACCAAACTAATAGGTCATCAGCCTAATATTTTGCTGATGGCGGCCATCTTTGTGTGAAAATCGATTCCCCTTATCAATTCGAACACGGTGGAACCGAATGAACGAAATTTGGTACAGAGGTAGCACTAGCAAAGGGCACCTTAGTGTCATGTTTTATATCGCCGCCATCTTGACGGAAACGTAATCGCGGCCACCCAAATGTTAAAAGCTAAAATGTAATTACGACCAACCTAATAATCTAGTCTCTACCAAATTTTGCAACACCATATCTTTATGTGGGAAACATATTCTGATCAAACTGCAAGGACATCAGCCCAATAGTTTGCAGATGGTGGCCAAGTATGAGTGCAAATCGATTCCCCGTATCAATTCAAACACGGTGAAACCGAATTGAACGAAATTTGGTACAGAGGTAGCACTAGCAAAGGGCACCTCATATTCATGTTTAATATCCCTATAGCACGTTGTATTTCAACAAGCTACTACAACCAACATTCAATCATACTCCTTGAAAAGGACAAAGAGTTATAACAATACCCATGCATTTAGGAGAAAGTAGGCTATATGTTCTTTCCTGAACATCTTGTTATATATAGAGAGATTTATCACACCTAAGTCAATAAAACTATATGGTTAAAACTGATGGAAGTCTTACCAAGGAGTTTGCTGTGAATCAAGGTTTAAGGCAAGGAGATGTAATGTCTACACTTTTGGAAGTAACTGTTCCTAGGGATACAGGATGTTTATTTTCCTATAGTAATAATAATAATAATAATAATAATAATAATAATAAAATAATATTATTAATAATGATATCGTATGGCCTCTGGTGCCAGGGGCAAGCTTTGTTATTTGACACCAAGAGGGTAGCTAGCATGTCGAATTTCGTTGTTCCTTGAAGCACTATGAAAGTCAAGGAGGTTAGATATCTAAGCTCCTTGAACACTGACCTGACCTGACCCAAGCATTCGAAGTCAATGCAAGCTATTCTAAAGCCTGTCAGCCCGAGGGCCTTGAGAGCTATGTCCAAAGGGGTTTCGAGTTTCGACCAACTGCAATTGCGTTAGGGTGATTAGGTGATTGGGTAATTACAATGAAATCAAATTGGCCAGAATGTGACCTGGGTGCATGAAATACAGAATGTAGAAAGGATAGTAAGATGAGTAGTTCTGAAGAAGTCAGAGATTGGAAGTGAAATCGAAAGTAGAAAGTTCCTAAGAGAATAAAAGGTGTGCTATAGTAGCAGGTTTGATATGAAGAGGAAAATCATTATATAATAATGCGGGGGCGCTTATGACGGCTCCCCCTAGCTTCGTAATCACCCAATCTGCTGATTAGTGAGTTTGTACTGAGTGTAGCTGTTCTATATACTATCTGTCCATTAATTCTCTGACTGATAGTCGGGAGATTATAGTCAGTATGTAATTGAGCGTTGTGCACATACCATGAAGCGCCCGATATCGTGCGCAGCGCTCTGTTCTGAACGACCTGAAGTTTGTTGATAGTAGAAGGGGCGGCATAGCCCTAAACAAGGCTAGCATATTCCATGACAGGACGCACAATTGTGCTGTATGTGAGGAGTCTGCTCCTGTCATCTAATTTTGCCATTATTAACACGGCCTACTGAATTCAAATGGGTTCATTAACATTCCAACATCATATGATATGCGTATCGTATTTTTTCCGCCTTTCAAAAATCCCTTACCACGGCCAGGAGCGATCCTGCACGTTTGGCGTTAGTAGACCGACACGTTAACCACTCACCCACCGTGGCAAGCTGTTTATTTTCCTAATAAGATAGTTATACTTAAACAAATTTGAATTTTAAGAAATAAATAATGGCCCAGTTAGCTGAAATCAGTTACCAGCGTTTCGCCCCAGTCAATGTACCATTCGGCTCATCAGTTGGTATGGTACACCTCACCAAGACGGTGGGTTTGTACATGTTGAGACGGTCACTGCAAGCCAAAGTAAGGCTTTATTTTTTTAAAGGGAGCTTGTCTCTTTTAGTACAATGGCACTGATTGTGGCATCATTTGAGCCTCCTCAGTATTTCCTAACCATTCGGCTTAGTGAGGTGCACTATACCAACTGATGGGCCCAATGGTACACACGGGCGAAACGCTGGTAACTGATTTGAGCTAAGCAGACCGGTTTTTTTTTCAAGTTTTCTTATTGAAATTAGTTAAAGTCTACACTTTTGTTTAATGTAGAACTTGAAACGGTCATGAAGGAAGTGGAAATTAACAACCCAGGAGGAACCCTCCTCAATAGCATGAGCCAGAACCTGGCTTACACAGGTGATATAAATATGATGGCTCGAATATTTCAGGAATTAGAGGATGGTATGGCTAGGTTGGGAAGGTCAGTAGCAGAAGTAGAACTTACGGTACATCAGGACAAAACCAAACACATGTTTTCACCTCGGTGGAAGGAAATGTTCAACTAAATGGAAAAAGCTATGGAAAATGTAAGAGTTTCAAATATCTTGGAGCTCTAGTCACTTCAGACAACAACATGAGAGAGGATATAAAATATAGAATAGCAGCTGGTAACCTCAGCTATTTATCACTAGCAAGGGTCTTCAGAACACAAAATCTTAGCAGGAATCTCAAGACTAAATTGCAGAGAACTGTAGTATAACCAGTGATAACATATGGATCAGGTACATGAACTCTTACTGCGACAGATGAAGAACTCCTCATGAGATGGGGGAGCAAAGTATTAAGATCCTATTTGGAAAACCAGATATTGTTTATGAAACAAAAAGTAATATACTTAGATGGTTAGGACATGTGTAAAGAATGCCGGAGAGAGTGTGGTTAAGAAGATATATTACGGAAAACCAGGGAGGAGGCGATTGAAAGGAAGACAAAGAAAAAGATGGCTGGATGATGTGGAGGAGGAAGATGGATGTTAGAAGATGGAGAAGCAAGGCAATGGACCGTGGAGAGCGGGCTGCTACCATACCAGAGGCCAAGGCCCTTGATGGGCTGTAGTGCCAAGGAGTAAGTAAGTAAGTCAATAATAATTAAATTAATATAAATTAATTATAAAATGTACCAGTTTCAGCCATAGTATGGCCATCTTCAGCGGTGTTGCTATAAAGAACTAACTAAAGTAATTGTGAGCAAAGAATTGCTGTAAATATTTCACTTGAGTTTTTAAATTCGCGAACAAATTTTCTTTCAAACAACACCACTTAAAAAGGCCATCATATGGTCGATACTGGTACATTTTAATAATTAATTTATAGTAATAAATTTATTAAACACAAATTGGTAATCACTTTGGTTATATCGTCATTAAGGAAAGCTATTAGATACGATTAAGTTCTTATAACTAAATAAACACCATTTATTATTATTTTTCTTCTTCTTTATTTGTTTCAGCCAACTTGGGGATACATGAAATCAATCACTTTTCATTGTTTTGAGCTTCCTTTTGGCTCAGTATTGCCTCATCCTTTGGGATCTTCCTTCCCTTTCTTCGGCAGAGATGTGGATCGTACGCTTTTGTTTGAGTTGTTTCTTATCCTTGGTGATGGTTATGGCTGTTTTGTCCTTGAGCATGGTGTCTGTAACTTGGAGTTCTACGAGGTCTTTCTCAGTTTCCTTAAAACAAATATGTTTTGTTTTTTTATTACGAAAGTATTCGAAGATCATTTTAGTTAGTCTATTTGAATTCATTCGGAGGGTGAGCCCATAAAAATAAATTCTCCGTTTTCTTATTGTGTCCGAGAGTTTTTCAGTCTTTTGGTAAAGAGTTTCGTTCCTGACATGGATTAATTTGTTGTTATGAAATTTGGGGCCTAAGATTTTGCGTGATATCTTTCTTTCCTTGACCTACAGCCTTTCAAGCGGTCCCTGGGTGGTGAGAGACAATGTTATTATTATATCATTACTATGATTGATGTGTAACAACTTTCCACTCGGTTGCTGGATATTTTTGTGAGAAATATTTTGAAAAATGGGACGGAAGTGGATCGGACGAAAGTGGATCGGACGGAAGTGTGTAAGACGCACTGCCAGCTGGATCGCATCCCTCCTGGCTGATTTAGGAGCTTTAGCAGCCAGGAGAGATGCGATCCAGCTGGCAGTGGTAAAATGAAACATTGAGCGCGCGGTGTCGGAGATTGATACCATGACGCACTGTCAGCCATGTGGAATGTATATCACATACGGAATACTTCTAGGTTTGGAGGCGCCATTACAGACATTACTACAATAAATCATCTTCAAGTTGTCGTTCGTTGGTGTAAAAATATTCATTATATCATATTTGCTGAAAACAATTATGAATTATTAAGAGTCTGTTTTTCAATCTCTGGATAAAAGTGATGCGCATCCATTCTCCGAGTAACTTTGCACCACACTTTCATACTGAACGGTAAACGCTCATGTGAACTCTGGTGTCAACTGATTGAAACACAAATGGCATGTAAAGTCTTCGTATCAGTATTTAAATGATGATATGCTTTAATATGAAACATTGTTACTAGTCGGCAAAGCCTGTATTATGTTTCTGCACAATGGCTATTCAGATATTAACCCACATTGCGGTAATGCAGTGATCAATATAATAAACTAGCTGAAGTACCCGTGCTTCGCTACGCGTCATAAATAAATTAAAATGTGAAGGTGACAGTTAAAACAGGGGATAGGCGAGGTGCTGCGCAGAGGGAGATTAAGGATGAAACATTTTGTCCAACTACAACGCTCGGCGTTGACCGTGTTTTATAGCACAAATTTAGATTTTACTCGCTAACCGTTGGAGATACCTTTCGGATAGAAAATGTAATTTTAAACCTCGTATATGCCATCAAAAGTTTGCTATTTCTTAGCGTTCTCTTTTTATTTCAAATGGAAATTTGAGTTTGAAACCAAAGGGTGTAGTGACGTCACTAAAATGGTCGCCATCTTTAAATAGTGCAAAGTATTGTAATCAAAAGTAACCTATATGTTAACCAGGTAAATCAGCTACTTCCATGTAAAATTCACGTATATCGGACCAGTGGTACTTGCGTGATTGAGTAATACACAGACAGACACCATCTCATTTTTAGCCTTGCTTCGCTCGCGTCATTACTTACATTACTTACATGGGTAGGAGCGATCATCCTTTCAAAGTTAAGGGCCGACCACAGCGAACAAATTATGGTAAATATTCTTTTGTAAACCGTGCCATTGATAACTGGAACTCTCTATCTGCCGCAGTCTTAGAGCCTTTTCCCAAACATATAGCCTAGGTGTGTTTAAGAAAAGACTGACTATTTGTGTTAATACTCCAGTTTAATTGTTGTATAATTGTTATTGAATTGTTATGTGTAATTATTTATTTGTTATGTATATCCAATTTGCCTCCGGGGGCCACACCCTCCATTGCAAATAAATGAATGAATGAACGAATGAGTGTCATATTGTTATATAATGAAATGCAGTTTTAACCCCGTTAACACCCCTTTAGAACCTGAATATCCAAAAATCCCTCCTTAGTAGACGTTTTCGACACACAACGAACATATCCCCAAAATGTAATTCTTCTAACTTTAATAGTTTTGGTTGGTCGATGAGAGTGAACATCCAAAAATCATTCCTTAGTGGACGTTTTTCTTCCAAAATTTCACCCCTCCCCATAGGCCCCTTAAATTGCATTTATGAAAAAACGGTCGAACACCTATTTATTTTATTTATTTATTTATTTATTTATTTATTTTTAAGCTGATTGATTTCCTCCGAGTTTCAAACTCCTCGCCTATGTCTTTTAAGAGATACACGCTCCGGTAGGAATCTTTCAACCCCCACTTTTCATTCCTTTAACCTCATAACATACACTACATGGAAAAACCATTAGACATGTGTCAGCTTATTTTTAATGATTAGTATATATGCCAAGTATCACATCCCCAAATGAAACCACTCGTCAGATATTGTTATTCAATGAAATGCACGTTTACCCCCTTAACTCCTCTTTAGAACCTGAATATCCAAAACTCTTTCCTTAGTGGACGTTTTCGACATACAATGAACATATCCCCAACATTTCATGTTTCTAATTTTAATAATTTTGTCTGGGCGATGATGAGTGAGTGAGTGAGTCAGGACATTTTTTCATTTATTTTTGATAATTTCACCCCTCCCCATGAACCCCTTAAATTGGATTTATGAAACAAACGGTCGAACGCCTATTTACTTATTTAAAGCTGTTTTCCCCCTGAGTTTGATGAGTGACTAAGTGAGTCAATCATTTAGAACACTTTCTTTCCTGTTTTCCCCCCCAGAATTTCTCCCCTCTCCAAGGGCTCCTGAAATTGGATTTATGAAAAAACGGTCGAACACCTATTTACTTGTATTTTAAGCTGTTTTTCCCGCCGAATTTAAATTTTTCGCCTATGTCGTTCATGATACACGCTCCGTTAAGAATCCCTCAACCCCCAATTTTCACCCCTTTCACCTCATAATATACATCACATCGACAAACCCTTAGACATATGTCTGATTATTTTTAATGATTAGTTTCTATACCGAATATCACATCCCCATAGAAACAAATCATGTGATATCGTTATTCAATGAAATGCACCTTTACCCCCTTAACACCTCTTTAAATCCCGAATAAACAAAAATCATTCCTTAGTTGACGTTTTCGACATACAACGAACATATTCCCAAAATTTCATGTTTCCAACATTAATAGTTTTCGCTGGGCGTGATGAGTGAGTGAGTCAGACAGGACATTTTCTTTCAATTATTTTTACCAGAATTTCACCCTTCCCCATGGGCCCCTTAAATTGGATTGATGAAAAAACTCTTGAACACCTATTAACTTATTTTTTAAGCTGTCTTTTTCCCCTGAGTATGATGAGTGAGTGAGTCAGTCAGTCAGTTAGGACAATTTCTCTCCTTTTTCCCCCAGAATTTCACCCCACCCCATTGGCCCCTTAAATTAATTTATGAAAAAAAAACGGTCGAACACCGATTTACTTATTTATTTAGCTGATTTTCTTTCTCTGAGTTTCAAATTTCTCACCTATGTCGTTTAAGAGATAGGCCTTCACGCTCCATTAGGAATCCTTCAACCCCCATTTTTCACCCCTTGCACCTCATAATAATACACCATATCGAAAAACCCTTAGACACCTGTCTGCTTATTTTTAATGATTAGTTTATATGCCGAGTATCTCATCCACAAATGAAACCACTCTTGAGATATTGTTATTCAATGAAATGCAGGTTTAACCCCCTTAAGACCCCTTTAGAGCCTGAATATCCGAAAATCCTCCCTTAGTGTACGGTTTTGACATACAACGAACATATCCCCAAAATGCCATGTTTCCAACTTCAAAATTTTTGGCTGGGCGATGATGAGTGAGTGAATGAGTCAGGACATTTTCTTTCATTTGTTTTTCTTCAGAATTTCACCCCTCCCGATGAACCCCTTCAATTTGATTTATCAAAAAAAAAAACTGTCGAACAGTTATTTACTTACTTTAAAGCAGTTTTTCCCCCTGAGTTTGATGAGTGAGTCAGTCAGTCAATCGGTTAGGACACTTTCTTTCCAGTTTTTTTTCCCCCCTGAATTTCACCCCTCCCCATGGGCTCCTTAAATTGGATTTATGAAAAAACGGTCAAACAAATATTTACTTATTTTGTATGCTGATTTCTTTCCGCTGAGTTTCAAACTCCTCGCCTATGTCGTTTAAGAGATACACGCTCCGTTAGGAATCTTTCAATCCCTACTTTTCACCCCTTTCACCTCATAATATACACCACATCGAAAAACCATCAGACACGTGTCTTCTTACTTTTTAATGATGAGTTTATATGCCGTGAATCACATTCCCCAATGAAACCATTCGAGAGATATTGTTATTCAATGAAATGCAGGTTTAACCCCCTTAAGAACCCCTTTAGAACCTGAATATCCGAAAATCCTCCCTTAGTAGACTGTTTTGACATACAATGAACATATCCCAAAACGGTCATGTTTCTAACTTCAATAATTTTGGCAGGGCGATGATGATGAGTGAGTGAGTGAGTGAGTGAGTCAGGACATTTTCTTTCAATTTTCTTTTTTCAGAATTTCACCCCTCCCCATGAACCCCTTAAATTTGATTTATGAAAAAAAAAACTGTCAAACAGCTATTTACTTACTTTAAAGCAGTTTCCCCCCCTAAGTTTGATGAGTGAGTCAGTCAGTCAATCAATCAGTTAGGACACTTTCTTTCCTGTCCCCCCCCCCCACCAGAATTTCACCCTTCCCCATGGGCCCCTTAAATTGGATTTATAAAAAAACGGTCAAACACATATTTACTTATTTTTTATGCTGATTTTTTTTCGCTGAGTTTCAAACTCCTCGCCTTTGTCGTTTAAGAGATACACGCTCATTTAGGAATATTTCAATCCCCACTTTTCACCCCTTTCACCTCATAATATACACCACATCGAAAAACCCTGAGACTCGTGTCTTCTTATTTTTAATGATGGGTTTATGTGCCGAGTATCACATCCCCCAATGAAACCAATCGGGAGATATTGCTAGTCAATGAAATGCAGGTCTACCCCCTTAACACCCCTTTAGAACCTGAATATACAAAAATCCTTTCTTAGTGGGCATTTGCGGTCCTTGGGGAAGCTGCATACCAAATTTCATTCCAATCCGTTCGGTGGTTTCTGAGATTTCGTGATGAATGAATGAGTGAGTGAGTGGTATTTGACAAATATATAGTAGAAGATAGTGTCAAGTCTTTGTTATGCTAAACTCGGTTGACAGTGCTGTGTGAGTAGGTGAGTAACTAACGGGATTTCAAGTAAAGATCCTCATTTTCTATACCGGTAGTGCAGAGCAAAACTGGCATCCAGACGGCCGTGTCTCGACTTGAGCTATGTTGCCATGGAAACTATCTGCCTTACCATTCCTTCATGAGTATATTTTATGATTTGATTAGCCTGTGCTTGAGTCCAAAAGGGCCTAAATCAAAAGAATGAGAAAGACTATCGAAAATTCATGTAGCCAGCGGTTCCTTCCGGGTCCTAAACTATGTGTATGCAAAATTTGGTTGAGATTGGTGGAACGGTGTGGATTTGTATACGGAACAGACCCACATACCCACATACCCACATACATACAGACTTTCACTTTTATATATAAGATATCTATGTTTTTATACGGGAACTGGGCTAGCCATTCATGGACCACTATAGGAATTCCCTTTACTGTCAAGTAGGCGTATTCATAACTAATTAAAAACTCAATTCCACGCAGGAACGTTATAAAAAGTATATACTGTATATTGATGGATCATAAAAAAAATACTTCCACATTATTACCGGCACGTGAAATTAAGTAACTGTCTGGTACTCTAAATTTCTGTGGTTGCAATTGCTGCGTGGATAGCGTCTTGGTCTGCGAATCATGAGGTCTGAGGTTCGAACCCCAGTCCCGGCAATCATTTTTGCTACTAGATTATCGATTTATACGATATCTATCTTGACATTATGCGTTATTTTAAGCGAATGTACATTAAATTACGATTTATCTACTTGTAATTACAATAGTTTGCACCAAGCAGGAGTTGAATATTATTTATTGTGTTGTAGTCTATAGATAGGCTAGAAACTATGGTTTCATTTCTCGTCTTAATTTACAGTATAATATGTGATGTTTGTTCAAACAAGTGTGACTAGAGCATATCTCCAATTCATTATATACATCCATCATAGTACCAGTATGAAAATGGAGCGTAAATACATATTTTAAGAATGTCCAAGCTGTGTAGTATACGAGTAGAATAACATGTCAGATGACTTCACATATATTTCATCTCAATTTCATAGTACGATAACATGTCAGATGTAACACATCATATGCGACTACTGTAAGGCTCGTATATTTTAGGTAGATTTCATTAGAAAGCTAACTATTGCAATGGGTACCATGTTTCGACTTCCGGAAAATTTCGGCATATCTTCGCGTTTCACATCCCCCAGACCCCAAAACCACCATCAGTTAAAAAGTTTATATATAATTTATGTATATATGTATCTATCTATAAATATATATATATATCAGTTTCTTGTGGACACGATAACTGCCGTAATTTTGCACCAATCACTTTAATTTTTTTACATAATATGTATCCCTATAAAATCTCGGTCGAGTTCGTTAATGGGAAAAATCGGTCGAAGGGGGTGAGAATTGGGGGCTTTTTTCGAAAAAGTTAAATTTCGCTGTAACGCTCTTAATACGTGAAATATCGAATCAATTCAAAGTTCATAATATGTGTCGGATAAGTGCCAAAGTTTTATGTCATATAAGTTTTTTGATAGCACCAACCATTGACCAAAGGGGTGGAAAAAAGTGGGTTTTTCGGGAAACATTAATCATATATCTCTTAATAGGCACAATATCAAAACCGTACGAAATGGAAAATATTCCCCTAATAATTACCTAAAACTTTTGTCTGAAAGAATTGTTGATATGACCCACTATTACGCCAAGGGATGAGCAAAATGATTTCGGAATTTTAAACAAGTAGTTCCGTAAAGAACTATACAGCCTATTTTCATATATCCTGCTCATGTTAATTTCTTCTAACAACATACAAAATTTCAGTTTAATTGCTGTAGCAGATTCGTAGATATTGAGAACCGTCTAAATATTTCAGATGGTCGCCAGGATGGATTTATATTTTTGTACTTCGCGTCGCCGCCATGTTGGATTTGTGCTCACCAGGTTAATGAAAGTCCTATAGGTGAACATATGTTCATAGTCTCTATGAACATAAAAAAATTCAGTTTGGTTGCTGTAAAAGATTCATAGATATTGAGAACCGTCTAAATATTTCGGAAGCTCGCCATTTAGGATTGTTATATGTATAGGCCATAGAATTATGTACCATTCATGGACAATTATTGCCTAGGTTCATTATTCAAACTTTCACTTCGATCGCATGATTACGACACAAGAAATAAAAACTTAATTTAAAAATTTCGCACAGCCGCCATATTGAGGTTATGTAAACAATTGATTTAAATTGGATGGCAGTGCATTACAATCTGCAAAATCATTTACTGTACCTCATTTCACTGCGCTCAGAGAGTTAAATCACGAGAAAAGACTATTAAAATATTTCAAATTCGCTTGGTCGCCATGTTCGTTTTTTACTTTACAAGTTTATGAAGTATACATAGATAAACTTTCACCAGTACCCTTTATCACCGTACAAAATTGCAGGGTAATATCTGTAATAGTTTCGGAAATATAGAATGTCAGTGAAATATTTCGCACAGCCGCCATTTTGAGGTTATGTAAACAATTGAACTAAATTAGACTCCAGTGCATTACTATGTGTATAAACACTTGCTGTACCTAGTTTCATTACGTTTGGATGGTTAAATCGTGAGAAAAGTCTATTTAAAAGTCTCAACTTCGCTTGGTCGCCATGTTCGTTTTCTAATTTACAAGTTTATAAAATATACATAGGTAAACTTGTATCAGTACCCTTTATCAGCGTACTAAATTGCAGGGTGATATCTGTAATAGTTTCGGAGATATAGAATGTCAGTGAAATATTTCGCACAGCCGCCATTTTGAAGTTATGTAAACAATTGAACTAAATTAGACTCCAGTGCATTACAATGTGTATAAACATTTGCTGTACCCAGTTTCATTACGTGTGGATTGTTAAATCGCGAGAAAAGTCTATTTAAAAGTCTCAACTTCGCTTGACCGCCATGTTGGTTTTGTATTCACAGGGTTTTTGAAAGTCTCATAGGTGAACTTCTAGTAGTACCCTTTATCACCGTACACAATTTCAGGGCGATATCGGTAATAGTTTCGGAGATATTGAATGCTAGTGAAATATTTCGCACAGCCGCCATTTTGCATTGGTGAGACGTAACAAAATTTGAAGGGCACGGTCGAGGTCGCCGGGAATAGTGCTATGAACATACCGAGTTTCATTGAAATCGCTCCAGCCGTTTAGATTTTATTAGGGGGGGACACACACACGAATCACACACACACACACACACACACACACACACGCACACACACACGGACAAAAGGTGATCTCATAAGCCTATTTTTTCAAAATTGAAAATAGGCTAAAAATGCCAAGTGCCATCAGAGGTTACCATAACAACGCTTTTAAATTGATAAGGGATGATCTATCAGAGGTTGCCAAGACAACGCCATTGACGAGATCACATTCATTTTTAGCCTACTTTTCACACTTTTCAAAAATGAGGAAAAAGTAGACTTATAAGATATATCCGGGAAAATGTGTCTGTCCTTCTGTCTGTCTGTCCTTCTGTCTGGCTGTGTGTGTGTGTGTGTGTGTGTGTCCCCCTATCAACTCCTAAACGGCTGCAGCAATCGAAATCAAATTTAATATGACTAAAGATATATACCGGAATATCTCAGGCCCATATTTGAAAAAGATGCCAGTGCTACCAACTGCTAAATAAAACGCACTAGAAATTTGAGCTCCATGTTGGATATCTTGGAAGGTATATATGGGAGCTATTCTAAAATTGGCACACATGTAGATAATACTATTTCAGTTTAATTTCCAGGTGGCCATACATGACAGCGTTGCCAAAATAATTTTAAGCCTTCTGATAAGTCCAATTTTTAAATGCATATAACTTCTGCACTATCAATTGGATTTCAACCAAAATTTGTATGTAATATGTGTACATAAACATATATGACTGAGTATATTCTTAAGAGCAACCAGGGCTGCCAACTGTTAATAATTGCTCTCTATTTTGTATCCAAATATATCAGAAAGTATGCAAGCCGACAGCTTTAAACTATGCACACGTAAATTACCCGACATTTTACATTAATTTGGAGTAACTTATATACGTCAGTTCTACCAACATGATTCTAAGCCTGCTGATAGGACCAATTTTTTCATACATGTAACTTCTATACCAACAAATGGATTTCATCCAAAATTGGCACAAAAATATATAATATTTCAGATTATTTCTGACCAGCACTCGCATGACATTGTTGCCAACATGCTTTTACGTGTACTAATAGATCCAATGTCTAAATCCATGTAACGTCCTTTGGATTTCAACCACATTTTGTATTCTGTACCTTAGGGGATGGAAGTAAGAATATATTCAGTCACCAGAGCTGCCAACTGTATTGCTCTATTAGGCTACATTATGCCTAGTATACCTTATTTCGAACTAATTAAGACATTTCGATATTACCCACTTAATTTCGTCATTATTCTAGATAGGTTCATGTACTGTAGATTAATCTATGGCATGAATCTTAATTTTAAGAAAAGTAGGCTCTTTAGTTCGTCACGGAACTTCTTGTTCCATCTGACTATGAGGGAAGCGGCTAACTGGTAGCATGCTGAACTTCTATGCCCAAGGTGCTGGTTCAAAGCCGGCCAAAGTCGCCGGATTTTCTAAGAGCGCTAAATATCCGTCAGCATGCTTTCCTTCGGAGGGAAGTTACAACGTTCGTTGCAAGTTGCTGGTTGCGGTCGCATCTAGCAGCCAAGTTCACAGCTAGGTGTCGTTGACGTTAGTATTTGGTACAAAATTAGGTACTACTACTTAAAATTGACCGTCTGCAGACCTTACCTGAATTACAGACTAATACAGTCTCACAATTAACACCGTTTATCAGACATATTCTACACACACCCAATGTACACGGGGTTACATGACCACCTTGTCGCAGCCCCTAAACTGAGGAACCAACCAACATCTCTGCGGGAGATAAAATTTTGCGTGAAGAAGTAACAGACTGTTAGATAGTTACACATTAGTTCCAAACCTTGCATAAGGACAGTGTGATCACAAGTATAAAAATTAACCTCAAATGACAAGAAGGTTACCATCCCCATAAGACAGTAAAATGTTAAAAGTATGCATAGAAAGACGAAAAAATGTTAACTAACCTCCAATTGTAAAATACTTTCTCGCAATAAATGAGGTCTGATCCTCCTACGAAAACCTGCATATTTTGCCTATTATAGCCTATCCCCTAGTTTGTCCGGTGAAATCTACCTCCGCCTTCCGGCGTGCCGAGAGGATTTTTTTTTATTCACAATTTGCTTGAGAATAAGAATAATATAATATGTGTTTAATTAATTGCTTCGAAACTTCTTCGAGCCAAGTCCTGCTACTCCGGAGATAACGTCTCCCAGGTTCTGAGCGCTGATTAAAATACAGTATATGGCCTGCCTAGGTTTCTCCGGGTACTCCGGTTTTCCCTGTCAGAATTTCATTCCAGCAACACTCTCCACTATCATTTCATTTCATCTGTCATTAATTTAATCATTGCCCCAGAGGAGTGCGTCAGGCCTCGGCAGCCGGCACAGTCCATATCCTCGCCGCTAGATGGGGGCTTCATTCATTCCATTCCTGACCCGGTCGGAGACTGGAAGCAGGCTGTGGATTTTCTTTCATATGGCCTGCCTAGGTATAATCCAGTCAGTGTCCTTTTCGATAGGCTATATTCTTACGTTTATTCAGGGTCACGTTTCTACCACTGTTCTCTCCGACTAATAACAGTGTTCACGGTCATTACTTTGAGCTTTATTTGGTGAATCGTAATAGCGTTCGACTGGGAAACTACAGGCTCCGTAATGAGAGGTTCAACTCCCGAGACCTACAAGCACCACCATACCTCCCACACTCACATTCCTGCAGAGCTCATAATGCTTGTTGTTCAGAGGTATTACGTACGGCATGTCATATGAATGCTCATAATCGATATTGAACCATGTTAGGTGTGAGGTTCCGCATAGACCACATTCCATTATGCCCGCGCACCGGTTTGTTTCCATCTTAGGCTATAAATTGTGTGTTCAGCCCTACACACTAGGCTATATGAGCAACAGAGATGCTGGTAGGTCATTTTTGTTCCTCACAACTAGTACAGTTAAAACACATTTTTAGCCTACTTTTCACATTTTGCCAAAATGAGGAGAAGGTAGACTTGTGAAATCGATCCGGGCAAATGTGTGTCAGTCTGTCTGTAAGTCTGTCCTTCTGTCTGTCTGTATGTCTGTGTGTCTGTGTGTGTGTGTCCCCCTATCAACTCCTAAACAGCTGCAGCAATCGAAACCAAATTTGGTATGAGTAAAGACCAGAATATTTCAAGGCCTTATTTGAAAATGATGTCAGTGCTACCAACTGCTGAAAAATCGCAATTGAAATTTGAGCTCCATGTTGGATATCATGGAAGGTATGAATGGGACCTATTTCAAAATTGGCACACGTATAGATAATAATATTGCAGTTTAATTTCCAGGAGGCCATACATGGCAGTGTTGCCAAAATGATTATAAGCCTGCTGATAGGTCCAAATTTTAAATGCATATAACTTCTACACTATCAATTGGATTTCAACCAAATTTCGCATGTGCTATGTGTACATAAACAGATATGACTGAGTGTATTCTTAAGAGCCACCAGGGCTGCCAACTGTTAATAAATGCTCTCAATTTATTTTATCCAAATACCAATATATCAGAAAGTATGCAAGCCGACAGCGTTAAACTATGCACACGTATAGTACCTGACATTCTATATTAATTTGGAGTATCTTATATACGTCAGTGCTACCAACATGATTATAAGCCTGCTGACAAGTCCAATTTGTAAATGCATATAACTTCTACATTATCAATTGAATTTCAACCAAATTTCGTATGCACTATGTGTACATAAACAGATATGACTGAGAGTATTATTAAGAGCCACCAGGGTTGTCAACTGTTCACAAATTCTCTCTCTATTTTTTAAATCCAAATACAAATATAGCAGAAATTATGCGAGCCGACAGCTTTAAACTATGCACACGTAGATGTACCTGAAATTGTAGATTAATTATTAGTAACTAACATACATCAATGTTACCAACATGATTCTAAGCCTGCTAATAGGACCAATTTATAAATAAATGTAACTCATATACTATCAATTGGATTTCAACAAAATTCCATATGTGCTATGTGTACCATAACAGATATGACTGTGGGTATCCTTAAGAGCAACCAGGGCTGCCAACTGAATATAAATGCTGTTTCAATGTTTTTACATTAATATCAATATACCAGAAAGTATGCAAGCCAACAGCTCTAAACTTGCACTCGTATACTACCTGATATTCTAGATTAATTTGGAGTAACTAATATACGTCGGTGCTTCCAACATGATTCTAAGCCTGCAGATTGGTCCATTTTTAAATACATGTAACTTCTACACAAATAAATGGATTTCATCCAAATTTGGCACAACAATAGATCATAATAGTTCAGATTTTTTCTGACCAACACATGCATGACATTGTTGCCAACATGAGTTTAGGCGCACTGATAGGTGCAATGTCTAACTGCATGTAACGCCATGCTATCCATTGGAATTCAGCCAAATTTTGTATTCTGTATCTTAAGGGACACTAGGGCTGAGTTTTTCAACTTCCACAGTTTTAACCAGAATGAGTTGAAATTTAAACTGCATATTTAGAATATTAACACTAAGTCACATACCAAATTTGAAAACCATTGGATGAAATGTAATGGATTTTTTACTAAATATATTATTAAAATATACCGTGTGATCAAAATGCTCCATGCGCATTAGCAATTGTGTAAAACGCTTGATATTTTCATTACATATACATAAAACTATTCTAAATATTATAAAATTGAGACATTTCAGGAAAGTGATACGTGTATGCTGTCAGATTAATTTTTTCTTTATGTGCCACCATGTTTTATGAATTTCGAGAATTTTTCATTTTTTTATTTTTTTTATTTTTTTGGTCTATAATTTACAAAGTGGCTGGAGATATTACAATGTTATCTTGCAGCACATGTGTTTCTGAATATCCAGTGATTTTGTTTAGTAAAATTGGTGAATACCTCATGCACATGGAGCATTTTGTTTACCTAAAAACGTTGTTTGGAGATAAAAGCATTTTTATAAAATCGCATGCTATATTAACCAGTTTGGCTCACCCAATGAAACTTTTGTGGAAAAAATGTGAAAAATAGAATGTTTTGTTGTAGAGATAAAGAGCATTTAGACCTTTCGTTTGAGTTAACCTACGACTTTCTAGGATTTCTAGTTTTAAAAGTATAGCCTACTTTCTATGATTTGCCTTCCATCTTCTTTTTACGCAGAGGAGATTTAAAAATGTCGCCGACCCTTTAAAAATGGCGGTGCATGAAAACTGTTTTACTGAAATTATCCACAGGGGTCCATAAGATATATATATATGGGAAAAACAAAAAACAGTTATTTTGTCATTTTTGCCTAAAAACTCAGCCCTAGTGTCCCTTAAGAGATGGAACAAGGAATATAATCAGTCGCCACGGCTGCCAACTGTAGTGCTCTATTAGGCTACATTATGCCAGGTATATTTCGAACTAATTTGACATTTCTATATTACCAACTTAATTTCGTCATTATTCTAGATAGGTCCATATAGGTTAATCATTGGCATGAATCTTAAATGTTAAGAAAAGTAGGCTGTTTAGTTCGTCACGGAACTTCTTGTTTGTTTTGTAGATTGAATTTATACCCGTGGGTAAATGACTGAATCATCCCCAAGGCCATGTAGAGTGTAGAACAGGTTACTGGTTTCTAAACCAGTATACATGGTTTTACGTGCAAAAAAGTCAATGTTAATTAATTCTGTTATCAGTTATACTTCAACAAAATGCAACTGCTACTGTTTTCATACATTTATAACAAGAGTGGTATCCTCAATTTTAAATGCCCACGTGATGTATCGCAAATTATGCAGTGGTGGGAATGTGAAAAAGAACCCAAATGATGATATATATAATGTTAGGCCTCTGACGAGTTGAGATGGTTGAAAAGTCGGAGCTTGGATTGTGTGATTTGTGTAGTTTCAAAACTGGCCACCTGTGTTAGATGGGTGGTATACTGTCAGCGATTTGAAAGAAATGGTATATCACCCGACATATCACCCATTTGCTCCAACAGTGGCAAAACCTGAAGTCTGCACATGTTCAGCTTTTACCTATAAGTAGTGCTGGAACATATTCATTATTGAATGATTAACGTGAGACTAAATATTTATTTGCGTCAGTTTCCAAAAATAGTATTATGTTTGAATTTCAGCCAATGACCATTCAACGCCCGAAGGCTCCCCATCAAGTTCAATTTCAAGTAGTTCCAACTTTGTCTACCAGAGATGCCACTATCACTGAGACCTAGCGGCGAACGTTGGAACATGACAGAGCGTTTCTAACCAAATAACCTACAAATTTAGCTACACACTACTAATTGTAGTGGTAGGTTCTTTTACATATCATAAATCTATGTCATAAATGTGTGACATGGGCTCGATGGCTTTTGTTTCCCTCCGAAGGAAGGCATACCGAAGGATATTAACGCTACGTCCATGATCAGGTTTGAACCCGTTATCTTGGGAATAGCAGTTCAGCATGCTACCGAGTACACCACCGAAGCCGTTCCAAAAATATTACTATTACATCAAGAACACTGATGGTTTTTTAGTGTGTGAGTGTCGGTTACATTCATCTGGGGCAAAGTAATAAATCCCTAATTCAATATAGTGTCACCATATTGACATTATTGAAATAATTCACAGTTTAACGATTACCTTTAAATATGTATATGCACTTTCCCACTAACATCATATATTGAGCTATGTTTCTGTTGCATAAAATGAACGGTATGAACTCCAGGCGAGTCTTATTGAAGTATTTGGTTTGAAACAGGTCTCACAAATGCTCGTGAAGCATAAAGAAATGGGCTCGATTCCTACCTCAGCGGTTCTAGTAATAGTTTTCGTTGGTTTCCAATAAAATGCTGGGGTGGTTCCTAAATTAAGACCATTGTCGCCTTCTTCCAAATCCTTGCTTTAATTACAAAACACACACTTGTAAACGGGACTACATGAACACGTTGTTGCAAATCTCCGTAATGAATTACCATCAACGTCATCATCATCATCATCATCAATTACTACAGCAATAATAAGAGTCTTCTTGAACCCCCGGAATACTGAATGAAAGCAGAAAAAGCTACTATTCATATAAAGAGCAAACATTCTAACTAGACAATTATTCTGAAATTGAAAAAATGCAGGCTCGTGCGAGAATGTTCAAACTCCCGTTCTTCCACCAGTAATGACCTTTAAAACGAAGCGTTTGTGGTAGTCACTCCATCAACTCTTTCTTCGTTTTAAGCAAGTAAGAGTAAAAACAGTGGAAACATATTCATGACCGATATATTCATCTTCTTATTGGAGTGGATGCAAAGAAATTAGAATAATAATAATAAGGAAACTGTCTCCCATTCATCACTTGGATCATTGTGAAATTTTAGGGACTATTGCTCATATTTTGAAGTGAAAATGAAAATCCACAAGTCTACTTCCAGCGGACCGACCGGGTCAGGGAATAAAATTAAATCCCCCTTCTAGCGGCAAGGATATGAACTGTGCCGGCTGCCGAAGCCTGTCGCACTCCCCTGGGACAAAGATTAAATGAATGACAGTTCAAATGAATTGACGGTGGAGAGTGTTGCTGAAATGAAATTTGTGACAGGGAAATCCGAAGTACCCGGAGAAATACCTGTCTGCCTCCACTTTGACCAGCACAAATCTCACATGGAGTGACCAGGACTTTAACCAAGGACTCAGTGGCGAGAGGTCGGCGTGCTGCCACCTAAGCCATGGAAGCTCTTGTTTTGAAATGAATCCGCGCATATTGCTAAGTTTCCGAACTGGTGGTCTTAGTCTACATTGTGACACAGTGCCTAGCATTTTGTCTTCTATGAGGTACAGGTCGATTCCTAACACTTCCATAAAATTTAATTCTAGTCTGACAGTTGGAAGAAGGTACACCTAGACTTGTGAGGAAACTGTAAGAAGAGGTGTATTCAGTTCCCACCGCAGCCGACGTAGAAGTGGTATTCCATGCTTTCCCATTTCTACTCCAGGTCAATGCTGAGATGGTCACTAACTGAACGCTGTGGCCAACTCTCTCACAATTCTAACCTGAATTAAGAATATGCACACTACTACAGATACGACATTAAAAAGTTATTATTCACGTTCTACACCACCTTAAGCACACGGGGCTGCTGATCACGTTGTCCAAGGCCTTAATTGAGACAACAACAGCAACCTTACAATTTAAAAACAGTCCGTAACGTAGCATTGCTTAGTAGTATACGACAACACGTGACAATTGTACCGGAACAGCTTCATGCTGGTGTATAATTTCCATGGGAGTCTTTTCATTTCTGCATATCGCAGGAAAATTACTTTAAAAACATGAAACATTAAACTGTAATACCTTTAAATCTCATGGATAATTCTCTCTTCTGCAGCCACAACAAACATTTTAATAACGCTACATAACACTGCCACCCACAAAAAGCACACGCGCTCCAGTGATTTCCTAATACAAGACTGCCAACATATCTGTATGCAGTCCTTGGCAGGAAACATAAACCAGCCGACATTAAACTCAATGTTCCACAACATGATTTAATTCAGAGTATAGAGCTCATATATTCGATTAAGTTTCGCGACTGCAATATGAAATGCAGTATAGTCAATCTGCACAGTATACAATCTTTCTGGAATAAAGTATTTTTTATGACGCAGTTCGGTTGTTCAAGTCTGCATATCAAACAAAGTTCTTCTTTATAGAGACGCCTGAAGGCGCGGCACGACACAGCGCAGTTTTGTGCCGCGGGCTGCGGCAAGCAAGGGTAAGTCAACATATTGCAGGGTCGCTGTCCACAAAGTACGATAGACTAGCATGTTTGTTGTATACTTCTTAGTAATATTGTTATCTTCTTAAGATTTGACAGAGCTTTGTGGCGTCGGTGATGAATAAAAATAACTTCGTATTACAGAGATAGTGATTGACTGGATACTACATGGTCTCATTAATAGTGTAATTACAGCTATAGATATAGACACTGAAAAAATAAAGCAAATACAACACTCTTATGTTCAGTTAGACAAAAATCACATTTTGGCCATTTTAGTGTTTTCAGTGTTTCCTTAGTAATGGAAATGTAATGGTTTTCAGTCACGCAACATAAACATATAATAACCCTTGGCACTACAGCCTGTGAAGGGCCTAGGCCTACCAAGCGACCGCTGACCAGCCATTTGACCTGCAGATATTGGGGTGACGTGTGATCAGCGCATTGGGTCCCCTCGGCCGTGAATCTTGGTTTTCTTGATCGGGGCGCTGCCTCACTGTCAGACAGCTACTCAATTGCCCTCACGAGGCTGAGTGCACCCCGTTCCAGCCCTCACGTCAGTTTCTAAAATCTCCGACGGAGCCGGGAATCGAACCCAGGGCCTCCGGGTGAAAGGCAGGCGCGCTACCCCAACACCACGGGGCCGGCAGTCAGTCAACATGATGACACCCAATTGTGATGGGTGGTTCCATAATCCTGAAAAAAATTGCATGAGATTGATAAAAACACTTGGATTACCAGTTTCGATCGTGAAGCGATCATCTTCTGATCCTTTACACTTGAATTATGAAATATATGTCTACATTTCAGTTCAGGCAATGGGAGGTGGCAGTCGCGCAGTTACAGTTCAAACAGCTAAGTGCATAATCCACAACAAGCGAACCATTTAATAACAGTCACATAATCACACTAAGCAAGCGAAGTTGAAGGGCAATCACTACTATCAGAATCTCATCAATAACTCACATGACTAGTGGGGCTAGTTTAGTTGCTGCTTAAACTAAATAAGTTTATATATTGTAAATGCCATCACCCATACTTGTAGTGTATTTATCCAAGTGTACTTATTAATCTCACGTAAACATTTTTCAGGATTAGGAAACCACCCATAATAATTGGGAACAATCGTGTTGACCGACTGAAAACATTACATTTCAATATTTTAATTGTAAAAGCACTATGTGAAGGAAGTCTCGAAGAATCTGGATCAAACGTTTCTCAGTACCTGGAAATTATATGATAATAATAATAATAATAATAATAATAATAATTATAATAATAATATCGTATGGCCTCATGAGCCGGTTGCAAACTTTGTTATTTGATGCCCAGAGGTCAGCTTGCATGTCGAATTTTGTTGTTCCTTGGAACGCCATGAAAGTCAAGGAGGTTATATATCTAAGCTCCTTGACACTATAGCGCTTTCTAGTAGAGAATAGAAGGAACTTCCTGTTCGCGGAAAACCCCGATATAAATTTTGCCATTTTGAACACGGGCTACATAATTCAAATGGGTTCTTTAACGTGCCAAAACTGTATGACATGCGAGTTGTGATTTTTGTCGCCTTTCAAAATCACTTACCACGGCCAGGAGTGAACCCGCAAGCTTGGGGTTGGTACTCCGACACGATAATCACTCACCCACCGTTGCAAGCACCTGAAATTTACCTTCCTGTTATTTGAAGATGTTTTGTTTGCAACTTGGTAGCCTAACGCTTGTCCAGATAGAAGGCCCATGACAACCGACTCTTTGAGAGGAAATTGGTAGGTGCTTCTCAGACAGAGATAGCGGGCGTGGTTCATCACTATTCTTAAAAAAAAAAGACATATTTTCTTTAAGACCCTTTCGATACTAATTTCAGGATCTCAAGCCACTGTGTTGATGAATGCTTCTTCTTGCAATCATCCACCAGACAATCATTGTACCTATTCGTACTTCCCCGCGGAAACGCAGGTTATGTTCCCAGGTCTGACAAGAATTTTAATTCTGGTCTGAAGGTTGGTACATGGTTCACGCAGCCTCATGAGGCAAAACTGAGAAGTGGTGGGTTCCATTCCAACCTCAGCCGTCATGGAAGTGGTTTCTCATTATTTCCCACTTCCACTTCAGCCAAAAGCCGAGAATGTTCCTAACTTAAGGCCACGGCAACCTCCTTAAATACATCAAAGCGTGGTCTTTTGTGATAAATATCTCATGTAATATTTCTTCATGCGTTTATGAAGATAATATGTGTTATTTTTTGCCAAATTCGATGTTTGCAAAAAATGAAAGTAGACTGATGAGATCTATACCGGTCAAAAGTTGTCAGTCTGTCTGTGTGTGTGTGTGTATCTGTTCCCGCCTATCAATTCAAACACGACGAAACCGATTTGATCGAAATTTGATACAGAGGTAGCACGAGCAAAGACACCTCAGTGTCATGTCTTATATCCCCGCCATCTTGACGGGAACGAAATGGCTGCAACCCAAATGTTCAAAGGTTAAACCAAATTACGACTAATTTAATCATCTGATCCCTACCAAATTTTGCAACAATACACCTTCATGTGGGACGCGTTCCTTGACAAAACTACAAGGGCATCAGCCAAAATAGTTTGAAGATGGTGGCCGTGAATGTGTGCAAATCGATCCCCCCTATCAATTCAAACACAACGAAAGCAAATCGAACTACCGTTGGTACAAAGGTAGCACTAGCAAGGGACAACTCAGTGTCATGTTCTACTGTATATTATCGCCGTCATAACAAGAAAGAAATGGCACCCACTCATATGTTCTGAGCTTAAATCAAATTACGACTAACCTAATCATCTGATCTCTACCAAATTTTGCAACAATATACCTTAGCGTGGGAAGCGTCACTTGCCCATCCTACAAGGTCATCAGTTAAATAGTTTCAAGATGGCGGTTGTATGAATTATGCAAGTCTTAGAGCCTAACCGTAACTAATGATTCAACAAGGCCTGGCCTCATCAAATCCGCTCATCGTACATAGGGACGTTGAAATTGTCTTCAAGGAGGTGACCGGTAGGATATTAACATTTCATAATGGAATATGCAACCGTGGCAGTGACTAACAGTTCAAGCCGACCGTGCAATATCGTGCTGGGCCGTGCCGTCTCGTTGGGTCAAAATGGAGACTACTATTTGCTCGCTAGTCCATATTTCAGTAATTTCGTTAGTTTATATCCTTTTAGGAATATACTGAACAAAATAATACATACTGTATTTAGTATCAAATGGTATATAAAAGCGGCAGAAAACGCTAATGAAATCGTTCGTACCAAGACAAAATATGTTTTGCAGTCATGCTAAACCAGTTGTTATCCTAGTGTTAGTACTGGGCGTGTGTAGCGTAATGGTAGCGTCCTGGACTTATAGTCTAGAGGATCGTGGATCAAATACAATCAGGTTCAAACTTCTTTGCTTGATGTTTTGTATTAATTGATTTATAACTATACATACGTTATGATGTTAAGCGTATATAGTGTGTATTTGCAATCGAATATATATATATATATATACTTACTAGCAGTAGTGCCCGGCTTCGCTCGGTGGATTTATTTGATTCATGGATGATAATGAATACTACTACAGAACTGGCACATAATACTTAAACTAACACAAAAAATAATATTCTAAAAATATAACTTTTTGTGGTGGTGGTGGTGGTGGGGGGGGGGGTGATAAGTAGTACAGTATAAGGGACGTAACATTCAGGTCATTTTCCCGTAATGGTAATGACAATAATGAATAGGGAAACGGCTATTTACTAATTGCAGTACTGACACATGTAATTTACAAACCAATTTGAAAAATATGATTAGAAAGAGGAGTATGTGACATCAAAGACACTGCCTAGGGCCTATATCTCATTGGCTGTTAGAAAAGTAGAGATCAATAGTGTCGTCTTGTGTCACATAGTGCCATAGGAAATAATCAGAGCACTTTGAAAAATGTCGGCTGTCCCGTGGACCTGAATTAGCGATAGTGTCATTTATCGCCACATACCGCTCAAGGATTAGGATCTGAATAATTGAAAGTAAATTTGAAAGCACCAACGCTTATTGCAGCTGATTACCACTATGTACTGCACCAACACCATCGCACTTATACTGAGGCATTATATTTTTATGATGATAAATGTTTTAAGGGGCCTAAGAAATCTTCTTGAAATAATTACTCCCGTGACTGCAATTTATAAGCAGCGCAAGTTGTAACTATTTTCGCAATTCTGGTAGGGGTGACGTGATGCAGCTCGCATTGCCAGCCAACAATTTACTTATTAAAATATTCTTACAGTTACACTATACGGACATGAATGGTTCTTGTACCTTAAAACGTAGTTTTCAAGTTAATTTTGTCTGTTGTTCTAAATGTAGGGAATGGAGTGTGTTGTCCAAAATATCAAGTGGACAGTGTTACCCGCAGGGTTCCAAAGGGTAAGTACATTACGTTCGGTTAAGATCGGTGAAACGATGAAGACTTGTGCCAAAGGGCCTAAATGCAGGGAATGGAGTGGTCTGTCCGAAACTTCACGTAAACAGTGTTACTCGCCGGGTTCCAAAGGGTAATTATGTAAAATGTGGTTCAGTACGGTGAAACGGTGTAGATTTGTGCCAGAGGGCCTAAATGCAGAGAATGGAGTGGTCTGTTTGAAATTTAATGTAGACAGTGTTACTCGCAGGGTTCCAAAGGGTAAGTAAGTTATACAAATTTTGGTTCAGATCGGTGAAACGGTGAAGATTTGTTCCAAAGGGCCTAAATGTAGGAAATGGAGTGGTCTGTCGGAAATTTCATGAAGACAGTGTTACTCGCAGGGTTCCAAAGGGTAAGTATAGACATTTTGGTTCAGATCGATGAAAAGGTGTAGATTTTGGGCCTAAATGCAATGAATGGAGTGGATTGTCCAAAATTTCATGTAGACAGTGTTATTGGCAGGGACCTAAAGGGTAAGTATACAAAGTTTGGTTCAGATCGGTGAAACGGTGTAGATTTGTATAAATAACAGACATACAAAGCAACATTGAGTTTTAAGATAGATTTACACATGCTAGCGCAACAATCACAATAACACAGGTTATCACAAAAACTCTACCCACACACCCATGTACACGGGGCATGATGTCTAAGCCCTGCAAATGCAGTGTTAACTGTGGATATGATAGTATAGAGAATACTACAGTCCAATAAATCCTTGTGCAACACTGAAAAATGGCTTCAAATACCATATCCTATCTCCAATTTACACATGCTAGTGCAACAATCACAATAACGCAGGTTATCACAAACATGCTACACACCCATGTACACGGGGCAACATGACCACGATGTCTAAGCCTCGCAAATGAAATAGCAACTGTCTACACATGAAAACTGCAAAATGGTGATAGGAGAATGTAGGAATGTTTGCCACTATTTTTCTCTGACAGGATAGCATTACTTTACATTTTGCTAATATACTGATTTACTGTGCATACGATAGCATAGAGAATACTACAGTCCAATAAATCCTAGAGCAACACTGAAAAATGGCTTCAAATACCATATTCTATCTCCAATTTACACATTCTAGTGCAACAATCACAATAACGCAGGTTATCACAAATATTCTACACACACACCCATGTACACGGGGCAACATGATCACGATGTCTAAGCCCCGCAAATGAAATAACAACTGTCTACACTTGAAAACTGCAAAATGATGATAGGAGAATGTAGGAATGTTTGCCACTATGTTTCTCTGACAGGATAGCATTACATTACATTTTGCTAATATGCTTATTAACTCTGCATATGATAGCATAGAGAATACTACAGTCCAATACAATCCTTGATTGTCAATCGGTCAGTTTTCCCATGTGTCCTTTAGCAAATATTACCGGACTATCATGATACAGAGTAAATCGTTGTTGCCTAGTGACAACCTGTCCATCAATGGTGCGGCGTTGACTATCATGATACTGTGTTAGTCGATGTCGCCTAGCGACAATATGTCCGTCAAGTTATTAGATTGGTGAAACGGTGTAGATTTGTGGAAAAGGGCCTAAATTCAGGGAATGGAGTAGTCTGTCCGAAATTTAAAGTAGATAGTGTTACCCGCTGGGTTCCAAAGGTTAATTCTAAAAATTTTGGTTCAGATCGGTGAAACGGTGTAGATTTGTATAAATAACAGACAAACAAACAAACAACATTGAGTTTTACAGTATATAAAGATAGATAACGCCACATATTTCAACACTCGACTTCATCGATTATAATTCTTTGTCCTTGATCCACGGTAGGGTCCATCGTTGTTTTTAATTCTGTTGTTGATTCTTTAGGGGCTTTGTGGCATCATGTTCTTGTAGCCCCGTGTATTTGGGTGTGTGTAGGGTTTGTCTGATAACCTGTGTCACTGTGATCTGTGTAGGCTTTGTTAGACTACTAGTGTGTGTACTTTTATACGAGGAAGGATTTGGGTACGAAGCTATTGTTGTTTCATTTGAGATGCATGGACATCATGTTGATTTCGCCCCGTGTACTTGGGTGAGTGTTGAATTTTGTCTGATAACCTGTGTTATTGTGATGGCTGTATTAGTGTGTATATATAATTCAGTCAATCAACGTATAATATCCTTATAACAAGTTGTATTTCAACATTCTACTACAACCAACGTTCTTCTTGAATAGGACAAAAGGTTATAACTATACCCATGCATTTATGAGAAAGTAGGCTATAAGTTCTTTACTGATCATCTTGTTTGATAATTATCTGATGTAATTTCTTCATGCTTTTATGTAAATAAAAGCGTGTTATTTTGAGATATTAGTACATTATGCAACGAGCCTATAATGACAATAATTAAGACACGAGTATGTTTATAAATCGAGCGAAGCGAATTTTATAATTTCCATACGAGTGTCTTAATTACCATTATAGGCGAGTTGCATACGACTGTTTATGTTCGACGATAATTACAACTATTTTATGTTCGAACATAAATATTCATAATATCTGTCGAGATTTCGCCAGTTTTATGTACTGAACAGAGCGCATGGGACGCAGAGAATACCATGGCCTCTTGGAATACCCCACTATGGCACTAGAAGCCACGCAGTGAAATTTAAAATAGAAGGCTGTGGAAGTCATCGCAGGTGCGATGATATTCTTACATAATTGGTCACACAACTGTTTCTTGAGCTCTGATTGGTGGGAGAAACTGTTTCATAATGAAAAATAGTGTTATAATGACCCTCATTATGATACAGTTTTCTGGCATATAATATTTACATTTCGACATCATCGAACATACATATCTCATGTAATATGTCTTCATGCTTCTGTGTAGGCTACATAAAAGCGTGTTGTAGTGATAAATATCTCATGTAATACTTCTTTATGCTTTTATGTACATTAAAGCGTGTTATTTCGTAATAATAATAATGATTATCTCATGAAATATTTCCGTCAGGTCAGGCAATTTCAATACTTGTTCCACGCCTATTGTAATTGGATACAGTTTGAGTTGACCGATATATAAACTTTCTATAATAATATTACCTAATTCATAATAATGAACTGAAAATGCATTAGGGATTGGTTATGTTGTTATTTAAACCTTAAAAATAATACCCACATCACACGTTCCTCAATTCTTTGAGTACTTCGTCGGCAATTACATCAATTTTACACCAGCCTGATTGAGCTATGGCAAGTATTTTTTATTACATACTACGTATTACCCGTAAAATACTGCTGGCAGGGTGAAACAATGGGTGGATTTATTTCAACAAGCAATTCCTTCAAATTTCTATAGTCATGATCGTATTAGCTACACATTTGCAAAATAAAAACCCGTTGTTCTGTATTAAGCTTGTGATCCATTGTAACAAACCTACACCGGTCTGTTTAAAAAAAGCTATTTATTACCGAAAACAACCATTCACGTCAGCAGTTTGTATAGATACATGGGGAACAGAGTTGATCAGTTCTACCAACTGTGTATTCACAAATTTAATAAAAATCCTCTCACATTACAGAAAGGAAGTCTGCAATGGAGTGACGCTCCAACAACAAAACTGCATTTCATTTAACACACATATTCACCTTCCTGTTGATTGTGTCGTAAGCGAGCTTTAATGCTCCATTTTTATAGGAAGAATACCATATCAGTATTAAAACATAGGAACACATCTTTGTGCTTTAATGCTCAACTTTTATAGGAATAATACCATAGCAGTATTAAAACATAGGAATAAATCTTAATGTTTTTGGTTTGTGTCTGTGTGAATACTCTACAATCTGGAAGCTGCCTAGATCCTCTAAAATCAATTATGTGGGAGGACCAATAAGGTTAAGGTACGTTTAAATTAAATTTTGCTATGCTTTAAACCAGCTATTATAGGCAGGTAGCTCCCAAGACCATTCAAGAATAATAAACTCGTACATTTGCTGTCTTATTTCACAAGAACTGACCAGTAGATCCTGCCAGCAGGAATTCTGATGAAAGGTGGCGAGTAACATTTCCCACACAGCTCCCTTTCACTCGCCACCCACAGTGACATCTCCTTACCAAACAGTTAATGACATTAAGCCGTTTGACAATGTGACCGCCACTTCCTTTCAAGAATTGATTCCAAGAATGGATTCTTCTATTTCTGCCGTTGCCGATTCGAATTCAGCTAGGCCTTGCCAGTCAGTTCAAAGACAGTGAGTGAACAGGTGAATTCTAGTGCGTGGTTAGACAACTTTACAATAAACTTATACGAGTGACGCGATTACCTGTGGGTAAGTGGCTTATTAGAAGAGGTAAAAAGAGACCCCATGTAAGTAATAGTGCTTGCCCTCCTTCGGAAAAAGAACAAGGTTTGAATTTAAACAAAGTCCATTTTTCTTCGGCGTCTAATTCTGCTCCCGTCAGGATTAGTAATTCTACACACAAAGTGAAAGTGCGTAAATATCAAAACGATTATCTGACATTAGGTTTTACCATCATTCTTTCAAATAATAATCAGGAACAACCTCAATGCGTTGTTTGTTTGTTGATTTTAGCAAACGACAGTTTGAAGCCTGTGAAATTTAAGAGACACTTGCAGACTAAACATCCAGACTGTGTAAGTAAACCTTTAGCATTTTTAAGCGCCACGAGCAACAACTAAAAGGAAATGTTAGATTCCTAGAAAATCACGAAACAGTTCCTAAGAAAGCGCTAAGAACTTCCTTGGAGGTATCCTATTTAATTGTAAAATCCAAATCACCACATATTATTGATGATAAATCACTTCTTCCTGCTTCCGTGAAAATGTGCGCGATCATGCATGGAGAAAAGTTCGTCGAGTGCTTGAAGTCGATACCACTCTCAAATGATACAGTAACTCGTCGTATTGAATTAATAGCCTCTGACATAAATAATCAATTGCTACCACGTCTTCATGATAGCCCACAATTTGCCCTGCAACTTGATGACAGTACTGATATCGTAAACAGTGCCCAGCTTCTTGTTTTCTATTTTGTAAAGCTCTGGGAGGGCGGACTACAGGCGAAGATATTTTTTCTTTTGTGAATTCCTTTTTTATTGACAACAATCTCTCATGGACAAACTGTGTTGGTATATGTACTGACGGGGCGTTGGCATTTACTGGAATTTAAAAGAATTTCAGAGCAAGAGTGAGTGCTGTTACTAATTCTGTAAAATTCACACATTGCATGATACACAGGGAGGCATCGGCTTCAAAAGTACTACAACCGGAAGTCAATAAAGTGCTAGATATTTCATGTTTAAGAAGGGGGGCGTGACAGAAAAAGCTTGAGAACCCCTTCTTTAAACCAGAACATTGTATACACTGAGTGGCGATTATGGACCAATATTTTCAAACTCAAATTCTGTTATGTACCATGCAACCACTGTATGATGTCCTGTGAGGTCTGTTACTTTACAGTAATGTACGCTCTTATTAGCGCTTTCATACACACACAAGCGGCTCCAGTGGCGTAGTTGGTAGCATGCTGAACTGCTGTGCCCAAGATAGCGGGTTCAAACCCGGCCGAAGTCGTCGGATTTTAAGAGCGTTAAAATCCTTCAGCATGCCTTCCTTCGGTGGGGAAGTAAAGCCGGCGGTGGAGCTAAATTTCTAGGTTAGATTTCGTTGTAACGCTCTATCAAAGTTCCAACGTTCACCACTTGGTATCATTGATATCTGGTAGCGAAAGTTGGAACTACTTGTAGCTCACCCTAGTGGTGTCAGCTTGAAGCAGCTACAGTTTCTGGCGAGCCGAACATGTCCTCGGACACTCCCGGCACTAAAAGCCATACAATAAACAAATAAATAAATGCATATTAAATACACACACACATAATAATGTATATCATGTTACCAGTTGCGATGACCTCGTGCCTCGCTGGCATCGGAAGAGCGTGGGTTTGAATCCCATCCTGTAAAACAATTTCGTGGTTTCCTATTTTCACCACCAGGCAAATGCCAGTACGGTTCCTTTCAATAGGTCTACGGCCGATTTCCTTCCAATGTCCCTTCCCTGACCCGTCCTATAAAGAAAAGTGCATGGCTATTGGCTGCATTAATAAAATTATATAAAATGTCAGATGTAGATACATTCTCCTAAACATACTACATTAAATATTTTAACGTTTTCTTTAAATTAACATACATATTTGGAGTACACTAGGAGATGCAATGCACAGTGAATGAGTCACAAGCTACTCTTACCACCCCCAGGCGACTTCTCTGTTTCAGCCAGAAGCAAGACAGTAGTGAACGCAATAGCGTGGACATATTTTGTTCCCCACTCGTATTGACAAACTCTTCTCCTACGCAGCACACCCGGTGTGTTTTATGTCGTCCATTGAATGCGAGAGTTTCCTCTGCACATTCCATATATTTAGAATTTTGTAACTAGCCCACAGAAGTTTGGCAGGTCGTTGTTCAGCCTTTTAGTTCCATTGTATGATTGCGTTGACGTCATCCACTCCTAATTGTGTTCCAGCTGGGTTAGGTTTGATTTAATACCCCCTCGGTACGTGAACTTATGACTCCCCAACTCTTCCTGAGAAGGGGAAAAAGTACGGAGTATTTTCAACTGACTGAATTTCTCACACAATGAACTCTTGGCAGAAAAAGAACCAAAAGGAAATCGCTCAGAGGAAAATGGGAGTAAACGGAAGTATATGAGAAATGGGGGGGGGGGGGGGGGGGAGAAAGAGAGCAAGCCATCGCCTCTGGACTGTTACGTCTATTGTGTAATGGCGTTTCAGAATCATGGCTCCAGAAAAATGAAGAAGGAATTTATAGTTCTATATGCTCTTTATATAAGAAGTAGTCGAGGGTGAAGTTGACGGGGGATTACATGGAAGTGGCAGAAATACAGTTCTTGTTGGTTCTTTTTAAAGGGTTTGGAACATTGTGGTCTTGTATCCCCGTGTGCTTAGATGTGTGTAGAATTTTCTCTGATAACCTGTTTCATTGTGATGTCTGTACTAGTGTGTGTAGTTGTAATTAAAGTTGGTTTGGGGTAGGAAGCGGCCATGGCCTTAAATTAGGTATCATTCCGGCATTTTCTTGGAGTGGAAGTAGGAAACCACGCTTCTGGAATGGCTGAGGTTGTAATCGAACCCGCCTCTTCACAGTTTTGACTAACGAGGCTGAGTGTACCCCGTTCTAGACCATAGACTAGGATTAATTTTCTTAACAGAGCCGGGAATCGAACCCGGGCCTCCGCGGTGATAGCCAAGAATGCTAGCCACAACGCAACGAGGCAGACAGGCGGAAAGAGAATACCGCAAACATAAATATTCATTAATATCTGTCGAGGTTCTGTCGGTTGACTTCTTCTTCATGGGAATTGTGTGGGCTCAGCATTTGAGCTCTACCCAATAACGAATTCCAAAGCTTTGAAACATTGATTATACTGAAGTAGCACCAAGAGATAGCGCATAGGTACTATGTTGGACCATTTCGTTATTTGGGCAAATTACACAATAAAGACTGTTACAAATGCTTTAAATTAAAATGTATCGTATTATCAACTAGTAATTCTTCAAATTCGATGCATATAGAATGTCAACGGAAGGCAAATCAATTGAGTCCCAAATATAACAGTTATGACATGTGGCAGAAACGTTTTCACATAAGAAATCCATTTACTGAACAGAGAGCTGGATTATAATTTCCGTGGAACTAATGGTATACGCATGCTTCC
Source organism: Meconema thalassinum (assembly GCA_946902985.2). NCBI lineage: Eukaryota > Metazoa > Arthropoda > Insecta > Orthoptera > Tettigoniidae > Meconema > Meconema thalassinum. Next base: position 1,734,850,489 of record OX336388.2, on the reverse strand, counting down.
TCCATGACGTTCTGGTGTGTTTATATCAACAACAGCATTCACTGAAATTGTCGATGAAATCTTACGAATGCAATATCCCGTGTAGAAATTGGAGTTGTAGATATTAAGGAACAGTGCTATTTCATTTGCAATATTGCCCAGTTTGTTTATGCAAACATTAGGGACGGTGCACATTTTCCATGTCGGTAATGGCTAGAACAGTGGTTCTTAACCGGTGGTCCACGGACCACAGGTGGTCCACGGACCACAGGTGGTCCGCAAGTGCCTCGGGAAGGTCCGCGGTAGAAAGGGTCCACCAGCACGTATAAAAAAGTGGCAAATAAATGGGGATTTCGAAAACTATGTCCGTTGAACGAGAATCGTCCGAATGTATTCGCGGCGATGACTATCAGGTTTTGAATTGAAATATCTTTAAAATAATTGTTATTGAAGAAGGGTTACAACTGATAAGTTGTATTGGGGGGACGGGGGAGGAATGGGGGGGGGGGGAGTGGAGGTCCGTACATGAATCAATTTCAGGCTGAGTGGTCCGCGAACTTCCACGGGTTCAGAACCACTGGGCTAGAAAGATGGTGTTGCAAACTTCTGGACGTAGATTACTAAATTTCTTGCATATGTCATAGTATTTTCCAGTTACCGTAAATGTTCGTGCTGATTTTGTCTTTGTGTTTGGCATTGTAACTGCATTGGTTGATCAAATATAGGCCACATTGTCAACTTTCAAATCATGTAATTTATGCCCGATATTTTTGATTTTGTGTGCATGTGCGAAGCTATCCTTACCTAATTGATCAATGAATGAAAATATTGAGCTCTGGTTGGATGAACTATATCATAATGATGATGATGATGATAATTGTTGTTTTAAGGGGCCTAACATCTAGGTTATCGGCCCCTAATGATCTGGGTGATAGCGAAAATGAGAATGAAATGAAAACCAAGAACGAAAATTATGTGAGACGGAAAATACGTACAAAGAGAAACTCAGATGGAAACAACTCACAATATGTTCTTACAAAAGGGAATTTAGAACGAAAATATTCACAAAAAGAATGGATTGAAAAAGACCCACAAAACGTAGGCTAGATTAAAAATACGTACAAAATGCAATGTAGCGTCGAAATACTTACAAAATGCAACTGAAATTCAAAATACTTACAAAATGCAAATGAGATCGAAAATACGTACAAAATGCAATTTAGGTTCAAAATACTTACAAAATGCAATTGAAATTGAAAATACACAATGCAATTCAGATTGAAATAGGCCCTATCCCAGTTCCAATCCAAATTATTCACAAAGTGCAATTTAAATTCAAAATACTTACAAAATGCAATTGAAATTGAAAATGCTTACAAAATGTACGGTAGATTCAAACGACTCATGTGGATTGACAATACTTACAAAATGCAATTTAGATTGAAAATACTTGACAAAATGTAATTTAGATTCAAAATACCCACAAAATGCAATTGAGAATCAAAATATGTGCAAAATGCCCACCAAACACAATGCAATTTAGATTCAAAATTCGTGAGAAATGCGGTTTTGGTTGAAAATACTTACAAAATGCAATTGAAATTCAAAATACTCACTAAAAGGCCCGTCTACCTGCATTGAAAGACTTACTAAAAAGCAATTTAGATTGACAATCTTTACAAAATGCAATTGAGGTTGAAAACAATCGCGAGATGTAATTTAGATCGAAGAAACTTACAAAATGCAACGTAGATCAAAAATGCCTTAAAAATCGCTAAAAGGGAATTTAGATACACGGTGAACCAAGTAACAAAAACAGTGCGGGAATCTTAAAGAGAAAAGGAAATATAAGGAAAAGAGGAGAGGAGAGGATAGGAGAGGGGAGAGAGGAGAGGGTCGGCCCCAAAGGTAAGGGACAAAAGTGGAAAACGGACCCAGCTCAGGAATCCCTCGGGGTCGCCAACTCCCGAACTCACCAGCCGTGAGCCCCTGAGGGTGTAGCATTATCTAGGGTGCACCAGAAGTGGTGGGGCTACATACACCCTGCCTCCTTAAGGGCCTAGAGCACAAGGCAGGAGGTAAAAGGAAGAGAAAAAGAAGGCTGACCCCTCGCAGAAGGAGGGTATCAGAAAAGATGAGACAAGAGCCAATTAAGGCGGGAAAAGAAGAGACTCCCTAGGACTCGGATACCCTAATACCGTCGGGGTCGGAAGAGAACAAGAGTTGACCAAGTGAGGTCGACAGGAAAGAAGACGGAGAGGAGCCCGGCACAAGTAAGTGGAAGCAATGCCGGAAGCAGCTGGGGCCCCGTGGTCGCCAACCCACGCCCACTAGATGTGAGCCCCTGGGGGGTATATCATAACGAAAAGTTGTACTTTAATGACCCCCATTATGATGCAGTTTTCTGACATATAATATTTACATTTTGACATCGTCGAACATTAACATCTTAAGGAATGTATATACGTTATGGAAGAAAATCAAAATTTTTGAGCCGACTCCTCTGAAACTTTTACCACATCACACAATAAACCCAACCATCAATTGTTTGTATCAGAAAGGTTGTTTTCTGTTTTCAGTTCTTTAATTTTTTTTGAAAAACAGAATAAAAATTACAATTTTTCAAAATAGCCTAAATTTACTAAATATTATTCAATTATCAAATTTATTTTACTGAGTTCTTTCATTTAACGCATATAATATTCTGCAATATAATGATGCAGTTATCTACTACATACAGAGTGTAAGACTATTTTATTCATTTTTCAAATAAATGCAATATTATATCATTGCTTAAAATAAACAAGGTGGCTATCGTTTTCAAAATATTCAAAAAAACATAATTCACAGCATTTCTACATTCATCAGATTTAAATATTCCTATGTCAAATTTTGCTGTCGATTTCGTTATCTCGAAAGATTTTAATTCTGAGAGTTACACACAAGTGATATGACCAAATAAACTAACTTAGACATATAAAAGACGGTAGTTCTTTGGGAGTGATGATCCTGGATCCTAGTCTTGCACTTTGCTAATATACAGTAGTATGTCAGTTGATTTACATGCCGTACATGATATTCCGGGATATTTAGATGCAAGAATGATGCTGTGGGCCGCACCCTCTTGACATGCGCACACTAGTCCCCTTCAAACAGTATTTTAACTACTTACAGGTGGAATATCGACATGAAATATATGTCAATTTGAAGCAGACAAATAAGGATTCCATTTACAATGAAAAAACGAAAATTAAATATTTCTGTAAGAAATGCCATTTTAAACGTACTGTATATAGGTACGTGATTTTAGCCTACTTTCGATTTTTGCAAAAAATGAAAGTAGACTTATGAGATCAACACAGGGCGAAAAAAGTGTGTCTGTCTGTGTGTGTGTGTGTGTGTGTGTGAGTCTGTGTGTGTGTGTGTGTGTATGTGTGTGTGTGAGTCTCTGTGTGTGTGTGTGTGTCTGTGTGTGTGTGAGTGTGTGTACTCTAAATGTCTGTCCCCCCCTATCAATTCGAACACGGTGAATGCGAATTGAACGAAATTTGGTACAAAGGTAGCACATGCAATGGACACCTCAGTGCCATGTTTTATATTGCCGCCATCTTGACGGAAACGTAATGGCGGCCACACAAATGTTCAAAGCTTAAATCAAATTACGACTAACCTAATCATCCGATCTCTACTAAATTTTGCAACATCATACCTTTATGGGGGGAGCATCCTTTGACCAAACCAATAGGTCATCAGCGTAATAGTTTGCGGATGGCGGCCATCTTTGTGTGAAAATCGATTCCCCCTATTAATTCGAACACGGTGCAACCGAATGGAACGAAATTTGGTTCAGAGATAGTACTAACAAAAGGCACCTCAGTGTCATGTTTTATATCGCCGCCATCTTGACGGAAACGTAATGTCGGCCACACAAATGTTCGAAGCTTAAATCAAATTACGACTAACCTAATCATCCGATCTCTACTAAATTTTGCAACAACATACCCTTATAGAGGAAGCATCCTTTGACCAAATGAATAGGTCATTAGCCTAATAGTTTGCGGATGGCGGCCATCTTTGTGTCAAAATCAATTCCCCCTATTAATTCAAACACGGTGAAACCGAATGGAACGAAATTTGGTACAGAGGTAGCACCAGCAAAGGGCACCTCAGTGTCATGTTTTATATCGCCACCATATTGACAGAAACGTAATGGCGGCCACACAAATGTTCAAAGCTTAAGTTAAATTACGACTAACATAACCATCCGATCTCTACCAAACTTTGCAACAGCATACCTTTATGGAGGGAGCATCCTTTGACCAATCTAATAGGTTATTAGCCTAATAGTTTGCGGATGGCGGCCATCTTTATGTCAAAATTGATTCCCCCTATTAATTCGAACACGGTGGAACCGAATGGAACGAAATTTGGTACAGAGGTAGCACTAGCAAAGGGCACCTCAGTGTCATGTTTTATATCGCCGCCATCTTGACTGAAACGTAATGGCGGCCACACGAATGTTAAAAGCTTAAATCAAATTACGATTAACCTAGTCATCCGATCTCTACCAAATTTTGCAACTACATACCTTTTTGGAGGGAGCATCATTTAACCAATCTAATAGGTCATCAGCGTAATAGTTTGCGGATGGCGGCCATCTTTGTGTCAAAATCAATTCCCTCTATTAATTCAAACACGGTGAAACCGAATGGAAAGAAATTTGGTACAGAGGTAGCACTAGCAAAGGGCATCTCAGTGTCATGTTTTATATCGCCGCCATATTTACAGAAACGTAATGGCGACCACACAAATGTTCAAAGCTTAAGTTAAATTACGACTAACATAACCATCCGATCTCTACCAAACTTTGCAACAACATACCTTTATGGAGGGAGCATCCTTTGACCAATCTAATAGGTTGTTAGCCTAATAGTTTGCGGATGGCGGCCATCTTTATGTCAAAATTGATTCCCCCTATTAATTCGAGCATGGTGGGACCGAATGGAACGAAATTTGGTACAGAGGTAGCACTAGCAAAGGGCACCTCAGTGTCATGTTTTATATCGCCGCCATCTTGACTGAAACGTAATGGCGGCCACACGAATGTTCAAAGCTTAAATCAAATTGCGATTAACCTAATCATCCGATCTCTACCACATTTTTCAACTACATACCTCTATGGAGGGAGCATCCTTTGACCAATCTAATAGGTCATTTGCCTAATAGTTTGCGGATGGCGGCCATCTTTATGTCAAAATTGATTCCCCCTATTAATTCGAACACGGTGGAACCGAATGGAACGAAATTTGGTACAGATGTAGCACTAGTAAAGGGCACCTCAGTGTCATGTTTTATATCGCCGCCATCTTGACTGAAACGTAATGGCGGCCACACGAATGTTCAAAGCTTAAATCAAATTACGATTTACCTAATCATCCGATCTCTACCAAATTTTGCAACTACATACCTTTATGAAGGGAGCATCCTTTGACCAATCTAAGAGGTCAGTCGCCTAATAGTTTGCGGATGGCGGCCATCTTTGTGTCAGAATCGATTTCCCCTATTAATTCAAACACGGTGAAACCGAATGGAACGAAATTTGGTACAGAGATAGCACTAGCAAAAGTCATCTCAGTGTCATGATTAATATCGCCGCCATATTGACAGAAACGTAATGGCGGCCACACAAATGTTTAAAGCTTAAATCAAATTACGACTAACATAACCATCCGATCTCTACCAAACTTTGCAACAACATATCTTTATGGAGGGAGCATCCTTTGACCAATCTAATAGGTCATTAGCCTAATAGTTTGAGGATGGCGGCCATCTTTATGTCAAAATTGATTCCCCCTATTAATTCGAACACGGTGGAATCGAATGACCGAAATTTGGTACAGAGGTAGCACTAGCAAAGGGCACCCCAGTGTCATGTTTTATACCACCGCTATCTTGACGGAAACGTAATCGCGGCCACCCAAATTTTAAAAGCTAAAATGTAATTACGACCAACCTATTAATCTAGTCTCTACCAAATTTTGCAACACCATATCTTTATGTAGGAAACATATTCTGACCAAACTGCAAGAACATCAGCCCAATAGTTTGCAGATGGTGGCCAAGTATGTGTGCAAATCGATTCCCCCTATCAATTCAAACACGGTGAAACCGAATTGTACGAAATTAGGTACAGAGGTAGCACTAGCAAAGGGCACCTCATATTCATGTTTAATATCCCTATAGCACGTGGTATTTCAACAAGCTACTACAACCAATATTCAATCATACTCCTTGAAAAGGACAAAGAGTTATAACAATACTCATACATTTAGGATAAAGTAGGCTATATGTTCTTTACTGAACATCTTGTTGTTGTTTCAACTGAGGGGCTTGGACATCCTGGTCATTAGTCCCGTGTACGCAGTGTGTGTGTGTGTGTGAGTAGAATTAGTCTGATAACTTGCGTTATTGTCTATTAGTGTCTACTGCGTTGTGTATTTATAATTGAGGCGAGGATTGGGATGGAGGCGACCATGGCTTTAAGGTAGGAACAATCCCGGCATTTTCCTGGAGGAGAAATGGAGAAACCACAGAAAAGCACTTCTAAGATGGAATCGAACCCACTAGTATGGCATCACGAACCCTCAGACCAGAATTAAATATCTTAGGCAGAGTTGGGGCGGGCTGACAGCCAACAATGCTAGCTGCTACACTACGATTGTTGTATTGTGGAAACATCCAGCTCATTTATGCACTTATTTATATGGATGATAACACATGTCAACGCGAATTTTGAGTCTGGGTTCTGTATGTCCAATTTTGATTTTTCATGTTTAAGCGATGAGATACAAAAACGTTTTACCTAATAAGGTTTGCTTTGTAAAAAAATAATAATAACCCCTGGCACTACAGCCCATGAAGGGCCTAGGCCTACCAAGCAACCGCTGCCCTGCCTTTTGGCCTGCAGATATTGGGGTGACGCGTGGCCAGCGCATCGTGTCCCCTCGGCTGTTAATCTTGGTTTTCGTGACCGGGTCGCTGCCTCAGTGTCAGACAGCCTCTCATTTAACCTCGCGAGACTGAGTGCACCCCGTTCCTGCCCTCACGTGAGTTTCTAAAATCCCTGACGGAGCCAGAAACTGAACCCGGAGGCTCCGGGTGAGAGGCAGCCACCTTACCCCCAACACCACGCATTTAAACACCTCAAATTTAAAGGAGTTTCTCTATTTTTATAAGTTCAAACGAAAACAAACATTAATTTATGTATCTTTATCACGATTATTTACAAAACATAGTTAAAATTAATCAAAAATCAAAGAAAAGAATACAAACAAGCTTTAAAAATGAATACTTTTAGAACTTCTTATGTATGGATACGAACTTTCTCGTATTATATTGGCCTTGATAACGGTGCTCAAAGTCCATCACTTTTTGGCGAAAACGTTTCCCTTGCTCTTCTGAATGTGCCCCGAAGTTATTTTTAAATTGGTCCAAGTGAGCATGTTACATGTGTATTTTAAGGAGCATTCAGCATCCCAGAGTTTCAAGTTCTCAAATATAATGGAAATGAGCTCTTTGTAGTTCTCAGATTTCTTATTTCCAAGGAAGCCATGGATCACGGCTTTAAGACTGTACCATGCTTGACTTTTTTTGGGTGTTGGGTAATTGTGGAAATACTTCACTGGCCATTGTTTCTTAATTTGAGGACCGACGAAAATACCAAATTTAATTTTAGCTTCTGATAATTTATGAAAATAGTCTTTGAATATTAAAAAGCTTCAGAATCTTGACGTGTTGAAGGCAGGTACCCCTTAAACTGTCTGCCAAAACTTTAAATATTTATTTATCGTTGCATAAATTACAAAAAGAAACTTTATTCATTATAAAGAATATATGCATTAAATAATACACCAACACAAAAAGTTTCTTTGTTGACTTTCGTAATGAATGCTACAATACTAGTAACTAACATCTAACACATACTAGAAGAAGAACAGAATAAGATAGGCTAGATTATATAAATGATATGCTCTCAAGCGTCTAAGAATGGAGGGACCTGGAAGGATGTAGAGCCATGAAAGGTGCAAAGCAGAGAGGGCTCGCCACAAAAGCAATGGAAACATGGAAGAACAAAACAAGCTTAGGATTTCCTGTGGGGCGCGAATTCCTTAACTCACCAGCCATGACCGTTTGAGGGAGCATCAATCAGTGTGAGGCTTTACATGCCCTGCGTCCTTATAGCCGATTACAGTAGGCAGCAGAAATCACTAAAGAATAAGAAAATAATATCTAACACCTCGAAAAATGAAGGAAAGAGAAGCGGAAAAATGAAAGACACCATAGGTCTTGGATACCTTAATACCGTCTGGATGGAAAGAGAACTCAGTTGACCAAGGTAGTTCAACAGAAAATACGAGTATGAAAGTGATTGACCCGACAAAAGTAAACGAAAGCAATGCCTGATTTAGCTGGGGTCCTGTGGTCACCAACCCACGTCCTTGACTGCTTATAAGATCTCACAAGCCACAAGAGCACGCACTTATATTTAGGATAATGTTATTGATCAAATACAGGTTGGTGTCTCTGGATGAACTGGCGTAACTCGAAAACAATGTTTCTGTACCAGCCATTATTACTCCAAGTAGTTGCTTCAAAATCAAGCGTGGTAAATGATCTCAATGTATTCGACCCTGGTAGTAACTTTACTCAGTAGGGTTTTTGGAATTTCCCGCAATAATTCAGCCTTGAGGCAATAAAATATGCAGTCACTTACAAATATAAATACCGAGCTTAATATCTCGATACGTGAACACCCATAGTTATATTAAACAATGGGACTGCCCTCAACGCATCTCGTTTTACAAGATATACGACAGAATAAAACAGACATCTTCCTGTATTTTATTAACTCCACTGTAATTCTGTTCAGAATATTACCAAACCCCGGGTCTGTTGTAGATGACAATATTAATCAAATGTTCCCCCACTCCCATCCCTCTCTTTAGTGGTGGGAGTAGCAATGATTTATTTGAAGCCTTCCTCGGTTCTATATAATACTCGGCGACACAGCACTTGACAATATATTTGTTATTTACTACTCTAGCTACTCTCATGCGTTGCTTGCATTGTAAAAAATCCAATTCTTTCAACGTCATGAGATTATGGCTGAATTCAAACGAATGATTTGCTCTTTCCGAATGTACGATATTTGTATGTTCGTCTCTCTCCTTCCTGCATAGCAGTGTAACGTATACGGGGACTCAATGAAGGTCTGTGTTTCCAAAGCCAAGAGGAAAATGGTTTGGATTGGTAAAGGAAATCTACGTATAACAAACGAGACAAAATGAGAAACGAGGGAAAACATTGAAAAGGGATGGAGACTAAACCAGTGCCATACACGTATTTCAATTCTTTCTCCTTGGTGTTACAGCAGTTGGCCGTACAGAAGAAAATGACATACTGTGTCAGGCTGGACACTGTGCTGAGCAGATCTTATTTCCTCAATTGATAGCAGCAATTTATCCTTGTGCATTCATCTGTAAAAATAATGTTAAAAGGAAGCTTGTAGTTTTACGTGACCGTTAATCTTGTGATCATGAGCCACGGGACCTCCTTTTACCTGGAATCCGAACCACAGGACATGGTATTTCACTTCGAGAATCTCACATACATTGACAGGGAATCGAACCCATTCCACCTTGGTGAGAGGCGAATAGCTTGAACACTTCGCCACCACAGCCCTTAATTATTATTTTTAAAGAACTTCTTTGAAAAAGACAGGTCCTCTTCTGTGCCACGGAGATTCGAAGTTCAGAAAATTATGTGAACTCAAGAGTCTCTGTTTTCAAGGTCTTCGCGGTTTTCAAGAGGGGCAGATAGTCCCACTGTTCCGTCCCTTAAAAAAACAATTACAACCTAAGATGAGTCATTCACTCAATCAACGATATCAGTATCCAAGTCAGTGATGTTTGTAATTATGTAGACTGTTGCAAAAGAAATGAAGCATGTCGTTTTACGTAACCGTTAATCTTGCGATCATGAGCAATGGGACCTCCATTTTACGTAGAATCTGAATTACAGGACATAATAATCTGTCATGATACTTCCTTGAGGAATTTTGAATATCACGGATACTTGCTAGCTATGCGAATTCTTTCATTTCGTAAATTAAATTACATATCCCTAGAAAGCATATTTGTGTTTATGTTTGTTTAAAATTGATTCTTCAAGAAATTTTCCTTGCATAGAGGGCCCTTGTTTACATTCAGTTAGTAATAACTTATTGTTGTTTAAGGGGAGGAACAGTGAGGTCAAAGATATTTAATTTAACCACAGATTTCTCCTTATATCACCTCTCTCAGAGAAACAAGCCAGTGACAGACGACCAGCTCTGATGAAATCGCTTAACAGTGACGTGCTGAGCTGAATTGAATATGTCAAACAAATCACCTTAATACCGCTCGCGAGCAACACACTACATCCACGTGATTGTTTGACACAGTGAGGTCATAAATGATGTAGGACATAAGTAGCTCCTGTATTACTTCTTCACAATTTAAAATAATGAATGGCTGATAGCAAAGACCGGACAAGTCCAAAAAATGCACATTCCGAGATAAGTCCCATTTCTTGTTCACCACATTTAGAGCCATCTGTTGGCAAAAGCCGTCAACATATAAAAGCTACTTACCTAATTTATTTGAGGTTGTTACATTAATGCAAAGGACAGTTATTTCCAGTTTCTGCAAAATCAATATTTTGGACTTGTCAGGTTTTTGCTATCAACCCGTAAATTAGGCAAAGTGTGATAATTTGTGCCCTTTTAGCAAGAAATATTCAAATCACAGTATGCCAGCATTGCTCAATTCGGGATTTTCGGGGTTGTAGTATGTTCTCCCACTCTGTGACTTACACATTTTGGATTAAATAGAGCATACACTTGCAAAAATAACAACAAAATCAACTCCTATTTTAACACATTTAATTAACCAAAATTTATGGCGCTACAAACAATAAAACAATTAAATTACTGACCAATAATCTTCTACTTGTTCCAAATGAACAAGGAATAATATATAGGAATTAAACAAATATTGTATTAAAACACATGGTTTCCTTTAAAACCAACAATTCATCATTATTTTTACTTCCATAAAGTATCTATCTTAAAGTTCCATATAACTACGAGCTCCTTTGGCTCGATATTTTCCAATAATAATGGTGTCATTTTCTTGTACACCTCAAATATTGTTTTTATCTTTTCTTATCATCAAAACAAATATATAATTACTTTTAAAATTACATGTTAATTATCTACTTCAATATTTGGGCACTTCACATGTCTTCAGCATTTACCATCTCTCTCAAGTTTTACAAATTCATCACGGTGATCGGGAAAATACTTGTGTACTCCAGAGTTATAAAGATTACTTGACACAGTCAAAAACTATGATTACTCCCGGAACCTAGTTATCTTCATTTAACTCGGGGAATCCTACTTCCATACAGCATTACAATAGGGATTGTTATTTATTATTTTGTCTTATAAGACCATTATCACATAAGAAAACTACGATCTGAACTGGCAAGCGATAATTATCAATCTACATGGACCTCGGTTCACTTCCCGGGTCATTAACAACTTTTAAACACTCACGGTGTATTCATTACTTCTTACAAGACGGCCTTCAGCCACCCCTCCTGCTCCTAGGGTCTGACCGTAATACTTGAGCGTGATTTATGACTGTGCGGGAAACTTCCCGTTTAGTCTGCGGGTGGAGCTCTCTTCAAAGCTTTTAAACAAATCTTCCTTTCATTTTCAGTTCTTTGGGGAGACCTGGCATTCTACTTCTCGTATTACTTTCAACAATAGTATTGGGCTCATAAACCACTTTCGTAACCTTGGCATTTATTAATTATAAAGGGTCCTCATTGATTGGGAAGAGTAATACACATTCTACGACGAATAATTAGGGGCTTCAACAACAAGAGGATTCTGGGTTCAAATCTCTTAACATGCCTCGGGAACCATTTCCACATTAGAGGACTTATACAAAATGCGATTTAGGGTCAGCCGTAGCCTACATGACCTACGCTCAATAACACCATACATTTGCTCCCTTTTACATAATAACACACACATGGCCTCGTGATCTACGTCACAATTAGAGGACTTACAACATATCTCAATTCACTGCAATCAACTACCCTTCATAAGTAACTTACCAAGTACTTTAACTTTTATGCGTTCCTAGCGTGACATTTTATTTTAATTGCGCTCCGTTGCGCTATACTTTATTTTTAAGCCTAGCTTCATCCAAAGAACTGACAAATTCCATATTGACAATTGATACATATCTCAATTTTTATATTAATCTTTTCCCTTGACTATAAATCGCTCTATTTTTAAGAACATGCATTAACATCATGTCTTATATTTTTATTAAGGCTCCAATGCTCTTACTTTCGTATTATTCAATTTAATCTTTATTTATATTTCCTTTATAAAATTATTATTATTATTATTAATACGCTTGCTTTTATAACATTCGTCAAATACACTGACATTTTATTCATACATTTCCTCTACAGGATTTATTCTTTCCAATAATTATTTATAATTTCTCAAAATTCTATTTTTGTTCAGACCGCGTTCTTATTCTGTATTTAGTTATTTAGAAACATCCCTTTTACTCAAAAACTCCGGTGGATTTGTACACAATCATTTCCGGACACCAAAACATAATGAAAATCTTTACTCACATGTTTAAGGTCGTTTCTTGACCCTTCTCCTCGTGCGATGTGTCATTTTTGGCCCACTTTTTAACTTACTCCATCGTGTACAACTTCATTGCATGTACAGATATATCTTGACACATATTTAACACGTATATATTTAACACTAATAACATTTTAAATACACTGGTGTATCCGTTTAGAACACACAATAAAAAACACTGAAAATATATTATTTTAACACAAAAACTTGATATATTTACACTTCACAAATTTTGATCACTAGGCCGCTATTTAAGCCTATCACACGTGACCTCTTGACCTTCCGTCTCCAAGGGTGATATTTAGTAATGTCGGCTTCCTATCCTCTCTGAATGTGAAAGTCTCCACTCGTCTACTTTCTCCCTGCAATAGCACTCCTTCGAATCCCGTTCTTGACGATCTGCTATTCCTCTGACACGAACGGCTCCCTTTTTTAGATCCTATTTATTGATCGTAGCGAAAGTCTGTTATGTTCACGGTCCTCTCGATAATTTATCGGTGACCTACGGATTTTTTTTAGCAACTAATACTTCTTGCGTCTTAGTGCTTTTGAATAGTTCGTCTGCTTTCTTAAAACGATGTCTATTAGTTTCCTGTCTTCCTCTTTGCTTATTCGGTTCTTGCACTTCTAATCTTCAAAAATACTTACGAACCTTATTTTCACTGTCCCTGCTCGGGTTCTTTAAATTAGATAAACTGTTTATCCTTCTGTTACGGTACTTCCGTACGTTATGATATTTTTGGTCGTTTACTTAAAGACCTAATCGCCCTAAGTCCTACATTCGCAGCCTGTTCTGACTGTATTTTACGAACTTTCACTGTAAACTTTTATACTGTCGGACCTAAATCCTGAAACTAGGATTTTCCTAATTTTTTTCAAACACGGCGATACTGTACTTTTACTGCTTTATAACTCCTTACGGAGGAACGTAAATTATTGATAACGCGACGCCCGTGGCTATCGGATATTCTTCATTCGGTGTGATACAGCGTTTTTCCCCTCAAGGAAAGCTGGTATACTGTCTTCGGTGTGTTTCAGCGTGACGCCCCACACGGACTATCTGAATTCGATGTTTGATGAAGCAGAGTGACGCCCCCTCACGGACTCTCGGAATACTGCATGTACTGATGCAAAGTGACGCCCTCCTGGGCTATCGGAAACTGCATGTTTGGCTTGGTGAGGCCAGGAGTTTTATACTTTTTAGTCACAAAAAGATAAAATCCTAGTCCTTTTCGTGACCAACTTTTGAACTAATTGTCGTACAATTATAAAAATTATATCTCCAGAAAGCTCGTCTTCTCAACGTCAAATGATCTCATTGCGCATAAGAATCGATCGTGCAATTCGGAGATATTAATTAATTTGTAGTCTTCAGCTGCGTTGGTGTTGCTGTTAATTTTTAATATTCCCCACTCCTCTGGTATCAGTGAATCCCCAATGACGTATTCTGCGTTTGCAGTTTTTTTCTGTGCAATTATTACAAGGTTTTTCTTTACACAAAAATCTCTAATCCAAAATGATTCACAGTCCAGTGATTATTTACTTATTTTCATTCCTGTAAATGGGTTAAATTTAATTATTCTTCTACTGGCACAGCGGCGATGTTGCCGTTTTAATGCAAGCTAAGCTGGATTTCCGAGTCACGCTTCCTTGTCTAACAGCCAAAACTTTCCACTCGTTCTATTAATATCCATGACTGGCTCCTTCTCAATGTCAAGAGGCATGATCTCATCTACTGAACACCTGGTTCCAGCGCTTGCACAATGTTAGGCTAGAATTCTGGCTTGAAATGTCTCTATGTTTCATTAGAAACTGTATGTTTCTTTCATTCCTTCCCCAAATACATGGATTCGACCCCTTTTGAGCCAATGGTACATGGGTTCAAATTAGTGTATCATATTTATGCCAATTGTGGTTCTTATTGACTTGAGCCATTCTAATAACTTTAACTGTTCTTCCAAGGCACATTAAGATTATTGTATCGAGCGTCTTGCTAAGTAACACTTTAAGTGTTGGCTAATCAACTATTAATTGATCATGTTTCAGTCAGTCAGCACGTATTTATGCCCATTCATATTAGGCAGGACATACTTCTATTGTATACCTAAAAACATACGACTAAATTAGGACTAAATTATGCCCTTGTATTCCGTAGATATCAATTGATGACATGTATTTTCTCCGTTAGAGGAAACCTCATATGCCGTGACCATTACATCGCTTTCAGTTACGCATCTAGATAGAGTGTTCATTAGAAAGTATCATATAATACCAGGTCAATTAAAGTACAGGCATAAGACCAATGCAATGCCTAGGTCTATTTATACTGCTTTCTCCTACCGAGAGGATTAGCGACACATGTTGCAGAAGAGTTAAGATATTTGGCGAAACATTACCCCACAAATCCAGCAAGTTGAAAAGATGTTTGCGTGTAACAAACGTGACAAGTCATTCAGCATTCAAACTTTCGTCTCAATGATACATGTCATCACACAAATTAAACACACAGCCAAGTTCACGGGGCTACATGTGCAGAATATCGCAAAGCCCCTAACCTAAACAATAACAAAGCTCTTGTAAACCTAGTTTCGTTCTTTCCTAAAAAGTGGGCAAAAAGATAGAGAGGAAAATGAGAGGGAGGGGAAGATGACCTAGCTGTTCCTCCTCTTAAAATAACAATAACTAACTAGGATGAGAGGGTTAGGAAACAGGCTGGTAGTGAGGGACAATTCAGGTCCAAGCACTGGGATCTCTGTGGACGCTCTTCCAAAGTTAGTGAATTCGAGAGGCCTGCCTTATACCAGTAACAATACTCGCACCAACCTCTTACAATGTGTCGTTGACGACAGTAGATAAATGTAATGCCTCTCCAGCTCGACTATTTGCTGGCCGGCTCGGGGTTGCTAAGCAACGACTGCCTTGCGCTAGATATTTGTATTGATGTAGGGACGTGAAAGAGGCTATCACAGCGCCAGACAACGAATATGGAGTGATCAGATAGTGGCGACAACACATAACCCAACGACTGGCTACGTGGGGCAGCGGTAACGTTCTCGCCTGCTGTGCCCAAGGTTACAGTATTGACAGGTTGGCAGCCCAGCCAGTTAGCACATGAGTGTGCGCAAATGCGATGGATCCATGTGAGTAGATTTACTGGCACGTAAGAGATCCCCTTCAAAGAAGAATGCCAGCGTCCCGACATCTCTAAAAGCCCTAGTATTTAAGCCGGACGTAAAATCGATAACATTATCATCACATAACCGAGCACTGAACTATCACCGAGCACCCTCTACCGATTCGGACGAATTAGCGACATATTATATAGAGCATCCACAAAGTCTCTTCGCAGCGGCGAGCTATGTGGGTCTCGTGTTAGATAGGCAGCACAGTCATGTCGCTGTATACGCCAAGTATCGCCGCAGCGGTTTTCATAAGCATGTACTTGTTTCGTGTTGACATTCAACTGGAGAGATAGGGTGGGGAATACCGTTTCATTATTGCCGACAGTGAGTGCCCGTGCGTGACAGTGTTGACGCTATAATTTGTGTTCATGTCAAGTTATTGTGTAGCTGAGTCTATTGGGAATGCTTACTACCCAAAAGCGTGTGCCTGTAGTGGAATAGGTTTTCCGTGCAGGTGGAACCTTTACGGAGCAATAGTGTGTTAGTGGTGAGTACCGGATATATAATTGCATTACTTAATTTAAAATGCAAACACTTTTGACATTGAAAAACCAAATGTATTAAATATCCGTATTGATAGTAGAATTAAATGTTTAAAATTATACGCCAAATCATATATCTCTTTTAAATATATGACATGTTTCGACCTTCAATGAGGTCCATACTCAGCTAAAAAATGAAAATAAATTAAGAATTAAAGCAAAATAGTATATATGTACTTAAATCCAAATAAGAAATGAAATATTAATGATAAAGTTGTAATAAAAAGAAATAAAATTCTAAAATGGATATCCTTACAATTCAGAATAAAATAAAATAAAATAAAATATAATATAATACTGGTCCTTTTACAATAATTTTCAAAATGTTGTTACAAAGCGAGAAATAGTATTGGTGATTGTAACTGAAGCTATATAATACAAATTTTATCAAAATAATATACATAAAATAATTTAGAAAATTAAGTTCTAAAATCGAAAGCCTCCGTGGCTTAGGCGGCAGCACGCCGGCCTCTCACCGCTGGGTCCGTGGTTCAAATCCCGGTCACTCCATGTGACATCTGTGCTGGACAGAACGGTGGCAGACAGGTTTTTCTCCGGGTACTCCGGTTTTCCCTGGCAAAATTTCATTCCAGCAACACTCTCCACTATCATTTCATTTCATCTGTCATTCATTTAATCATTGCCCCAGAGGAGTGCGTCAGGCCTCGGCAGCCGGCACAGTTCATATCCTCGCCACTATATGGGGGCTTCATTCATTCCATTCCTGACCCGGTCAGAGACTGGAAGCAGGCTGTGGATTTTCATTTCAAGTTCTAAAATCAATAATTAATTCAGTTCAGTGCTTGAATGAATAAGCTAATTCTTTCTTCAATATGTAGTTAATTTGTTTTGAATAGGTGCCAACCAGTTAATATGTCGTCCTGAAAATAACCTTGATGTAAAGGATGGAGATATCGGATTGATTTTTAGAACAAAAATGCCAGATGTGGGATAGGTGACAATTTTTATTTATCCAAACGTTATGAATACAATGAAAGCTAGATTCTTGTAGTTGAATAACGGCATTAATATCTTCTCTTTACTTGACAAATGGTGGTTTTTATATATCTCCATGGATGTAAACGTCATATATATTCTTCCCGTAGTAATGCAAATGCAAATTTATAACCTATAATATGTTTTTTTTTCGTTTAGATCAATGAAATCATAGGTGGCATTTCTCTTTTACAAATCACACCAAATTCTCCATCCTATACTTCAAGGTTATTTTCATGTCAACATGTTAACTGGTTGGCACCTATACAAAAAATTTAAACTCCGTATTGAAGAAAGATTTAGCTTATTCATTCAAGCACTGAACTGAATTAATTATTGATTTTAGAACTTAATTTTCTAAATTATTTTATGCATATTATTTTGATAAAATTTGTATTATATAGCTTAACATTTATTTACAATCACCAATAATATTTCTCACTTTTTCACTACAGTTTGAAAATTATTGCAAAAGGACCAGTAATATATTTTAGTTTATTTAATTCTGAATTGTAAGGATAACCATTTTAGTATTTTATTTCTTTTTATTACAATTTTACCATTTACATTTCATTTCTTATTTAGATTTAAGTACATATATACTATTTTGGTTTAATTCTTAATTGATTTTCATTTTTAACTGAAGATGACCTCTTTGAAGGTCGAAACATGTCCTATATTTTAAAAAATATATGTGTTGAGTATTGGTTTGGCGTATAATTTTAAACATTTAATTTTACTTAATTTAATGTAATTGTTTTCCTGGTAACAACATAACATGAATGTACTGCCAACCCAACACGTCCCGCAAGGTAAAACGCGCACTGCGGAGAGACTTTGCGGACACGCTGTATAAGCAATAGATGCACACATATTTATAAACCTTGTGTGAAGACTCAAACGTCCATTTGAAATTTTTAGCTCTGTCTTGAACACGGAGTGTTAATGAGAACGTTATTATCGGTCACAAATTCACTTGACAGACTCACTCATTATTTAAGTTTGAATTCATAATGAACCAGGAAACGTACTAGACTGCTATTGCTGCTCACTTTGTCCCCCACAGTGAGTATGTATGATTATCAAAATAAAGCACGCGTCTTTCAGTTCGTCACGCTTGCAACAGCTCACATAGAGTAATCCTGTCAAAGGAAGAGCTAGCGAAGTAAATTGATTTACTTGTTTCTCAATTGCTACGGGACCATGAGATTAGACTTGTTTTGCTATTTGAATACGTAACAAGAAACACGAGAGAGAGCTGGAGAGAGAGATAACTGAAGCTTGCTTAGAATCACTTTTAGTGCTGGGGAAAGGATAAAGCCTGGCCACCAAAATATGATGGTTGAGACTCTTCATTAATTATAATTGCCCTTGTGAAAGGAAGAAGCAATTTGCCTTACATATGCATAGGCCACAGGGCCTCAGTAAGCCTGTAAGTCCATGCTTAAAGGGTTGCCGCCGTGCAGGGCGGAAGGCAAGCTCGGATTTGCCCCCCATTAGAAACTGAGCACCTGCACCGGGAGAACTAAGTTTAGCAGGTAGTGAGGAGTGCTCTGTGACCCTCTTCACTCTTCCTGGGCCAGGAACATAGTGTCCAATTATTGCCAAGCCGAATCATTGAGGCAACACACTGCTGTAAAATGAACGTAGGCTATCAAAATAAGCATACGAGTATTTGTAGTGTCACAAATATCGGCAATTTACTTTCCCATGTTCATCTGTTGTACTTTATATCGCATATAACATAAAATATTACCACCAAGTTTGACACTTGCGGCAGGTTGACCAGCTCTTGAAACTAAAAAAAAAGAGATATTCAGGTACAATACTTACAAGATCTCCGATATTGTTTGTATAGCATTGAGTATAACATTCACTGCATAACTTACTCTTAGGGCGTCATGGTGTAGCGGTCAAGCTCCTTGCCTCTCACAATGGTGCAAACCGACAGTAGTGACCACGCTGGCTAAAGCGCAGCGTTGGGCCATGGGGCCAAGCTCTCTGCTGACTCGGTAGACGCGTGGGTTCGAGCCCCACCGTCGGCCGTCCTTTAAATGGTTTTCCGTGGTTTCCCATTTTCAACACCAGGAAAATGCTGGGACGGTACCTTCTGACAGGCCATGGCCGCTTCCTTCCACATCCTTGCCCAGTTTCATACATCTTCATCCATTCCATCTCTCATACCGACGCGCAGGTCGTCCACGGGCGTCGACTAGAAAGACTTGCATTCGGCCTCTCAGGAGGCCACACGACAAAAAAAACATGGTGCACCACGAACAATTCCTGGTTAGTGCATCAGCAATTTTCGAGGTTAAATGTGGCGAACAATCGATCGAATTTTACGTAAAAATGTGTTCCCGTGATTTATAATCGTGAGAATAAGAGTTATGTAAAACTACGAGGCTCCTTACGTTTTGTATTGGAGCCCCAAATTAAAAATAAACACTCTTGAAACCTTTTATTGCAGCATATCCTGTGCTGCAAGTACTACAATGAAGACCATTTTATCGTCAGTTTCTATTTCTCCAAAATACGGAGAATGTGATCAATTACCGACGTATTGCTTAAATCACAATTCATAGTGTGTGACTGTACGTGTCACATTAGGATCGAACCCTTTAAGCCCAGACAAGTGTATACATTTTATTAGGCTCTATTTGGTAACATATTGTCTTATCATTTCATATGAGTTTTATCATTCCTTCATTTAGTATTAAGAATAATTCATTATACAAGGTGAATCAGATGCCCCTAATAATATATTTTGTGCAACCCAACTAGCGTTGTTATCAGGAAAGTCAATATTTCTCTGCTTGCATCCCGTGTGGTACTAATGCACTGCAAGTATATACTGCAAACGATACTGAACACTATTAGTTTTCACTCGATGTGACTACAGACTAATAGGAGGAGAGACTAATAGGGTCCAGTATCGATTGCGGGATATGCTTCTAGTGGATGCAGACAAAGAAATATCAACCTTCCTGACAACATGCGTCAGTTGAGCAGAATAAAAGAATATCATTAAGATCAGCTGATTTACCTTGTATAACAACAAGAAATCGGCGTCAGGGATATCAGTAAATCATTCTTTCATGGCTGTGGTAACTGAATACGAGCTTTGTGGTGTTTGAAGCCATATTTTCAGTGTTGCCTTAGTAAACAAGTGTTTAGTGCTTTTCAGTCGGTCAACACGAATGTACCCAAAAGAGATGGGTTATGCCCTAATCCTGAAATAAATTACATGAGATTAATAATACACTAGGATGACCAGTTTCGATCGTCAAGCGATCATCATCAGATCCATTACACTTAGGCTATAAAATCTAGATTTTATAGCCTAAGTGTAATGGATCTGATGATGATCGCTTGACGATCGAAACTGGTCATCCTAGTGTATTATTAATCTCATGTAATTTATTTCAGGATTAGGGCATAACCCATCTCTTTTGGGTACATTCGTGTTGACCGACTGAAAAGCACTAAACACTTGAATACGAGCTCAAAGATTGTATGTATTGCTAAGAGATGTTGAAATCTACACGAGAATAGCAAGCAGGGAAATACGTCGCTATTTCTGTTGGATGAATTTGGTGACGGTCGGTGTCATCGCCTTGGCTTGGGTGGTTTGAACTAGAAATCTATAAACTATGGATCTGATTGGGTCCATCTGTTGGAGTGGTGAGTGACCACGTGTTACAGATTCATATTTAAGACCTTGTGTGGATAGCTCTCTACCTTATTTTTTTGGAACATTTGCAGCCAGGGGCTAGGTCAGAGTGATGTCTGGCTTCGTAGTAAGACAATTTGTCGTAATGTTAGTAAAATCTTCGAGTCCATTATTTAATCTTGCGGTTAAACTTGTTTGCATGAATGAGATTTAATATAACAAAAGTAGATCACTGTGTAAGGACAGTAGTAAGTCAGTGCGGAGTCACAGGCTAATGTAAAATCCCAGTCGTCATTGTATACAGTACTTTCCACATTAATGATACCGTTTCATTACTATAAAACTGAAGTAATTTATTTTCGTAGAAACGAGAATAGAACCAGGGCCTCCAGTGTGGGAACCAACAATGCTAACCACTACAACGCGAAACATTTTATGCAAAGTTGAAGGCCGTCTAGAGAGAATTATGTATGTAGAGGTGCAGTAAGATGACGATGAAAGAAGGCTGTGCGACAGGATGGAGCGAAAATAAGTTTATGTGCATGGAGTTTGTCGTTACCACAGACCTTAACTTAACACATGACCTTGCTTTGATGTTCCTATGTCCATTCCGATCCTCTTTGTCTCCAGGTTATGAATTATTGATCATATTGTTAGCGATACTGTTGATCTCACTGCGTTAAGTATTGTGAAGTCTTTCACCCTCTCATCCTCATCCTGGTACCCCAAGGCTTTCAATTGGTACAAAGAAGTGCATAAATAAATCATGACTGCGTGTCTCAGCTCTCATTGCGAAGTTCAGGTCCTGTATTCTCTTTCTGAAAGAGAAAGTACGTAAAGGACAGGGTTAACTACGTGTATTCACAAAACAGGTAACAAGGATGGAATGTATTCTGACTCGGAAGATGAGTGGGTACAAATCTGTCCAACAATCATCCCTGGCTGGATTTCTGTGGGTACCCGATTTCAACTCCAAACACATATCAAGACGGTACCTTCTAATGAGCTATAACCACATCCTTATAACATCTTGCCCACTTGTCAATAACTCCTCTTAACTTGCTGTTAATAGTGGCATCCAACCGTAAAAATCACTCGGCTCATATGAGCTCATCTTACTCCATACCCGACCATGGAGAAACAATGAAAATGAGTGAAGGCCGGCTAAGCTAGCGTGGATATACCTAAGGGATGGCACCTTCCATCATTGCTAGAACTGTTAAGTAACTAGAAATCGATGTCAGACTGCTGACCTAAGCAGATGTGTTAAGGCACCACCAAGAAATATTTGGAAATTGGTGTCGCAAGTTACAAAAAGTGGATCCTGAACTTGCGAAAATACGCCACAGTGAAAAAGAATTAGATGTATTAATACGTGTTTATAATATATTAATATTGACAACTCTAATAACTGGCTTCATTTAACGTGTTAGCCTGCAAAGAGGGAGTTTAAAGACAGAACAGAAATGAATGTATTTTGAAAGTCTACATCGCAAAGTTCGAGTAGGATTTGAGATGGGCATGGCAATGCAGAGTAGGGAGTTGAGAGCCACCCTGTGAGACGAACGGGGCGAAGTAGAGGTAGAGCGAGAGGAAATGATACGGTTAATCGTAAATAACGTTGCTTGGTAGGTAAGTAACATTTGGTAGGGAGAGGAAAAAGAATAAAACACAAAGACTTGGCTCCAGGTTTCGTGTACTTCACGAAAACGAGCTCCTGAGGGAGCAGTTTGTATCCCCGACCTCGGGATGGAGAGGGGAGCAGCCTATGGACATTAAGGCGGAGAACGATGGCCCACACTGTGCCGCCATGTATTTCATTAGCAGCCCTCCGGGAAATACTACTAGCCTCATATTTATTTGTTTTACTACATTGGATAACTAATAACTCAGACAAACGGATGAGAATTTACTTTTTACTGCACTCTGATTAGGCTACGAAATCAGGAGATAGGCCTATAGGAAGTATCCTTGATGTTAGACAAATAATCTTAATTAAAGAAACGCAATGCAACCCATGATGCTCTGAATAAAATCCCTAGGTAATAATAATTATAAAATTATTAGTAATAATAATTACTATAATAGCAAAAAGACTCTTGTAATCCACTGCCTTGGTGGTCCAAACCTTGGAAATCGAGACCATTTGGATGGCTGGCATATCAACGATGCCGCACCAGTACCTCAAATAAATATTTCTTTTGAGCTAGAAACTGAACCCGGGAAAATGGCGTGGAAGCCTGCAATGCAAGTCAATACACCAAGAAACGTACAATAATAATAATAATTATAATGATAATAATAATTATAATACATTTTGGCCCAAATTTTACTGAGGGATTTACGATGGAAAAGAAATCCCAGGAACTTTATCAGTATTCGGAGAAAATCTTGAACACATTCAGAAAAAGTCTTTTGAATTCTTCCGGGCATATTCTCAGAATGAGTGATCACAGGCTGACTAATAGAATTCTAAATCTTACTCTCTCAATGAAAGAACAACTGGCTGCTTGAAGTTTAAGAAGACCAGCAGAAAATTGACATCTCAAGTGATATGAATATCGAATTTTCAGATAACCCAAACATTATATCCAACAGAACATGGAAGGAGGGGCACATACAGTAAATGGCCATAGCGATAAGATGAAGGGATTTGGGGAGGAAAGGAAGGAATTAGCTAGATAGATGGAATCACGCTCCTTCGGCAAGCATAACGACTTAATAATAATAATAATAATAATAATAATAATAATAATAATAATAATAATAACAACAATACTCTCTCACTCAGAAGGCTTCTATGAGGTACGAAGATCCCGCACTGATCAAATCACTCATCCTCATAGGAGGTAGGATTGGCTGGTTGCGTAAGTAGGCAAGTCTACCAACTCAAGCATTTCCCAGTTTTTACCAGATATCTATTTGGCATTAGTGCCTCCACTGAGACTCATTACCAGCCATTCACCCTCAACATTTTTCCGGTCTTGGTACCAGCACAGATGGAGCTGGTTTTCTGCTTTACAATTGCTTACTTTTTACAATAATAATTGTGAGCATGTAACGAATCGATGAACGAATTTATATTTTTAAAGTCAGTGACCATAAAAATAGCTGCATTTAGTTTGATGTGGATGATAACGGATCAACACCGAAATAAAATTAAGATGTTTGGGAAGTTCGATTTTCTAAAGCCTGTTTAGCGTTTGAACTGAACATCACAAATTGCATAACGTACCCACTGAGGTTTGAGCACTGAATGCAGTGGTGACAGCCAGCGTGTAGTCGTTTGATCCACGGAGTAACAGAATTAGCAGATACGCTATCAATAGGGAATTTAACTCGATAACTTGATACAGGGGATTGGCATACAAATTGATCAACAGTAAAGCAAATACGCCTAACTAAGGAAAATCTAATGAATTGATATCACGCCAGTAGGGACCACGTAAAATCATTGAGATCATTCATACATACATACATACCGTAGATATTATTACGCCCTGAGCCATGTAGGGCGTAATCAACTCTTTCAACCCCTCTTCAGGCTACAGTCCCCAAATCAAAGCAACAACAACTACACAAGCCTAGCCAGCTAACTCCTACACATGAGGTAATCATTGCCTCACCTACCACAAACACCTAAGTGGAGTACAACAAACAACGCATACAGTCGAGTCAGGTGACGTAATACGGGCAATTGCAATAAATAAGACTCCCCGAGAAGACCTATTGCCCGAGAGATCGCTGTCCGGCTGCTTCACGACGTCTACGGCAGGTGAGTGTGTCTCAGAATTATGATCCTAAGTGCTTCCTTCCCATTTTCACACCTAATTACTTGCATCACTCGACATCACATTTTTAACACTAATTAGTTGCATTTCCAGCAACTTACATCAGTTACCCTTCTGGAAATAAATCTTCCATTCAATTTTACGTTGTTCTTTTGTACTTCCATTCCCTTAATCAAACTCCAGACTTTCAATCCAAGTCCCGCTTACTCCGTCGGATACCTGGCTGTCTGACGTTTTTATGTCAAGCCTTCTAGCCCCGCGCAAGGTCGCTGCAAGCATCCATAACGCATCACTACACTTCCTCTTTTCACAAACAAGCAAACTCACGTTAGTCCTCCGAAGAATCATTCAACTCCACTTCAAGACCCCCAATTTCTTAGTTACGCCCTTGAGGACATAACAATATGTAGAGGGTGAAAACAGATGCTGAGATATCACCGCGAAGACTAATTACAGGAGGTGTAGAATTGAAATGCGCAACGCAAGCCAGACTCGAAACCACAACCACCAGCTTTATACGCCGTTGATCTATCACTAACCCCATGCACATACAGTTCAATGTTTATGGGAAGGGTTCATGTATGTACGCTATCCTGTGCTCGGCTGTCATACTGTCATACCATCTACATACCCATGTGGGCGAGATTTCTAAAATAGTGTTTTCACGACAGAAATAATAATGCAATAGAAGGAAGTGTATTGTGTAAATAGTACATGGTGTTTAGATATAATGTACTGTAGATGGAAGGATTTCACTGCTGTATTCGAATCTTGGTAGGAAATATGCAATTTGTTACGATAAAGGCAGAATATCTACTCAGGTTTTCTACAGAATCACCCTGTTTCCTCTTCGGCTTCTTATTCATTCCAGAGATGATCAATAGCCCTTCCCATTAGAATTGAATATCTCTGTGTTAGCTCAGTGCCTCGTTAGGCAAAACTGACAAGAGGAGAAGTGGAGAAACCACGGAAAATCCCTTCCATGATGGCTGAGATAGGAATTGAATCCGTTTCGTCTCAGTTTTGCGTCATGAGGTTGAGCGTACCCCGTTACAGCCCTCAGAGCAGAATTAAATTTCTTGGCAGAGCCGGGAATCGAATCTGGGCCTCCACAGTAACAGCCAACAGTGCTAGCCACTACTTTTGAAATTCAAGTTATATTACTGTAAGCGGGAATTATAAGACTCTACCTGGTCACAAAGGGTGAAAAAAAAGAAAAAGATTAAGCCATAGAAGTTGACCAGTAGAAAAATATAGCTGTGAAGAATGCATTCCTTAAGCTAGGTAGAAAGTGCCATGCCCGATACACGAATCGCATCTTTAATAACATACGACGTCTCTTATTTGGTGGCAGGGGCACTATCTCTTGAGAAGTTGCTGGACACTCTCAGAAGCTCAGCTTAGGAAAGAATCTCCTGATCACTCTTGGTGAATACATCATCATGTGTTTTTAACCCAAGACCCCTACCAGAAAGACGATAGAGCGAGATTTTACCGATCTGATGTACAAGTAGGTTTCAAGCTCAGTGTTATGCATATGTAACGTGAATTATCTTCATAGAAAAACTTCTAGTTCATTTAGTGGTTTAATATTTACTAAGACTTGTACAGAATTATGCACTTGTCTTTCTGTGTTAAAGTAACTTCTTTCATTTCTTCACAATGGCATAAACAGTTTGTTAGTGGCTTCCGTAAGCGTAGTTGGTAGCATGCAGATTTTCTGTGCCCATGGTCGCAGGTTCAAACCCGGCCGAAGTCGTTGGATTTTTTAAGAGCGTTAAAAATCCCTGAATATGCCTTCCTTCTGGGGGCGGAGTACAGCCGGCAGTCCCATGTAATTTATATGGCATGTAAAAGAACCTTCCACTAATTATACTTGTGTGAAGCTAAATTATAGGTTATATTTGACTAAAGCTCTTAAGTTCGAAATTTGGTCGTCGGAAGCTGACTGCGGCGGCATCTAGAAACCAAGTTCACAACTAGTTGTTCTTGACGGTAGCATTTGGTAGGAAAAATAGGAACTACTTATAAATTGATTGTCTGCAGTCCTTACCTGAATTACAGATAACACACACTAATACAGCCATCACAATTAACACCAGTTATCAGACAGATTCTACACACACCCAAAGTATACGGGGCTACATGACCACGTAGTCGCAGCCCCTAAACTGAGGAACCAACCACCAACCAACCGAACAGTTTGTTTCTAAAAAGAAAAAGAAAATTGCTGACTGCGGCTATATTGTAAGCAGCACCACAACTACAATAATGCCAACACCTAACATTTCAGATTAACAACCTCTATTGTTCCTGATGTATCACATGAATTGCATCTTCTCTTGTTATAGGTCCCAACAAGTGCTGAGGGGCATGCTGTGTCTTGAGGCATCATGGTTAAATCCAAGCAGCTCCAGTTGGTTGTTTACTCTTTCCCATCTAAAATAATTGGGCATAAATACATGTCGATCAATTAATTGTTAACAGGCTAGGCAACACTGAAAAGTAACTTCACATTTTCCATTAATCCCATATTGAAGTTAGAAATGAACACGCTAGATGAAGCTCCTCGTATAAGCCGATTCGGATGGTGGGGTTATGTGAAAAGAATGGGGGAAGAGAGATTACCTAAGAGGTTAATGAGCTCAGCTGCAGAGGGTGAGAGAAACAGAGGTAGACCTAGGAGGTGATAGTTAGGGTCAGTGTTGAAGGATTTCAAAGAAAGAGATGGAGAAGTAGGGGAGGCCGCCGTTCTATCTACAAATAGGGGATCGTGGAGGCAACTTGCTCGCAAACAGAAGTTTGCAGACTAGATTGAACGCTGAAAGGCAAAACATTTAGGATACGATTGTATTGTATGTCTTCACACCTGCTTTGAATGGAGAAATAACAAATTACTGCAGTGCACCTACTATCGATGCACTGTATGTGAGGCAGCAATAGGAACTAGAGGCTACTGGTTAATGGTGGAGAGCGTGTCTGGTGCACATTGCACTCAAGTGCTGTATAATACAATTCTAAACTTAGGTGCGCTGGAAACTTAATTTCACCTGCAGGGAAATGATTTTCACCTTGACCCTTCCCCAGTAAAGCTCTGTTTCATCATTGAAGATATATTAGCTTTCTTGTGTAACGGATAGAATGGTAATGAAGGCAATGCACATGTCAGCACTGATGTAACTTGCTAAATACTTCACAAGCCACGAGTTGGATGCAACATTCAACTAAGTCAACAAGTAGTAGATCATGACGGGTGAACATTATAAATTAACGCGTTATCATACTACAGTGATCGCCTATTGTACTTCATAATACTTTATTGTAATTTGTTGGTACCTTTGATGAAGGTAATTCATAGATGTAATTTAATGTATCTTCAAGGAGTGGAACATTTTCGATAATTTAAAAAAGTAACTTAAAATAACATTTCTGTGCCCATGGAGACGTTCGGTTATTAGGTCTTGTATCGTACAAAGTGTACAGACCAAATAGTTGTAAAACAGAGATTTTAAATGTCTGATGAATGCGGGATTCAAACCTATAACCTTTGATTTTCTTCACCGCTGCTCTGCTAAGTGAGCTTATCCGGCACCTACCTTAAATATAATAGTAATGGTGCATCTGTGAAGCTTCTACCTTGAAGTTATTTGGCTCAAACTATTTACACAATTACACGATCTAACAACAAAATTAATCATTGGTCATCAAATTATCAAGTGATTGAGTCATGCATATTGTTACGTGCCACCCCCTTGTGGCACTTTTGTTAACTGGATTACGGTGGGTAGGAAGCACAACACCAATTACTGCTTAATGAAATAATTAACTTTATTGCGGCCAGAAGGATACAGCACTCTTCAGTAAATACAAGCAATTATTACCTTACTCCAGTTTCCTTACGGCGAGAACATTTCCCCTTTCACTTGTCAACAGACCACAGAAGTTGATCCGTCCTAATGAGTACGGTGGCCTTGACAGAAACTACCTGCTCCTCTCAAGCATGTACACCGACTACACACTGTTTCACAATGTAGCACAATCACTTTTGTCGCACTGGAAATAAACACACTCGCTCAAGACACAGTTCCTCTGTAGGAGTCTCACTTCCCCGCTCCACTAGGGGTTTCGTAAGTCACCACACATCTGTCGCTCAGGATAATCGCTCACACTAGCTCGTAAAACACAACAACCACTGCTTGACAGGTCACACTTATATAGCAGGCCGGTGACTCAATAAATGCTTCTAGATCCATCCAGGGTTCACGGCTTCTCGAGGTTTCCATCGCTGGTCCAGTCACGAATATTCTGGACTATCCCTTTGACCTAGTAGCCCTGTTGCATAAGGCGCACGCAATACAGGAGGCAGGCCACAGCCCAACCCTGTGGCAGTTGTGACTCATGCGGCGAGCGATGACACAGACTCACAGCCGTAACAATATGATGGCCTTAGATAACGTGTATTTTGTAGAGGGAATTAAGATGTCTTCTCCTTTAGCTCAATGGGCAGAGCAACAGCGTAAAATGCCAGGGGTTCCGTGTTCGAGTCCAACACATGTCGGATGTATTAATTATCTAACTTCTATTTCTATTTCTGTAGATGTATTCTATAAAACACACCATAAGCCACTAAGAATTACTACCACCGTAGACTTTAAAGGAAGAAAATCTGCGAAACAAACGACAGCAAACCGAAATGTCTGAACGCTGTATGAGTGAAGTACACTCTAGTGCATTTTCGAGTGCACTTATGCCATAACAATCTTTGATTTCGCAACCTGGCAGTCTCAGAGGGTGAGCAATAGAAAGATAAGTTCACTCAGATGCCTATTCTTAAGCATTATGATTAAACTTAATGTTGTTGATAACTAATTTTAAGAGCTTGGGGCATATTGGTTTTCAGCCCCTTGCAGTTGGGTGTGATTTGAACTTGTCTCATAAACTGTATTCATGTGATGACTCGTGTAGTGTGTGTAGCTGTATTTGAACCAGGGATGAGGTAGGAGCCGAGGAACTTGAAGTAAAGTACTATCCCAGTATTTGCCTGGAAGGAGTGTGGAAAATACCAGAGTAAAACCACACTAAAAGTAGCCACTGTCAACCCAAGGATTCGAATCAGCAATCTTCGGACTTACTGCAACTGCCCTCGCGGCCATAGTGCACCATTTTACGCCAAGGGACACTAAATATTAAAATGTATTGCCAAGATTTATTTTTAAACCCAACTGTCATACAGTCTCTGTGTATAATAACTCATCTATGTAATGATTACGCTCCCTTCATTTCATTTCTCTAAGAAAAAATGAAAATACACAGCCTGCTTCCAGTCTCCGACCGGGTCACAAATGGAATGAATGAAGCCCCCATCTAGCGGCGAGGATATGGACTGTGCCGGCTGCCGAGGTCTGACGCACTCGTCTAGGGCAATGATTAAATGAATGACAGATGAAATGAAATGATAGGGGAGAGTGTTGCTGGAATGAAATTTTGACAGGGAAAACCGGAGTACCCGGAGAAAAACCTGTCTGCCTCCGTTTTGTCCAGCACAGATCTCACATGGAGTGACCGGGATTTGAACCAGGGACCCAGCGGTGAGAGGCCGGCGTGCTGCCGCCTAAGCCACGGAGGCTTAATTTCTCTAAGATTGTTGTATAATAATATTTGTTCAACACCCCTTTCAATTACTGCAATTTTTGGAGACGTCGGAGGGTCTAAAGTATGCTTCGAATGGTATCTCTAACGTAAATCTACGGTGACACTCACTTGTTTCCAAATTGGCTACCATCAAATGCGCCAGGATTGATCCCGCAACCTTCAGCGAAACAAACGAGACAGTTACCCTGTGCCATGCAGCCAGTCCCTCTAAAATGGATCAGACTGTGCCGTTATACGCGGACATCAACAGAGCAACAGAGCAAATCCCTTAGGGTTATTCTCCTCTGCAGTAGCACATAGCAAAATGATCTTTCAAAAATAATAATTATATTAATAATGTGGGAGCCGGATGAGCATCAGTACGGCCGAGTGTGGGATCTAGGGGGCGTAGGAGTAAACTCAGAGCCATTGTCTGAGAATAAAAAGAAGAGAAGCAATATTCCGAGTTCCGACGATCCGCGAAACACATCCCCTTAATTCAATATATTGAATTTTAATCAGTTTCTTTGTCTAAATAAATAATTCAGTCTTATATTCAATGCTCGTGAGTGTCATGATCTGGAAACCGTTTACCACAATAATAAAAATAATAATAATAATAATAATAATAATATATGTGAGACAGACCCACCACATATTTACTTACTTTCGGGGGAGGAAACCAAAATGGGCCTGGTTCATTGAAGAGGATTGAGATTTAAAAGAAGAGGGGATTACAACGAGTTACTTTCAGGAGTGCATCCCACTGAAGATAAAACTTCCAGCATGCAAGGTTTCCAAGAAAACCCGAGACCGAAAACGGGGAAGGTTTGGGCCTAGTAAACGAAGGAAATTCACCGAGAATGAATGTGGGTGTACCAAAGAATGAGACAGTTGGAATTACGTGGTACATACATGGCCGATACGAAATGAATGAATGAATGAATAATAAGGTTATTTATAATTAAGTACAAGTTTTTCTGGCTTGTAGGCCGTGGTCCAGACAGGATATCTCCCGACGTTTCACCGGAAACTGCGTCCGGCATTTTCAAGGGTTCCGCTCGGAAATGCCGGACGCAGTTTCCGGTGAAACGTCGGGAGATATCCTGTCTGGACCACGGCCTACAAGCCAGAAAAACTTGTACTTAATTATGAACGCCGGCCGTGAAAGCCTAAGCTTTTATAATAAGGTTAATTGTTTAAAGCCTTTGTAAACTAAGGAAAGGAAGCACGTATTTTAAGGTGACCGTTAATCTTGCGATCATGAGCCACAGGACCTCCTTTTTACGTGGAATTTGGACCACAGGATATGGCATTTCACTTCGAAAATCTCACATGCATTTACTGGAAATCGAACCCAGTCCATACAGCTTGACCGCTGCGCCACCATGCCCCCTTCCGCCCCCTCTAAACTAACGAGGCTTCTAGAGACGTCGGGGTGCCGGAATATCTCCCCATGGAGGATCTTAACTGGCACAGCTCCCTAACATTTGCGCATCCTCAAATGCCCATTGACTGCATCAGGATTCGAACCTGCAAACTTCGGTAAAGCAGGCAAGAACGTTACCACTGTGCCACGTAGTCAGTTTCAGAAATTATTATCTTAATTAATACGTAGTTTGATCATGATTAGTCCACCTGGTGACATAGTGACTAGCATTTATGGCAGTATCCGTGGAGGTCAAGGTTCGATCCTAATTTCTGCCAAGAAATGCAATTCCGGTTTGAGGGCAAGAACGGGATACTCGGTAGGTAGAACTGAGACGAAGCACAGTGTGTCGAATCCCGATATTCTAGGTGAAAAAAAAATTAATTACTTCGTTAAGAGTGCTGGGATTCTATTAAAAGTTGGCAATAGACCGTTTTCGAGGTCGCTGAATTCATTTCTGGCATCGTCTAAAGTGTACGATCTTCGGGGGGTAAATATAAAGGGGTGAGGGGTAAGGGGAGATGTAAAGAAAGAATGACCGAAAGCAGTAAAAGAATCATCCAGTTTCGTTATTAAAAATCACGATTTGGATGTGTATATTGTAGTTTATGACAGTGGTAATTCTACTATTTAAAACTGGATAAAGTAAGAATAACAATGAGACTTTCAGTCAAGTATTATTGTTACACCTTATTTGAGGGAATAGACAAAGTCACTGTATGTAAAATCATCCAGATTAAAAACGTATATTAAATTGTTATTAAACATAGAACAACGAAATAGTACAAAAATAACATTTATTTTCTAAAAATAAAAATAAAAAAATCGTCAAAATCATACAAACAATATCTTTATAACAAAATGTAATTTTACAGTCCTGTTAATGACGTAGTTTTAGTAATCATATTTCACACACGAAAACAATATTATTTCTCTAGAAAAGCATGAAAATAAAGACAAAATATATTGAATATTAGGCCTATGTCTCCCATTGCAAATAAAAAGAAAACGTTCATTCGTCAAGTAATGTTCTCATTAATCACATTCCCGATAATAATAACAAAATGTCTAATGTTCATTCGTCACCTGATTCTTCTGTAGAGTCCAGAGCATCGTAGTCATTGCTATACAGGTCTTCATCATTTGATGTCAAAGTTCCTTGGGAGTCATTAAGTAACTCAATAGCTTCCGGGAGTTTTACGTGGCATTGTTCTTCCTGCACTCTCCCATTTAGATTAATATTATGAGATATCAACTTAATTATGTTTCTTAGCTCCTGAACCTGAGTGTCAGTAAGAGTTGTAGGATCACATTTATTCATAACATATTGAAATATGACGTATGTATGCCCCTCTATACGACACGACCGTCACGCGTTGAAAAATTCTTCTCGCGGTAATGCCCGCATAGTCACTGAAAATAAGAAAATAAACCATTATGCACATTCGTGCGCAACCAAACCACTACAGATCCTGAATCTACATTAAATTTCCTATCGAATGACGTTTAAAGTAAAGTGGCACTATGAGGCACTCATAGAGTAAATAATTTATTTAATGCAGAAAGCTTGTATTACGCATAAAAGTGAAAACACATACCTCTTTTCACTATTCCATGAGACGCAGAAGACAACACCTCGTTGAACTCACTAGAATCACAACGTTCGGTTCACTACGACACATCCTATCAAATGACCTGATAACTGCCAGGAAGACGTTTCACCACCTATACCCTCCCTCCTACGCACCAGACAGCGGAAAGGAAGACCGAAGGTCACCATCTGGTTTGTTCACTGTCGAATGAGCCAGTTTTTGCTTTCATTTGCGGCAGTGAATTTCTTCCACCTAGATACGGGATTCGACACACTGTGCGACGTGGGCTCGATTCCCACTTCTGCCGTCCCAGAAGTGATTTTCCATGGTTTCCCAGTTTTTCTCGAGACAAATGCGGAAATAGTACCTAAATTAATAGGCCACGGCTGCTTCCTACCTGGCCCCAATTACTAATACACACATTACCACAGGTACTCCACGCGATCAATCACTCACCGCGAACGTGCCGGTAGACTGCAGCAAGTCTGGGGATCGGAGTTTCAAATCCCGACGGTGACAATAGCTATCTTGAGTGTTGTTCTTCCACAATTCCTCCAGGTAAATGCCTGTACAGCACCATATTTGAAGTCCCTAGGAACTTCCCCCATATTCGACCCGAATGATTAGAACATTAGAACATTACTACAGTCACCAGAAAAACATAGGTTAACAGAAAAATTGAACACACACATACCGTAGTACACGTGGTGGCTGACCAAATATATCACAGGACTATAATATGAAATAAAAACAACAACAATAACACATATTGCAACAATCACAATGTCACAGGTTATCAGGCATATTCCACACACATATACACGGGGCTACATGGTCAAGACGTGGCAAACGCTCCTAAATAAATCAACAACAACTTTAAGGAAAGGAATATAAAGGAACAAAATTATCACATAGTGAATTTTTCAGGCACAGCAACGATCTATTGTCTGTGAAAGGGTGTATCACTTTAACTCCTCCAGCCGCTGGGATTCTATCTCTGTCACAGGCAGTAACTCTTTAACTTGTCTATCCTGGCCAAGACGAGTAAGTCGTTTGAAGTGCACCCGTTAAGATGGGAAAAGTTTGTCAAAGGCTCGAGGCCTATCATCGCTGTTCACGAGTTCCACCCGCGCAACTCCGTAAAATGATTATGTTCTCCCCGCCCAAGATATTGGGCCCACAGTTCGCAGCGCTTCTTCAGGGATAGCAGGATACAGCTGTTACACTAGTCCAGTGATTATCGTATCCCCACCCAGGACTGCAATCTTCACCGAGGACTGAACAAGGAAAATGTGCCAAAATGACAAAGTTTTGGAAAACACAATATACTATATTATCTACCTTCTGTTTAATTTAGCACAAATTATACCTAACATACTCAGCTATGGAAGAAAAAAAAACAGTTCCTGACAATGGTATTTATTATAACTGGCCCCTAACTATTCAAACTCTCCATGCAAACTTCATCAGAATAAACTACAGTATATTTTACTGAAGTAATTATCAAGAAAATCAAGTTAACAGAACATTGTACGTATCTATAATACGTCTATACTGTTTACAATTTACGTCTTTGCCAACCAGAGAAGTCTGTTGTGGCTGAACATGCCATACAGAATGACCATCGTATTCTTTTTGTTCAAACTTTTGTCATCTGTATGGAGGAACATTTCAAAATTTGAATCATTCTGGAGGTGATAGAAATAGGTAAACAACCGAAGAACTTTAATATAAGTGATGATTATCCATTAATTAGATAGTATTGTTTCATAACCAACCTCCTCTTGGTATCTAGAATTCATGGAGTAACTACTTGATTCGACATGGCTTCCTATCTGATACATTTTATCTATGGAGTCTATATGTCATTGTTTTCTCATTCCTTCTTTCTTGACAAACCTTGACAAAGGAACAAGCAGTTGCTCGAAACTTCGGTACTTAAAAATTCCACTCGACCTAATAGCTCCAAAGCTATATAACGGATATACGGTAACACTTCTATTTTACAACCTACTGTACATGACCTATAGAAAGATATGAGGATCTCCTTACAAAATCAAATGGAATATCACTGGAATATTAAATATAAAGAAAGGTGTTTTTGGTACCATTAAGTGTCAAGATGCAAGAAATACGTTTATAAAAGGTGAATAAAGTGTATCAAGAAATATTCAAGGATTATGTTAACTCAATAGTAAAGGATTTGCCAATATGGTAAAGTTCTCCATCAGAAAACAATCCATTAATTCTAACTTGCTTCATCGAAAGTTGAAACATGTTCATTCTCTAAGTGGATTATGTTGCAACGAACTAAGTATTAATTGGTGGTTGTGTCAAAGGATTCATATTAACATGTAGAATACTAGTAATAAGAAATGGTTTATATTTTATGTTATGTTATTGCTCGACACAGGTCCTTACAGTCATCATATTTAGTGTCCATGAAACCGTGCATTGTCACAAGGACATTCTTCTTCTCTGCCTTTAGATAGTTCTTAGCAAACTTCTCCAGATTGGTAATAGACTGCAGTGTTCGTACTCTTCTTAGAATATGGCATATCTTCCACTCCTTATAATCACTCAAAGTATTCCTATTAAGGACCAATCTTGGGTGATCACCAGCAACTCAAATAATCCATGATCCTAGAGTAATGCACAATTCTAACATATTTAGAGCCCTGTCGGCTTCTGAAGCCATATCTAGGAAGTCATCAAATTGCAATGCAATCACTTTGAATGGTTTTCTCACTCTTGCCAAACATACAATGTCCTGCATCTCATCAGGAAATATGGATTTTAAAACCCACCTTCAGTAATCTGAAATCCCTGCCACATGCCATGCATCTGTGGCAACAGACAATGAATTTCGTATTTATTTGATTGTACTATATTTTGCAACCAGGGATATGTGGACCATCAACATTATTCTACTATTGTTCTGCCCGCTGCAGTTGTCACATCATATTTTTATAGATTACTTTGTTGTGAAATCTGACATCAGTACATTCAAAAGGCATGACGGTATGTTGTTTTTCCATGGCCTGCTAGACCGTTGTGCCACATACACGTGTATGATTCATCTTAATGATCATCATTAACACATACGCTTTAGCGGTTCTTTAGCTGCCGTAGGTAGCTATTTTACTCGCACTTCTTTGCCTTAGATTGACTACTTTTACATTTAATCACCTGTTATTTTCCTTTAGAAACGCTTAATCTACAGCAGTCACGTTAAACATCGTAGTGACATTAAGGATGAAGATCAAACAGTTAAACTGTTCATTATGAGGATGATTGACTAATCTAGAACATGGGTATTGAAGTAAGTCAAGAGACTCTACTCCGTTCACCTTCTCGCCGTCTTCATTTAACAATAAGCAGATTTTTAAAGCAGCAATGTACTGTACATAATGATAGTAAATTTAGAGCAATAGCCTGCAATGTTTCCTGTACTTCATGAGGGCCCTTGTGATTTTTCTTAGCTAGATGGTTGGAGTGTTAGAAACTAAATCATTGACTGCATCTTACTCATCCTTTTGAGGGAAATAAATAATTAGACTTTCTTCATAATAATTTTAAAGAGTTATAAACTCTAATTATAAGCCAATAGAGTCCAGATTACTGTTCCACAGACGAATAAACTAACAGTTTTCCCTAAGGATGTCATAACATTTATCAGCCCTAAAATCTTTAATAAGTTCTTTTGCAGAAGGTTAAATTCTTTGGGGTCAGGTTGAGTTTATATTGCAGCTTGTGTTTATAAGAATGTCCGTAATGAGAGGCGGCTCTAGCGCCACGCACATTTCACACTCGGACGCATATCTCTTGTGGCCCTGGTCTGTTTTGTTGTATGTGGCTAAAGAGCTTGCTTGGCTTTTTATATATTATACATATTCTCCTCACCCACATTTTGTCCAAATCTCTCTCTTCTCATCTACCATTCGTTTTTATATCCTCATTTTCTCTTAGCCCAAAACGTCCACACACGCTCCGGCAACTAACTCTTTACCTCTTCTATCTTTTCACTCCTACTATTT
The DNA here is from genome assembly GCA_946902985.2 of Meconema thalassinum. Taxonomy (NCBI): domain Eukaryota; kingdom Metazoa; phylum Arthropoda; class Insecta; order Orthoptera; family Tettigoniidae; genus Meconema; species Meconema thalassinum. The sequence continues at coordinate 1,734,812,862 of OX336388.2, read as the reverse complement.
CTCTCCATCATTCTTGAATTACTCTCTACTCCCATCCTACCCCAGCCCAACTTTTTACACCTCACTTTATTTATCCAGTACCTTCTCCTCTTTCCCCTTCTTCCACTCTCATACCACCATCGCCATCTCACATCTTTATCTACTGCCTCGTCTTCTCGTCTCATTTTTCGCTCCATCATATACTGTATCTGAAGCCAAACTCTTTCTCAGGCATCACCCATTCTATCTCCCTCATATCTCCTCCTCTCTTTCTCTGTAACACACATACACACTTGTGCTTTTCGCTTTCGAAGCCAATGTAGAGACGAGCATCTTATACTTGATTGCATCGCCTCCATGAAGTATGTTTAGCAAAACTTGGATGTGGAAGCATCGCAGCACCAAACTTCTGGGGTTTGCTTTGGCCGTCGTGTTTTGTTATGTCGTGTTGTACTCAACGCTAATTACGGAGTGCTAACTTTAAATGTAGGTCGCTTCTGGAAAGGCAATTAATGAAAAAAACTCTAATAGTGAAAAAAAATACAAAAAAACGAGAAGGGTAGAAGAAGAAATTGTGCAGTAAGTTTTATCGTGCTCACTCTGTCTCTCTTCTAATAGATATGAATTAGACTGTCAAGAGCTTACTTCCATCTCCTAGGCGCCCACTGTAAGTGCTCTCCACAAAATTACCATAAAGTAAATCATTAAGTGTACAGCGTTTTAGCGTATCGCAACACACACACACACACACAGAACAAGAGTACAAAAGCTGCTTGTTAACTGTTTATTTCTCTGCAAAGACTACGCGCGCTTATGTAAATTACTGGCCCTCTGTACTGTATGTGTTCCCTACAATATGGTTTTACCTCTTGTAATATTAAGGCTCTGAGCGGAGAAATACTGTGTCTTGGGCATTAAGGCGGAGTGTTTTTCAAGTAGACCATATCGTGATGGGAATCATACACTGTGCTAGGCGTTACTTTGAGTCATGCGGAGCTGAGCTGAGAATTTATAGTGCAATTACCATTAAGGTAGAACACCAGAGGGGAATTCCAAGGGAAAGTGGGGTATTTCGTGCTCGCTACGTGGTCTAAATAGAGCAGCATACAAACCTCTTGCTTTTCCTGGCCCAGTTTCAACATTTACCAGAGGATCTGTATTCCAATAACACCGTGATACTTAAGTACGATATTCCGAGTTAAATCACTGGCCGGGTAGCGCTCTATACCGGCCAGTTAGTGAACCCATGCCAGGGATGTTATTGAAAATGGCCTCATTTGGCCGATAGAGCGAACTGCCAAGTATAGGCGCGATCAAAACTTAGGTGTGCAGAAGGTATTTTAAATATGTTCCTCCCAGTGATACGTTTATACCAACGAAGTTTCAATTATTGTTAGTAGTCGGTGTTAATATAGTGAATTCCTACGTTGTTTGGAGTGTTTGTTGATGCGATATACATTCCACATAGCCACATGGCCGTCAGTACATCGAGTACTTACATTAAATAAGAATACAGCAAAAGTATGAAGATTTAATAAATCGTAATTGTTTTCAGCAAATATGATATAATGAATATTTTCACACCAAAGAACGACAACTTCAAGATTATTTATGGTAGGAATTTATTAAATGGGGTCTCCAAACCATGAACTAAACTGAATGCGATATACATTCCCCATAGCCACGTGGCCTACAGTACGTCGTTGTTCCGATCTCCGCCACCACGCGCGCTCATTGTTTCCGTCCCATGCACTTCCGTCCCATCCACTTCCGTCCCTTTCCCAAAATCACTCCCACAAAAATGTCCAGCTACCGAGTGCCACAAAATATCCAGATACCGAGTGGAAAGATGTTACACATAAATAGTAGCGAAATAAGTTAATTCAAGGGACCTACGAAATGTACAGAAGGGATCGGGGGAAGCGAGGTGGTGTGCTATTTATTTGTGTGCGCAAAAATATGGCTAGTTTCTTAAAGTGGGCTGATACGGATCATGAAATGTTATGTGTACAAATTTCGGATAAAGGAAATAAATTCCCTCTTCAGGTGATAGGGGCGTATAGAGCACCGAAAGATAACTTTTCTCTCCTCGAAACACTGTATGATAAAACTTGTACGGGTAATGCTATGAAAAAGAGCATAATAATTGCTGGAGATTTAAACCTCCCCAAAGTAGACTGGTCTGGTGAGTCAACTAGCTGTGGTCAAGCTCAGAGCGCTGCAAATAAATTCTTAAGGGAGGGGGGATTTTCCCAAGTAGTTGACTTCCCAACTAGAGACAATAATACTTTAGATGTTTATCTCGTAAGGCCTGTAGAGCTGTATATTAACTGTCTGAAAGTACCAGGAATTAGTGACCATTCTGGGGTTGAATTAAATATTAGATATGGTGACATTACAAAATTAGACTCTGATGTAGCAAAAAAGATTCCAGTATCGCAGGGCGGATCAGGGCAAGTTTCAGGGGTATTTGAATGAGCTATTTGTAGGATGGGCATCGGAAGGAAATCACAATAATATCCTGTGGACTAACGTTTTGAAAATTTTAAATAGCGCTGTTGATAAATTTGTTCCGTTTAAATTGCTGAAACAAAACCCAGATCCTGAGTATTACACACGAGAAATTAGGAGTCTAAAATGGAAATTTAGGAAATTATACAATAAAAGACATGATAGTGACAAGTATATGTTGAAATTTAAGTCCTTATCAAGAGAGCTCGTCTTAAAAAGAGGGCTGTTCATGACAGTTATATGCAAGGTTTACTTGGTTCGGGAGGTGGTGGGTGGAAAAAAATTTACAGTTATGTTAGGAGAAGAAAGGGAAATTCAAATAATTTGTCGATGATAATGTCCGGTGACGGTAAATTAATTACTGAGAAACAGGCCATTGCTAATGCATTAAATGTCTTTTACGGTAGTGTGTTCAATAAATCCAATAGCTGTGTGTTGGACCTTAACGACGAATCAGGGGCTCCTCTGTTCCAAATAAACCAGTCAGCAATCGTAAAGCGAATACAAAAACTACGTTTCAATGTATCAAAGGGTCCTGATAATATTGTCAGTGAAGTACTTAAACTAGGAGGTAGGGCCGTGGCACGATACTTGGAGGTGATGTTTAATGTGTCCATAAACAATGCGCAAATCCCAGATGACTGGAAAAGAGCTACGGTAGTCCCAATATTTCAGGGAGGGAGCAGACTTGAATTGGGCAACTACAGGCCGGTTAGCCTTACGTCCATCGTTTGTAAACAGATGGAGCATCTCATTTGCGACTACTTGAGGGAACAGTGGGAAACAGTATCATGGTTTAATGATAGGCAACATGGATTTCGGAAAGGTTACTCATGCGAGAGTCAGATGCTATCACTTTTTCAAGACATTCGCGAATCGTTAGACCAAGGAGTTTCAGTCGACGCCGTGGTTATAGATTTTGCGAAGGCATTTGATGTCGTTCCGCATGACATACTACTCCATAAATTAGCTTCGACGAAGATTGATAGAAGAGTAATTTTATGGATCCAAGAATTTTTGACGGGTCATTCCCAGAAAGTGAAAGTCGAAGGCATATTCTCAGATGAAATTACCGTAACGTCGGGTATCCCTCAGGGCAGCGTAATCGGAACTTTGTTATTTATGGCGTTTATAAATGACTTACCAAATGGGATTCGCAGTGACTGTCGATTGTTTGCGGATGATTGTGTAATATATCGAAAGATACATGACTCACAAGACAAGTCAGTGCTTCAAGAGGACCTGAACCTGGTCTATAAGTGGGCGATTGTAAATAAAATGAAAATAAACACAAGAAAATGTAGTCTCTTAAAAATAGGGAAGGTGCGAAGGCAGGATTTTCAATATAACATTGGCTCGGAAATACTTGTAGAAGAAGATTCTTGCAAATATTTGGGCGTTCACGTAAGGAATGATATGAAATGGAGTAGTCATGTAGGATGTGTAGTTTCAAAAGCTTACAAATCCCTGCACTTTGTAATGAGGGTATTAAAAGAAGTAGTACCTCTGCTAAAGAATTAGGCTATTTGTCACTTGTAAGACCTATTCTGGAATATGCCTCGGCGGTTTGGGATCCATATCAAGTAGGACTCATCAATGAGTTGGAAATGGTACAAAGAAAGGCCGCTAGATTTGTGCTCTGTGACTTTAATCCCAGGAGCAGTGTGAGCCGTATGTTAAAGAAACTTGGGTGGGAATCGCTGGAGGCTAGGAGGATGAGATCTAGACTCTGCTCTATGTACAACACGTATACAAATCAACCAGCATGGGGTGAGCTTAGCAAACGATTGGGAAAGCCCACTTACATGGGTAGGAGCGATCATCCTTTCAAAGTTAAGGGCCGACCACAGCGAAAAAATTATGGTAAATATTATTTTGTAAACCGTAAGCCTCCGTGGCTTATTCGGCAGCACGCCGGCCTCTCACCGCTGGGTCCGTGGTTCAAATCCCGGACACTCCATGTGAGATCTGTGCTGGACAAAACGGAGACAGACAGGTTTTTCTCCGGATACTCCGGTTTTCCCTGTCAAAATTTCATTCCAGGAACACGCTCCACTATCATTTCATTTCATCTGTCATTCATTTATCACTGCCCCAGAGGAGTGCGTCAGGCCTCGGCAGCCGGCACAGTTCATATCCTCGCCGCTAGATGGGGGCTTCATTCATTCCATTCCTGACCCGGTCGGAGACTGGAAGCAGGCTGTGGATTTTCATTTCATTCTTTTGTAAACCGTGCCATTGATAACTGGAACTCTCTACCTGCCGCAGTCTTAGAGCCTTTTCCCAAACATATAGGTGTGTTTAAGAAAAGACTGACTATTTGTGTAAATACTCCAGTTTAATTGTTGTATAATTGTTATTGAATGGTTATGTATAATTATTTATTTGTTATGTATATCCAATTTGCCACCGGGGTACACACGCCCCATTGCAAATGAATGAATGAATGAATGAATGAATGAATGAATGAATGAATGAATGAACATCAATAAGCCCTAACCCACTGTAGAATTGAACGCTAATATGCAGAAATGACCTAAGAGTACTCTGCTGAGGTGATAATAATCTAGAGCCGCAACATACAATAACAGAGTTTGTCTACTAAAAATGTGGTCAAAAATCTCATATGAAGAATTATCTACAATTGTGGATTGCCTACATAGTGCTATGACAACCATTTTTTGCCTATTTTCATTTATGATGAAATAGGTCTATGAGATCATATTTTGTCGGTGTGTGTATGTGTGTGTGTGTGTCCCCTAATAAAATCTAAACGGCTTGAGCGATGTCAATGAAACTTGACGAGGTCATAGTACCATCTTGACCAAGCCCGACCGCTCCTTTCAAATTTAATTACGTCTCACCATTCCAACATGGCAGCTAAGCGAATATTTCACCGGCATTCTATATCTCCTAAACTATTAATGATATCATCCTGAAATGTTGTACGGTGATAAGGGTAGCCTACTACTAAAAGATCATCTGTGAGACTTTCAAAACCCTGTTAACTACAAAACGAACATTGCGGCTAAGCGAAGTTGAAACATTTAAATAGACTTTTCTCAAGATGTTACCATCCAAACGCAGTAAAACATGGTACAGCAAATGTTTATACACATTGAAATTCACTGGCATCTAATATAGTCTATACTTCACATAATTTTATGATGGCGGCTGTGCAAAATTTTCAAATTAAGTTTTCATTTCTTGTGTATTATCATTCGATCAAATTGCCTCTGTGGCCTACATATATAAATATCCAACATGGCGACCATCCGAAATATTTAGACTGTCCTCAATATCTATTAATCTATGCCAACAATCAAACTGAAATTATGTATGTTGATAGAGGCAATCGTCCTAGAGGCCGTCCAAGGACGAGATGGAAGGATATGGTGATGAGAACGTTTCAGCAGGTAGAACCAACATCAGTAGGCTACTGGATAATGCAATGGATAGAGAAAACTGGAACGGTATTTGTGACAAATGCTGGAGATTGTGATCGGGATAATGCCTCCTGTGTGTTTGATTAGGATAGTGTTATGTAATATTGTATATTAGATGTGTTTGCTATGTTTCTTTGTTTTCTGTCATGGAACTTGATGGCCTGATATGTACAATAAATGATGATGATGATGATGATGATAGAGTCTATAAACATAAGTTCACCTCTCTCTCTCTCTCTCTATTCGTTTAGTCGATTCCGACTCTCCGTGACCCCATGTACTAGACTACGCCAATTTCTCCTGTCCTGCGCTGCCTCTCGAAGATTTTCGAAGCTGGAATTTAGTGCTTCTGTGATGCCATCCATCCATCTCATTCTTTGCCTCCCTCTTCTTCTTGTGCCTTCTATCTTCCCCAGCATTAAGGTTTTCTCAAATGAATTATGTCTTCTTAAGTTCACCTATGGGACTTTCAATAACCTGGTGAGCACAAATCCAACATGGCGGCGTCGTGAAATATAAATATTTATATGGAAGTTTCTCGCGTTTAAACCATCTGAACGCAGTGAAACAAGGTACGGTAAATGCTTATACAATTTTTAATCCACTTACATCTAATTTATTTCAATTGATTTCATAAACACAAGATGGCAGCTGTGCGAAATTTTAAAATCTCGTTTTTATTTCTTGTGTCCTAATCATGCGATTGAAGTTTGAATTCTACACCTACATAATAATCTCCAATTAATAGTAAATAACTCTAAGACCTACATATATAAAAATCCAACAGGGCTACCTTCCGAAATATTTGGACGGTTCTCAATATCTACTAATCTATTACAGCAATCAAACTGATTTTTTTTATGTTGATAGAGGCAATTAACATCAGTAGGAGAGATGAAAATAGTCTGTATAGTTCTCCACGGAACTACTAGTTCGGAATGTAAATTTTACAGTGTATATGAATCACTCACAAATCACAAACTTTTGTAATTTTAGGAGCCTTTATTAAAGAAGTTATATATTGAAAACATTCCAGATTAAATCTTTTGTATCTGTTCAAGATGATTACATAGGCTGTTTTGTAATTTAGAGATTCTGTCATTGTTTTATTCACAATCAAATCCGGTAGGTTGCATGATTTCCCCTAAGTAACTTATTTGTAATTATTAACCTAAGGTCTTTTTTTCTAACCTTGTAAATCTATTATTTTGATGTGTAACATCTATTCACTCGGTTGCTGGATATTTTTTGTGAGAGTGATTTTGGAAAAGGGACGGAAATGGGACGGAAATGTGTTAGAGGAAACATCGCATACGGTTTACTTCAAGATTTGGTGGCCCCACTGAAGATATTCCTACAGTAAATCATCTCAGGTTGTCGTTCTTTGGTGTGAAAATATTCATTAGATCATATTTGCTGAAAAAAATTATGATTTATTAAATCTTCATACTTCTGCTGTATTCTTATTTAATGAAAACATTCGAGGTAATGTCGGCCACGAAAATAGGACGGAAATGAGTAAGAGGAAACATCCCATACGTTTTACTTAAAGGTTTGGAGGCCCCCTTAAAGATATTCCTACAATAAATCATCTTCAAGTTGTCGTTCTTTGGCTTGAAAATATTAATTATGCCATATTTGCTGAAAACAATTATGATTTATTAATTAAATCTTCATACTTTTGATATGGAATGTATATCGCATACGGTTTACTTCAAGGTTTGGAGTCCCTATTAAAGATATTCCTACAATAAATCATTGGTACCACGACGTACCTCGTGCATGCGCACTGGAGTTTTGCAAGTAGTTATTTCAATGACCAACAGAGTTCACCGTTAACAGGGGATTCGCCCTCCCGGCAAAACTAATAGGTCTTCGTTATTTTAAAATCTCGCGAACCAATAATGCTAGGGACCTGTATGAGGTGTCCTAGGACTCGGGGTGACACCTCCCGTTTTCCTATAGCCCCTTAATTTAACCAAAGGACCCAAAACCAATAGGTCATCGGCTTTTTAATATCTCGCGAACCAATAATGTTAGGGACTTGTATGAGGTGTCCTAGGAGTCGGGGTGACGCCCCCCGTTTTTCTATCCCCCTCTTAATTTAACCAACGGACCCAAAACTAGTAGGTCATCGGCTTTTTAATATCTCGCGAACCAATAATGCTAGGGACTTGTTTGAGGTGTCTTAGGACTCGGGGTGACACCCCCGTTTTCCTCTAGCCCCCTTAATTTATCCAAAGGACCCAAAACTAATAGGTCATCGGGTTTTTAATATCTCGCGAACCAATAATGCTAGGGACTTGTCTGAGATGACCTAGGAGTCGGGGTAACGCCCCCGTTTTCCTATCCCCCTCTTAATTTAACGAAAAGACCCAAAACTAAAGGGTCATTCGCTTTTTAAATATTACGCGAACCAATAAAGCTGTATGACGTGTTGTAGGACTCGGGATGACGCCCCTTTTCTCACGATTTTGTGATTTGCAGAGATGGGTAAACCCAGAGCAGAATATATGCGGGATTATTGACAAAAGAAACGTGAGAAAAAGAATCAAAAACTGGAGGAGTACAGTCGGAAAAAATTGACTTCACATATATTTCATCTCAATTTCATAGTAGGATAACATGCCAGATGTCACGCATCATATGCGACTACTGTAAGGCTCGTAATTCTTTTCATCGTTATGTCTGTCTAATGAGCGCGATTGAACCTATCTGGCTGATCTTGCTTTTTATCTTCCCAAAATGTGTTCATCTTCTCGCTATGGCTCCTTCTGCGATCCTTCTGGCCCACCAACCTATCTCTTCTCGTCATTAGCAGTCGCCAGAAACATCTCTCCTCACCCACTAGTCTTAATATATCTTCGTTTGTAACCCTATATCCTCTCCCACTAATCATAATACCTCTTCGTTTGCAACCCTATCTACCCATCTGAACTTCATCATTCTCCTATAACACCACATTTCAAACGCTTCAATTCTCCTCTTTTCTGCTGCACCAATAGTCCAAGTTTCACTTCCATATAGTGACACGCTCCCGACAAAGGCCTTCAAAAATGATTTCCTAATACCTAAATCTATATTCGATGTCAACAGATTCCTGTTCTGTAGAAATGCTTTCCTTGCCTGAGCTAACCTACTTTTGATATCCTCTTTGTTTCGTACATCACTGGTTATTTTGCTTCCTAAGTAGCAGAAGTATCCTACTTCCATTAGTTTTTCACCTGCCAATATGATGTCCATTGAGGTTTATGATTTATTTCGGCTGCAATCCAATATTTTTGTTTTACATTTATTCATTTTCATCATGAATTCTTTCCGCAAGACGGAGTCCATACCATTCAAACACGCATTCAAATCCTCAAGCGTGTCGGCCAAGATGACTATGTCATCGGCAAATCTCAGAGTTGAAAATATTTCTCCTTGAATCTTGACTCCCACTTTAATTTTTTCTCAAATTGCCTTCATTGCTTGTTCAATGTAAAGATTGAAAAGGATGGGTGATAAGTTGCAGCCTTGCCTTATACCTTTCTGAATACCAGCTTCTCTCTCATGTCCTTCAGCTCGAATGACTCCTGTCTGGTTTCTGTATAGATTGTAGATCACCCTCCTATCCCTGTACTTTATTCCAATCGTCTTCAAAATGTCATAAAATTTAGTCCAATCAACGTTATCAAAAGCCTTTTCTAAGTCTACAAAAGCCATGAACGTTCTCTTATCTTTCCTTATTCTACCTTCCAAAATCAGCCTAAGACTTAGTACAGCTTCCCTTGTTCCTACATTTCTCCTGAAACCAAACTGGTCTTCACCCAACTCCGTTTCCATCTGGCTTTCCATCCTCTTTTAAATTATTCTAGACAGGATCTTTGAAGCATGAGTAATCAAGCTGATTGTACGGTAATCTTCACATCTTGTCAGCTCCCACTTTCTTTGGTATAGGGATGATAACATTCTTCTTGAAATCAGGGGGTACCTCACCTGTCTCATAAATCCTACACACCAACTGAAATAACCTGATCAGAACTTCACCTCTTATGCAGCGTAGCAACTCAATCGTTATATCATCTAAACCTGGTTCTTTGTTCCTGCTTGAGTCTTCCAATGCTCTGTCAAATTCTGATTTAAATATTAAATCTCCTTTTGCATCCTCATCAATTTCCTCCTCCCTTTCCATTACATGAATCTCAATCTCCTTTCCATTATACAAGCACTCTATGTAAGCTTTCCATCTCTCAACCTTTTCTTCCCTATCTGTTAGAGGCTTTCCATTTGTGTCCTGAATATTACAGCACTTAGACTTATTTCCCCAAAAGTATTCTCAATCCTTCGATAAGCTGTGTCTAATTTTCCTAATTTCAGACAATTTTCTATACCTGCACATTTCTCTTTCAACCATTCTTCTTTCGCTTCCTTGCACTTCTTGTTAACTTCATTTCTCAGACGTCTGTATTCTGCTTTCCCCTTTTCATCTCTTAAATTTTTGTGTTTCCACCTTTCATCCATCAATTCTAGTATATCCTGAGTGATCCACGGTTTTCTACCTATTCTCTCTTTCCTATCAATGTTTTCTTCTGCGGATTTTGTTATTTCATTCTTCAAAAGTGCCAATTCATCAGCAATTGAAGTTTGTTTTGGGTTTTTCATTAGTCCATCCTTTATACTCTTCTTGAATCTTTCGTTTACATCCTTCTCTTATTAATATAATTATTACTATTATTATTATTTGTTAGTGAACTAAACAAAGCAGAACTCTATCAAAAGACGAATACGACAACAGACGAAATTAGAAAACGCAGAGCCAAATTTTACACTTACATCCACAGAATGGCCACTTCCAGATTGCCAAAGAAACTATTTGGTATCATAACAAATAAATGCGGCACAGAATGGCTTAAAGAGGTACCGAGAGACTTGCAAGTAATCAGCCTAGAAAATTTCGAAGACCGAACTGAGTGCCAGACGAAAACCGCGAATGTTAAGTTTGAACCAAGATCATTACGACAACTTGGGAAGAAAATGGATGGATGCCAGGAAGAGGACGGAGGAGACACAGCTCCAAATAACATCATGTTATCAAGTTTAATCGCTCTCATGTAGGGGAATTTTCGCTTAAATAAATAAATAAGGCCACTGAGGACCTCAGGATCTCAACTGTTTGCCTCAATGTGGGCCTATCAGGATTTTATTCTTTCGGAGTGTGGTTTCTCCATGAATCAGAATGAACATGTTTCATTCAAGTATTATTAATATTAGCCTACTTTCGATTTCAGCAAAAAATTAAAGGAGACATTTGAAACCTACACGTGCCAAAAGTTGTCAATCTGTCTGTCTGTGTGTGATTGGGTATGTCTGTTCCCCACTTATCAATTCAAATTCCACGAAACCAAATCGAAATATCTTTGGTACAAAGGTAGCACTAGCAAAGGACAATTCAGGTTATATATCACCGCCATCATAACGAAAAAGAAATGGCGCCCACCCAAATGTTCTCAGCTTAAATCAAATTACGACTAACCAAATCATCTGATCTCTTCCAAATTTTTCAACAATATACTTTCATGTGGGAAGCGTCTTTTGTCCAGACTACAAGATCATCATCCAAACAGTTTGAAGATATTAATGAAATGGCGTCCACCCAAATGTTGAGCTTAAATCAAACCTAACCATCCAATCTCTACCAAATTTTGAAACAATATACTTTAATGTGATGTCTGTACTAGTCTGCCTACTTTTATGCGAGGAAGGATTTTGCTAGGAAGCTGTTTTCGTTGTTTCATTTGAGAGGCTTGGACATCATGGTCATTTAGCCTCTTGTACTTGGGTGAGTGTTGAAGTTTATCTGATAACCTGGGTTGTTGTGATGGCTGTATTAGTGTGTGTATTTATAATTCAGCTAAGGATTCAATCATTCAACGTGTAATACAGTAGTTGTATTTCCACAAGCTACTACAACCAACATTCAATTATACTCCTTGAAAAGGACTATGAGTTATTTTAACTATACCTATGCATTTAGGGGAAAGTAGGCTATATATTATTAATTGAACATCTTGTTTTTGTTATTATAATTATTATTACCTAATTTTGCTTTTATTTCTTTTTCATTAATGAGAATAATAATAATAATTATTATTATCATAATAATAATGACCTAATGAAACATGTGCAGAAGACCAGATACCATGAGTACACCTACCATTCGGCAGATAAATTAAACTGAATCAACCGCCTATAATGTACAATACACTATAAAAGATTGATAATATAAACTTCTTGAAATACGAGTACCTGTGAGTAGCGTACTCTATGATTATTAAATACATTCAATACCTTTTACTTACATTCCACCATGAAGTTTATACGAGTTCATTTGAGCACCGCTATACAAGTGTAAATTGGAACGTAGCTGTTAGCTCTATTCCGTATGCAGGAAATTGGTGTGGGAGAAAATTCAACTTGCGTGTCTGTGTGTGTGTCAACTTTAAGGTGCAATTAGTCCCATAACGAAGAGAAGTGCTCGGCTCTATGACCTACTGGGATAGCAAATTGTTTATCCCTCACATAAAGGCAATCGGATGGTTATTTGTAGGCAGTGGGCTATCCGTGGTCGCAAGAGTGGGGGGAATATGTGGAACGAGGAGGTGGAGAAGAGGATCAATACTCCCGGAATGTTCTCGCTTTCTCCCGAACTACCACCGAACAGAATAAACAGATTTTACTGGCCAAAATGAGAATTGGCCAGGGAGATCACGGAAATTAAATTAAAATACCCAGTCTCTTGTTTCAGCCAGAGAGGAACGGGGAGTCGCTGCGCACGTCAAGGGAGTAGGGGAAGATTTATTGCTTAATCCATTTTCAGTCTCGTTCTGTATTTATAAAGGAAGATTACAGGTAAACAGGAAGGGATCCAAGTTGCAACACCTGGCCAAACATTACACTGTTACGTCACAATAAGCTACTGCATTGGCAATCACAAATACGTAAAGGCATGACCTTTACATAATTCAATACCAAATGTATACTTGAGAATATAGAAGTAATTAAATATGTTTAACTCTTTAATCAACCTAATGACATAATGAAACTATGTGGAGAAGACCGGATGAGATGGAGTTAAAGACCATGAGTGAACCTGCGATTAGGCATACAAACTATACTGAATCAACCGCCTAATATGTACGATACACTATAAAAGGTTGACCAAGTATGATCCTTTTCAAATAAATTAATTGGATAAATGAGTCAGGAAAAGAACATACAATATTATGCTTCCCGGTGGTCTTCATTATTGTATACACTTCACCCCCCAGGGACTCACATCTAGTGGGACGTGGGTTGGCGACCACGGGACCCCAGCTGAGTCCGGCATTGCTACCACTTACTTGTGCCGGTCTCCTCTCTGTCATCTTTCCTGTCGACCTCCTTTGGTCAACTCTTGTTCTTTTCCGACCCCGACAGTATTAGGGCATCCGAGGCCTAGGGAGTCTTTCACTTTACCGCCTTAATTGTCCCTTGTCTCATCTTTCCTGATCCCTCCTTCTTCGAGAGGTCAGACCTCTTGTTTTCTTTTCATTAGATTTCCTTTTCTCTTTAAGATTCCCGTACTGTTTTTGTTAATTGCCTCCCCGTGTATCTCAATTCCATTTAGGGATTTTTTTGCATCTACACTCCATTTTGTAGGTGTTTTCAATCTATGGTGCTATTTGTATGTCTTTTCGATCAACACTAAATTTTGTACTTGATTTCAACCTCAATTGCATTTTGTAAGGATGGGATTTTTGTGAGTATATTGAATTTCAAAAATATTTTGAAATTTCAACCTAAACCGCTTTTTGCAAGTATTTTCAATCAAAATTGCATTTTGTATGGTGGGCATTTTGCAAGTATTATGATTCTCAATTGCATTTTGTGGGCATTTTGAATCTAAATTACATTTTGTAAGTATTTTCAATCTAAATTGCATTTGATGTATTGTCCATCCAATTGAGTAGTTTGAATCTACCGTGCATTTTGTAAGCATTTTCAATTTCAATTGCATTTTGTAAGTATTTTGAATTTCAATTTCACTTTGTGATTATTTGGAATCTGAAATCCACGTTTTGCAATATAAATTGCATTGTGTATTTTCAATTTCAATTACATTTTGTCAGTATTTTGAACCTTAATTGCATTTTGAACGTATTTTCAATCTCATTTACATTTTGTGAGTATTTTGAATTTCACTTGCATTTTGTAAGTATTTCGACTATACATTGCATTTTGTACGTATTTTGAACCTAACCTACATTTTGTGCGTATTTTTCAATCTATTACTTTTGTGAGTATTTTCGTTCTAAATTCCCTTTTGTAAGTATTACCGCTCTCCATTTTGTTCAAAATTCCCTTTTGTAAGTATTACCGCTCTCCATTTTGTGAGTAGTTTCAATCTGAGTTCCTTTTTGTAAGTATTTTGATTCTGGTTTCCACTTCATTGTCACTTTCGCTATCACCCAGATCATTAGGGGCCGATAACCTAGATGTTAGGCCCCTTAAAACAGTAATTATCATCATCATCATCATCATCATGTATACACTTCATTCTATCATTCCACAATGGTTTCCATGTTCTTAATTTCTTGGATGGGTCCGTAGTTAGTTTGCAATGGATACTTTTACCCTTTTGTTGTCCGAGGAAAATTTATTTCTAATTCTACCGAAGAGTCTAAACTAATGATATTCACATAGTGACAAATCGTGACTATAAGAGGGAGATGGTTTAAATACATCCATTAAAGTCCTTACAGTTTGGATTTGTAAACAGTAGTAATTTACGACCTTCAATGAATAACTCCGTGTATGCCAGTTGTGTAATTGAGCTTTGAAAGCGTACCATTGCCGAACCCAGCACTCTATATGTGCTAAATATCTGTTGTATTTATACGCTCAAACACTATGAATTGGCAATATGCACCTCTTGATGACTCATCGTGTGATACCGAATAAACTAACGACAGTAGAAATAAGCGTACCCGGTGTGCTGTCACATTAACGATCGCTGAATTTTACCGCGCTAGTTTTGACAGTTATATTAATATTTTTATGCCTACATTCACCAGGAGAATATCTTTATGCACGACTAAATGTTAGGATTAATACTACATGTGATGTCAATGGTTCCTTCTATTTTCTTATTCCTCATTTATATTTTTATCCTTGCCCTTGTGATGGTAAATATCTCTCAAAAACGTTATGGTGTTTGAAGCCATTTTTCAGTGTTGCCTTAGTAAACAAAAGTTTGGTGCTTTTTTTTTACCTTTCAAAAATATACACTTTTCTGTTTTGACAATTGCTGTTTTACATTTCCCTATTATGATAGGTCAATGGTTATCATAGATCCGTCCAGTAAAATGTTCAATCATTGGATGCCTTAGCCTTTATTATGGACATAAGAATTACTTTGCGTTCAAGATTGGACAAATTGCACAGTGGATCTCAATTTTTACTGCATTGCAAGACCACCTAAAGACCCCCAAAACACTCCAAACTTTCCTCGATATCTGCTCTCATGTTCGAGGAACCAATGCTGTGTATGATCATGAAGTGCGTTTCTACCTCAAGACCAAACTGTACATAAATACAATTCCTATTCATTAAACGTTGTCAAATATCGAGGTATATCTATTAAACTAAAAGAATCATGGAGAACGTCTCTTCGTAATGATTCCTGTCTCAAAACCAAGCACGACAACTAACGTGGGTCTTTGAACATGAACTGATAACCCATTAACTGAATGTTCAGTACCTACGTAGAGCAAGGAGAAATTACTCCTACTCTTGTATAACGAATATAGTCAGCGGTTGATGGATGACAGGAGGGTTATGTGGGGTGACACGTGCTCCCTTCAGCGAACACCTTGCAATATGCAGCATTTCATGTCTGAAGAAATCACGAGCCACACAATTATCTGAATTGAATGTGTGAAAGTAGGTGACTCAATAGGGTCGAGAAATACAGGGCTTTATTTAAATATTGGGACCGTCACGGGGGGATTTTCTACTCGGCTGTTACATGTGCATCGCCCCAGCACTGGCCGGTCGCAGCGCTGCTGTAACTCCCCTTGCCATCTCCATGCCCAGCTGTCTGTTCGTTGCATCGCTCACCGCACAGTCATCCAATGTCACGGGTATCCTCACAAATAAATAAAGCCCTGTGTTACCCACTGGTGCAAAGGCCCCACTCACAACAGAAATAACAGGTTCGGGGGACAGCAACCACAGGTTCTGTAGAATAGACCAGTTATGTAACACAGGAATTGAATTAGATCATAGGTCAACCAGATATGAACAATACTAAATATGTATGGAGTTTCTTGAAAAGATTAATTGCCATCTGACGTAACCCTTCCGCCAATAAATTTATGCGTTATCAAAGAGAGTGAAAAATTGCTCCTGGACAAGTTAATTCTGAGGTGATTCTCGTGTCACATGAAGCGACTATTGGTTCTTCAGGATAAAGGAAGCATTCCAACTCTCACTTGAGCGTCTCTGAACTGTAATGCCTTTTTTGTGACACAATCATAATAGTGACATCATCCGAGCAGTGTTCACACTCCTATATATCTTGACGCCATGCTCGATGCATAGGTGTGCAGCTTATGTGAGAACCCTTATGGTGTGGTTTGATACACGCGAACTCCAAGCGTTCCTTTGACGTGCATCCGATTCCACACTGTTGGACCTGATACATTTACTGTGGTGGCACAAGGATGTAGCATTAACAGTGGATCAACGACGTTGAGTTAAAACAAGTAGACCACACGTTGTCCCAGAAAGTTTACGGTATGGACGCACATACATTGTCGATATGGAACTGCCCCTGTTTCCTCACTTGCGAGGCATCAGTTTGGGTCACTTCAACACGGATGACGACATTCTCCCGCCGCAAGGCCCCTTGCAGTAACGTTCCTGCCAGATAAGACTACTGTTACCATGTTTACTGTAAGTGCACCCATCGAATATGACTTGTTATTGATATTGACGAGAAATGTCATCAAAGTCGAACCTAACTTTATCTCGGATTAGCGCCTCGAAGTGTCGCAAGCAATGACTATCCATGATGCATACATGTCGAGGCACCACGGAGTCATTAAATGCAAAACTTCCATTTCACAGTATTTATTTTAAAATATATATCAGGGATAATCATTAGAGGCACACACTAAATAACACAATCATCATTTTGTTTACAATTTTCTTTCGTCTAATACGTGCTCCACACTCAACTGAGAAACCGTAAATCGGAGATCAGCGGCTCGACCTTCAACAAAAAATTACGAGCTTACAGTAGTCGCATATGATGTGTAGCATCTGACATAGAAGAAACCTCACGTGAAATTGTTGATACACCGGTATTTTATACTATTATTGGCACAAATATTAATCTATTGTAAAAGGGAGTGTTTTACAGATATTGTAGTTTATAATACGGAACTCATTTTATTAGATGATTTGTAGCTTCCACCAGCACTAGCCTAAATGAAGAATACGATATGGATCAACTAGATTAATAGAAGCGACACCGCTCATAACCTTAAATTCCTTATAAACAGGTCCTATTCATTCACAGACCAACACGTAATTTCATATGGATTCTGTTAAAATGAGTCATATTGATATGATAAATATCGTTTAAAATGATAAATTGGTAGCAAAATTGTCTACTCCGTCTGGGATTCGAACCCAAGACCTCTAGATTCACAGTCATAAGCACTAACCCCACGGCTATTTCGACTACGCAAAGTTTGTGCACAAGATGGTGACTTATTTCCACGTTCCAATAATACTGCATTACGGAATTAAGTTTCATTTATATTTTGCTTGTTTCGATAATGTTCCTGCGTGAAATTGAGTTTAAAATGCCATTTATGAATAGGCCCTCTAGTGAGTAAAGAGAATGTATTAAGTAATAGTTCATGAAGGCTTGCTCAATTCTCGTATAACCACAACGATTATATTATATTGGGTTAATATTTGAATAGCCATTGTGCAGAAACATAATACCGGCAATGCCGACTACTTACAATGTTTGATATTAAGGCATTTTACCATTTAAATACTGATACGAAGACTTCGAACATGTACCATGTCATTTGTTTCAATCACTTGACACCAGAGTTCGCATTAGCGTTTTCCGTTCAGTATGTCATAATACATTCCACATGGCCGAGAACACGTCATGGTATCAATTTCCGACACCGCGTGCTCATTGTTTCTCGTACCACTGCCAGCTTTGTCTTACCACTGCCCACTGGATCGATCGATCGAATTGGCAGTGCATCTTATACTTACGTTCGTTCCACCACTGCCAGCTAGTACACTTCCGTTCGATCGATCGAGCGGGCAGTGCATAATTCCGTTTTCCACCACTGCCAGCTAGTTCAATTCCGTTCGATTGATCGAGCGGGCAGTGCATACTTCCGTTTTCCACCTCTGCCAGCTAGTACACTTCCGTTCGATCGATCGAGCGGGCAGTGCATACTTCCGTTCGATCCACCACTGCCAGCTCGATCGTTCCGATCCACTTCCGTCTCCAATTTTCAAAATCCCTCCCACAAAACTATCCAGCAACCGAGCGGAAAGATTTTTTTCGTGTATCCTCCTGAGAGGCCGAGTGCAGGTCTTTCTAGTCGACGCCCGTGGGCGACCTGCGCGTCGGGATGAGAGATGGAAAGGATGAAGATGAATGAAACTGGGCAAGGATGTGGAAGGAAGCGGCCGTGGCCTGTCAGAAGGTACTGTCCCAGCTTTTGCCTGGTGTTTAAAATGGGAAACCACGGAAAACCGGCAAGGACAGCCGACGGTGGGGCTCGAACCCACGCGTCTACCGAGTCAGTAGAGAGCTTGGCCCCTTGACCTAACGCGGAGCTTTAGCCCGCGTAGCCACTACTGTCGGTGAGCGGAAAGATGTTACACATCAATAACATCCACCATTCTGGGTGTGGCTTTAACCCTTTGTCAAAACTCACCTTAATGAAATGCCTGCCTACCTTGTACATCTCTAGGCCATGTCAATCGAGTGAGGCTTAGTGTTCAACTAGGCTACATGTAGTTCCCACCACCTGACTCCACTGTCCCTAGCCCTAGAGAATGCATGGCATTTGCTGAATAGTGCCCGTTCTGAGCACTTATCTCGCCCCCAAGCACAATATGTTTCTATCTATCGTGTTGGGGAGGTTGACCACTCCGAGCTAGTCAGCTGATAGCAGTGGTGGCTGGGGGATAATAATATTTCTGGGTGTTGCACTATTGTCACTAAGGAGGAGAAAGGAGGGGAGATGGGTTAAAGACTGCCTGATATCAGAGAAGACGGAATACTTGTGCTCAATAAAACTGATGGAGCTTCTTCGTCATGAATGTCGCAGTCCAGAGAATATCGCCTTGTGATTAAATGGATTATATTTGAATAACTTCACGAGAAAAATATGCCTAAAATATAGAGGAGGGTGAGAAAGCTCCTCATATGTCGCACTCGCGCGCAATAGACGTTGCGAAACAATCGACAGTAGTCGGAGAATGTCGGTTGTCTTCATCTGTTCCTCTCCTCCAATTGTTGCTATCACCAGGCAACGACCACGCAAGTTAACTGTTGGGATAGGACTTATTCGGTCTAGCATCTCTGCCATACCTTCCACTATTGAGATGTGGTCGGTGCTCGAGCCTGGCAACAACCACGTAACAAACGCTCCGATACTGTTGGCGCGCTTCGCTTTCTCGAACACTTCCCTACAAGATTTCCTAAATAAAGACCAAAAAAATACGAGCCTTACAGTAGTCGCATATGATGTGTAACATCTGACATGTTATTCGAATAATTCCATATTACTTACTCGCATTTTTTAGCCTATTTTCAATTTTGAAAAAATAGGCTTATGAGATCACCTTTTGTCCGTGTGTGTGTGCGTGTGTGTGTCCCCCCCCTAATAAAATCTAAACGCCTGGAGCGATTTCAATGAAACTCAGTATGTCCATAGCAATATTCCGGGCGACCCCGACCGTGCCCTTCAAATTTTGTTACGACCCACCAATCCAACATGGCGGCTGTGCGAATTATTTCACCAGCATTCAATATCTCCGAAACTATTACCGATATTACCCTGACATTTTGTATGGTGATAAAGGAAACTACTATAAGTTCACTTATGTGACCTTTGAAAACCTGGTAAATACAAATCCAACATGGCGGCCAAGCGAAGTTGCGACGTTTAAATAGACGTTTCTCGCGATTTAACCAACCAAACGCAATGAAACTTGGTACAGTATATGATTATATACATTGTAATGCACCAACATCTAACTTCGTTCAATTGTTTACATAACCACAAGATGGCGGATGTGCGAAATATTTCACCGGCATTCTATATCTCTGAAACTATTAGCGGTATCTCCCTGAAATTTTGTACGGAGATAAAGGGCACTACTGGAAGTCCATCCATAAGACTTTAAAAAACCGGTTAACTACAAAACGAACATGGCGGCCAAGCGAATTTGAAAATTTTAAATAGACCTTTCACGTCATTTAATGTTCCAAACGCACTGAAATCTGGTACAGGAAATATTTATACACATTGTAATGCACTGGTATCTAATTTAGTTCAATTGTTTACATAATCTGAAGATGGCGGCTGTGCGAATTTTAAAATTAAGTTTTTATTTCTTGTGATGTAGACATGCGATCGAAGTAAAAGTTTGAATAATGAACCTACGCAATAATTTTCCTTTAATGGTACATGACTCTATGGCCTATACATACAACAATCCATCATGGCGACCATCCGAAATATTTAGACGGCTCTGAATATCTACGAATCTATTATAGCAATCAAACTGAATTTTTTAATGTTCATAGGGTTTATGAACTTAAGTACACCTATAGGACTTTAAATAACCTGGTGATCACAAATCCAACATGGCGGCGACGCAAACTATACATATTCACATGGACGTTTCTCGCAATTTAACCATCCAAGTGCAGTGAAACATGGTACTGTAAATCCTTATACGAATGGTAATCCACTGGCATCTAATTTATTTCAATTGTTTCCATAACCTCAAGATGGCAGCTGTGCGAAATTTAAAAATCTCCTTGTTACTTCTTGTGTCCTAATTATGCGATTTAAGTTTGAATACTACACGTACACAATAATCTGCAAGTAACAGTACATAACTCTAAGACCTACATATATCAAATCCAACATGACGACCATCGGAAATATTTAGTCGGTTCTCAATTACTACGAATCTATTACAGAAATCAAACTGAAATTGTATATGTTGATAGTGGCAATTAACATAAGTAGGATATATGAAAATAGGCTGTATAGTTCTTCACGGAACTACTTGTTAAAGAATGAACTCATAGTGTTACCTTGTGCCAGCAAACATGAAAGGATTCTCCACTGCATCTGCAGTAGTGACATATACCTGCAGCTGTATGCGGGAGCAATCCACTGCCTACTTGATGCGAGCTGCGCTTTATACCGGCCAGTTAGTGAACCCATGCCAGCGGTGTTATTGAAAATGGCCTCTTATTGCCGATATAGCGCACTGCCAAGTATAGGCGCGATTAAAAATTAGGTGTGCAGTAGGTATATTAAATGCTTTTCTCCCAGTGATAGGTTTAGGCCAACCAAATAGCTTAATATGATAATAGTGGAAACTCTCGCCACTTAACACGCAGAGCAGCGGCGACAGCACATAGTGCTACTATCTAGCGGCTCGAATAGACAACTACCGGAACGAACTATTGGAGTTGATCATAATTCGACTTAAAAAACGCAAAGAAATACAGATTTTTAGTACTTTGCGTACTTATTGCAGCATAATATATGGAAAGGAGATGGGCGTTGATCCGATAAGGGCAGCAATAAGAATGAAGTACATGTATATTGTCATTAAAACATTCAATCGTTATTTTATGACAGCAGTTTGACTAGCCTACAGATATTTCCAAAAGCAAATTACAGTACACGTGAAATATCTTATTGAGCTTGATATTTTTAGTGGGAAGATTTTTAACTGATGAATCATTAGTTCTATTCACATATGCCTTTTATGCTGGCTGCGTGGCTCAGCGGTAACGATCTCTCCAGCTGTTCCCAAGGTTGCAGGATTGAATCCTGGCACTGTCAGTTGGCATTTGAGAGTGCGCAAATGCGAGGGAGACGTGTCAGTAGATTTACTGGCACGTTA
Organism: Meconema thalassinum; assembly: GCA_946902985.2. Taxonomy (NCBI): domain Eukaryota; kingdom Metazoa; phylum Arthropoda; class Insecta; order Orthoptera; family Tettigoniidae; genus Meconema; species Meconema thalassinum. The sequence continues at coordinate 1,734,790,699 of OX336388.2, read as the reverse complement.
AATATTCCCTTCGGGGCGAAATTCTGGTACCCCGGCGTCTCTAAAAGTCGCAGTACTTAACAAGGACGTAAAACCAATGAAAATTAAAATTAAACACATACCGTAAGCCTTAATAGTGACTTTGAAATACTTGTCAGTCAGTAATTTCGTACAGCTATTTCAGATACCTTCATCAGAGTCATTAATTGATAGAAAACAACCAGTTAATCTGCTTCCAATCCCATGGGTGCTTTCCGACAAAAAATGGCAGAAACTATCTCCATGTTCATGACATTTTGGCAGACAAACCCCCTACACAAATTTTGAAACAGCATTGTGGAGTTATCTACTCTTCACAACCCACTGAGCACACTTGGAAAAGGATTAAATGGATAGGTTTAATCACAACAATGTTTTAAAGAAAGACAGAGGCGGCCCTAGCAATATCTTCAGGTGGTGCGAGATCCCCTCCCCTGTGGAGACTAAGTATAACAAACATTTTTTACATTATTTATAACTATTATTTTAATATTAACAAGTAGTTCCGTAAAGAACTATACAGCCTATTTTCATATATCCTGCTCATGTTAATTTCTTCTAACAACATACAAAATTTCAGTTTAATTGCTGTAACAGATTCGTAGATATTGAGAACCGTCTAAATATTTCAGATTGTCGCCAGGTTGGATTTTTATTTTTGTACTATTACATTAAGATTATTGTGCACGTGTGGTATTCAAACTTCAATAGCATGATTATAACACAAGAAGTAAAAACGAGATTTTAAAATTACGCACAGCAGCCATCTTGTGATTATGCAAACAATTGAAATAAATTAGATGCCAGTGGATCAACATTTGTATAAGCATTTAACGTGCAACGTTTCACAGCACTCGGATAGTTAATTGGCGAGAATCGTCCATTTAAATATTTATACTTCGCGTCGCCGCCATGTTGGATTTGTGCTCACCAGGTTAATGAAAGTCCTATAGGTGAACATATGTTCATAGTCTCTATGAACATAAAAAAAAATCAGTTTGGTTGCTGTAAAAGATTCATAGATATTGAGAACCGTCTAAATATTTCGGAAGCTCGCCATTTAGGATTGTTATATGTATAGGCCATAGAATTATGTACCATTCAAGTACAATTATTGCCTAGATTCATTATTCAAACTTTCATTTCGATCGCATGATTACGACACAAGAAATAAAAAACTTAATTTAAAAATTTCGTACAGCCGCCATATTGAGGTTATGTAAACAATTGATTTAAATTAGATGGCAGTGCATTACAATCTGCAAAATCATTTACTGTACCACATTTCACTGCGATCAGAGAGTTAAATCACGAGAAAAGTCTATTAAAATATTTCAAATTCGCTTGGTCGCCATGTTCTTTTTTTACTTTACAAGTTTATGAAGTATACATAGATAAACTTGCACCAGTACCCTTTATCACCGTACAAAATTGCAGGGTAATATCTGTAATAGTTTCGGAGATATAGAATGTCAGTGAAATATTTCGCACAGCCGCCATTTTGAGGTTATGTAAACAATTGAACTAAATTAGACTTCAGTGCATTACTATGTGTATAAGCACTTGCTGTACCTAGTTTCATTACGTTTGGATGGTTAAATCGTGAGAAAAATCTATTTAAAAGTCTCAACTTCGCTTGGTCGCCATGTTCGTTTTCTACTTTACAAGTTTATGAAATATACATAGGTAAACTTGTATCAGTACCCTTTATCACCGTACTAAATTGCAGGGTGATATCTGTAATAGTTTCGGGGATATAGAATGTCAGTGAAATATTTCGCACAGCCGCCATTTTGAGGTTATGTAAACAATTGAACTAAATTATACTCCAGTGCATTACAATGTGTATAAACATTTGCTGTACCAAGTTTCATTACGTTTGGATAGTTAAATCGCGAGAAATGTCTATTTAAAAGTCTCAATTTCGCTTAACCGCCATGTTGGTTTTGTAGTCACCAGGTTTTTGAAAGTCTCATAGGTGAACTTCAAGTAGTACCCTTTATCACCGTACACAATTTCAGGGCGATATCGGTAATAGTTTCGGAGATATTGAATGCTAGTGAAATATTTCGCACAGCCGCCATTTTGCATTGGTGAGACGTAACAAAATTTGAAGGGTACGGTCGAGGTCGCCGGGAATAGTGCTATGAACATACCGAGTTTCATTGAAATCGCTCCAGCCGTTTAGATTTTATTAGGGGGGGGACACACACACGAATCACACACACACACACACGCGCACACACACGGACAAAAGGTGATCTCATAAGCCTATTTTTTCAAAATTGAAAATAGGCTAAAAATAATATTCCCAGAACGCTACTAAAATATGATTTAATATTAAACAATATTGTTCGTTTATAGTCGCGCTTAGACCAGGCTAGGCATGATCATTATCTACACAAAAGGAAATATGCCTAATATGATGCTACTAATTTCTTACTTTATATAACACGACATTGTGGTGTTTGAAGCCATATTTTCAGTGTTGCCTAAGTAAACAAGAGTTTAGTGCTTTTCAGTCGGTCAACACGAATGTACCCAAAAGAGATGGGTTATGCCCTAATCCTGAAATAAATTACATGAGATTAATAAAACACTAGGATGACCAGTTTCGATCGTCAAGCGATCATCATCAGATCCATTACACTTAGGCTATAAAATCTATGTTTGAAATACAGGTGAAAATATTTACAATATGTACAATTATTTAGTTGCAGTATTGGTACTGCAACTGTCAGTGTATGCTAAATGCAGTATATACACACATCAAAAGAAGTTTTGCATCACCTCGGTTCCAAGAGTTCCGGAACCTTTAAATACAAAGGGAATAGAGATCAACACAAACAACATTTCAGCTCGTTTTATTGCTCATGAGACCCACACATTGCATGTTGTACCATCATACAGCTAGACTTTCAGCATTTGTGGTCCAGATTGCAGTACACACCACTACCTCTAATACCCAGTAGCACGTCCTCTTGCATTGATGCATGCCTGTATTCGTCGTGGCATACTATCCACAAGTTCATCAAGACACTGTTGGTCCAAATTGTCCCACTCCTCAACGACAATTCGGCGTAAATCTCTCAGAGTGGTTGGTGGGTCAAGACGTCCATAAACAGCCCTTTTCAACATATCCCAGGCATGTTCGATAGGGTTCATGTCTGGCGAACATGCTGGCCACTGTAGTCGAGCGATGTCGTTATCTTGAAGGAACGCATTCACAAGATGTGCACGATGAGGTCGAGAATTGTCGTCCATGAAGACAAATGCCTCTCCAATATTCTGCCGATATGGTTGCACTATGGGTCGGAGGATGTCATTCAGGTATCGTAAAGCCGTTTCGGAGCCTTCCATGACCACCAGTGGCGTACGTCGGCCCCACATAATGCCACCCCAAAACATCAGGGAACCACCACCTTGCTGCACTCGCTGGACAGTGTGTCTAAGACGTTCAGCCTGACCAGGGTGCCTCCAAACACGTCTCCGACGATTGTCTGGTTGAAGGCATATGCGACACTCATCGGTGAAGAGAACGTGATGCCAATTCCGTGGGGTCCATTCAGCATGTTGTTGGGCCCATCTGTACCGCGCTGCATGGTGTCGGGGTTGCAAAGCTGGACCTCGCCATGGACGTCGGGAGTGAAGTTGCGCATCATGCAGCCTATTGCGCACAGTTTGAGTTGAAACACGACGTCCTGTGGCTGAACGAAACGCATTATTCAACATGGTGGCATTGCTGTCAGGGTTCCTCCGAGCGGCAATCCGTAAGTAGCGGTCATCCACTACAGTAGTAGCCCTTGGGCGGCCTGAGCGAGGCCTGTCATCGACAGTTCCTGTATCTCTGTACCTCCTCCATGTCCGAACAACATCGCTTTGGTTCACTCTGAGACGCCTGGAAACTTCCCTTGTTGAGAGCCCTTCTTGACACAAAGTAACAATGCGGACGCGATCGAACTGCGGTATTGACCTTCTAGGCATGGTAGAACTACAGACAACATGAGCAGCGTACCTTCGTCCTGGTGGAATGACTGGAACTGATCGGCTGTCGTACCCCCTCCGTCTAATAGGCCCTGCTCATGCATGGTTGTTTACATCTTTGAGCAGTTTTAGTGACATCTATGAACAGTCAAAGGGACTGTATCTTGGATACAATATACACAGTCAACGTCTATATGCCGGAGATCTGGGAACCGAGGTGATGCAAAACTTTTTTTGATGTGTGTATGTTAGGTGAAATGCTAAATGGTGATAGCTATCCGGAGTTTGTACTTTAGAGAGATTATATGGTTGTAAACTATAGTTAAACTATAAAATTTTAGGCTAATTACTTATCTGATTTTGCCCCAGAGGAGTGCGTCAGGCCTCGGCAGCCGGCACAGTCCATATCCTCGCCGCTAGATGGGGGCTTCATTCATTCCATTCCTGACCCGGTCGGAGACTGGAAGCAGGCTGTGGATTTTCATTTTCACTTATCTGATTGTCTTCCGTACTACAGCTGCTCGCAGTTTTCGTGCTCACTGGAACTCGCTGTGCGGTCAACTGCGGTGGTTATCTTAACGACTGGTTTTTCCTGCCTTCTCCCCCCTACCCCTACGTGCTGTGGGGAGTGATAGCGATGTGTTTATGTGAGGTGTTGCCAACCTAGATAAGATGTATGTTATTGAATGAGGTGGATCTACAACTATTAAAGACCGTGGATTAGCCCTCGCCACGCGTGGAGCATTACCCATTCGAACTAAGCGTTGACGGTCTTATGAGGACGTCCCGGCACCTTTAATACTGCCGCGAATATGGGCCTTGGTTTGTTGCAGAAGAAAAGTACATCGTACACCTGATCCAGATAACATTTACCTATTAAAAAACCCCTAATTTCCCCCCTTTTTTATCTAGCTTGGCTGTGTCGCTAAATTGTGTCTTGTTTCCGACAGGGTGTGTTTTTTTTAGTAGCGTGAAGAGGGGTGAGCTATCCATGAACGTGTGTTCATTTAGATTGTTGGGATTGTTTCGTTTGGCTAGGTGTATCTCGATTGCTTCCTTTATGTCAAGAGCTCTACCTTTCGATTCGTGATGGATTATTTTAAGGTCCGACTCTATGTTGGTGAAGCTGTGCCCCACGTCACACATATGTTCGCACACGGCTGAATGTGTTCCGTATCTTATCGCATTCCTATGTTCATTATAACGGGTGTCTACTCGCCTTCCACTCTGCCCGATGTAATTAGCTTGACAACCGGTGTCTTGGCACGTTATAGAATATACCCCTGACCTTGAATACGGGTCACGTTTATTTAGATTACTATTTTGGAGGTGCCTAGCGGTTGTGTTTTTCGTCGTGAAAGCTATCTTTATGCCTTGCTAACACGACCTTAGTAAAGTAGTAACGATCTAACAGTACCGGCAAGTCAAGTTTCAATTTCACGCGTAGCTTGCAACACAGACAAAAATCACAATCCACTTGCACCCGCACGCCAAGAAAACAGGTGGCGGACCGAACCCTAGATGTATAGATATAGGTTTCAACTCGTTAATATTTATACAACGTTAAGTGAGAATTTCACGTTATACTGTATGTCTATACCATTGAAACGCACGCACCCCAGCTCACTTACACTCTATATAGAATTAATTTTGACGGGTAGGGTTAAGTAGTATGCTAATAAGCTGATTATTTTATTTTTTTGCGCTGTCAAACTATCGTTGCATATCCTGCGCCTCCCATATGACAGCGCACGGTGTGGTCGCATCACTCTCACCGCCTTGGGCCGTCCCTGAGAAAGTATGCTATGCTCATATTAAGAGAAAAAAAAATACAGGCAGGTAAACATTAGTAGGTATACTCACAACTGTTTGTTTTGAGGAAATCTGTAAAATGACTTGGGATCACTTTGTATTTTGTAATGAAAACACCCATACATAGCCCAAAAGTTACACTTCTAACATGTGCAGGTAAACTTGCCAGCTGATTGAAATCGAGTTCGTAGTTGTCAGTGCGAACCGCTAGATGGCATGCATAATCGGTGTCGCCAGTTTCTCGTGGGAATTTCCACTATTATCATATTAAGCTATTTGGACCTACGAAGTTTCAATTATTGTTAGTAGTCGGTGTTAATATACTGAATTCCTACGTTGTTTGGAGTGTTGGTTGATGCGATATAGCACTCGAGGTATAGAGTGCTTACATTAAATAAGAATAGAGCAAAAGTATGAAGATTTAATAAATCGTAATTGTTTTCAGCAAATATGATATAATGAATATTTTCACACCAAAGAACGACAACTTGAAGATGATTTATTGTAAGAATTTCTTTAAAGTGGCCTCCAAACCTTGAGGTAAACCATATGCGATTTACATTCCACACAGTCACATGGCATACAGGACGTCGTTGTACTGATCTCCGCCACCGCGCGCGCTCATTGTTTCCGTCCCATGTACTTCCGTCCCATCCACTTACGAACCATCCACTTCCGTCTCTTTTCCAAAGTCACTCCCACAAAAATGTCCAACTACCAAGTGCCACAAAAATATCCAGATATCGAGTGGAAAGATGTTACACATCAAAAACTATGAATCCCTATGCATATAAGACGATACAAATAGCTTTTTATTGCTAGAAGATTATTATTTTCTATTGAGAAAATCTGGTCGTTGTGCAACAATGCAAACTTAATACCAGCTGCCATTAGCTGATAGTTGAGCTGTAGAGTCATGCATTATCACACGTCTTGGCTCTCGTATCCCAATCCTTGGCCTAATCATTATAGCCCCATAATTGCTTCTGTAATGTTATCCCAGTTACACATTGTACAATTATACACACAGTCAAGCTCGTGCTTCAGCTTCACCGGCAACGGAATACAAGACTACACATTTATGGTGTGGGTGCGATGCTCCGGCCGTTAAAACTCTCCTGTCAAAGATTTTAATTGATTATTTTATTCGAATATATTCAAACGAGTCTCTTGTTTGAAATCAAACCGTAACAGGCAACATTGGGGTCCCTCACTTTGTAAATTGACTACGTCCACATTGAGAGGTAACTGAAGAACGAAACAATTCTCAGTTAACAAAACGGTAATGTATTTTGTTGGCGGTGGGGATTATTTGAATTTGTGCTTTATTACTATTCTCATTTGACGTATAAAATGGAAACGACAAGTTACATTAACACACTGCATTGATATCTCTACATATAACGCCCAGATTACAGTGGTCATCATGATTGTGTTCTTTCCTGGCATTTTGTATGCTAATTACAGGCAAATGCCGGGATACCACTTTATATCAAGTCCTGTATGGCCCCCGCCATTCCTTGACCGCAATAATTTAAATTAAACACACACCAGGTCATCAGACAAATTCAATATCAACTCAAGCAAACGGGTCTGATGGCCAATATATTTTTGAAGTTTCTAAATAAAGGAAACTAAAATTAATGAACAACCTGATCCGTTTGTTACATACGTAGTGGGACAGTAGAAGCATCACTAGTCTCCAAATACGTATCGCTGAGCAATGGCAAGTATATTTATGCTCAACAATCCTCCTGACGTATGTACTCTATGATCACTTAGAGATCGAATACTTTATTACTCATTCCAGGGAAAATTAAGATATAACAATATTCGAATCTTAATGGAGCACAACATTTGAATTCATTTCTTGTACGAAGAAAGAAGTATTATTGTACAGAAGATGCCTCAGAACATTTTCGTTGTTGCCAATTCATTTACGGTTTTTGCAACATCGCGGTCGTGTCCTTGTTTGCGTGAGAAATCTGTATGACAACCTGTGTAATTGTGATGACTGCGGTAGTGTGAGTATTTTTAATTGGAGCAAGGATTTGGAAAGAGGAGGTCAAAGTTTTAATTTAGGAACCATACTGGGATTACAAGGAGAAGTATTGTAAAACAACGAAAAACCATACTAGGATAGATAAGGTGGGAATTGAACCCGTCTCGTTTCAGTTTTCCCTGATGTGACAGAGTGTACCCCGTTCCAACGATCTCACCAACATTGCATTTCTTGGAAGAGCCAGGAAATTAAACAGTTGCTGGTACCTGTTGAAGCCTCTCTTCTACAATATAAGTGGTAAAATTTTTACCCTTTAAGAACCTCTTCAATGGAGCAAGAGTGGAGCTAAAGGGAGTCCAATTGCCTTGTTCCATCGATCACTTGCATCACATACACTCAACATCGGCACGCTATGCTAATTTGGTACGTTCTTTAACAGTGGTTAAACATCTCAATGGTGTATCACGTCATCCCGGAGACTGGCTGGATTCGCATAAAGCACCATTGCAGGTTATATGGATGGAAACCCTAAAACTCCAAGGTGGCTCTATACAGGGTGTACCAAAATCACCGACAAGAATTAGTATGATGTGTGGGAAGTCAAGCTGATCGGTTTTCAAGAAGGAACCCATATCCAGAAACGCACGGCTTGGACGCTGTAGTGCATCAAAGTGTGGGAGGGGTGTGCGTTCCACAGGTTGTCAATAAAATCAACATGAATAGCACATGGAGCTCCTTACAAATGGGGTTCAAACTGCGTACCTCCGACGTCATTGCAGAGTCTACGTCGGTGGTGCTGAGCCGGACGCACATGATCCAATACGTGCGGTTGTCTTTGAAGGATGGCAATCGCTCCGTGGACTAGAGTAATGAGGTCCTCCGATGACGCAAGAGGAGTGACATACACCATAGTCTTCATACTACCCCACAGAAAGTAGTCAAGAGGTGTCACATATGGCAACCGTGCTGGCCATGAAATAGGTCCACCTCGACCAATCCATCGATTGGGATATGCGACGTTGAGGCGATTCCGCACATTTACAACAAAGTGTGCTGGAGCTCCGTCGTGTTGCAGCCACATTACCTGCACTTTCTCCAATAGGGTAGCCAAAAGATCTCGAACAAATGTGAGGTAGGTCTGTCCTTTCAGTCTGTTGGGCAGTAGATACGACCCAATGAGATGGTCACCATGATCTCAGCCCAGTTGTTAATACCGAACCTGTGTTGGTGGTTAAAAATCGCGTGCGCAGGCAGATTTTCGTTCGCGCAAAGTGTCACAACCGTCCTCAGCCATGACGCTCCCCAGCGCCCACACCATGCATTTCCGGACAGGGGCTCCTTCTTAACAAGTAGTTCCGTGAAGAACTATACAGCCTATTTTCATATATCCTACTAATGTTAATTGCCTCTATCAGCATACTAAATTTCAGTTTGATTGCTGTATTAGATCCGTAGATATTGAGAACCGTCTAAATATTTCGGGTGGTCGCAATGTTGGACTTTTATATATGTAGGTCCTAGAGTTATGTACTGTAACATGAAGATTATTGTGTACGTGTAGTATTCAAACTTCAATCGCATGATTAGTACACAAGAAGTAAAAACGAGATTTTAAAATTTCGCACAAATGCCATCTTGTGGTTATGGAAACAATTGAAAAACATTATATTCCACTGGATTAACATTTGTATAAGGATTCACTGTACCAAGTGTCACTGCACTCGGATGGTTAAATTGCGAGAAACGACCATGTGAATATTTATACTTCGATCCGCCGCCATGTTGGATTTGTGATCACCAGGTTATTGAAAGTCCTATAGGTGAACTTATGTCCTTAGCCCCTATGAACATTAAGAAATTCAGGTTGATTCCTGTAATAGATTCGTAAATAATGAGAACCGTCTATATATTTCGGATGGTCGCCATGTTGGATTGTTCTATGTACAGGCGTCAGAGTCATGTACCTTTAAAGGAAAATTATTGCGTAGGTTCATTATTCAAGCTTTCATTTCGATCGCAAGATTACGAAACAAGAAACAAAAATTTAATTTAAAATTCGCACAGCCGCCATCTTGACCTTATGTAAATAATTGAACTAGGTTACATACCAGTGCATTGCAATGTATATGAACATTTGCTGTTTCAAGTTTCATTGCGTTTGGATCATTAAATCGCGAGAAAAGTCTATTTAAAACTTTTAACTTCGCTTGGCCGCCATGTTCGTTTTGTTGTTAACCAGTTTTTGAAAGTCTCATAGATGAACTTCCAGTAGTGCCTTTTATATCCGTGCAGAATTTCAGTGTGATACCGGTAATAGTTTCAGAGATATATAATGCCGGTGAAATATTTCGCACAGCCGCCATATTGAGGTTATGTAAACAATTGAACAAAGTTACATGTCAGTGCATTACAATGCGTATAAACATATACTGTACCAACTTTCATTGCGTTTGGTTGGTTAACTCGCGAGAAACGTGTCTTTAAAAGTCGCAAATTCGCTTGGCCGCCATGTTGGTTTTGTAGTTACCAGGTTTTCAAAGGTCACATAAGTGAACTCACGGCCGACTGAATAACCGGCCTTGACATTCCCAGTCAGAACCCATGTATAACATGTAATTGGAAAGTTTCTACTCGTTGCCGGTAGAGCGCACTCCCCTCCCATTATAGGCGCGATAAGGAATCAGCTGTACAGTACGTATATTAAATGTGTAATCTCAAGAACCACTGGATGGATTTTGATGCTGCTTTCACCATTCTGTAAAGGTGATCTTGAGGAAGATTTGTGTAGAAAATAATTTATTTATGACCAAAGGGAGCCAAGCAGTAACGATTTCAGTGAAAAGGTCGAAAAAATAGCCTGGCGTCCGTGCGCTTTTTAAGCTTACGCTGGGCGAACTGTTAAAAATATCATTATATTATGAGTGTAAGAATTGTTCAACGTGAGAAATTCTACAAAAAAGTCCGCGAGAGCATATCTCTATCTTCGATACATCGCCCACTATAAGTGTTTTTAGTTTGGACGGGAGGGGCATTTGGCTTGCACCTCGCCATTCTTAAATTACGTCTGACAGGAATTCCTTGCACATTCATAACTGTTCCCGGGCGAAGCCGGGGCGAGTTGCTAGTGACACTATATAATTATTATCATTATAATTTCCGCATTATCAAAATTAAAATTATATCACAAAATAAAATAGCGTGCTAATAAATCGAAGAGAAATTAGACATACCTTGCACCTTCTTCGGGTACAAGGTCACTACTCCAGCACCGTCTCATTAAAAGGAAAGAGAGGATCAAAATTACAGCCGGGAACAAGTAGCAGCTAATCGTGTGTTGTGTTTTGTGCTAAGAGATCTTTCGACAAATTATCAGATACCGTGTGCCTTCTTTTTCACGAAGCAGCTGTCAGGACGGGACTTACATAAACTCCTGCTGGATGTTATTCTCGAGGTTGAACAATGCGGTTTCATAATTATAATAACTGTCTCTGATAATCACAAAACTAACACTACAATGATGAGGCATTTAGGGGGAGGGAATTTGCAACCAATGGTCAATCACCCATACGACGAGTCTAGGAATGTATTCCCTAGTTTTGATCATTGGCACATTCTAAAAAAAAACATTAGAACGCAGTTTCTGTAACGAGAGATGACTGATGGTACTGGAATAATTTCAGGGAAATACTTGTCATTACTATACACAATGCAAAAGGGTGAGATCGTCAAACCGGTCAGACACCTCACTAAAAAATACATCGAACCCACTAAATTTGAAAAAAATGAATGTTCGGCGTGCCAAGGAAGTGTTCTCGTCAGAAGTTATTGGTGCCATTAGTACACTGAAAGAAAATATAGGCATGCACCCGGAAGCGTACACATTCATGGACGCAGAAGCAACCATTTTTTTTTGAAAATCGTTAATAAATGGTTCGCTATGCATGACGTAAGCATCACATATCATCATATTCAGTCTAGAAATCCAGATAAAGGGCATTTTTTCTCATTAAATGTCAGTCGCCTAAAATGGTTAGAGGAATATTTTCTTTCTTACCTTGAAACTTTCAAAGCTGCTAGTAACGCTGCTAGAAAGGACTTCCTGAGTTCTGAGACTTACGAAGCTACCTATACAATTAATCACGGATTCAGCTGTCCAGTGCATAAGGTATCTTCTAAAAATGGGTAGAGGAAAGTCGCCAAATATGGGGAGTTTTTTTTATAGGGCTCACATTACACATAAGAAGGAACGAAATAATTTTGATTTTCTCACCAATGTAAACCTCAGGCGATATACTATGTATATTACAAATATGGGCACGTTTGATGTTGTAATACCCTCTGATATTATTGTTAACTTTAAAAGTGCACTTTCCCCGTATTAGGCAACCGGGTTTCGTAATATGGGGAGGTGAGAAACCTTACGGTTTTTATTTATAATAGGTACACTGAATAGTATACCCTACTAATTAAAGCATTAATTCTGACATTTTTTTCGTGTGGCCTCCTGAGAGGCCGAGTGCAGGTCTTTCTAGTCGACGCCCGTGGGCGACCTGCGCGTCAGGATGAGAGATGGAATGGATGAAGATGAATGAAACTGGGCAAGGATGTGGAAGGAAGCGGCCGTGGCCTGTTAGAAGGTACCGTCCCAGCATTTGCCTGGTGTTGAAAAATGGGAAACCACGGAAAATCATTTCAAGGACGACCGACGGTGGGGCTCGAACACACGCGTCTACCGAGTTTAGCCAGCGTAGCCACTACTGTCGGTAATTCTGACAATGTAATGAATTCATGAACACAAATAGTACAAAAATACAACAATGAGTATTTTAAGTAAATAACAGTCCTAGTTTCCTGTTGCCGAACTTCCAAACCGTTCAGCAGAAAAATGCATAAACTTTAATGAAAACCGAGTGATTCTGATCGAATTCAACTGTAACGAGGTGCAAGGTATGTCTAATTTCTCTTAGATTTATTAGCACGCTATTTTATTTTGTGATATAATTTGCATTTTGATATTGTGGGAATTATAATGATAATATAATAGTGTCACTAGCAACCCGCCCCGGCTTCGCCCGGGAACAGTTATGAATGTGCAAGGAATTCCTCTCAGACGTAATTTAAGAATGGCGAGGTGCAAGCCAAATTCCCCTCCCGTCCAAACTAAAAACACTTATAGTGGGCGATGTATCGAAGATAGAGATATGCTCACGCGGACTTTTTTGTACAATTTTTCATGCTGAACAATTCTTACACTCATAGTATATTGATATTTTTAACGGTTTGTCCAGCGTAAGCTTAAAAAGCGCACGGACGTCAAGTTCTTTCTTCGACCTATTCACTGAAATCTAAAATCGTTACTGCTTGGCTCCCTTTGATCATAAATAAATTATTTTCTACAGAAATCTTCCTCGATATTACCTGTACAGAATGGTGAAAGCCGCATCAAAATCCATCCAGTGGTTCTCGAGATTACCCGTGATATCCAAGAATCGGGGACTTTGTTTTACACTAAGTAGAGATAAGTCTTAGTAGTGCAATGCTTGGTGAACAGCGCTGTGTGAACAGTTGAGTAACTAACAAGATTTCATGAAAAAGGTCTCATTGTCTAGGCCGGTATGAGCGCATTCAGTCGGCCGTGGTGAACTTCTAGTAGTTCCCTCTGTCACCATACAAAACTCCAGGGTGATATTGGTAATAGTTTCGGATATATTGAATTCTGGTGAAATATTTCGCACAGCCGCCATGCTGAATTGGTGAGACGTAACAAAATTTGAAGTGCACGGTCGAGGTCGCCTAGAATAGTGCTATCTTCCCGAGTTTTATCGAAATCGCTCCAGTCGTTTAGATTTTATTAGGGGACACACACACACACACTCCTCGCACACACACACACACGCACACGCACACACACACGGACAAAAGGTGATCTCATAAGCCTATTTTTTTTTTTTCAAAATTGAAAATAGGCTAAACATCGATCAGTCTGTCTTCCCGCCCATCTTACTAAGCATTGTTGGTGAAGATCACTAAGGAATGTGAAGAGTGAGGTAGTTATCCATCGCTTTCCTCACTGAGGCACGATAGCACCGCTGATCCTAAGATAATAGCTATCACTACATCCATAAGAACTAGCTTAGCTCTGAAGTCATTACTTAGCATCACCGATACCTGAAAAACCTCTATAAAACGTTAAATCAGTCTGAGATATCGGTGAAAAGCCGCATTTTACTTAACTCTTTGCCAGCAAAGACACTCGATTCACCAACAAATGACAACAGGTTTGGTAGCAGTTTTAGAAAACACTAGAAATCATGGCCGCCCATAATGTGCATGTCAACACACTGAAATGTCTCGTATGACATATTTAATAGCTGGATAGAAAAATTAAAATATCAGTAGCAGGGATCCCCGATTTTAACCCGTGTGCTCATCCACACCCTTCTATTTGGTTTTCTGATAAACTTTGATTGGTACGCGCTGGCAATTAAAGAAATCTTTGCTAAGTTCAGACAATAATACTTGGTAAGAACGATAATCATCATTACCATTTGACTGTCAGAAAACCCAGTAGATACGTCAACATTAATTTTGTAACATAAGCCTATGGCATGCTATTTCAAAAATTAACATTAATTTCTAAATAATTCCTGGCACTACAGCCCATGAAGGGCCTAGGCCTACCAAGCGACCACCTCCCAGCCGCTTGGCTAGCAGATCAGTGCATAGGGTCCCCTCGGCCGTTTATCTTGGTTTTCGTGACCGGGGCGCTGCTATTCAATTGTCCTCACGAGGTTGAGTGCATCCCGTTCCAGTCCTCACGCCATTTCTAAAGTTCCTGATGAAGCCGAGAATCGAACCCGTGGCCTCCGGGTGAGAGACAGGTGTACTACCCCAACACCTCGGGGCCGGCAACTTTGATTTCTGTGAAGGAAAATCCAGGTTACAAAATAATGATATTCTACTCTTAACACCTCATTTAATTTCATTTCAAATGAATCCATTGAAAGAGAGGCATTGGATTGGAACCCGCACGGAACAAGGAATAGAGGGAGATCCTAACATACCTGGCGAATATCAGTACACATGGAAGGAATGGAAGAAGGCAAGACCTGGAGCGCGGTGAAGAGGTTAACTGTCAATAGGACTAGATAGAGATGCTTTGTTGACACTCTATGTTCCACGAGGGACAACAGGAATTAAGTCAAGAAACGTACTCTTTAGGTCGCCACCATGGTGATGTGGTCAGCTGCCACCCTGGAGGTCCGAGGTTCGGTTCCCGGCTCTGCCACGAAATTTGATAAGTAGTAAGAGGACTGGAACGAGGTCTACTCAGCCTCGGGTGATCCAAATTAGTCGAAGGGGTTTGATTCCCACCTCAGCCATTCTCGAAGTGGTTTTCCGTGGTTTCCCACTTCGTCTTCTGGCAAATGTCGGGATGGTAACTACCGTCAGGCCACGGACACCTCCTTCCCTCTTTCTTGTCTATCCCTCCCATTTTCCCTATCCCGTCCCATCATTCATGAGGTCCCCTGTTCGCTTTGCAGTTGAGACCGCCTGGGCGATACGCGCGCCCGCCTCACCAGTTGTATCCCGCGACCCGATGTCAAGCTCCAGGACACTGCCGGTAGAGGCGGTTAAGATGGGATCCCTCGCTGAGTCCGTGGGTAAAGCCTCCCTGGAGGGTAAACTGACTACCTAAAAAACGAAAACACACTCATAACTCTTGGATATAAAATGAGGAAGACCTACTTTTATGGGTTTGGAAAAGGTTCATCAAATATTCATTTAATTCCATTCTCTCTTTGGTGATTAGACAGTTCCTCTAAGGATTTTTCTTTACATTTGATTTGGATTCATCCTCGGAGTGTCCACCTCATTGCGTAGTGGCTAGCATTCTTGACTGTCACCGTGGAGGACTGAGTTCGATTCCCGGCTATGCCAAGGAATTTAATTCTGGTCTGAGGGCTGGAACGGGCTACACTCAGCCTCGTGAATCAAAACTGAGAAGAGGTTAGTTCGATTCCCACCTCAGCCATCTTGGAAGTGATTTTTCTTAGTTTCCCTCTTCTACTCCAAGAAAATGCTATGATGGTACCTAAATTAAAGTCATGGTCGTCTTTTGCTTTAACCCTGGCCCCAATGACAAATACACAGACTAATACAGCCACCACAGTGACACACGTTATCAAGCAGATTCCACATACACACAAGTACTGGGGACTAGATGATCACTCTGTCACAAAGCCTTAACAGATAGGCCTACCTGAAGTGGCCCTGATATCATACGAGTATGCGTGTCAGATGACCTATTAAATCAGCGGCGTCCTGCCTTTCACGTCCGGCGTGATAGCTATGCTGCGTCGTACACAGACAAGCTGACTCCTGCCTGTCTTGTCTGGGTTGCTTGCGCTGCCTGCGACAGCTCTTCGCCACGTCAGACCGAGTCAAGTTGGGATCGCTGGTGCATCCACCGTAATTTAAACAAAACAACCTGTTCGCCTAATGCGTTGTTTGTCCGACACTTGCACATTGTGCTTCGCGCGTTTCTCCGCGTACCGATACTTGAAGATTACGTGCTTAACTTTAAAACAGTCAGATATACAGATAAGATGTTATGGAACTCAAATAAGGGATTAGGCTACAATCTCGGTTACACGATTAGTTTGTGTTTTCCTTGTACTCGTTTTAAAAAAATTAGTTTTCATATTAAAAAAAACACCGACTACCGTTTTACGTTCGACCTATTAACCACAACACAGCGAAGGCAGTACGAGAGGAGGTGAAACGGGAAAGCGAGAGAGAGAGACTGAATTATATTATTCGTCCACCTTCGCTGCAAGGCCGTCTGCGCCAGAAGTACGCCAGCGTGCAGTATAGACACCTCTGTTTTAAATTATTTTCAAGGTATTTACCTTAAAATATTATTTTAGTTATAATCATTGTAGGCACACATTAAGAAACACAGCCATCATTATTCATTCGTCAGAGAAGTAAAGATCTCATTATTTTAATTTGAGGTTCTGAAATAGTTTTTTAAGTCTATGAACATTCTCTCCTTATATTTTAATGTCTCCTTTGCCTTTATTCAGGTTTCTTTGTGAATGAAACATTGAGACCAAAATGGGTTGAGAATTATTTATGATTTAATATAACAATTGTAATAACTTTAGCGGTTGCGTGTGTAACAGACAGAGTGCTTTTTAAAACATGTCATTTCTTCCTTGGGCATGCTATTTGCAGTATAAAGCGCTCTGGGAGCAAGGGAGATTGAACTTAGTAGCTCTGCGCACACCGAAAAGCGTTCGTCATTATTACACCCGAGCTTTATCCACACGAATGCAGGCGACTGAAGCGAGCGCATTCCCTTACACACCCAAGAGCAAACAACTCAAGTTTTCAATAGGCAGCCTATGAATAGAGCTCTACAGTGAAGTACAAGGTATGCATGACAGAACTACAACACAATGAAATACATTTTGACTTTGTTGATGATTAGTTTAGGGGCATTGTGACACCGCGATCTCGTAGTCCGGTGTACTTGGGTGTGAGTGAACATTTCCTGATGACTTGTGTTATTATGATGGCTGTATTTGTGTGTGTATACAGATGAGAATTGGGGAGTAGAAACGGAAAACCACGAATAACCAGTTCTAGGATGACTGACGGCGGAATCGAACCAAACTCTTCTCAGTTTTGCCTCACGAGGCTAGGAGTAACCCGTTCTAATCCTCAGACCAGAATTTAATTTCTTGGCAGAGCCAGGAATCGAACCAAGGGCCTCTGAATCTGGAATCTCATTACGTATGCCAAGCACACCGAAGGCAGCACCTGATGCCTCTTTAATGTTAAGATTGAACTGTTCAAAGCCGGTGTATTTAGGCTCAAAACCCATGGGTGAATGTGGTCTTTCACAGTCAGGCTACAACATGGCAAGCAATGAACGGGTAGTCTACATGAGGACAAGAAATAAACTTCTCTCAATCCTAGGATCTCTCAACTCAGCGTCTACCACTACGGGCTAAGTTTGTTTCATTCCTATTTTGATGATGATAATTGTTGTTTTAAGGGGCCTAACATCTAGAGACTCCCTAGGCCTCGGATACCCTAATACCGTCGGGGTCGGAAGAGACAAGACAGGTCGACAGGAAAGAAGGAGTGGACCCCGGCATAAGTAAGTGGAAGCAATGCTGGACTCAGCTGGGGCCCCGTGGTCGCCAACCCACGTCGCACAAGATGTGAGCCCCTGGGGGCATTCCTATTTTACATGTTTAACATGAGCATGGTTTTGGGCCGGGGACTATCTGGGATTAGCGTGGTCAGCTTAGAGCGGAAACAAGGTGTTCAGTAAAGAACATATAGCCTACTTTCTCCTAAATGCATGGGTATTGTTATAACTCTTTGTCCTTTTCAAGGAGTATAATTGAATGTTGGTTGTAGTAGCTTGTTGAAATACAACGTGCTATAGGGATATTAAACATGAATATGAGGTGCCCTTTGCTAGTGCTACCTCTGTAAAAAATTTCATTCAATTCGGTTTCACCGTGTTTGAATTGATATGGGGAATGGATTTGCACACATACATGGCCGCTATTTGCAAACTATTGGGCTGATGACCTTGTAGTCAGTCATAAGATGCTTTCCACAGAAAGGCATGTTGTTGCAAAATCTGGCAGAGATCAAATTATTAGGATGGTCGTAATTTGATTTAAGCTTTTAACATTATGGTGGCCGTCATTCCGTTTCCGTCAAGATGGCGGCTATATAAAACATGACATTGAGGTGCCCTTTGCTAGTGCTACCTCTGTACCAAATTTCGTTCCATTCGGGTTCACCGTGTTCGAATTAATAGGGGGAATCGATTTTGACACAAATATGGCCGCCATCCGCAAACTATTGGGCTGATGATCTTGCAGTTTGCTCAAAATATGCTTCCCACATAAAGATATGTTGTTGCAAAATTTGGTAGAGACTAGATTATTAGGTTGATCGTAATTACATTTTAGCTTTTAACATTTGGGTGGCCGCGATTACGTTTCCGTCAAGATGGCGGTGATATAAAACATGACACTGAGGTGCCCTTTGCTAGTGCTACCTCTGTACCTAATTTCGTTCCATTCAGTTTCACCGTGTTCGAATTAATAGGGGGAATCGATTTTGACACAAAGATGGCCGCCATTCGCAAACAATTAGGCTAATGACCTATTAGTTTGGTCATAGGATGCTCCCCCCATAAAGGTATGTTGTTGCAAAATTTGGTAGAGATCGGATGATTAGGTTAGTCGTAATTTGATTTAAGCTTTGAACACTGGTGTGGCTGCCATTACGTTTGCGTCAAGATGGCGGCGATATAAAACATGACACTGAGGTGTCCTTTGCTAGTGCTACCTTTGTATCAAATTTCGTTCAATTCGCGTTCACCGTGTTCGAATTGATAGGGGGAGACAGACATTCAGAGTACACACACACACACACACACACACACACACACACACAGACTCACACTCACACATACACACACACACAGACAGACTCACTTTTTTTCGCCCTGTGTTGATCTCATGAGTCTACTTTCATTTTTTGCAAAAATCGAAAGTATGCTAAAAATGTCAACGTCTACTGTAGTTACCATAGCGACAAGTGCAAGCGCACTTAGTTTCTACTCGCTGAAGCGTGTTGCGTCAACAAATTCCCGACAGTTAGTTACCATATCAACAAGAGCAAACGCACTCAGCTACTACCCGTTGAAATGCCCGTGATCACCATAAACAATAATAATAATAATGATGATATTTGTTGTTTTAAGGGGCCTAACATCTCGGTTATCGGCCCTCACCAAAAGCAAATCGAAGACAGTAATTACGTACACTTCTCTCTGTCTACTGTATTATGTCTAGCCCCTATTAATTCCGTCGGGAGTCGAGGATGACATGGGATGAAATTCTACGTGGCTGATGGTTTTTACGGATGGATATCCTTCCTGACTCCAACTTCACGAAAAGAGTTACAGAGAGATGATATTTTTTGTCGTATGGTCTCCTGAGAGGCCGAGTGCAGGTCTTTCTAGTCGACGCCCGTGGGCGACCTGCGCACCGAGATGAGAGAAGGAATGGATGAAGATGGGCAAGGATGTGGACGGAAGCGGCCGTGGCCTGTTAGAAGGTACCGTCCCAGCATTTGCCTGGTGTTTAAAATGAGGAAACCACGGAAAGCCATTTCATGGATGTTCGACGGTGGGACTCGAACTCACGCGTCTACCGAGAGCTTGGTCTCATGACCTAACGCTGCCCTTTAGTGAGCGTAGCCACCGCTATGTATGAAGATTAATGAAAGTTCATTTTCAAGTAGTTCCAACTTGGGCTACCAGACGCCACTATCACCCAGTGGCGAACGTTGGAACTTAATAGAGCGTTTCTAAACCAAATAACCTACTCGTTGAAATTTCCTTTTCATGCCATAAACATATGACATGGCCCCGACGGCTTTACTTCTCCTCCGAAGGAAGACATACTGAAGGATTTTAAAGCTCTTAAAAATCCGTTGACTTCGGCCGGGTTTGATCCCGTGATCTTGAGCTTAGCTATTCAGCATGCTACCGACTACGCCACCGATGCCGTTACAGTACTTACGTACAACATGAATAGACAAATAAACACACATTATAATGATTCTACGTTTTGCATTTACAACACAATGACTTTGTCTTCTTTCGTATTACCTTTTCTGTGTACGTATTTTCAGTCTTACACGCAGTCAGAGGAATTAAATATAGGACTTAAGTATACGGTCAGACTGGAAATCTAACCCAGGACTCTTAAGGACAAATCTATTCATTCCAACCAATTAACCACATAAGTGGACAGTAATGTTAGTGTGGGGGATGTGCAAGCTTAACAAGGAAAGAATTTGATAGGTGATTATTCAATGAGCCCCGAGGTTCTACCCTTTTCATCACCCGATTAATTACGGTAATGAGGCCGTAACTCTGCAACGCTCATCAGGTTATTACTGAAGGAGACACGAGAGGCGATTATGTGGTAAGCAAAGTACCAAGCTCCAAGGGCCAGTCTTGTATGATCATACAATAAGTGATCAGGGGAAGGCCAAACGTCTAGTTGAAAAAAGCCTAGTTCTCGGCTGCTATGTCTTGGCGCACGCCTGTGCAAGTGGTAGACTGGTCGACTGGGGGAGTAACTTCACCCATTCAATATTTGGGAGCGCAGAGCATGAACTAGGGATCAAAGCCACCCTTGTCTTCTCACAAGTATTCTGAGATTCCCTCAGCCATGTGTATGAGCCAGGGCCGTAGAAAGCAACCACAGGTGCCTGGCTAGAACTTGTGGACCCCTTATTTTTCATTCGTTCCGTGGCATTAACTTGGAAGTAGGCAAATGCCGGGGTTGGTCCCTAACTATAGGCCACAGCCACTAACGTCCAACTCCTCTTCCTTACATGCACACTTTCCTCCCCAGACAACACTTCACACGCAAAGGTACATGTAGCTCACCCCATGGGTGTCCGCTTAGAAGTAGCTACAAAACTGGCGAGCCAAACATGTCCTTGGACACTCCCGGCACTAAAAGCCATACGCTAAAAAAAAGAATGCAAGTATCTCTCCCTCCCCAAAAACTATAACTATTGTTATGTTCGATCATAAATTTTCATAAATATCTGTATTCGACCATGGCCTCCTCCAACACCCCACTATGGCACTAGCCACACAGTGAAATTTAAAATAGGAGGCCGTGGAAATCAGCGTAGGTGCGATGCTATCCTTACCTAATTGGTCACACAACTGTTTTATGAGCTCTGATTGATGGGAGAAACTGTATCATAATGGAAACTTGTACTATAATGAGCGTCATTATAGTTCCGTTTTCTGACATAAAATAGTACTGTATGCAAAGAGCCTATAATAGCAATAATTAAGACACGAGCATGTTTATAAAGTGAACGTAGCGAGTTTTATAATTTCCATAATAGTGTCTTAATTACCATTATAGGCGAGTTGCATACGACTGTTTATGATCGACGATAATTATAACTTTATTATATGTTTTAACATACGTATTCATAAATATCTGTGGGATTCAGTAACTTCAGTTAGTGAACAGAGCGCGCTGGGTGGTTTGCTGACTGAACAGAGCGCATGCGTGGGTCAAAGAATTTCGAAAGCAGGGACCTTTTACTTTGCTTGGCAATGCTATTGTTTACATCTGCGTGATGTCTAGTGCCGATCAGAACTCGCATTCACTAGTATTGTCACCGAAGTCGTTTGAAAGCAATGCGCTGTGTATAAATTGGAGTTGGGGATATTAAGGTACAGTGCTATTTCTTGTCTCATATTCGCCAGTTTATGTACGCGAACATATGGGACGGTGCACTTTCCTTGTCGGTAATTTATGTAGAAGGATGCTGTGTTTCTAACTTCTAGACGTAGATTCATAAATTTCTTGCATATGACATAGTATTTTCTTGTTACCGTAAAGGTTCGTGCTGATTTTGACTTTGTGTTTGGGATTGTAACTACAATGGCTGATCCGATATCCAATTTGAAATTTCAAATCGTGTAATGCATGTCCGACATGTTGGATTTTGAGCGCATGCGCGAGGGTATCCTTACCTAATTTGGTCAATGAATGTGCTCTGATTGGCTGGAGAAACTGTCTCATAATGAAAAAACAGTACTACAATGACCATCATTATGATGCAGTTTTCTGACGTATAATATTTACATTTCGAAATCGTCGAACATAAATATTATAGCCTTGTCTAAATAATTTAAAAAGTCCTTAGAAATGACGTTCATGGAAATTGTCTACTTTGGGCTCTTCTACCACCCCGGACCCCTCAGCAAGTCCAGACCCCCAGGGCTGCAGCCCCGTTTGCCCTACCCTCTGGTGAGCCCTGCTCAGAGCGAGCTCAACTTGGCCTTCTCAAACTGGTCCTTCATGCGCTACGAATTGCCGGCCAATCTCTACTCTTGGAAAGTTTATAACAATATACATAAATATTAGCCCAAGGCTCACAGAGTAATGATTTAAATGCGTTACTTCCGTTTATCTGATGATTGCATGAGCAACTTATTCCAGTAAATTTCAATCTCTCGTCACCTCCGCAGCGTAGCGGTCAGCAAGGTTAGCTGCCGCCCCGGAGGTCCTGGGTTCGATTCCCGGCTCTGCCAAGAAATTTGAAAAGTTGTATGGGGACTGGAACGGGGTCTACTCAGCCTTGGGGGGTCCAAATGAGTAGAGGAGGTTCGATTCCCACCTCAGCCATCCTTCGGGAAAATGCCAGGGATGGTACCTACTGTAAGGCCACGGCCGCCTCCTTCCCTCTTTTTAGCCTATCCATCACAATATTCCCCTCCTTCCCATCCCACTTGAGGCCCCTGTTCGCTTTGCAGGTGAGGCCACCTGGGCGAAGAGCTGATCACACCTCCCAAGTTGTATACACCCTGAAAAGATGTTCCCAGCTCCAGGACACTGCCCGTAGAGTCGGTAGTGGTGAGTTCCCTCGCTGAGTCCGTGGGAACCACCAACCTAGAGGGTAAATCGACTAAATAAAAAATAAAAAAGATACGAGCCTTACAGTAGTCGCATATGATGTGTAACATCTGACATGTTATCCTACTCGTATACTACACAGCTTGGACATTCTTAAAATGTTAATTTACACTCCATTTTCATACTGGTACTATGATGAATGTATAGATTGAATTAGAGATATGGTACTGTCACATTTGTGGCGCAGCGATCAAGCTGTTAGTCTCTTACCAAGGTAGACCGGGTTTGATTCCCGGTCAATACATGTGAGATTTTAGAATTGAAATGCCATGTCCTGTGGTTCGCATTCCGCGTAAAAGGGAGGTACCGTGGATCATGATCGTGAGATTAACGGACACGCAAATCTACAAGCTTCCTTCCTTCCTCTTAAATTAATAATTCATAATAACAAAGTGACACACAACATCGACAGTACTCTCAAATACTGTGAGCACATTCCTCAGTAACTATAACATTCATTATTCTCAAGGCTCTCATACAGTTCGTCGTAAACAATCAAAACATGGCTTCCTACAATCATGAAATGATCTAGTCTCACATATGATGAAAATACAGCTTTTATTCCACTCATATAACAACATTCTGTTATGCATTTAATATTTGACTACTAACCCACAGCTTGACAATAATGAAAAATGAAAATCCACAGTCTGCGTCCAGTCGACCGACCGGGTCAGGAATGGAATGAATGAAGCCCCCATCTAGCGGCAAGGATATGAACTGTGCCGGCTGCCGAAGCCTGTCGCACTCCTCTGGGGCAATAATTAAATGAATGACAGATGAAATTAAATGATAGTGGAGAGTGTTCCTGGAATGAAATTTTGACAGGGAAAACCGGAGTACCCGGAGAAAAACCTGTCTGTCTCCGTTTTTCCAGCACAGATCTCACATGGAGTGACCGGGATTTGAACCACGGACCCAGCGGTGAGAGGCCGACGTACTGCCGCCTAAGCCACGGAGGCCCAGCTTGACAATAATGCCGCTTACTTAAATGTCATTTGTCGTCTTTGTCCTACCCCATGTGATATTCAACCTTGAACGCGAAGCTTCATAAACTGCTCAATGATAAATGAAAGTCGGTGAAACATTTGCCAATGTGCTCATCAAACCAGTGCCTGCTAAATGCATTGCCTACTGTATTGCCATAACATTCTCGCGCTACAGAGCACACACTGCCTTGTTTCCAATACACACATTTTCAATTGTACATCTAGCTGGCAGTGCGTCTTCACTTCCGTCCGATCCACTTCCGTTCGATCCACATCCGCCCGATTCACTTCCGTCCCCTTTTTCTGGCAGTGTGTCATCCCTTCCGTCCGATCCACTTCCGTTCGATCCACTTCCACCCGATTCACTTCCGTCCCCAATTTTCAAAATTACTCCCACAAAACTATCCAGCAACCGAGCGGAAAGATGTTACACATCAAAAATTCAATCTCTACGTGAATGAATTATAAAGGACAAAGCCAAGCTAGAGAACTATTCATAACAAAAGGTTTTTGGTTGTACGAGTATAATTTATTCAATACTAGCAACCCGCCCCAGGTTCGCCCGGTATCTTTAACTGTTTACCCAGCGTAAGCTTCAAAGGAGCACGGACGGCAGATCGTAGACACAATTCAGAAAATCCTAGATGAAACTACAAACACATAATTATACTCTTCACTGAAGTCTTAACTCGACACGACTCGAGAGTTTGATGCTGGCCAAAGTTGGGGTGACAGGCTCGCTCGCTAGCTCGTAAACTCGCTCCAAGGCTAGTAATTTGAACTTCCAATGAATGTAGATTGTTTGAAGAAATGAAAACTTAATAACACTTATAGAGAGTGATGTACTAATGATAGAGATATACAGTACCAGATGTTTAAATAGAGCTTTACATGCTGAACAGTTCTTAAACTCATAATAAGTATATAATGTTTTTAAGGGTTCATCCAGCGTAAGCCTAAAAAGTGCATGGATGGCAGGATGTCTCTCGACTCGATTCACTGAAATCGTTACTGCTCGGTTTCCTTTGGTCATGAATGAATGGTTTTCTACAGAACCGTTCTCGAGAAATCCTTTACAGAGTTGTGAAAACCGCATCAAAATCCAACCAGTGGTTTTCGAGATTACCCGTTACATCCAAGAATCGGGGACTTAGTGCTATACTATGTACTGTAGACATACTGAGATATGCAAAAGGATACAAGGTATTAAAACATATATTATACAAATGTACAAGCTTCATCATCACTAAATCTCAGGAATTCTTTAGGTTTGTACCGTGTCTTGTGAGGGGTTTCGCCCTTTTGGAAGCCTACATAGGGAGGTTAAGGCTGCTTGAGTTTTTAGTTCTCGCAGGAAAGAGTTGCAGTTGCACTCTGTATAAAGGGAGGTAGCGCGCAGTACGTTACTCCAGTGGGGGTCGGGGTGGGGACACCAAGAGCCCGCCGATGAGCCAGCTTGGTGTCCTAGGCAAAACCCCACACAAGACACGGCACAAACCTAGAATAATTGCTGAGATTTAATTCACTGGCCGTGAAAGCAAATATACCACCATCATTGTTATATTTTATAAATAACATCTCCATAATCTGTTTTTATTTCAGGGTTCGCACCTAGATTCTCAACGCTCTGATATTGGGTTGTCAGAAATATATATATCGTAGTCAGTGAAATCCGTCATTTCATGAAAATCCTAGGCTTCATGAAACGCCGGCGTATGATCTAAAATGCGATAGTTGAGCGACAAATTTCCTGTGATCGCTATGTTGACTTCATGGTAGTCACATATCGTCTAGATCTGATAAAACTGTACTACGCTACTTTACAACACTATCATTCTACACAAGATGTTGATTGTACTTAGTAGTAAACATCGAGATATTGAATACAATCCAGTGGTCACTATGATCAATTTAGGACGAGTGAGGAAATAAAAATACGTTTGGAGCCTCCAAAATAGAATTAACTCACACCCAAATTTAATTTCTAGCCATCCAGTGGATCGTATATAATTAGAAGACGCAGATATAGTCACTCATGCGTACAGATAAATAATAATAATTATAATAATATTAATGTAAGTATTTCTTCCTGGTGAACTTATGATTTTAGAGAACACGCACGTGGACTGAAGGTGGTCTCACTCAATAATTAATCAACTGTATGCTAATACACAATTAAACCGGCCCCATTGTGTTGGGATAGCGCGCCTGCCTCTCACCCGGAGGCTCCGGGTTTGATTCCTGGCTCCATCTGGGATTTTATAAACCGACGTTATGGTTGGACGGCCCCACTTCAGCCTCGTAAGGTCAATTTCGTAGCTGTCTGACATTTAGGCATTGCCCCGGTCAGGAAAATCAAGATGAACGACCAAGGGGACTTACATTCTGACCACGCGTCAACCTGCAATATGTTGGTTAAATGGCTGGACAGCGGTCGGTTGGTATGCCAAGGTCCTTCATGCGGCTGTGGTGTCACGGAGTTTTTTTTAAATATTCTATTAAGTTAGTTTTTCTTGTTTTAAGGGGCGGAGGTTATCTACACCAGGTTTGGTGTATAATGCACATTTTAGCTGTCAATGTAATTCATCTGCAGTAAAATATATTTTAAGTGGAGCCTGCACTTAAATTTCCCCACTGAACATTGCATTAGCAGCCAACCGACTAGCAATTAATGCGTATACAGAGAAAAAAATACGCATTGACACAGGACACAATAAAGCAATCTCTACGTTCCCCGCATTAAACCACCCGTTACAGCTGCTCGACTAGAATCACCTGACTATTTTATTTCAGTGTCACGTTTCTGCCAGATCTGTACCAAGGGGAGTTAAAGTGACTCCTTGGATGCAGTGCAACCCGCAACTTATAATTGGAAATCTCGTCCAGAATTGCTCTGCCAGTGACACAAATTGGCTGTGCGACCCGGGGATTGTTGTTCGAGACTCTCATTGAACTTGATCGTACTGTATATTACCGAACAATTACCATAACAGAGGCGAGTTCTCTTATGTCCACTATTCACACTCTGTGGTGCTTATGGTTCGTAAGCAACCAGCGATACTTGCAATAGAGGGAACGTATTTTTAAAGATTGCTAGAGTGTCCGAAGAGATGCGGACACGAGGATTTGCGAACACAAGATATTTCCGGAGATTTGCGGAGACTAGATCTTACAAAATTGCAAAAATATATATATATACCGGTAGGTTTGCCGAAATCTTCCCTATAGGTCAATAAGACACATGTCACAGTTTGGATTGACCCCCAAAACACCACTGTACATCTCCCATAAATTAAAGCTGCTCTCATCATTTCATAATAATAAAACACGTTCTGGATCCTCCCTTGCTATTCTCCTGCACTAAACGTCCTGCTTAAACAAATCATTTGTGGTTTCGGTTTCAAGACTCTGGAATTCCCTACCAGTCAATGTCAGGAATGTGGCCCAACTGAAGAACAATATGCCACGACGATCTGATGAGTACTGCTGACTGATTTGTGTGAATGAGTGTGTAATTGTACGTTGATATTAAAATAGTTATTACTGCAATTTTGTGTTTTTGTTTCTCCAAACTCCATTGAAGTGCAATTTACTTACAAATGGTTTAATGTTTCTTCATTTTAAATTAATATACATCAATACAATATGTATTTAAGTGTAAGAGAGGTTCGAGAGCCTTAACTTCGTCACTAAAAATAAAATTGTAATAATAGACTAATAATTATTATTGTAATAATAACAATCATCAAAACGATAGTGACATATCTTTTGACGTGTTTAAAATAGGCTTTTAATAAGTAGCTTATTCTCATTTTCCCCCCATTTTCTACACATTACAAAGCAGCTGTTAATAAACATCGTCATCACAACATCTGCTTTGAAAAAAAAAAGGATGCGTATTCACAGCTGACTTGAAACATGCCGAAGTAGTATATGGTTAGCGTTTTGGCATTACAAAACCAGTAGTAAGTGTGATGGACATCAATTGAATTCAATCAGTCAACACAAAGTAATTCCAATTGCTAGAATATGTGAAAAAAGGACTCAAATAAATTACATGCCATTATGATGTATATTTTTTATGGATTATTGAAAAAGAAGAATACTACGGGATTTACATGTCTCACTCGTCAAGCGGACACCACTAGGGTGAGCTACAAGTTCAATTTAATTTCAAGTAGTTCCAACTCTCACGACCAGATATCAATGATACCTACTGGTGAACGTTGGAATTTTGATAAAGGGTTACAACGAAATCTAACCTAGAAATTTAGCTCCACACAAGTTTAATCTGTGAGAGGATCTTTTACATGCCATAAATCTATGACATGGGACCGCCGGCTTTACTTCCCCTCCGAAGGAGGGCATACTGATTTTAACGCTCTTAAAAAATCCGACGACTTCGGCCGTGTTTGAACCCGCTATCTTGAGCACAGCAGTTCAGCATGCTACCAATTACGCCACCCTCAGACAATCGCTGTCCTCCAAAAAAAAAAAAAAAAGAAACAATGAAGCTTGTCAGGAAACTTAGTAAAAGTGGAAATTATTACAGATAAATAGCCTATAATAGTACATTATGCAACGAGCGTATAATGGCATTAATTAAGACACGAGTATGTTCATACAACGAGCGAAAGCGAGTTTTATAATTTCAATACGAGTGTCTTAATTGCCATTATAGGCGAGATGCATACGACTGTTTATGTTCGACGATAATTATAACTTTATAGCGGCTTCGGTGGCGTAGTCGGTAGCATGCTGAACTGCTGTTCCCAAGATAGCGGGTTCAAACCCGGCCGAAGTCGTCGGATTTTTTTAAGAGCGTTAAAAATCCTTCAGTATGCCTTCCTTCGGAGGGGAAGTAAAGCCGGCGGTCCCATGTCATAGATTTATGGCATGTAAAAGATCCTTTCACAGACTTAACTTGTGTAAAGCAAAATTTGTTAGGTTAGATTTCGTCAGAACGCTCTATCCAAGTTCCAACGTTCACCACTAGGTATCATTGATATCTGGTGGCGAAAGTTGGAACTACTTGGAATTGAACGGAACGTGTAGCTCACCCTTTAGGGTGTCCGCTGGAAGCAGCTACAGACTCAGGCGAGCCGAACATGTCCTCGGACACTCCCGGCACTAAAAGCCATACGATAAATAAATAAATAAATAAATAACTTTATTATATCTTTTAACATAAATATTCATAAATATCTGTTGAGATTCAGTCACTAGAATGTTGTGATCGGAGTGAGAGCGCTGGGTAGGATATCTCTGTTTTCCAAGCCCACTGACCAACCAACGCATGCGCCCTGTGTGCTTGGCAGTTTATTTACGCAAACATATGGATGGTGCACTTTCGGTAGTTTATATAGATATGTTGGATTTTGAGCGCATGCGCGAAGGTATCCTTACCTAATTGGTCACACAACTGTTTCTTGGGTTCTGATTGGGGGAAGAAACTGTTTCATAATGAAAAATAGTGTTATAATGAGCCTCATTATGATACATAATGTTAACATTTCGACATCGTCGAACATAAGGTAATTAACACCCGGAAAATGTACTGTATATTTATTTTAATATATTTAATATTTTAATGTTGCAAAACTTAGAATTATCGATCCCTTCAGCCGTCTTATTGACCTATTATTGCGAAGGTATCCGCAATCCGGTATAGAAATACTTCCGAAAGGTTGTCATCCCTTTCTCAGATAACGAAAGACCCTGTGTCCGCAAATCTCTGGATATAGCCTCCGTTCAGAATATCAGCATCTCCCCGGTATTCGTACAAGTGTGTTCTTTCACATATTTGGGAAACATATTGAATGACAATGTGACTCCCAACAAGAGATGAATTCAAAAATTGGAAAAGGTCAGGTTACAATTCATTACCATGAGGAAATTCTTTGTATTATGACAACTCAGTTTTCAGTTGCGATTCCGCATGATCCGTTGCTACATATTTTCTGTTCTTCTATATGGATGTGGATGCTTTACCCTGGACCCTTCCATTGAAAAACGAATTGATGCCTTATAAATGTATCTACAGTATTTCACCGGCTCTTACGCATACCTTGGATATTGAAAATTTCAAATCTTTAGGCCCATCAACTGCTACATGTATTATAAAACAAAGGAAAACACAATACCTAGGTAGTCTATTGTTATACGAAGAGAGAGGTTTCAATTATTACAACTTTTTAGTGAATTGAAGGACAGATACAAGGTAAATGATCCGTCAGGGAATGCAGAAATTCACTATTGAAAGACATTAGAACAGGCTGTTCCAAATCCACGAGTTTGAGTATGCGTTCACGCGAGTACTCAGCAGTGATGCTCGGAGCATGGCTGGAGAGGAACTGGGGGTGATAGCCAATACGTCACTGGGCGAAGGTCATGGTACAAGTCCATGCGCTTTCTGCCAGTCTTGATGTATCCACCGCTTAGTAACGGCAGCCTCTACAGCAGAGCTGTATTGCATATTGCAGGTTTACTCACACAAGGTGGTGAGTACTCAGCTGCTCCCTGGCGAGCAGCTCGGCTGCATTAGATCATCGAACGGATTTACCTTATTTACTTTCAAATATTGCAAATGTCCTTTCTGGTGACCTAATCACTCGAGTGCAATGAAACTCGGCATAGTGATCTTTATTCAAAACTTAGTAAAAATGATGTTCAGTTGTTTTCAAAAATTCAAGATGCATCAGTCGAAATTCAAACCCTTATTTCTTATTCCTCGTATCTTATTGTGGCGATTGAAAAGGTAATTCGTATGCTGGAGTATGATAACAATCCTTAGATCACGGCTTTAAATTATGTAGCTTACTTTCGTAAATCAGAGAATCCGTTCATTTGACTTTTCTAAAACTGTATACCCATGGATCGTTACAGAAAGATGTCATCTCGCAAGAGAAGTCTTAATCACCGATATTGAAAGCTATGTATTCTAGCATATAACTTCTCATTGTAACGGTGTTGGTGAAGATATAGTTCGTGAACCAAAAGCTATTTAGTATATCGCTTGGAAAATCGTTGTAATTGGCAAGAGAATTTTAATGGAAAGGACCAGTGGGATGTACGAAAACAAGCTATTTAGTTCTTAACGATACTACTTGTTAATTCTCCACTTTGACTTTCATGGCATTACTTACTTCTAAGTTTCTCAACCCTCATTCATCGACGGTTGAGGATATTCCTATTCCCTATCATTTGGTAGTATTAGTAATAGTAGTAGTAGTTGGGGCAGCTGGCTTTTATAATATGCATAGTAAAGACATTACAGTGACACAGGTTATCAGACACATTCTACACACACCCAAGTACACGAGGCTACATGACCACGATGTTGCAAGTCCTAAAGAATGAATAACTATATATTATGCCTCTTAAATAATCCCCCCCTCCCCCCCACCCCCCACCCCATCCAGTACACTTCCATCATCATCAACATCCTTCTAGCAGCCTTCAGTTTTCCCTGCCCTTTTGGAAGTACAATAGACTATGCATATAATGTGAAATCATAATGAACCAAACTGATGCAAGGAAATTGTTGTAATGCTGCCTAATAATAACTAAATTTAATAATGTTTTAACTCAATTTGGTTGGTGTCAGACTGGGATTCTAAGCTTTAATACTCGACCAAATGGCTTCTAAATGGGTGGCATGAATTTAGTAGAACTTAGTAGAACTGGGTAAGTGCACACCATTAATATTTCACATTGAGAGACATTTGAAACTAAATTCATCATGCTCACATATGTTAGCATCTTTCAATATCACATTACGCTTCATATTGTCCTTCAACAGCCCTGTTACTCACGAATCAACTGCGTTGAAAGGCTGGAGTGACACTTTATTATAAGACGAATGTCAATAATATGCATCTAAGTGTGTAAAAGGAGAAGAAAGTAACATTGACTCTCACGATGCTATACATTACTTTGCTTTTGACATTTCCCGCTACGATAGAGTCTTCTCTTTATTCTAGTGTTTGCCGAGAGCTTTTCTTACTGAAGTTGCTTACCTCACCCCCGTTTTTAAAAGCGCAACTTGTGGGGAAAAAAGAGAGGAAGAGTTGTTGAGGGCCTACCATTAGGTAATAATTAAGGTCGATGTCGTAACGACCTCAGCCTGGCCTCCGCGCCGGAGGAGCGACCTGTGGTCTTCACTGCGCCATTTACATTGACCCGCTTGAAGAGCAGACATTCTTCATAGCGCCCAATTACCAAGAGCACTGATAACTTCAAAAAGAAATGCCACCAACAAAATAAGATGAGCTTATCGAACATAGTGAAATTTTGCAGGCTTGTTGGGCAGATTCGACGAAATGCTATGTTTGTGTAACTATTAATAATAATATTTTTTATTCTATTTTTGTAGTCAGTTTATCCTCCAGGTAGGTGAGAGATCCCACCTTTACCGCCTCTACGGGTAGTGTCCTGGAGCTTGACATTGGGTCGCGGGATACAACTGGGGAGCAGGACTAGCGCCTCGCCCAGGTAGCCTCACCTGCAAAGCGAACAGGGGGCCTCATGAGGGATGGGATGGGATGGGAAGAATGGGAGGGATAGACAAGGAAGAGGGAAGGAGGCGGCCGTGGCTTGACGGTAGGTACCATCTCGGCATTTGTCCGAAGACGAAATGGGAAACCACGGAAAACCACTTCGAGGATATGGGTGAGGTGGGATTGAACCCCCTCTACTGATTTGGACCACCCTAGGCTCAGCAGACCCCGTTCCAGTCCTCATACCACTTTTCAAATTTCGTTGCAGAACCGGGAATCGAACCTCGGCTCTCCGGGCTGGCAGCTATGCACGCTGACTGCTACACCACGGTGGTGACAATAATAAAAATATTATAATAAATTATTAAATTCAATAATAATAATAATAAATTGTAATATAATAATAATACATTTAATTGAAATAATTTACATGCTGATGAAGAATCAATCAGGATTCTAACTTCTAATCACCGGGCTTACTGCAGTTCTCATTCTCGATCGTGGTGAGTGATCTTAATAATATGTTGGTAACTTCAAGTAAATTACTTATTATTATTATTATCATTACCATAACTATTACCGACAGCGGTAGCTACTTTCGCTAAAACGCATTGCTAGGCCATGGGACCAAATTTTTTGCGTACTGGGTAAACGTGGGTTCAAGCCCCACCGTCAGCCATCCTTGAAATTATTTTCTTTGGTTTCCCCATTTTATGTTAGTGAGTTAGTTATTGTTGCTTCAAGGGGTGGAACTACGAGTTCATCTGTCCCTTCCCCATTTTCAACTCCAGGCAAATGCTGGGACAGTTTCTCCTAAAAGGCCATGGCCCCTTCCTTCCACATCCTTGCCCAGTTTCATCCATTTTCATTTATTTCATCACTTATTAATTCCTCTAATGAGGTTGGCGTCAGAAAGGGCATCCGGCCGTAACACCACCCACCATATAGAGTTTCATCGCATAACCTCCCGGACCCCATTGGAAACGGGAATAATAAGTGGTAGACATACACAGCATTATTATTATTAAATGTATTATTATTGAATTAATTAGTTTACTATAGTATTATTATTTTTAGTATTATTATTAAAACAAAATAAGATAACACTTAAACAATAATACTTTCCCACTAAATCGCCTGCTTCCTTATACACGTTTACCTGTAAATTATCTGATATCAGCATTCCTATAAAACTAATTCTGTATCAAATTAGCATTGCTATTAGATGGAGGTACTTGTGTGCGGCACAGACATACGTAAGTATTTTACCGTTTAAGAAACTAAATTAACTGCATTTATAATGGGGATTATTTCCGTCAAAACATTTCTCTCTGCCTTACCATTTATATTTTCCTTTCATCTAGGTCTGGTAGAAGTGTACCTTCTCTTTGCATGCATTCAAGCTGTAAGAAGACAGGCCTCTTCGAAGAAAGTTGTTTCTGACTTTTATTTCGTGTTCTTTTTATGTACTTTGCCTGTCCTATTACCTCACTCTTTATGTGTGGCAGCGGGCGGTGAAATGCCCCCACTCTTTATATTTCAAAACTTTAGACATCCTTACACGTTAAAAACGTACTGGCTCATGTTTTCTCTCATGCGAGTCTTTGTGGTAAAGATGAGATTCTTCGTCACGTACACTGTCAGAACTGGAAAAGTGACAAGATGGTTGTTGGATTATTGAGGTCGACAGTCAACTCCAGATTGCAATAGAGATTCATCTACAACAAATATATAGACCTATATTAAAAGAAAGATGTTGTCATTAACTCATTTTCTAGGCCCGGGACATCTTAGTCATCAGGCTCTTGTACTTGTCTTTTCCATTTGTCTGTTAACTTGTAAATTTATTTAGGGTGGCTGTAGGCTACTAGTGAGTATAAATGAATCTACCAGGTGAATCAGCTGCACCTAATAATATTGTTTTAAGCAGACCAACTGGCGTTGTTATCAATCTGGTCGATAATAGGTGTATATATTCTCTGCTTGCATCCTGTATAGTATTAATGCACTGCAAACATATCTCGCAAACCATACTGAATACTATTGTTTTCCCTCGTTGTGACTACAACTAATACGAGGGGAAAATACTAGTGTTCAGTATCGTTTGCGGGATATGCTTGCAGTGCATTAGTACCAAACGGGATGTTGACAGACGAATATCGACCTCCCTGCCTACATGCGTTAGTTGGGCTGCATAAAATAATATTATTAGGGGCAGTTGACTCACCCAGTTATTTAATATTTAGCGTATGGCATACATTGACATGGCTACATTATTACAAATAAAAATAATAATATTTTTTTTTTTATTTGCGAATTGACCGCTTAGGATCACGCTACAATTTCATTTTTTCTTTGCCTGAAGTTTCCTCTTCCTCCAGTACTCCTTCATATGGGCGCTATGCTGTTTCTTCTGCTCATCCGTCCAGGCTCTTCCCTTCTTTGTGGTTCTTGTGACGTGAAACCCTTCCAAATTTTGAATTATGTACCGAAATGTTTCCCTGTTTGACATCTGAACTTCCTGGATGTTGGAATTTTCGAGATATTTTCGAACTTCCTTAATCCATGTCGTTGTTGTCTTCTTGTTCCACAGGTAGTCGAATAACTGTTTGGTTAGTCTAGTTTTGTCCATTCTGTACAAGTGTCCGAGAAACGATAACCTCCTCTTCTTCATGGTCTCTGAGATTCTCTCCACATTTTTATAGACTTCATTGTTGCTCCGAAGTTTCCAGACGGTTTCAGTCTGGACTGGGCCCATAATTTTCCGTAGTATTCTTCTTTCTAGGATCTCTAGCTTCTCCAACTTGTAATTCATCGAGAGGCATTCGCTGGCATAGAGGCATTCTGTTTTTACTACCGTGTTGTAATGTTTTAGTTTGGCATTCCATGAGATGCATTTCTTGTTGTAGATGTTTTTAGTTAGCCCATAAGCTCTTTCCATTTTTGAGATACGATCTTCTACAGCAGCTTTCTCTAGGCCGTTCTCTTGTATGGTTTCACCGAGGTATTTGAACTTTTTCACCCTCTGAATCCATCCAATCTCTGTTTCAAGGAATTGTGGTCCATGTTTGTCATTCATCATGAACTTGGTCTTCTCTTTCGAGATCCTAAGTCCTGTCTTGCTAGCGATCTTTTCTAAGAGGTTGATCTGTATGGCCGCTTCTTCTAGGTTTTCTGAAAGTATCGCAAAATCATCAGCGAAAGCCAAGCAATTGACTTTGATTCCTCCGGTTTTTCGTCCTAGGCAGATCGGGGCTATCTCTTGATTTTCAAGTTCGGAATTCCAAATTCTCACAATCCTCTCGAGGACACAGTTGAATAGTAGGCCTAATGGTGATAATCCATCACCCTGTCGCACACCTGTCTTGATTTCAAATGACTGAGACAATTCTCCCATGAACTTCACCTTAGAAGTTGTGGCTGTTAAGGTTTCTCTGATAATATTGGCCAGTTTGGTTTTGACTCCAAATTCTCTAATGATCTTATCTAGGGTCCCTCTGTCCACCGAGTCGAAGGCTTTTTTGAAGTCAATGAATGAAATATATTATTATTATTATTATTATTATTATTATTATTATTATTACAAATGAACAATAATTATCAATGAACTGAACTACAAACAAACATCTAGACCTTGTATATACTCAATACATTTTGGGGTTGCCTACAAGAAATCCTCAAATCGCCCTCCGTATGCTCTGGTGCTGCAGACCTCCCTGATGTGGTCAACAGTCTGTCGCGGCTCACCACCGTCGCATACTGGTGAGGACAATATTCGCCATTTAAAAAGTGAATCCCCGCATCTTCCACGTCCCGTCCTAAAGCGGTTGAGCATTGACCATACCTTGCGAGGTTGATCAAACCCAGGAACTGTCTCACTGATGCATGGCATTGCCTGGCATGTAGCTGGAGAATTTTGGATCCATTCTCTCCGAGAGGAATTGATGGTGTTGAATCCGATGAGGTTGCTGACAAGTGCAAGAGGTGGATGTCTCGAGCGGAGTCTGTTGATCCTGAAGTCTGAGATGTCAGAGTGTACCGGTAGTCTAGGGTTCGCTAAGATCTTGTACTCACCCGGTATAAGGGTGGGAAATGGGTTATGTGCCCTGGGACTTGAAACGTCACTTAGGATAGCCGTTGTCATCTCCAAGCTTTGAACCTCCATTCTCTGGACAAGTGCAGCTCCTCGTCGCAGCCATGGTGCGTTATTTAACGCTCATGGCTACGCCGTGGGCTTACTGTAAGCTATCGCATACCTATAAGTAACATATAGTGGCATCGATGCCGTAGTTGGTAGCATGCTGAACTGCTGTGCCCAAGATAGTGGGTTCAAACCAGGCTGAAGTCGTCGGATTTTTTAAGAGCGTTAAAATCCTTCAGTATGCCTTCCATCGGAGGGGATGTAAAGTCGGTGGTCCCATGTCACAGATTTATGGCATGTAAAAGTTCCATCCACAGACGAAACTTGTGTGAAGATAAATTTCTGGGTTATATTTCGTTGGAACACTCTATCAAAGTTCCGACGTTCACCACTAGGTATCATTGACATCTGGTAGCGAAAGTTGGAACTACTTGAACATTGAACGGAACTTGTAGCTCACCCTATGGGTGTCCGCTAGAAGCAGCTACAGCCTCTGGCGAGCCGAAGATGTCCTCGGACACTCCCAGCACTAAAAGCCTTACGATGTATAAAAGATAAATAACTAAATAAATAAAAAATAAATAACTAACAAAAATATTGACTAGCTGTGTTAGTTTAACTATTACTGCAACCAAATAAGAGTATATAATGTTAATACTATCACCCATACTTGTAGACATAGAGTAAAAGGCCTAAGTGTAAAGGATCTGATGATTATCGCTTGACGATCGAAACTGGTCAGCCAAGTGTATTTATTAATCTCATGTAATTTATTTTCGTTGGCCCCGTGGTGTTGGGGTAGCGCGCCTGCCTCTCGCCTGGAGGCCCCGGGTTCGATTCCCGGCTCCGTCAGTGTGTTTAGAAACTGAACTTGACCTGAGGGCTGGATCGGGGTGCACTCAGCCTCGTGAGGACAATTGAGTAGCTGTCTGACAGTGAGGCAGCTCCCCGATCACGAAAACTACGATTAACGGCCGAGGGGAACCGATGCGCTGATCACACACCACCCCAATATCTGCAGGCCAATGGCTGGGCAGTGGTCTCTTGGACGGCCTAAGCCCTTCATGGGATCTCGTACCATTGCAATTTGGTACAATCATGTTGACAGACTGAAAAACATTAATTTTTTAAACTGTAAGTGAAAATGTAGAATTTTTATTTCATATTTTGCCATGTATTTTTCATTAGCCTTCCTCGGAGGAGGAGAAGATGTACAGTATCGGACTAGGTGACTGACAGGATTAAATTATAGGCTTTGGTTTGTACGGTCCTGGGTTGAATTCTCAAGCTAGGGCGTTAGAATTTGAATCTCGTGTTGTTAATTCTCATCACAGCTCTCAGACCGGAATTGAGTTTCTTGGCAGAGACTGAAGTCAAACCCGGACCTCCCTGGTGTCTGCCAAGATGATAGTCACTACGTCACGGGGAGGACTTGATATTTTAGCTGCACCATTATGTCATTTGTGATTTGCATAAAATCGCGTGTGGATTAATTCAATTTCTGATTTTATTGATATTATGTAAGCTCGAGACCATACCATTGGAAGGAGACAGTTGAATTTGATGGATTCAATGATTTGTAGGTTTGACTCAAGATCCCTGCGTATTTAGATAGATATCGTTTGTTCTGCTGATTCACTTGTACCTGGGTTGCATACGATACACTTATTCTGTTTATAGAGTGATTATTCTCCAGGGTCGGGCAATCAAACTGTGACCCGATCAGACAATCAGTACATATGTACAGGTGTTAAAAATCTAGCTCGTCACCAGATGAAACTGCGAATTTCAACCGTCTCTATCCATATATTTTTGGAAGGAACGTTTGTTGTTGTTGTTGTTGATTCCTTTAGGGGATTTAAGAGATCGTGGTCATATATCCCCGTGTAATAGTGTGGGTGTAGAATTTTTCTAATAACATGTGTCTTTGTGTTGTCTATAACAGTGTGTGCATTTTAATTGAGATAGGGTTTGGGTAGGAAGCAGCCGTGGCCTTAAGTTAGGTACTAACTCAGTATTTGCCTGTAGTAGACGTGGAAACCCACGGAAAACCACTTCCAGGATGGTTGATGTAGGTATCAAACCCACTTCTTCTCAAATTGGCCTCTAGAGGCTGAGGGTACCCCGTTCCAGCCCCCAGACAAAAATTAAATTTCTTATCAGGGCCGGGAATGGAACTTGGGCCTCCGCGGTGACAGCTAAGAATGCTAACCACTACACCACGGGGTAGACCGGGGGGGGGGGGGAGAATAACTTGGCAAGGTGTATTTCCATCATTAACCCTCGTCAATGAAATAAAATTATTTGAACTTCATTAAAGAAACAACTGATTTGGGTGTTATTTATGTTTGGAGATATACAAATGAATGACCTTAAATAAGTGAATTATCAGATAAGTGAAGACAGCTTACCGAAGTATCATCTGCCTCATGCGAACTTCGGTCTTGTCTAGAATATTTCGGTGATGATTCTTCAATTAGTCAAACTTACCTGAAACGAAATAAAATATTATTATAACGTCATACAAATATAAAATAGGCTGGTGGGAATACCTGCTTCCTGCAAAACATCTGGTGGAGGAAAGAGGAGAGTGACAATTGCGGTTTCAAAAAAACAATAAACGCTATCATGATAAATCAACTGTCCGACGAATATGTAGTGGTGCTTGAAATGACTCGTGGTCCTACGTGCCTTTTAGTTGTAAGTTTGTATTTTGATATGGAAAGAGACATAGAATTAGACTTGTTTAAAGTGAAGAATATTCTAGACCTTGTAAAATGAAAGAACATAATGCTTTCCATGAACAGTAACTCCAGATGTAAAACTTGGCATGATGTTATGACAAATAAACGAGGAAGGTTTCTAGAAGAATTCCTCATAGGAAATCAGATCTTCATTGTGAATGAGGGAGGGCCACCAAACTTCGAAAATAGTAGAGCATTCAGGTACATAGATCTGACGGTGAGCAGCAAAGAACTGAAACCTATAATAGCAGACTGGGAGTGTAGTAACGAGGAAAGTTGCTCGGATCACAAGATAATTAAATTCAATCTTGGTATATCGAGCCCCAACGAAAAAGAATTGCAGTTATAGGGAATGAGATACATCATAAAGGATAATGACTGGGAAAAGCTCTCGGACAACCTTTTTACAGCAGCATGGAAACAGTATGGTAGTCAAATAAATTCCATAAAAGAAATGGACCAACAACTATGTAAAGCTCTAATGGGAGAAACGGACTTTGAGACTGCCATGCTCAAATTTCAATTAATGGTGACTGCAATTGGTTCAAAATCATTCAATACTCGTCAAGCAATTAAGAAAATAATCCAATCCAATACAGGCTGGTTCCTTGGTTGATACCTGAGCTCACAATAATGAGGAAAAGATTGAACGCTTTACGAAGGAGATATCAGAGGACTATAGATAACTGTACAATCTCAACCTTAAGAAAGCCCGACGAAACATACACGTTTAATATGGTCGATACAATGTACTGTATGATGGCTCATTTTACTCCCTGAAGACAACATACAACGCAAAGAAGCAAGAAAGAAGTCGGAACAGCTTCCGAATACTGTTGATTATATCCCATTTACACAAGAAGAGGTAGGCGCTACAATACGAACCTATATCTCAATAAAGCACCTGGTGAAGACGGAATAACAGGTGATATACTAAAATACATATTCGAACAAATACCATCATACATAACAGTGCTCTTCAATGGATGTTCTGAAACGAGAAGCTTCCCAAGAGTATGGAATAGGGCCATCACTGTACCCATAAATTAAACCTGGAAAAGAAAACAATGATGATGATTCTAAATATCCACCGATACGTCTATTGAATTGAGTTGCCAAAGTGCTGGAAAAGCTACTTATAAATCGAATAATGCACCACACAAACTCCAGAGACCTCCTAAACAGAAATCAGTTTGGTTTCACGCCACAAAAAGGAACCATCGATGTATTGATGGCAGTCAAGCAGTTTGTAGAAGTTGTACTCAAAAATGAAAAGAATGTCGCAATGATTAATTTGGACGTTAAAGGAGCCATTGATATGGCCTGGTGGCCTGGAATCTTGAACGCACTGAAAGTTTTCGACTGCCCTAAAACCTGAAACTTAATTAAAGGATGTCCGGCTCTTGCTGTGGACTTGGATATTAGAACATCCAATACGACTCACTATTAAACTTCAACTACAAGCAGTGCACGTAGGTGATTGCATTTGCAGATGATGTGCTCATCCTAGTCAGAGGAAATAGCAAATTGTTGTTAGAAAATAATGCAAACATAGAACAACGAAAAATTTCGATGTGGGCAACAAAAAACAAAGTTGTGTTTAATGAGCAGTAATCTCAAGCAATGTTAATAACACGCAGGAGACCTGGCGTAAGGCAGTAAACAGCATTAAGTATGATATATAGGCTTTTACGGCCATTGGATTAGAACTCAGCAATTTTTCTAGGGTTGTGCCGTGTCATGAATGGGGTTTTGCCTAGGACACCAAGCTGGCTCAGCAGCGGGCTCTTGGTATCCCCGCCCGGTCCCCCTCAGAAGTAGCCAACTGCGCGCTACCTCCCTTTTAATGAAGAGCACCTGCGCCTCTTTACTGCGAGAACTAAAAGCTCAAGCAGCTATAACATCCTTGGAGAAATTACAAGATATCAACTACGGCAGCAATTATTACACTGATAGTAATATAACCCTGGACCAACTAAAAAAAACTACGGGAAAAGAAATCATCAAATTCAAGATATCAGAAGGAAGGTGAAAGACCTGCAACTTCAAAACTGGGAAATACACTTCTCATGGATTAAGGCTCATGTCGGCAAGGAAGGTAACGAAGTAGCTGATCATCTGGCAAAACAAGCAGCAGGAAGGACAGACCTAGAAGTGGCTTTCGATAAAATTCCTGTTAGTGTACTGAATAGGGTATTGCGTGAGAGAATTTACAATCGTGGGAAGAAGAGTGGAGAGAAACTCTGAATGGATCCATAACAAAAAGCACTTTCCAAGTGTTCAAGCGGGACTTGCCTCAATAATTCTCCTAAGCCATAATATGACGGTTATGATAAAAGGATATGGAAAAATATGGACCTATCTGTATATGTCTAAAATCCAAGAGCATTATTATGACGTGCCAGTGTGGCGAAGAATCGCAAAGTGTGGACCACATTCTATATGAGTGTGAATTACTAAATCACGAAAGGGGAAAAAATGTAGACAAATGTAATGAAATCAGGAGGCCACTGGCCTGCAAGGATGAATGAACTTGTTGATAAATATGCCAAATTCTTTAACCTATTTGTGCAGAGCACCAATTTTGATAAAATGATATAGGACATAAATATGTCAAGAAAGAAAACTATCGCTTAAAGAACTGAAACATATTATATCCAGGCTAGACAAACTACAATCATCCATATAGTTATAGGTCACATAATGTAAAGACAAATTATAACATACTGAAATATAAGATCACCAATGCAAGTAGTATTACTTCAATTGTAATTGAGCATGCAGTTAATAAATATGATGTTTAATAAATATATCAACTTATCAGAAATATAATAAGGAATTAATAATAAAATTAACAATCATAATAATAATAATAATAATAATGGCGGTTACACTCTTACGGTCACAAATGATAACAGGCTCACGAAGAAAATTTTCAACCTAGCCTTACCAAAGAAAAATCAAAACAACTGGCTAAAAGAAATCAGTGAAGACATACATGAAATTGGCTGTCATGGAGAAACCATTCAAGAGAGAACAAAATTCAGTACTTTAATTCACAAACACGAATTTTCTGAGAAGCCCAACAGATAAAATACAAGATGGACAGAACAGCGTAAAAGGGAACGCAGCGAGAGGATGAAGAGATATTGTGAAGTGAAGAAAATTGCTAATAAGTTCAAACGTGCTCCTTACTTGGGCACAACGAATCAAAATAATATTATTATTAATAATAATAATAATAATAATTTCCGGTCTGATATCCAAATTTTACCGAAGTTTTTAAACTGGTAAGAGCACCAGATATGCGTTATGAATATATAAAGGTGTTAGGTGGTGGTAGGAACACTTACGGGTAGAGCTATGTTCATTGACTGGAGGTCGGGCTAATTGTACTAGTAGAGTGGCAATTACCTCAGTAAGCACACACGGCTGCCCCTGATGCTTGATAAACAGCCACCCGTCACACAGGGTTGCATACAAGGTGGAGCACATGTGGGCCAGCACGGCGCGCGTTAAAAGATTATCTACTACAGCTAGATATTACAGCTAGATAATCACTCCATTGTAATTTTATACATAAATAGTGTTATTAGTTCTACGTCCCTTTCATCTACTGCGGCTTTGAGAGACGCTGGGGAGACGGTAACTTTCCCCGATGGGAATCTTTAACGTTCCAGTAAATCTACTGACACGGCTCTCTCGCAATTGC
The DNA here is from genome assembly GCA_946902985.2 of Meconema thalassinum. Taxonomy (NCBI): domain Eukaryota; kingdom Metazoa; phylum Arthropoda; class Insecta; order Orthoptera; family Tettigoniidae; genus Meconema; species Meconema thalassinum. The sequence goes on along the minus strand of OX336388.2, from coordinate 1,734,747,236 downwards.
GCACTGCTCCAGGAATCGATTCTGCAACCTTGCATTTTATACACATTGCGGCCGTTTGTACAATGGGCTTCTACGTTATTATTATTATTAATAATAATAATATATTTTACTTTTATCGGTGTGGCCACTAGGGACCGCGAGATCTCAACTGTTATTCTTCTTGTTAGCCCACCACGCCTTCATTCGTTCGGAATGGGATTTCTTCCATTCATTCGAGTGAACATATCTCTTGCTGGGTTTTACTTCATCTTGATGAACCTGACGGAGTTTTTGTTTCAGTGGGGTTCTGAGCAAGATATCTGATTCAGAAATTTCAAACTTTAACAAGTCCTTATTTACTTCCACCAGCCAAAGCGGCATCACCTTTAAACCTCGGAAGTATGAAAATAGACGGTTGGAGAATCTACTGACTGGCATTCTGAGTAGGTGGGCATAGAATGTTATTCTCCGTTTCCTGATTACACTTGAGATCTTTTCAGTGTGGGAGTATATTTCTGAATTACTCCAGAGCTTGAAACTTCCATCTTTGAACTTAGGACCAAGAATATTCCTAATGATCTTTCTTTCCTTAACTTCAAGCCTCTCTATCGGGCCAGTTGCCCGGTTTGTTAGACATTCTGCTGCATACAGTGCTTCCGGCCTAATCACAATTTGATAGTGTCTTAACTATATTATTATTATTATTGATGTGTAACATCTTTCCACTCGGTATCTGGATATTTTTGTGACACTCGGTAGCTGGACATTTTTGTGGGAGTGATTTTGGAAAAGAGACGGAAGTGGATGGGACGGAAGTGCATGGGACGGAAACAATGAGCGCGCGCGGTGGCGGTGATCGGTACAACGACGTACTGTAAGCCATGTGACTATGTGGAATGTAAATCGCATACGGTTTACCTCAAGATTTGGAGGCCCCATTAAAGAAATTGCTTCAATAAATCATCTTTAAATTGTCGTTCTTTGGTGTGAACATATTCATTGTATCATATTTGCTGAAAACAATTACGATTTATTAAATCTTCATACTTTTGCTGTATTCTTATTTAATGTAAGCACTCGATACCTCGAGTGCTATATCGCATCAAACAACACTCCAAACAACGTAGGAATTCAGTATATTAACACCGACAACTAACAATAATTGAAACTTCCTTGGTCCAAAAAGCTTAATCACTTAATCACTTTGTATTTTGTAATGAAAACACCCTACATAGCCCAAAAGTTACACTTCTAACATGTGCAGATAAACTTGCCAGCTGATCGAAATCGAGTTCGTAGTTGTCTGCGCGAACCGCTAGATGGCACGCATAATCGGTGCCGCCAGTTTATCGTGGGAGTTTCCACTATTATCATATTAAGCTATTTGATTGGTCTAAACGTATCACTGGAAGAAACGCCTTTAATATACCTACTGCACACCTAATTTTCAATCGTGCCTATATTTGGCAGTGCGCTATATCGGCAATAAGAGGCCAGTTTCAATAACACCGCTGGCATGGGTTCACTAACTGGCCGGTATAAAGCGCAGCTCGCATCAAGTTCGCAGTGGATTGCTCCCGCATACAGTTGCAGGTATATGTCACTACTGCAGATGCATTGGAGAATCCTTTCATGTTTACTGGCACAAGGTAGCACTATGAGTTCATTCTTTAAAAAATGCGAGTAAGTAATATGGAATTATTCGAATAACATGTCAGATGATACACATCATATGCGACTACTGTAAGGCTCGTAATTTATTATTATTATTGCTAATACACCGTACTATTCAACGCTCAATGTAGCAGGCTACTTTATCACTCAACGAAAGTATTCTTAATCAACCCAACAGTGTAACTGAGCGCATAACTTTACTTTCGGTAGCTGCAATGGGGAGTTGAAGTTCGGAGGTGAAATAATTTCATCATGCTGCAGTTTGAAGAACCAAGGTTTGGATTCTGGAGCTGCATCATGCTGAGTGTTGATATATTTTTGAACGGGCCAGGGCACCTAACCTAAATAATTGAATATCGTGGAATACAAAACAGAGAGGAAATGTTATATGCAGTGCGGTTGGCTCGTCCTTAAGCAAGGGCTGCCCACGATGGCGTGTCACTTGGCGGAGATTTTCGATTTGTAATCTCATACCGAATCTACTGATAGTATGGCGTAGGATGTCACGAAGACCTTTAGTGATTGTTTCGTGTAAAATGGTTAAAAAGAGTGGAAAATGATTGTTGGTTAGTAACTACGTTGGGAACATTTATTTACCAAGTTATCTAGTGACTTTCGTGTCTACTTTGTTGTACCCGCTACTTCCTAAGAGAGAAAGAATGACAGGTGACTAATTCGACATTACATGGAGCTTCTTGTAAAGTGGTCATAGTACTTTTCTCAATAGCATGTTTAATAATGGTTCAAGATAGGTAAAGCTGCATTTGTGTCTATTAGCTGCTTGAAGGTTTGCTTTAATAATTAATTTGTTCTATTTAATTCGGAATGTATATAGTCTCGTAAACACAATTGTTTATCTCCTTAATTGCAATCAACATCGTCCTATGGATTAAACTGATGTTTCGATGACCTACTCACGGTAAAGGCAATTTAACTGCCTTCAAATAATACTATTTACGCCAAATATACATTTTATATGAGAGCTAACCAATATCACGGAAATAACAATGTCCTGGTTCACTGAATATCTGACGGCAATGCATCTGCCTTGAAATAAGAAATACTGGTAGAAAATAACATGACGCGGGGATTGACTAATGCTGTTGACCACAATGTCGCAAACTCCTAAATAAATAGCAACAACAAGATTAATACAGGACGCCAGGAAATATTCTCCGTAGTTACTACGGGATTCTGCCCGAGGTAGCATCAGCAGTTTAGTTGGCAGCAGGGTGTCCTTGACAGGATGAATCCCACACGTGTGGGCTGTAGGCTGTCAAAATCGTCAGAGTGTATTGCAATAAGCGAGCGTGTGTGTCATCAGCACTTCTAGCATCTGTTATGAATGGCTGTGGTGAGTACAAAGTTTACTGTGCGTTTGTTCTGATACAAGAGACAGGCGTGCTGCCATCGTAATTACTGATGCTAGCTCTCGCAGTAGCCCGTAGTCACGGCGGAGAACATTTCCTGGCGTCCTGTATAACAGGATGATCCTGGCATCTCCAGGAGCCTCTGCTGCTGAGGCTGGAGCAACAAAGGCGGGCTTTAACATCGAGCACACTAGTGGTCTCTCAAGGAAACCGCGCCAACTTCAAGCTGCTCAGGAGGGAACGCTATTATTACAGTCTAAGGCTCACTTACGAAGTTCATCTCTCAGGAAGCACTCAGACGATTAGAGAAAATGGAAGTTCGCTACAAACGATCCGTTTGTGTAGTCATAATATAATGTGTAACAACTCTGCACAGTATTCCCTGTAATTCAAAACGTAAAATTTAATCACCTACGATAACTCTCCGTCTCATATTAAGTATGATGCCTCCTGTGGTCTCGGGGGGTACGTATTGGGACTCCGGATCCACATATCCTGGATTCACAGCCAAGTATTAAAAATGCAGCAATTGTTATAAGTAATCTCTTTTTGGAGTATATTCTGCGGGGTTTGCCTAGATGCAGCAAGTCAGGCTCATCAGTGGGTTTCTGGTGCACACTGTCCGTGTCTTCGGTAGAGCAGTGGACCATACACTACGTCACATGTGAAGTGCGATTTTGAATTTCATTCCATGCATAGTTTTGACTCAAGAGTCTTGGGTACAGTAATAGACAGTTGGCTGTCCTGGTAACTCTTGAGATATGATAGTTTTATCTCAGGGCCCACTGACGAGCCTGACCTTGTGCACCAAAGCAAAATCCCGCAAATAGCACGGCAAAAACCTGGAAGAATAGCTGGATTTTACGGTATGTATACTTTCACAAAATGATTACACAAATTACCGACCACGGTAGTTATATGCGCGAAGGCACTACCTGTAGATTTAGGCTGCTCCGGACATGTTAAACAAGTGAATTCAAACCCCATCGTCGACCTTTCGTGGAAGAGTATTCTCTAGTTTTTTTAATGTTCAACTAGCAGACGTACCCGTTCTTTGAAAGGTGTTCGGTGTTAACACCTGACATTATCAATTAAGCTACTGTTGCAATAGTTAACGGTTTGTCATTCCTTCATAAGTTTATCAGAAAGAAGTTACTTTTCTGGGAATATCACACACACTGTTAATTTAAGGGCCTTAAAATGTGTTTGTCGGAGACCCTTTATAGACTCCCAAATTTTGTGTCTCACATTGAGAAGCGCAACATATGCTTTGGTCGTCCTTCTAGGATAATTTTTATATTTCGCCTATTTTAGCATGTATTTTGAGACGTTTTTCCCTATATCCACCTTTCTACTGTATGAAAAGTACCGGGAAGAGTTTTATAAATGATTGGTGTATTGACACTCATGATTACCATACCTAATTTTACGATGCACCAAGCATCCGAGCACGAGTTATAGGCGTACATAAAGATACACAGAAAGACAGACAGACAATTCTATTGTCTACAACATATCACCCAGATATCCAAATATGGGTATATCTACCACACAGTATCAAACAAAATCATCCTTACGATGAACCCGTGTGTCGACAAAAAGAAGATTAGTTAAAATGTGCTCTCAAACTAAATTCACCTAACGTGTACTTCCTGTCGTGAAATAGAATTGAAAGCCTTGTAGACGAAACGCAATCCACGTCACATAAAAACTGACCCTCTACGTTGTGTTAGGTCTCCATACACAGGAAGGCCTCTTTCATAAATTATAAAGGCTTGTGGTGCATGACAATTCAGGTTGTTTAGCCTCAAATGGCCCTTATTCCTAAAAGCCTCAAAAAATGCTGATTCAATTCAGGAATGTTTGAAAATAATGTTGCTGTTTGGAGATATAATAGACCTTCTGTACTATATGTCACACGTGAAAATTGCATGAAAAAATTCTAGGTTACCCTTTGACCCCGTTTATTAAATTGATGAATTATACAGTCTACGTTGGTTCCGTGATAACCTTAAAGCCATTTGCAAACTTTCACAGAAATGTAATAAATGGAGTGACATTGCTTCTTACAGAAATAGATGGAATGTTGGATGCCACCCCTTGAGATAATGTTGTCATGGTTACGGATTTGCATTCCTTCATTAGTTTGTTAAATTAAATTAAATTAGATTTCTGGGAATATTTCAGAAACTGTTGGTTTTAGAGCCTTATAATGTAGTTTTCGAGGACCCTTTAGGACCCCCGAGTTTTGTTTCTGGCACCGAGGGGATTTGTCTCGTCGTTGTACGCCATAATATAATACTAATAATAATAATATAATACAGGGATAGGAATATAATAGACCTGACGTACCACACCCGCAGGTGTAAATCGCGTGAAAAAATTCTAGAGTACCCCTTGACCACCTTAAGCGCATTATACGTATTGATGAATTTTGCTGCTTAATTTGGTTCCGTGATAACCTTCTAGCCGTTTGCAAACTTTCACACCAATGTAATTAATGGAATTGCATTGCGTCTTACAGCAATAGATGGACCTCTCAGAATCCTTTGCCATGGTTACCGGCTTGCATTCGTTCATTAGTTTCTTCTTTCTCCGTTACGGTCTTCTAAGGACCACGAGCCAATTTCAATGTTTAGTCCTTTGATGTTCTTTCTTCTTCCCCCAGGTCTCCTTCTTCTTCTTCCAGGACTCCTTCATCTTCACACTGCGCATCTTCTTTCTCTCTTCGGACCATTTTGAGCCTCTTTTCTTTTCCTTCCTTCCTTGGAACCCTTCCATTCCCAACACTTTTTTTCTAAAAATTTCTCTCTCTATTGCATCTTCTTCTCTTATATTGTTTCTTTCTAAATCCTTTTTAACTTCTTCAATCCAAGTTGTTGTTAATTTCTTGTTCCAATGATATTTGAATATTTGTTTGGTTAACCTGTTGTCATTCATTCTATATAAATGTCCAAAAAGTAGCAATCGCCTCTTTTTTATTGTGTCTGTTATGTTTTCAATGTTGCGGTATATTTCATCATTACTTCTTAATTTCCAAAATTCTGTAATTCTTAATGGACCTAATATTTTCCGTTCAATTCGTATTTCTAATACTTCCAATTTATCTAACGTTCATTAGTTTATTAAATGAAATCAGATTTCTGGGAATATCTCAAAAACGGTTGGTTTTGTATCTCACATTGAGGGGCTGAAAATGAGCTTTGTCTTGTCCTTCTATGCCTATTTCAGCATGTATTTTAAGGGGGTAGGCCCCCTTTTATGAGAAGTACGGAGAAAAGTTACATCAATGATTAGTGTCGTGCCTCTGATGGATATCTGTACCAAATTTTACGTTGATACCCCTAACCGTTCTCGAGTTATAAGGGAACATTCCACAGACAAACAAACAGACAGACAAAAAAAATTCGCGCGCATCCATCATAAAACAGTCTGAAACGCGTAAATAACTCAAATTTCCGTAGAAATTCAGAAAAAACAGACAAACTTTCACTTTTATATATGTAGAGATATACTGCACCGCTCGGTGTTGACGGTGTTTTATTGCACAAATTTAGGTTTTACTCGCTAACCGTTGTAGATACACAAAAAGTGATAAGGACGTTTTGGATAGAAAATTAAATGTTAAAGCTCATGTATGCCATCAAATGTTTGCTATTTCTTAGCGTTCTCTTTTTATTTGAAATGGGAATATGAAATTTTGAAACCAAAGGGTGTAGTCGCGTCAATAAAATGGTCACCATTTTTTTATAGTGCAAAATATCGAAATCAAAAGTATCCTATACGTAAACCTGGTAAAACAGCTACATCCATGCAAAATTTTCGTTTAAATTGGACCAGTGGTTCTTGCGTTATTGAGTAACACACAGACAGACAGACAGACAGACAGAAAGACAGACACACACCATCTCATCTCTCTATATTTAAGAATGAAAGTTTGAATTTTCATGCACCACAAGCCTTTATAATTTATTAAAAGGGTCTCCTTCTGGATGCGCACTTGACACAACAGTTGTAGTTAGTTTTTATGTGACGTGTATTGCGTTTCGTCTACGAGGTTTTCAATTTTTTTTTCACGTCAGGAAGTACACGTTAGGTAAATTAGTTTCCGAGCATATTTCAACTAATCATTTATCTTTGTCGACAAACAGGTTCCAAGCCCCTAACCATTGCAACAGTAGCTCAATTGATTACGTCTGATTGTTAATACCGAAGACCGTTCGAAGAATGGGTGCTTCTGCAAGTTTTTATATATTAGTATGATTTCAGGTGATACCTTCTAATAGGCCACGCCCACATTGTTCAAATTCCTTGTCCTGATTCATTCATTTTACCAATCAAAAAATCCTCTCTTGAGGTTTGTTTGAGGAAACTCATCCGTCTGTAAACGTTATCCACCAAACCCTTGAACAGGAACCTCAATGTGTACCGCTATACTACAGATTACATAAACTGTGGATAAGTCTCATTGTTCCTAAAAAATAACAGTCTACCTGTATCTGGCCAATGACCTGACCATTTTGAAACACCAGATCCCATGAGAAACCCACAGTTAAGCAGCATTGGGCGTGGTTGGAACATGGATGATATGCCGGTTCTAGGTACTGCGCGCTGTTGGCCAACATAAAGAGTAGTGGAGAGACCCTGGCCACCCTACCGCACGTAAACCCCAACTGAGGTTAGCCTTTTTGGAGGCTCGGACCTGCCTTCGGGCAGAATACCATTTAAAATTACCTGTATCTGTGTATACCTAACTTACTATATATTGGAAGCACTGACATTGAGTATTTATTTAAATAAATTAATAAATCTTATATATAAAAGTGAAAGTCTGTATGTATGTATGTATGTATGTATGTATGTATTGTGCCCTTGCAGCAAGAAATATGCAAATCACAGTATGCCAGCATTGCTCAATTCGGGATTTTTCGGGGCTGCGGTAAGTTCTCCCACTCTGTGACTTACATATTTTGGATTAAATAGAGGATACACTCGCAAAAATAACAACAAAATCAACTCCTATTTAACACATTTAATTAATCAAAAATTATGGCGCTACAAACAAATAAACACATAAACTACTGACCAATATCATTCTACTTGTCCAAAGGGAACAAGGAATAGCATAAAAATAAAACAAATATTAGATTAAAACACATGGTTTTCTTTAAAACCAACAATTCACGATTAGTTTCACTTCCATAAAGTACTTATCTTAAAGTTCCAAATAACTACGAGCTCCTTTGGCTCGATACTTTCCCATAATAATGGTGTCATATCTTTGTACACCTCAAGAATTATTTTTAGCCTACTTTTCACATTTTGCAAAAATGAGGAAAAAGTAGACTTATGAGATCGGGAAAATGTGTGTCTGTCTGTCTGTCTGTCTGTCTGTCTGTCCGTCTGTCTGTCTGTCTGTCTGTCTGTCCTTCTGTCTGTCTGTCTGGCTGTGTGTGTGTCCCCCCCTATCAACTCCTAAACGGCTGCAGCAATCAAAACCAAATTTAGTATGAGTAAAGATGTGCACCGGGATATCTCACGTCCATATTTGAAAATGATGTCAGTGCTACCAACTGCTGAAAAAACGCACTAGAAATTTGAGCTCCATGTTGGATATCTTGCAAGGTATGCATGGGAGCTATTCCAAAATTGGCACACATGCAGATAATACTATTTCAGTTTAATTTCCAGGAGGCCAACAATGACAGTGTTGCCAAAATAATTTTAAGCCTTCTGATAGGTCCAATGTTTAAATGCATATAACTTCTACACTATCAATTGGATTTCAACCAAATTTTGTATGTAATATCTGTACATAAACAGATATGGCTGAGCATATTCTTAAGAGCCAACAGGGCTACCAACTGTTAATAATTGCTCTCTCTATTTATTTATCCAAATACCAATATATCAGAAAGTATGCAAGCCAACAGCTTTAAACTATGCACACGTATATTCTGACATTTTAGATTAATCTGGAGTAACTTATATACGTCAGTTCTACCAACATGATTATAAGCCTGCTGATAGTACCAATTTTAAATACATGTAACTTCTATACTATCAGTTGGATTTCAAACAAATTTCGTATGTGCTATGTGTACCATAACAGATATGACTATAAGTATTGTTAAGAGCAATCAGGGCTGCCAACTGTTAATAAATGCTGTCTATATTGTTTTTACCCTAATATCAATATATCAGAAAGTATGCAAGCCAACAGCTCTATACTTTGCACACGTATAGCACCTGACATTCTAGATTAATTTGGAGTAATTAATACAAGGCAGTGCTGCCAACATGATTCTATGCCTGCTGATATGTCCAATTTTAAAATACATGTAACTTCTATACTAACAAATGGATTTCATCCAAAATTGGCACTACAAGATATCATAATATTTCAGATTATTTCTGACCAGCACACGCATGGTATTGTTGGCAACATGCTTTTACGCGTGCTGATAGATCCAGTGAGTAACTGCATGTAACGTCCATTGGACTTCAACCAAATTTTTTATTCTGTACCTTAAGAGATGGAGCTAAGAATATATTCAGTCACCAGGGCTGCCAACTGTAGTGCTCTATTAGGCTACATCATACCAGGTATATTTTGTACTAATTAGATATTACCAACTTAATTTTGTCATTATTCTAGATAGGTTCATATACTGTAGAATAATCATTGGCATGAAAAGTAGGCTGTATAGTTCTTCACGGAACTTCTTGTTATATATTAGTATGATTCATTGCAGGCAAATGGTCTAGCTGTGTTGAATACCTGAAGTCTTTTGACTGGTTTGATGCAGCCCTCCATGTTTCCCTGTCCTGAGCTAATCGTTTTATCTCTATATAGCTACCGTACCCTACATCCTTGGCATTCTGTTTAACATATTCTAACCTTGGTCTATTCCTACAGTTCTTATCCTCATGGCCACGATTTACAATTGATAACCTCCCTTCTCTCAGCGTGTTAGAACGCAAAATATCTCAGGATATCACCAAGTGAAATAATAAATAGTTTGTCATTTGTCCAGGAGAGCGCTTAATGATCAACCATAGTTCATATGAATTGAAAATGACCTTCACTCAGGTTATGGTTCACATTTGAGTCACAAGGGTAGTATTATTCAGCTTCCCTTCTTCGAACAAGTAGCCTATTAGGCCTACTTCATTCCCATAATACCATCCTGGAATTCAATTTATTCGGTACATATTGTTTACAGCGTCTAATTACATGCTCCAATTTCACTTTTATTTGCATCTTCCTTCTTCTAAATTATTTATCTTATAAGTAATGTAGGAGGAACTGAAGAGATTGCTTACGGGTCCCTTGAGATTTTCGGACAGTAATCCAAATTTATTTCGGTATTTTTAGCCTACTTTTCACATTTTGCAAAAATGAGGTAAAAGTAGACTTATGAGATCGGGCAAATGTGTGTCTGTCTGTCTGTCTGTCTGTCTGTCCTTCTGTCTGTCTGTCTGGCTGTGTGTGTGTCCCCCCCCTATCAACTCCTAAACGGCTGCAGCAATCGAAACAAAATTTGGTAGGAGTAAAGATCTATACCTGAATATCTCACGGCCATATTTGAAAATGATGTCAGTGCTACCAACTGCTAAAAAATCGCAATTGAAATTTGAGCTCCATGTTGGATATCTTGGAAAGTATGAATGGGAGCTATTTCAAAATTGGCACACGTACAGACCATAATATTTCAGTTTAATTTCCAGGAGGCCAAACATGGCAGTGTTGCCAAAATGATTATAAGCCTCCTGATAGGTCCAATTTTTAAATGCATATAACTTCTACACTATCAAGCGGAATTCAACCAAATTTCGTATGTTGTATGTGTACATAACCAGATATGACTGAGCGTATTCTTAAGACCTACCAGGGCTGCCAACTGTTAATAAATGCTCCTAATTTATTTTATCCAAATACCAATATATCAGAAAGTATTGTTACGTGCCACCCCCTAGTGGCACTTTTGTTAACTGGATTACGGTGGGAAGGAAGCACAACACCATTTACTGCTTAAAGAAATAATTAACTTTATTGTGGCCAGAAAATTACACTAATCAGCAAATACAAGCAATTAGGAGCCTTCTCCAGTTTCCTCAAATCTCTTCCTTATGCGCTCTTGGCCCCTTTCACTTGCAACAGACCACAGAAGTTAATCCGTCCTAATGAGTACGGTGGCCTTGACAGAAACTACCTGTTCCTCTCATTTATGTTCTCCGACCACAATTACTTACGATCACTTGCTGCAGGCTATTTCGCTGTCCACAAGCTGGGAGAAACAATGTCACAGGATTTCGTAACTCGCACCGCACTTCGTCACCACACTTCTGTCGCACAAGATAATCGCTCGCACTAGCTCGTAAAACACAACAACAACATCTGCTTCACGGGTCACTATTATATAGCAGGCCGGTGACTCAATAAATGGTTCTAGATCCATCCAGGGTCCACGGCTTCTCGAGGTTTCCATCGCTGGTCCAGTCACGAATCTTCTGGACTATCCCTTTGTCTAGCAGCCCTGTTGCATAAGGCACACGCAATACAGGAGGCATGCCACAGCCCAGCCCCTGGGGCAGCTGTGACTCAAGCGGCGAGCGATGACACAAACTCACAGCCGTAACACCACCCCCTTCCTAAAAAGGCTGATCGTCCCGATCAATCATTGGTCCGTCTGTGTCCCTCCGTAGGCTGCCAGGCGATCTCGATGCACGATCTTCATCTTCGCCCTCGGGCTCCGCTGGATCCTGTAGACGACATCGTTGACCCGTTTCACGACTCGGTACGGGCCCTCCCAGGACTTCTGCAGTTTGGGTGACAGGCCTTTCTTCCGTAATGGGTTGAAGAGCCAGACCAGGTCGTCCTCGTGGAATCCGCCGGCATCCGTCTGCTGGTCGTATCGGGTCTTCATTCGGTCGGTCTCGATCCGCAGTTTCCTCCTCGCGAACGCGTGTACGTCCTCCAGTTGGTCGACCAGTTCTTGACAGTACTGGCTTACCGGGATCGGATCATTCCCAGGTCGGCCGAAGGCAAGATCGACAGGTAGACGGAGCTCCCTCCCAAACTTGGCCCGGGCTGGTGTGCACCCGGTGGCTTCATGCACGGCGGCGCGGTAGGCCAGGAGAAATAGTGGAAGATGCTTGTCCCAATCCCTCTGGTGCTCGCTGACGACTATTCAGAGATGGTTCTCGACGGTGCGATTGAATCGCTCTACCATCCCGTCGGACTGAGGGTGTAGCGGCGTTGTCCTTGTCTTCCGGATCCCCAGCAGCTGGCATAGGTTCTGGAACACCTGCGACTCGAAGTTCCTCCCTTGGTCGGAGTGCAGCTCCAGGGGTACTCCGTACCGGCTGACGAATTCCTTCACCAGGGTCTCTGCGATCGTCGCGGCTTCTTGGTTAGGGAGCGCATACGCCTCCGGACATTTGGTAAAGTAGTCGCTGACGACTAATATGTAGCGGTACCCTGCCTCGCTTAACGGGAATGGCCCAGCAACATCGATGGCCACTCTCTCCATGGGGCCGCCCACGTTGTAGGTCTTCAGTGGACCCCGTCGTCTTCGTCCTGGGCCCTTGCTGGCTGCGCAATCGTGGCACCTCGCGCAGTGATTCTCCACGTCTGTTCGGCATCCGATCCAGTAGAACCGCTCTCTCAGCTTCTCCAGGGTCTTCTTTATCCCTAGGTGTCCACCATATGATCCTCCATGCACTTCCTTCAGGACTTCCTCCGTCATAGCCTTTGGAACGACGACTTGTTCCCGAGATGTCTTCCCGTCGGTGCTCTCCCAGGTACGGCAGATGAGGCCATCCATTACAATCAGCGAGTCCCACTGTACCCAGTAGGACTTAAACTTTGGGCTGCAGTCACTCACAATGTTCCACCCGGGTCTGGGGACACAGGCCCTCTTCCATTCGGCTATCAGTCCCAGGTCATCATCTTCCGCTTGCGCCCGCGTGAAAGATTCGCGGCTCCAGCTCCCTTGAAGTTCCACGGTAGTCCTTCGGCACTGTATCCCGGTGTTCTCCTCCCTTCGGGCACAGAAGTTGCAGTCTTCGGGGCACGGTCTTCGTGACAGGGCGTCGGCGTTAGAATGCAGTTGGCCTTTCCTGTGCTGAATCTCAAAGTTATACTGTTGAAGCCTCTCTAACCACCGCGCGAGTTGACCCTCGGGCTGCTTGAAGTTCAGGAGCCACCGCAGGGATGCATGGTCGGTCCTGATGAGAAATTCTTGCCCGTACAGGTACTTGTGGAAGTGTTCAATGGTCTTCACGATGGCGAGCAGCTCCTTCCTGGTGACGCAGTAGTTCCTTTCTGGCTTTTACAAGGCCTTGCTGAAGTAGGCCACTACTCTCTCCTCGCCGTCCACTACTTGCGACAGGATCCCCCCTATGCCAAAGTCGCTGGCATCGGTATCGACGATGAACCTTGTTCCAGGTCTGGGGTAGGCCAGAATAGGCGCGGTGCACAGAGCCTGCTTGAGTTGCTCGAAGGCATTGTGGCATTCTGCTGTCCACGTGAAGAGTTGGTCCTTCTCAGTCAGTCGATGTAAAGGTTTGGCGATGTCGGCGAATCCTCTCACGAAGCAACGATAATAAGTGCAGAGTCCCAGGAAGCTTCGTAGTTGGGACTTGTCTTTCGGAACTGGCCACTCCCTCACAGCTGCGGTCTTCTCTGGGTCGGTGCGCACCCCTTCCTCGGAGACGATATGCCCAAGGTACTGGACCCGCTTCTGGAAGAGCTGACACTTCTTGGGGCTCAACTTCAGCTGGGCAGCCCATAGCTTCAACAAGATCTCCTTCAGGTTGCTGTAGTGCTCCTCGAAGCTCCTCCCCAGAACGATGACGTCGTCTAGGTATACCAGGCAGGTCTTCCAGTGTAGTCCCCTCAGAATGGACTCCATCAACCTTTCGAAGGTTGCAGGGGCGTTGCACAGACCGAATGGCATGACGGTGAACTGCCAGAGCCCGCTGCCCACAGAGAACGCCGTTTTCTCGCGGTCCTTAGGGTGGACCTCCACCTGCCAGTAGCCACTCTTCAAATCCAAGGTGGAGAACCATCCTGACCCTGATATGGTGTCCAGCGTGTCGTCGATCCGGGGTAGAGGGTAGCTGTCCTTCTTCGTGACGTCGTTCACCCGCCTGTAGTCCACGCAGAACCTGGTGGAACCGTCCTTCTTCTTCACAAGCACGACCGGAGAACTCCAAGGACTATGTGATGGCTCGATCACCCCTTGCTCCTTCATCTCTTCTACCATCCGGTCGACTTCGGCTTGCTTGGCGAGCGGGACACGTCGGAACGGGGCCCTAATCGGTGCGCTGTCCCCAACGTCGATTCTGTGCTGGACCAAGCTTGTCCTGCCGAAGTCTTTGCTCCCCACGGAGAAGACATCCTGGAATTCGCGTAGCAGGTCCTGAAGTTGGCGTGATTGTTCCTCGTCTAAATGGTCCTGGGATCCTTGGTACAGCTTCTGTAGTTCTTCTGGGAGTGTGCGTCTTCTTCGGTTGTCCGTCTGCAGGTGTCCGTCCGTCGTGTCGGTGATGCGGGTAATCCAGGTAACGGGCTCGCAGACTCCTAGGTTGGTGTCCCGGTGAACCGTAATATCGTAGTCGTTCAGGTTGGACAGGCGGACGTACGGCCGAGGCTTCGTGTTGATGAGCGTCTTGGCAACTAGCAATCCTTTTGCCTGGATGTCCTCATATTTTGGCTCGATGACAGCAGCCACTCCCTCAGCAGTTCCGTCGACAATTACGGCGGCGCTGACCTCCGTCCTGGCAGGAACGATGACGTCCTCTCTCAGCCTTACTCGTCGTGCGGTGACGGCCTCGTGTGCTGGTTGCAAAGCAAGTTCCTCACCTCCGAAGTGCAGAGTGTTGGCACTCAGATCCAAGATGATGTTGTTCTGGTCCAGGAAGTCCAGTCCGATGATCACTTCATTTGACACGTCAGCCACAAGCACTGGATGCTTTATCGCCCGTCGACCAATGACGAACTCCAGTGATGCTTCGCCATGTACCGGTGCGGTCTCTCCGGTCGCGGTTATTAGCTGGAGGTTCCTTTGTGTGGGTTGCACTCTCCACTTCGGGATTACGGTGGGACTGACGATGGTCCTCGATGCTCCCGTGTCGATTAGCATGGGCCAGCTCTCTCCGTTGACGACTCCGTCGACCATCAGGCTGCTATTGTCCCTCCGTAACTTCGTCACACGAACTTGGACTGCCGGGGCTTGACGACTGCCACAAGCCAACCTTTGCCCCCCTAGGCTGGCTGATACTTGCTTTCCTGGGCCGCGCGGTTTCCCCACGACTGACTGTCCAGACGGAAACCCTTGGCGGCGGCGATCACCACAGTCCTTGCTCAGGTGGCCTCTCTTACGGCAGGTCCAGCAGGTAGGCACTCCTCTTCCGGGCCGCCTCTCCGGATGTCCTTCGGCTACGTTTTTGTTGGTGGTACTGCGATTCTTGAAGAAACGGCTTAGCGCCTCCATCAATTCGTCGGCCAGGGGCTTGGTCTCGTTGGTTTTTGCTGGTTCATCGACGTCCACTTGACGCACCCGCGCGTGCATTCTGGATGCCTGTTTTGCCGTCTCGAATTCGAGTGCGTGGCTCAGCGCATCTGCCAGGGTCTTATTGCGCGCGAGTCGCAGCGCCTGTTGAGTGTCCGAGTCCCGTAGCCCGTCGGTGAAGGTCTGCGTCGCTATCTGCTCCAGAAAGTCGGCCGGCGCTGTTGGGTAGGCAAGCCTTACGAGGCTTGCGATGTCCATCTCGAACTCCTGCAGGGTTTCCGCGTTCTTCTGTACCCGGGTCCGGAGCTGCATCTGGTAGGTCTGCTGAAGATGGCTATCTCCATATCGGGACTCCGGGACCTCTCAGCGCTACAATGAGAGCTGTAGCCTTTTCTGTGTTGTTCCAGTTATTTATGGAACAGGCCGCCTCGAACTGACGTAAGTAGGTGCTCCACGGAACCTTTCCGTCGAAGGTTGGGGGCGTCACTCTGCTATGTCCCGTTCCTGATATTCCCGGTGTAACGGTGGGCGGGCGTTGGCGCAGCTCGGCAACTTCCTCTTGTAGGGCTTTGACTCTCTCATCCACCCCGGTCGGCGGGCGTCGGCGCAGCTCGGCGACTTCCTCTTGTAGGGCTTTGAATCTATCTTCCATCCCTGTTGGCGGGAGTCGGCGCAGCTCAGCAAATTCCTTTTGTAGAGCGGTGAATCTCTCTTCCACCCCCATCAGCGGTCGTTGGCACAGCTCGGCAACTTCCACTTGCAAGGCGTTGAATTTCTCCTCCACCCCCATCAGCGGGCGTTGGCGCAGCTCGGCAACTTCCACTTGCAAGGAGTTGAACTTCTCCTCCACTGCCGCGACTTCCTCACGTAGGCCCTGTTCTAATTTCCTTTGGCTCTCCTCTAATTTCGTCAGCAGACACTCTTCCAGATTTTTCTGGCCATCCAGAAATTTGGCGGTTAGGTCCTCTGCTAACTTATTCTGGCTGTCTTCCATCTGCTTCAGGTCCTCCGCTAACTTATTTTGGCCTTCTTCTAATTTGGAAGTTAGGTCCTCTGCTAACTTATTTTGGCTGTCCTTCAGGTCCTCTGCTAACTTCTTCTGGCCATCTTCCATCTTCTTCTGGCCGTCTTCCATTCTGGCAGTTAGGTCCTTTGTTAAATTCTTCTGGCCGTCTTCTATGCCATTTAACTTTTCTAGCAATGCTGCCAATTGCGCCTCCATTTTAGTTGTTTGCCTTGTAAAGGGCATGCACTGACAGGAACATTAGAGAAAATGACCTGCTCGGGTTTTGAAACCAGGACCGTCAGGTGTTGTGCTTGAGTTCGTAATCCGGCTTCTGACACCAGTTGTTACGTGCCATCCCCTAGTGGCACTTTTGTTAACTGGATTACGGTGGGAAGGAAGCATAACACCATTTACTGCTTAAAGAAATAATTAACTTTATTGTGGCCAGAAAATTACACTAATCAGCAAATACAAGCAATTAGGAGCCTTCTCCAGTTTCCTCAAATCTCTTCCTTATGCGCTCTTGGCCCCTTTCACTTGCAACAGACCACAGAAGTTAATCCGTCCTAATGAGTACGGTGGCCTTGACAGAAACTACCTGTTCCTCTCATTTATGTTCTCCGACCACAATTACTTACGATCACTTGCTGCAGGCTATTTCGCTGTCCACATGCTGGGAGAAACAATGTCACAGGATTTCGTAACTCGCACCGCACTTCGTCACCACACTTCTGTCGCACAAGATAATCGCTCGCACTAGCTCGTAAAACACAACAACAACATCTGCTTCACGGGTCACTCTTATATAGCAGGCCGGTGACTCAATAAATGGTTCTAGATCCATCCAGGGTCCACGGCTTCTCGAGGTTTCCATCGCTGGTCCAGTCACGAATCTTCTGGACTATCCCTTTGTCTAGCAGCCCTGTTGCATAAGGCACACGCAATACAGGAGGCATGCCACAGCCCAGCCCCTGGGGCAGCTGTGACTCAAGCGGCGAGCGATGACACAAACTCACAGCCGTAACAGTATGCAAGCCGACAGCTTTAAACTATGCACACGTATAGTACCTGACATCTATATATTTAAAACAGTAAGGTGATTTTTGTTACCACGAGATTGAGAAAACGACAGAACCGATTTACTTCGTAGAGCACTCTAACGAAAGCTCTTGGCCTCTAGATTTGCAGAGTGTCTCTAAAATAAACAAATATATTACGGTATATTTTTAAATTAATATAGAAAATAGCAGAATTCTAGCCCCTCACGCATGCGCACAATCCGCCTGGGGTCATGACAAAATGGCGGTGAGAAGTCCATTAAAATGAAAGTTATTTAATAAGCTTCCATGTAATTGAAAACATACATTAACCAAGTTCTGACAATAAAATATAATAACAGTATGAACGTATACGAATGTCCAACATTGATTTATTTGGATAATGAAATTGATTATTTCCTTCAAACAGCGGCTTTTGAATATAATGAATGGCTGCGTCTGCTGCCAAACATGAGTGCAAGAGTAGCCATGTGGTTAAGGCGACCGACTGTGGTTCCAATAAGCGCCGGTTCGGTCCTAGCCCTCGCCAGTTTTTTTTTTTTACCACTGAAATATTGTTTAATCAAGGAGTATTAGTAAGGTTTTATGTCTGTTAAAGATACTTATTTCTACATTCCCTCTAAATACGTTTTATTTTCGTTTTACCATTGCATTGCAGCATGTGATCAAAAGAGCAAACTATTGTCCGCAGTACGCCGTTTAAATATCTGCAATCAGTTCCTATAACTGACAACAGATGGCAGTACATCGCCCATATAGTTACATTAACTGACAGCAGATGGCAACACCATTGCATCGATATATTTAAAACACAAGACATGGCATGTTTTCACGTGACGGAAAATTATAAAGGAGGGGAATATTTAAGAAGGGAAATGTTGAGGAACATTAACCGACAGTTGAATGTGTAGGCTAGGTTGTTTATGTACCTTAATATTGCAATTTCTTCCCAATGCTTCGGTGGTCAAGTTATTAGCGTCCTAGACTAAAAGTTATAATTATGCATCGTCGATATACTCTTAAATTATTAAAGAAAAAAGTAGTTTTCCAGGCACTCGCGCGTGTCCACAATTGCTTTCGCCATGAGAGACACTTGGCAACGAAGGGCTCCGACATCTTGGTCACTCAGCCCCGTGTACTCGGGTGTATATGTGTGAAATTTTCTCTGATAACCTGTGTTATTGTGTGTCTGCATTACTGTGTGTATTTGTAATTAAGGTGGTAAATGGCAAGGAGACAGCCAAGGCCTTAAGTTAGGAACCATCCCGGTATTTGCCTTAAGTGGAAGTGGGAAACCACGGAAAACCACATCCAAGATTGTCGAGGTGGGAATTAAACCTTCCTCTTCTTAGTTATACCTCAAGAGACTGAATGTACCCCGATTTTGACCTGAGACCAGAATTAAATTTCTTGGCAGAGCAGGAAATGTAACCCGGGTCTCCGGGGCGATAGACAAGAATAGGTGCGCCTCCATGTGTTAATACGATTTTTGACATGCACGGGACATAGAATTCAAAAACTGCCTCCATTAGGGTGACTGTCGAAGTGAGTATTGAGTATAGGCCTATGGTCAATCCAGTAGTTGGCGAAGTGATTCTATGTTCCCCTGCAAAATGTACTGCCATAACTTATAACAGTGATGGAAATTGCTTATTTAGAGCAGTTTCGTACTGTTTATAACAAAATGAAGAACGTCATTCTGAGCTGCGTTTTCAAGCTATTGCAAAAAAATTCGCTGGCAGGAACAATTATAAGGAATTTATTTTAAGCGATCAGTCTCATCGCATTCTCCTCACCAACCAACTTGAGTATGAAAGTCTCTGGACGGTCATGTTGAACTTAATTGTATAAGACAATTGTTTAATGATTATTTGTTTAGAGTACTGAGTCCAACTACGGAGTTGATTTCGGCAATGGAAGTATTATTTGCCATTTAATATTTAGCGGCTCCGTTATTGCAGGACACTATAGTGTTATCGAATAATACGAAGCCACATTTAAAATCCAATATAAATAGGCCATTTCAGAAACAATTCCAGATATTATGCAGTACAGTGTACTGTAAGGTCCTTGACGATCAAATGTAAACATTGTTCTACATTGTATTTCTCTTGCGTAAAATCTATGCGTGGTTACTTTGGTCTTTACTGTTGTGAGGGTAAAATTGATCTGCTGGAATATAAAATATTTGCCAAGCTGCAACAATGTAATGATATTAATTTAAAAGTCATTGAACTTATATCCAGTAGTTCAAACACATACATCAGCGTTAACAGATTGGATACTGAAGATGAAAGCCAGCTACTGCATTTCCCTATTATTGAATTTTTCAATTCCTTGGAATTAAGAGATTCGCCTCCACATACTTCGAACGTTTGAGCCGTAGATATGCTTCTTAGAAATCTGAACGTTTCCCAAGGACTCATATATGGTAATATATTAATTGTAAGAAATCGCTTGGATTCGGATATAATAGGTGCAGTAATATTAGGCAGAGAGCTCAAATCCTACGACTTGATTTAACACCTTCCGATAAAACACTTACAGGTACAGTACATTTTCTTTTAATAGGCAACAATGTCCTATTCGCTCGGCCTACTTTATCAAAATCAATCAAGCTCAAGGAGAAACTCTTGAACGTATTGGGCTATTTACCTCATCACGTTTTCAGTCATGACCAGCAGGATAGTGAAGGTGCAAAAAAGGTCCTGTTTGGGATGGTAAAGAATAAGAGGCGGAAGGATCCTACGGATTATGTTAGAATGGTGAACAAAAGGGGACAAGAGATAGAAAATAGGGAAGAACTGAAGAAAATGTGGAAAGAATATTTTGAAGAACTCCTGAACCCAAATGGAAACCACGGCGAGGAGGAAGAAATCGGGGAAGAGGTACAGTAGATGAACTGCAAACAGAAAAGGACTTAACATGGAAAGAAGTGGAAGATGCAGTGAGGAAGATGAAAGGAGGGAAGGCACCGGGTGTGGATGAGTTGAGTGTGGAGATGGTGAGAGCAACAGGAGAGATGGGGATACAATGGTTGTACCGAGTGATGAAGACAGCATGGAAGGAAAGGAAGACCCCAGAGGACTGGAAAAAGGGAATAATTGTCCCGATCTTCAAGAAAGGTAGTAGAACAGAATGCAGAAACTATCGGGGAATAACACTGATGAGTCATTGTGCAAAGTTGTTTGAGAATGTTTTGGAAAGGAAAATTAGGACAAGGATAGAAGGAGGGATGAGGGAAGAACAACATGGCTTCAGATCAGGAAGGTCCACAGTGGATTTGATTTTTGCTGTAAGGCAGTTACAAGAACAGCACTATGAGTATGGAACAGATCTACTGATGGCCTTCCTGGACATTGAGAAAGCATATGACAGTGTATGCAGAAACAAAGTATGGAAGTCCCTGGAGGATAGAGGAATATAAAAATGGACTATAAGGAAGATAAAGGAGATGTACAAGGGAAGCGTGAGCTGTGTGAAAGTGGGAGGAGAGAGATCGGACTGGTTGGAACAGAGAAACGGCCTGAAACAAGGAAGTGCACTGTCACCGTTACTTTTCATTGTGGTGATGGATGACATAATGACCCGAGTGGCACAAGTAATTGGGGAAGGAAAGATGGAAGCAATGGTGCTTGCAGATGATTTGATGATTTGGGGAAACAAAGAGGAGGAGGTACAGGAACAGTTGGACGTGTGGGAAGGAATAATACAAGGTTATGGGATGAAATTTAGCATAAATAAGAGTGAGATGGTGATCACAACAAGGAAGAAGGAAAGAACCACAACAGGAAAAACAATTGGTGGGGAACAGCTGAAGGAAGTGGAGAGTTTCAAGTATCTGGGAAGCCTGATACAAGAGAATGGAAGAAACGATAGAGAAATAACTGAGCGGGGGAGACAGGCAGAAGCATTCCGGAGGAGTGTGAGAAGCATGTTATGGAGCAAGAATGTCCCTCAGAACAGCAAAAAGATCATATATCGGACGTACTATGTCCCTATCCTGACGTATGCCTCGGAGACCTGGGTTATGAAAGGAAGGGAGAAGAGCAAAATACAGGCCAGTGAGATGAGGTTCTTGAGAAGCAGTATTGGAGCTACAAAGATGGACAGAATAAGAAATGAGAGGACCGGAGAATTAATGAAGGATGAACCATTACAGACTGGCATAGAGAAATCTAGACTTAGATGGTATGGACATGTAAAACGAATGGAGGAGAAGAGGATACCCAGGAGGATACACGAGACGAAGTGGGAAGGAAAGAGACCAAGAGGGAGACCGAGAGACAGGTGGCTGAAGGGGGAGGAAGAAATCGTGAAGAAGAGAGGAGAAGACTGGACAAGGGTGGAGGCTGAGAGATGGTGGGAAGATAGAAGACGTTGGAGAGACTTGTGTTCCAAACAGACCCGGCCAGTGGCTGGAAACTGTGCAAGATGATGATGACCTCATCTCGTTTTCAGTCACGACCAGCAATATATTGCAATGCTGAGAGTGCTATCTTTTGACGCCCTTAAAGTTGCAATAGTGCTAAAAAGTAATCGTACAAAGAATGTAACTTATATAAGAAGCTTCTTCAGTAATTTTGTTTTCCATTGTCCGTCATGTTTTGACGGGTTTCATCCAGTTCTATATTAATTTGGAGTAACTTATATACGTCAGTGCTACCAACATGATTCTAAGCCTGCTGACAGGTCCAACTTTAAATACATGTAACTTCCATACTATCATTTGGATTTCAACCAAATTTCGTATGTGCTATGTGTACCATAACAGATATGACTATGCGTATTCTAAGGAGCAACCAGGGCTGCCAACTGTTAATATGTGCTGTCCCTATTTTTGTTACCCTAATATCAATATATCAGAAAGTATGCAAGCCAATAGCTCTAAACTTTGCACACGTATAGTACCTGGCATTCTAGACGAATTTGGAGTAACTAATATACGTCAGTGCTGCCAAAATGATTCTAAGCCTGCTGATAGGTCCAATTTTAAAATGCATGTAACTTCTATACTAACTAATGGATTTCATTCAAAATTGGCACAACAATAGATCATATTATTTCAGATTATTTCTGACCAATACATGCATGACATTATTGCCAACATGATTTTACGCGCGCTGTTAGATCCAATGTTTAACTGCATGTAACGTCCATGCTATCCAGTGGACTTCAACCAAATTTTGTATTTAGTACCGTAAGAGACGGAACTAAGAATATATTCAGTCATCAGGGCTGCCAACTGTAGTGCTCTATTAGGATACATTATGCCAGGTATACAGTATTTCGAACTAATTGGAAATTTCGATATTAGCAACTTAATTTCGTCATTATTCTAGATAGGTTCATATTCTGTAGAATAATCATTGGCATGAAAAGTAGGCTGTATAGTTCTTAACGGAACTTCTTGTTATCTTTTCTTATCATCAACACAAATATATAATTACATTTAAAATTACATGTTAATTATTCACTTCAATATTTGGGCATATCACATGTTCTCCATATTTACTATCTCTCTCAAGTTTTGCAAATTCACTACGGTGATCGGGAAAACTATTTGTGTACTCCAGAGTTATAAAGATTACTTGACAAAGTCAAAAACTATGATCACTCCCGAAACCTAGTTATCTTCACAAAACTCGTGGATTCCTTCTTTTCCATACAATATTACAATAGGGATTTTATTTAATTCATTTGTCTTATAAGACCATTATCACATAAGAAAACCACGATCTGAATTGGCAAGCGATAATATCAATTTACAAGGACCTCGATTCAACGCCCGGGTCATTAACAACTTTAAACACTCACGGTGTATTTAACACATCTTACAAGACGGTTTTTACCCACCCTCGCTCTATGAGGGTCAGGCCATTATACTCGGGCGTGATTTATGACAAGGAAAGCGACTCTCTGCCTAACCTACGGTGGCAGCTCTCTTCAATGCTTTAAAACAAACCTTCACATTATTCTCAGTTCTGTGGAGAGACCTGGCTTTTACTTGCTTATTTTCATTCAACAATATTCTTTGGCTCATAAACCACTTTCGTAACCTTGGCATTTATTAATTATGAGAGGGTCCTCATTGATTGGGAAGATTAATACACATTCTACGACGAATAATTAGGGGCTTTAACAACAAAAGGATTCTAGGTTCGAATCTCTTAACATGCCTCGGGAACATTTCCACATTTGGAGGACTTATACAAGACGCGATTTAAAGTCGGCCGTGGCCTACATGACATACGCTCAATAATACCATACATTAGCTCCCATTTAAATAATACACACATTGCCTCGTGATCTACGTCGCAATTAGAGGACTTACAACATATCTCAATTCACTGCAATCAACTACCCTCCATAAGTAATTTACCAAGTACTCTAACTTTTACGCGTTCCTAGCGTGACTTTTTATTTAATTGCGTTCCATTACGCTACACATTACTTTACGGCCGAATGTCTTCCAAAGAACTGATAAATTTCATAGTAACAATTGATACATATCTTAATTCTTATATTAATCTTTTCCGTTGACAATAAATCGCTCCCTTTTTAAGAACATGCATTCGCATCATGTCTTATACATTTGTTAATGCTTCAACGCTCTATATTTTTATATCATTCAATTTAATCTTTATTTAGATTTCTTTACCTTGTTATTCACATCATGTTTTCATTCCTTACAAAAGCTCAAAAGCTATTTCTTTCATATAATTCAAATTTACCTTTATGTAAACATCTTTGTTATAATTATTATTATCACGCTTGCTTTTATAACATTCATTAAATACTGACATTTTATTCCATGCATTTCCTCTACAGGATTTATTATTTCACATACTTATTTATTATTTATTAAAACTTGATTTTCGTTCAGATCGCGTTCTTATTTAGTTATTATTCATTTAAAAACATCCCTTCTACTCAAAACTCCGGTGGAATTGTACACAAAATTTTTCCCGGCACCAAAACATAATGAAACTCTTTACTTACATGTTTAAGGTCGCTTTCTGACCTTTATTCTCGTTTGATGTGACATTTTGGCCCACCTTCTTGACCTACTCCATATTGTACAATCTCATCTTATGTACAGAAATTTCTTGACACATATTCACTATATTTAACACTGACAACATTTTTTTATACACTGGTGTATCCGTTTTGAACACACATGAAAACACTAAACAATATTACTCTGGTACATATTATAACACATATCACTGTGCATAAAACGCTTTCACTTTACCTAAAACACTTAAAATGATACTCTTATTTCTTTTCTTACAATATTTACACTTCACTCCTATCACACGGGCTTATCTCAACGATTTTGACAATTTCTGTCGGCTGTTGATGATCCCTGATGTGAAACCTATCGACCTGCATTGGACGTGTGATTTTACTCGTTCAAAGTTTCTCTCTCCTACAATGGAAACTACTGGTTTCAGTCTCTCAAAACCGCTTCTATTGTCTATTACTCGGCTTTACTTTATCTGCTTTAACTAGGCGATAAATGTCTTTTTTTTGCCGTCACCTCTATTTATATATGGTGGTCTATCGCCCCCTATAGTTTCTATATCTTGGCCTCCCTTCGAGGACCGTATACTGTCTATCGTATATTTTTGACGTTTTCTCACTAGAGTACGTTTCCCTCTGGTTTCGAACCTAAGTTCCTAAGTTCCTTTCGCTTGAACTTCTATCTTTCGCGATCGTAATTACTGTTTATTCTTGTCCTTTACAGGACTTAATGTCTTTAACAATGTCTTTACTAGACGTAACGCCGTTTATTTGTTGGAGTTCTTATAACTTCGTAACTGTATTGAACTAGTGTTCTTCTGGAACTCGAAGTTCCCTACTGATCGCTGTGTCTTACTTTGGCGATATTGCTTTAAAGTCCGTATATTTAATGTTCTTTATATTTTAGGACTCTTCAAAGTCTCGAACTGCTAACCCTCAGCGTAGCGTACTTATATCGTAACTGGTCTACACTCGGTGAACTTGTAGCATAGCCTCCCACAGGCTCTGGATCAATGTCTGATACAGCTTAACGCCCCCCTGGACGGACTAATACGGCCTGTACTGATACAGCGTAACACCCCCTCACGGACTGTCAGAATAACTGCATGATTGGCTTGGTGAGGCCAGGAGTTTTATACCTTTCAGCCAAAAAAAGATAAAACTCTAGTCCTTTTCGTGACCAACTTTTGAACTAATTGTCGCACAATTATAAAAATCGTATCTCCAGAAAGCTCATCTTCCAAACGTAAAATAATCTTCCTGTCCATAGAAATCGATCGTGCATTTCCGAGATATTAATTAATTTCTCGTCCTCAACTGTGTGGGTGGTGCTGTTCTTTTTTTATTCTCCCACTCCTTAGGTCTCGGTGAACCCCCAATGACGTCTACTTGCGTTTGCAGTTTTCTCCTGTGCAATTTTTACAAGGTTTTTCTTTACACAAAAATCTCTAATCCAAATTGATTCACCGTACTGTATCTGTTTACTTATTTTTATACTCGTAAACGGGTTAAATTTAATTATTCCTGTTCTGACTCAGTAGCGAGGTTGCCATATTCCTGCAACGTAAGAGCAATTTCCGAGTCCAGCTTCTTCGTCTTACAGTCAAAACTTTCCACTCGTTCTAATAATATCCATGACTGGCTCCTTATAAATGTCAAGAGGCATGAGCTCATCTAAGGAACACCTGGCCCTAGCGCTTGCACAATGTTAGGCTATAATCCTGGCTTGAAATCTCTCTCCGTTCCCTTAGAGACTGTATGATTCTTTCATTCTTTTCTCAAAGTACATGGATTCGACTCTCTTTGAGGCCATGGTACATGGATTCATCTCTCCCCTCCTTAGGTTAATAAAGTTTCGAAAGATTTTGAGGAAATTTATTTTAATTATCCAAAAAAAAATCTTATTTTTCCTTTTTAACTGTCGAAGCCATCATAACGTTATCCGTACCTTCTGATTTTTCTTCCTTAAAAATCCCACGATAATTTTATTTCTTTCATCTTTTTAAGTCATATCCGGTAATTGTGTCGGTTGGGTACGCTCTGTCCCTACCCTTTCTTTCTCCTTTTTATTTGTCTGGATATCAGGTTTCCAGAACCTCATTCTTCTTTACGGGTGTGGTCTATCCCTACCCGTTCCCTTATTTCATCATTCTCCTTCCTTAAATTGAAATTTTCTTCTTCAATAAAATCAATTATTTCTTTTATTTCCCAATATAATTTCTCCAATTCGCATTCGCACTCGGATGTTTGAGCTCTGTTTCCTTTTTCTATCTCATTCTTGTTTCTATCAAAATTGGATTCTTCATCTCTAAATGTTTCCATAACCAGGGCTTGTTCATTGGCTTCATCGAAGTCTTCGGGAGGGTAATACACTTTTAAATTTGCTGAATTCATGGTCACTTCATGATTCGTTTCACAATGCCGAATTCTATAGGCATTATTTCTCAAATCCCTTATTATTTGATACGGTCCGTGGTACATTTTCTGGAACTTTTTGTACACGCGGTTCCCTGGATCCGAAATGGCGGGTCTTTTTACTAACACCATTTCCCCTGCTAATAATGGCCGATGATACCTCTTGTGCCTATTTCTTCTTTGTCTCCTGTCGGCTTGAGCTTTTAGATGCTCAAAGGCTCTTCTTATACGTACATCTCTTCCAGGCTGAGCGTCTACTGGCCTAGGAATTACCAGACTCCAAGGTCTCTCTGGTTGCTCATTCCGATGTAACGTTATTGGTATCTCTCCCGTAGATTCATGGATTGTGTTGTTTATACAAAATTCGATAATATCCAAGATATCTATCCACTTCCAATTTTCTTCGGCACAGTATATTCTACAATACTTGGCCGTCTCCCTCATCACTCTTTCTACAGGATTTGCCTCAGGATGGCGAATACTTGACAAAATCTGACGTATTCCAAGTCTTTCTAATTCTTGTCTGAACTCTACACTGGTGAAACAACTACCGTGATCCGACAAAAAATTCTCCGGTTTTCCCAGATTCGGTATCACTTTTTCTTTGAGTCGTTTTAACACCTGTTTGGTACTAGTCTTCTGTATGGGAGCAAGGACTACCATTTTAGTGAAGACATCCATAGCCACCATTATGTGTCGATTTCCTCTTCTTGCCTTTGGCAAAGGTCCGAAGTTATCAATAGATATGATTTGACCTGGCCTTTCGGGCAACAATGGTATAGGCATTTGTCTCATCAGAAATGCATTTGGTTTGATCCTTTGACATAAATCACATGTCTTTAGCGTGTCCCTTACAGTTTCTCTCAGTCTCGGCCATACAAATGCTTCTTTCAGCATCGAGACTGTTTTGTCGACTCCCATATGTCCGAACGATCTATGGGCTAGCCATACTATTTTCCTCTGCAAAATTGCAGGTACAACAATCCTTAATCGTGTATGGTCAGAGTCCACAAACTTATATAATAATCCATTATAAAATGTGTAATCTTGAGCTATCTTATTAGCTTCTGTGTACGCTGGTGTTCCCCTTATCAAACTTCCTTCGAGGAAAGATATGAGCATGTTCATCCATGGATCCTCACGTTGCCGTTGACTAATGCTCCTTAACTCATTTAGAGTACGCTGATCCCTGTCTTCCAAATCAATAGCCATTACTTCCTCTTCGGTGGACTCTGGCTGTCTACATAAGTAGTCTGGAACTATATTTTCTTTCCATGGGCAGTATTCTATCTTTACATCAAACTGTTGAATGTATAAAGCCCAACGCATCAACCTTTGACTGGATAAATCAGTCTTCATCAAAAAGGTTAAGGCTTTATGATCCGTTCTTAGAATGACCTGAAACCCATATACGATCTTTCGCCAATATTGCAGCGCGTGCAATATCGCTAACAGCTCGATTTCGCTGATCGTATAATTTTTATCGTGTGGTTTCAGTCTCCGACTTGTGAAAGCTAGATAATTTTTCTTATCAGGGTTATCCGGGTTTTCCTGATATAGCATTGCCCCTATTCCAATCTGGGATGCATCTGTTTGAATTATAAATTTCTGATTAAAATCAGGATATCCTAGCTTCACATAGTTTAAGAGCATTTCCATGGCCTCCACGAATGCTTTTTCTGTTTCCTCCGTCCATTTCCACTTGCCCCCCTTCTTCAGAAGGTCCTGTAGTGGTGCAACAGTTTTTGTGTATGATGGACAATATCCTGAGAAGAAACCAATCAATCCCAAAAACTGGCGAACGTTCTTCACCTTCAAAGGCCTTGGAAAATCCCTTATCGATTCCAATTTGCATGGATTTGGTTTAACACCATCCTTATCAATCACATGCCCTAAAAATGTTACTTGCCTTTGACAAAAATTTGACTTCTTTAAATTGATTTTAAAATTTGCCCTTCTTAAGTCTTCCAATAATTTCTTCAATTTTTCTAAATGTCCCTCAATATTCTCCGAGGTAAGCAAAATATCATCCACATAACGGATAGTGCACTCTTTCACTTCCTCTGACAGGTTTCGATCAAGTGCTCTTATTAAGGCAGTTCCCGCGGTCTTCAATCCAAACGGACATCTCCTAAAACAATAGGTTTGTTGGTCGAACTGAAATCCAGTCAACAAGCTGGTTTTCTCTTCCAGTTCGAGATGATGATACGAAGAAGTCATGTCAATATTTGTGAAAATCTTCTTGCCTTTGAACTTCCTCAGTATTTTTTTATGGGTGGTGCCGAATCATTTTCTGGTATGATTTTTGCATTTAAATTTCTGGCATCTAGACACACCCTTACTGAGCCATCCGGTTTGCTCACAATCACTAATGGACTAACATATGGTGTCACCATCTTTTCTATAACACCTGCATTCATCATCTCCTGCAGTGTTTTCTTAGTTTGTGGGTAATGTTTTTCCGCAACCGGGTATGGTTTTTGTCTGAACGGTGCCCAATCATTGACTTGGAACGCGTATTTAAAATTTTCAATCTTCCCTGGCTTGGAATCAAATACGTCCCTAAAATTCAATAATAATTCCTTTAATTGTACCTTGTTTTCGAGGTTAACTTTAGCTTCCTCTACTTTTCCTGACAGGTTGGTCTCGAACTCAGTTTCCAAATTATCTTCGAGTTCTATATTGAGGACTTCAAATATCCTTTCTATGTCCTTACAACCTTCTTCCTTTACTTCTTCCACATGCCATACCTGTTCTCCTATTTTCACATCCTGTTCCTGTAGGTTAATGTTTTGTTCATCCACATCCTCTCTTTGGATTCTAATGCAGTTTTGCGCTAGGTCTATGATGACCTTGTTCTCACGGATAAAATCAATACCTAATATGACATTATACGGTAATTGATTTACCAGCAAAAAGCATTGCGAAATTTCAGCGTTACCCATGATCAGATCAATGTATACCTGAAATGTGCATGTTAAAGATTTTTCAGGGATAATAATCTTTACACTTGATGTGGGGATTTTTAATACGCGGCCTCTTGTTTCCAATTCATTCAGAAGGGTTTGCGTAATTAAACTTATTGTTGCTCCGGTATCAATCAATGCCCTGACCAGTAATCCTTCTATTCTTAGCATAATTATGGGTAATTCTCTTTTGATAGGTGGGATTCCTTCCACATCCTCATTAATTAGCTCATCTGGTCTTGCTATCCAATTCACAATTTCTACCTCCTCCCAGCTCCTGGTATGTTTCCACTTTTGACGATTTAAATTTGGAGTTTTTTTTTTATCCTGAGGGCTCCCTTTTCCCTCATTCTTTAACTGAGCTTGTAGTTCCAAGCTTTGAGCTCCATCTAGTCAGTCGGGTGATTTCCGGTTCTTGATTACCTCACTCCAACGGACTTTTTGCCTTTCAGGTTCGTCTGGTCGTTCGTTCATGTAACGAAGACTTTCCTGATATCTTTCCTCTATTTCGGCCCGATATTCATCATCCCTATCCTCTGGCCTACGTTCCTTCGGGGATAATTCTCCCATTTCTTTCTGTTTTCTTGCCTTTGATGGTTATTGTTATAGGGTCGGCTCTCTTGTTGCCTATAACCCGTATTCCTAGGATTTCTTCCTCGATATCCTGCTCTGTGGTATGGCTGTATTCCTCTAGGCTCTTGGTGCCCATACTCTCGACCTAGTCCTTGAGTATCAGTACTGGTGGACTGATTCCTGGTCGATGGTTTTTCGCTGGTTTCCTGACTGCTGGACATGTGTACCTGTTCAGTCTGTCTTTGGTGCCTAGGAGTTACGTGTGACGTCGTCATGTCTAATTGACGTAATACACTCTCCACTTCCACAGCACTTCTGGCTTTGGATGAGATTAACAACCTCTGAATCTCATATGGAAGTTGTCTTGCAATGGCGGCACACAGGTCGTTCTCAGCTGGAGCAATGTCAAGTTCGCGGAATTTACACAGCTGAGCGGTAAAAAATTCCGAGTACTTAGTTGGTGCATTTGTGCTGTACTTCCTAGAGTACAGATCTAGCCTCAAATTCTCCTGGACGTCTGCTGCCCAATATCGTTTTAAAAAGGCTTCTCTAAAGCCTTCCACCGTATCAAAGGAGTACCTGAAGCTTCTGAACCAGGTGAGACAATCACCTGCCAACAACTTCTCAATAGCTCTCAGTCTCCGATCCTGAGGAACCTTCATTTCGTTTAAGTACTCTGCGACTTCCTTTAGCTAGTATTTTGGAGTAATTGACATGTTATTACCCGTAAATTTTACCGGTCTGTCCTCATTCGATTTGATAATGTTTATTATCTGACCATTTGTCTGGTTCATGTATGGGGTTGACATCGCCATCGGATATCCTGGGTTCTTGTAAGGGCTCTCCCCTCCTAAGTCCCTATCGGTATCTGTGCCTTGTTCACGGGAATCTACCCATCCTGTCTTTGGAAACTCCTCCTGATTCTCAAATTCTAATTTCCTTTCCCTTCGGGCACTTTCTTCATTAGCCATGAGTTGGATTTCCATTTGACTGTTCTTATGTTCAGCCCTCTCCAACCGGGATCCTAATTCATTTTGAATTCTTTCCTGATTTTTCTTACTGGTTTCCAGTTCTTGTTTGAGTTGGTTTTTGTCGTTCCTGAAGCTATTCCTGATTTCATTTAAGTGTTCTTCTACCTTCTACCTCTTTCTTGATGACCATGACCTGTTCTGTTATAATTTCTGGTTTAACGTCACCTCTGGTATCTAGGTCTTCTCGTATTTCCTTTATCTTTTTCTCCATCTCTCTTTGTCCTTTGACCATATTTACTTTAATTCCTTCCAGTTTTTCCTCAGTTTTCCCTTGACTCTTATATAATATCAAGTCATTTTGGATCTGGCCTACTTCCATATGAGTTTTTCCTACTTCGACCCTTAATGTTCCGATGGTTCCCTGAACATCATTAATACCCTGACTTATTTCATCTATCTTATGGGTACTTTCCTTATTTTCGTCCTCTCGTTGTTTTCTTTCACTCTGGAGATGCCCCTCGTATATACCTAATCTTCGATTTATTTCACCCTCATACTTCTTTAAGTTATCATCTACCTGCCCGGTAAACAGCTCAAATTGACTTTTCATATCCCGCGCATCCTTTTGATTTTGATTTTTCATCTCAGTTACTTCGGTCTGAACTACACCAATTTTGTTCTCGAGGGTTCCTACTTTCTCCTCAACCTTTCCAAATCGGGTTCCTAGCTCATTCACACTTTGTTTTATTTCATCCCGGGATGTTTTACAGATATCGCTGTTAGATTTTATCTGAGCTTCTAATTTTTTCTGCACACCTTGGATCTGGGTTACAAGTTTCTTTTCACATTCCTCTACATTTTCTTTACATGCTTTTCCATGCTATTTAATTTAGTTTCTATAGTACCAAAATTATCCTCTAAAATTTTAAAATTTTCTCGGCATTCATTTTGTGATTCTCCCATATTTTTGTTCATAGTATTTATTTGGCCTTGCAATTCTGACTGAAATACTTTATTTTCCCTTTGAATTTCACTTGCGATTTTCCCTTTTAAATCATTTAATTTGTCCCCAAACTTAGTGTCAAAATCTTGAAATTTGGTATTCATTGTTTCTTCTAAAACCTTGGACCCCTCTTTCATTTCCTTAATTTCAACCTTCAGTTCCTTATCCATTTTTATACAATTAGCTTCGATAGCTTCTAATTTAGTTCCCATGTTATCACTTTTAGCTTCGATATCTACTAATTTAGTTCCCATATTAGCACTATCAGTTTTTAGTGACTCTAAACTTTGATTCATGGATCCTAACTTTTGGTTATTTTCCTCCTGTTGGCTGTCCAACTTATTCAAACTCTCATTTATGGATTCGAACACTTTGTTATTTTCATCCTTTATAGCCTCCAACTTCTCATTGTTATCGGCTTTTATAGCCTCCAAAAGCCGTTGCATCTCTTCACTCAATGCCATCTTATTAGAATATAGTGGGCTACAAATGCCACATCGCTAGAACATGCTTGAGAGATAGTAATCTGAACCATTGTGTCCCAATTTCTTTAAAAATTTACTTTGGTAAGGGTGTTTACTACACCGTACCCTTTTGATACTCTTCTTCAAACTCAAAGACCTTTATGGAAGTATTTAAAATTCAAAATTTCGAAAAATCATTTTTTTAAATGAAAATTTTGATTTTTCGAGAAAACTCGGGTTTTCCCTAGGAAAACTCAGCCCTGCGTACTGGGCGCCATGAAAGGGATAATGGTTTTCCTAGGTGTATGATAAAAACATACAGGCCCCACGTTGGGCACCATGAAAGGTGATAGGGGGTTGTTTATATCCAGGGCTGCTCGGTGTGAGTTTCTAGGGACCCATGCGGTCAGTTAACATTATACGTTGTAGCTACTCCTATCATTACTTTACTTTTACATGAATCGACCGTCTTTAGTGTTCCTCTAATTATTAATCCAAGCACAGTACTTC
This sequence comes from Meconema thalassinum, assembly GCA_946902985.2. Classification (NCBI taxonomy): domain Eukaryota; kingdom Metazoa; phylum Arthropoda; class Insecta; order Orthoptera; family Tettigoniidae; genus Meconema; species Meconema thalassinum. The sequence continues at coordinate 1,734,713,700 of OX336388.2, read as the reverse complement.
TATTCACCCCCCTGTGCCCTTGCAGCAAGAAATATGCAAATCACAGTATGCCAGCATTGCTCAATTCGGGATTTTTCGGGGCTGCGGTAAGTTCTCCCACTCTGTGACTTACATATTTTGGATTAAATAGAGGATACACTTGCAAAAATAACAACAAAATCAACTCCTATTTTAACACATTTAATTAATCAAAAATTATGGCGCTACAAACAAATAAACACATAAACTACTGACCAATATCATTCTACTTGTCCAAAGTGAACAAGGAATAGCATAAAAATAAAACAAATATTAGATTAAAACACATGGTTTTCTTTAAAACCAACAATTCACGATTAGTTTCACTTCCATAAAGTACTTATCTTAAAGTTCCAAATAACTACGAGCTCCTTTGGCTCGATACTTTCCCATAATAATGGTGTCATATCTTTGTACACCTCAAGAATTATTTTTATCCTTTCTTATCATCAAAACAAATATATAATTACATTTAAAATTACATGTTAATTATTCACTTCAATATTTGGGCATATCACTTGTTCTCCATATTTACTATCTCTCTCAAGTTTTGCAAATTCACTACGGTGATCGGGAAAACTATTTGTGTACTCCAGAGTTATAAAGATTACTTGACAAAGTCAAAAACTATGATCACTCCCGAAACCTAGTTATCTTCACAAAACTCGTGGATTCCTTCTTTTCCATACAATATTACAATAGGGATTTTATTTAATTCATTTGTCTTATAAGACCATTATCACATAAGAAAACCACGATCTGAATTGGCAAGCGATAATATCAATTTACAAGGACCTCGATTCAACGCCCGGGTCATTAACAACTTTAAACACTCACGGTGTATTTAACACATCTTACAAGACGGTTTTTACCCACCCTCGCTCTATGAGGGTCAGGCCATTATACTCGGGCGTGATTTATGACAAGGAAAGCGACTCTCTGCCTAACCTACGGTGGCAGCTCTCTTCAATGCTTTAAAACAAACCTTCACATTATTCTCAGTTCTGTGGAGAGACCTGGCTTTTACTTGCTTATTTTCATTCAACAATATTCTTTGGCTCATAAACCACTTTCGTAACCTTGGCATTTATTAATTATGAGAGGGTCCTCATTGATTGGGAAGATTAATACACATTCCACGACGAATAATTAGGGGCTTTAACAACAAAAGGATTCTAGGTTCGAATCTCTTAACATGCCTCGGGAACATTTCCACATTTGGAGGACTTATACAAGACGCGATTTAAAGTCGGCCGTGGCCTACATGACATACGCTCAATAATACCATACATTAGCTCCCTTTTAAATAATACACACATGGCCTCGTGATCTACGTCACAATTAGAGGACTTACAACATATCTCAATTCACTGCAATCAACTACCCTCCATAAGTAATTTACCAAGTACTTTAACTTTTACGCGTTCCTAGCGTGACTTTTTATTTAATTGCGTTCCATTACGCTACACATTACTTTACGGCCGAATGTCTTCCAAAGAACTGATAAATTTCATAGTAACAATTGATACATATCTTAATTCTTATATTAATCTTTTCCGTTGACAATAAATCGCTCCCTTTTTAAGAACATGCATTCGCATCATGTCTTATACATTTGTTAATCCTTCAACGCTCTATATTTTTATATCATTCAATTTAATCTTTATTTAGATTTCTTTACCTTGTTATTCACATAATGTTTTCATTCCTTACAAAAGCTCAAAAGCTATTTCTTTCATATAATTCAAATTTACCTTTATGTAAACATCTTTGTTATAATTATTATTATCACGCTTGCTTTTATAACAATCATTAAATACTGACATTTTATTCCATGCATTTCCTCTACAGGATTTATTATTTCACATACTTATTTATTATGTCTTAAAACTTTATTTTCGTTCAGATCGCGTTCTTATTTAGTTATTATTCATTTAAAAACATCCCTTCTACTCAAAACTCCGGTGGAATTGTACACAAAAATTTTCCCGGCACCAAAACATAATGAAACTCTTTACTTACATGTTTAAGGTCGCTTTCTGACCTTTATTCTCGTTTGATGTGACATTTTGGCCCACCTTCTTGACCTACTCCATATTGTACAATCTCATCTTATGTACAGAAATTTCTTGACACATATTCACTATATTTAACACTGACAACATTTTTTTTATACACTGGTGTATCCGTTTTGAACACACATGAAAACACAAAAAAATATTACTCTGTTACATATTATAACACATATCACTGTGCATAAAACGCTTTCACTTTACCTAAAACAGTTAAAATGATACTCTTATTTCTTTTCTTACAATATTTACACTTCACTCCTATCACACGGGCGTATCTCAACGATTTTGACAATTTCTGTCGGCCGTTGATGATCCCTGATGTGAATCCTATCGACCTGCATTGGACGTGTGATTTTACTCGTTCAAAGTTTCTCTCTCCTACAATGGAAACTACTGGTTTCAGTCTCTCAAAACCGCTTCTATTGTCTATTACTCGGCTTTACTTTATCTGCTTTAACTAGGCGATAAATGTCTTTACTTTGCCGTCACCTCTATTTATATATGGTGGTCTATCGCCCCCTATAGTTTCTATATCTTGGCCTCCCTTCGAGGACCGTATACTGTCTATCGTATATTTTTGACGTTTTCTCACTAGAGTACGTTTCCCTCTGGTTTCGAACCTAAGTTCCTAAGTTCCTTTCGCTTGAACTTCTATCTTTCGCGATCGTAATTACTGTTTATTCTTGTCCTTTACAGGACTTAATGTCTTTAACAATGTCTTTACTAGACGTAACGCCGTTTATTTGTTGGAGTTCTTATAACTTCGTAACTGTATTGAACTAGTGTTCTTCAGGAACTCGAAGTTCCCTACTGATCGCTGTGTCTTACTTTGGCGATATTGCTTTAAAGTCCGTATATTTAATGTTCTTTATATTTTAGGACTCTTCAAAGTCTCGAACTGCTAACCCTCAGCGTAGCGTACTTATATCGTAACTGGTCTACACTCGGTGAACTTGTAGCATAGCCTCCCACAGGCTCTGGATCAATGTCTGATACAGCTTAACGCCCCCCTGGACGGACTAATACTGCCTGTACTGATACAGCGTAACACCCCCTCACGGACTGTCAGAATAACTGCATGATTGGCTTGGTGAGGCCAGGAGTTTTATACCTTTCAGCCAAAAAAGATAAAACTCTAGTCCTTTTCGTGACCAACTTTTGAACTAATTGTCGCACAATTATAAAAATCGTATCTCCAGAAAGCTCGTCTTCCAAACGTAAAATAATCTTCCTGTCCATAGAAATCGATCGTGCATTTCCGAGATATTAATTAATTTCTCGTCCTCAACTGTGTGGGTGGTGCTGTTCTTTTTTTATTCTCCCACTCCTTAGGTCTCGGTGAACCCCCAATGACGTCTACTTGCGTTTGCAGTTTTCTCCTGTGCAATTTTTACAAGGTTTTTCTTTACACAAAAATCTCTAATCCAAATTGATTCACCGTACTGTATCTGTTTACTTATTTTTATACTCGTAAACGGGTTAAATTTAATTATTCCTGTTCTGACTCAGCAGCGAGTTTGCCATATTCCTGCAACGTAAGAGCAATTTCCGAGTCCAGCTTCTTCGTCTTACAGTCAAAACTTTCCACTCGTTCTAATAATATCCATGACTGGCTCCTTATAAATGTCAAGAGGCATGAGCTCATCTAAGGAACACCTGGCCCTAGCGCTTGCACAATGTTAGGCTATAATCCTGGCTTGAAATCTCTCTCCGTTCCCTTAGAGACTGTATGATTCTTTCATTCTTTTCTCAAAGTACATGGATTCGACTCTCTTTGAGGCCATGGTACATGGGTTCAGTATGTATGTATGCGGGTGGGTGGGTGGGTCGATGGGTGGGTTGGTTCCGTATACAAATCTACACCGTTCCACCAATCTGAACCAAATTTTTCATACACATAGTTTAGGACCCAGAAGGAACGGCTGCCTACATGAATTTTCGATAGTCTTTCTCATTCTTCTGATTTCGGACATTTTGCACTCGAGCAAAGGCTAATCTTATATATAAAAGTGAAAGTCTGTATGTATGTATGTATGTGGGTGGGTTGGTTCCGTAAACAAACATACACCGTTTCACCAATCTCAACCAAATTCTGCATACACATAGTTTAGGACCCAGAAAGAACCGCTGGCTACATGAATTTTCGATAGTCTTTCTCATTCTTCTGATTTCGGCCCTTTTGCACTCAAGCACAGGCTAATCAAATCATAAAATATACTCATGAAGGAATGGCAAGGCAGGTAGCTTCCATGGCAAAATAGCTCAAGTCGAGACACGGCCGACTGGATGCCAGTTGCGCTCTGCACTACCGGTATAGAAAATGAGGATCTTTACTTGAAATCTCGTTAGTTACTCAACTGCTCACACAGCACTGCCATCCGAGTATAGCATAACAAAGATTTGACACTATCTACTATATATTTGTCAAATACCACTCACTCACTCATTCATTCATCACGAAATCTCAGAAACCACCGAACGGATTGGAATGAAATTTGGTGTGCAGCTTCCTCACAGGCCGCAAACGCCCACTAAGAAAGGATTTTTGGATATTCAGGTTTTAAAGGGGTTTTAAGGGGGTAGATCTGCATTTCATTGAATAGCAATATCTCCCGATTGGTTTCATTGGGGGATGTGATAGTCGGCATATAAACTCATCATTAAAAATAAGAAGACACGTGTCTGAGGGTTTTTCGATGTGGTGTATATTATGAGGTGAAAGAGGTGAAAAGTGGGGGTTGAAAGATTCCTAACGGAGCGTGTAGCTCTTAAACGACATAGGCAGGAGTTTGAAACTCAGCGGAAAAAATCAGCATAAAAATAATAAATATGTGTTTGACCGTTTTTTTTTTCATCAATCCAATTTAAGGGGCCCATGGGGTGGGGTGATATTCTGGCGGGGGGGGGGGACAGGAAAGAAATTGTGCTAACTGATTGACTGACTGACTCACTCATCAAACTCAGGGGGAAAACTGCTTTAAAGTAGGTAAATAGCTGTTCGACAGTTTTTTCATAAATCAAATTTAAGGGGTTCATGGGGAAAGGTGAAATTCTGAAAAAAGAAAATGGAAAAAAATGTCCTGACTCACTCACTCATTCACTCATCATCGCCCAGCCAAAATTATTGAAGTTAGAAACATAACAGTTTGGAGATATGTTCCTTGTATGTCAAAACCGTCTACTAAGGGAGAATTTTCGGATATTCATGTTCTTAAGTGGACTTAAGGGGGTTAAACCTGCATTTCATTGAATAACGATTTCTCCCGATTGGTTTCATTGGGGGATGTGATACACCGCATATAAACTCATCATTAAAAAGTAAGAACACACGTGTCTGAGGGTTTTTCGATGTGGTGTATATTATGAGGTGAAACGGGTGAAAAGTCGGGATTGAAAGATTCCTAATGGAGCGTGTATCTCTTAAACGACATAGGCGAGGAGTTCGAAACTCAGCGGAAAAAAATCAGCATAAAAAATTAGTAAATATGTGTTTGACCGTTTTTTCATAAATCCAATTTAATGGGCCCATGGGGAGGGGTGAAATTCTGAGGGGGGAACAGGAAAGAAAGTGTCCTAACTGATTGATTGACTCACTCACCCATCAAGCTCAGGGGAAAAAACTGCTTTAAAGTAAGTAAATAGCTTTTCTACAGTTTTTTTTATCAATCAAATTGGAGGGGTTCATCGGAAGGGGTGAAATTCTGAAGAAAATGAAATTAAAGAAAATATCCTGAATCATTCACTCACTCATCATCGCCCAGCCAAAAATATTGAAGTTGGAAACATGGCATTTCGGGGATATGTTCGTATTATGTCAAAACCGTACACTAAGGGAGGATGTTTGGATATTCAGGTTCTAAAGGGGTCTTAAGGGGGTTAAACCTGCATTTCATTGAATAACAAAATCTCACGAGTGGTTTCATTTGTGGATGTGATACTCGGCAAATAAACTAATCATTAAAAATGAAAACAAGAAGTTCCGTGACGAACTCAAGAGCCTACTTTTCTTAAAATAAAGTTTCATGCCAATGATTAATCTACAGTATATGAACCTATCTAGAATAATGATGAAATTAAGTTGGTAATATCGAAATGTTTAATTAGTTCGAAATATACCTGGTATAATATATCCTAATAGAGCATTACATTTGGCAGCCCTGGTGACTGAATAATATTCTCAGTTCCATCTCTTAAGGTACAGAATTTAAAAAAATGTTTGAAGTCCAATGGACGTTCCATGCAGTTAGACATTTGATCTATCAGCACGCGTAAAAGCATGATGGCAACAATGGCATGCGTGTGCTGGTCAGAAATAGCCTAATCTGAAATATTATGATATATTGTTGTGCCAATATTGGATGAAATCCATTTGTTAGTATAGAAGTTACATGTATATTAAAATTGGACCTATCAGCAGGCATAGAATCTTGTTGGCAGCACTGACTTATATTAATTATTCCAAATTAATCTAGAATTTCAGATGCTATACGTGTGCAAAGTATAGGGCTGTTGGTTGATTACTTCGTGATATATTGATATTGGGGTAAAAAATATAGACAGTTGGCAGCCCTGATTGCTCTTAAGAATACTTATAGTCATATCTGTTACGTTACACATAGCACATACGAAATTTGGTTGAAATCCAACTGATAGTATAGAAGTTACATGCATTTAAAAATTGGCCCTATCAGCAGGCTTAGAATCATGATGGTAGAACTGAAGTATATAAGTTACTACAAAATTAATCTAAAATGTCAGGTACTATACGTGTGCTTAGTTTAAAGCTGTCGGCTTGCATACTTTCTGATATATTGGTATTTGGATAAGAAAATAAAGAGGGAAATTATTAACAGTTGGCAGCTCTGGTGGCTCTTAAGAATAAGCTCAGTCATATCTGTTTATGTACACATATTACATACAAAATTTGGTTGAAATTCAATTGATAGTGTAGAAGTTATAGGTATTTAAAAATTGGACCTATCAGGAGGCTTAAAATTATATTGGCAACACTGTCATGTATGGCCTCCTAGAAATTAAACTGAAATAGTGTTATCTACATGTGTGTCAATTTTGGAATAGCTCCCATGCATACCTTCCAAGATATCCAACATGGAGCTCACAATTCTAGTGCGTTTTATCAGCAGTTGGTAGCACTGACATCATTTTCAAATATGGACGTGAGATATTCCGGTATACATCTTTACTCATACTAAATTTGGTGTCAATTCCTGCAGACGTTTAGGAGTTGATAGGGGGGGGACACACACAGCAAGACAGACGGACAGACACACATTTTCCCGGATCGATCTCATAAGTCTACTTTTTCCTCATTTATGCAAAATGTGAAAAGTAGGCTAATAAGCAGACATGTGTCTAAGAGGTGAAAGGGGTGAAAAGTGGGGGTTGGGGGATTCCTAACGGAGCGTGTAGGCCTATCTCTTAAACGACATTGGCGATAAATTTGAAACTCAACGATAAAAAATCAGCTTAAAAATATGTTAATCGGTGTTCGACCGTTTTTTCATAAATTAATTTAAGGGGCCAATGGGGTGGGGTGAAATTCTGGGGGGAAAAAAGGAAAGAAAGTGTCCTAACTGACTGATTAACTCACTCACTCATCAAATCAGGGGAAAAAGACAGCTTAAAAAATAAGTTAATAGGTGTTCAAGCGTTTTTTCATCAATCCAATTTAAGGGGCCCATGGGGAGGGGTGAAATTCTTGTAAAAATAATTGAAGGAAAATGCCCAGTCTGACACACTCGCTCATCACGCCCAGCGAAAACTATTAAAGTTGGAAACATGAAATTTTGGGAATATGTTCGCTGTATATCGAAAACGTCAACTAATGAATGATTTTTGTTTATTCGGGTTTTAAAGAGGTGTTAAGGGGGTAAACGTGCATTTCATTGAATAACGATATCTCCCGATTGGTTTCCTTGGGGATGGGATACTCGGCATATAAACTCATCATTAAGAATAAGAAGACACATGTATGAGGGTTTTTTGATGAGGTGTATATTATGAGGTGTATGTGTGAATAGAGCCGGCCCCGCGGTGTTGGGGTAGAGCGCGTGCCTCTCACCCGGAGGCCCCGGGTTCGATCCGCGGCTCCGTCAGGGATTTTAAAACTGACGTGAGGGTTGGAACGGGGTGCACACAGCCTCGTGAGGACAATTGAGTAGCTGACAGTGAGACAGCGCCCCGATCACGAATAACAAGATTAACGGCCGAGGGCACCCGACGCGTGGATCACGCGTCACCCCAATATCTGCAGGCCAAATGGCTGGGCAGCGGTCGCTTTGTCGGCCTTTGCCCGTCATGGGCTATATAGTGCCAGGGGTTCACTCTATGTTTGAAAAGTGGGGGGTTGAAGGATTCCTAACGGAGCAAGTATCTCTTAAAGGACAGAGGCAAAAAGTATGAATCTCAGGGAGAATAATCAGCTTGAAAAGTAGTAAATAAGTTTTTCATAAATCCAATTTAAGGGGCCCATGGGGAGGGGTGAAATTCTGGGGAAAGAAGTCCACTAAGGAAGGATTTTTGGATATTCACTCATCATCCCCCAGCAAACCTATTGCAGTTAGAAACTTGAAATTTTGGGGATATGTTCGTTGTATGTCGATAAAGTCCACTTTGGATGGATTTTTGGATATTCATGTTCTGAAGGGGTGTTGCATTTCATTGAATAACAATATCTCACAAGTTGTTTCATTTGGGGATATGATATTCGGCATTATAAACTAATCATTCAAAATAAGCAGACATATGTCTAAGGGTTTATCGATACGGTGTATATTATGAGGTGAAAGGGGTGAAAATTGGGGGTTGAAGGATTCTTAACGGAGCATGTACTGTATCTCTTATTCAACATAGGCGATAAATTTGAAATTCAGCGGAAAAAGCAGCTTAAAAAAATAAGTAAATAGGTGTTCGACCTTTTTTTCATAAATCCAATTTAAGGGGCCCATGGGGAGGGGTGAAATTCTGGGGAAAAGGAGGAAAGAAAGTGTCCTAACTGATTGACTCACTTACTCACTCATCAAACTCAGGGGAGAAATCAGCTTAAAATAAGTAAATAGGTGTTCGATCGTTTTATTCATAAATCCAATTTAAGGGGTTCATGGGGAGGGGTGAAATTCTCAAAAATATATGAAAGAAAATGTCCTGACTGACTCAGTCGCTCATCATCGCCCAGCCAAAACTATTGACGTTAGAAATATGAACTTTTGGGGATATGTTCGTTGTATGTCGATAACGACCACTAAGGAAAGAGTTTTGGATATTCATGTTCTAAAGAGGTGTTAAGGTATTAAACGTGCATTTCATTGAATAACAATATCTCACGAGTGGTTTCATTTGGGGATGTGATACTTGGCATATATACTAATCATTAAAAATAAGCTGACACATGTCTAATGGTTTTTCAATGTGGTGTATATTATGAGGTGAAAGGGATGAAAAGTTGGGGTTGAAAGATTCCTAACGGAGCGTGTATCTCTTAAACGACATAGGCGAGGAGTTTGAAACTCGGAGGAAATCAATCAGCTTAAAAATAAATAAATAAATAAATAATAAAATAAATAGGTGTTCGACCGTTTTTTTCATAAATCCAATTTAAGGGGCCTATGTGGAGGGGTGAAATTCTGGAAGAATAACGTCCACTAAGGAAGGATTTTTGGATGTTCACTCTCATCGACCAAACAAAACTATTAAAGTTAGAAGAAGGGGATATGTTTGTTGTGTGTCGAAAAAGTCTAATAAGGAGGGATTTTTGGATATTCAGGTTCTAAAGGGGTGTTAACGGGGTTAAACCTGCATTCATTGAGTAACAATATGACACTACTATGACGCGAGCGAAGCGATGCTAAAAATGAGATGGTCTGTGTCTGTCTTTTACTCACTCACGCAAGAACCACTGGACCGATTTACATGCATTTTACATGGAAGTAGCTGATTTACCTGGTTAACATATAGGCTACTTTTGATTTCAATACTTTGCACTATTTAAAGATGGCGACCATTTTAGTGACGTCACTACACCCTTTGGTTTCTAACTTTCATATTTCCATTTCAAATAAAAAGTGAACGCTAAGAAATAGCAAACTTTTGATGGCATATACGAGGTTAAAAATTACATTTTCTATCCGAAAGTTATCTCCAACGGTTAGCGAGTAAAACCTAAATTTGTGCTATAAAACACGGTCAACGCCGAACGGTGAAGTTGGACAAAATGTTTCATCCTTAATCTCCCTCTGCGCAGCATCTCGCCTATCCCCTGTTTTAACTGTCACCTTCACATTTTAATTTATTTATGACGCGTAGCGAAGCACGGGTACTTCAGCTAGTAAATAAATATTAACGATACTAGTCAGGAAAGACCTTGAACAATTGGATATTGCCCCCAGTAACATCTACGAGAGGAATAAATACAGAACTTTGATCCGAACATCAGACTCTCTCCAGTCACTAACAGCAAAAGCAGTGCGTCCAGGAGTAGGTGTGAAATGGACTTGGGAGCGGAAGGGCATTCACAGTGCCAGGATAAGGAATACTGGTCTAAGATGAAAGCAGCCAGAGATAAGAACCACGTGGTCCACAGCCGGCCCAAACGGAACTAAAATATAAACAAATAGATAAATAAATTTCTGCACGAAATCAGCCGCAAAACAATCCACCAAAAACACCAGAAGTGGCAGAACACAGGTAAAGCACAAGTACCGTGATTCATAGGTGGCCCAAATGACCAAAGAAGAAAGAAAGAAAGAAAGAAAGAAAGAAATACATAAATACATGAAAAATCCACAGCCTGCTTCCAGTCTCCGACCGGGTCAGGAATGGTATGAATGAAGCCCCATCTAGCGGCGAGGATATGAACTGTGCCGGCTGCCGAGGCCTGACGCACTCCTCTGGGGCAATGATTATATGAATGACAGATGAAATGAAATGATAGTGGAGAGTGTTGCTGGAATGAAATGTTGATAGGGAAAACCGGAGTACCCGGAGAAAAACCTGTCTGCCTCCGTTTTGTCCAGCACAGATCTCACATGGAGTGACCAGGATTTGAACCACGGACCCAGCGGTGAGAGGCCGGCGTGCTGCCGCCTAAGCCACGGAGGTTCTACATAAATACATAAATTAATTAAATAAAAATTACTTTGATATAACAGGGTGAAGATTTTATATTTGGTTTCATGCATAATTATGATACGACGAATGTATGAAACAAAAGTCTAGACAATAGACAATAGACAGTACGCAGCCTTGGCGACTATGAAAATATGACGGTTTTGTCCCATGAGTTATACATAGTACATTCAAAATTCAGCAGAAATTGAACATTGAACTTATAAGCTTGCTTAGACTTCTGTTGTAACACTGACATAGAATATGTATTCTAAATATGTCAAATCATTTTGACGAAATAGTGCGCTCAGTTTGAAGTTGTATCCATGCCCAGATTATGAGGTAATAGGCCTTGGGTTCAAAGGTCTTATATATCATGGGGCATATATTGCGCCTACAATATTTGATTAAATAATTGATTACGATGGATGTTACATGCACTTGAATTACGTGCATAGAATTACTTTGGTAGCACTGACAATAACTATTAAGTCTAAATATAACTATATCACCTTGTTCTAACAGTGTTCCAAACCGAAAATTGTTTCCAAACATACAGTAGATTCTGATATATTGAAATAGTAATAGGCAGTTGGCAGCCCTAATGGCTTTGAAAGTATATACATATTTTAACGTATACATTGCTCATAGAATTTTGATAAAATTCATTACATGTAAGGACGTTATATCCTATCTGGAAGTGTCAAATTATGTTCACAGCTTTGCCAAGTTTGAGTTGATCAAAATAAACTAGCATTTTTATGGGCTATGTGTGTTCCATGTTTTGAACGGTTTCCGTACATTCTTTCTGAGATATCCAACCTTGGGTTAAATTTTTTTCAATTGTGGTATTTCAGTAGCTTGTAGCAATTATGTAATTTTAAAATATGGCGCTAAGATGCCTTGGCAAGTAACTTCATGTATGCCAAATTTGCTTTTAATACACGCAGCCGTTTAGGATTAGATAAGGTGACACACACACAGAGAAGGACGGACTAGCAGACAGTAAGACAGATACACTTCGTCTTGAAGATGACCTTGTAGCTCCGTCCCTTATAACAACAACAACACTTCGCCTTAAATTGATCTCTTAAATCTATATTTTCGTTAATTTTGAAAAATGTAAAATGTAGGCTGAAAATTGAATTAGCGTGTTTTCCCTGTATCCCTCGTAATAAATGAGGGAAGACGAAATGTCTTCTTTCACTATTATAATCAGGCTAGAAGCCTTGGAGTCGAAGGACATGTAGAAGAAACTTGATCTCAATCAATACTCGGTTTTAAGAGACAAAATGTGCTCTTTACTTAACAAAGATTATCATCCATTAGGCTAGACAAAAGGCGAGCTGATGTCCTGTCAGGATATCAGACTACATGCTTTTACCAACAATAGAAGCAGCCAGCAGCCGTATACAATTTCCAGAGAGTGTGACGGCAGACAAAACTGACTGCATAGAAAAGCATCACATTCATTCTCCACACAGGTTCATGAACTTGTGGCTTTGTGCTAAGAAGACACGTGCCAGAAAGTATGCATTCGATTGAAAACTTGTTTATGGTTTACTAATGTTTAAGTTGACATGATAAGAATCTTGATGCGTTTTTGATCCATACTGACTACTTGCATATTTATAATAATTTTACTAATACAGCCAATGGCCATTTATTTTATTTTCAGGACGTTTCAGGGAAGGTATTTTTGAAGGAAATCAGCATTTGCCTGGTGGTGAAAATGAGAAACTACAATAATGATTTTCAGGACGGCCAAGGTGGGATTTGAACCCACGCTCTCTGAATGCCAACGAAGAACGAGGTTGCACGTTAACGCTCTCGGCCTCCACGGCTGAGCATATTCATTCAAATAAAATAATTAATTAACATATTTTATTACATAGGCCTACAGTATATCAAACTTGTATACGGGTAGCGCGCGCTTGTCTCTCATCCGGAGGCCCCGTGTTCGATTCCCGACTCCATCAGGGATTTTAGAAATTGACGTGAGGGCTGGAACGGGGTGCACTCAGCATCGTGAGGACAATTGAGTAGCTGTCTGACAGTGAGACAGCGCCCCGATCACGAAAACCAAGATTAACGTCCGAGGGGACCCTATTCGCTGATCACGTGTCACCCCAATATCTGCAGGCCAAATGGCTGGGCAGCGGTCGCTTGGTAGGCCCAGGCCCTTTCACGGGCTGTAGTGCCAGGGGTTATTATATTATTATTATACGGGTATTCAGCTAAATACTCTAAATCTTGCCATCTCTGCATGGTAAAATGTTTTGAAATCAGTTTCACATGAAGTTATTAAGGTCGTCGGTATTCCGTTAATTTGTTTTAGTACTAGCCTATATATATAAAGCTTGATAGCTTCACATTGTAGCCTACCAGTTTATGCATGCTTCCCACATTCAATTGGTCATAGTATTTTACTCAAGGCAACATTTTCTTTACCATCTTGCCTTTGTTTTTCATTGTTGAAATGAATTAAGGATAGCTATCAGTTTTGGGTTTCTCTCTCGCTCTTTCAGAATACACGAGTAGTGAGGTCCCCAGAAGTTCATTAATTTGCAATCAAATATTATTATATTCTTCATTTGATGTGTTTGGGGTCAAATTGAGTTGGTTTTGTATATTTAACTCGACCCTCGGCAGGAATGAACCAAGAACTTGTTATGATTGAGCGGGAAAATATTATTGCGTGCTTACAAACTGTACAGAATTGAACGAAAATTTTTAAATAAATTTTGAGTATGCATAGAAAGGGACTCAGCAAAGTAATAATTATTCACAGATATACTGAACATCAACATTACAAAAAGAAAATCGACGGTCTAAACAACCTTACATGAAAGTTATTTTAAAACATTATAATATGGAAAAATTATGAATTTAACGGACAAAGAACCTTTCAAAACTACTATAATTTTTGTAAAATATCATGCATAACATTGAATTGACAAGGCTATGCCTATTTAGTTATTTGATTATATATACCGTATACATTTCTATGATTTGCCATCATGCTCCGTTTAAAAGAAAATAAACAAGTTCCTTACGTAGAAAATAATTTCATCTATTGGGCTAGAATGAATGCAAGCTGATGTCCTATCAGGATATCAGACTATTCTTAATCATTACTCTTTGTTTAATACTACCCTAACCTCCGATCTTCCTGTTCTGATCTTCTATTTCTGCTTAATAAAAACTGATAAATTAACATATTATATTCTAGACACTTTGCAAAATTTACAAGTTATAAAGTCTGCCAGTTAGGTAGTCAGCTTGAATGCTGATCTGTTCATCAAACATCACCGTCGTAGGTGGTAAAAGAAAAGGTAGGGGTGATTACGGTGTCCTGTTCGTTTCCATGTTTGCCTCATGCACTTGGATAATGTCCTCTCAGTCCTCACTCTTGGGTCAATGATATACTATTGTTCTTCCACACAGCCTCATTGTTGCCATTAGCTAAAGATAATATAGTAACATGGTTGGCAACACCAAAATAATTAGAAATGGTTTTCAAATTCCTCATATACCTGGTATAAATATATTTTAGGACTTCTCATGCAGCGGAAACCAAGCACGCGAAACAATAAATGGAATAATGACTTTCAAGGCCATGTAATGAAACTTCTATGCGTTAGCTGGGCATGTTGCAGAGTTTCGCCAATTTAGTACACCGGGGCTAAACCTTGCAACATACACGAACAAGTGGTTCCGTGAAGAACTAAATAGACTATTTTCCTATATCCCATATATGTTAATTGCCTCTATCAACATACAAAATTTCAGTTTGATTGCTGTAATAGATTCGTAGATATTGAGAACCGTCTAAATATTCCGGATGGTCACCATATTGGATTCTTATATACATGCAGGTCATAAAGTCATGTACTATTAAACCCCTGGCACTACATCCCGTTAAGGGCCTAGGCTTACCAAACGACCGCTGCCCAGCCATTTGGCCTGTAGATATTGGGGTGACGCGTGATCAGCGCATCGGGTCCCCTCGGCCGGTAATCTTGGTTTTCGTGATTGGCACGATGCCTCACTGTCAGACAGCTACTAAATTGTCCTCGTGAGGCTGAGTGCACCCCGTTTCAGCCATCACGTCAGTTTCTAAAATCCCTGAAGGAGCCGGGAATCGAACCCGCGGCCTCCTAGTGAGAGACAGACGCGCTACCCCAACACCATGGGGCCGGCCGTGTACTATTAGATGAAGATTATTGCGTAGGTATATTATTCAAACTTCAAACGCATGATTAGGACGCAAGAAAAAATAAAATAACGAGATTTTAAAATTTCGCACAGCCACCATCTTGTGGTTATGAAAACAATTGAAATTAATTAGATGTCAGTGGATTAAAATTTATATAAGAATTTAGCGTATCAAGTTTCACAGAGCTCGGATATAATCGCAAGAATCGTTCATTTAAATTAATAAATTTTGCGTTGCTGCCATGTTAAATTTGTACTCAACAGGCTATTGAAAGTTGTATAATTGAAATAAATCAGTTTTATTGCTGTCATAGAGTAGTAGATATTGAGAACCGTCTAAATTTTTTGGATGGTCGCCATGTTAAATTTTTATGTATGTAGGCCAAAGAGGTATGTACTATTAGATGGAAATTATTGCGTAGGTTTATTATTTAAACACTGACTTCAATCGTATGATTAGGTCACAAGAAATAAAAACTAAATTTTATAATTTCGCACAGCTGCCATCTGGAGGGTTATGAAATCAATTGACAAAATTAGATGTCATTGCATTACAATCTGAATAGTCATTTGCTGTACCAGGTATCACTGCGTTCCAATCTCGAGAAAAATCTATTTAAATGTTTCAACTTAACTTGACCGGCATGTTCGTTTTGTAGTTATAAGGTTTTTGAAAGTCACATGGTGAACTTCTAGTAGTGCCCTTTATTACCGTACACTATTTCAGATGATATCAATAATAGTTTCGGATATATGGAATGCTGGTGAAATATTTCGCACAGCCGCCATGTCGCATTGGTGAGACGTAATTAAATTTAAAGAGCATGGTCGGGGTCAAAAATAATATTACTATGGCTATACCGAGTTGCATTGAAATCGCTCTAGTCGTATACATTGTATTAGGGGGACACACTTACACAGACATATGCACACACACACACATATACATACATACGGACAAAAAGTGATCTCATAAGACTCTTTTTTAAAAATCGGGAAGACTCGGTGGATTTTAATGCTTATATATTTCAATATTACAGCTGAAGAATACTGTGTATGCTTTGACAGTACATTCCTTTTTCTGCCTTATTTTTCAAGAACAAGACATAAAACGCCTGTCAAGAATCTGTGGATATAGTCGTCCATAACACGATAGGCCTAGTATAATATATAAAATTGTGCATGTCTGAATTCATTCCATTTGTTGTTAGTTTCTTTATGTGTTTCGTGTGATTCACCTTTACACCAATTTCTTCATTGCACGAGTGAACGACAAAGTACACTCTTTGTTGTCACTATTAATCATAACCAAATATAAATAGAGCGAGAACGTTTATTCGACTGTATCACGATATTCCGTACCAAACTGCAGCTTTCCCCATATATCTTCTGAAAACTGGGCCGTAACTCGACACAGAATTAGTTTTCTCTGACGTCTGAATTGCTACTTGGACTGCTGAGTTGTGACTTATCATATATCTGGGGGTGAAGCTGATTCCTGCCCGTGGTGCCCCTGCATAGGTACTTGGACTCAAATTTCCAGTACTGAACTGAACGTCAGCATTCCAGGAACATAGTATATTTACATACCAGAATGGTCTATGATAAATGGAAAAGGCTCTTATCAGAGCCAAAAATGACTATAATTTCTGTGAACATTGAGGGAATTTCTATAAATAAGGAAGAACTCTTACATGACATATGCCACAAACACAATTGTGACGCATTGTGCATACAAGAAACGCACAGAGACATTAACCAACGCCGACCTAAAATTCCAGGTATGAAGCTGGTAGTGGAACGTCCTCATGGCCAATATGGTAGTGCTATCTTCATGAAACCAGACATCATGATCCAGGCGACATCCATTTCAGAAGAAAACGATATAGAAATCATTGCCGTAAAACTATTTGATCATTTTCTCAATATACAAACCACCTAAGTCACAGTTTTCATTCAAAGTTCCTGACAATTTAAGTTCGCAAAAAGTGTCTGTTATCATTGGTGATTTTAATAGCCATAGTAGTGTGTGGGGATATTCCCACGATGATGAAAATGGGGAATCAGTTTTAAAATGGGCAGAATTACTTCAGCTGTCCCTCATACATGACAGTAAACTCCCTTCGTCATTTAACAGTGGAAGATGGAAGCGTGGCTACAACCCAGATCTCATATTTGTAAGTGAGAATGTCACCAGCCAATGTGTGAAATCGGTTTGTCCGCCCATCCCAAATACTCAACATCGTCCCATAATGTGCCAGCTATTTCCAGCTGTCAGACCACAGACTGTCCCTTTTCGAAGAAGATACAACTTCAAAAAGGCTAACTGGACACTGTTCACCTCATTACTTGATGAGAAGATCACCTCAGTCAGTCCCATTCCAGAATCCTATGAGCAATTTATTGATGTGATTAAAGTATGTTCCAATGCAGCCATCCCGAGAGGATGTAGAACAAATTACATACAAGGTCTTACTCCTCAGACAACGACTCTTTTGTCAAATTACTGCAAATCATTTGACGAAGATCCATTCAGTGAGGAAACTATTGCTAGCGGACAACGTGTTCTCTCTTCTATTTCTGACTCAAAACGACAACAGTGGTTAAAGCTTATGGAAGATTTGGATATGGGAAGGAGCAGCCAGAAAGCTTGGAGGTTTCTTAGACGCCTTAACAATGATCACAATAGAACTTCTTCACATTCTAATGTCTCTGCCAACCAAATTGTTAATCAACTTATTCTAAATGGTAATTCTGGAAAGAAAATCCATAAACCTAAATTGAAGTTGGTAAGGGAACATGAACAGGAAGACAACATGTTCCTTAAACCCTTTGTACTTTCAGAACTGAATATAGCTATTAATTACTGTATGAATGGAAAGGTGGCTGGTCTGGACGGAATTTGTGTGGACCAAATCAAACATTTTGGACCTGGGGCTAAAGAATGGCTGCTAGAATTGTTTAATAACTGCATTACTACCTGTAAAATACCCAAAATGTGGAGGAAGAGCAGAGTAATAGCGATTCTCAAACCCGGGAAAGATGCACATGATCCTAAGAATTATAGGCCTATTTCATTGCTCTCCCACCTTTTCAAGATACTGGAGCGAATGATTCTAAGTAGGCTCACAAAGGTAATTGAACCTTTCCTAATACCTGAACAGGCTGGCATCAGAACAGGTAAAAGCTGCACTTCACAAATCCTACATCTTACTCAGCATATTGAAGATGGATTCCAGAACCGGAAGATCACAGGGGCAGTATTCATTGACTTAACAGCTGCTTATGACACAGTCAATCATTACTTACTGCTGAATAAACTCTACTTGATGACAAAGGACTATAAATTAACTGAAATAGTCAGGTGTCTTCTTCAAAATCGTAGACTCTTTGTAGACTTTCAAGGGCAGCACAGCCGTTGGAGGAATCAACGAAATGGACTGCCTCAAGGTAGTGTTCTGGCCCCTATCCTCTTTAACATATATACAAATGACCAGCCAATACCAGTAGGTACTCGAAGCTTTATTTATGCGGATGATCGTGCCATTACCGTCCAGGCGGATCAGTTTGAAGTTGTGGAAAGACGTCTATCTGAAGCTCTGGGGGAACTAAGTGATTACTATAGAGGAAACCAATTGAAACCAAACCCTTTGAAAACACAAGTCTGCGCTTTCCATCTCAAGAACAGACAGGCAAAGAGGAAACTGCATGTAACGTGGGAAGGCATGCTGTTGGATCACTGTGCGAATCCCAAATACTTAGGGATTACATTGGATCGTGCACTCACGTATGAAAGACATTGTCTGAAAAATGAAAATCCACAGCCTGCTTCCAGTCTCCGACCGGGTCAGGAATGGAATGAATGAAGCCCCGATCTAGCGGCGAGGATATGAACTGTGCCGGCTGCCGAGGCCTGACGCACTCCTCTGGGGCAATGATTAAATGAATGACAGATGAAATGAAATGATAGTGGAGAGTGTTGCTGGAATGAAATTTTGACAGGGAAAACCGGAGTACCCGGAGAAAAACCTGTCTGCCTCCGGTGTGTCCAGCACAGATCTCACATGGAGTGACCGGGATGTGAACCACGGACCCAGCGGTGAGAGGCCGGCGTGCTGCCGCCTAAGCCACGGAGGCTTAAAGACATTGTCTAAACACCAAAAATAAGGTATCCGCAAGAAACTGCCTCCTTCGCAAATTATCTGGTACCAGCTGGGGGACTCAAGCTCAAACAATAAGAACCACTGCTATAGCACTCTGTTACTCTGCAGCAGAATATGCATGTCCTGTGTGGTATAGGTCGTGTCATACCAAGCAGGTTGATACTGCATTAAATGAAACGTGTAGACTTATCACTGGCTGCCTGAGACCCACGCCATGTGATAAACTGTATTGTTTAGCAGGCATTGCACCTCCAGATATCAGAAGAGAAATTGCAGCTAAATGTGAGAGATCTAGGGTTGATGTGTCTCAAGCACATCCATTGTTAAGCCTTAAACCAGCCCACTCTCGACTGAAGTCCAGAAGAAGCTTTCTTCACACAACTGAGTGCCTAACTGACAAACCTCAGGTTTTTAGGATTACATCTTGGTTGACCTGAAGCCCCCACATTACCCAGTGGATGGTTCCATCTGAAAGGCTCCCAGCAGGACATACAGAGGCTTGGACAACTTGGAAGTCTCTCAACAGATTGCGATCTGGTGTTGGCAGATCCAAGTCCAACCTTCATAAATGGGGTTTTTGCTGCGATCCGGTCCTTTGTGAATGCGGTGAAGAACAGACTATGGGTCATCTGCTTCAGTGCAGTCTGTGTCCTATACTGTGCACCATGGAGGATCTGGTGAAGGCTACACCAAATGGTCGTGACATGGCAAAATATTGGTCATGCTTTATTTAGAACCTTAATGTTCAAGTGTTGCCATTGTTTTGCCCATTTTGTACATAGTTTGTTATGTAATATTTTTGTTTCTGACACGAGTAAATAAATAAATCTATGTACTTTCTCTTTTAAACATATCATGCGATGTATGCAATTCCTTTAAAATAAGTAATTTTTAAAAATTATTTTAATTTCAGATGAAACGTACTTCAAAGAGAAATCAGTGGTTTGGACGAAGAAACGTATCAGACGTTGGAAACGGTTGGCTGAAGTTTCGGAAGTATAAAGCTAAAGGGAACCAATGCTATACCAATCGCCAGGTGAAGGATTCAAGTACATAATGGATGTGGTGAGGAACGTTAACAAATAAATGA
This sequence comes from Meconema thalassinum, assembly GCA_946902985.2. Lineage (NCBI taxonomy): Eukaryota > Metazoa > Arthropoda > Insecta > Orthoptera > Tettigoniidae > Meconema > Meconema thalassinum. The sequence goes on along the minus strand of OX336388.2, from coordinate 1,734,693,013 downwards.
GAAATACGGCAGGCTTTAGTTGCCAATCCTTCTTACGCAGTGGAAAATGATTGTTATCAAATGAGTGTTCAGGAGGAGTTGTTCATACAACAATATTCGTATTCACTGTAAAACGAAAGGTTCTATTCCTCCGTTTGTTAAAAAGAAGAATTACGTCGTTTCGGAATGAGGTTATAGATCTTGTCTATACATAATATGATGAGAAAAGGTGCTCCATACCCACTAGTTTCAAATGTACAGTAAATTCTCAACCTGGCATCATTGTATGCAGTAGCATACTTGAATTTAGCATGAAAAATGGCATTTGTAATCACCCATTACAAACCAAAAAAACATGGATGATTTGTGTTATTTTTATTGAACCAGAAGTGAATTAAACCCTAGTATTCCAAGTCCAGAAGGAAAGGAGGTGAGTTCAAAGATTTCAGAAATGAATGTAAGGATAAATTAATTTGGAGACACACATTAACATATACATATATGTATATATGTATAGGCCTGGTCAGTAAAGGACATATAGTCTGTCTTTTTTAAATTTACGAGTTCCTTTATATCTTCTAACCTTACTATGCAAAACATATTCGTTGAATTTTGGTGGCTTTCTCTTTCCCTTGTATACTTTATTAGCAGCACGCAGAGTAAATTATCATGCAACCATTGGTAAAAAGAAACACACATGGAGGAGAACTATCAAGAAATGTGAATATTACAATCTATAAACTTCAGATTTTCATACTGAAATATCGAATGCATGCGGTAGCTAAGCAATGAATTAGCTCGAGATAAATTATAAAATCCCGAATTTGTTGGTTACAGGCAGATCTTCGAGAGCCTAGGTAGCAGTGAAATAATAACAGTGTTTTATATTTTTACAACAAAGTGATCACAATTCGTGGGGTGTGTGCCCTTCTCTGTTAATGCTACAAGCTGAGCACTAATACCAAGGTACAGCACAAACAAGTTTCCAGATGTATAACGGAAAACATCAACGTTGAGTGCTATTATTTCTTGAACTAAGAGGACCTTCTTAACGCTGAAAAATAATGTATTATTCTGATTGACATCCGTATGGTTCATGTAGGTTCCCTAAAAAAATTATTGGAATTGGCTCTGCTCCGATTCGGTGATAAACGTCACGATTTCAGATCTAGACTGATATGATCCCAGATATTTTGGAACATCATATGTATGAATTCCGTCTACCTACGACTTATCTATTCTTAGCAGTATTTAATAAGTTATTATATAACAGCACGGTCAATGGTGACTTATTTACATGAAATAAACCCAAACGTCTATTGTGTCTATCAACTGTCTGTAGTTATAATATTCACGTAATCAACGTGATCACTAAGGTGTTAACAATTTGTGTAATGCCATTAATCAGCATGTTATTTAAAGTCTTCTGTAATGTCGAGTTCTGAAGATTTACATAAAACGATAACAGTACTTATAATATTCAAAATTGTGTCAGGCACTGTACGTTTCGATCCACAGGTTGCGTGTTTACTTTAATTGAGAGTGTCCAATTTTAAAAATAAATTAAGTTTACTCTGTCCTCTAGTACTTGCATGATAATTAAATGCTATTTACTTTGAAATGTAAAATGGAAGATAAAGTTTTAATCCAACTCACAAATCCATGACATCGAACTTCTTGAATATTCTCGGAAAGCATGCAGGTATTTAATCATCATATGAGCTCATACCAAAGCCTCCGTGGCTTAGGCGGCAGCACGCCGGCCTCTCACCGCTGGGTCCGTGGTTCAAATCCCAGTCATTCCATGTGAGATTTGTGCTGGATAGAGGGGAGGTTTTCCCTGTCACAAATTTCATTCCAGCAACACTCTCCCCTATCATTTCATTGCATCTGCCATTCATTTAATCATTGCCCAGGGGAGTGTGACAGGCTTCGGCAGCCGGCACAGTTCATAATCCTCGCCGCTAGATGGGGGCTTCATTCAATCCATTCCCTGACCCAGTCGGTCGACTGGAAGCAGGCTGTGGATTTTCATGAGCTCATACCACTTTAGTAAGTGAACTCGCAATACAGCACGCAAATCTCTGTATCTTCCATTGAATGGAATATCAGTATTTTAATAATTTGTGTAGCTCAGTTTCTTGTTATTAATTAACATATGACATATTTATTGTAAACAAAATCAGACAACAGTGAATAATTCACTGCAACAAACTATACTTGCTGTTTGTCTACTCGTTTCTGTTTTACATACAAACATAGTGTGAGACACAAAACACAGAGATAGAGGTACAAACTAATAATTTGTTAACTCATTTGAATGGAATGAGTGATAGAATATATTTTTATGTTCATGTTAGAGACTGATTTCTCCAAGAATTCACAAGATTTTGAGTTTCATTTAAATGTTGGAAAGTAATCATGTTGGAAGCTATTTTTCAGTGTTGCCTTAACAAATGAAATTTAAATGCCTTTCAATCGGTCAACACGATTAATATTAAATAATCTCGTGTAATTGTTTTCTCAGGTGTTGGAAATAATACCCATTACAATTTGGGTTCAATCGATTAATATTAAATTATCTCATGTAATTTATTTTTCAGGCGTAGGAAATAATACCCATAACAATGTGGGTACAATCGTATTGACCCACTAAAAACATTTAATTTTTATGTTAAACAGATTTTGATTAGTTCTGAATGGCAGTTAAGGAAGTCTGGTTTAAGATCATAAACGTTAATATTAATAGTTTGGCATTATTGATGACACAGAAACGTATGTCCAATATAACTACGACTTTCTGTATTTGAATGGCTGCAACTTAGACACTCATAATTCCTCAATGTTCACTTTGAGCCCTTTCGAATTAAGAAATATGTGCTCAACTTTTAAAAACTTGTGTCACCAATCCCTCTAGTAAGTATTGAATTGTTGGAGTGATTACAAATAAATTTTGTAGTGGTTAAATCAACGTAGCAAAACACCACCTGTACTACTGTGTTTCATATTCTTCTTCAATTGAGTTTGGTGGTCACGCGATGTTTTATACAGATATTCATAAACTCTTTTGGAATCGCCGTAACAATTTGCACAATGATAGAGTTTTGCAATCTATGTTGCATCCGTACGGTTTGAAAGCATCTCTCCTCAGGAATATATTGCATAAAAACCAATGATACACATTTAGTATTTTTGTCATTAAGTATACTATCTTTTATTATATTCCGTCGTTATTGTTGTTAACTCCTGGGACTTGGGACATTTCGGTCATCAGCCTCGTGTATTTGGGTGTGTGCTCAAAGTGTATGGCAACGTGTGTTCCTGATGTGACTGTTGTAGTGTTTGTAAGTGTAATAAGTAGAGTCGGTAATGATGTAGGTGCCCCGGAACTTGAAATAAGTTATTATCCCGGCATTTGCCTGGAGGGAGTATGGATACACAACGGGCAGATCCACGCTCAAGTTCGCCACTGTCAGCGTCGGGATTCAAACCTCCGATTTCCAGACTTTCCGCAGCTCCCCATTGCGGTCGTAGTGACCGATTTATCACGCAGAGCTACACAACAATATCAAACATGTTTTGTATATTTATATAATAGAACATCCATGCTGTTGAAATTGAGATAAAGCGACTTTCTAATCTCCCTTTGTCCACGAAGTTCTCTCTAGATGTTTGATACATGTGAGATTTTCAAAGTAATCATAATGTTATTAGTTTTACGTCCCTTTTAACTACTGTGGCTTTTAGAGACGCCAGGGTGCCGGAATTTTGCCCCGAAGGGGACCTTTAACGTGCCAGTAAATCTACTGACACGGCTCCCTCGCATTTGCGCACCCTCAAATGCCTGCTGACTGCACCAGGATTTGAACCTGCTACCTAGCTCCCAGCAAGCGAGAACGTTACCGCTAAGCCACGCAGTCAGTCCAAACTAAAAATGCCATGTCCTATGGTTTGGATTGCACGTAAAAAGGAGGTCCCGTGGCTCATGATCGCAAGATTAACGGTCACGTAAAACTTAAAGCTTCCTTGCTTCTCTCCTGATTAGAGTTGGTAATACTGATACACTCCTCAGTTGTAAGATAAATCGTTACAGTCCTCTGTGTGTTTCCTAAAGACCCCCTCTCCTGAATATTGGAGGAGTTTGTTTGTAAACTCGGAATTATCCCCTAACAAGCTTATTAGGGTAAGATATGAGACTGTGTTGTAATGTAAAATGGGAAGTTTGGGGTCGAGGAAGGGCCGATTTTTAAAAGACGCAATCAGCCCTAAACAAGAACTAATTAAAGTTTTAGTGAAGTAGGGGAGGTGGAGCAGGTGGGAAAACATAACAAAGAGAGAGGCAAGGGGAGAGCCAATCAGCCGGGGGTAGCGAGCAGAGTGCGAGCCAAGGAAATGAAAAGGATGCGGGTTTCACGGGCCGAGGACTCGATTAATCCCGAGTTGAGATTGGGAGTGGTATAGCGGTCGAGGCCAGTGAACACCACTACAGCCTCAAAACACGCCGCTTCTTTGGAGTGTGCATAGCCTGTGAGAATGAGGAATTAGTTTGAATTCAACTCTTCAGTGAGGAATCCAAATTATGTATACCAAAGGGCGTATTGCTCATCACCGTTCCTTGAAATCTGAGATATATCGTATTATACTGTCTGTTGGGTAGTCAGTTCGGAGACTGGTCGGATCCTTAAAAAGTACCACCATAGTTTATGTGGGTAGAAACACACTGAAACCCAAAGGAGCGGTATATTGAGGCGTACTAAGCAAGGTGATGTGTGAGGTAGTTTGCTATAGCTTTCCTCACTGAGCCTGTACAGTCGTATTATTCCGACAAGTAGAACCTTTCACAAAATCCACAGGCACTAGTTGTGCCCTGAAAACCAACACTCAACAGTCAACACCATTCATACCTCGCAGCTTCCATATTATAATCACACCCATGAGTGAGACTGAGACATAGGTGAATAGCCACCTTTTACTCTAGCCTGTACCAACAGACAAATGCAGATGTACTGAAGTCATGAATATATGGTACACAGGCAGATATGCAATATGATATGCTACATGCTCATTTTCATAATTAACCTACTAGCTGGATCAGTGCTAGAGTGTTCAACTCTTGATCCCAAGAACATGTGATTGATGCTCAGATACGGAAGTTATAGCCAATGTCGAGCCGTATATGACCTAACGTATCACATTTGAGGAGGAAAATTTACAACCAATTAAATTACAGTCCTTGAACACCCAACAGAACTCTACTCTCCTTACTAAATGGCACGGTAACTGGAACAGAGAAATGGAATACTAGATCATTTAGATTTGCTCAATCTCGAGAAGAGTACTTCAGGTATCTGTAACTAAAACATTCTTATATAATTAGTGGTAGTAGAATCATTTCCTTGCGATGTAGTTTACTGACAAGTATGTGGATATGTCTTTCATCCGTGAAGAAACAAGGCAAATCTCATTACAGCTACAACACTTGTGTCGAGATAAACATTCTAATAGGAGCCAATTGAAAACCAATATCTTGCCACATTCAAGCTAATAGGCGATAACAAACATAAATATGAACAAGTAGTTCCGTGAAGAACTAAGTAGCATGTTTCATATATCCTACTGGTCTTTTCCATTACAAACTACCCCGGCTATTGAAAGGATTCTCCATGTGATGTATAATAAATAGCTACACGAGCTAGCCTATGTCTACACCAACACCATTCCATTGAGAAAGTGTGTGCTAGAATATATGTATTTATTTATTTATCGTATGGAATATATACTCAAAAACAGGAAAGCAAGTACATATTATTTTAATGTCCAATGTTCTTACCCAATCCAGAGCCTCTGTAGTGGCCTCTAGAACATCAAACCAATCTCCAGCGTAGGCTCTTCTACTACACTTCCTTACAATTTGCTCGATGGTTTGAAGAGGGGCATCACAGTCACACTTGGGGGATTGTATCATTCCCAATTTGTAGAGAGACGCAGCACAGACTCCATGACCACAACGAATCCTATTGAGGAAGGTCCAAGTTCTTCTTGGGAGATCAAACCTTGAATTAGATGTGAACAAAGACCAGAGATGTTCATCTGTTTTTAAGACCCATTCTTCCTTCCATTGGGCATAGGGGTCGAAATTATCATATGTGAGCTTCTGAGAGAACTTAACTGGTGGATGTCTAGATTTCAACCGGTTCCTCTGAAGGTCAGGAATATTGGAGTGGATTGGCAAGTCAGGGTTCTCATGTATCTTGGAGTATTCTCTTAGAATATATAACTTTCAGTAACGGTTAACAAGACTCCTCCCGCGAGATGGCATCTTCAAGTAACGCATCACGGCAGTTTAATTTAAGAAACGTCAAATGCAATACTTCTATGATTTACGAAAACTAACCAACATAATTAAGTGCCATGATTATGATGATTATAATAACCTAACATAAGAATCCTCTCTTCAATCGCTTGAATATGGTACGTGAAATAAAAGAAATAAGGTTTTGGAAATTTGAACTGACGTAATCTTGAATTTTCTAAAACAATCGAACATGAGGTGTCTCTATACTAAGCTCTGAATAAAGATTTGCTGTTCTTAGCATCACTGCTCTCGGTTAATCGCTAGGAAAATCAATTAAAACATTTGAAAGTCACTTGGCCGTCATTTTGTCTCTGTGTTTCTAATGATTTAGAAAGTCACATTTATGTGCTTAGTCCTCTATCACCATACAAAAAGTTATTTTGATTGCCTTAATAGTTAAGTTGATATTGTGAACCGATGGAATATATTGTATGGACGCCATGTTGGATTGTTTCATATAGGCTATAGAGTAATATGCCATCAGATGTATATTTTAATGAGAGTTTATTATACTACCAACATTTCTATTGCATGAATAGGACACGAGAAATAACAAGTAGTTTCGTGAAGAACTAAAGCCTATTTTCATATACCCTATTTATGTTAATTGCCTCTATCAACATACAAAATTTCAGTTTGATTGCTGTAATAGATTCGTATATATTGAGAACCGACTAAATATTTCAGATGGTCGCCATGTTGGATTTGTATATATTTAGGTCCTAGAGTTATGTACTGTTAAATGAAGATTATTGTGTACGTGTAGCATTCAAATCTCAATCGCATGATTAGGACACAAGAAGTAAAAACGAGATTTTAAAATTTCGCACAGCTGTTATCTTGTGGTTGTGGAAACAATTGAAAAAATTAGATGCCAGTGGATTACCATTTGTATAAGGATTTACTGTACCAAGTTTCACTGCACTCGGATGGTTAAATTGCGAGAAACGTGCAAGTGAATATTTATAGCTCGCGTATCCGCCATGTTGGTTTTGTGATCAACAGGTTTTTGAAAGTCCTATAGGTGAACTTATGTTCATAGCCCCTAAGAACATTAAAAAATTCAGTTTGATTGGTGTAATAGATTCGTAGATATTGAGATCCATCTAAATATTTCGGATGGTCGCCATGCTGGATTGTTATATGTATAGACCATTAAACATTCAAACATTCACTTCCATCGCATGATTACGACACAAGAAATAAAAACTTAATTTTAAAATTCGCACAGCCACCATCTTGAGGTTATGTAAACAATTGAACTAAATTAGATACCAGTGCATTACAATGTATAGAAACATTCTATTTTTAACGATACAAGCACAGTGCATATTTCATGCATATTTTGAGGCTTTTAGAGTTGCATTTCTTTCATCTATATACATTAGTGCAGGTTTTATCTTCAAGCTTACATACTCCATGGGTTATTATTCTGTAGGGCTCAAACGTAGCAAATAAAACCAAAGTGGTCTCTTTTCGAGGCTTGTCGTGATAGTGAAGTGGTGTTATGGGAGAGAAGAAAGATCTGGTGAGGATATAAATAGAATAGAAAGCCAGGGTGGCCAACAATTGTTGGTCGTGGAGATGGGACAAGGTAGAGGGAGCAAGTTACCACGTACGAGCGCATAAACAAGTGACTGCGGGTGCATAACTCTAGTGTGAGATAAATAGCAAGGTCGATACTTAATTTGTACTACAGTAGTAACACGGTACTGCCGCTAAATTTTAAGCGCCTCGTTGTTCCACTTAACTTTATGGTATGGTAGTTCGGCGGAGTAATTCTCCTCCTCCTCCTCTGCTTGTTTAGCTTTACTGTTGTGTCTCTGTATCTCACATCTCCACGCGTACTTTGACTGTCTCCTTCCCTTCCCCTCGCTGTGTCCTTTAGCCTCGTACATCCTCTCACAACTCACGTCCATGCCACTTCGTTCTGTGATACAGGCCTCCAAAATCTACACGGATTACACAGGCACTCATTCACTGACCTCCTCGTTGTGTAATGGCTAGCGTTATTGGTTCCCTTTTCTGAGGTCCCTGGTTCAATTCTCGGCAAGCCCAGAATGTTAATACCAGTCACGATCACCTCCTTCCAGATGAATTAATAAATTAACAAGTAAATTAATTAATATCTCTTGACCCCTTGGCGTAGCCGTGTTGTGAAATTGTGCACCGTGGGGCGATGACAGCTGCAGAAAGTCCGAATATCTCTGGTTTGAATCCCGGCATTGACAGCGGCTATCCTGAGTGTGTTTTTCCAGTTTTTTACACAACTTTTCCAGGCAAATGCCGGGATACTACCTTACTTCAAGTCTCTGGGCACCTACCCCATTTCCGTCCCTAACAAAGTTGCATGCACTAATATAGTCATCACATTAATAGAGGTTATCAGAAAATTTCAAAATTCACCCATCAACATGAGGCTAATGACCAATCCCCTAAAATGTATTAACAACTGTTCGTTTATTTATGTATTAATTAATTTATTTACTTATGTCTTGGTATTCCTAAGGCTACATGGCTACCACAATAGTACAAGTTACCAAACAGGTTATTCACACACATAAGTACATGGGGCCGATAACCACGATGTTGCATTCTCTTATATGAAGTGACAACAATGATTCATGCGATAAATTCTCTTAATTGTAGGTGATCTAGGGGCAAGTACAACATCTCTCTGTTCAAAATACTTGGGTTCGATTTCCGACTCTTTCATTCAGGGGTTGGAACGGGTTTTGAATCCCACAATGTTTTTAAAACAGAATTGGACATTCTGTGGAGATTTTATTTTAATTAATTGTTATAATACAATTAAAATAAATAAAATATCATATTCATGCCGATCTCTATAGACCTATCAAGAATAATGACGAAATCAAGTGGGTAATACTAACATTTCCAAGTACTGCATTTTTAAATTCACCTGAAATAGTGTAGCCTAATACATTACCTTACTACAATTGGCAGCCCTGGTGACTCTGAATATAGTCTTAGTTCCATCTAATAAGGTATAGAATGCACAAACAAATTTGGTTGAAGTCTAATGGATAGTATGAATGTTACATGCTGTTCGATATTGGATTAATCAGTGCGCGTAAAATCATGTTGAGAACAATGTCATGTACGTTATGTTCAGAATTAATCTGAAATATTACGATCTATTTTAGTGCCAATTTTGTATAAAATCAATTTGTTAGTATAGAAGTTACATGTAATAAAAAAATGAAATGATCAGAAAGCTTAGATTCAAGTTGGCAGCACTGAGGTAAATTAGTTACTCCAAATTAATCTAGAATGTCAGATACTATACGTGTACAAAGTTTAGAGCTGATGGCTTGCATACTTTCTGATATATTGATATTAGGCTTAAAACAAAGAGAGAGCATTTACTAACAGTTGGCAGCCCTTGTGGCTCATTAGAATACGCATAGTCATATCTGTGTATGTACACATAATATATACGAAATTTGGTTGTAATCCAATCGATAGTATAGATGTTACATATATTTAAAAATTGGACTTATCGGCAGGCTTAGAATTATGTTGGCAACACTTGCATGTATGGACTTCCGAAAATTAATCTGCATTGCCATTATCTATATGTGTACCTATTTTGGAAGAGTTCGCATGCATAACTTCTGAGATATCTAATATAGAGCTCAAATTTCAATTGCGATTTTTCAGCAGTTGGTAGCACTGATATCACTTTCAAGACAGTTTAGTATGAACACATTTTTGACACCTAGTTACCATGGCAATAAGCGCAAGCGCACTCTGATACCACTTAGTGAAGCGTTCTCACGACAAATTTCCGACAGCTAGTTACCATGACAATAAGTGCAAGCGCACTCTGATACCACTTAGTGAAGCGTTCTCACGACAAATTTCCGACAGCTAGTTACCATGGCAATAAGTGCAAGCGCACTTTGATACCGTATTGAGGGGCATTTACCCAATAGTAGGTCAGTCACTTACAGTGTCACTGCAGAGAGGTTACTCAGAGGGAATAATACTTCTTTTCAAACTCTTTGTAAGTGTGTGGTCTCAAGAAGGGGAGAAATGAAGTCCATGATGACAACTTCACCGAGACAAGTGCGCGTGCACTCGCTCGCGTTTGTGGCATGAGGCTAGCGTGAACATGCGGTGGACGCCAGCTGCTCGCGTAGCCAAATGCCGAGTTAGGGAAATGGTTCATGCCAGTACTTTCATCAAGGTAACCGAGCGGAGAGGTCGGGAGTTCTGTTCAGGTCGCGAGGAAAATTAGGGTTCGTGATAATGAAATAATGAAAAAGAGTTTTCCAATGTGTGATCTGACAGTTTTAATGTAGCCTTAAAGTCAGGGTAAAGGTATTGGAGAATGAGTAGGAGCGAAAGTAAAAGCTAAAGCACACATACCCTTGGACGTCATGTCTTGGAGTCCTGTGATCGAGTCCCGTGCTGGAGCGGCACCGCACCTGAAAGCGCACCCGCCTCCACGCTCCGTCACTCCGTCGCCCAGTCTTCGGGATGCCTCGTGGGTCTCTCTCCTTCTTTCACCACTTTTCCATTACGAATCATTAATGTGGGTCGCACGTGTTCATCAGTATTCCTCCTCTTCTGTTTTATAATTTGCTTACTGTTTATGCTGTCGTAATGGAATTCGCTGCCTGTTTGTAATGAATTGCACCATGAAGCTGTAAGCGTTCCCAATGTTTGTTCATTTATGTAGTCTTCGTATTTGCCATTAGGTCCATTTTAGTAAGTTCGTGGAAAATTGGTATTGAAGGGCTGTGTTGAGGATGGGGCCGTAACAATACCACTCACTAAAGCGTGCTCAGCTACAAGTCTCCGACGCCCAGTTGCCATGGCAACACGTGCAAGCGTGCTCAGCTACAATTCTCCGACACCTAGTTACTATGGCAACAAGTGCAGGCGTGCTCAGCGACAAATCTCCGACACCTAGTTACCATGGTAACATGTGCAGGCGTGCTCAGCGACAAATCTCCGACACCTAGTTACCATGGCAACAAGTGCAGGCGTGCTCAGCGACAAATCTCCGACGGCTACTTACCATGGAAACAAGTGCAAGCGTGCTCATCAACAAATCTCAGGCACCTAGTTACCATGGCAACAAGTGCAGGCGTGCTCAGCGACAAATCTCCGACGGCTAGTTACCATGTCAACAAGTGCAAGCGTGCTCAGCTACAAATCTCAGACACCTAGTTACAATGGCAACAAGTGCAGGCGTGCTCAGCTACAAATCTCAGACACCTTATGGCAACAAGTGCAAGCGTGCTCAGCGACAAATCTCCGATGGCTAGTTACCACTGCAACAAATGCAAGCGGGCGACAAGTTTCTGCTTGTTGAGTAGTGTGCGATTTTTAAAATACGAACAGAAGAACAAAAACATATCAATGATTCTTTTTTGGCTCTCCAATACCATAATTATGTCTTACTAAATGCTGAGAATACCTTTCCTGTTGTTATATTCTAGCATCAGAATGCAAAGGTAACTTAAGTACTGAGAAATAATTCCACAAAATAATTAAATGACTGTTTCAAACTGGCTTCATTGAGTCATGAATATTAATCAGACAATTCAGAATGTTCATGTTCTGCCATGATTTCTGCAATGATTTAAGTTTGTTCACTCTTCCCATTTCATTGTACACGAATGAAAGCCTTTCATTTGAGATTCTATTATATACGTCTGTGGCAGTGTTTTCAACAAAATGATGTTTTATTCCATTGCTATATGGAATTTGTTTTTACACTTTTATTCCGTCTGTGCGTTCGTAATTTATAAAAAGTTTGTGATTTATAAACACAGTGACTCACTCAACTGAACTAGACCAAACCCTTTAATTATAAATCTGTAGTGTCAATAAGCATTGCTCAAAATCAGTATACCACACAGAGGTCAATAGATGCAGGTCATTCAAAATAAATAATTTAAACATTACCCTTTCTATCATCTGAAAATTAACAATTTACAATTTACAATCGTTAACCGGATAGCTTTTTAAACTTCTATCATTGTATAGTTTCTACCATTCATTACTATTCATGTGTTAGAGATATGGATAGATGACAACGATTGACAAGCCAACACAGACAAGACGAATTGCATGATGTATAGGAAAGGTGGATGGATAGTTCAAGAAAGTGTTTTACAAACAAAATCCCCTACGAAATGTAAATACCTTTAAATACTTAGGCTTCACCTTGCAAATGACAATGAACTCTTTCAGTATGCATACAAGACAACGAGCGGCAGAAGCTAAAAAATCTATATTTGATATCAGAGTAATTATCCCTGAGTTCCGCCATGGCACTCTTTGACGCCAAAATCCTACCAATGATCAGTTAGGAAATTGAGGTGGTATGGGACAAGCGTTGGAGATTTCCTATCACATGAGAAGTTTTTAAACACCCCCTCAAGGATGGTATACGAACTTGCTGGAGAGTCCTTCCTATTACAGGATAGATGCAAGTGCTTGCTGTCAACTACGGACACTTGGAAGAGGTCAATAGAAGATCGAACCTTAAACAGAGAAGATATTTGGATGAAGTTCTACTCAACAGAGGCAATGACAAATAGAGCATGGACATAAGAAACCAAGACTTACGACATTTTTTCTAGCTGTGCATGGCTACCACCACTTCATATGTAAGATGAAATGCTTCCACGAATCCAACCTGATGTGCATCTGCGAATTCTGTGACCAAAAATGTGAACTCTACCATTTGATTAACTGCACAACTCGTGAAAATCCATCATAGACTTATTCGCAAACTTATGAATGTACAAGTTATTTTATCCTTTTTAATTTGCACAGTTTGTGTGCATTCATAATTAATATAAGAACTTTATTGCAGCCAATGGCCAAACTAATAAATTAACATTAAAAGACAAAAAAGATTGCCTTAGTCTTCACTACAAAACATTGTAAGTGTGACCCGTCTTTGTTTGCACAACATCACGTGATACCTATCACACTGCTCTCCACATAGCAAACAGATGCACTGCTGGTCCGGCTGATGAAATCTCTTCTTGGTGCATACTTTAAAGTGAAAACCATGCACCGAAAATCTAGTGACTATATGACGCAAATCCTACAATGCATTTGTCCATTCAGTTGAAAGTATCGCGTCAGTGCCGTAAAAGTCGTCCCATATGTCTTCTCTCTTCCTTTTCAATTCTGTCAGTAGGGTCTCATATCCAGGTGTAACGGGCAGCAGTAGGTTCAGTCTCAGGTCTTCAACAAAATATGGCTCTCTAGCTAGCAGGTAAACCAAATGGGATGGCGTGTACTTTGAAAGGCACAAAGCTCTCTTGAGATAGATGGATTTTACTCTTTCCAGATCTGCCAGGTGTTTTCTCTTGAGGTGTATCCATATATTTTCCAACCCATACGATGCAATTGGTGCTATTTTTACATGAAACAATTGGATTGCAGTCTTTAGGGACAATTTATGAATTTGTTTTATGTCACTCATCGCTTTCACTGCAGCGGTCAGCTTGTCTCTCATATGGATTGTAAAAACGTTTCCCAGAGTCTGCAAAGTTATCCCGAGATAAAATTATGTCCTACATATGGCCACCAGAAAGGGATGGGGAGTGTGCCGTAACCACTCTCCGATATTCGGTCGTAGCAAATAAGTTACTATTATATATTGCCCTCAAGCAGTGCGTTCGTAATGTATGCTGTGAATTACGAAAGAAAGTCGTGACTGACAAATATAATCGACATTCGCTATGTCTTCTAAGCAACTGGAGGTGTTGGGGGCATTGTGGTGCAGTGGTCAGGCTGCTTGCCCCTCACCAATGCAGACCGAGTTCGATACCTGGTCAATGCATGATAGATTTTTAAAGTGAAATATTACGTTCTGTGGTTCTCTGATTCAGATCCCACGACTAATAATTGCGAAATTAACGGGCACGTCATACAACATACTTCCTTTCTTTCGTGAACTGTAGGTGGTTGTACATCATTAGACATTTCCCCTGCAAACATTGTGATAAGCAATGGCCATCTCCATTTAATTAGTCGAAATTTGGATGGGATTATGACATAAATGAAGAGGCACTTTATTTCCTACATTGGTGACTTGAAGACATTTGATGTGTCGCATATAAATGTAAACATTAGCAATTTATGATTAGACTACCTCAACCTTACCTTTTAGGGGCAGATGACCCTGCTGTACTGCCTCTTTAAACCTCAATAACTAACTATCTAATATTACCTTAAAAATCAAATAAAATGTTGCCTATAATTTAATCCCTTTTATTTTCAAATTAAATTACATGTTTCATGAAATGATGATGCTTTTGTTGCTTATTTTAGAGACTGTGACATCGTGTTCATTTTACTTCGTGTATTTGGGTATTTATGGAATGTTTGTGATAACTTGTGTTATTGTGATGGTTGTGATGGTGGTTCATAAAATGGAGTTCCGTCTTTTTCGGTTCAAGCGTGATCAAACACAAACCATCAGTTGAATAAGGGGTTACATGACCTTGGTGTTACTTTCCTTAAAACCAATCATCACCACCAGAAAACAGTCCGAGGAAAATTGAAATAACTATAATACTGGTATGTTTATGGCAATAGAAGACTATACACAAATTATTGCATATTTAAAACTGATATTTTTCAAACAATGGATAACATAAACAATACTCAAATTCTTATACCGGAATAGTCACTGATTTATAAGCTCTATTGTGAAACTTGCCTGAGAAGTAAATAAACAGATCTTTACAGCGACTAAAATAATTCCTTATGTGACAGTGCTGTTCCCTGTCAGTCTATTCCGTAAGATCAGCCACGCCTCCAGACATAGCTTATATTGTCGTATAACAACTCGGTAAGGACCATTTTCTAATGTTCGTAGATATATTTTGTTGTTGATAATTGGTTTTAGGGGCTTCGGATATCTAGGTCATCAGCACCATGTACAAGAATGTGGGTTCAATCTGTATGAATACCCGATTTTGTGGTGAATTTAATAGCGTGTGTAATTGTATTTATTATGGTCTTGAATAGGGTAGATATCCCGTTATTTGAAATATAGTACTATCTTGGCATTTAACTGGACGAGGGTATAATAAACCCGGGGAAGAGCCACATATAGGATAGCTGTTGTCAACACCAGGATTAGAACCTCCGATCAGCTAATTTGCTGCAGCTGCCCATCGTGGTGAGGGTTCCGTAGATAGAGGAAAATACCTTACTTCAATTGTTGTGATGATCGAATGTCCCAGTAAACATGTGGTGTTACGACATTCGTACGGTAATAATAATATCGTATGACCTCGGGTGCCGGGTGCAAAGGGTAGATTGCATGTCGAATTGCTTTGTTCCTTGAAGCACTATGAAATTCAAGGAGGTTAGATATCTAAGCTCCTTGAACACTACAACGCTTTCTAGTAGAGAAATGAGGAACTTTGTGTTGGCGGAAACTCCCGAGATTAATTTTGCCATTATGAACACGGCCTACTGAATTCAAATGGGTTCTTTGACATGCCAACAGCGTATGACATGGTGTCGTAATTTTTGTCGCCTTTCAAAAAAATCACTTACCACGGCCAGGAGCGAACCTGCAAGCTTGGGGTTAGTAGACCGACACGTTGACCACTCACCCACCGTGGCAAGCTATTCGTACGGTGAATGGTAGACTGATTTTATAGGTGCATCAACGAAATAACGTTCGATATTTCCCCCATTTTAGTAGCAGTATACGTAAAGAGAGTTTTAGAGCCATTTCTCATTGTTGCCTTATTGAAAATTAATATTACAACTTTTCAGTCGGTCAACACACTGTAATCCTAATTACTGGGACATGTGAAAAAATAACCTGAAAAAATTACACGTGATTTGCATTTCAGAAGAGGATAAAACTAGAGAATGACAAAGATACAAAATACAATATAAGTTATGTTGATGCTCACTTGACGAGCGAAACATGTCATTCCGTAGTTTTCTACCTCTCCTGTAATCTATAACAACTATATAGGTTATGTGTTAACGCGCTACCTCGTGCCTCTCAGGCATTTGGAGAGCGTGGGTTTGAATCTCACCTTGGCCGTCCTGAAAATGGTTTTCTTGGTTTGCCATTTTCACCACCAGGCAAATACCGGGACGGTTCTTTTCAATAGGTCCACAGCCGATTTCCTTTTAATAACAATTCCCTGACTCATCCTGATAACATGGCCATTGGCTGCATTGATAAAATTAATTATGTGTTACTTAAGCACATGTTATTTTTTCCAGGCTGTTCTTTCGCATATAATTGGGTTGGTTAAATAGTTATTATTACATTAAGGGGTGGAACAGCGAGGTCATCTGCCCCTAAATTGGGATTGTATTGTGCTGACCTACTGAAAACGTACAATATACGTGGCGAGGCAAGTCTGATGCTTTGAGAAGCTTAGCTCTTTCCTTGTCACACTCGAATACAGCCCATCCATTAAATAACTAATAGATGGTAAACAAGTTGACACACATAACACATATCGCACATATCGTAGATATTTTGAGTCTTTCATTGAACTGATTGGCTGAAAGTAATATTTTACTCCTGTCTAGAGCCATATATCTTGTGATTTCCTTTTGGAGATCTCAATGAAGACCGAGGTGATGGAGATGGTGAACGTGCTAATAACCTAACTACCTTATAATTATCTCGCTTTGAAGCTCTCTAACTCCTCATTTCTTCGCTTCAAACTCATTACGTCATTATATGGTAATTTAAGGCCATTCAAAGCCGGAAGCACCCGCAGAGCCATATATCGCGCTTCTCCTGAGATACTGATAATAGCAGGTCAAACCTGGGCAAAATCGTCGGACTTTTAAGAGCGATAAAATCCTTCAGTATGCCTTCCTTCAGAGGGGAAGTAAAGTCGGTGGAGGGGGGGGGGGGGGATGTCACCAATTTGTGGCATGTAAAAGAAACTGCAATTGGTGGCGTGTAGCAAAATTTGTAGGTTATATTTGGCTGGCTAGGAAACGTTCTATAAAGTTCCAACGTTCGCCGCAAGTGTTAGTGGCAGTAGCATCTGGTAGCCAAAGTTGGAACTACTTGAAATTGAACTTGTTGGGAGCCCTCGGGCGTTCAATCCAAAATGCCCAGCTTATGGCCATTGGTTGCGATTCATATATCAAGTAAAATTACTCTTTTAAATTTCTTGTTTAGTTACCTAGCTATCGACACAGTTCAGTTGATCGTTCGATTGGCAGTCTGGCAAGATAGAGTTGCTAATAATGAATTTCAGGGGTTGCGATATCTTGGCCACAAACGCCATGCAGTTGGGTGTGTGTTGAACTCGTTTGATAACCTGTATTCTTGTGATGAATGTATTGGCTTGTGTAACTGTATAAGGATCGATTAGACGCCTCAGGACTTCAATTAAGCTACTCGTAGAATCCCGGCATTTGCCTGGAATGAGTGTGGGACATAATTTCCCATCCTTCTTTATGGTGCACCATATAAGGTTTAACAAGGGACATTTTAGTGTGTTACGCTATACATTTTGTTGTGTCTTTGACATTTATTTATTCATATCGGCTGATGAAGGGGCCAAAAACAATTAGGCCTTGAAACATGTCTCACCAATGATCACACAGTGATCTTTATTCAATAAAAAGTATTGATTATGCAGATTTTTCAATCTATTTATTACCCAATTAGTTATCAATACCGAACCAGAATGAACCTTTTAACTTTTAAAATATAGTAAATATTATCCAAATTAAATGAAAATTTTACTGTGATTTTTCATTGAGATTATTGGCAAACTTTGTGTATCGATTCTTTAGTCGCAAGAGAAGAACGAAAACTATAATAAAATGTAATATTTAAATGCATTTATTTAAATTAAAATAATCCAGATAATATCTAATTGAAATTGCGAATATAAATTACTAAATACTGAAATACATTTTACAGAAATGATACTCAAAACTGTTCTTCCAAATAATGACTCTTAAGACAAACAATTTCAAATTTTTAAAATGATATTTAAATATAAAAAGTTATAAATTGAATTCTATTTTAATAAGACAATGGGGCCAACGAAGAAATTCTAATGTTGTACATGCCTTGCATTAACACGTTTATGTACAAAAATAGGGGATTCTTATTAAGTACCCTCTCTCCCATCCATGTACATAGAAAGTGTTTTATTGCGATAAATGTAATATTTCTTTCAGTTTAGGGTGTATAAATACTTGTTTTCCCACCTATTATGATTGCACACAGTTTCTGTTGATCGACTCGAAAACTTTCTTTAATACTTATGCGATACTCACCAGAATTCTACATGTTGTATACAAAGAGAAAGAAACTACCTACGGTCTAATATTCTAGATGAAGTCCACAGGGTGTTAGGGAACCGTTGATCATTAAGAAACGGAGGCGGATATTTTTGGAGCAGGAAGGAAAACGCATCGTGTTACAGCAGCCACACCCTCATAGCGCTACAGACCCTACTAAGTAGACGTGAGAGATATTACTGAGACTTAGTGCATGTAACTAATGGCGTCAGTCAGTCGATGGGGTTCTATTATTCACAGCACAGACTGTGTCAATGTACATCAGCTCTCACGTGCGACTAACTAATGTCATTCGAGACGAACCTCTTATCGAAATCGAATGTTACAAATTGGGAGAATCTTACCAACGGAGTTATTTGAAGTATTATCTACGGAAGGGTTAGTGCATATTTCTTGTTACCCGTTAGCAATCTGAACATTGTGTTGAGGTTGAAATGCATGCCGAAGACGTCAAAAACAGCCGTTCTTCGAGCCAGAAGAATTAAATATTTGAAGTGTATATTATATCTTACGACTTGACCTAGAAATGTACTTGAAACTTTACGGACCAAGGTCTAGTGTGCTAACCAACCAATCATCCACAGGACTGGATAATAATAATAATAGTAATAATAATAATAATAATAATAATAATAATAATAATATAAATATTGGAGGTCGAAGAAAAAGGAAAGAATGAACTTGAGGAAATTTCCTGGCCCGCTTTAAGACAAAGGTAAATATAGACGACGGCATAACCATGAGCTGCATATTTATGTCCAAAAGATCTCTGATGTTATGAAGAAAAGGAGAATTGCATTCTATGGCCACTTGCTAAGAACGAAACCCACACGATTGACGAATCGGATCTTTACCTATTTTTAAGATAAGAAGACCAAGCCAGCCTGGTTCGAAGAGATAGAAAATGGCCGACAGGAGATGGAGATTAACTATGAAGATATTCAAGAACGCAAAACACCTCAGGAAGAAACTAAGTGACCACCAGGGTTTTCTAGAAAGTACTAAGTTGAAGACGGGAAATATGTGGACGGAAGAAAGTAAAGAGCAACATCGGTAACGTATGAAGGATCACTTGGCATAGTTCAAAGCCCTGAGAATACAGTTGAAATGACGTGGTCCTTAGTAGGGCTGATACGATTTAGGAAGAATAGTAATTATGTAAATACTAATAACAGTAAATTATAACCACTGAGTCTTAGTTCTTGAAATAGAATGATGTTACTCACTTGATGGCCATATTTTATTCACCTCACAGATTGAGTCATAAATTATTATTATAATTTTATCATTTCAGTATAAATAAATAAACAAATAATTATTAAAAAATCATGATTTGTTTGAAATTTTTCATTCACGATCGCGGTAGGAATACAATTCTTAATACAATTTCAACAAACAGCACTTGATTCAGTAGACATTCACCGTCTCAGAAACATACACCATTGAGCATAGTGTTGACAGTTACAAGCTGTGTGCTTGAGCAATAACTTAGACATCATATCGCAACACCCAGCAGTATATAAAGCACTTTTTGAAGAAAACTAATATAAAGTTTCGATTCGGTGCTTCAAAAAAAAAAGGAATTAATAATAATTATAAAAATAATATTAATAATTTTGTATTTTACGTCGCGTTTAACTACTGTGGCGTTTAAAGGCAATACTAATGATGAAGACGACCTGACTGCGCCAGAATTCGATCCTGCAATCTTGGCCAAAATAGGCGAGATCCTAATCACTGCACCACGCAGCCAGCTAATAATAAGAAGAACAAAGTATTCCTTCTTAATGTAGTTGTTGTGTTAACAACATTTTAGGGGCAGGTGACCTCGCTCTTCGACCCCTTAGAGCATAAGGAACTAAAACTAACGTCACTTCAAACTGCCATGTTTGTTCAGAAGCCAGAGTTTTGCCCAAAAATTGGAATAAAACAAGTTATAATTAACCTTCAAAAACCGTAAAAGAATGCGCAACGACCGGCAGGGCACTGCATGCTTGGCTATCTTAAGCGAGGCCTTACTGACTGCAATAAAATATAGAATAACTGTAGGTAACGAGGGGAGGATGTCCTTCATGTTCCTTCCTTTACAAGATCGATATCAGCTTCACAGATGATATTAGCGTGTTTTATAAATCAAAGCATGTTATGTTGAAAAGTATTTACGATGTACTCGACTAATAACGCAGTGTGCTGACGATATTTACCCGGTCTCCTCCACCTTGCTACACTCATTTATCATTCACTGTCGTGGCTGCTAGTAATATCGCTCAGTAATGAGAAGCCAGCTTATATCAAAATAACACTGCGCAACTTCGGTCAAACCACACACTTGAGGTATTTAACGTCAGAAAACTGGCTATGACTCCTTGAACCATTCACGAGTCACTCAGTGTGAGTACAAGGAATGTTTGAATAAAGTATAAACACTCAAACATACAAATTTCCAATACAATGTGTTATTCAACTAAGTTTCCTCATTTAAAGCGCCAATAAAAGACATCAAATTGAGAAAAAATATTCAGGAATATTTCACTTATCTTCATTATTCACAATAAATTAACACACACCATAAATCCTATGTTCACAGAATTATGGTTCTGTATAAGTTGTTCACAAGTTGACAGCGGAAATTATGCTCGCTAAAACGCAGCACTTGGTCATGGTGTCTGCGGAATCAGCAGATTTGATTCAACCGTCAACCATCCTTGAAATGTTTCTCACGTTCTACTCTAGGAAAATACCGGGGAAACTACTTCAAGTTAGTTAGTTATTGTTGTTTTAAGGGGCGGAACAGCGCGATCATCTGCCCTTTACTTCTAGGATCTACCCCTTCACAATTCTGTATCAGGAGGTTGTATGTACCCCATTCCAGCCCTCAGACTACAATTCAATTTCTTGGCAGAGTCAGGAATCTATTCAGAATCTCAAGCATGACAGCCACTCCGCCATGAGGCGGACTATTGGTATACACATACAGTAGGTCATATCTTTTAAAGGAAAGGTAGACAATTAAAATGAACTGAGATATGAGAAACCAATATGTCACTGTTGCCAAGTAATCTAGTAACCAAAAAGTAGTTACGTTAATAACTATACAGCCTATGTTCATATATTCTATTTATGTTAATTGCCTCTATCAACATACAAAATTTCAGTTTGATTGCTGTAATAGATTCGTAGATATTGAGAACCGACTAAATAGTCATATTTCGGATGGTCGCCATGTTGGATTTTTTATATAGGACTTAGAGTTACGATATGTAGTATTACATGAAGATTATTATCTAGGAGTAGTATTTAAACTTAAATCGCATGATGAGGACACAAGACATGAAAATCAGATTTTAAAATTTCACACAGCTGTCATATTGTGGTTATGAATGCAATTGAAATAAATTAAATGCCAGTGGATTAACTTTTTAATAAGCATTTACCGTACCAAGTTTTACTGCGATCAGATGGTAAAATCGCGAGAAGCATCCATTTCAATATTTACATTTCACGTCACCGCCATGTTGGATTTTTGCTCATCAGGTTATTGAAAGTCCGATAGGTGAACTTATGTTCATAGCTTCTATCAACATACAAAATTTCAGTTTGATTGCTATCATAGATTAGTAGATATTGAGAACCGTCTAAATATTTCGGTTGGTCGCCATGTTGGATTTTTATATAGGCTATGTAGGCCATAGAGTTATGTACTATTAGATGACGATTTTTGCGTAGGTTCATTATTCAAACGTTAAGTTCGATCACATGATTAATACACAAGAAATAAAATAATAATTTTAAAATATAGCACAGCCGCCATCTTGAGATTATATAAACAATCGAACTGAATTCAATGCCAATGCATTACAATGTGCATAGAAATTTGATGTACCAAGTTTCATTGCGTTTGGATGGTTACATCGCGAGAAAAAGTTTCAACTTCGCTTGACCACCATGTTCGTTTTTTAGTCACCAGATTTTTGAAAGTCTCATAGTTGAACTTCTAATATTGCCCTACATCACCGTCCAACATTTCAGGGTGATATCAGTAATTGTTTCGGAGATATAGAATGCCGGTGAAGTATTTCGCACAGCCGTCATGTTAGATTGGTGAGATGTAATAAAATTTAAAGGGCACGGTTGGGGTCAGCCAAAATAGCACTATGACCTTACCGAGTTTGAAATCACTCCAGCCATTTAGAAGTTATTAGGGGACACACACATACGCAAAAACACACACACGCTGACGCTGATCTCATAAGACTTTTTTTTTTTTCATAAAATTAAAATAGGCTAAAAAATCAATATTTGATATTCTACATGATTTTGAAGCACCAGTTTATCTGGTCCTGGGTCAATATACACTCTGAATGTTGTATTTTCCCTTTTACAAAGGGAACAGGAGACATTCAAAATTCCAAGTCTTGTTATTTCATACCATTTGTAGAAACAACACTTCATAGTTTATCGTAGATTTTGTACGAACCGAGCAGAATAGTCAGATGGTGCAAGGCATATCGAGCGACTGGACTGGGTATAGTTCTCTCACACTTCTTATTAGCGACCGACTCGCTTTTGAAACCTACATTCAACGTGTGCGTGGAGCAAGGGCTCTCCTAGCATGAGGCACAGTTTTTTCAACCCTCCACCGTAGCCTCTGAAAGCAAATAGCAAGACTGGACAGAGCTGCGAGCAACTGTGCAACACTGCAGACCTAAAGAGCGTGTCGGCAGCCAGGACGAGGCTCTGGACTCCACGTGGAGTCACAGAGAGGGAATGCTATTGGTGAAGAGCCATCAAATATTAGTGAGCAGCGAACAATGCCTAACGTTTAGGTAGCCGGTCAGTAAGAGACTCCATAATGTCCTATATTGCCCAAGTAAATACCAAATTTCTATTTACCTTTCTCTCACAAACAATTAACAGGCACTAATCGATTTTTTTTCAGGGATGTTCTTTAAAACTTTCTCCTTACTTTGAAATATGCTTTTTGAAAATAAATGTGTTTTTGAATTTCATGAATCCTTTTAAAATTGCATAATTTTAACAGCAGATTTATGAACATTTCCATCTGACAAAATTAAACTAAAGTAAATATTGAAAAATGGACTTGTTTAAATGTGACACATATCAGCAGGATTTGCATCGAAAAATATCAACTTTTTTTCTTGAAAAGTTATAAAATTAAACGGGAAATTTTACATCTAGAAAATATTTTAGCGAGAAATTGGAATCAGAAATTTTACCAGTTTTTAGAAAATGGCATTATCATAGAATTCCTCTTTTTAGCCTATTTTCAATTTTGAAAAAATAGGCTTATGAGATCACCTTTTGTCCGTGTGTGTGTGCGTGTGCGTGTGTGTGTGTGTGTGTGTGTGTGTGTATGTGTGAGGTGTGTGTGTGTGTGTGTATGTGTGAGGTGTGTGTGTGTGTGTGTCCCTAATAAAATCTAAACGGCTAGAGCGATTTCAATG
The DNA here is from genome assembly GCA_946902985.2 of Meconema thalassinum. Classification (NCBI taxonomy): domain Eukaryota; kingdom Metazoa; phylum Arthropoda; class Insecta; order Orthoptera; family Tettigoniidae; genus Meconema; species Meconema thalassinum. The sequence goes on along the minus strand of OX336388.2, from coordinate 1,734,668,893 downwards.
AAACTCGGTAAGTTCATAGCACTATTCCCGGCAACCTCGACCGTGCCCTTCAAATTTTGTTATTTCTCACCAATCCAACATGGCAGCTGTGCGAATTATTTCACTAGCATTCAATATCTCCGAAACTATTACCGATATCGCCCTGAAATTGTGTACGGTGTTAAAGGGCACTACTAGATGTTCACCTATGAGACTTTCAAAAACCTGGTGACTACAAAACCAACATGGCGGTCAAACGAAGTTGAGACCCTTAAATAGACTTTTCTCGCGATTTAACTATCCAAACGTAATGAAACTTGATACAGCAAATGTTTATACACATTGTAATCCACTGGAGTATAATTTAGTTCAATTGTTTACATAACCTCAAAATGGCGGCTGTGCGAAATATTTCACTGACATTCTATATCTCCGAAACTATTACAGATATCACCCTGCAATTTTGTACGGTGATAAAGGGTACTGATACAAGTTTACCTATGTATATTTCATAAACCTGTAAAGTAAAAAACGAACATGGCGACCAAGCGAATTTGAAATATTTTAATATTCTTTTCTCGTGATTTAACTCTCTGAGCGCAGTGAAATGTGGTACAGTAAATGATTTTGTAGATTGTAATGCACTGCCATCTAATTCAATTCAATTGTTTACATAACCTCAAGATGGCGGCTGTGCGAAATTTTAAAATTATGTTTTTATTTCTTGTGACGTAATCATGCGATCTAAGTGAAAGTTTGAATAATGAACCTAGGCAATAATTTTCCTTGAATAGTACATAACTCTATGGCCTATACATATAATAATCCTAAATGGCGAGCTTCCAAAATATTTAGACGGTTCTCAATATCTATGAATCTTTTACAGCAACCAAACTGGTTTTTTTTTATGTTCATAGAGACTATGAACATATGTTCACCTATAGGACTTTCAGTAACCTGGTGAGCACAAATCCAACATGGCGGCGACGCGAAGTATAAATATTTAAATGGACGTTTCTCGCGAATTAACTATCCGAGTGCCGTGAAACGTTGCACATTAAATGCGTATACAAATGTTGATCCACTGGCATCTAATTTATTTCAATTGTTTGCATAATCACAAGATGGCTGCTGTGCGTTATTTTAAAATCTCGTTTTTACTTCTTGTGTTCTAATCATGCGATTGAAGTTTGAATACCACCCGTACACAATAATCTTAATGTAATAGTACAAAAATAAAAATCCAACCTGGCGACCATCTGAAATATTTAGATGGTTCTCAATATCTACGAATCTGTTACAGCAAATAACCTGAAATTTTGTATGTTGATAGACACTGGGGTGCAGGATATATGAAAATAGGCTGTATAGTTCTTCACGGAACTACTTGTTTTTAATCTGAAACACCATGGGTGGTTGAAGCTATTAGGACGAGACCCGTTGGTTATTATAATTTTATATTATAATATTATACTGTAGCAGTGACTTAAAAGAACTGAGCTGTCTCAGCCATATGACTGGATGACAGTTGACCTTTCGTGCCTGACCTATATTTCAGTAGTTTGAGTATATTGCATGCAATATAGCCTACTGATAGTTAACAAAAACAAAACCAAAAAAAGTCAACCCCTGGCACTATACAGCCCATGACGGGCTAAGGCCGACCAAGTGACCGCTGCCCAGCCATTTGGCCTGCAGATATTGGGGTGACGCGTGATAAGTGCGTCGGGTCCCCTCGGCCATTAATCTTGGTATTCGTGATCGGGGCACTGTCTCACTGTCAGACAGCTACTCAGTTGTACTCACGAGGCTGAGTGGACCCCGTTCCAACCCTCACGTCAGTTTTAAAATCCCTGACGGAGCCGGGGATCGATCCTCGGGCCTCCAGGTGAGAGGCAGGCACGCTACCCCAACACCACGGGGCCGGCAGCCTACTGATAGAAATAATATAAATTTTGTATGAAATTGTTTATAATTAAGGTATACTGCACTGAAGAAATCGTTTATTCCAAGTCATTATTATTTACACTATGGACATGTTTGGCTTTGTGGTAGAGTGTTGGACAGTCACGCGGTCGGCTGGGATTCGGAACCTACTAGAGTTGAATATTCTTTTTTACTTGAATTATTTGATATTAATTGTTTTATAACCACTCAGACATTATAAAATTCAGCGTTATACTTTGCATTTCACTATGGAAGATATATATAACTTATCATTAAAAGTCCGGGCTATTGAAACAGGATTTCGATGGCGGCTGCAATCGTATTCCCTTTTGTCCATTCCGCTCTTCCAACATAAATAGCTCAGCTTGTAACGTGTTTTTCGAGAGGTTTTTATGCAACTGGCATAAGTCAGTAGGAAGCCATTCTATATTTATTTACGCGGCAAATTGTTCAGCCAAGAGAATTTTTCATGTTAATTTATTATTATTATTAATTTATTATAATTATTATTAAGATATTTTCGGAGCATTTTATAAAAATTATAAGCATACAGATAGGTTTTCTATGTCTTAGAAAACGCTATCAAGCAAATTATTACGAACGACAATATCATAGAAAGTTATGTGACTACGGAATTTAACGGAGTTTCGTCAGTTAGGGTATATCGAGAGACGTGACTCACTGGGAATTCAAGTACACGCTTAATCTTGTCGGGAAGTATTACGCAAGCGGGGTTGCAGCGTCAAGAAAAGGCGGATAGTTGGAACGGAACCCTCCCGCCGAGTGTAATGAGCCAGAGGAGGGGAGTATAGCGCGTGGCGTGCTCAGCCAATCAGTGGAGACCACGTAAGCTAGAAGTCGGGACTGGAGAGGGGAGCCGACGTGTGGATATATCGTTCAGTGCGCCGTGGAACGAGGACGATCTGTATAGAACTTAACGAGTACGGTTGTACGCGGGAGTCGCTCCGATGTTCCGTGGAGTAGAGGACTAACATTTGTAAAACTTAACCAGTGTGGTTGTACGAGTGTTTGGGTCCGATGTACGGACCATAGAATTATCTAATCTACCAGAATCTCATCAAATATCGACAAAGATGTCGACGTCCAGGAGACTGTGGGAAGCTCACAGCATCATCCAGTACTAGGGAAAGGCTTCGGCCATTTCCAGTGGTAAGCGCGAATGACGCAGAAATACGCAATCTCTCATTTCTCTTTGTTTTATATTTCATATTTCAGTAACTTCATAGCTTGGGAATAAGAGTAAAATCAATAATTTATCAGACTCCGTTTTCACGTAATTTTCTATCGGTAATATTAAAATCGCAACTCTCCAATTTAAATTTTAAACTTATTATTATTATTAATTTTGCTATTCTTATTTTATATAATAAATTCATTTCTTTTACAATGCAATCTTTGCTTTCAGTAGGTAGCATTAGATATAGACCAATTCCTTCTCCTGATACAATTGTTTGTTGGGTTAATGATCAAATCATACCACGATCTGAGTGAATAGAGTCTTGAAGGTGTTCTGCCAGAGCTAGACGTTGTTAAATACAAATTTAGATTTCAACATTGCATTGAGGTCTTGGCGCCCATTAAAACAACATAGCTTAGGCAAAGGTAAACAGTTACATTTATCTCCCAACAGTTAGGGGCAGTCAAACTGCTACAAGCTCTCCTTATTACAGATTGTGGAAGGATAATTTGGGTTTCCTGAAACGGTGCAGTCAATATCACACTAAAGTTCGTTCCTTACACCTCGGCTATATATGTGGAGTTGTCTTCAGTGGAATGCCATTTAATGTTGTTTTGGGGAGTGAACAGTTTTGTTCGATCAAATATTGCGCGTATCGTCTTTACCTAGAAGATCCTAAGAATATTTAGCCCTGAGAGTAAGCAGTGTAAATATAATCACAGACCAGAAAATGTAGAGGTACAGCAAATTAAACCAGAGTGTTCCTTGGAGGGATTAATCCTGAAACCAAAACTGAGCTACTTTGGACACATCATGAGAAGACATAATTCATTAGAGAAGACCTTAATGAGGTGAAGATAGAAGGCACAAGAAGAAGAGTGAGGCAAAGATTGAGATGGATGGATGGCATTACAGAAGCACTAAATTCCAGCTTGGAAAATCTTCAAGGAGGCAGTGCAGGACAGAAGAAATTGGCGTAGTTTAGTACATAGGGTCACGGAGAGTCGAAATCGACTAAAGAAATAAAGAGAGAGAGAGAGTAACGTTAGAAAGCCCAAAGTCTGTGAAATAATATGGGACAAATACAAATTATGAAAATGTTGGAGATGTTGGACATACAGGAACCCATTAAAAAGTGAGAAAACTATAGCTAACGTTCCGAGATCCAGGGCTCGAGAGCGCCAAGATATCAGTAGAATTAGTTAAAACATTGTATACATGTTGATCATGTCAAACAAAAGTTTGGTGCTTTTCATGAGATTAATAAATACACTAGGATGACCAGTTTCGAACACACAGTTAACACCCAGTTAACACCCGGGTTAGTCGACCATAACTGAGCCACAGTGAACACGAAACTGCTTGAAGTTCCAGTTAGGGAGGCAGCCAGATAAGTATCAGCCTGTATTATTACAGTATAACCATAGTTGATACCGACAGTACTGGCTACGCTGGTAAAGCGCAGTGTTAGGTCATGGGGCCAAGCTCTCTGCTGACTCGGTAGACGCGTGGGTTCGAGCCCCAACGTCGGCCGTCCTTGAAATGGTTTTCCGTGGTTACCCATTTTCAACACCAGGCAAATGCTGGGACGGTACCTTCTGACAGGCCACGGCCGCTTCCTTCCACATCCTTCTCCAATTTCATTCACCTTAATCAATTACATCTCTCATCCCGACGCGCAGGTCACCCACGGGCGTCGATTAGAAAGACCTGCACTAGGTCTCTGAGGAGACCACACGAAAATAAAACATAGTTGATTTTGTATAACCATATAATCACCCCAAATATACAAATTCCGGATTTTTATCACCATTTTAGAATTTCACCTAACATTAGATATACTACATTTAGCATACACCGACAGTTGCATTGCCAACACTGCAACTAAATAATTGTACATATTGTATATATTTTTCACCTGTATTCTCAATCATAGATGTTATAGCCTAAGAGTAATGGATCTGATGATGATCGCTTGACGATCGAAACTGGTCATCCTAGTGTATTTATAAATCTCATGTAATTTATTTCAGGATTAGGGCATAACCCAGCTCTATTTGGGTACATTCGTGTTGACCGACTGAAAAGCACCAAACTTTTGTTTACTTAGGCAACACTGAAAAATGGCTTCAAACCTCACAATGTTGATCAGGTCACGTGAGGGCATTTTAACACCAAATGCATTATGGTCATCTCCAGGGAGGACGGAATTGCACACGTTCGAATGTGATCCCGCCACTTGGGAGGTGGAGTTGTTGTTGTTTTATTTAAAGGCCTTGTGATTATTGTGGTTATTGAGACCGGTGTACTTGGGTTTGTGTAAATATTGTCTGATAACCTGTGTTTTGTGATGCCTGTATTTGTGTGAATTAGCAATTCAGGCCAGGATTCGAATGGATGCGACCGAGGCCTTAATTTAGGAATCATCCTGGCTTTTACCCGGAGAAGAAGTGGGCAACCACGGAATACCACTTCCAGAATGGCTGGAATCATACCCACTTCCTCTCAATTTAGGCTCACGGGGCTGAGTGTGACCCGTTCCAACCCTCAGAACAGAATTGATTTTCTTGGCAGAGCCAGTAATCGAACCCTGACCTCCACGCTAAGTTAGCAACTCTACGTCCATTCGACAGTCTGTTGAGACATTGGATACAGTAATTCTTTGAGAACTCATTGTATATCTCCATCCGGGCCGTTCGAAGTCTATTTATTGTTATTTTAGGGAATTGGGATACCTTGGTCATCAGCTCGTGTACGAGGGTGTGTGTTCATTTTGACTAATAACCTGTGTTTCTGTGGTAACTGTAGTAGTGTGTGCAACTGTAATTATTAGATGTTATATTGGCTTTCACGGCCAGTGAATTAAAACTCAGCACAAAAACTCGGCACAAACCTAGAAAAATTGCTGAGTTTTAATTCAATGGCTGTGAAAGTCAATATACCATCTTTTTGGAAGTTATTATATGGAAGTGAGAACTTCTTGTCATAAAAAGGGAGGCAGCGCGCAGTTCGCCACTCCTGGGGGAGTCCGGGCGTGGTCACCAAGAGACCGCTGCTGAGCCACCTTGGTGTCCTAGGCAAAATCCCACACAAGACATGGCACAATGCTAGAAAGATTGCTAAGTTGTAATTATTAGGTTTGGGAAGGGAGTTGGAGCCTCGGGACGTGAAATAACGTACCATCCTGGCATTTTCCAGGAGGGAGTGTGAAAAACCCAGATGGGTACGCTAAAGGCATCCGCTTCCAGCGCTGGGATTCAAACATCAAGGTAATCTGCCTCCTCATAAGATACAATTACATTGGAAAGGAAAAATAAAAAGACACCCTAGGCCTCAGAAACCTCTATGGACATCAAATTGGCAGGTGAAATGCTAAAGGAAGTAAGGGACTTCTGTTACTTAGGAAGCAAAATAACCAGTGATGGACGAAGTAAAGCGGATATAAAAGGTAGGTTGGCTCAGGCAAAGAATGTATTTCTACAGAAGAAGAATTTGATGACATCGAATATAAATGTAGGTGTCAGGAAGTGATTTTTGAAAGCCTTTGTCTGGAGCGTGGCACTCTATTGAAGTGAAACGTGGACTATTGGTGCAGTAGAAAAGAGGAGAATTGAAGCGTTTGAAATGTAGTGTTACAGGAGAACGATGAAGATCAGACGGATAGATAGGGTTACAAACGAAGATGTATTAAGACGAGTGGGAGAAGAGAGATGTTTCTGGCGACTGCTAATGAAGAGAAGAGATAGGTAGGTAGGGCACATATTTAGACACCCAGGATTAGCAAGCTTAATTATGGAAGGAAGATCGAGGACAAGAACTGTAGGGGTAGACCAAGGTTAGAATTTGTTAAAAAGATTGCCTCGGATATAGGGTGTGGTAGCTATTTAGAGATGAAACGATAAGCATAGGATAGGGAGGATTGGAAAGCTGCACAAAACCAGTCAAAAGACTGAAGACTCAAACAACAACAACAGGCCTCAAATCCCATAATATCGCACACGTCGGAAGAGAACGAGAGTTAGCAAAGAGAGGTTTAAAGGAACGATGAAATACGGTAGTCTATAACAAGTAGCCTAAGTGTAAGAAAGGCAGGAAGTTGGTAGTTCTACGAGACATATAATGTCGCAATTAGGAGCCACGGGACCTTTATTTTACGAGGAATCTCAACCAAAGGACATTTCACTTCACAAATCTCACATACATTGACCGGGAATCAAAACCAGTCCGCTTTGGTGAGAGGCAAGCAGCTTGAACAAGTAAGTGTAAACTATCCGAAACTCAGAGGGGACCCAAAGTTAAAGCCACATTCATCATGATTTATCGTATGGGAATGTCGTCACGATAACTACACAGATATCATAAAAATACCTCACACAAACAAGGAAACTGATTGGTAGCAAAAATGTCCCAAGCCTCCAACTGAAGCAACACAGAACATCACATAGAAACAACTAATTTTTGATGGCTTAGCGGCAGCAATACAGTGGTTAAATTTCCAATTACAAACTTGGTGTTTTCAATATAGCAGAAAACACAATATGCCAAATTATATGAAATGGATACGTTTGCTTCATTTAAATGATTATAGCCTTAGGCATTAATTATTATAACACTCCATCACAATCGCCAATTACAAATAAAATAATTGTATATTGTGGCATTCCCAAATCATATACAGTGCTTACCCAAGCAAAATATTCTAATATTGCCATTTCGTGACCTCGCCAATAATCCACAATGGTAAAGCTGTCAGGGAATTACACCTTTGACTTTATTTAGTTAATTCATTTTTCTCCTACGTCATTGTTTATCCCGCAAAGTGGTGGGGTCCGCTTTCTTGGTTCTCAATCGCACTTGGCCTGTCAGACGTGCAAACCTATTATCTTCAGGGCGTAGTAAATACTGTCGATCTATGCATATTTTATAATTCTTTAAGAACAAGAATTCCTACAACATCATTGTCGGTTAGAGCCAGCTGTATGAGGTGGTTGTTCTACTGTACTCCACTTCTTTCCTTATAGCTAAATACAGTTGAAATTTGCGGTTTCATTCGACGAATTGTTATTTTACAAACTACTATAAGTGCTATATTTCTGATTGTGCCACAGTTTACTTGAACCTCTCTGAAGGACTCCAAGCCCTTAATAAGTAGCCTACTGTACAAGAAAAAAAATCAGTCTCTAACTTTTAGACTATGTTGATACAGCACGCCATGCTTCACTGTCCTGAGCTTAATCTCTGCATTCTTACTACACTCTACATAGGAGGCAATCTGTTCAACATATTCTAACCATGGCTTGCCCCTACAGATCTTTAAGGTAAGAGTGTTTTTTTCACTAAACCTAAAAAAAATGAACATGAGATTAATAAACACCGTACACTTGGATGACCAGTTTCGATCGTCAAGCGATCATCATCAGATTCTTAACACTTAGTATGGGCGATGGTAACGACAATTGAAAATGAAAATCCACAGCCTGCTTCCTGTCGTCCGACCGGGTCAGGGAATGGAATGAATGAAGCCCCCATCTTGCGGCGAGGATATGGTCTACAATTATATATACTTATTTAGTAGAAGTAGTGATAAAACTAGCACAACTAGTCTTGATTTGTTAGATATATGTGATTTCTTGTTGAGATACTGATAGTGCTAATTGATCTTCAAGACTTCAAAAACTTAGTTCCCTTGCTTAGTGTGAAAAGATTGAGCAATGGGCATTGAATATAAATGTGACAAGGGTAAAACTGTGGTGATGAGTAGATGTAAGAAAGAGGGAAAAGGAGTAACTTAATCAAAGTCGGAGATAAGGAATTGGAAGTGGTGAAACACTTGGGAAGTGAACTGACTAAGATGGAAGATTAGATATGGAAATTAGCAGAAGAATACAACTCGGGAGTGCTTTCTACCAACATGTACGGGGACTAGTATGGAACAAGAATATACCAATTAAGGCTAAAGAAGTTATGTACAAAGCATATTATGTTCCTATAATGACATTTGCAGCAGAAACTTGGACAATGACTAAGAGGGATGACAGCAGAGTACAGGCTGCTGATATGAGATTCCTGAGAAGTATGGTCCAGAAAACGAGGAGAGACAGAGTGAGAAATGAACATATGCGGAAAGAACTGGGCGTACGGAAGTTAAATGACAAATTGGAGCAAAATAGATTGAGATGGTTTGGACATGTCAAAAGGATGAATGAAGTAAGGCTACCAAGACGAGCACTGGAACGACGGATGACAGGGAAGAGAGGACAAGGAAGACCTAGAATGCGTTGTATGGACTCGGTAAAGTATAGCATTAGAAAACGGAACCAGGATTGGAACACCGTGTCGGAAGAGGAATGGTGGAACGACAGAATAAAGTGCTCTCACCCAGTGTCAGCTGGAAAAGGGGAAATGAAGATGATGAGTGTGATTATGCGATTTTTATTAAATGGACAGGTAGGTGTGGATTGTTAACTTAGCTGTTTGAGCGATGTGCCAACACCGCTGCACTGCAGGTAGTTTCATACTAGTATATTTACCACTGCAACTAAAAAAAGTGTATACATTGCAAATAACATCACCCATACTTGTCGACATAAATTTAATAGCCTATGTGTGAATGATCTGATGATGATCGCTTGACGATTGAAACTGGTCATCCAAGTGTTTTTATAATCTCATGTAATTTTTTTCAGGATTAGGGAACCACTCATTACAATTGTGTACAATCGTATTGGCCAAACGAAAAGCTTTGATCTTTGGTTAGTAAGGCAACACTGAGTAATGGCTGCCAACACTATAATGTTAATTATTTAATCATTGAAATGTTGTGAATTAAACTTTTTAATAACTGTTGAGATTTTAGGGTCCAAGGGGATGTTTTTGTACCGTTAATCTACTGAAAGAGTTCTTTTGCTTTAAAACACTATACGATGTTTGTATAAATTGGATTCCACAACCTTAGAAACAGAAGACAAGTACTTTAATGACTGAGCCAGACAGCCGGTCACTGTACAGAACCTTAATTCTAATTACTGTCAGTACTGAAGCTAATAATGTGACAAGGTGTAACCACTGTTATGTAAGCTGTACCAATGCCCGATCCATTGCGACCGGTTAAGTAACACAGCCATACTCTTTCACGGTTTGTGTATGAAAAATTCATGATGGTCTGTATTCATCCAACAAAACAATTTAAATACTTTGAGCGCCCTGATTGCGCCAGCAACCTCTTGCTCAAAAGGACAATTTGTTTGTACCATGGCCGTGCTACATATCAACAAGAAACGAGCACAGAACACTCGCCATTTACATACTCTGCTTTCATTTGTCCTAACATTTACATTTTTAAAGAATTAATTACTTTGCATACGGAAGAGAGGAAGAGATATCTGCATAAATGGTTAAATTAATCGTATGTTCTTTCCACGTTCAGGAGTACGTCATTACACTCCCTCCGTTTTTTTTTTTCAAATACCTTTGCAGTGCATAGCATACAAGACTGTAGCATTTAATGAAAATCGTCAACATCAGAGAAATTGCACTGTGTCATTAAAGAAGCAGTTGCACAAACGCTTGTGTTTTAAATCACGTCGCTGCACAAATGCATTGGTTTTAAACGTATTCACAGCACAAAATGTGTGTGCTACTGAAAGACAGGAAAAATAACTAGAGTGATACTGGTACTTCAAAAAATAACGCTACCTTCTTGGATTGCAAATGGCTACTTCCACCAATAGAAGACGCATTGTTGATACGTTTTGAGTTTAAAATTATTTACTTAAAAATTGAATTATCTCTCCCTCTTTTTATTGATCTATCCATCTATCTATCTATCTATCTATCTACGCATGAAATAACGAATTAATTAATTTATTTACTTATTTATTTACTTATTTATTTATCACTTCCTACTGTAATTGATTTATTATTTATTATGTTCTTTATGTTATTAATTGGTTTATTATTTATTTGTTTATCTATTAATTACTTAGTTAGTTAGTTATTTTGAATGTTTGTTTGTTTGTTTGTTTGTTTGATTCATTCATTCTTTCTTTCTTTCTTTCTTTCTTTCTTTCTTTCTTTCTTTCTTTCTTTATTTATTTATTTATTTATTTATTTATTTATTTATTTATTTATTTATTTATATAACTGTCCGTCTATCTGTCTGTCTGTCTGTTTACACTACCTAATCTATCTATCCATCCTTCCGTCCATCCATTTATTTATTTATTTATTTATCACTTCTTAATTGATGAGATCAAAGTGTGAAAATGGACATTGAAACAGAGCTTAAATAACATCCTGAATAACGATGCAATATTTAGATGATAATGATAATTGTTGTTTTAAGGGGCCTAACATCTAGGTTATCGGCCCCTAATGGTCTGGGTGATAGCGAAAATGTCAATGAAGTGGAAACCAGAACGAAAATTAAGTGAGAAGGAAATTACTTACAAAAGGGAACTCAGATTGAAACTACACACAAAATGGAGAGCGATAATACTTACAAAAAAGAATTTTGAACGAAAATACTCACAAAAGGAAGAGATTGAAAAATACGCATAAAATGTAGTTTAAGTTCAAAATACGTACAAAATGCAATGTACAGTCGAAATACTTACAAAATGCAAGTGAAATTCAAAATACAAAATGTAAATGAGATTGAAAATACGTACAAAATGCAATGCAATTGAGGTTCAAAATACTTACAAAATGCAATTGAAATTGAAAATACACAATGCAATTTAGATTAAAAAATGCCCATTTCAGATTCCAAATAATCACAAAGTGCAATTGATATTCAAAATACTTGCAAAATGCGCACCCTACAAAATGCAATTTAGATTGAAAGTACTTGAAAGAGTGGTTTAGGTTGAAAATACAAAATGCAATTGAAATTCAAAATACTCACAAAAGTCCCAGACCCTATAGGCCAATTGAAAGACTTACTACAAAGCAATTTAGATTGTCAATCCTTACAAAATGCAATTGAGGTTGAATACACTCACAAAATGCAATTTAGATCGAAAAGACTTACAAAATGCAACGGAGATTGAAAACACCTACAAAATGAAGGGTAGATGAAAAAATAAAATAAAAACATAAAAAATAAAACAAAACTACTTAGAATTTAGATACACGGGGAGCCAAGTAAAAAAAAACGTGCAGGAATCTTAAAGAGAAAAAGAAATATAATGAAAAGAAAACAAGAGGTCTGACCCCTCGAAGAAGGAGGGATCAGGAAAGATGAGACAAGGGCCAATTAAGGCGGGAAAGTGAGAGACTCCCTAGGCCTCGGATACCCTAATACCGTCCAGGTCGGAAAAGAACAAGAGTTGACCAAGGGAGGTCGACAGGAAAGAAGACGGAGAGGAGCTCGGCACAAGTAAGTGGAAGCAATGCCGGACTCAACTGGAGTCCCGTGATCACCAACCCACGTCCCACAAGATGTGAGCCCCTGGGGGAGATGCAATATTTAAATAAACGATACAGTTATGAGCCTGTGTAAAGTTGACAGTCCCAGACCCTATAGGCCAATTGAAAGACTTACTACAAAGCAATTTAGATTGTCAATCCTATGCGCGATAATGGACTTTTATCGTAATTTTAATTTATGAATAAGTACAATCCAATAAAACTTGACTAAAATTTATTTCAATATTTGTATTGACGAGTCAAATATGCCAGAAAGGTAGAAATGATTGCATTTTTAGCGTAACCATGTTAGCATCCATTTATTTATTTGAACATGCAAAATAGTATATAATGTATCCGCAGTGCAATGTCAAGGACCTGCGCATGGTCATGTTATCTTTCTCGCCTTAGACGTGGGAATCAGTCATAAGCTGGAGAAAAATGGAAGAGTGTTCCACAGTGTGAAGAGCACTGGGAATGAAAAATGCACGATGTGACCATAGAATGGGTTCTTCTAGGCAACTCATTCTTCATCAATGTATTTAGTGACATTCCGTTGTAGAGCACGGCGTTGAAGAACCACTGCGTTTTGTGGACTTCGTGTCATTGCTCCGTAAGTCATAAAACAAAAGTATTTGTTCACTATTTTATCACCTATAACTTGTTATCTAAACTCTCGCGGATACGAATTGTTCTCAGTCCTCATAACTGAACATCTGTGAGGATCGACTCACTCCACAGGTAGAAAAGGGGTAGCGATAACTTACGTTACAATGCACCAGTAAATTGTACGGCACAGCTCACAGATTACAATCTATGAAAAGAACTGGTCTTTTACCTCAGTTAATTAAAAAATATGTTCTACTTGGCTTTACAAAGCGAAACACAGTATACTTTGATTATAATTTACACTGATAAAGTGTTTCTGCAAAAGGCAGCATGTGCACAGTTACAGCAACACGTGAGAGAATATGCAATGTATTGACTATCGTTTGGAAGACGTTTTTCAAAATTGCCATACTGATCAAAATTTAATATTTTTCGGTCGGTCAACATGATTATAGCTATTCGTAATGGGTGTTTCCCAAATCCTGATTTACATTTACATAAATTTAATAAATAACTTGATCATCAAGCGATCATCAAAACATTTTTACTTAGGCTATTAAATCTATAGATCTACTAGACTGAATGTGGAATATCAAGATTATTTGTCTCTATGACGTCCATTTGAGATGGGTTGGTTGGTTCCTTAGTTTAGGGGCTGCGACAACGCGGTCATCTAGTCCCGTGTACTGAGGGTGTGTGTAGAATCTGTCTGATAACCGGTGTTAATTGTCATGTCAGTATTAGTGGGTGTCGTCTGTATTTAATTCAAGTACGGACTGCAGACGATAATTTCAAGTAGTTTCTACTTTCGTTACCAAATGCTACCGTCCAAGACACCTAGCTGTGAACTTGGCTACTACTAGATGTCATCGCAACCAACGCCTTGTGACGAACGTTGGAACTTAAAGCATTAATAAAGCCTAACCTACAAATTTTGCTTCACATAAGTTTAGTTATTGGAGGGTTCTTTTACATGCCATAAATCTATGACAAGGGGCCCACCGGTGTTACTTCCCCCTCCAAAGGAAGGCATACTGGGGGATTTTTAACGCTCTTAAAAATCTGACGACTTCAGGGATTTGAACCCGCGACCTTGGTCATAGAAGTTCAGAAGCTACCAACTACGCCTCTGAAGCCACCTCATTTGAGGTTATGCTCGTATAAGAGACGCTGGGTTGCCAGAATTTTGCCCTGGGGTATTTCTTTATCGTTAATCTACTGACCCCAACAAGTAGCAATGTCAACACCTTCAATTACAATCGCCCTGCGGCGTAGCCGTGCTCGTGCAATCGTGCACCGCGTGGTAGCTGCAGCAAGTCCAGAGATCATAGGTTCAAATACTGGCGCTGACAGAGGCTATCCTGAGTGTGGTTTTTCTCCATGTTTTTCCACATTACCCCCAGGCGAATGCCAGGTAATCTGACCCTAATACAGTTACACACACTACTACAGTCACCTTACAAATACAGGTTATCACACGCATTCAACACACAGCCAAGTGCACGGGACTGATATCAAAGATGTCACACGCCCCTAAATTGTTCCAAACATCAGGAAAATGTCCCTCAACCTGTTATGTACCTTCAAAATCATTTGTTTATACCTTGTACCCAACTTCTGTGCACTTCTTTTTAAACTTTGAAGTATTTTATTGGCGATTCAAACTTAACAACTGCAGTTTGAGGAAATTATGTTGAACTTTGTGCATTAGTAACCGTGTTGCCAACCTTTGAGTCAGATTCGCTCTAAAATCAAATTTCTCGGGTGGTCTTTTGCCGTTCAAACAAGGTTTGTACTCAACAAAATGAAATATAATATCAAATTCGTACTGAATAACTCTGCCTATCGTTACAAATACCACTAAAAACTATATTCACGCACACAATTCATCACATGAAAAACAATGTTGGTAAACCTCCCAATTAACGTGACAATGAAGATGTATTCATAGATCTTTATAAAAGAAATTCTGAAAAATAATCTAACCAGCATACGGAAATATAGCAACATTGGCTGGAAAATCTTTTACGCCAAAACAAGCAGAAAAAGTGAGAACTATTTCCTGGCGCGTTGCCCTCTTCACAGACCAGAACATCAAAGGATCCGCTTAGGCCCTGAGGTGACTAGAGGTATAATACCGTGTTGCACCTGCCCTAGCGTGAATTACAGCTGAACACCTGTAGGGCATGCTGCGTCTGTAACGTCGGAATGACGTCCCACTCCTCAACCAGTGGTTCACTGAGGTCAGGTAATGTTTGTGGAGTATTATCCCACTGCCTAAGTCATATCTGCAAAGCATCTCATACGTGCTCCAGTGGATTGAGGTCTAGGCTCCTGGCAGGCCACTCCATCACCGAGATGTGCAATCGTTGGAGGTGATCTCTGGTGTCTCGTGCAGTATGGGCGGTCACATTATCATGCATCAGCATTAATTCAGGTACTACACCAAGTGCAGCCGGCTAGGTACCGCCACAAGATCAGTACGATTGTCAATCATGATCCTCCCCCACACCATGACCGATCCACCACCATGTCTGTCCACTTCCTGTATTAGACCTTTAGCAAATTGCTGTCTTCTTTGTCTACAGACGCGTTGACGGCCATCCGATCAAGGTAAGGTAAACCTGAACTCATCTGTAAACAGTACCTGACAGTATGTCATACATATATTCCGCTAATATTTGTGCTGAGTGTATATCTGTTTTATTGGAGGCAGCGCTAAACTGCCTGCTTCAGTCAGCCGACGGTGTATGAATTACAGTGTCTCCTGAAGAAAGGCTGTTTCTCAGAATTAGTAGCTCTAATATGCACTTCTATTGGTGTCCTGAGAGCTAACGGAGAGGAAGACGCGAGTAGAGTTAACTGAAGTTGGACCAAATGTTGCGGAAGACCGTAATCGAATGTGGAGCGCGCGGTAGGCTCTCTCAGCCTCTCATTTCATTACGCAAATGAGTGGTTCCTGTACCATCTCCTTCTCTTTAATAACTCTGTCTTTTCTCTCATCCACAGCGAGCGAGATTCTACGGCAGCCGTCCACCTCGTTGCGTAGTGGCTAGCATTCTTGGCTGTCACCGCGGTGTTTGATTCCCGGCTCTACCAAGAAATTTAATTCTGGTCTGAGGGCTAGAACGGGGTACAGTCCGCCTAGTGAGGCAAGAAACTGTGATGAGGCATGTTCGATTCCTACCTTAACTATACTGGAAGTGCATTTCCGTGGTTTCCCACTTCTACTCCAGGTAAATGCCGGGAAGGTACCTAACTTAAGGCCACGGCCGCTTCCTACCCAAATATGTCCACTATTTCAAATACACACACTAGCATAGACATCACAGTGACACAGGTTATCAGATAAATTCTACACTGACCCAAGTACACGGGGATACATGACCACGATGTCGCAAAGCCTCTAAAAGGAATCAACAACATGAATCCTCTACAACAGCTGTGATGACAACCATCTCAAACCACACGCACTGACGCTCAATTACTCGTATATTCCTAACGTAACTTGGCAACATTTGGACGGCAGGCTGTTGTAAATGAAGAGACAGTTTCAATTCCAACGAATGCCGAGGCTGTCAAACTAACGCAATCAAAACAGTGGAAGGTATAGTTCCCTCACTTTCCTCGTTAACGTGCGGCTTGAGTTTAAAATCTAGCTGGGTTGATATGTTAACATTCCATGACTGCCTGGAGCCAAGGCTTTCCCTGCGCGATGCATATCGTGGTCAACTTTCCACCGTAGTCACAGAGAGCAAGCAGCAAGACTGCACAGAACTACGTGCAGATGTACATCACTGGAAAATTGACACCTACGTGACACGCGAGCTAGCCGCCAAGGCGAGACTTAGGAGTCCACGTCGAGTGCTAGAGGAAGCATTCTATTGGTCATCAACTGTCAGCTATTGGTCAGCAGCGAACAATGGTTATTGTCGGCGAGTGCTACTGCCTTACGTTTGAGTCGCCGCTCGTTAACCAGGAAAGTGAGAGAACTATATCGTTACACATGAACCAACCAATTGGCATGTAAACACAAAAATTCGGGCTTTATTTGGACTCGGAAGAGGAGCAGAATCAAACCAACGTTGACATTCATATAGTTTGTTTTGTTGTTAAATTATTTTAGTGGCGTGGGACAACTTGGTTATCAACCTCATTTAATTGGGTGTGTGTTGAACTTGTCTGATAACCTGTAGGCCCATTTATGATGACTGTAGTAGTGTATGTAATTGTATTAGAGACAGGGATGGCATACGTGCCTCGGGATAATACTGCATGTCGGCATTTCCCTGGAGGGAGAGTGGAAACACCTGGGGATAAACCACACACAAGACATCCCCTGTCAGCACCGGGATTTGAACCTACGATCTCCGGACTTGCTCTAGCTGCCCTCAAGGCCATGGTGTGCGTTTTAACGAGCATGGCGACGCCCTGGGACTATCTACATAGCACCTTGGAGCTATATCTAGCGTAACATACACTGATTTATCATCTAGTATCTTAAAAAACAAACTCCTTGCAGTTAGCCCCTGAAGGGCCTTAGCCTATCAAGCGACTAATGCCCAGCCCTGTTGGCCAACAGATTGTGGGGTAACGTGTGGTCAGCACGTCAGGTACCCTCAGCCGTTAATGTTGGATTCCTTGACTAGGGCGCTGCCTAGCTGAACAAATAGTAGTTTTTCAATTGTCCTTCGGGACTGAGTCACACCTCGTTCCAGGCCTCAGCTCAGCATTAGTAAAGTAATTTATTTTCAGTCGGTCAACACATTATATGAAGCCTCCGTGGCTTAGGCGGCAGCACGCCGGCCTCTCACCGCTGGGTCCGTGGTTCAAATCCCGGTCCCTCCATGTGGGATCTGTGCTGGACAAAACGGAGGCATACAGGTTTTTCTCCGGGTACTCCGGTTTTCCCTGTCACATTTTCATTCCAGCAACACTCTCCACTATCATTTCATTACATCAGTCATTCATTTAATCATTGCCCCAAAGGAGTGCGTCAGGCCTCGGCAGCCGGCACAGTTCATATCCTCGCCGCTAGATAGGGGCTTCATTCATTCCATTCCTGACCCGGTCGGAGACTGGAAGCAGGTTGTGGATTTTCATTCAACACATTATATGGGCCCAGCTAAGTTGGGCGGGCAATAAAACTTATATTTTCACACCAGATGACCTCGTAAACAACGTAAGCACCATACTTAGGGTGGTGCTACATCACTACCGGAACACAAGTAAACAGACACGTTATCAAAAAGTGTATAATTAAATAATTGCATAAGTGTTGTACATAAGGGTTCCGTATGACATGAAATAACTACTGACAAACCTATTCCCTATGTAGATCATTGACGTCATAAAACGGATTATTAGAATTTCTTGATCTGAGCACAGGCGATTATAATTTCCTGCGGTTACAGTTGGTATGGTTTGTTTACATGGAAGACTTGTTGAGTGGTAAGGTGGGGATGGAATAGGGTAGTGAAAAGTGTGATAAATGTTAGAATTATTTGGTTATGATACAATTCCAAGTTCAGAATTTTGAGCTATTACAGAGCAATCTCTTTAAACCAAATTTTCACACGTTTCTTTAATTGATACTCGGGTCACCTATGACTGAAAGTTTACGTTATTTGTAAGAAAATAGTACATTATGCAACGAGCCTATAATGGCAATAATTAAGACACGAGTATGCTTATAAAACGAGCGTATTCGAGTGTCTTAATTTCCATTATAGGCGAGTTGCATACGACTGTTTATGTTCGATGATAATTATTATAACTATTTTATGTTCGAACATAAATATTCATAAATATCTGTCGAGATTTCGCCAGTTTTATGTACTGAACAGAGCGCATGAGACGCAGAGAATGCTTTGTATTTGGCCATGGTCTCCTCGATTACCCTACTCGTATGGAAATTATAAAACTCGCATACGCTCGTTTTATAAATTTGCTCGTGTCTTAATTATAGCCATTATAGGCTCGTTGCATAATGTACTATTTTAGTTGTTTTCCTACCTCTGTTTGAAAATAATTGAATTATTCAAGTTGTGGCATTGTTAGAGGAGGTTCAGGCATCTTAAAGGAGGCGGAGGGTTGTAATTTTACGTGACTGTTAATCGCCAGATCAAGAGCCATGGGACCTCCTCTTGAACGTAGAATCCAAACCACAGACCATGGTATTTCACTTCAAAAACCTCACATTGACCGGCAATCGAGCCTGGTCTACCTTGGTGAAAGGCAAGTGGGTTGACCACTGTGCCACCACGCCCCCTGGACATTTAAAAGAGCTCCCGTGTATATATTTGGCAGCTTTCACCACGCCCACCTCATTCGTATATTTTGGCCTCCTTTTCCTGTGTCTTATTGAATTTGGATCTAATTTTTTATAGCATTTAGGTAATGGGACTTAACTTTAGTAGTGTGTTACGTGGTCGCTAACATATGAGAATTATCACGTTTCCTTGCACCGAAAAAACAAAAACGAAAACGAAAACGAAAACGAAAACGAAAACGAAAACAAAAACGAAAACGAAAACGAAAACTAAAACTAAAACTAAAACTAAAACTAAAACTAAAACAAAAACAAAAACAAAAAGCAAAAGCAGAAGCAAAAACAAAAGCAGAAGCAAAAGCAAAAGCAAAAGCAAAAACAAAAACAAAAACAAAAACAAAAACAAAAACAAAAACAAAAGCAAAATAAAAAAAACAAAAAAAAAACAAAAACTAAAACAGAAACAAAAACAAAAACACAAAAACAAAAACAATAAAGGTATTATAACAGTATACTAACAGTAACAATAACAATAAGAATATTAATAACAATAACAGTGACACTGACTATAACAGTAACAGCAATAGTAACAATAACACTAACAGTCATAGTAACAGTAACAATAACGCTAACAATATTTACAACAATAACACTAACAGTAACAGTAAGAGTAAATATAACGATGATAACGATAAAGATATTTCCTTTTACCTGTACAATGTTAGAAGTCATTTTTCACTGCTGTCTAAGTATTCTGTTAATTAAATCCCTTTTCAGTCGGTCAATACGAGTGTACCCAAATGGATCAAAAATGGATCAATTATAAAAGTGGGAAGTGTTTTATTAAGGAACTCGAATGTTCGAATAATGCGGATGTCTGGATACATCGGTTGTCCGAATCATTCGAACATTCCAAGTACTCGAGTCTTTCAAAAAGTCACTAATTGAAATAAATCGAACAGTTCAAAAATTTTAATTATTCGAAGATGATGAGAACTCAAAAAATACAGGAATTTGTTTAATGAAATATGTCAAGCAAATTAGTTCTTTGAAGCAGGGGTGAATGCAAGGAGTCAGATGGGGGTAAACCCCTCCACACATTCAGCCGTATAGAGCCTTAGAAATACATATCATTCAATACAAGCATCACTAGTTATCACTTTCATTCTTTCGTTTTTTTTCTTTCTTCCTATCTTTCTTTCAAAGCTTCGGTGGTGTAGTTGGGAGCATGCTAAACTGCTGTGGCCAAGATCGCGGGTTCAAACCCGGCCGAAGTCGTTGGATTTTTCAGAGCGTTAATATCCTTCAGTATGCCTTCCTTCGCAGGGGAAGTACAGTAAAGCCGGTGGTCCCATGCCATATTAATAACAATAACAGTAAGAGTAACTGTAACATGTAATAGATCCTTCCACTAACTAAAATTGTGTGAAGCTGAATTTCTAGGTTAGATTTTGTTGAAACGCTCTGGCAATGTTCCAACATTAACCAGTAGGTGTCAGTGACATCTGGTAGCGAAAGTGAAAACTACTTGAAATTGAACGGAACTTGTTACTCACCCCATGGGTGTCCACTTGAAGCAGCTACAGCCTCTGGAGAGCCGAACGTGTCCTCGGACACTCCAGGCACTAAAAGCCATACGATAAATAAATAAATTCTTTCTTACTTTCTTTCTTTATTTTTCGCCTTTATACTTTCCTTTCTCTTTTCTTATGTCTTTTAAAATTATTCGAACAGTTGAATGATCGACTTGTTAGTTGAATGATCGACTTGTTAGTCGAATCATTCGATTGTTGACTGAATAGACGGGTTATTTCACTAATGCGTCTATTTCGAAATTCGAAAGATCAAATAGGTTGGAAATTCCAATAGTTAGAAGATTCGATGTCCGAATGTGTGCAGCCCTATGTATCTATGTAGGACATGTTTTTCTAAATAGCTCTGCTGAATGGATCTTATCACGACTAAATTGGACGCTATGCGCGCCGTCAAAGTAGCAGTGACATCCCTTGTCAATTAACTCCATTAAACGGAGGAAAATAATATACATTTTAATGACGGGAAACAACATGAAAGCTGGGCAGACATCATAATTAGTGGGCCTATAAACTAATTGGAAGGTAGCTGATCCCTCTCGCGACAGCAAAGAGCCAGCCGGTAATACCATGTTATGAAATTTCTAATTGCAAGTTAGCAAACAAGGACTCCCTTTTCCATGCGGTAATCACCCATTGGCCAAGTAGTCAAGAACTATGTATTGAGCCGCCCGCTCTGTGTTTTAGCTATCATATATTCAAATGATAAGAACACCATATTTGTGTCAACCAGTTCTAACGCCAATTAAACAAGTAGTCTATTTTCATATATCCTACTTATGTTTATAGCCTCTATCAACATACAAATTTTCAGATTGATTGCCGTAATAGATTCCTAGATATTGAGAACCGTCTAAATATTTCGGATGGTCACCATGTTGGATTTTTATATATATAGGCCTTAGAGTTATGTACTATTGAAGATTATTGTGTAGGTGTATTATTCAAACTTCAATCGCATGATTAGGACACAAGAAATAAAAACGGGATTTTAAAATTTCGCACAGCCTCCGTCTGGTGGTTATAAAAATAATTGAAAGGATTTAGATGTCAGTGGATTAAAATTTATATAAGCT
The DNA here is from genome assembly GCA_946902985.2 of Meconema thalassinum. Lineage (NCBI taxonomy): Eukaryota > Metazoa > Arthropoda > Insecta > Orthoptera > Tettigoniidae > Meconema > Meconema thalassinum. Next base: position 1,734,646,813 of record OX336388.2, on the reverse strand, counting down.
TATACCGCACCAAGATTCACTGCGCTCGGATAGTTAAATCGCGAGAAACGTCCATTTGAATATTTAAATTTCGCGTCACCGCCATGTTGGATTTGTGGTCACTAGATTATTGAATGTCCCATAGGTGAACTTATGTTTACAGCCTCTATCAACATACAAACGTTCAGTTTGATTGCTGTCATAGATTAATAGATATTGAGAACTGTCTAAATATTTCGGATTGTCACCGTGTTGGATTTTTATATATGTAGGCCATAGAGTTATGTACTATTAGATGAGGATTATTGTGTAGGTTCATTATTCAAACATTCACTTTGATCTCATGATTAGAACACAAGAAATAAATACTTCATTTTAAAATTTCACACAGCCGCCATGTTGAGGTGGTTATGTAAACAATTGAACTAAACTAGATGTTAGTGAATAGCAATTTGAATAAAAAGCCAATTTAAATGATTCAACACCGCTTGGCTGCTATGTTCGTTATGTTAGTTAACAGGTTCTCGAAAGTCCCATAGATGAACTCCCAGTAGTGCCCGTTATCACCATACATATTTTCAATGTGATATGAGTAATAGTTTTGGAGATATAGAATGCCGGTGTAATATTCCGCACAGCCGCCATATTGGCTTGGTGAGGCGTAATGAAATTCGAAGGACACGGTCGGGGTTGGCCAACATAGTACTATGACCTTACTGAGTTTCATTTAAATCGCTCCAACCATTTAGATGTTATTGGTGAGGGGAGGGGGGAAACACACGCACGGACAAATGGTGATCTCATCTCATCAGCCTATTTTTAGCCTACTTTTCACATTTTGCAAAAATGAGGAAAAAGTAGTCTTATGAGATCGAGCAAATGTGTGTCCGTCTGTCTGTCTGTCCTACCTTCTGTCTGTCTGTCTGGCTGGCTGGCTGTGTGTGTGTCCCCCCCCCCCCCTATCAACTCCTAAACGGCTGCAGCAAACGAAAAAAAAAATTGTAGGAGTAAAGACCTATAGCTGAATATCCCACGGCCATATTTGAAAATGATGTCAGTGCTACCAACTGCTGAAAAATCGCATTTGAAATTTGAGCTCCATGTTGGATATCTTGGAAGGTATGAATCGGAGCTATTTCAAAATTGGCACACGTATAGATAATAATATTGCAGTTCAATTTCCAGGAGGCCATATATGGCAGTGTTGCCAAAATGATTATAAGCCTGCTGATAGGTCCAAATGTTAAATGCATATAACTTCTACACTTGGTGTATTCTTCAAATACACGGTACGTGAGAATATAATTTTTAAGGCTCTTTGTATGTCCATTTCTTCCTTTCTTATCAAACACCAACACTGATCTTCTATTTTCTCTTTGTTGATCAGGTCTCTTATATCTTTTGTGAGTCTGTTCTAGATATATATCTTCTATGATCCACGTAGCGGCATCTCGCAGCGAATCTCGGAAGCTCCTCAATTCTTCCTGGTGCAAGAGGATTTACTTATCCATCTGGCCACCAGATCTTGTTACCATCGCCAGCTATTTTCTCCGTGAGCAAGAGAACTACGTCTACTTTTTTACTCACCATGCTGCGCTAGTATCATCTGTTATCAACTCTTTGAAGACCGGCTCAGCAAGAGAAGATCAATTTTTTGTTGTAATGTTGGCTATGTTTATATGTTCTCCTTTTGTCTCCTACCCCCACTCCTTTCCTTTTCCTGGTCCCTTCGCGTTCTGCTGAGTGGGTCTCACTTGTGCGCCGGCCGTCGACTCAGTTAAAGCTCAACTCGAGCCAGTCTCCTCAAACCAAGAGGCAAACTCTACTTTCTACGCCATGTTGGCATATTAAATATTGTCAAGGGGAACTTCACCTTCAACATGCAACCAAGATAAGTACAGACTTAAGGTTTTTACCTCATCTTCATCAATTTTATCTACATGCTTTTATTGATTATTTTATAGACAGCGTGAGATTACTTGTGGGTCGGTAATCATTCTTCGCGGGATTTTCCATGTTGGGCTTTTGTCTAATCAAGCCAATCTTGGTGAAAGGCAGCATTTCTTATGCTTGCTAAATGAGAAATCTTCTCACCACGTGGGATATTATCTAATACCCGCTGTCTATAAATTACAAAGCAAGTTCCTCCGCTGGATTATCTTTGACCCCATACTTCTATAAAGATCGTTCTGGAACCTTCCAGATCCTGTACTCTATCTGCGAGTCTTGCCGACAGGTATTTTTCACTCACTTGTGAAAAAACTGTTTAAAATGAGGAATCTTCCTTATAAATTACTGCAATAGCAAACTTTCGTCCACCGTTGGAATGTTCTATGGCGCATTTAATTGTAATTCCCAACTTTCTCAAGAAATAGACTCTCGCCTACCTAGTGCAACCAGTTATTTTCATCATTGCAATAACTTTCTTTACATGAACTTTCGTGCCTCTACAGCGAACCTTTCATCTATTTAAAAGACTATAGTGATAACTAGTGCTTGTCCCACTTTTCTACCGCGTCGCGATCGTCCGTTTACATTAAATCAGGCCATGAACATTGATCCTAAATCCTAATGAATAAATAAATAAATAAATAGCCTTACAAATCCCATAAGGGCTATGGCCTCCTGCTTTGCAGGGAATTGCTCAGTTTTAACTCATCAGGTGAGCAAGTCCTGAGGAGCATTCGGGGTTATTCTTTCTGATTGGGCCTTCTATATAGATGTGCAGCTGATTAAAAATTAAGTAAATTATATTACGATGGCATAAAATTCGCTACAACAATCTTCATTTCTGAGTCTGGCGATATCAAGGCCTCAAATATCCATTAGTATTACGGAAATCATAATAGCCATCAATTAATATCTGGGAGCTTCCCATTGCCACTAAGCACAAAGCTTACCCTGTCTAAGCACTTGAACAATGACAGAAACTGCGAAGTCTTCACTCTTCAGTAAAATCTACGTATATTGAACCGTTTCAAATAGGTCTTTTTAAAATGCAATACAAAACCTTACCGGTGGAGTTTTAACATCTAGTTTGGATGCAGATACCTATACACGTTCTTTAACATCCCACAAATCATTCACTATGTTGTGCACATGTGGTCCCGGAACGAATTAATAAGTGTTTCGCAAGATAGTTGAACCTTTTGAATTCCTTGTGATGCAGTAAGGTTATTTTCCCTAGTGGACACGATGATGTTTCCTCAAATTAGAGCGCGAGACAATGTTCCATTAGTTCTGTCCGCCATGCAAATGACTTCTCACATGTGCTACAAGTGTATTACTTCACTCCAGTATGAACAACAGTGTGCTTCTTGAGGTCACCGCTCTGTGAGAGGCCTTTATTGCACACCAGAGATATGTACCGCTTTGCAGCATGTCCACTGAACGGTGTCTTTCTAGTTGATGCATTGATTTATTGGTCACTGCATGCGAGTCTCCCTAAGTCTTTCCACTCCTGCCTCATCTTCGCTGTTCTTGTCCATTGTTTTCCTCCCCATTTTACGAACCAGTCTGCCCATCTGATTCTTTGTCTCCCAACGTTTCGTCTTCCTGTTCTTGGGTCCCACACCGTCATTTTGTACGTCCATCGGTTCGGATCTAATCTCGCTACATGTCCACCCCATCTCCATTTGATCTGGTCTGCTGATGTCATAGCGTCTTTCATGCCGGTTCTCCTTCTTAAATCTTCGTTCCGTATTATATCTCTCAATGAGACATGAAGTATCTTTCTTTCCATTTTCCGTTGACATCTCTGGATCATTTGTCTTTGTTTCGATTTTAATGCCCAAGTTTGGCAACCATATAGTAACACCGGTATAACGCATTTTTCCAGAACTTCAGCCTTTAAAGTGTGTTTTTGGGTCTTGTCAGCCAGTATAAACTTTAGGGACCAAAAGCTCTTCCATGCTTGTCCTATTCTTCGTTTGACCTCTTTCTCTGAACGACTTGAAAATGACATGTTCTGACCGAGATATACATATTCTTCAACATATTCCAGTGTTTCTCCGTTCACATTAATTGGGGCTTCTAACGCATTGGTCATCAGCTTCGTTTTCTTCGGGTTCATTGTAAGGCCCACTTCTTTACTTGTTTTGTCTAATTCTTTTATCATTTGTTCCAGCTCTTTCGCTGATTCAGCCACCAAAACAATGTCGTCTGCGAACCGTAAATGGGTTAGTCTTGTCCCATCGATTCTGATGCCATATTTTTCTTCCCAGGCTAGTTTTCTAAACTGATTTTCCAGCAAACAGGTGAATAATTTTGGTGAGAAGGGGTCTCCCTGTTTTACTCCCCTTTCTATCATGATGTTACATCCTTCTCTTTCTGTCTTTATTCTGGCTTGGTTACCGTCGTAGAGTTTGCCAAGGAGTCTAACGAATTTGTTTGGGATGCCTTGTTTTTCCAGTGCTTCTAAGACGCTTCCCTGTTCTACGGAGTCAAATGCTTTGTTGTAATCCACAAATGCGATATACACCTCTAGATTAAATTCCTGAACTTTCTCCATGAGTTGATTTATTGCTTGCAAGTGGTCTGATGTACTGAAACTCTTTCTGAATCCTGCTTGCTCTATCGGTTGCTGTTCGTCCAGTGCCTTTGTCATTCTATTGGTTAGGATCTTCATAAATAGCTTGTAGAGGTTTACAATTAGGTTGATCGGTCTGTAGTTGTTTATGTCGTCCTTGGCTCCCTTTTTGTGTAGAAGTATGATAATGCTTTGTTTCCACTGCATTGGTATGTCTTCTGATGTGAGTATGGAATTAAATAATGTTGTGATGACTGGGATTAGGTCTTCTTCACCCCATTTTAGAAATTAATTGTAAATTCCATCTTCACCTGGGCATTTTTCGGTTTTCGTTTGTCGAATGGCTGCTCTTACTTCACTGGGTAGTATTGGAGGTGTTTCTTCCTCTAGGTTTTCTTCTGATGTATTCTGGTCCTGATGCAAGTTGGATCTTTGAGAGTTACTTGAGTATAGTGTCCTATAGAACTCTGTCGCTTGCGTCATTATCTCTTCTCTTGAGGCTTGTCTTTTTTCGTTGTTGTCTTTTACTCCCAGCATCCAATGTTTGCCTGGAGTTAATTCTTTTCTAATCTTCTTTATTGATTTTGTGGTATCCATGATTTCTTTGACCACTTTAGTGTTGTGTTCTCTGATGTCTCTTCGGATTTCCCTTTTTGATTGTTTATTGACTTCCGCATATTCCAGCTTTTTGTGTTCGTTTTCTATGACTTGTGATTTTAGGCGTTCTCTTTCTTCGATCAAACATTTGGTGCTATCCTTAAGTTTTATTCTATTTTTCATACTGTTTCCAGGTGTTGACGATTGTTTGGCTGCGCGGGATATGCAATTTACGAGCTCTGTATAGTGTTGTTGGACTTTTTGCTCCGTTTGTTGGTTGAAGTCTCGTAGGTTTTGTTGTAGTGCTTTTACATACTCCGCCCTGTCTATGCATCCTGGATGTGTAGTTTTGTTGTTGAAGTAGTGTCTCCTTTTCTTCTTTATTCTCACTTTTAATCGTACCATTCTGTGATCTGTGTCAAACTTCAGACCATTTATCACTTGTATGTTTTTCACCTCTGTTAGTCTATTGGTTAGGATGAAGTCTATTTCGTTTTTGATTTTCCCATTCGGAGATTTCCATGTCCATTTGCTTTCTGGGATTTTCTTGTAAAATGTGTTCACAATTTTAAGTCTTTGTCCCAGTGCAAACTGTATTAGTCTTTCTCCTCTTTCGTTCCTTGTTCCGTATCCGTGAAGGCCCATAGGTTCTTCTTCTTCGTATTCCTTTCTTCCTACCTTGCTGTTGAAGTCTCCAATTATGAATGTTGTGTGTGCTTCGTACTCGGCTAGTGTGTCTTCGAGGAGCATATAGAAGTCTTCAATTTCTTCTTCCGTACTTGCTTCTGTGGGAGCATAGACTTGAATTATTATGAACGTGCTGTCATTTAATTTTAGGGATAATACTATGATTCTTTCTGAGATTCCCTTTATTTCTTTTATATTGTGTTTTAAATGACTTTTTATCAAAAAACCTACCCCTTTTTGTCCTTTTGTTTCCCCTATGAAGCTAAAGACATCCCCATTTGTTTTCTCTATTATGTCTTCGCCGTATTGCCTCACCTCACTGAGGCCTAATATATCGTACCTTACGTTTTCTAGTGCGTTTTCGAGTTCTATTTCTTTATCTTGGGTTCTTAAGGTTCTAACGTTTAGTGTACCAAGTATGAGTTCTTCTTCCTTGTGTGAACGTTGTTTCATCGTTGTGTTGTGTTGAATTCTTCTTCCCCGTTTTTTGAGGATAAGTCTTTCCAGTGCACCCACTGGTCATTTAACAGGATTTTCTGGTATCCAACTCTTACATTGTTATTACCCTTTTCCCTTTCTTCCCTGGCTTTCTGTCGGAGTGATGCTTGGATTTCTCTTTCTTTTATTGTGAGGTCATCATCTATGAATATGTCTTGTCCTCTCAGTTTGAGTTTGTTTCGGACTATTTTTAGTTTGTCTGCAAAATTTGTGAAACTGACTTTCACTATACCTCTATTGTTTCTGTCTTTACCGACGTAGGTTGATTTTTCTGCCGTCACTTCTTTTTCTATCGTGTCCAATATCTTCTTGATTTTGTTCTTTAGTTCGTCTTTGTTACTTTCATCATTAGTGAATTCTTTACTTTTTACCACTATGTTGTTCCCCTTTCTCTTTTCGCCTGTTGTTCTTTTTGTTCTTCTAGGTCACTTATTCTTTTGGATAATGTTTCTATCTTTTCTTGTATTGTGTTGTCTATGTTAGTGATTTTTTGTTCTAATGACTCATTTGCTCTTTCGCAGTATTCATTTCTTTTTTTAATTTCCTTTCTCATGGACTGAATTTCCTCTCTTGTTTCTTGTTTAAACTCTTCAGTTTGCTTTTTCAAATCTTTAAGTTCTGATAGTATTTCAGAAAACATTCCTTTAATGTCGTCTCTTTGGGGTTTTGCATTGTTTGTGTGTTCTTCTTCTCCCGAGCTTTCTGAGGTTGATATTTTGTTTTTTCTCTCTTTTTGCATTATGTTTTTAGTTGAGGGCTGTGTTTTGGGTGGCATGTTGTTATATTTGCTAGTTACGTACTGTGATATATTTTACTCCTCTTTTTGGCGCGTGTAGTGTATTAATCTGCTTTGGCTTCATTCACTTCGTTTTTGCTATATAGTTCCTCTCACACTCATTCGCTTCTATTTTAGTGCTAAAATATGTCTATGTATATTGTTAAAAGTCTTCACCCCTTAGTAGCAGGTTGCTGGTTTTCTTGTGTGAGCTGATACTATGCCTGTGCTTTGTGCTGTAAGACGTTCGTTCCTCAACCTTTTACTAACAAACCTTATTAATAAATTTGTAACTCCTCCATAAGGTGTCACTCTTCGAAGTGCCCTTCCATTTTGCTTGTTTATCATTACTTAATTTCTGTATAATTACGTGTTTTATACACGGTTCAAGCTCACATTGTTTCTCTTTTATAACGAGAGAATACAATTCTTTTAACTCATTAGTGAGTTGTTTCTAGGTCTCACGAAAGGGTAACCTGCCCCATTTATCTGGTGATTCCTATCTAAATACAGGAAGTCTAGAACCTTCCTTGTAGATTTTTTTCTTCAGGTTTCACAGTAAGTGACCTGCCCTCTTTTGTATAATTGTCATAGAAGTAATTCAGCATAAACATAAGAAGTAATAGGAACTTCTTTTTCATTTACTTGCTTCCTTTTTTTGTTATTTTCTAAGTTGTAACTTTTTCTAAAATAATTACTTGTAAATTCCTTAAAGTACACTCCTTGTACTCAATTTGATGTTTAAACTTTAAGCATTTCATTTGTCTTTTCTAAATCTTACAAAGATTTTAGTACATATATAAGGTTTAAAACCTGATAAATTGTTAATTGCCGGGCGCAAATGTTAAATGCTATCTGAGGTCTGTGACCCCAAATTTGTTAACCAGATTGAATATATGTTTGTTAAAGTTATCAACTTCTTTTGCCTTGTTAAATAAATTAAATATTTGTTTTTGGATTCATAATTTCGAAAACACAACGGTTAAGCAAGATCCTGTCTTCTCTGACTCTTCCCAAGTTCATGCCATCGTTAATACAGAACAAATCTGCTATTATTTGTATTGCCAGACTATCACCCTTCCCTATAGTAGTCTTATGCATGCTTGGGAGGAAATACACTAAAGCCTTTCTCTGGCAAACCGCCCAAGTCTTAGCTGCGGTTCCCGTCAGCTTCGACCAAGCTCGTACCCATTTTAGGTATCAAAGAACGAATTTTCATTGGCAACCGCCTCTAAGTGTATTGAGAGTTAAATTTATAACTTTTGAGGGACTCTCATCCCATTTCTCTATCCTTTTTCTCCAGTCCGAAACCCATCTCCTTTTCTTAATCATCTTCCCTTTGTGGGTGGGTTATTCCTTAGCCAATAATCTACCCAAAACTTGGTACCAGAAACCCGGGAGAGTCCATTTGCTATTTCTATTGTTTGTCAAGTGTCATTTGACAATACTTTGCAAATTATTAATATCTGCTTTGAATCTTTCAGCTATAACCACATCGTGCAAAGCCTGTGAAGGGGAAAGAGGCTGCTCCTGTCTCCTTTGGTGTGTCCTGTTCTTTCTACTTATTTGCTGCTGCCAGTTTGACAGCATTTCCAAGGTTCTACAATTTTGTAAGTTGTATTTCAATTTATTCTCTTTGTCATGGCTCCTACTGAAAAAGATGAAACTCTCATTGCTAGACGTTCTTCCTATAAAGGGCAACTCACTAGATTCAGAAATTTTATCAACAAATTAAATCCCGCCGAGTGTGATTTAGACATCCTAACACAACGCCTTAAGTTGTACGAACGGTCCTATGATTATTACGATCAAATTCAAACCGAGATTGAATCCGCTTGCCCAGAACTTCAATCGGATCGGGACGAGGTCGAACCCTTGTGCTTTGAAGGGATTGCCAAGGCCCAACAACTGATCCGCAGTATCTCAGAACCGGACACTAGGGTCATCAATCCGGCCCAGTTCGCACCCGCTTCAGTTCACAAGAACAAACCGAAACCGTTACTTCCTAAGATAAGCCTACCGCACTTCTCAGGCCAGGAAGGTGAATGGTATTCTTTTTATGAACTTTACTGCTCACTCGTTCATGACAATAAGGAAATTCCCGACATTCATAAATTCTACTTTTTCGTACGTCTTTGGAAAGCGAGGCCTTGGCCTTGGTCCAATCACTGCCTTTAAGCGCAGATAACTACCACATCGCCTTTAATCTCCTTAAAGAGAGATATGGCAATTTACGTTTGAGTGTAGCTCGTCATATCCGCTGTCTCTTCAACCTGCCAGCCGTCAAACCTAATGACGTCACCTCTTTAAGAAACCTGTTGGACTCTATGCAGTTAAATGTCAGAGCATTATATCAACTTAAGCAGCCCGTCCAAACATGGGACACCATACTTATTCATCTAGCTACATCCAGATTCGATTTTTCGGCTTTAAAGGCATGGGAAATCGAACTCGCCCGCAAGGAGGAATTTTCGTTCGAACACTTAATCTCGTTTCTCAACAGCCGATGCCAAGTCCTTACAGCACTCGCATTTCAGTGCGAAAATGTCGAAACGAATCATCAGTGTCACAGTTTTGAGAAAGAACTTGTTTCTTCAAAGGGCCATCAGCCCCCATCTGTCGAGAACAAGCAAACCCGGTCTGCTTCTTTCAATCATCCAAGAGAACATATCAGGCCGCTCAACAAATCTTTAAAATGCACGCTCTGTAAAAAGCTTCACACATTGTATTTGTGCAAATCCTTTAAAGAATTGTCTGTCGAAGATCGAAGGAAGTTTGTCTTTAATAGCAAACATTGCTTCAACTGCTTGTCACCCAAGCATTGTTCTTCTAACTGTACGTCATCCAATCTCTGTTTCCATTGTAAAAAAACCGCACCATTCTTTATTGCACGTTCATGAAAAATCGAGGTCATCAGTACCTGCCTCTTCAAACTCCATGCAGAGCAGCTCCGAACAAACTAATGCTTCTTCCTGCATTTCTAACGCCGAAACTTCTCACAGTGCGCAAGCCCTCTTGTCCACTGTACAATTAGAAATCCAAGATAATTTTGGAAATTGGGTTCGAACCCGTGGTCTTCTCGATTCTGCTTCAACGCACAACTTTGTTTCGCAATCATTAATTAAGAAACTAGGTCTTTCGTCATCGCATACTCCCATCAATGTATCTGGCATTGACAATTTGAAAACTCAAGTCTTGCAGTCTTCAAAATTGAAAATCAGAGACGTTTGCCAAAGAAACACCAATGTTAACTTAAACTGTCTCATTCTTACAAGTATTGGCAAGGACACTCCTAGCAGCTCTATTAATACCTCCGGTTTAAAGATTCCTTCGCACTTAAGGTTAGCTGATCCTCAGTTTAATGCTCAAGGTCCCATTGATGTACTTTTCAGTGCCAATCTTTTTTGGAATTGCCTCCGTAAACAGGTTCGCAAGTTATCTTCAACCGTGGTCGCCAGAGACACCGATTTTGGTTGGGTTATTACTGGTGAAATCCAACCTCCTAGTGTTCAAACCAAAGCGCAATGTCATTTCGTTACAGCTGACATAAATCCCATTTCTGAAAAAGAGAACGCTCATGTTTTCGATCTCGATACTTTTGAAAAACACTTGCCGAAACGATGTCTTATCGTGAACAACTACGCCACCTTGGTAAGTTGTTTAAATGATTTTGCCTTCTTCCCGCACAAAATGGCAATTCAAGTTCGCCTTGCCTTGTGTTACTTCGTCTACCTTCTCATGTCATTTTTTATAGCAGATAATTGCTTAAACTCTTTATCGAAAACTATCTTCCCCTTGTGTAAAACCATGGCTATCAGTCACCATCACTTTGCTGTAAGCTATGTTTCACTTCTTTCGCTATTTAGAAGGATGGCCACGGCCGGCTCCTCCCCCCTTCCTCACAATTGGAAGTCGCTCATGAAACCGCTTGAAAATCTGAATTCTCTAGCATCTAGAATAACTATTCTTACGCATAAACTCCTTCTCAATGTCCCAGCTTTTCTTCTCTGTTCGGAAGAATTAAGCTTTTTTCTGTTGAAAATTGTCGGATTCCGTGATCCTCAAAATTATGCGAAATTGATTTCTTACTTTATTTCTTATGTCTTTAAATTGTTTTCTCACGTCCAAGCTACGGATGACTACATGTCGTGTTACTCGCTCCGCTTTAAGTCAAAGCTGATTCTACTAGTGCTTGTTTATTTTGAACTGCTTGTTTGTCAAACTTGTTTGTATACAAGTTTGGGGAAGGCCAAGATATCGTTTATTTCCTGTATGCTTGCCAAAGGTCAAAGCAAGATTCCCTTATCTCAACTCTGGCTGATTGCCAACCATTGTCTGGTGAGTCGCTTTCGTAAGTTCAGAAGCCGTTCAACTCATCACCAAAATAAACTTGTTCTAGTCAAGGACTCTTTCAGATATTTATATTCCTTATCTCGTTGTACTATGTGGGTCAAGGCCGCGCTTGCTTATGTCTCCCAGTTACTCACGCTCTTATTCTACAATTGCTTCGATTCTTGTTTCGTAACATCGTTGCATATCCTTTACGCGCTTATGTATTGCACTTTGCTTACATATTTTGCGATCTTATTGTTCATTGATGAACAAACTTGTTTTTTCTCGTCGTTACATTCGATGTGTTTTTGCATTTATACTTGTTATGTCACGTTTCTCGCTGACTTAAGTATTTTTCTGAGTAACCCCTTTGATACTTATTATGACTTAAGGTCATTGTTTATGGCTACTAGGTTGTTACCTATGGCGTTCTTTCTTTCTACTCTCATAGTACCTTTGTTTATTTGGTATATTCTTATCCTTAATAGATGTACTTGTTTCTATACGCTTTGTTTAAACTTTTCAATTCTCTTTTCGCATCATATCGCAATCATTACTAGTGCCTTATTTCCCGCAGTTTCTAGCTATTTTGTGATTGAAGGTGTCGTTAATTCTTGTCCTTTAACTCCGTTTTCCAATGACCCTGATGACCTGCTTCCACTTACACCTGGTCACTTCCTAACACGCACTTCTCTTTCTGTCCCTCCTCCTCTTCCCAATTCTTATAAGGATTCTAATCTACCTATCGTTTGGCGTAAACTTGAAGCCCTCCGTAATTCCTTTTGGAAGAGGTGGAACTTGGAATATTTAACTTCCTTGCAACGGAACAGAAGTGGTTTCTTTCCAGTCCCGACATTAAAGTGGGGGACTTGGTCTTGGTTAGGGATGTTTCACCCCCCCTAGTATGGATCTCTGGTAGAGTGACCGAGTGTTATCCTGGAAGAGATGGAGGAGTCAGGGTGGCCAAAATCTTGACTGCTAATGGTTCGATCACAAGACCACTTTCTCTAATCTCTCCATTACCTTTAAATGTTTAACTGCTTATTTGTTCTCTGTTGGTGTTTCCTCTCCCAGTATGGTGTATTCTTCAAATACACGGTACGTGAGAATATAATTTGTAAGACTCTTTGTATGTCCATTTCTTCCTTTCTTATCAAACACCAACAGTGATCTTCTATTTTCTCTTTGTTGATCAGGTCTCTTATATCTTTTGTGAGTCTGTTCTAGATATATATCTTCTATGACCCACCTAGCGTCATCTCGCAGCGAATCTCTGAAGCTCCTCAATTCTTCCTGGTGCAAGAGGATTTACTTATCCATCTGGCCACCAGATCTTGTTACCATCGCCAGCTATTTTCTCCGTGAGCAAGAGAACTACGTCTACTTTTTTACTCACCATGCTGCGCTAGTATCATCTGTTATCAACTCTTTGAAGACCGGCTCAGCAAGAGAAGATCAATTTTTTGTTGTAATGTTGGCTATGTTTATATGTTCTCCTTTTGTCTCCTACCCCCACTCCTTTCCTTTTCCTGGTCCCTTCGCGTTCTGCTGAGTGGGTCTCACTTGTGCGCCGGCCGTCGACTCAGTTAAAGCTCAACTCGAGCCAGTCTCCTCAAACCAAGAGGCAAACTCTACTTTCTACGCCATGTTGGCATATTAAATATTGTCAAGGGGAACTTCACCTTCAACATGCAACCAAGATAAGTACAGACTTAAGGTTTTTACCTCATCTTCATCAATTTTATCTACATGCTTTTATTGATTATTTTATAGACAGCGTGAGATTACTTGTGGGACGGTAATCATTCTTCGCGGGATTTTCCATGTTGGGCTTTTGTCTAATCAAGCCAATCTTGGTGAAAGGCAGCATTTCTTATGCTTGCTAAATGAGAAATCTTCTCACCACGTGGGATATTATCTAATACCAGCTGTCTATAATTTACAAAGCAAGTTCCTCCGCTGGATTATCTTTGACCCCATACTTCTATAAAGATCGTTCTGGAACCTTCCAGATCCTGTACTCTATCTGCGAGTCTTGCCGTCAGGTATTTTTCACTCACTTGTGAAAATACTGTTTAAAATGAGGAATCTTCCTTATAAATTACTGCAATAGCAAACTTTCGTCCACCGTTGGAATGTTCTATGGCGCATTTAATTGTAATTCCCAACTTTCTCAAGAAATAGACTCTCGCCTACCTAGTGCAACCAGTTATTTTCATCATTGCAATAACTTTCTTTACATGAACTTTCGTGCCTCTACAGCGAACCTTTCATCTATTTAAAAGACTATAGTGATAACTAGTGCTTGTCCCACTTTTCTACCGCGTCGCGATCGTCCGTTTACATTAAATCGGGCCATGAACATTGATCCTAAATCCTAATGAACATTCCTCAACCTCTTACTAACAAACCTTATTAATAAATTTGTAACTTCTCCATAAGGTGTCACTCTTCGAAGTGCCCTTCCATTTTGCTTGTTTATCATTACTTAATTTCTGTATAATTACGTGTTTTATACACGGTTCAAGCTCGCATTGTTTCTCTTTTATAACGAGAGAATACAATTCTTTTAACACATTAGTGAGTTGTTTCTAGGTCTCACGAAAAGGTAACCTGCCCCATTTATCTGGTGATTCCTATCTAAATACAGGAAGTCTAGAACCTTCCTTGTTGATTTTTTTCTTCAGGTTTCACAGTATGTGACCTGCCCTCTTTTGTATAATTGTCATAGAAGTAATTCAGCATAAACATAAGAAGTAATAGGAACTTCTTTTTCATTTACTTGCTTCCTTTTTTTGTTATTTTCGAAGTTGTAACTTTTTCTAAAATAATTACTTGTAAATTCCTTAAAGTACACTCCTTGTACTCAATTTGATGTTTAAACTTTAAGCATTTCATTTGTCTTTTCTAAATCTTACAAAGATTTTAGTACATATATAAGGTTTAAAACCTCATAAATTGTTAATTGCCTGGCGCAAATGTTTAATGCTATCTGAGGTCTGTGACCCCAAATTTGTTAACCAGATTGAATATATGTTTGTTAAAGTTATCAACTTCTTTTGCCTTGTTAAATAAATTAAATATTTGTTTTTGGATTCATAATTTCGAAAACACAACGGTTAAGCAAGATCCTGTCTTCCCTGACTCTTCCCAAGTTCATGCCATCGTTAATACAGAACAAATCTGCTATTATTTGTATTGCCAGACTATCACCCTTCCCTATAGTAGTCTTATGCATGCTTGGGAGGAAATACACTAAATCCTTTCTCTGGCAAACCGCCCAAGTCTTAGCTGCGGTTCGCGTCAGCTTCGACCAAGCTCGTACCCATTTTAGGTATCAAAGAACGAATTTTCAGTGGCAACCGCCTCTAAGTGTATTGAGAGTTAAATTTATAACTTTTGAGGGACTCTCATCCCATTTCTCTATCCTTTTTCTCCAGTCCGAAACCCATCTCCTTTTCTTAATCATCTTCCCTTGGTGAGTGGGTTATTCCTTAGCCAATAATCTTCCCAACACTGTCAATTGGATTTCAACCAAATTTCGTATGCGCTATGTGTACATAAACAGATATGACTGAGCGTATTCTTAAGAGCCACCAGAGCTGCCAACTGTTAATAAATTCTCTCAATTTGTTTTAATCCAAATACCCATATATGAGAAAGTATGCAAGCCGACAGTTTTAAACTATGCACACGTATAGTACCTGACATTCTATATTAATGTGGAGTAACTTATATACGTCAGTGCTACCAACATGATTCTGAGCCTGCTGAGACGTCCAACTTTAAATTCATGTAACTTCTATACTAACTAATGGATTTCATTCAAAATTGGCACAACAATAGATCATATTATTTCATATTATTGCTATTAGATTAAGACAATTTGGCTCATAGACCAATTATCGTTCCTTTATTTACAAGAACACCAACATGATTTTACGCGCGCTGTTAGATCCAATGTTTAACTGCATGTAACGTCTTTGCTATCCATTGGACTTCAACCAAATTTTGTATTCTGTACCCTAAGAAATGGATCTAGGAATATATTCAGTCACCAGGGCTGCCAACTGTAGTGCTTTATTAGGCTTCATTATGCCAGGTATACAGTATTTCGAACTAATTAGAAATTTCGATATTACCAACTTAATTTCGTCATTAATCATTGGCATGAATCTAAAATTTTAAGAAAAGTAGGCTCTTTAGTTCGTAACGGAACTTCTTGTTCATAAATGAAAATAGGATAAAATGAAATTTTAAACAAATTGATATGATTATTATTGACCGGAGTAAAAACGCGTGCTA
Organism: Meconema thalassinum; assembly: GCA_946902985.2. Classification (NCBI taxonomy): domain Eukaryota; kingdom Metazoa; phylum Arthropoda; class Insecta; order Orthoptera; family Tettigoniidae; genus Meconema; species Meconema thalassinum. Next base: position 1,734,631,112 of record OX336388.2, on the reverse strand, counting down.
CGGTGTAGTACAATGGGGCTAGGCAACCTCAGGGTTCCATATTCGACTGGGTTTGAAACGCACCATCAGTTATCCTTCAACTAGTTTTCCGTGGGTATCCATTTTTAGCTCCAAGTAGTACCCTTAATGGGCCTCAGCCGCTTCCTTCCAAATTCTTTCCCAATATCATTCACCCTCATTTATTTCATCTCACGTCATGATGTTAACGCGAGAAGGAGCATACGGCCATTCCCTAGATTTTGGCCCTTCGGCACAAATATACACCGTTTCACTGAACTGAATCAAATTGTACATACTTACCCTTTGGAACCCTGCGGATAACAGTGTCCACATGAAATGTTGGACAGTACTCTCCATTCCTTAGATTAAGACCATTTGGCACATAGACCAAATATCGTTCCTTTGTTTACAAGAACACCAACAAATGGTAAGATATATATCGGGCATTATGCTCCGTCTTATTGATTTCTGTATACGCTTACGAATTAATTAGTTACTTTTCGTACTATAAGGGGAGCAACAGCGAGGTCATCTTCCCCTAAATGGTAATTCAATTATGTCGTTCATTTGTTGATAATAAACAGCAGTTTACACCACATATTTCTTAATAATATTAAAACCACGGTAAGGAGCTCGTGGTTGAAATATAGTATTCCTACGACAATTTATAGGATTACGTTAAACAGTTATTCCAATTTGTTCATCAAATATTCGTTATAAATACAACTCATACTTTTGAAATCCTTTAGTTATGTACTTTGTCGTTCGACCACTCATCGGGAATTTCAAGATCACTCGTTGTATTACGCATGCTAATAGCTACTTTATCCTCGACTCTGTAGTTACCGAAATAATGAGGAACAGAATCACAGTGTTGTAATTACTATCCCACTCATATTTACATTATAGGTTGGTGTGGTTTTATTTAGGAGCCTGGGACATGGCTGGTTCTTCAACTACTAGTATACACAATTACTAAAATAACTCCAGTTTTCAGACACTGCACACTCGACCATGGACACGGAGCTGGTAATCACATCTCGCCTGTCACCCTACAGTGACGCGGAAGATCATGAGAATGAGAGCAATGGTTTTACATCAAATATAGACTGAATGTGACTGCTCGCACGTCTTCTCTAGTCTCGGTGAGTTCAGACGTGTCATGCTGTCTTCACGGCACTGTGCCAATGAGTATACACGTTCGATGTTAATCAAGTCCTTAATCACAATGGTTTAATTTGACTCTATTCTAATATCTATATCCGTTGATCAAAAATAATTAAGTACAAGTTTTTCGGGCTTGTAGGCCGTGGTCCGGACAGGATATCTCCCGACGTTTCACCGGCAACTGCGTCTTACATTTCCAAGGGTCCCTTGGTCAGCTGTCTGTCTGTCTGGACCACGGCCTACAAGCCCGAAAAACGTGTACGTAATTATGAACGCTGGCCGTGAAAGCCTAAGCTGTTATATGATTAAAAATAAATTTTAACACATTGCAATCGTAAGCGCTAAGACTTTTTCCACTTGAACTCGGAGTTGACTTAGCCAACGAATAGTCATATTTTGGCTGACTTTACGCACAAATAGAACGTAAAATGTCTGCAGGAACCTCATAGTAAAGGTGTTGGACGACTATTCAATAACATATTGGTTAAAATCACGTTCATGTAATTTCTTTCAGTTCTAGGGATAAAAACACTCATTATAATTTGAATACAATCTTGTTCACTAACTGAAAAGCATTGAAATTTCAATCATCTTGCTTCTAATCTCTCCCTTTCAGCTTCTGAATAGACCTATATTTCTGAATAATAGAATAGTATAAGAATCGCGATTGCTTTACAAAACTCAAGAACAGCTTTTGTTCTGACCCATCGTGATAACTCTCAACGGATGCCTTCAAAGACAAGGCGTGTGTATTGTTTACCGGAGCAACATATCGGTGGGGCTATCTGCTATAAACGTACACAGTGTAGTCTCCAGGCTGTACGAAGCAAATGAAAGTGTGGTTATAAATCGTGGGTTATGGCTCTACCGTAGGCGAGATATTAATCCTTGCGTTATCGTTGTGTGAGGATATTTTATAGCCGTATTTTATGGCAGAAATTCAGAAATAATTCAAAATCTCAAAGCAAGTATTCATCTGGGAATGGACCAAATGGTGAGATGATAACATTACTATTGTGCTGACTCTTCACAACAGTTCACTAATATTAGCATTATAGCGGGCGTCAATTGACCTCTCTGCCAGCAAATGATAAATGTGCCAAATTATTTATCGTATGACATAGGATCAAGGGGAATTAAAATTACATGTAACACATTTCCAAAACACACACACCAAGAAAGGTTTTGTATAGTGTTGGCCAAGAGTCGTAGTGGTCCCAAACCTATTAGTCGTTCTTGCGTGCGTGTGTATTGGCTGTGTACACTCGCCTGTGTCAAGGAGGATAGATCTGTGCGAGTTTCGAGACGACCCGGTGAATGTATGCACGACGAATACACCCGAGACCGATACCAACAGGGATGGGGTGGTGCAATCTTTTGGGTGGCATCACGTATGGTCGCTGAACCCCTCTTGTGTACATCGCAGGATGTACGATAGGCATACGTTACAGAGATACTATCCTGGCGCCTGTAGTGAAAGGCTTCGCTGACAATTTCGGCCCAAATTTCACTTTCGTGGACGATAACGCTCGCCCTCACATTGTCAATGCCTTTCTTCGGTAGAATGGTATTCACAGAATGGAATGGCCTGCCTATTCTCCCGATCTCAATTGTGTCGAAAAGGTGTGGACACTGCTTAATAAATAAATCCGTCGTCACTTTCATCCCCACTGTGCTCCTTGGCAATATGCACAACATTTTTTAGCCTACTTTTCACATTTTGCAAAAATGAGGAAAAAGTAGACTTATGAGATCGGGCAAATGTCCTTCTGTCTGTCTGTCCTTCTGTCTGTCTGTCTGGCTGTGTGTGTGTCCCCCTATAACAACTGCTAAACGGCTGCAGCAATCGAAACAAAATTTGGTAGGAGTAAAGATCTATTCCTGAATATCTCACGGCCATATTTGAAAATGATATCAGTGCTACCAACTGCTGAAAATTCACAATTGAAATTTGAGCTCCATGTTGGATATATTGGAAGGCATGAATGGGAGCTATTTCAAAATTGGCACACGTATAGATAATAATATTGCAGTTTGATTTCCAGGAGGCCATGCATGGCAGTGTTGCCAAACTGATTATAAGTCCGCTGATAGGTCCAAATGTTAAATGCATATAACTTCTACACTATAAATTGTATTTCAACCAAATTTCGTATGTGCTATGAGTACATAAACAGATATGACCGAGCGTATTCTTAAGAGCTACCAGGGCTGCCAACTGTTAATAAATGCTCTGAATTGTTTTATCCAATTACCCATATATCAGAAAGTATGCAAGCCGACAGCATTAAACTATGCATACGTATAGTACCTGACATTCTATATTAATTTGGAGTATCTTATATACGTCAGTGCTACCAACATGATTCTAGACCTGCTGAGAGGTCCAATTTTAAATACATGTAACTTCTATACTATCATTCGAATTTCAATCAAATTTCCTGTGTGCTATGTGTACCATAACAGATATGACTATGCCGATTCTAAAGAGTAACCAGGGCTGCCATCTGTTAATAAATACTGTCTCTATTTTTGTTACCCTAATATCAATATATCAGAAAGTATGCAAGCCAATAGCTCTAAACTTTACACACGTATAGTACCTGGCATTCTAGATTAATTTTGAGTAACTAATATAGGCCTACACCAGTGCTACCAACATGATTCTAACCCTGCTTATAGGTCCAATTTTAAAATGCATTCAACTTCTGTACTAACTAATGGATATAATTCAAAACTGACACAACAATAGATCATATTATTTCAAATTATTTCTTTCCAATACATGTATATCGTAGTTGCCAATATGATTTTACGCACGCTGTTAGATCCAATGTTTAACTGCATGTAACGTCCATGCTATCCATTGGACTTCAACCAAATTTTGTGTTCTGTACCTTAAGAGATGGAACTAAGAATATATTCAGTCACCAGGGCTGCCTACTGTAGTTCTCCATTAGGTGACATTATGCCAGGTGTACAGTATTTCTAACTAATTAGAAATTTCGTTATTACCAACTTAATTTCGTCATTATTCTAGATAGATCCATATAGATTAATCATTGGCATGAATCTTAAATTTTAAGAAAAGTAGGCTCTTTAGTTCGTCACGGAACTTCTTGTTGATGTATGTGTAAGGCCATAAGTGTGCATCACACGTTCATGCTTTCTTATCATGTATCACAGTCCCGGTGGGTGAGTGGTTAACGTGTCGGTCTACTAACCCAAAGCTTGCAGGTTCGCTCCTGGCTGTGGTAAGTGATTTTTGAAAGGCGGCACGCATGTCATACGATGTTGGCATGTCAAAGAACCCATTTGAATTCATTAGGCCGTGTTCATAATGGCAAAATTAATCTTGGGAGTTTCCGCCGACACAAAGTTCCTCATTTCTCTACTAGAAGACGCTATAGTGTTCAAGGAGCTTAGATATCTAACCTCCTTGACTTTAATAGTGCTTTAAGAAACAACGAAATTCGACATGCAAGCTACCTTCTGGGTGTCAAATAACAAAGCTTGCACCTGGCACTGGAGGCCATACGATTTCTTGTTCTTCTTCTTATTATTTTTATTATTACAGACCAGGTCGTCAATCCTTTGACATTTCTTATTAGATGCATAGTGAATCTCCTTTAGTGATCCATTAAAAGCGCGAAGTGAGCAGTCAGCGACAATACGTTCTATAAACTGCAGCAGAATTCCAGAGTTATAGTTTGTAGAAGTGGGCGAGCCTAGTATGTGCATATAATGTCTTATCTGCCTTATCCTGCGCGGATTCTGTTGATGATCCCCCACAGGTATCTGGAAACGTCGAAACCTTGTAACCGTACTAAAGGGTTTTTGATAGGTTATATATTGAGTTGTTGTTGATTCCTTTAGGGGCATTGCGTCATCATGGTCATGTAGCCCCATATACTTGAGTGTGTGTAGAATTCGTCTCATGACCTGTGTCAGTGTGATCTCTGTTCAAAGTGTGTATTTGTAATTGATGTAGGCTTTGGATAGAAAGTGAACGTGACCTAAAATAACGTAACATCCCGGTATTTGCCTGGAGTAGAAGTGGGAATCCATGGTAAACCACTTATAGGTTGGCTAAGGTAGTAATCAAACCCTCCTCTTCTCAGTTTTACCTCGCGAGGCTGAGTATACTGCGCTCCAGACTTCAGAATAGAATTAAATATCTTGGCGTTATAAATTGAATACTAGCGACTGCTCCCACTGGAATAAGGAATTAATAATATCTCCAAGGTATAAAATTGTTGAACGATGTCGTATGTTGCTCTTGTTATTATTTCTTTACAGACATTTGTAGGAATTTTTGGTAATTACTCCCCGTGCACTTGCGCAATCTGTCCAATAATCTGTATTTTTACGATGCCTGTCGTAGTATTCTGAGACAAACCTTAACCCAATTAAACTCACTCCTTTTGACATGACAGCAAGAACGTTTGTCAGACGGAGCTGACAACTGTGGTAACGCTAGTTTCCATATAGCAACAAGAACGTTTGTCAGACGGAGCTGACAACTGTGGTAACGCTATTTTCCATATAGCAGCAAGAACGTTTGTCAGACGGAGCTGACAACTGTGGTAACGCTAGTTTCCATATAGCAGCAAGAACGTTTGTCAGACGGAGCTGACAACTGTGGTAACGCTAGTTTCCATATAGCAACAAGAACGTTTTTCAGACGGAGCTGACAACTATGGTAACGCTAGTTTCCATATAGCAACAAGAACGTTTGTCAGACGGAGCTGACAACTGTGGTAACGCTAGTTTCCATATAGCAACAAGAACGTTTGTCAGACGGTGCTGACAACTGTGGTAACGCTAGTTTCCATATAGCAGCAAGAACGTTTGTCAGACGGAGCTGACAACTGTGGTAACGCTAGTTTCCATATAGCAACAAGAACGTTTGTCAGACGGAGCTGACAACTGTGGTAACGCTAGTTTCCATATAGCAGCAAGAACGTTTGTCAGACGGAGCTGACAACTGTGGTAACGCTAGTTTCCATATAGCAGCAAGAACGTTTGTCAGACGGAGCTGACAACTGTGGTAACGCTAGTTTCCATATAGCAGCAAGAACGTTTGTCAGACGGAGCTGACAACTGTGGTAACGCTAGTTTCCATATAGCAACAAGAACGTTTGTCAGACGGAGGTGACAACTGTGGTAACGCTAGTTTCCATATAGCAGCAAGAACGTTTGTCAGACGGAGCTGACAACTGTGGTAACGCTAGTTTCCATATAGCAACAAGAACGTTTGTCAGACGGAGCTGACAACTGTGGTAACGCTAGTTTCCATATAGCAGCAAGAACGTTTGTCAGACGGAGCTGACAACTGTGGAAACGCTAGTTTCCATATAGCAACAAGAACGTTTGTCAGACGGAGCTGACAACTGTGGTAACGCTAGTTTCCATATAGCAGCAAGAACGTTTGTCAGACGGAGCTGACAACTGTGGTAACGCTAGTTTCCATATAGCAACAAGAACGTTTGTCAGACGGAGCTGACAACTGTGGTAACGCTAGTTTCCATATAGCAGCAAGAACGTTTGTCAGACGGAGCTGACAACTGTGGTAACGCTAGTTTCCATATAGCAACAAGAACGTTTGTCAGACGGAGCTGACAACTGTGGTAACGCTAGTTTCCATATAGCAACAAGAACGTTTGTCAGACGGAGCTGACAACTGTGGTAACGCTAGTTTCCATATAGCAACAAGAACGTTTGTCAGACGGAGCTGACAACTGTGGTAACGCTAGTTTCCATATAGCAGCAAGAACGTTTGTCAGACGGAGCTGACAACTGTGGTAACGCTAGTTTCCATATAGCAACAAGAACGTTTGCCAGACGGAGCTGACAACTGTGGTAACGCTAGTTTCCATATAGCAGCAAGAACGTTTGTCAGACGGAGCTGACAACTGTGGTAACGCTAGTTTCCATATAGCAACAAGAACGTTTGTCAGACGGAGCTGACAACTGTGGTAACGCTAGTTTCCATATAGCAACAAAAACAACCTACTTTTGAGAAATAAAAGTAGTTTTGTTGTTGATTCATTTAGAAACTTTGCGACTCGTAGTCATTTAGCCTCATCAACCTGGATGTTTGTTGAATCGGAGAAACCTTCCTCATTGTACCTCATGAGGCTGAGTGTATTCTCGTTCCGGCACTCAAACCAGTTTCTTGGCAGAGCCGGGAATTGACTCCAGATCCCAGAGATGACAGCCAATAATGCTAGCCACTACCCAATGAGATGGGTCATTTTGTAAATTATCTGACTGGAATAAGAAAGAAAGAACAACCAATAATAATTACCTTTGGCTGGTAGTTTAGGCACACATACAGCCATAAGAGGTCTAGGTAAAACATAGTTACCCCGTTCTCACCCTCAGAACAGAATTTAATTTCTTCGCAGAGCCAGTAATCTGCCCCGTATCTCTGGGGTGACAGCCAAGAATGCTAGCTGCTATACCACGAGGGGGTCGAACATTGCTCTAATTTTCTTTGATACGTCATAGGGTAACAATGCAGAATATATCCATCGCGATGTTCTTCGGATGATGGGGTCAGGAAATAATAGTTAGTTAGTTATTGTTGTTTTAAGGGGCGGAACTACGAGGTCATCTGCCCCTAAAGAAATAATACAACTAACATTTGTGTTCATACATGAGGGAGAAAAATTGGAAGGGGGGATGGAATCCATATCAGGCATGAGGGTATGTTTCGTGATTGAACTTGCAATACCGCGTATCTGACAAGGCGATTCCCTTCCAATATTCTCCTTATGATTAGTTTCCCCTCCCAGCCGTATGTGAATGTGCCGTCCAACAGAACAATTCACCTTAGTTTCATATCCCTGTGTAGTGTAAAGAGAAATAGGCTAAGCTTTTAAATTCATTTTACTGTAGAAAAGTATAATATTGTGTAGTTTTGCACTTGTACTAGAAAATGAACCTCTCGTGATTTGTTCTGTTGGACAGCACATCCACATCCTGCATCCAAAGTTCGTCCTGGTTAATGGTATGTAAGATTTATGCACAAATGTTAGTCGGTCATTTTCTCACAGTTGTGTTTTTGACACCCATTTTAATGATAACTCAAGAACTAATTGACATACGCTAATGAAACTTTTCGTGTGTATTTCTGCTTACTATATCTACAAAATGATGTAAATTCACGTCTCTCTAAAATAGTTTCTTCAATAGTTTCTTTTAAAAAACGATGTAGTAAAATTATTGTAAAATTTTGACATTTTATTTACAATAAAATAGTAAAAATTTTTGTTGTTAAGATATGTTGCTGAAAGTACTCGCAGTTCTAGAGGAATATATTTGCAATAAAATAAAATTAACAGAGCCTACAAATGTTTAACATTAATCTACAGGAGTTATCACTTAAACGCTGCAGCCTTGTATGATGAACAACCACCATTTTGAATTTTGAAAAAATACCCACTTAAATTTTTGACTTGATTTTAATGCTGTTTATCATACAGAATAATACCAGTGTTTCATGTCCACACAATGTCATTGCTGTAACTGTTGTGGTTTTTCAGGGAAAAGAAAAAGATAATTGTTAAAATTGTACCATGGTAACCTGTACCTAACCCCTTAAATGTATTCTCCCTATTATGCAGCATTTTATTGTTTGTAAGCAATTTCCATCAACCTTTCACTATTCAGCATACTGTATAGTATGTGTAGACAATAAGATGTATAGCCTTTAGCTGAATGTTGGGTGATGTGAGGCCATTGCTCATCAAGCACATACCTTGTGTCGGTCACTGGTCTTTGAAGCACAGCAGCCATTGTGAAGGCTGAGCTCTTAATCATCCCGTGACCACGTGCTCATTTATACCTGAACAGTGGGATAATTACAGTGTGCCATTGTTACTGTATACACTACAGTACAGTAGGACCTGTGCTTACAATATCCAGGGCGGGATACGGTACTACTTAAAAGGGACAGCTACGTTACAGTTACCGCTAATTACGAAAATAATGACGAAGTAACCTTTAGAGTGAAAAGTAACACTATTAACCCTCGAAGTGCCATCTTCTCACTATGAGACGATTCGGACCCCCGCTGATGTGCTATCGTCTCGCAGTGAGACTATTCGTAAAATCGGTATAACACATCGTAAAACCTATATACTGTAACAGTCGATTTTACGAATAGTCTAGTCTCGCTGTGAAATGAAATTCTCTATCTGGTAGGCAAGGCAAGTTGGTTTTGATCTTCTGAAAAAAAAAACGACTTTCTACTTATGTATATGTGATTGAAATCTGTGAAAAGTGATATGGTTAGACTTTTTTCCTCTGACTTTTCTATTATTCATCATTCATCAAAGTTTCTATTATTATATACCATTGCGCTTGTAATGAAATTGGCACTTTTTGTATATCTTCGAATTTTATTTCAGATAAAGTAGTGCTTGTGACCAATCTCAAAAAATTGGAGTTTCTTTTGTATTGTTTTTTTTTAAATCTGACTAATCATCCATTATACTTCTACTGGATACTTGTAAGTAAAAAAAACTATTTTTATCTTATTCTCTACATTTTCCTGAATACATTGTTATATAATATGCCATATATAGTTATTGTATTGTATTGTATTGTATTTATTATATATTTTTAAATATATCTGCATGCTGCCTTAAGAGTGAATCGTTCAGCACTTGGAGGGTTAAACACTAAATCAGAGGAGTCCACACTGTACGCCGGCTGCACGCTGGCGTGCTTCTGGCGTGGACGGCGTTATGCCGATTTTGGGGGAAGATTATATGTTTGGGTCTCTCGCTCACTTTCCCATCTCACTCCCTCACGTGCTGCCTTCACAGTGTTGTGATAAATCAGTCAAACGTCAAACGGTATTCACTACATTGTAAATATGAGAAAAATAATTACGAACCTTACAGTAGTCGCATATGATGTGTAACATGTGACATGTTATCCTACTATGTGACTGCCAGAAGCGCAAATCCCTTGTTAACAGTGAACTCTGTTGGTCATTGAAATAACTACTTGTAAAACTCCAGTGCCAAAAGCTGTCCGGTGCGCATGTGCGAGGTACGTCATGGTACTGTGCCCGAATTCACCGATCAGTACCTATATCCGCTGCACTGTAAAGGATTGCAGACACGTAGCTACCCAGCTCACAAACTTACCATTGTCTGCTAAGTAAAAATTGGGAATTCTAGGATCATACAGGGTAGATCTATAAAAGAAAATAGTACTACCAGCCTAGGTACAAATTTCTACTAGCATTTACATTTAAGCAAATCGAGAAACTCCAATCTCGAGGGGTGATAAGGTCTGTCTATAGTGAGCGCCTGTATCCTACCTAGCAGTACTATTTTCGGCGTTGACAAAATGAAAACGATGTCAGCTAAGATAAAAATTGGCTAATTCGCTAAAAAGCGCCAGCCGTTTATTGTGCTAAGGAAATACACACATGTCCTGGATGCATGACGATGATTAGTGTCTACTTGACACTGCAAGAAATGAAAACTCAAGATAAACTAAACACGTGGCACTTATACATAATGTCCTGAAAAATAAAGGATGGAGAATTCGGTACTCCACTGATTCCTTCTTCTCTCATCGGAGAATATAGCATTCCTTTGCCATTACAAAATTAAACACAAAATTTGTTACAAACGATAAACTCGAGTGGAGTTACTCAGAACCTCCACTGAAATTTGAGAAATTATGAAACGGCGCGATTTCAAACATTACCCTATATTATACATTGCGTTTTATATTTGAACCGTAGTTCCACATCTAAATATGCAAGATCAAGATTTACTCAGTATTAAATATATATATCCATATGTACAATGACTTGTGATTCGCACAAATATTCACTTAACTGCGTTGAAGTGATTTAATTTCCTTTAATATTCATGAGTCTTTACAACTCAAACTTCCTGAACAAACACCGTAACTCTATCGGTTGAAAGTATAAATACTAGTCTGAATCAAGAGAATATAGGTGACAAACATTTAAGTTCAGCACTGCTCTAACTTTGTTTTCTCCCATTTGATTATTAAATCTAGAGAAATTCCTGAAATGCTTTGCTCGGCTTACATTTTCTTTGATAAACGTGAGTATTCGAAGTGCATGGCATTTGACCTTCATTCCACACTTCCATTCCAAAATAATACAACAATCACATTATTTCCTAAACACCCTGTACAGAACTTGTCTCAAATGCAATTAAACAATGTCACATACGCTGTGATCAAAACTAGGAAACATGACTCCTCAGTCTCCTTTTGTGAGAATACGTAACTCATTTACGTCTACGATTCCTTTCTTGCACGGTATTCCAAATCTAAATCCCATTTCAGTGCGTTTTCTCAATCAATGCAATGAAAATTAGTAACTTTATTAAATATCCACGACCATTGTGAATATTGTTCAAGAAACAAACTTTAACAAACTCCTCTATTCTTATACAAAATTTCCTCGTGCCTATAACTTCAAATCTTTAATTACTTTCTGTACAGTTATTTTATATCACCCTGTGATTTAACTTTCTTAACTCCTTTTCACGTATTTAAATTCAGTTATTACATTATTGTAACTTTCAAAGAATTGTCAGCAAGAATTCATATTAAAACAAGTAGTTCCGTGAAGAACTATACAGCCTATTTTCATATAGCCCACTTATTGCAACTATCAACATACACAATTTCAGTTTGATTGCTGTAATAGATTCGTAGATATTGAGAACCGACTAAATAATTCGGATGGTCGCCATGTTGCATTTTATATATGTAGGTCCTAGAGTTATGTACTGTTACATGCAGATTATTGTGTACGTGTAGTATTCAACCTTCAATCGCATAATTAGGACACTACAAGTTACAAGGAAATTTTAAAATTTCGCACAGCTGCCATCTTTAGGTTATGGAAACAATTGAAATAAATTAGATGCTAGTGGATTACCATTCGTATAAGGATTTACTGTACCAAGTTTCACTGCTCTCGGATGGTTAAATTGCGATAAACGTCCATGTGATTATTTATACTTCGCGACGTCGCCATGTTGGATTTGTGATCACCAGGTTATTTAAAGTCCTATAAGTGAACTTGAGTTCATAGCCCCTATGAACAATAAAAAATTCAGTTCGATTGCTACAATAGATTCGTAGATATTGAGAGCCGTCTAAATATTTCGGATGGTCGCCATGTTGGATTGTTAAATGTATAGGCCATAGAGTCATATACCATTATAGGATAATTATTGGGTAGGTTCATTATTCAAACTTTCACTTCGATCGCATGACTACATCACAAGAAATAAAAACTTAATTTTAAAATTCGCACAGCCGCCATTTTGAGGTTATGTAAACAATTGAACTAAATTAGATACCAGTGCATTACAATGTGTATAAATATTTCCTGTACCAGATTTCAGTGCGTTTTGGAGCATTAAATCGCGAGAAAGGTTTATTTCAAATTTTCTAATTCGCTTGGCCGCCATGTTTGTTTTGTATATAACCGGTTTTTTAAAGTCGTATAAATGGACTTCCAGTAGTGCCCTTTATCTCCGTACAAAACTTCAGGGAGATACCGCTAATAGTTTCAGAGATACAGAATGCTGGTGAAATATTTCGCACATCCGCCATCTTGTGGTTATGTAAACAAATGAACGAAATTAGTTGTCGGTGCATTACAATGTATATAAACATATACTGTACCAAGTTTCATTGCGTTTGGTTGGATAAATCGCGAGAAACGTCTATTTAAAAGTCGCAACTTCGCTTGGCCGCCATGTTGGTTTTGTAGCTACCAGGTTTTCAAAGATCACATAAGTGAACTTATAGTAGTTCCCTTTATCACCATACATGATATCAGGGTAATATCGGTAATCGTTTCGGAGATATTGAATGCCGGTGAAATATTTCGCACAGCCGCCATGTTGGATTGGTGAGTCGTAACAAAATTTGAAGGGCACGGTCGAGGTCGCCCGGAATAGTGCTATGAACTTACCGAGTTTCATTGAAATCGCTCCAGCCTTTTAGATTTTATTAGGGGGGGACACAAACACGAATCACACACACACACACACGCACACACACACACGGACAAAAGGTGATCTCATAAGCCTATTTTTTCAAAATTGAAAGTAGGCTAAAAATGATATAAGTGTGTCCTCTTTCCCTGTGAATACAATTAAGTCTTAGCTATTTTCGTGAAATATTTTGTTTAACAAATTTTATCTAGGCTTTTTAATGCTCTAAATGTTTTATTGGACACACACATATAAAGATTCTTGAAACACCTTTGTTACTAGGAAATTGTGTTTATTACGTTTACAGCATAGTTCTACATAACTATCTGTTTCATTACAATAAATTTGGTATTCATTGATTTAATTGTCTATATCAAGTATTTAGACTATCTTTTACCAGATTTTGTGTCGTGTAACAATCCATTTTTGCACACAGTTGGTTTATAATAAATTTCTGACACTCGAATCAACATCTTGAGTTATCGACATTTATTTGACACTTCGTGACATAGCTTTTTAAATATACGGTACTTAAGTTGTTCAATATACGTTCCATCGCTGCGCATAAAACAGATTTATTTAATTTAACGCAAGTATCTATAATTCTAAACGATTTTATATTGAAATGATTTAACGTTGTCAACAGCAATACGCTAATAAAATTTCGTCCAAATGACGGAAATTTTCAATGAAAATGACTCCTAAGAAAATACTACTATACTGGATTAAAATCTACACAATTTTAAATACAATGACAAAATTATACGATTGGCCAATTTGGATAAACACAGAACATGACTACAATTCTACTAAATATAAATCAATCTCTTCACTACCTTGAGCTGGCGACGATCTCTGATGTATCATGTCTCGTCTGGCAAGACAAATGTGTTTGAGCACAACGCCCACAGCTGCGAGAACCGGTTGTGACGAGGCCTGCTGGATAACCTCACAGTGGGACAAGGTCGATGACATAACTGGGTAAGCGACCTCTCCGAGTACAGCAAGTCTCTCCCTCACTCCTTCGCTCGACTCCCGCAAGTTGTTCGGATCTTCTGACGTTACCCCTTCACTGCGCCGGCATCGCTTCTTAAGGTTGAAATTCGATTGTTCTATAAGTGTCTTTGAGAGTATACTGGATGTATATCAACTCGTGTTATGAAGTATAGATTTGTTCTGCATTTCTGTGCATCGCGTAGATGTTCAACTGCGCCACCCATGTTGTGGAATTCTGGATTCAACTTTTCATTTCGGTAGTCTCTACTGCCATATAATGTGCATCTTAGCACGAAGTCATAATCAGATTAATGATTAAACCTGTATAACTTCCCCGTTGCCAATTTATAAACTGCATTATGTATAGTTCCCAAGGATGAGCTGAATTGTATGAGTAATATAGCCCTTTTCCTGAAGTGGATTGTTTGCATTTATCTGCGTGAGATATGTAGTAGCTTCGTATTGAAATACCGAAGTAACAAGCTGTGTTTCAAAATACTCCACAGACTTGCTGTATGAAGCTTCTTTAAATGTGAGTGTAAATGAACTCAGTCTCGTTCCGATAAGCGTATTACTAAATCACCAGTCTACAGGCTGTGCTGGTCTCAGTCAGAATGTCCCTTGCTTCACAAGTCACAGCCTTCTTACTTCACACTCCTCTCCACTTTCGTTATGCGTGGTACTGTTCTAGAAACAACTCGTTACTACACTGGCGGTCTTGTCCAGACCCGATCTGAATTAGGAATGACCGCTCGTTCTTGCTCTCCGAGTACGGCAAGTTCATCGCGTTTCCTCCCCTCTCGTGGTGTGACGTAGCTCCACAGACTTCCCCTCACTCACTCACTGTGTCATCAACCTTGGTAACTTCTCCTCCTGCATGACGTTACTCTCACTTCTCGTGGTATGACGCATTCTTACAATGTAAGCCTCCCTACATTCAGATAATAAATATACAACCATATTTAAATAGTTCCTTCTTTCCTTCCGGCCTTCCGTAATTGTTTAATTAATAATGATGCATAGTATTACACTCTACTTAATCTTAGGTTTTCCATATCTCACAATTTTTTAAGGCATAAGAGATTTTAATTCGTTCTTTTATTTTTCCTGGGTCCCAGTTCGTATCCCGTCTGGATCTTTAGTATTGGCCTTAAATAAATTCGGGCGCAGTACCAATGATTTATTGCAGGAATATCTTTAATGGGACCTCCAAACCTTGAAGTAAACCGTATGCGATATACATTCCACAGCAAAAATATGAAGATTTAATAAATCATACTTGTTTTCAGCAAATATGATATAATGAATATCTTCACATCAAAGAACGACAACTTGAAGATGATTTATTGTAGGAATAACATTAATGGGGCCACCAAACCTTGAAGTAAACCGTATGCGATATACATTCCACATAGGGCTGTATGTTGGCCGACAGTATCTCGAATGCTTACATTAAATAAGAATACAACAAAAGTATGAAGATTTAATAAATCATAATTGCTTTCAGCACAAAATTTCAAACACTTTCAATAATCAGGCACTTTTGCTAATCCGACAACCATATGCGCAAGGAATGACCGGATTAGCGATAGTTTAGTGTAGTCATAACTGTCAAAGTAATGTGCCCAACTCTAGGAATGGGTATTCCAAGTTTCAGACACCTAGATATCAAGGGAAAGGCTGTAGCCGCTTTTGAAAGTTCAGATATTTGAATATCGCGCTACATTGCTTCGAGAAGCATTTAGAAGAATTTTACCGCTAGTTGGATGTCAAGTGACGTAGCGAGTAACAGCAGAGGTGGAGGCTATTTATTGATTAAATAGTTAACTATGGAACAGAGACTTGAGACTGGGATCAGATTACTGGCACGGCCAAATGAAAGAGAACGCAATTAGTATCAAGTAAATCGGACCAGGGATTCAAGAGATATGAGGATTTCTAGATATCAGGTGATGACGCGTGACCCTGACCGTTTTGAATAAAAGCCAGCTGGAGCAGGCATGGTCAGCTCACTTCAACACAAGCACTTGGCAAGCAAGTTGCATCTACGCTGAGCCAAGGCACATGGTTGCCGTATCTACGCAGAAGTTCTTTTCAAGTCGTGATAGTCACGAAAAGTGCTGCGCTTCGAGTTGAAACTTAGTAAGTTTCTGGTGAGGAGAATCACTGAGGTGATTGATTTCTACAGACATTGGTGGAAATATTTATATTTCTAAAAGGACATATGCTAGACTTTGTCTAGAAAATAGTATTTTGTCACAGTCCAGTAGTAACTTAATACTTGGATGTTTAAATCCATTTCAAGTCAGTTTTCATTTTTGTAACTAGTTAACCACTTCGATCTGTCAGTACACTGAAGACTAGTCTATAACCGTGGCGTTCATTAGTCTACGCAAGGGAAACTGCAGGTTGTCTAGCGCATGGCAGATGGTGATATACAAACCATGCCCAGGGAACGATCTTCAGAACAGCCGTTAATTGCTTAGACTGTCAATGTTTTCCTTGTACTGATGAGATTACAGTGAGTTACGTTACAACTGACATATTTAAGAAGAGATCACTTAGATCTGACCCTATTTCAACAAACTGTTATGGCTTTGATAGAAGCCCATATTAAAATGGAACCACAGTTTATTCAAACGTCGAAAGATACTACCACTATGTCTGACTAGACGATTTGTGGGTCTACAATGGCGGCCGATACAAGGATTATACGTGCTTGTCCGATAGGGCATGTCTACGGATAAATCTGGTACAGACCAGGTTTACTACACTTCAAGACCATCAAGAAATGTAAGCCACATTTGAATTATAGTATGCCTAGCTAATTGGAACAAACTATTTTTCTGCAGATGACCAACACATTATTTTTTTGTCGTATTTAAATCTTGCAATGATTTACGCAAGACATGTTAAGAGTTATTCTGAGCATTTTCAACACTCAGAACAGTTTAGGATCGATGACCGAGCATTTCGAGCATTTATTTGAATTTTTCATATTTTAAGGAAACCACGGAAAACCCCGATGTAACTGTAAAGTTAAATTTATTTTTGTTGAGGAATGGATATTTTTTCCATATTCGAAGGTTCGAACATGTGGATTCTCACATAATGAGATGATAATTAAACACATTTAAAATGATATAAATAATAATAATAATAATAATCCACTAATAATAATAATAATAATTTTTATAATTTTTCTAAATAATTCTTGGATATTATATTTTCTAATAATCATATGTATTGAGAAAGAGCCTATGAAGTAGTTTAAACATTTCTAGTTTGGAACAGGAGATTTTCCGAAGGAGAGTGGTTAGCGCAAGCCCGCATTCAACCAACATTTCAGTTCTGGTTGAACAGTTGATATTTGCAATGAGCAAAGTATATGTTTCAGATAACACGGAGAGGCATGAAACGGGAAGCAAATGATATTTGTATCAAATAGGATATTTTTGTATTTATATAAAATCATGACGTAAATACACTCGAAAGTGAAATAAAGCTTTTCATAAGTATGGTTAAATTCACGGGTTGAACTGAATGGTAAAATAAAATAAACTTGTAAGTTTATTAATCTTCCAGTGTTGATAACAAGCAGAGGCTTGATTTATTGTATACATTTTGGGAAGATAATTTATGTGTGTGGAGTAGTTGAAATGCCATTCCCAGGTGCGCATGTTAAGTCGCAGGAATGAAGGTTTTTTCGAGCATCAATCAAATAGCAGGTTCGATGGCTCAGGTTTATAGTAGGAGTATTGGAGCCACACATTTCGTCGTATGAATAACCCGAAGGTTATTTCTTTGAAACCATCAGTTCTTATTTCAACCTTGTTTACGAATTCCATTTAGACTCTGATTTTGCTAGAACCCGGATTTGTCATGATAGTAGTTTATTCTTCTTCAGAGGAAGACCGTTGCCGTTGTTGTTGTAATATTGTGTTCTTACACAAATAATAGAATGGGCCACTGCCAATTAAAAATAATTCTTTAACCACGAATAATTTGAAGGATGTTTTCAATCCTAGTGCCATGAACTAAATGAATTCATTATAAAACTACAATTCTAATTTCCGCATTCTGTCGAAGAATTGCAAGTTGTGAAAGTTGCTAAAAATGGCCATGAATATAAATATTTTTATAATAATGATTCCAAGTGGAAAATTGAATAGTTGAATGGTTCAACCATTTATTGATCAAGTTGATGATTCAGAAATCATATATTTTGTTTGGAACTTGAAGTTCATAATCGAGTCACTTCTCGAATGTTTAATGTCAGAAGAACGATTAATTGTTGTTGTGCTTCGCACAGTTCTTCGATGCTATGCTCAATGGTCAAATACTTTTCAGATGTTATTAATATGTATAAATAATTTGTGTTGCTTAAATGATGATAATATTTTCGACGATATATTTTTGAAACTGGAAAAACAAGTGAAAGTTTAAGAAATTCTATAAACATTTATTCTACGAGTGTTAATATCATGTAAATAGTCAAACAGTGATCTACGTTATTTCCAGTATGGACAATTAATTTTGAACTGGAATTAAGTATTAATAATTTTGGAACACAGTCCACAGGACTATTAATCGGACTTGTGTTTCCAAAAAGATTGTCAAATGTGTTTGGAAAATTTCTGTATATTGTGTGTAAATAAGAGTGTGGATCGCCACACGTGGATGATGCTGCTTTGAGCATCTTTGCAGTCAGATTTTAACTTTAAAACAAGATGTTCAGTAAAGAACATATAGCCTACTTTCTCCTAAATGTATGAGTATAGTTATAACTCGTTGTTATTATCAAAGAGTATAATAGAACTATTCTTTGTTGAAGACCTTAGAAACGATTTACCTCTACCAAACGCCACGACCTAGATAAAAACTGCTACCATCATTGAAGAAAGAAAGAAAGATAAGAAGTATATCAAGAATGTTATGGATCTGGAGACATAATCGACCGGACTGGCGGCGTGGCTCAGCGGTAACGTTCTCGCTTGCTGGGCCCTAGGTTGCAGGTTCGTATCCTGGCGCAGTCAGCTGGCATTTGAGGGTGCACAAATGCGAGGGAGCCGTGTCAGTACATTTACTGGCACGTTAAAGATCCCCTTCGGGCCAAAATTCCGGCACCCCGGTGTCTCTAAAAGCAGCAGTAATTAAAAGGGATGTAAAACCAATAACATTATTATTATTATTATTACGACCTGCCGTGGGCAACATCCAACTTTGAGTTGAGGCATGTCTTTACACGTCTGGTTGTGCATGGCTTTCACAACCCTAATTGAATTAACAAATCTTTCCATGACCCTACAGAGACGTGTGTATACAAACTATGTGGATATTTTCGATAATATAATCCTAACAGAGCGAGTGCATTCTAGCGGCCAGAAGAAGAAACTTTTCAATAAAATCTGGAAGTTACCTTTTTGGCAGCTAGATGTCTCGAGTAAATCTGCTGGCGAATTATGTTTTAATTAAATATATATTTTACACCATAATGTGGACAATATAACGCTTAATAACATTTTCAAGTAACCCAAAATAGGCTGTTACAAACCCTTTAAAATAAAAAGTTAAAATGTATCGTAGTATCAACTTGTCATTCTTCAAATTCGATGCGCATAGAATGATAATGGTATAGTATACAATGGATCCCCACGTAGACTAGTCGGGACATCTAGTGGTGAAATATCGAACAATATAATCCTAACAGAGCGAGTGCATTCTAGCGGCCAGAATAAGAAACTTTTCAATAAAATCTGGAAGTTACCTTTTTGGCAGCTAGATGTCTCGAGTAAATCTGCTGGCGAATTATGTTTTAATTAAATATATATTTTACACCATAATGTGGACAATATAACGCTTAATAACATTTTCAATAACCCAAAATAGGCTGTTACAAACCCTTTAAAATAAAAAGTTAAAATGTATCGTAGTATCAACTTGTCATTCTTCAAATTCGATGCGCATAGAATGATAATGGTATAGTAATCAATGGATCCCCACGTAGACTAGTCGGGACATCTAGTGGTGAAATATCGAACAATATAATCCTAACAGAGCGAGTGCATTCTAGCGGCCAGAAGAAGAAACTTTTCAATAAAATCTGGAAGTTACCATTTTGGCAGCTAGATGTCTCGAGTAAATCTGCTGGCGAATTATGTTTTAATTAAATATATATTTTACACCATAATTTGCACAATATAACGCTTAATTTTAAAACATCTGAGTCATTACAAAACAATAAACATATAATATTTCAAGCAAAAAACCTAGCTCTGATCGGGTTTGAACCATAGGCATCTGAGCGACAGGCTATCGCTCTACCACTGAGCTAATTGTGTCAACGAATATCGTTCTATTTAAAATGACTTACATAGAACTTGTTAGCAAATAATGATTTATACTAAACGATTTCATCACTGGAGTATATTATTTATATATAAAGCATTTCATACAAAGTTTATTTATTTTTTATCAGTACGCTATATTGCATTCAATATTCAAATTAATGAAATATAAGTCAGGCACAAGATATCCGCTGCCATCTTGTCTTATTAATGAATCAGCTGAGCTTTTTAAAATCACGTCTGCACTATAGTATTACAAAATAAACTTTTAATTTCGTACGTGCCTCTTCCTTTAGAACAGTTAAAACGATTCTCGGCTCGATAATCGGAACTGGTGGGTCCCATGATATGGATTATAAAGTTTGCATAATTCGCACGGCCGCCATCCTGAAATGGTATGGCGGACGACCTTGTAGTTTGGTCACAAGACGCATCCTATACGAAGGTATGTTGTTACCAAATTTGGTAGAGATTGGATGATTTGGTTAGTCGTTATTTGATTTTACGTTTTGAACGTTTGAGTGGCCGCCATTCAGTTTTAGTAAAGATGGCGGCGATATAAAACATGACACTGAGGTGTCCTTTGCTAGTGCTACCTTTGTACCAAATTTCTTTCAATTCGCATTCACCGTGTTCGAATTGATAGGGGGGGACAGACATTCAGAGTACACACACTCACACACACACACACAGACTCACACACACACATACACACACACAGACTCACACACACACATACACACACACAGACAGACACACTTTTTTCGCCCTGTGTTGATCTCATAAGTCTACTTTCATTTTTTGCAAAAATCGAAAGTAGGCTAATAAACTGAGATAATTTTACCAGATGTGATTCTCCCAATTAAATCTCCTTCTATCCTTATTGTTGCATTGAGCCAAAAATCAGTAAAGCATTTTTAGCCTACTTTCGATTTTTGCAAAAAATGAAAGTAGACTTATGAGATCAACACAGGGCGAAAAAAGTGTGTCTGTCTGTGTGTGTGTATGTGTGTGTGTGAGTCTGTGTGTGTGTCTGTGTGTGTGTGTGTCTGTGTGTGTGAGTGTGTGTGAGTGTGTGTACTCTGAATGTCTGTCCCCCCCTATCAATTCGAACACGGTGAATGCGAATTGAACGAAATTTGGTACAAAGGTAGCACTAGCAAAGGACACCTCAGTGTCATATTTTATATCGCCGCCATCTTGACGGAAACGTAATGGCGGCCACACAAATGTTCAAAGCTTAAATCAAATTACGACGAACCTAATCATCCGATCTCTACCAAATTTTGCAACAACATACCTTTATGGGGGGAGCATCCTTTGACCAAACCAATAGGCCATAAGCGTAATAGTTTGCGGATGGCGGCCATCTTTGTGTGAAAATCGATTCCCCCTATTAATTCGAACACGGTGCAACCGAATGGAACGAAATTTGGTACAGAGGTAGTACTAACAAAAGGCACCTCAGTGTCATGTTTTATATCGCCGCCATCTTGACGGAAACGTAATGGCGGCCACATAAATGTTCAAAGCTTAAATCAAATTACGATTAACCTAATCATCCGATCTCTACCAAATTTTGCAACAACATACCTTTTTAGAGGAAGCATCCTTTGACCAAATGACTAGGTCATTAGCCTAATAGTTTGCAGATGGCGGCCATCTTTGTGTGAAAATCAATTCCCCCTATTAATTCAAACACGGTGAAACTGAATGGAACGCAATTTGGTACAGAGGTAGCACTAGCAAAGGGCATCCCAGTGTCATGTTTCATATCACCGCCATATTGACAGAAACGTAATGGCGGCCACACAAATGTTCAAAGTTTAAGTTAAATTACGACTAACATAACCATCCGATCTCTACCAAACTTTGCAACAACATTCCTTTATGGAGGGAGCATGCTTTGACCAATCTAATAGGTTATTAGCCTAATAGTTTGCGGCAGGCGGCCATCTTTATGTCAAAATTGATTCCCCCTATTAATTCGAACACGGTGGAACAGAATGGAACGAAATTTGGTACAGAGGTAGCACTAGCAAAGGGCACCTCAGTGTCATGTTTTATATCGCCGCCATCTTGACTGAAACGTAATGGCGGCCACACGAATGTTCAAAGCTTAAATCAAATTACGATTAACCTAATCATCCGATCTCTACCAAATTTTGCAACTACATACCTTTATGGAGGGAGCATCCTTTGACCAATCTAATAGGTCATTCGCCTAATAGTTTGCGGATGGCGGCCATCTTTGTGTAAAAATCGATTCCCCCTATTAATTCAAACACGGTGAAACAGAATGGAACGAAATTTGGTACAGAGATAGCACTAGCAAAGGGCATCTCAGTGTCATGATTTATATCGCCGCCATATTGACAGAAACGTAATGGCGGCCACACAAATGTTTAAAGCTTAAATCAAATTACGACTAACATAACCATCCGATCTCTACCAAACTTTGCAACAATATACCTTTATGGAGGGAGCATCCTGTGACCAATCTAATTGGCCATTAGCCTAATAGTGTGCGGATGGCGGCCATCTTTATGTCAAAATTGATTCCCTCTATTAATTCGAACACGGTGGAACCGAATGAACGAAATTTGGTACAGAGGTAGCACTAGCAAAGGGCACCTCAGTGTCATGTTTTATATCGCCGCCATCTTGACGGAAACGTAATGGGAGCCACACAAATGTTCAAAGCTTAAATCAAATTACGATTCGCCTAATCATCCGATCTCTAGCAAATTTAGCAACAACATACCTTTATGGAGGGAGCATCCTTTGACCAAACTAATAGGTCGTCAGCCTGATATTTTGCGGATGGCGGCCATCTTTGTGTGAAAATCGATTCCCCTTATCAATTCGAACACGGTGAAACTGAATGGAACGACATTTGGTACAGAGGTAGCACTAGCAAAGGGCACCTCAGTGTCATGTTTTATATCACCGCTATCTTGACGGAAACGTAATCGTGGCCACCCAAATGTTAAAAGCTAAAATGTAATTACGACCAACCTAATAATCTAGTCTCTACCAAATTTTGCAACACCATATCTTTATGTGGGAAACATATTCAGACCAAACTGCAAGAACATCAGCCCAATAGTTTGCAGATGGTGGCCAAGTATGTGTGCAAATCGATTCCCCCTATCAATTCAAACACGGTGAAACCGAATTGAACGAAATTTGGTACAGAGGTAGCACTAGCAAGGGGCACCTCATATTCATGTTTAATATCCCTATAGCACGTTGTATTTCAACAAGCTACTACAACCAACATTCGATCATACTCCTTGAAAAGGACAAAGAGTTATAACAATACCCATGCATTTAGGAGAAAGTAGGCTATATGTTCTTTACTGAACATCTTGTTTTAATTTGATGTCGTTTTTGCGATTTGCTTTAACCCATCTGGCGCTCCGGGATATTTTGACTCTCGTGCTGACTGATTATTGGTAAAATGCATATGTGGTCGTGCGGACTCCGGTCTAAACGGGCACAGTAAGGCATCGTTAGCCTACTTTCAATTTCGTTTGCATAACATAATTTTCTAATACATTCCCCGTTTGTATACATTGCTTTATTTGAATGGAATAATGGCTTCCACTAACATGGAAAATCAAAATTAATTGGTGAGGGAAGAACGCAAGAAAAAGCACAGCGAGTTCATGAAGAGATTCTGGGAGGAGAAGAAGATGCTGGAAAAGCCATCAATCCACGTTGACAAGTTCAAACGTGCTCTTTCTTATGTCGGCATAACGAAGAAAGAAGAAGAAGAAGAAGCTAGCCAGCACGTGATTAAGCATTTCCATATGAGATGGGTACAGTACGTCAGGTTCTTTTACGTTATTACCCGATTTGCAGAATCCAAATGAACTTTCTTTTGTCACTTTCGATATACATTTTTACTAAAAAGAATTTCAAGAGTTTATTTCAGGATTAGGGCATACTCAGCTCTTTTGGGTGCATTCGTGTTGACCGACTGAAAAGCACTCTTGTTTACTAAGGCAACACTGAAAAAATGGCTTCAACCCCCACAATGTAAAAAGAACTTCTTTTATAAGTTGACTTGTGGAAGGAAAATTTCATCCAGTGTAGCATTCTCACGATTTCAGAACTAAATATTCTGCTTCTGGTGCTGGGGCAAGGGTCTGTAGAGTGAATTATTTTAATGCGTGGAATTGTGCAATTCATTTAGCAAGGATGGGTGTGAGTGACAATTTTATTTTGGATGTTCAAATAGGGGAAAGGGGGGGGGGGATAATTAAGAATTGTTACAAAGTGTTACAATAGGAGGAGGAAAATTAATTTTAAGGCACTTTTGTGAACTTACTTTATGGATATCCCTAATGTGTAAATATTATTTGAGGGAGCGAGTTTCAATGTCAGCAATCTCCAGTTTTCATGTGTTCTTGTAGTGACTGCAATAGTGTAACTGTACTTATTGCGTTTTATAATTGCGGTAGATGTCCCAGGATTTTAAATAAATGACTATCCCTGCCTTTGCCTGGAGGGAGTGTGTTTAACCCCGAGATGAAACCACAGTTTTTTTTTTTTTTTTTTTAGCATATGGGTTTTAATGCCTGAAGTACCCGAGGACATGTTCGGCTCGCCAGAGTTTGTAGCTACTTCTATGAGGACACCCATGGGGTGAGCTACAAGTACCGTCGCGTGAGGAGTGTTGTCTGGGGAGGAAAGTGTGAATGTAAGGACAAGGATTTGGAAGGTAGCGGCTGTGGCCTGTAGTTAGCGACCAACCCCGGCATTTGCCTGGATGGAAGATGGGAAACCACAGAAGACCATCTTCAAGGTTGCTGGCGGGGGATTCGAACCTCCTCGTCTCCCGGATGTGAGTGACTGCCTGCAGCCACGCCGTAACGACCACGGCTAACTCACCCGGTACCACAGTCTTGATAGCCGCTGACAGCGACGGGATTCGAACATTCGATCACCGGATTTCCAGTTATGGTGTGTGAATTTATGAACACGGCTACGCTGTGGGATCAGATGAACTCCACACACACGCCCTCAGTACATGGCCACGATATCGCAAACACAATCATCATTGCGAATACATTCAAATAATTAATTTTAAATGTTTTATATGATGTGATCATAACTATGAGAGGCAAAGTATGAAATAAGTGATTCCAGGAAATGACATCTTCAGAAATCGCTACTCAGTAGGTCGCAAGAGTAATGTTGAGGTGGGCAGGGCACGTCGCAAGACTACATCAGAACAGATGTGAGCCGAGGACAACCATGAGGGACCCATACACGGGAAAGGGAAGCAGTGGTGGAGCAAGAATAAGATAGACATAAAATGACCTTAGACAACTAATAGGACCACACTGGGCCAGCAGAACTGATTGGAAAGATATGACAAAACAGTGCATGAAATAAAATGAACAAAGAATAAGAATAAGGCTGTCAAAGAGACAGAACCAATCCACTCACATGAAGCAGCTCACCATGGGTGCCCAATCACAAGAGCTACCTGCCTAGAGGGACACTTCAGGCTTATTCATTAATTCATTCGTTCAATAGGAAGATATTAATGCGGAGGACGGAGCAGAAGGCCTTGCTAAAGACATAATGACGACACAGATGTAATGCAAAGCGCTCTGGCCTACTGTAGTTTATGAGGGTAAGTGAAAGTGCTGCGCCAGACAGAACCACATGCTTTGCACATGACGCGCACCCAAGAGCGAGAGAGACGGTCGATACCAGAGACCAAACTTAACATTTATTCAGCCAGCTGATACCAAAATAGATGCTAGGATACATTTACCAGGGTTGTCCAAAAAGGACACACAATGTCTCAAAGAACGTCATTCACAGCAACGTGGAAATACATAAACTAAAAAGTTGATGTTTATTATTTAGAGGCCAGAAACATATTGATGGCGGTAAGAAAGGTGCATTGAAATTTTAATAGTAGACTGCCTGGAAGGCTTCATCTGAAAAGACCAACACCAAGTAACTGAGGCCGTATTATTCCAGTATTTTCTTACATCGGTATGCCAATCCGTACAGCTGTAGTTGACATGACCATTTCTTGATGTATCCCCGAATATGAATAGCGTTTGCAAGTACCTCAAAAACGGTTGGTTCGGTGGTTTTCAAAACGTTGTTTTGGGGGTCTCCTATTGACCTGTCGAGTTATGGATCTCCCATCATTAGGCCATGATAAAAATGAGCTATGTCTTGTCCTTTTATGTCAATTTGAATAAATATTGCCTAAATAACCCTATGCTTATATGCCAAAAGTCCTAAAAGGAGAGGTCCGTCCAAATTTCAAGTAGACAGTGTTACCCGCAGAGCTCCAAAATATAGGTGCGTAAACTTTGCTTAAGATTGGTAAAACGGTTTAGATTTGTATAAGGAACAGACAAAAGAAACAAATAGACAGACAGTCCTACCGCTTTAAAAAATGTATTATTATTATTATTGTTCTTACTGTTATTAGTATTGTTTTACCACGCTGTTGTAGTTGCGTAGCTTCCATGGACGACTGGTAGCGTGGTACAGGGGTAACGTTTTCACCTACTATGCCCATTGTTGTGGAATCGAATCCCAGCGTAGTCAAATGCCATTTAAGGGTGCCTAAATACTGGAACATAATAATCTGTATTTTGTCATGGCACAGTACAGTACTAGTACCGTTGAACTGTAACTTTATAAAGGATAAAATAATGTACTTCAAAATTTAACAACAATAATATTCTGTATTGTAAAAGAGAAATGATAGAATTACATTGACATTCTGACAGGTTATTGTCTATAAATTTCTTGAAGCATGTGTCATTCACGATACAAAAATAAACAGTTGGAGTTTTCGATTTAAAAGAGAAAAGGGTATGTGTGTGGTGTGAATGGACAGCTTTATGAAGAGTGACCCGACTGTCACTTCCCGCTAGGGCACGGAGCGGGTGCATAAAACTGTGACACTGTTATCGCTGCCATCGAACAGATACAACACTACTAAAATGTTATTGAATATTTTATCAGATTTAATATTGAGGTTATGTCACAGTAGCCGTCAACACATAAATCATATGAAATGTTACACTATTGGAGCCACAAAATTCTGACTAAAATCAGAACTAATTTTGAGAGTTTACAGCACAAGGTTTTATTATTTATACTCCTAGCTGGATCAATGAACACTCATCGGACGATATGTGCAACTCAGATTTCAGCTTCTTGTAGGTTACTACAAGATAAACTCTGATTTGCTCCGTTTTATGTACCGTTCAATCTGTTGACTGACGTCTTTATCACTCGGACAAATTTTCTGAAGTTTCTTTGTTGTTATTGTCCATTTAATTAGGTATAGGGATTTGGGGCATCTTAGTCATCGGCCCAGTGCACTTGAGTGCGTGGTGAATTGGCCTAGACTGGCTGCGTGGTGCAGTGGTAACGGTCTCACCTGCTGTTCCCAGGGTTGCAGGATTGAATTCTGGCGCAGTGAGATGGCATTTGAGGGTGCAAAAAATGCGAGGGAGCTGTGTCAGTAGATTTACTCAGAATAATATTATCCATTTTCAGGTCCGTATTGAATATGTTTACTAATAAAACTATCAATTCTCCGTCTTTTCAATACAATATTTATAGTCTATTTATACAATTGGGTACATGTTTCGCACAAACGTTAGTGCTTCCTCAGCCCAAATATGCATTAAGACATAAACAAATATTACGCACTTATCAAATACATACAATGAAAATATTCCATAGATAAAACAATGCAATAGTTTGTGATATCCAAAGAAGAAATAAAATCATGTTCTAAATATTCCATAGATGTAACAGTACAATAGTTTGTGACATCCAAAGAAGAAACAAAATCACGTTCTAAATATTCCATAGATGAAACAGTACGATTGTTTGCGACATCCAAAGATTAATTAACATTATGTTGTAAAATTACACCAAAGCCCATATGAGTGTAAAAATGCTTGTAGTTCTATCCCTGATTATATTAATTTTGAAAATGTTGTGTGTTATCTCCTAATATGATGTTAACCCGAATAAGCAGAGAAACAAATCTGAGAGAATCTGAGAAACTACAAAGAAATTTGAAATGACTGTCCCAAATGTTTAAGTGGAAAACATGAAAACTTCTATAAGCTGCTAACTCACACTAACCTACTGACTCGAGTCATGCGAAGTCGTAGCTACATATGAACCGGCGCAACCTCGTGCTAAAGCGACTTCATGAAGAACAGACTCAGAAATAAGTTATAAATATTGTTAACAGCTATTGTTAAACTCAAACAATATAATTATGAGTCTCAGGATAGATGCTCAGCCGATTTGGCTTAATTTCTTTTGTTTATAATGGTCTCAATCAAAGTGTCGTACAAGATGTTTGCTTCGAAATTAATCTCGTTTAAATTATGGGACGGATTGACCCTTTGATCCGTGTTTATCTCAATTTGTTCCAGGATGTTCATGACAGATCCTTTATTCTCGTAGTGCAAAATTTCCAGATCTTTTTCAATGTTGGTGAATTTATGGCCAGTTTCTAACATATGTGTTCCCATTGCCGAAAACTTCCTATGTTTAATCGCGTTTAAATGCTCAGCATAACGAATGCTGAAATTACGTCCTGTTTGACCTATATAGTCTGCTTGGCAATGGTTACAATGTAATCTGTATATACCTGATCTACTGTGTATGTTATAACTATTGACCTGTTTAGAATTGAAAAACTTTATATGATTATAATTATCCGTTTTAAATGCGATCTTAATATTGTATTTCTTTAAAGAGCTGGTTATGTTGTGCGTTAACCTGTTGGTGTAGGTGAAAACAGCATATATCTCCTTCTTCTTGTTCTCCCTTGTTAACTTAGATTTAGGCTTGTTGTTGATTTTGTTGATAATGTTCTTTACAAAAAATCTATCATAACCATTTGCTTCTGCTATTTGATATATTATAGTTATTTCTTGATTATAAGCTTCTTCTGTTAAAGGTAGATTGATTGCCCTATTCACGAAGCGGATGAAAGCTGTCCTTTTATGGCTCTCCGGATGATTTGAGTCCTTTTTAATGACAGTGTCAGTTTGCGTTGGCTTTCTGTATATTTCATAGTTTAATCTATTGCTGTTTTTTCCTTATAGTTAGATCTAAATAGTTTATGGAATTGTTCATTTCCGATTCTGCCGTGAATTTTGTGTTGCTGTCTATATCATTCTATTTCTCCAATAATGTGGTTTCATCTATGACCACATTGTCTATTATAACAAAAACGTCATCTACATATCTTGCCCAGAATGGGATGCCTTGAATTTTATCTATTATTTTGCTGTGTTCTAAGTGGTCTAAATATATGTTCTCTAGAATACCAGAGGCTGGTGACCCCATTGCCAAACCTTTTTTTGTTTGTACATTTTATTGTTGAAAGTAAAATAATTGTTGTCCAGCGTGAAATTTAAAATTTTTATGAACTCCTCAATTTCAACCTTTGATAGATAGCTATTGATTAGTAGGTTGTCTCTGATTATCTCTATTGTGTTGTTTACTCGAATATTGGTGAACATATCCTTGATATCTATTGTTGACATGCTATGTTTACTGTCAATGTTTAGATTTTTAGTACGTTCACAGAAATGTAACGTATTTATGATTGAAACAATAATGTGCGTTTAAAAAACGTTGAACGAATTGTGCTAGTTAATAGACTGGGCTGTTCCTAAAGTTGACTATTGGTCTAATAGGTGTTCCGTTCTTATGAATTTTGGGTAGTGCTCTGAGTGTGGGCATACTTGGATTCATATTAGTCAACCTATTAGATTGTTTCTCATCTATTATGAATAAAGTGTTTTTAAGTAGTAGTTTGAGTTTCCTTTGCGAAGCTGTTGTTGGATCTTTGTTGATGATGGTAAAATTAGGGTTGTCAAAGAAGTCTTTGGTTTTCTTGATGTATTCGTCTTTTTGCATAATCACCGTTGTGTTGCCCTTGTCAGACTTCGTAACGATTATATTGTTTGTTGTTATTTTATTTTTGAGATCTTTTAATGTTTGGTTGCTGATGCTGTTACATGGTTTCAGATTTTTATGTTCGATTATTTTCCTAATTTTCTTGTTAACTTGTCTTTTCAATACAATATTAATAGTCTATTTATACAATTGGGTACATGTTTCGCACAAACGTTAGTGCTTCCTCAGCCCAAATATGCATTAAGACATAAACAAATATTACGCACTTATCAAATACACACAATGAAAATATTCCATAGATAAAACAATGCATGAAGTCACTTTAACACGAGGTTGCGCCGGTTCATATGTAGCTACGACTTCGCATGACTCGAGTCAGTAGGTTAGTGTGAGTTAGAAGCTTATAGAAGTTTTCATGTTTTCCACTTAAACATTTAGGACAGTCATTTCAAATTTCTTTGTAGTTTCTCAGATTCTCTCAGATTTGTTTCGCTGTTTATTCGGGTTAACATCATATTAGGAGATAACACACAACATTTTCAAAATTAATATAATCAGGCATAGAACTACAAGCATATTTACACTCATATGGGCTTTGGTGTAATTTTACAACATAATATTAATTATTCTTTGGATGTCGCAAACAACCGTACTGTTTCATCTATGGAATATTTAGAAGGTGATTTTGTGTCTTCTTTGGATGTCACAAACTATTGTACTGTTACCTCTATGGAATATTTAGAACATGATTTTATTTCATCTTTGGATGTCACAAACTATTGCATTGTTTTATCTATGGAATATTTTCATTGTATGTATTTGATAAGTGCGTAATATTTGTTTATGTCTTAATGCATATTTGGGCTGAGGAAGCACTAACGTTTGTGCGAAACATGTACCCAATTGTATAAATAGACTATTAATATTGTATTGAAAAGACGGAGAATTGATAGTTTTATTAGTAAACATATTCAATACGGACCTGAAAATGGATAATATTATTCTGATCAATGAGGCAATTCAAGCCAAAAGGTTTAGATATGCATATAAGGATCTTAGACTTAGGTTAGACAGCACTATCAAAGACATAGGGTTTATTAGAAAATGCAGGGATAATGGCCTCATTCCTTGTCATTTGAAGGCCTTCCAAAAGAAAAATGCCCAAAACGCATTTGAGATCAAGACACAAGAAATTGTCAATAATAGGATTCTGCGAAGTGAGTTAAAGATTATATATATTAAGAAGAACCATATCAACAATAAATTGTACCATATGCATTTGACAGCAGCAAATTGCTCTGAGAAAAAGACATGGGATGAGTTTGTGTCGTACGTATAGTACGCAGTACATAACACAGTTATTAAGAAATGGACAACATTAGAAGGTAAATTTAAATATTTATTAAGTGATCATAAAGTAAATAAAGTACCACACGAACAACCAGGTACACATAAGTTCCTAAAAACCATAGAAAATTTATCCAACGTCAGTTTCAACCAAACAGAAACACATATACTGGAAAAGGGATTAAAGTTTAATTGGAATGCAAATTATGATAAACACAATCGGGTCAAACTTGTTGCAGAAACAAAGGCTGCTATTAAAAAGCTTCCTATCGACGAACAAAATGAAGCCAGATATGAAGTTAACAAGAAAATTAGGAAAATATTCGAACATAAAAATCCGAAACCATGTAGCAGCATCAGCAACCAATCATTAAAAGATCTCAAAAATAAAATAACAACAAACAATATAATCGTTACGAAGTCTGACAAGGGCAACACAACGGTGATTATGCAAAAAGACGAATACATCAAGAAAACCGAAGACTTCTTTGACAACCCTAATTTTACCATCATCAACAAAGATCCAACAACAGTTTCGCAAAGGAAACTCAAACTACTACTTAAAAACACTTTATTCATAATAGATGAGAAACAATCTAATAGGTTGACTAATATGAATCCAAGTATGCCCACACTCAGAGCACTACCCAAAATTCATAAGAACGGAACACCTATTAGACCAATAGTCAACTTTAGGAACAGCCCAGTCTAGAAACAAGCACAATTCGTTCAACGTTTTTTAAACGCACATTATTGTTTCAAGTCTAACTGTTCAATCATAAATACGTTATATTTCTGTGAACGTACAAAAAATCTAAACATTGACAGTAAACATGGCATGTCAACAATAGATATCAAGGATATGTTCACCAATATTCGAGTAAACAACACAATAGAGATAATCAGAGACAACCTACTAATCAATAGCTATCTATCAAAGGTTGAAATTGAGGAGTTCATAAAAATTTTAAATTTCACGCTGGACAACAATTATTTTACTTTCAACAATAAAATGTACAAACAAAAAAAGGTTTGGCAATGGGGTCACCAGCCTCTGGTATTCTAGAGATCATATATTTAGACCACTTAGAACACAGCAAAATAATAGATAAAATTCAAGGCATCCAATTCGGGGCAAGATATGTAGATGACGTTTTTGTTATAATATACAGTTGCAGGTTCGAAACCTGGCGAAGTCAGATGGAATTTGAGTGTGCGCAAATGCGAGGGAGCCGTGTCAGTACATTTACTGGCACGTTAAAGATCCCCTTCGGGGCCAAATTCCGGCACCCCGGCGTCTCTAAAAGCCAGGGTAGTTAAAAGGGACGTAAAACCAATAACATTATTATTATTATTTATTGTTATAATAGACAATGTGGTCATAGATGAAACCACATTATTGGAGAAATTGAATGATATAGACAGCAACACAAAATTCACGGCAGAATAGGAAATGAACAATTCCATAAACTACTTAGATCTAACTATAAGGAAAAACAGCAATAGATTAAACTATGAAATATACAGAAAGCCAACGCAAACTCAAAACGCAAAAGGACTCAAATCATCCGGAGAGCCATAAAAGGGCAGTTTTCATCAGCTTCGTGAATAGGGCAATCAACCTACCTTTAACAGAAGAAGCTTATAATCAAGAAATAGCTATAATATATCAAATAGCAGAAGCAAATGGTTATGATAGATTTTTTGTAAAGAACATTATCAACAAAATCAACAACAAGCCTAAATCTAAGTTAACAAGGGAGAACAAAAAGAAGGAGATATATGCTGTTTTCACCTACACCAACAGGTTAACGCACAACATAACCAGCTCTTTAAAGAAATACAATATTAAGATCGCATTTAAAACGGATAATTATAATCATAAAAAGTTTTTCAATTCTAAACAGGTCAATAGTTATAACATACACAGTAGATCAGGTATATACAGATTACATTGTAACAATTGCCATGCAGACTATATAGGTCAAACAGGACGTAATTTCAGCATTCGTTATGCTGAGCATTTAAACGCGATTAAACATAGGAAGTTTTCGGCAATGTGAACACATATGTTAGAAACTGGCCATAAATTCACTAACATTGAAAAAGATCTGGAAATTTTGCACTACGAGAATAAAGGATCTGTCATGAACATCCTGGAACAAATAGAGATAAATACGGCTCAAAGAGTCAATCCGTCCCATAATTTAAACGAGATTAATTTCGAAGCAAACGTCTTGTACGACACTTTGATTGAGACCATTACAAACAAATGAAATTAAGCCAAATCGGCTGAGCATCTATCCTGAGACTCATAATTATATTGTTTGCGTTTCACAATAGCTGTTAACAATATTTATAACTTATTTCTGAGTCTGTTCTTCATGAAGTCGCTTTACCACGAGGTTGCGCCGGTTCATATGTAGCTACGACTTCGCATGACTCGAGTCAGTAGGTTAGTGTGAGTTAGCAGCTTATAGAAGTTTTCATGTTTTCCACTTAAACATTTAGGACAGTCATTTCAAATTTCTTTGTAGTTTCTCAGATTCTCTCAGATTTGTTTCGCTGTTTATTCGGGTTAACATCATATTAGGAGATAACACACAACATTTTCAAAATTAATACAATCGGGCATAGAACTACAAGCATTTTTACACTCATATGGGCTTTGGTGTAATTTTACAATATAATATTAATTATTCTTTAGATGTCGCAAACAATCGTACTGTTTCATCTATGGAATATTTAGAACGTGATTTTGTTTCTTCTTTGGATGTCACAAACTATTGTACTGTTATATCTATGGAATATTTAGAACATGATTTTATTTCATCTTTGGATGTCACAAACTATTGCATTGTTTTATCTATGGAATATTTTCATTGTATGTATTTGATAAGTGCGTAATATTTGTTTATGTCTTAATGCATAATTGGGCTGAGGAAGCACTAACGTTTGTGCGAAACATGTACCCAATTGTATAAATAGACTATTAATATTGTATTGAAAAGGCGGAGAATTGATAGTTTTATTAGTAGATTTATTGGCACGTTTAAAATCCTCTTCGGGACAAAATCCTTGCACGCTGGCGTCTCTAAAAGCTGCAGTAGTTAAAAGGGACGTAAAACCAATAACATCACCATCATCATCAATTTGTCTGATAAACTATGTTCATTTAGTTACTTTAGTGTTGGTTGGTTGGTTCCTCAGTTTAGGGGCTGCGACAACGTGGTCATGTAGCCCCGTGTACTTCGGGTGTGTGTAGAATGTGTCTGATAACCGGTGATAATTGTGATGGCTGTATGCGTGTGTGTATCTGTTTTTTAATTCAAGTAAGGACTGCAACTTTGAATTTTTCAAATAGTTCCTACTTTTGCCGCCAATCGCCACCGTCAACGACTACTAAGCCTAGTTGAGAACTTAGCTACTAGACGCCACCGCAGTCGGCTCTTGGCAACGAACGTAAGATCTTAAGAGCGTTGTTTACATTCTTAACCTATACAATTTAGCTTCACACAGGTGTAATTAGTGGAAGGTTGTTTAACATGCCATAAATCTATGACATGGGACCGCCGGCTTTAAAAGGAAGCTTGTAGTTTAACGTGACCGTTAATCTCGAGATCATGAGCCACGGGACCTCCTTTTTACGTGGAATCCGAACCACAGGACATGGCATTTCACTTCGAAAACCTCACATGCATTGACCGGGAATCGAACCCAGACCGCCTTGGTGAGAGGCATACAGCTAGACCGCTGAGCCACCACGCCCCCCGCCGGCTTTACTTCCCCTCCGTAACTTTAGTGTGAATAACGGAAATGATAAGGCAGTAGGAAGAAGAATCATACAGAACTGAATATATTATGTGTGTACTGTTCTATAAATTATTATTCAGCGGCTTCGGTGGCGTAGTTGGTATCATGCTGAGCTTATATGCCAAAGATCGCGGGTTCAAACCTGGGCGAAGTCGTCGGATTCTTTATGAGCGTTAAAATCTCTCAGTATGCCTTCCTTCGGAGAGGAAGTAAATCCGGTGGTCCCATGTCATAGATGTATGACATGTAAAAGAACCTTCCACTAATTACACTTGTGTGAAACTAAATTATAGTTTAGATTTGACTAACGCTCGTAGGTTCCAACGTTCGTCACCAGGAGCCGACTGTGGTGGCATCTAGTGACCACGTTCACAACTAGTTGTCGTTTACGGTGGCGTTTGGTGGCAAAAGTAGCAACTACTTGACAATTGGATGTCTGCAGTCCTTACTTGAATTAAAAACAGATAACAAACATTAATACTGCCATCACAATTAACATCGGTTATCGGACAGATTCTACACACACCCAAAGTACACGGGGCTACATGACCGCGTTGTCGCAGCCCCTAAACTGAGGAACCAACCAAATTAATATTCAGATTGTTGGTAAATTTGTTCGTACTCAAAATCAGAATGATCACAGGCACGATGAGATCAACTCCTATTCAGTGGCTGCCTGCATTAAGCCATATTCCCCCACCCCATCTCCGCAGATGCAATGCTTTGATGAATGAATACAAGAAGATCCAGATTAATCAAAGACTGCCCATTCATGAGGATATCCACCACCTACATATAGATAGACTGAAGTCAAAATATCCACCAATCTGCACGGCGGAGAATCAGGCAATGTGTAATTTCAACCTGACTGAGAAATGGTCTAATGAATGGAGACAATTAGCTCCAGCAGAGTCTTTGGAAATGCCATGCATCACACAGGAGGTACCTGGCTTTGAACAACCTCGGAAAGTATGGTCCAAGCTAAACCGGATCCGAACTAACCATGGTGTGTGTGCAGATCTGCTATACAAATGGAGGAAAAAGTCATCATCTTGTTGCGACTGCGGTGCGGAGAGGCAAACTGTGATGCACATCACCCAAGAATGCCCACTGAATCGTTTCAACGGAGATAGAAGTGATTTTTTCCTGGGGACGCCACAAGTGATTAACTATGTAAATAGTGTAAGTATTAATATGTTACTCATGTATACGCCATACGATAAATAAATAAATATTGTTCGTACTCACTACTGTTTGAGCAATATAAACGAGGTTACATCTTATTTAAATTATTCTTGCTTACATCTTCACCTCTTCTACTTTAAATTCATTTGAGATCCGCTCTTTAGTATAAGCTGTGTAATCCAGTGTATCTCCTACTTGTTCTGGTAATCAAGATGGACAATGTTCATCAAATCAATAGAGTAGCTTTTACTATATATCAGTACTCTCATGCAGCGCAGACTAGTCATCCTCTTATGAAAGCACTAACGTTTATTGGATCTGACCTTTCCTTCTAAATAGCTAACTTCCTCCATCGCTCCGTCTCCGTTTAGCGCCATAAAGCTGGCAATATTACACAAGTCTCTGCTATGGAATCGATGTAAGCTTTAGTTTACTGACGAGAATACGACACAGAATACTAGTATAAACCTACATTGCTATTTTGAATTACCCTTATCATCAAAGGACAGTACTCTCATGGATCAATAAACTGTAAGAATAATAATGTTATTGGTTGTACGTCTCTTTCAACAACTGCGGTTTATAGAGACGCCGGGGTACCAGAATTTTGTCCCAAGGAGGATCTTTAACGTGCCAGTAAATCTACTGACACGGCTCCCTCGCATTTGCGACCCTTAAATGCCAGCTGATTGCGCCAGGATTTGAACCTGCAACCTTGAAAACAGAAGGCGAGAACGTTACCGCTGAGCCACGCAGCCAGCCTAAAATTGTAAGATTTAACATTTCAAGAATAAATATTACTCTCCAAACTCCCCTAACAGCAACACCCCATAATAATATAAATAATAAGCTTCTTCTCCTTTTGTTTTAGCGTTTGTCCCACCTCGTGGCAGGGTCCGCTATAATATAAATAATAATAATAATAATAATAATAATAAAGTATCCAACTGTATAAAAAAATCTGGTGAATTCTAGATTTACGAAGATGATAGCCAGAATTTGTTGATTTGTAGGTAGGCTAGTTGTGTATAATGACTGAATGGTTGTTGAGTAAGGGTCCTAGGTTCGATTTCCGGTCATAGCAAAGCTTATTCTGGTCTAAGCAAGGGCTGGAATAGTGTACACTCAGCATCGTGTGGCCAAACTGAGATTAGATGGATTCGATTCCCACTACTTCAGCTCTCCTAGAAATGGGTTTCCGTGTTCTCACTTCTACTCCTGCCAAATGCTGGGTTGGTTCCCAAAATTAAGACCATGGCCACCTCCTTCATAATCCTAGTCACAATTACAAATACACGCACTAGAACGGCCATCTTCGTGACAGGTTATTTATTAGCCATATTACACATACATTCACACATTCAAATAAGCGTGGTTACGTAATCACGATGTCGGAAAACCCTCAAAACCCCGAAATTGCTCCCAAAAGATCTCAAGATAGCTCCGATGGTGGTACAACACTGAGTCTGATACAGTTAAACACCTCTTTGGTCTTTGCACCACAGTGGTTTGCACATACAGTAAATAGCTTCAAAATACCAGGAATCTCTTTGCGAAAATTAATTTCAGCTGATACCTTGAGAATAAAGTGGGTCACGGTACATAAAACAAAAAAAGTACAGGGTATGAATCACTCAGGATATTAGCAATAATCAAATCAACGGAATAGTCATTGCATGTTTTCATTTCTGTGAAATAAATAAATTATTGGTTATCGTACCACCTCTTTAAGGCTATATTTAATCCATTGGTTCGAAAAGAACCATAGAGTGAGCAACTAAGTAGATAATTGTACTAATCGCTGGCGTCAATACCACAACCCTTGCTCTTCCCGTAATTTTGGCCTGGGGAAGTATTTGATCCCGAGAAATTTTCTCACGGCGTTGAAAAGCTCAGTGTCAATTCTCAGACACCATCTCTATATTTCATAAGATCTTAATTTGTTTACTCATTTCACTTTAAACTTCCACTGGTTGTAATTTGAACGCAATTATTGATTTGAATGTTCAGTCGATTGCACTACGGTAGTTAAAAAAAATGTATCCTTTACCATTACTTTGATTAGAATGTTCCAAAATAGTCTGTTCCTCTACAATCCTTGGTACAGTATATGGAAACACATTATATCAATTAATGGCATGTGTGTTCTGTAGATTATTAAAGATACACTATTCCATGTTATTAATGCAAAGGCATAATTACAATTGCTGTCCCATGTCGAACTATAAAAATACCAACATCTAAGAAAGTATTTGGCTGTTGCTTTTTGAACATAGCCTATACTGTATATTTAAAATATTCATTAAATTAGACCCTTAAGTCAATAAACAGTTGTACTTTAATCACAGTACTTCAGCGGTAAATTGTAAAATTCGTAAATAACCAAGAATTACATATTTAGTCTTTAAATTTGAAAGTGTTTTTTCAGCCTTTAGAATATTAGTATTCTAGTAATTATGTTGATAACCTTTGATAAGGAATGTTTTTGTATGTAAGTCGTGCTTCTTTACGTATTTTATAATTTACCGCTGATGAAGGCCACAATGTGATTTAAGTACAACTGGTTATTGACTTAATGTTTCAATTTACTGAATATTCTAAGTTTCGTCAATAAGACAAGGGCAGCCATAGTTATATTCTTGGCCTTTCACATATACATTGCTCACAAAAAAAAAAAACAAAAAAAAAACGCATCACAACTTTCATATAAACTAGCGTATACACATGCTGTTTCACATCTCCATAGTGCTCTGCAGGGTTGTTTGTTTATCACTTGGTGATATTAATGTGGTGCGGCTTCGGTGGCGTAGTCGGTAGCATGCTGAACTGCAGTGCCCAAGATAGCGGGTTCAAATCCGGCCGAAGTCGTCGGATTTTTTAAGAGCGTTAAAATCCTTCAGTATGCCTTCCTTCGGAGGGGAAGTAAAGCCGGCGGTCCTATGTCATAGATTTATGGCATGTAAAAGATCTTTTCACAGACTAAACTTGTGTAAAGCAAAATTGTTAGGTTAGATTTCGTCAGAACGCTCTATCAAAGTTCCAACGTTCACCACTAGGTATCATTGATATCTGGTGGCGAAAGTTGGAACTACTTGAAATTGAACGGAACTTGTAGCTCACCCTGGAAGCAGCTACAGACTCAGGCGAGCCGAACATGTCCTCGGACACTCCCGGCACTAAATGCCATACGATACATAAATAAATTAATGTGGTGGAATTTTTAAGTCAAGGACATAACCCTCCAGTCGTAGCAGTTATCGGTGTGACCGCGCCCCAAACAGCAGTGATTTGTGACTTGCAGCATGGTCTGTTTGTGCTGTCGTATTGGCAAGCAGCATATGCAGGTTAGAGCACAAGATATAGGAAGGCATTTACCATCAGAACAAGTCATGCGTGCAGTAACCCTCTTGCAGGAAGGACGTACTCAGCGTTTGGAGGCAGAGCGGTTCAGAGTGTCTCAATCAGTCATCTGCAGGAGGTGGTGGCAGCGATATCAAGAGCGCGGACATGGTTCAGAGAGAAAACGGAAAACAACGCCACCTGACGACCGATTTCTTCGTTTACAGGCCCTCCGAAATCGTCCCAATACAGTCAGGAACCTATGAGGTGAGCTAATTAATGCAAATGGGACTGTCGTCAGTAAACAGACAGTCCGCAATAGACTAAGGGAAGGTGAGCTCAATTTCCGGAGAACACTTAAAGTGCCCGGGTTGACCCCTCATCACCGAAGATGCCGTCTGTAGTTTGCACAACAGCATGTCAACTGGCAGCTCCGACACTGGACGACAGTGTTCTTTGCCGACGAATCCAGATTTCAGCTTTCTGGGTCAGATGGTCGTATTCGAGTCTGGCGACGTCAAGGAGAACGAAATTTGCCTTGCAACGTTGAGGAAACAGTCACTTACAGTGGTGGATCAGTGATGGTTTGGGGAGGACTTTCTTTGAACCATAAATGTGACCTCATAGTCATTCAGGGGCGTTCTGGAGAACCATGTACTGCCCATCGCAGACAACATTGGGCAACATTTCACATTACTGCATGATGGAGCCACTGCACATTCTGCTAGGCCCTCCAGGGACTTCTTTGCAGCAGCTGGACTTCAAGTAATGGACTGGCCCGCAAGTAGCCCCGACCTCAATTGTATCGAGCATCTTTGGGTTCAACTTGGTAGGCGTATCCACAATCGCCCATAGCAACCCCGCACACTCCAAGAGCTGGCTGCAGTAATATTGGAAGAGTCGGGAGCCATCCTCCAGGATGCCATCCGGAGGCATATCAGAAGCATGCCACGCCGGTGTGCTGCTGTGATACGAGCCAGAGGTGGAAACACAGAGTACTAAAAAGAGTTAAGTGTAAGTTTCAGTTTGTTTTCAGTTGCATTCAAGTGCCGTGACTTTCGGTTTTGGTCCACTGTTTCTGTTTGGGTCAATCAAGCGTAACCGTTTGGGTATTTTTTGTGTGTTAATTTTTGGTTTCTGTACAAATAAAGGAACGTGTTTAGGTTTTTCATAATCTACGTCTGCAAAATGAAGGCACACAAGGTATTACAGACGATCAAACGTTTGATGCGTTTTTTTCTTTGTGAGCAGTGTGTATTTTCTTAGTGTCAATGCCATAGGAATTGGTTGATTTTACTATAAAGATTGATACATAATTATATTATAACCATAGGACTGAAATGCATCAATTCATCATTGCTTTGCATTAAAGTACGACGGGTTTTACAATAGAAATCGTCAAAACTATTTCAGTACATGGACTTAGGAAGTATTTACTTACAAACCAAACAAAAACGTAGGAGAAAAGTAGTAGAATGTTATTAATTTAAATGCTTAAATATGGTTTTGTGTTGAACTTACACTTGGAACATACTTATGAAGCTAAATATCCAGTGATGGACGAAGAAAAGGAGGGAGGATATATAATGTAGGTTGACTCAGGCAAGGAAACCATTTCTATACAAAAAAATATAATGATATCAAATATAGATTTAGGCAGTGCTTTATTTCTAAAATACCGGCCGCGGTGGCCGAGAGCGCTAACGCACTACCTCGTGCTTTGCTGGCATCGGAAGAGCGTGGGTTCGAATCCCACCTCGGCCGTCCTGGAAATGGTTTTCGTGATTTTCCATTTTCACCACCAGGCAAATGCCGGGACGGTTCCTTTCAATAGGTCCACGGCCAATTTCCTTCCAATATCCCTTCCCTGAACCGTCCTGAAAAGGAAAGTACATGGCCATTGGCTGCATTAATAAAATTATTGTTATTTCTAAAATATATTTAAGGGGTACTCTCAATTGTAGTCGACAAAACATCACGATCTTGCAATTTTTCGGTAATTTACAAAGTCCGGTCATTGTTTGTGTTCGAATAATTAACTTTCAGCTTTTTCGATGCCTGGGTGGATGTTAAATAGTTCGTTATTTTCTTCATCCTTCAAAACTTACCGTACGCACAAAATAACAACATTCCCCGTCTCCAAACACTAGCCTGAGTGCTTATAAGAACGGAGTGCCGAGTTGCCGACCAAAAGAAACTGATTCGATAGCTCGATTTAAATCGAGGATTACTCGAAATCTCCTCCAGCTGTTGTGAACAGCGCGTTGACGCCATTAGATCGATGGACTTTCAAGTTGGAAGTTATATTTGCCGGACTAGATACTGAACCCATGTGCCATCAGGTCCATGGATGGTCGAATCCATGCATTTGAAGAAGAAATCAAAGAAACGTACAGTTTCTAATGTAACTTAAAGAAAGATCAAGCTAGGAGGCCAGTATAAGGTTGCGCAACCAACGAGGACGAGGTGTTCGAGAGGATGATATCATCCCTCTTGACATTCAGAAGGGAGCGAGTCACGAGTATTAATAACCGAGTGGAAATTTCCAACGAATAGACAAGGAGGCCTGAATCGGAAATCGAGCAGACGTTGCTGGAAAATGACAACACCGCTTATGCGCCAGAAGAGGAATAATTAAATTTAACCCGTTTACAAGCATAATAATGAGTAAACAAGTACAGTACAGTGAATCATTTTGAATGAGAGATTTTTCAGTAAAGAGAAACCATTTAATAATTGCCCAGGAGAAAACTGCAAACGCAAGACGACGTCATTGGGGAAGTACCAAGGCCTGTGTGGAGGGGAGAAAGCAAAAGAAATGCAACACCCACACAATTGAGGACGAGAAATTAATTAATATCTCCGAATTGCACGATCGATTCTTAGGTGCAATGAGATTATGTGACATTGAGAAGACGAGCTTTCGGAAGGTATAATTTTTATATTTGTGGCACCATTATTTTAGAAGTTGGCCACAGAAAAGGCTAGAGTCTTATTTTTTTGTAGTAAAATAGTATAAAGCTTCGGGCTTCACCAAGCCAATCATGCAGTTTCAAACGGCCTGAGGGCACGTCACTAGGCTACATCAAATACCGAATGCAGTTCGACAGTCCGTGAGGGGCGTAACTCTGCGTCACATCGAAGACAGTTACCATTACTCCTTGAGGGGAGAAACGCTGTGTTACACCGCAGAAGTAATATCCGATAGCCATAGGCGTCGCAGTATTAACGACTTGCTTGCCTCCATAAGGAGTGGTACAGAAGAAATTTAAAGTATCGCCGTATTGAAATATTAGGAAAATCCTAGTTACAGGATTTAGGCCCGACTGTATACAAGTTATAGTGAAAGTTCGTAAGATATAGTCAGAGCAGGCCGCGAACGTCGGACTTAAAG
Organism: Meconema thalassinum; assembly: GCA_946902985.2. Taxonomy (NCBI): domain Eukaryota; kingdom Metazoa; phylum Arthropoda; class Insecta; order Orthoptera; family Tettigoniidae; genus Meconema; species Meconema thalassinum. Next base: position 1,734,587,553 of record OX336388.2, on the reverse strand, counting down.
GCGATAGGTCGTTAAATAGACGAACGAATATATCATAACGTACGGAAGTACCGTACCAGAAAGATAAACTGTTATTTAAATTAAAGAACCAAAAAAAAAGGGAAGAACAGAATAAGGTTCGGAACGTATATCAGAAACATAGGAGTGTTAGAACCGATCAAATAAAGAAGCAAGGAGACTATAAACATTATCTCCAGAAAGTAGGCGAACTATTCTAAAAAGTACTAGACTCGAGAAGTACTAGCTGCTATAAACTAAATCTATAGGTCATTGAGGAGACCTCGATCCGAATAGACTTTCGCTAGGATCGATAAGACAGATCTACCAAGAAGCCGTTCAAGCTAGATAAATAGCCGGTCATCCAGGATAGGAGTAGAAGAATTTGGATTCCAGGGAACAGTAGATGTTTCGAGACTTTCGTATTCTGCAGGATAGGAAGCCGACATTGAATAAATTTCACCCTTGGAAACGGGAAATTAAGAAGGTCACGTGTGATAGGCTCAGAAATACGGCCTAGTGATCAAGAATTGTGAAGTGTAAATTTATCAAGATTGTGTGTTAAATTAATATTTTTAGTGTTTATTATGTGTTCAAAAGGGACACATCAGTGTATAAAAATGTCGTCAATGTTAAGTGTCTTAAATATATGTCAAGAAGTGTTTATACATAAGATGAATTCCTTTAATATGGAGTAAAAAGTTCAAAGTGGGCCCAAAATGAAGCACCGCACAAGAATAAAGATCATGGGACGATCTTAAAACATGTGAGTACTGAATTTCATTCTATTTTGGTGTCAGGAATTGACTGTGTACAAATCCACCGGAGTTTTTGAGTAAAAGGGATGTGTTTTAATAAATAAATACTGAATAAACAAGAACGCGGTCTGAACAATAATAGACATTTGAGAAATGATAAATAATTAAGTAAAGAATAAATCCCGTAGAGGAAATATGTGAATAAAATGTTAATGTATTTAACAAATGTCATAAGAGCAAGCGAAATATCAGTAATTATCATGAATTATATTTAAATAAAGTAAATTTGAGATATTAAAGAAATAGCTTTTGAGCTTGTGTAGAGAATAAAGATAATAATAATAACTAAGTATGGAAATATTATATAAAGGTCAAATAAATTGATGTGAACATAAGAGCGTTAAAGCCTTAACATATGTGTAAGATATGATGTTCAAGGGAATGTTTTAAAAGGGAGCGATTTATCGGCAACGGAAAAGATTAATATAAGAATTAAAATAATGTGAATTGTTACTAATGAGATTTATCAGTTCTTGGGAAGACATTTCGGCTTAAAATAATGTATAGCGCAAAAGAGCGCAAATAATATTAAAAGTCACACTAGGAACGCGTAGAGGTTAAAATACTTGGTAAATTACTTATGGAGGGTAGTTGATTGCAGTGAATTGATAGTTGTATAAGTCCTCTATTTGTGACGTAGTATCACGAGGCATTGTGTATGTATTTGAAAGGGAGCTAATATATGGTATTATTGAGCGTATGTCATATGGGCCACGGCCGACTTTAAATCGCATTTTGTATAAGTCCTCTGTAAGGGAATGGTTCCCGAGGCATGTGAAGAGATTCGAACGCAGAATCTTCTTATGATAAAAGCCCCTTAATTCTTCGTCGTCGGATGTGTATTAATCTTCCTAATCAATGAGGACCCTCTCATAATTAATAAATGCCAAGGTTACGAAAGTGGTCTATGAACCAAAGAATAGTTGTTTGAATGAGTACGGTACAGTAAAAGCCCGGTCTCTCCCCAGAACTGAATATAATGTGAAGGTTTGTTTTGAAAGCCTTGGAAATAAGCTGCTAACGGGGGTTAGACAGAGAGTCGCCCGTCACCCTCCGTGTCATAAATCGCGCCCGAGTAGAATGGCCTAGCTTTCTTAGAGCGAGAGTGGGCAGAAACCGTCTCGTAAGATGTTGTAAAGAGAAATGAATACACCAAGAGTGTTTAAAGTTGTTAACGACCTGGGCTTTGAACCGAGGTCCTTGTAGATTGATATTTTCGTTTGCCTGTTCAGATCGTAGTTTCTTATATGATAATGGTCTTATAAGACATAAGAGATAAATAACAATCCCTATTGTAGTGTTGGATGGACGTAGGATTCCACGAGTTAATTGAAGGCAACTAAGTTTCGGGAGTAACTATAGTTTTTTGACTGTGTCAAGTATCTTCACGCTCTGGAGTACACAATTGATTTCCTGATTACCTTAATATATTTGTGAAAATAAAGAGAGATGATAACAGCTGAATGTGTGGACATGCCCAAAAATATTGAGTTAGATAATTAACATAAAATTTTAAAAGTAATTATACATTTGTTTTTGAGAATTAAGAAAATATAAAGGATAGTATTTGAGGTGTACAAGAATGACACCATTATTATGTAAAGCATGGAGCCAAAAGAGCTCGGAGTTATATAAAACTTACAGTTAATGCTTTATGGAAGTAAGACTAAGTAGGAATTGTTGGGTTATGTGGAAACCATATGTTTAAATACAATATTTGTTTTATTATATTTGTGATTCCTTGTTCATTTGGAACAAGTAGATGATTATGGGTCAGTAAGTAAATTGTTAAAGTGTTTGTAGCGCCATTAATTTTATTAATTAAATGTGTTTAAAATAGGAGTTGATTTTGTTGTTATTTTGCAAGTGTATCCTCTAATTAATCCAAAATATGTGAGTCACAGAGTGGGGGAACTTACCGCTGCCCCGAAAATTCCGAATTGAGCTACGCTGGTATACTGTGATTGGCATATTTCTTGCTAAAAGTGTACATGGGGGTCATATAAGTAATGTGCCGGATTAATAACTAGAGGAACACTTAAGACGGTCACTTCATGTAAAGTAAAGTAATGATAGGTGTAGCTACAACGTAAAATATTAACTGACCGCATGGGTCCCTAGAAACTCATACCGAGCAGCCCTGAATTATTATATTAACACCCCCCTAGCAAACATTTCATGGTGGCTTCAACGTGGGGCTTCTAGCAAAATGTATGATCATGGCGCCTAGTACGCAGGGATGAGTTTTCCTAGGGAAAACCCGAGTTTTCTCGAAAAATCAAAATTTTCATTTTTTTGAAAAAAAAATGGTTTTTCGAAATTTTGAATTTTAAATACTTCCATAAAGGTTTATGAAATTGAGTAAGAGTATCAAAAGGGTACGGTGAAGTAAATACCCGTACTAAAGTAAAATTTTAAAGAAATTGGGACACACTGATTCAGAGTATCATCTCTCAAGCATGTACTAGTGTGGTGGCATTAGTGGCCCACTATATTTTAATAAGATGGCATTGAGTGAAGAGATGCAGCGGCTCTTGGAGGCCATAAACAATAAATTGGGAACAATAGACAATACATTGGGCCTCCAAAAGGATGAAAATAAAAAAGAGTTCGAATCCATAAATAAGAGTTTGAATCAATTGGATAGTCAACAGAGTGAAAATAAAAGGGATTTAGAATCCATAAATGAGAGTTTGAATAAGTTGGACGGCCAACAGGAGGAAAATAACCAAAGGTTAGGATCCATGAATCAAAGTTTAGAGTCACTAAAAACTAATAGTGATAATATGGGGACTAAATTAGAAGCTATCGAAGCCGACTGTATAAACATGAATAAGGAACTGAAGGCTGAGATAGAAAAAATGAAAACAGAAAACGGGGATAACATTAAAAAACAGTTGGAAGTGATAAAAATGGAGACGTTAGAGTCTCTGAAAGCCAACAGTAAAGAAAACCATGGAGTACTGAAGGCTGAAATAGAAAAGACAATGGATACTAAATTTAAAATTCTTGATGAAGGTTTTGACACTAAGTTTGGGGACAAGTTAGATGAGTTAAAAGGGAAAATCGCAAGTGAGATTAAAGAGGAAAATAAAGAATTTCATTCAGGATTGCAAGCCCAATTAGAAACTATGAACATAAATATGGTAGATTCCCAAACTACATGTCAAGAAAATTTTAAAATTTTAGAAACTAGATTAATTGACATAGAAACAAAGGGTGATGATTGTGAAAAGAAACTTGTAACCCAGATCCAAGGTGTGCAAGAAAAATTAGAAGCTCAGATAAAATCTAACAGCGATATTTGTGAGGCTTCCCGGGATGAAATAAAACAAAGCGTGAATAAGCTAGGAGATAGATTTGAAGGGGTTGAGAAAAAAATGGGAGAACTTGAGGGAAAAGTCAATGAAGTTCAAACCGAAGTAACTGAGTTGAAAAATCAAAATCAAAAGGATGTTCAGGAGATGAAAGATCAGATTGATCATTTTACCGGGCAGGTAGATGAGAATCTGAAGACATACGAAACGAAAATAGATCAAAGATTAGGTATATACGAGGGGCATCTCCAGAGTGAAAGAAAACAACGAGAGGACGAAAGTAAGGAAAGTAACCATAAGATAGATGAAATAAGTCAGGGAATTAATGATGTTCAGGGAACCATCGGAACATTAAAGGTCGAAATAGGAAAAACTCATAAGGAAGTAGGCCAGATCCAAAATGACATGATGATATTAAATAAGAGTCAAGAGAAAACGGAGAAAAAACTTGAAGGAATTAAAGGGGATATGGTCAAAGAACAAAGAGAGATGGAGAAGAAAATAGAAAAGATACGAGAAGACCTAGATACCAGAGGTGACGTGAAACCAGAGATGATAGACCAAAAGGTCATGATCTTTAAGAAAGAGGTAGAAGAACAACTAAATGAATTCAGGGATAGTTACAGGGATGAGAAATTCCAATCCAAAAAGGTAGAGGAAGATATTAAAAGGAATCAAGAAAGAATTCAGAATGAATTAAGATCCCGATTAGAGAGGACGGAACATAAGAATAGTCAAATAGAAATCCAACTTATGGCTAATGAAGAAAGTGCCCGGAGGGAAAGGAAGTTAGAATTTGAGAATCAGGAGGAGTTTCCAAAGACAGGATATGTAGATTCTCGTGAACAAGGCACAGATACGGAGAGGGACTTAGGAGGGGAGAGCCCTTATAAGAACCCAGGATATCCGATGGCGATGTCAACCCCGTACATGAATCAGACAAATGGCCAGATAATAAATATTATTAAATCCAATGAGGACAGACCAGTAAAGTTTACGGGTAATAACATGTCTATTACTCCAAAATACTGGCTAAAAGAAGTGGCAGAGTATCTAAACGAAATGAAGGTTCCTCAGGATCGGAGACTGAGAGCTATTGAAAAGCTGTTGGCAGGTGATTGTCTCACCTGGTTCAGAAGCTTCAGATACACCTTTGATACGGTGGAAGGCTTTAGGGAAGCATTTTTAAAACGATATTGGGCAGCAGACGTCCAAGAGAATTTAAGGCTAGATCTGTACTCTAGGAAGTACAGCACCAATGCACCTACTAAATACTCGGAATTTTTCACCGCTCAGCTGTGTAAATTCCGCGAACTGGATATTGCTCCGGCAGAAAACGACCTGTGTGCCGCCATTGCAAGACAGCTTCCGTATGAGATTCAGAGGCTGCTAATCTCATCCAAAGCCAGAAGTGCTGTGGAAGTGGAAAGTGTATTACGTCAGTTAGATATGACGACTTCGCACGTAACTCCTCGGCATCAAAGACAAACTGAGCAAGTACACAAGGCCAGCAGTCAGGAAACTGGAGAAAAACCAGCGACCAGGAATCAGTCCACCAGCACGGATACTCAAGGACTAGATCGAGAGTATGGGCACCAGGAGCCTAGAAGGATACAGCCATATTACAGGGGAGGATATCGAGGAAGAAATCCTAGAACTACGGGTTATAGGCAACAAGAAAGCCGACCCTATAACAATAACCATCAAAGGCAAGAAAACGGAAAGAAATGGGAGAATTATCCCAGAAGAAATGTAAGGCCAGACGATAGGGATGATGAATATCGGGCCGAAATAGAAGAAAGATATCAGGAAAGTCTTCGTTATATGAACGAAAGACCAGATGAACCTGATAGGCAAAAAGTCCGTTGGAGTGAGGCAATCAAGGACCGGAAATCACCCGACCGACTAGACGGAGCTCAAAGCTTGGAACTACAAGCTCAGTTAAAGAATGAGGGAAAAGGGAGCCCTCAGGATTTAAAAAAAACTCCAAATTTAAATCGTCAAAAGTGGAAACATACCAGGAGCTGGGAGGAGGTAGAAATTGCAAATTGGATAGCTAGACCAGATGAGCTAATTAACGAGGATGTGGAAGGAATCCCACCTGTTAAAAGAGAACTACCTATAATTATGCTTAGGATAGAAGGATTACTGGTCAGAGCATTGATCGATACCGGATCCACAATAAGTCTAATTACACAAACCCTTTTAAATGAATTGGAAACAAGGGGCCGAGTACTAAAGATTCCCACATCAAGTGCAAAGATTAAGGGAATTATCCCTGAAAAATCTTTGACATGTAAATTTCAGGTATACATTGATCTGATCATGGGTAACGCTGAAATTTCGCAGTGCTTTTTGCTGGTAAATCAATTACCGTATAATGTCATATTAGGTATTGATTTTATCCGTGAGAACAAGGTCATCATAGACCTAGCGCAAAACTGCATTAGAGTTCAAAGAGAAGATGTGGATGAGCAAAACATTAACCTACAGGAACAGGATGCGAAAATAGAAGAACAGGTATGGCATATGGAAGAAATGAGTGAGGAAGATTATAAGGACATAGAAAAGATATTTGAAGTCCTTAACATAGAACTCGAAGATAATGTGGAAAATGAGTTCGAGACCAACCTGTCAGGAAAAGTGGAGGAAGCTAAAGTCAGCCTCGAAATTAAGGAACAGTTAAAGAAATTATTATTGGATTATAGGGACGTATTTGATTCCAAGCCGGGGAAGATTGAAAATTTTAAATACGCGTTCCAAGTCAATGATTGGGCACCGTTCAAACAAAAACCATACCCGGTTGCGGAAAAACATTACCCACAAACTAAGAAAACACTGCAGGAAATGATGAATGCAGGTGTTATAGAAAAGATGGCGACACCATATGTTAGTCCATTAGTGATTGTGAGTAAACCGGATGGCTCAGTAAGGGTGTGTTTAGATGCCAGAAATTTAAATGCAAAAATCATACCAGAAAATGATTCGGCACCACCCATAAAAGAAATACTGAGGAAGTTCAAAGGCAAGAAGATTTTTACAAATATTGACATGACTTCTTCGTATCATCATCTCGAACTGGAAGAGAAAACCAGCTTGTTGACGGGATTTCAGTTCGACCAACAAACATATTGTTTTAGAAGATGTCCGTTTGGATTGAAGACTGCAGGATCTGCATTAATAAGAGCGCTTGATCGAAACCTGTCAGAGGAAGTGAAAGATTGCACTATCCGATACGTGGACGACATTTTGCTTACCTCGGAGAACATTGAGGAACATTTAGGAAATTTGAAGAAATTATTGGAAGACTTAAGAAGGGCAAATTTTAAAATAAATTTAAAGAAGTCGAATTTTTGTCAAAGGCAAGTGACATTTTTAGGGCATGTGATTGACAAGGATGGTGTTAAACCAAATCCATGCAAATTGGAATCAATAAGGGATTTTCCAAGGCCTTTGAAGGTGAAGAACGTTCGCCAGTTTTTGGGATTGATTGGGTTCTTCTCAGGACATTGTCCATCATACACCAAAACTGTTGCACCACTACAGGACCTTCTGAAGAAGGGGGGCAAGTGGAAATGGACGGAGGAAGCAGAAAAAGCATTTGTAGAGGCCAAGGAAATGCTTTTAAATTACGTGAAGCTAGGATATCCTGATTTTAATCAGAGATTTATTATTCAAACAGACGCATCCCAGATTGGAATAGGGGCAATGCTATATCAGGAGAACCCGGAAAACCCTGATAAGAAAAACTATCTAGCTTTCACCAGTAGGAGACTGAAACCACACGAGAAAAATTATACGATCAGCGAGATCGAGCTGTTAGCGATATTGCACGCGTTGCAATATTGGCGGAAGATCGTATATGGGTTTCAGGTCATTCTAAGGACGGATCATAAAGCCTTAACCTTTTTGATGAAGACTGATTTATCCAGTCAAAGGCTGATGCGTTGGGCTTTATACATTCAACAATTTGATGTCAAGATAGAGTACTGCCCAGGAAAAGAAAATATAGTTCCAGACTACTTAAGTAGACAGCCAGAGTCCACAGAAGAGGAAGTAATGGCTATAGATTTGGAAGACAGGGATCAGCGTACTCTTAATGAGTTAAGAAGCATTAGTCAAAGACAACGTGAGGATCCATGGATGAACATGCTCATATCTTTCCTTGAGGGAAGCTTGATAAGAGGAACACCAGCGTACACGGAAGCTGATAAGATAGCTCAAGACTACACGTTTTATAATGGATTGTTATATAAGTTTGTGGACTCTGACCATACAAAATTAAGGATTGTTGTACCTGCAATTTTGCAGAGGAAAATAGTATGGTTAGCCCATAGATCGTTCGGACATATGGGAGTCGACAAAACAGTCTCGATGCTGAAAGAAGCATTTGTATGGCCGAGACTGAGAGAGACTGTAAGGGACACGCTAAAGATATGTGATCTATGTCAAAGGATCAAACCTAATGCATTTCTGATGAGACAAAAGCCTATACCATTGTTGCCTGAAAGGCCTGGCCAAATCATATCTATTGATAATTTTGGACCTTTGCCAAAGGCAAGAAGGGGAAATCGACACATAATGGTGGCTATGGATGTCTTCACTAAAATGGTTGTCCTTGCTCCCATACAGAAGACAAGTACCAAACAGGTGTTAAAACGACTAAAAGAAAAAGTGATACCGATTCTGGGGAAACCTGAGAATTTGTTGTCGGATCACGGCAGTTGTTTCACCAGTGTAGAGTTCAGACGAGAATTAGAAAGACTTGGAATACGTCAGATTTTGTCAAGTATTCGCCATCCTGAGGCAAATCCTGTAGAAAGAGTGATGAGAGAGACGGCCAAGTATTGTAGAATATACTGTGCCGAAGAAAATTGGAAGTGGATAGATATCTTGGATATTATCGAATTTTGTATAAAATAATACAATCCATGAATACACAGGAGAGATACCCATAACGTTACATCGGAATGAGCAACCAGAAAGACCTTGGAGTCTGGTAATTCCTAGGCCAGCTGACGCTCAACCTGGAAGAGATGTACGCATTAGAAGAGCCTTTGAGCACCTAAAAGCTCAAGCCGACAGGATGCAGAGAAGAAATAGGCATAAGAGGTATCATCGACCATTATTAGCAGGAGAAATGGTGTTAGTAAAAAGACCAGCCATTTCGGATCCAGGGAACCGTGTGTACAAGAAATTCCAGAAAATGTACCACGGACCATATCAAATAATCAGAGATTTGAGGAATAACGCATATAGAATTCGGCACTGTGAAACGGATCACGAAGTGACCATGAATTCAGCAAATTTGAAATTATATTACCCTCCCGAAGATTTTGATGAAGAAAATGAACAAGCCCTGGTTACGGAAACATTTAGAGATGAATCCGCTTTTGATATAAACAAGAATAAGGAAGAAATAGAAAATAGAGCTCAAGCATTCGAGTGCGAATGCGAATTGGAGAAATTATATTGGGAAATTAAAGAAATAATTGAATTTATTGAAGAAGAAAATTCCAATTTAAGAAAAGAAAATGATGAAATAAGGAAACGGGTAGGGATAGACCACACCCGTAAGGAAGAATGAGGTTCTGGGGACTTAAAGTCCAGACAAGTAAAGAAAGAAAGAAAGGGTAGGGACAGAGCATACCCGACCTACACAATTACCGGATACGACTTTAAAGAAGTAAAAACAACGGAAGGTACGGACATCGTTATGATGGCTTCGACGAATAAAGACAGATATGATTAATTGAAATAAATTTCCTCAACATTTTTCGAAAATTTATTTACCTAAGGAGGGGAGAGATGAACCCATGTGCCATCAGGTCCATGGATGGTCGAATCCATGCATTTGAGGAAGAAATCAAAGAAACGTACAGTTTCTAATGTAACTTAAAGAAAGATCAAGCTAGGAGGCCAGTATAAGGTTGCGCAACCAACGAGGACGAGGTGTTCGAGAGGATGATATCATCCCTCTTGACATTCAGAAGGGAGCGAGTCACGAGTATTAATAACCGAGTGGAAATTTCCAACGAATAGACAAGTAGGCCTGAATCGGAAATCGAGCTGACGTTGCTGGAAAATGACAACACCGCTTATGCGCCAGAAGAGGAATAATTAAATTTAACCCGTTTACAAGCATAATAATGAGTAAACAAGTACAGTACAGTGAATCATTTTGAATGAGAGATTTTTCAGTAAAGAGAAACCATTTAATAATTGCCCAGGAGAAAACTGCAAACGCAAGACGACGTCATTGGGGAAGTACCAAGGCCTGTGTGGAGGGGAGAAAGCAAAAGAAATGCAACACCCACACAATTGAGGACGAGAAATTAATTAATATCTCCGAATTGCACGATCGATTCTTAGGTGCAATGAGATTATGTGACATTGAGAAGACGAGCTTTCGGAAGGTATAATTTTTATATTTGTGGCACCATTATTTTAGAAGTTGGCCACAGAAAAGGCTAGAGTCTTATTTTTTTGTAGTAAAATAGTATAAAGCTTCGGGCTTCACCAAGCCAATCATGCAGTTTCAAACGGCCTGAGGGCACGTCACTAGGCTACATCAAATACCGAATGCAGTTCGACAGTCCGTGAGGGGCGTAACTCTGCGTCACATCGAAGACAGTTACCATTACTCCTTGAGGGGAGAAACGCTGTGTTACACCGCAGAAGTAATATCCGATAGCCATAGGCGTCGCAGTATTAACGACTTGCTTGCCTCCATAAGGAGTGGTACAGAAGAAATTTAAAGTATCGCCGTATTGAAATATTAGGAAAATCCTAGTTGCAGGATTTAGGCCCGACTGTATACAAGTTATAGTGAAAGTTCGTAAGATATAGTCAGAGCAGGCCGCGAACGTCGGACTTAAAGGCGATAGGTCGTTAAATAGACGAACGAATATATCATAACGTACGGAAGTACCGTACCAGAAAGATAAACTGTTATTTAAATTAAAGAACCAAAAAAAAAGGGAAGAACAGAATAAGGTTCGGAACGTATATCAGAAACATAGGAGTGTTAGAACCGATCAAATAAAGAAGCAAGGAGACTATAAACATTATCTCCAGAAAGTAGGCGAACTATTCTAAAAGTACTAGACTCGAGAAGTACTAGCTGCTATAAACTAAATCTATAGGTCATTGAGGAGACCTCGATCCGAATAGACTTTCGCTAGGATCGATAAGACAGATCTACCAAGAAGCCGTTCAAGCTAGATAAATAGCCGGTCATCCAGGATAGGAGTAGAAGAATTTGGATTCCAGGGAACAGTAGATGTTTCGAGACTTTCGTATTCTGCAGGATAGGAAGCCGACATTGAATAAATTTCACCCTTGGAAACGGGAAATTAAGAAGGTCACGTGTGATAGGCTCAGAAATACGGCCTAGTGATCAAGAATTGTGAAGTGTAAATTTATCAAGATTGTGTGTTAAATTAATATTTTTAGTGTTTATTATGTGTTCAAAAGGGACACATCAGTGTATAAAAATGTCGTCAATGTTAAGTGTCTTAAATATATGTCAAGAAGTGTTTATACATAAGATGAATTCCTTGAATATGGAGTAAAAAGTTCAAAGTGGGCCCAAAATGAAGCACCGCACAAGAATAAAGATCATGGGACGATCTTAAAACATGTGAGTACTGAATTTCATTCTATTTTGGTGTCAGGAATTGACTGTGTACAAATCCACCGGAGTTTTTGAGTAAAAGGGATGTGTTTTAATAAATAAATACTGAATAAACAAGAACGCGGTCTGAACAATAATAGAAATTTGAGAAATGATAAATAATTAAGTAAAGAATAAATCCCGTAGAGGAAATATGTGAATAAAATGTTAATGTATTTAACAAATGTCATAAGAGCAAGCGAAATATCAGTAATTATCATGAAAGATATTTAAATAAAGTAAATTTGAGATATTAAAGAAATAGCTTTTGAGCTTGTGTAGAGAATAAAGATAATAATAATAACTAAGTATGGAAATATTATATAAAGATCAAATAAATTGATGTGAACATAAGAGCGTTAAAGCCTTAACATATGTGTAAGATATGATGTTCAAGGGAATGTTTTAAAAGGGAGCGATTTATCGGCAACGGAAAAGATTAATATAAGAATTAAAATAATGTGAATTGTTACTAATGAGATTTATCAGTTCTTGGGAAGACATTTTGGCTTAAAATAATGTATAGCGCAAAAGAGCGCAAATAATATTAAAAGTCACGCTAGGAACGCGTAGAGGTTAAAATACTTGGTAAATTACTTATGGAGGGTAATTGATTGCAGTGAATTGATAGTTGTATAAGTCCTCTATTTGTGACGTAGTATCACGAGGCATTGTGTATGTATTTGAAAGGGAGCTAATATATGGTATTATTGAGCGTATGTCATATGGGCCACGGCCGACTTTAAATCGCATTTTGTATAAGTCCTCTGTAAGGGAATGGTTCCCGAGGCATGTGAAGAGATTCGAACGCAGAATCTTCTTATGATAAAAGCCCCTTAATTCTTCGTCGTCGGATGTGTATTAATCTTCCCAATCAATGAGGACCCTCTCATAATTAATAAATGCCAAGGTTACGAAAGTGGTCTATGAACCAAAGAATAGTTGTTTGAATGAGTACGGTACAGTAAAAGCCCGGTCTCTCCCCAGAACTGAATATAATGTGAAGGTTTGTTTTGAAAGCCTTGGAAATAAGCTGCTAACGGGGGTTAGACAGAGAGTCGCCCGTCACCCTCCGTGTCATAAATCGCGTCCGAGTAGAATGGCCTAGCTTTCTTAGAGCGAGAGTGGGCAGAAACCGTCTCGTAAGATGTTGTAAAGAGAAATGAATACACCAAGAGTGTTTAAAGTTGTTAACGACCTGGGCTTTGAACCGAGGTCCTTGTAGATTGATATTTTCGTTTGCCTGTTCAGATCGTAGTTTCTTATATGTTAATGGTCTTATAAGACATAAGAGATAAATAACAATCCCTATTGTAGTGTTGGATGGACGTAGGATTCCACGAGTTAATTGAAGGCAACTAAGTTTCGGGAGTAACTATAGTTTTTTGACTGTGTCAAGTATCTTCACGCTCTGGAGTACACAATTGATTTCCTGATTACCTTAATATATTTGTGAAAATAAAGAGAGATGATAACAGCTGAATGTGTGGACATGCCCAAAAATATTGAGTTAGATAATTAACATAAAATTTTAAAAGTAATTATACATTTGTTTTTGAGAATTAAGAAAATATAAAGGATAGTATTTGAGGTGTACAAGAATGACACCATTATTATGTAAAGCATGGAGCCAAAAGAGCTCGGAGTTATATAAAACTTACAGTTAATGCTTTATGGAAGTAAGACTAAGTAGGAATTGTTGGGTTATGTGGAAACCATATGTTTAAATACAATATTTGTTTTATTATATTTGTGATTCCTTGTTCATTTGGAACAAGTAGATGATTATGGGTCAGTAAGTAAATTGTTAAAGTGTTTGTAGCGCCATTAATTTTATTAATTAAATGTGTTTAAAATAGGAGTTGATTTTGTTGTTATTTTGCAAGTGTATCCTCTAATTAATCCAAAATATGTGAGTCACAGAGTGGGGGAACTTACCGCTGCCCCGAAAATTCCGAATTGAGCTACGCTGGTATACTGTGATTGGCATATTTCTTGCTAAAAGGGTACAATACAAATGTACCAATATTTTTTTCTTAAACAGTTTTCAAATGTATAGGGGGTACGCGTAACACCCCCCCCCCCCCACATACCCCCTGAAAAAATCACTGGATTTAGGTATTATAAAGTCTTCGTCTGGAACGGGGAAGTGAAACTTGGACTGTTGGTGCAGCAGAAAATAGGAGAACAGAAGCTTTTGAAATGTGGTGTTACAGTAGAATGATGAAGATGGGTAGATAGAGTAACAAATGAAGAGGCATTATAACGAGCGAGCGAAGAGAGATGTTCCTGGCGACCGCTGATGAAGAGAAGGGATAGGTTGGCAGAACACGTAATAAGACACCCAGGAATAGCAAACTTAGTTATGGAAGGGTTGAGGAAAAGAACTGTGTGTATAACCAATGCTAGAATAATATGTTAAACAAATTGTCTCGGATGTAACGTTTACTAGCTATGTAGAGATGAAACGATTAGCTCACAACATGGAGGAATGGAAAGCTGCATCAAACCAGTCAAAAGACTGAAGACTCAAACAATAACAACTAAATCACTATAGGCTTAACACTATATCATGAATGCAAGACAGTATTTGTTTAAAAGATTACAGTGCACGCCGAATTTGGTGGTTTATCTACATCCTACACAACACTGTTACAGCCCTCCTTGGAACAGTGAACAGAATTAGGTACAGTACACCATGATTTGGCTCAAACAAACATGAGAACTACAAATGTGTACTGGGCTGAGTGAGTTCTCAGACACAATGGAAAGCAGTAGCTCTGTAACGTGGGACAAAACAGTGTTTGGCATTCAGAGGCACTTGTGTGATCAGAAATTCCCCTTTCATTTTGTTTCCACAATATGGGATCGGGACAGTTTCGCATACAAAGGAGAATACTTAGCTCTCATTGAGAATATTATTTAACAATGCTACTTTAGGCCATATGTGGCAAAATAATAAACCACTTCCACACACCAAACGGAGACTGTAGTGACTTATATCTGAAGTGAACGATTTAAACTCTTTATGGCCATTGGCTGCAATAAATCTTTATTATTATTGTGTATCCACATGCAGAGTAGAGAATACCCAAACATGGAGTGACGGAGTTTTGGAATCATTCTCTTCAATATTGTAAGACTCGTGTTTCAGAGTACGCTGCAGAGGATATGTGATATTAGATTTAAGTCATCGATGAGTGTATTATCCTTATTGAGTTCGATGTCATCGTGATCAGATTACTTCAGGATTTCTTGAAGGAGGAAGGAAGTTTGTAGTTTTACGTGACCGTTAATCCGAACCATAGGACATGGCATTTCACTTGACCGCAAATCGAACCTGGTCCGCCGTGGTGAGAGGCCTACAGCTTGACCTCTGTGCCACCTCGCCCCCTAGAATTACTTGAGAAAATGTTCATACCTTAATATGGTGATCAGAGTACCGTCAACATGGCTGTCTCTTGTAATGTCTGACACTTACCTGGAAAACAATAAAACAGAACGTATTACACATCAATCATCATTATGGAATATAGAAGGAATCTGACAACAACATTAGAAACCAATAGAGACAGAATATGTTTTGTGAATGAGAAGGAATATATTTCAAAGTGTGCCAAGTAACTATTTTAAAACATAGTAAAGAAGAATTAACGTTAACAAACGTATTAATGAATCGATCAATCAATGAATCAATGTATTAATAGAAAGATGGATTAAGGAATGAACGCAGGAGGAAAATACAATATGAATGAAGGACAAAAGAAAGAAAGAAAGAAAGAAAGAAAGAAAGAAAGAAAGAAAGAAAGAAAGAAAGAACGGAAGAAGTCGTTGCAGCTACTGTTGCTATTGTTGTCGTTATGGTTTTAATAGTTTCAGTTATGGGCTAAGGGCATGATGGTCAACAGACATCTAAAACAATGTATGTGTGTGTGCACATGAAGTTTGATAATGCGTTATATTAGTGACTGCAGTAGAAGAGGGAAGGTATAATAATAATAATAGTAATAATAATTAGGTGGGTTTAATATCCTTTTTTAATTCCTGTGGCTTATGAGATGACAGAGAGCCAGAATGTCTTCCAGGAAATGGATAATTGATGTGTGGGTGAATCTACTGACCCAAAGTTGTCACATGTAAACATTCTTTTAATCGTACTGTGCTAGGATCGACTCAGCAATTTTTTGTTTCGAAGACTAACCGACTGCACTATTTTTCCCGTGAAGAGGTAGACAGAAGGAGAAAATTGTTAGGAAGATCTTTTCAAGTCTCTAATGAACACAAAAGCATTTTTAATGTTCTTAGTACAGAGAAACTTAAATTAAATCTCTTGTCATGAAAATCCTTACGTAAGCTGGGATGAGCCACAGTTAGTAGATAATGGAAGTACTGTAATGTATGCAGTTCCTTATTCCATATATTTCATAAATTGTCTGCCTACATCGAAACACTTTACAGCGCCATTGTGATGAATACACATTAATAGTGTTCTTTGTCTGACAAAGGTAATTATACATAACTTAAAATACGTAGCCTACATAAGAGAGGAATGCACAGTAGAACCTCGGAAAACACTTTATAATGGCTGGGGTGGGAAACTTCTTAGCTGAACGCCCGATGCTGAATAATATCCATTCCAGACTCTCAGACTAGAGTTACAATTCTTGGCAGAGCTGGGAATTGAACCCAGGTATAGGAGTGTCGATGCGTACCCCTAGACCACACACTCGCAATACTGTATATAGGATAGGATCCAGGGCGCTAAATCAGACGCACATATTCTATGAAGTGTACCAAGGAACAGCGAGCACTCTTGTGTAATGCATGAGCCGCAATAGTTTATTCTCAAGCTAGCAACACTCTGTTTCACCGTAAAATTGAAGAGTATACCCGAAAGGGCTGTCACACTGACTAGGTGCATTGTAAGAGGTTAGACAAAGAGCATTCGTTCGCAACATGCATTTCCTGATACAACATATTTCAACTATGGGATATTACAGTATGCTCTCTGACAAGGACATGTTCAGGGTCTTTCATATGAAGTAAGAACGGCAAGCGGCAGTTTTGTTATTCGCTGTTGCGGTGGCCTTGGCCGAGCTTGTGGCACGCCATGGCCCCCTGCTTTAAGTGTGTGAACAATCCTGTATGAAATATTATCTTATAAAAGATGCTGGAAGTGTCGTCCTTCCTGGATTATACAGGCATTGTATCTGGTAGCCACATTCTGGCTGACGCGAGTGAGTTCTGCCACCGTAATATTTCTGATTTTTAGCCTACTTTTCACATTTTTCAAAAATGAGGAAAAAGTAGACTTATGAGATCGATCCGGGAAAATGTGTGTCTGTCTGTCTGTCCTTCTGTCTGTCTGTCTGTCTGGCTGTGTGTGTGTGTGTGTCCCCCTATCAACTCCTAAACGGCTGCAGCAATCAAAACCAAATTTAGTATGAGTAAAGATGTGCACCGGAATAGCTCACGCCCATATTTGAAAATGACGCCAATGCTACCAACTGCTGAAAAAACGAACTAGAAATTTGAGCTCCATGTTGGATATCTTGCAAGGTATGCATGGGAGCTCTTCCAAAATTGGCACATATGTAGATAATACTATTTGAGTTTAATTTCCAGGAGGCCAACCATGACAGTGTTGCCAACAAAATTATAAGCCTTCTTATAGGTGCAATGTTTAAATGCATATAACTTCTACACTATCTATTGGATTTCAACCAAATTTCGTATGTAATATGTGTACATAAACAGATATGACTGAGCGTATTCTTAAGAGCCACCAGGGCTGCAAACTGTTAATAATTGCTCTCTCTATTTTTTTTATCCAAATACCAATATATCAGAAAGTATGCAAGCCAACAGCTTTAAACTATGCACACGTATATTCTGACATTTTAGATTAATTTGGAGTAACTTATATACGTCAGTTCTACCAACATGATTATAAGCCTGCTGATAGTACCAATTTTTAAATACATGTAACTTCTATACTATTAGTTGGATTTCAACCAAACTACGTATGTACTATGTGTACCATAACAGATATGACTATAAGTATTGTTAAGAGCAATCAGGGCTGCCAACTGTTAATAAATGCTGTCTATATTCTTTTACCCTAATATCAATATATCAGAAAGTATGCAAGCCAACAGCTCTATACTTGGCACACGTATAGCACCTGACATTCTACATTAATTTGGAGTAATTAATACAAGGCAGTGCTGCCAACATGATTCTATGCCTGCTGATATGTCCAATTTTAAAATACATGTAACTTCTATACTAACAAATGGATTTCATCCAAAATTGGCACAACAAGATATCATAATAATTCAGATTATTTCTGACCAGCACACGCATGGTACTGATGGCAACATGCTTTTACGCTTGCTGATAGATCCAGTGTCTAACTGCATGTAACGTCCATTGGACTTCAACCAAATTTTGTATTCTGTACCTTAAGAGGTGGAACTAAGAATATATTCAGTCACCAGGGCTGCCAACTGTAGTGCTCTATTAGGTTACATTATACCAGGTATATTTTGAACTAATTAGATATTTCGATATTTCCAACTTAATTTCGTCATTATTCTAGATAGATCCATATATATTAATTATTGGCATGAATCTTACATTTTAAGAAAAGTAGGCTCTTTAGTTCGTCACGGAACTTCTTGTTCTCTTTGTTAATGGCAGCTTTTGCTTGAGCAATTCTACTTCGTACTTCTGTTTTGCTCCGTCCATCCCTACTGAACCCACTGTCTAGATACATAAACGGGTCAACTTGTTCTAGATAGGTTCATATACTGTAGAATAATCATTGGCATGAAAAGTAGGCTCTTTAGTTCTTCACGGAACTTCTTGTTAACTTTATGCCTTTTATCGAGCACTGAGACATTAGTGTCAAACTTATTTACAATTACGTGAATCTGTGCTAGTGAAGGTTGCACATTTGCTGAACAAATTCATCACGTACCCGCCGAGCCGATTCGTACTTAAAATAAGTTTTGCATACAAAAATACGATGTTGTAATGATAACTGTCTCATGTTAACATCTGAGGTTCAGACTGGTAACTGAACACCTGCAGGTTTATTGCAAGGTCGAGTATAGTACCACTATGTGCACGCTTTCAATACTACAGCAGAGGGCCGTGGCACGCCACAAGCTCGGACAAGGCCACTGCAGCAGCAGATAACAAAGCCGCTGCTCACTGTACTTACTTTGTATGAAAGAACCTGTATATTTGAACGAATGGAAACATGACTCATCGGTAGACAGCGGGTGGTGGGTAATATTTAGGCTATATGGAATATTTTGTATTTTTATTTCTATAATTTTTGAAAGGGTATATTGTCTGACCGCTCACAAGACAAACTTTTAATGTCCTTTCTCCACCTTTTTAACTGACAATCCAATGAGTATGGCTGCAGAGTGTAACGTGCTTCGTAGGGCAGGCAAGTTGAGATCTTGCCTAGTCGACCACTTACAGAGTGCATGGCCTTTGAATGAGCATACCATAAACATGTGTAACACTAGTGCCGGCTCGTAGAGATCCATCCTACCTCTCCGATCTGCTAATCCCAGTCCTACAGACACCACAATAATACAGGTTAACAAACAAAAGTATTACACACACATCTAAGTACACATGGCTAGTGACCACGATGTCCAAGTCCCTCAAATGATTATGGGAATTGGGCACTGCGATATCAATGAGAAAGGTTCTTTTCCGTACATTGTCCACAAGAACGATATCTGGCCGGTTTCGTGGTATGGTTTTATCAGTAGTAACTGATCGGTACCATAACAACTTGTGAGAAGGATTTTCCAAAACGGTGTCAGGAATATACTGATAGTATTACCCATTTAAGATTTGATTGCCGCTGAGCGTGGCTGCGCCAACGTTTGTTGATTATTGTAGCAGGAGTCCCCCGGGGTAAAGCGGGGGACACAGTATTAATAGGTAAATGTTATCTGGATCAGGAGTACGATGTACTTTTTTCATCAATAAACCAAGGCCGACATTCGCGGCAGTATTAAAGGTGCCGGGACGTCTTCAAAGACCAGGCAGCACTTAGTATGAATGGCTAATAGTCTACGCGTGGCGAGGACTGATTCACGGTCTTTAATAGTTGAAGACCTTCCTGAATACAATAACATACATCATAGCTAGACTTGGCAACATCCCACAAATACAAATGCACTGACCTCAGACAGCACTTACAAAGGAAAAGGGGGTGGAAGGAGGGGAAAAACCAGTTCAGGAGATAACATTCCAATTCAGTCTACCTTAACTGGTGTAAGAGTGAAGTTGACACTGCTCGTAGCTCCAGCGAATAAGACATCCATCCAGATGAGTAGTAGCCTGTACTATTACAGTACAACCATAGTTGACTTTTTACAACCATATAGTCACTCCAAACAGACAAACTCCGGATTTCTATCACCATTTTAGCATTTCACCCAACATCATATATACTACAATTAGCATACACCGACAAGTTGCATTATCAATACTGCAACTAAATAATTGTACATGTTGTAAATATTTTCACCTGTATTTTCAAACATAGATTTTATAGCCTAAGTGAAATGGATCTGATGATGATCGCTTGACGATCGAAACTGTTCATCCTAGTGTATTTATTAATTTCATGTAACTTTTTTCAGGGTTAGGGTATTACCCAACTCTTTTGGGTAGATTCGTGTAGACAGACGGAAAAGTTCCAAACTTTTGTTTACTAAGGTAACACTGAAAAATGGCTTCAATGATTCAAGAGCTCGGTTATTGCTGTGCATGAAATAGGCTTATTCAAATTCGTTAATGTTTTTCGATATGTATAAGACGTGTTCTAAACGTTTATATTAGACGGACGAACAGCCTATATCAATCAGGTAGAAGCACCATGAGCATTGGGGCACTCATCCTACCGACGCTCCAGGTTAAGATCCCAGGAGGTAAAACCCTGTGTGCTGCTGCGTGAAGAAGTCCCTAACCACCTGCTGTACATCTTCGTCCGACAGGAATCGTACACCCTTCAAAGCCTTTTAAGGGACCGAAGACGTGATAATCGCAAGGGAAGAGATTAGGATTATAGAGCGGATGCTCGGGTGTCTCCCACTTAAATTGGCGTACCTTCTGCGTTATGACCATTGCGGTATAGTAACGTGCGTATTCATGAGCAGCAGCAGCACCCCTGGTCGCAGTTTACCCGAAGGTTCCTTGAAATCAATAAGCAATGAGCCCCAGTAATCAAAGAATAGGGTGAACATCATCTTTCCAGCGGATGGTTGGCTCTTGTACTTGTTGGGACGAGGGGACGATGGATGAAACCACTGCATCGTCGACGCATTCGATTCCGGTTCCCAGTGATGGCACCAGATATCATCGCCTGCAACAATGCACTCCAAGAACGTGTTGCCTTCAACATTGAACCGCATTAGGTGCTGCAGATAAACAACCATCCAGTGTGCCTTTTAATCGGCATTCAACGCCCGGGGTATCGCTAAAATAACGCCCTCAAACTGAACCGTTTTTATCACGCCTTATATTGTTGTTACAACACGTTTTTAAATTTGGCGTTTTTGGTACTGTTATTCATTAAATGAATAGCGGTTCACTTTTGCTTTATGTAACGTTGTAACCATTCCGACATCCTGTTGAGAAAAGATATCTCTGTATCTTGGGGCAGATGACCTCGCTGTTACGCCTTTTAAAACCTCAATAAATAACCAACTTCTAACTTGATCATGTTCAACCTATGGAGATTACAGTAGAATAAACTGCATTTGAAACATCCAATAGACATCATCCTTCGTGATCAGCACATTAAATATTTATTTATTTATTTGGCGTATGGCTTTTAGTGCCAGTAGTGTCCGAGGACATGTTCGGCTCTCCAGAGGCTGTAGCTGCTTCAAGCGGACACCCATGGGGTGAGCTACAAGTTCAGTTTAATTTCAAGTAGTTCCAACTTTCGCTACCAGATGTCACTGACACCTAGTGGTAAACGTTGGAACATTGATGGAGCGTTTCAACGAAATCTAAACTTGAAATTTAGCTTCACACAAGTTTAGTTAGTGGAAGGATCTTTTATATGCCATAAATCTATGACATGGGACCACCGGCATTACTTCCCCTCCGAAGGAAGGCATACTGAAGGATTTTAACACTCTTAAAAGATCCAACGGCTTCGGCCAGGTTTGAACCCGCGATCTTGGGCACAGCAGTTCAGCATGCTACCGACTACGCCACCGATGCACATGAATGACTAACCCAATTAAGGGATATATGGAATCATAAAATACATATCGCTCTAGCACTGGTCAAATGAATGCTAATTGGTGAGCTCTGGCGCATCTGACGTGAACTTACCGAGCCCATGTACGTTAGAGCAAATTGCATTCTCTCTCATCAAAGCAGACATATAAAGTACAGTTCTATTTAACCATACATGGGTTCACCAGAAACATTCCTCTAAACTAACGGGCATGGGAGAGTGAAAAATACCAGTCAGTCAGCCACTCATAGGCTAATCCACTTTGGTTTGGCCGCTAAACGAACCCACTAAATAAATTAGAGCAGAGTAAGGGTCCTCGAAACTATTCCTAATAAACTTACCTACAGTTATTTGATTGCCTTACGATTCTCATTGCCTAAACAAACTACATCGTATCACAAAGAGACATGCACACATACATGCATGTCCTTGAATCCTCATTCTTTTGACTGCATTGATGCAGTGCTCCATGCTTCTCTGTCCAGAGCATATCGACAGCGTTTCATCTCTACATAGCTACCACGCCTTATATCTAATGCAATAGCGGCTTCGGTGGCGTAGTTGGTAGCATGCTGAGCTTCTATGCCCAAGATAGCGGGTTCAAACCCGGCCGAAGCCGTCGGATTTTTTAAGAGCGTTAAAAATCCCTCAGTATGCCTTCCTTCGGAGGGCAAGTAAAGCCGGCGGTCCCATGTCATAGATTTATGGCATGTTAAAGAATTTTCCACTAATTACACCTGTGTGAAACTAAATTGTATAGGTTAAGAATGTAAACAACGCTCTTAGGTTGCTACGTTCGTTGCCAAGAGCCTACTGCGGTGGCGTCTAGTAGCTATGTTCTGAATTAGTACTAGTAGTCGTTGACGGTGGCGTTTGGCGGCAAAAGTAGGAACTACTTGAAATTAAATGTCTGCAGTCCTCACTTGAATTGAAAACAGATACACACTAATACAGCCATCACAATTAACACCGGTTATCAGACAGATTCTACACACACCCAAAGTACACGGGGCTACATGACCGCGTTGTCGCAGCCCCTAAACTAAGGAACCAACCAACCAAACCAAAAATCCTTCAGTATGCCTTCCTTCGGACGGGACGTAAAGCCGGCGGTCGCATGTCATATATTTATGGCATGTAAAAGGTCCTTGCACAGACTAAACTGGTGTGAAGCTAAATTTCTAGGTTACGTTTCGTTGGAACACTCTATCAAAGTTCCAACGTTCACCACGAGGTGTCATTGACATCTGGTAGCGAAAGTTGGAACTACTTGAAATTGAACGGAACTTGTAGCTCTCCCTATGCGTGTCCGTTTGAAGCAGCTACAGCCTCTGGAGGGCCGAACAGGTCCTCGGACACTCCCGGCACTAAAAGCCATCATCATCAGCTTCTAAAGGCTAAAAGCCTTGTCGTTGCAGCCATTTCTTACGGTCTTCAGCAGTTCTCTTCATATTGGCATACGATTCACTTTCCATTTCCTTGACAATGTTCTTTAGATACGATAAATACGATAAATTACAAAATAAAAAATAAAATAATATATTCTAATACAATCTGAATAGCAAATTCTAATCTTGTTCTCTCACTACAGTTTTTGTGCTCGACCCTTTCTTCCATAACTAAATTTGCTCTTCCTGGGTGTCTTAGTATGTGACCTACCAACATACCTCTTCTCCTCCTCTCTCCACTCACATAACCTCAAATGTTGAAATATTATGGTCACTTTGACCCTTGCCCTTGAATGTATGTATAGGATTTGCCTAGTAACCTGTGTCATTGGAGTGTCTGTCTCATTTTAAAAGGAACAGTGCTACAAATTCATCTAACCAATCACAAATGTCTACTACCCTACCAGGGAATTGTTACCGCTAGGCGTAGAGCGGGGCTGTTGTGTATACATTACGTCAGCTCACCACCTATGGCTGCTGCTGGCTAGTGCGGCGAAAGAGGGGGAACGCATGTACAGTCATTCAATGAGAACACACCGCACAGCGCACGACCCAGCACGAACCATGCACACACACAACATGCGATGAGGTTTCGCTGACGACAACAGCACGTCTATCACAGGCGTGTGGCTGGGTGGAGAAAATTAATTCCGATTTCTGCCACTGGCAACGATTCGCTGGTTGGGTAGTACTACTCCTCACAATAATGATACCCGATCATAATATTGGAATCGTTAATATCACAGCGAGAATGGTTCGATGTTGAGCGCTATAACTCGGCCAGGTGTTGTGTGCCATAACCTTCTTAGACTGAGCAAGAAGATGTTCAGTTGTCATGTGGCTTATACGCACATGCTAGACTAAATATGAACTACGTGAATTTATTGCTTTCGTACTGAGAAACTCAGAATTCTGTTCCGCTTGAAATTTGATTGACTTGTTGATTCTTTAGGGGCTTGGAATATCGTGGTCATGTTGCCCCGTGTATTTGAGTGTGTGTCAAAGTTGTATGATAACCTGTGTGACTGTGATGTGTGTAGGATACTAGTGTATGTATAATACTTGTACTCACAGTGAAATTTGGGTAGGAATCAGCCGTGAGCTTATGTTAGGTACCGTCGGGGCATTTGCCTGGAGTAGAAGTGACATACCACGGTAAACAACTTTCAGGATGGCTGAGGTAGGAATCTAACCCACTCAGGTTTGCCTTACAAGTCTGAGTGAACCCTGTTCTTGCCATCGTGCCAGAATTAAATTTCTTGCTGGAGCTAGGAACCTAACCCGGAACACCTCGCCGAGGAACAGATAAACGCAGTTGTCCATCAGTAGTCCCTTAGAAGGGTCTCTTCCCGAAAATAAACTTCTTGAATTGGGAGTACTGTGGATAATGGGTGAACATTGCAATCGTGAACCTCCCGATTTCAATTAATTATTTCAAACATGTTGATCAGATCACATAACAAGTAGTTCCGTGAAGAACTATACAGCCTATTTTCATATATCCTACATATGTTAATTGCCACTATCAACATACACAATTTCTGTTTGATTGCTGTAATAGATTCGTAGATATTAAGAACCGACTAAATATTTCGGATGGTCGCCATGTTGGATTTTATATATGTAGTTCCTAGAGTTATGTACTGTTACATGCAGATTATTGTGAACGTGTAGTATTCAAACTTCAATCGCATAATTAGGACACAAGAAACAACAAGGAGATTTAAAAATGTTTCACAGCTGCCATCTTGAGGTTATGGAAACAATTGAAATAAATTAGATGCCAGTGGATTAACATTCGTATAAGGATTTACTGTACCAAGTTTCACTGCACTCGGATGGTTAAATTGCGAGAAACGTCCATGTGAATATTTATAATTCGCGTCACCTCCATGTTGGATTTGTGATCACCAGGTTATTTAAAGTGCTATAGGTGAACTTAAGTTCATAGCCCCTATAAACATTAAAAAATGCAGTTTGATTGCTAAAATAGATTCGTAGATATTCAGTATCGTCTAAATATTTTGGATGGTCGCCATGTTGGATTGTTAAATGTATAGGCCATAGAGTCATGTACCATTAAAAGAAAATTATTGCGTAGGTTCATTATTCAAACTTTCACTTCGATCGCATGACTACATCACAAGAAATAAAAACTTAATTTTAAAATTCGCACTGCCGCCATCTTGAGGTTATGTAAACAATTGAACTAAATTATATACCAGTGGATTACAATGTGTATAAATATTTCCTGTACCAGGTTTCAGTGAGCTTGGCACATTAAATCGCGAGAAAGGTCTATTTAAAATTTTCAAATTCGCTTGGCCGCCATGTTCGTTTTGTAGTTAACCGGTTTTTAAAAGTCTTATAGATGGTCTTCCAGTAGTGCCCTTTATCTCCGTACAAAATTTTAGGGAGATACCGCTAATAGTTTCAGAGATATAGAATGCCGGCGAAATATTTCGCACATCCGCCATCTTGTGATTATGTAAACAATTGAACGAAGTTAGATGTCGGTGCATTACAATGTATATAAACATATACTGTACCAAGTTTCATTGCGTTTGGTTGGTCAAATCGCGAGAAACGTCTACTTAAAAGTCGCAAATTCGCTTGGCCTCCATGTAGGTTTTGTAGTTACCAGGTTTTCAAAAGTCACATAAGTGAACTTATAGTAGTTCCCTCTATCACCATAGAAAATGTCAGGGTAATATCGGTAATAGTTTCGGAGATATTGAATGCTGGTGAAATATTTCGGACAGCCGCCATGTTGGATTGGTGAGTCGTAACAAAATTTGAAGGGCACGGTCGAGGTCGCAGGGAATAGTGCTATGAACTTTCCGAGTTTCATTGAAATCGCTCCTGCCGTTTAGATTTTATTGGGGGGGGGACACACACGAATCACACACACACACACGGACAAAAGGTGATCTCATAAGCCTATTTTTTCAAAATTGAAAATAGGCTAAAAATACATACGTGCTGGTATTATAACCCCAAATTCTCAAGAGAGAGCATAGTTTTTGTATTTGAATACAGAAGCGAAATTTGAAACTGTCCGGTTGGGTGAGCACTGTTATTTCTCATATCCACTCTGACCACAGCTTTCCCCCAGCAGGCTACCAATGGTGAGATGGTTAACGGCACCAACTGGGTAAGTGTTTCAGTCAGAGAGAACATGAAAGCTCAGTGTGCACACCCACCTCTGCTGATCCAAGTGTAACGTCCATATTTATTGAGTACAATATCGCTTTCCCTAGGGATGGCCAAAATAAAATTACGACTGAAATACCTTCATACGTCATTCCCTTGCAACCTTATCAATATTTGAGCGAACATTCAGAGACATTGGAAATTTGACGTTCGCGATGATTCCTCAACTCAAAATCTATTGGAGATATGATGTAAGATCAGGCCAACTCCTTACTAATATCACTGAAAAATCTTTGATATGGGGAGCAATGTTAAGTTTAGAGGATAAATAAGGAGGTCACACAGGAACGCGCAGATGAAAGAGAAAGTGAGTCGATAGAGGTAAGGTAGCCTGTCAGTTAACTGAAATAATAACACAACCCTGGCACGCTATGCGGACATTAAGTCGTTATTGTCACTGCGGAAGTAATTGTGTCCCAGTTTAATTTCTACCAGACGACCCACTTCGTTCTTCTCAACGTCCATTCGCACAAAATGAAAACATAAATCACTGGATACTGTTTCTGAGGCTTTTTCTTTCTAACGTGAATTGTTCACCATCACCTAAGGACTGTGCACGCTAAACGTTTCCTTTAAGGATATCATTCGAATGATTTCTTTGTACGTTACATTATATCTAATTTAAACACACACAGGTAGCCAGTGAGACAGCAATTTCTGTGGAAATTAAAGGACGAATAAAATACTCAAAGAGATATCGAATATATACACTGTTCTTAATAAAAATTGGAAGAGGGAATTATGGAAACGTGTAGTAGTTCTCGCCACATATTACTAGGAAATTAAAGATAATCATCAGTGATGCATTGGTTGATGTGTGTGTTTGAGTCATCAGTCTTTTGACTGGTTCGATCCAGCCCTCCATGCATCCCGGTCCTGGGCTAATCGATTCAACTCTACGTAACTACCAAACCCTTCATCCGAGGCAGTCTGTTTAACATATTCTAACCTTGGTCTACAACTAAAGTTCTTGATCTCGACCCTTCCTTCACTAACTAAGTTTGCTATAATATAATAATAATATAATAATCCTAGGTCCAATCAAAGAAACTAGTGAATTCCGAAGACGACACAATCATGAACACTACTCACATGCCGAAACAAGAAGTTCCGTGACGAACTAAAGAGCCTACTTTTCTTGAAATTTAAGATTCATATCTATATGGATCTATCTAGAATAATGACGAATTTAAGTTGGTAATATCGAAATTTCTAATTAGTTCGAAATACTGTAACCTGGCATAATGTAGCCTAATAGAGCACTACAGTTGGCAGCCCTGGTGACTGAATATATACTTAGTTCCATCTCTTAAGGTACAGAATTCAAAATTTGGTTGAAGTCCAATGGATAGCATGGACGTTACATGCAGTTAAACATTGGATCTAATAGCGCGCGTAAAATCATGTTGGCAACAATGTCATGCATATATTGGTCAGAAATAATCTGAAATAATATGATCTATTGTTGTGCCAATTTTGAATGAAATCCATTAGTTAGTATAGAAGTTACAAGCATTTTAAAATTGAACCTATCAGCAGGCTTAGAATAATGTTGGCAGAACTGACGTATATTAGTTACTCCAAACTAATCTAGAATGCCAGGTACTCTACGTGTCCAAAGTTTAGAGCTATTGGCTTGCATACATTCTGATATATCGATATTAGGGTAACAAAAAGAGAGACAGCATTGATTACCTGTTGGCAGCCCTGGTTGCTCTTAAGAATACGCGTGGGCATATTTGTTATGGTACACATAGCACATACGAAATTGGGTTGAAATCCAAATGATAGTAAAGAGGTTACATGTATTTAAAGTTTGACCTCTCAGCAGGCTTATAATCATGTTGGTAGCACTGACGTATATAAGTTACTCCAAATTAGTATAGAATATCAGGTGCTATACGTGTGCATAGTTTAAAGCTGTCGTCTTGCACACTTTCTGATATATTGATATTTTGATGAAATAAATTGAGAGCATTTATTAACAGTAGTTGTCAGCCCTGGTGGCTCTTAAGAATACGCTTAGTCATATATGTTTTGTACACATAGCACATACGAAATTCGGTTGAATTCCAATGTATAGACTTTTTATGTATTTAAAAATTGGACCTATCAGAAGGCTTATAATCATGTTGGTAACACTGCCATGTATGGTCTCCTAGAAATTAAACTGAAATATTATTATCTATACGTGTGCCAATTTTGAAATAACTCCCATTCATACCTTCCAAGATATCCAACATGAAGCTCAAATTCCAATTGCGTTTTTCAGCAGTTGGTAGCAGAGTCATCATTTTCAAATACGGCATTGAGCTATTCAGGTATAGATCTTTACTCCTACCAAATTTTGTTTCGATTGCTGCAGCCGTTTAGGAGGTGATAGGAGGGGTGGGGGGGGGGGGGGGGAAAGGCACACAGACACACATTTTCCCGGAACGATCTCATAAGTCTACTTTTTCCTCATTTTTGCAAAATATAAAAAGTAGGCTAAAAATCACGGACACCATTCGTAAGAGAAGGATAGTTTTCAATGGCCGCATTGAACGTATGAGTTCTACAAGGTTGAGCAATATGATCTTCAGTTTCTTTCTTAGCAAGAAAACCAAAGAGGCGTGGTTCACCGAGGTAGGAAAATGCCTGCATGAAGTGGGGATAACCCAGGAGGATATCCAGAAACGTGTTCCACTAAATTCGAAACTCCAAGAACATCATGGTTTCCAAGAAAAGCCAAATACTAAAAACAGGTTCAACTTGTACTGAAGCAAGGAAGGAACAGCATAGGAAACGAATGCGGGAATACTGGGCAAACGTTAAAGCCCAGGCGCAAGACATAGAAACGGACAGTTGAAATAGCGTGGTCCGTAGATGGCTGAAACGACAGCAAGAAGAATACGAATATAGCTCTCCCTCCAGGCCAATACAGGATATCCCTAACTTACACACATTACTACATTCATCACATAAATTCAGTTTATCAGGCAGGTTTGATACTCACACAACTAGGCGGGGCTGATGACAAAGATGTCCCAAAACCAAAAAATGAATGAACAGCAACATATTTTAAAGCAAAATATCCCGTAATAATATGTATAGATACTCGTAACATTTACTCGTAACCTTTTCCTTAGGCAGGAAAATCATTGGGGATCAATTATTTGGGTTAATTTTTTTTTAGCGTATGGCTTTTAGTGCCGGGAGTGTCCGAGGACATGTTCGGCTCGCCAGTTTTGTAGCTGCTTCGAGACGGACACCCAATGGGTGAGCTACAAGTACCGTTGGGGAGGAATGTTGGATGGGAGGGTCGAGGAGTTGGAAGGTAGCGGCTGTGGCCTATAGTTAGGGACCAACCCCGGCATTTGCCTGGAAGGAAGATGGGAAACCACAGAAGACCATTTTCAAGGTTGCCGGCGGGAGGATTCGAACCTCCTCGCCTCCCGGATGTGAGCGACTGCCAACAGTCATGCCGCAACGACCTCGGCTAACTCACCCGGTGAAAATCCACAGCCTGCTTCCAGTCTCCGACCGGGTCAGGAATGGAATGAATGAAGCCCCTACCTAGCGGCGAGGATATGAACTGTGCAGGCTGCCGAGGCCTGACGCACTCCTCTGGGGCAATGATTAAATGAATGACGGATGAAATGAAATGATAGTGGAGAGTGTTGCTGGAATGAAATGTTGACAGGGAAAACCGGAGTACCCGGAGAAAAACCTCCGTTTTGTCCAGCACAGATCTCACATGGAGTGCCCGGGATTTGAACCACGGACCCAGCGGTGAGAGGCCGGCGTGCTGCCGCCTAAGCCACGGAGGCTTCGGCTAACTCACCCGGTATTTGGGTTAATGAAATAATATAATACTAGCGGACTTATGAGAGAACTCTCAACCAGCTTAATTGGTATGCGGGCTCAACGTAACACAGATCTGGCAGGGACTATCTTCTTGTTCATTTGTTTAAGTGCACTATTTTAACAATTGTCCATATATATGAAATCAGAGTAAAATTCGTCACTGCTACGGGTAATTCTGTTTCTCTTAAATGCACAGTTCTTACAATCGGTTACTTGTACGCTCCCCATGTTTATATACCACCCGCCTGGCTTTACTGTTAAGCGGGCTTAACTCGTCACGTTTCTGGCAGGGGCTTTCATTTTGTTTATTTGTTTAAACGCACGTCATAAACAATTAAATACATTTTCATTGACTTTTCAAGAAATGCAATATTTTTCTTTAACTAATGAGATAATTTGGAATGTTTTGGTACAATCCGCAATTTCTTGATCCCTCTGGTTAAGAGCCTCAGTTTTGTGAAACATACAGTACACCTTAGCGTTTTATCCGTATAAATGGTGGTTTGTCCATGGCATGTTTGGTGGTGTTTCAACCAGAGCATTTAGAATTACTTCCAGCCTTCAGAATGGTCTTACAATTCCATTACCGCACAGTTCTAATAGTTTTGCTCTGTGATTGCAGTGTAATGTGGCGTAATCTTTTGTTGTTGTTGTTGTTTCATTGAGGAGCTTTGCGATAACGTGGTCGAGCAGATTTGTATGCTTGAGGTCTGAAAATATGTGTGATTTTTTATGACAATAGTGGTACTGTATCTGTATTTAAGGCCAAGATTCGGAATAAAACGGCTGTGGCTTACGTTAGCAACCACCTCGACATTTGCTAGAAGTTGACGTGGAAAACCACGATAAACCAATTTTAGGAAGGCTCAAATAGAAATCGAACCCACCTCTTCCCCGTTCTGTCTCATGAGGCTGAGTAAACTACATTTCAGCCTTCAGATCATAATACAAATTATTGGCAGAGCTGGGTATCGAATCCAGAACTTTGAGACCGGCGTCTTAATGGATACCCTCAGGCTTGAGGCAATGCTATGTTGTCACCAATGTTCCTACAAGATTGTTCCATGAAATGAATAAGACTAATTCAAACTTCTTTTTGATTACAGTATGTTGACACTCCTGTCGGCGAAAAAAACTTGACATACAATGTGTTGGGTAGTTACCGAATATGAAAGCTGAAGTAATGTAATTTACATGTATCTTCTATAAACTGCATGGTTACTCGTGGATCTTTGCACTTGTTTTAATTTTAATGAGTGGCCTTGCTATCAGCAAGTGAGCACACATTGCTTAGCAACATTCATTTAGGGAGCGTTATGGCGCAGCTGTCAAGCTGATTGCCTCTCACCATAACCGGGATGGGTCCGAATTCCGGTTAACGCATGTTCGATTTTTCATTTGGAATATCAAGGCGAACGGTTTGAGTTCTACGTAGACAGGAGGACAAGTGGTTAGAACACGGATTAACTGTTGCGGAAACTACAAGCTTCCTTCCCTCCTCCTTCCTTCCCTCCTTCCTTCCTACCTTCCATCCCTCCTTCCTTCCTACCTTCCATCCCTCCTTCCTTCCTTCCGTCCTTCCTTCCTTCCTTCCTTCCTTCCTTCCTTCCTTCCATCCTTCCTTCCTTCCTCCCATCCTTCCTTCTCTCCATCCTTCCTTCCGTCCTTCCTTCCTTCCTTCCTCCCATCCTTCCTTCCTTCCCTCCCTTCCTTCCTTCCTTCCTTCCGTCCTTCCCTCCTTCCTTCCCGTCTTCCTTCCTTCCTTCCCTTCTTCCTTTCGTCCTTCCTTCCCTCCCTTCCTTCCTTCCTTTCGTCCTTCCTTCCTTCCTCCCATCCTTCCTTTCCTCCTTCCTTCCTTCCGTCCTTCCTTTCGTCCTTCCTTCCTTCCTTCCTTCCATCCTTCCTTCCTTCCTCCCATCCTTCCTTCCTTCCATCCTTCCTTCCTTCCTCCCATCCTTCCATCCCTCCTTCCTTCCGTCCTTCCTTCCTACCTTCCTTCCCTCCTTCCTTACGTCCTTCCGTCCTTCCGTCCTTCCTTCCTTCCTTCCTTTCGTCCGTCCTTCCTTCCTTCCTTCCTTCCATCCTTCCTTCCTCCCATCCTTCCTTCCCTCCTTCCTTCCTTCCTTCCCTCCTTCCTTCCTCCCATCCATCCTTCCTTCCTTCCCTCCTGCCTTCCTTCCCTCCTTCCTTTCTTCCGTCCTTCCCTCCTTCCTTCCCTCCTTCCTTCCTTCCTACCTTCCTTCCCTCCTTCCTTCCCTCCTTCCTTCCGTCCTTCCATCCATCCTTCCTTCTATCCTTCCATCCTTCCTTCCTTCCTTCCGTCCTTCCCTCCTTCCGTCCTTCCTTACTTCCTCCCTTCCTTCCTTCCTTCCCTCCTTCCGACCTTCCCTCCTTCCATCCTTCTTTCCTTCCTTCCTTCCTCCCATCCTTCCTTCCTTCCCTCCTTCCTTCCCTCCTTCCTTTATTGCGTCCTTCCCTCCTTCCTTCCTTCCGTCCTTCCATACTTCCTTCCTTTCTTCCTCCCTTCCTTCCCTCCTTCCGTCCTTCCCTCCTTCCTTCCTTCCTTACTTCCTTCCTTCCATCCTTCCTTCCTTCCCTCCTTCCTTCGTTCCTTCCTTCCCTCCTTCCTTCCTTCCGTCCTTCCATCCTGCCTTCCTTCCTTCCTTCTTTTATTTGATGAATATTTTAGATTACCCGATGTCGCCTGACGTTATCACCCTGTATTCCGGCTGTCTTAGCCTTATACAAGTTCAGTTCTAACGGAATAGATTTTAAAAAAATTGCTGTCGAAAACATGCTCTCCATCATACAACGATTCTGTCTCGGGTATATTTAAAGTCATGCATCTGTCTTCAAATCCCCAAACTTCCCACAAAAATTCACAGTCTTTGAGTTTCAAGATGCAAGAGATTAGTCTTACCGTACTGGATGTATTCCGATGTTCGCGCTAGGAGATTATCCACGGCAACTTCGACATTGTATGCATACATAATGTGCCCATCTGATCCGAGATACCACGAGGTCGGTAGCTGAGATCAACCACTGTGAAATACCATCTCAAAGAAACCATACAAAATACTCTGATTTGCAATTGAACTAGTCCCAGCACTAGATTGTTATCTCTCGGTTTTAGGTAAGGTGGAGTTATGAAACAAGCCCAAAATCCACATCCTGCATGATGGAAAGATATTATATATACAAACAAATAATCACAAGTTAAGATAAAATTCGTCTGCCAAAATTTGTTGAGCGCCAATGATCCCCAAACTACGTCTGATATCGAGAGATGATGTGCGAGGCTTATCTAACTAGTGCCTTCCTCAAAAATAATAAACATCGAATGTTTGGTCCTAAGAATTACATCAAGAAGCTTTATCCTACGAAATGATCACAATAAACAAGCTAGAAAACTGGTACGAATTAAATCCCCTACACAAAAACAAACGTAACTTAAAATATCACTTAGCAACACTGATTAACAATAAGCTACGTTATGATGGTACCTCTTCCAACATTTACTATTTAAACATACCATCTAGCTAATCTACTCTAATCCCTAATTTTATCATCAACAAAAATGACGAACGGTAAACTGTACAGATGATGAACACTTATTTACGATAATACCTTTTATTTGCATTGGTCATCTCCGTCCATTCACAATAATCATGTTTCAATATTCCTTACATGCATGTCAATTTATCACTTTCATAACCTTATCATTTACAGTAGTCGTCAAAATCACTCACAAATCACAGCAATTCTTTTTTCAAATCGTTGGAATATGTCGTCTGATATTCCATTTGTGTCATTAGATAGCAAAAAAATGTCTGCCATGTAATTTAGGAGTTTTTATTTAATCTGGTGTACTTAAATTGTCCATAATTAACCTATTTCTCAAAAATTTTATTTACTTGTGATAATCATTTTAATTTCAATCCATTTTTTACAAAACTCTTACAACTATGTATTGTTAATGATCTCTATTAGGTTATTTTATTGACTGATTGTTATCCTTCACCTCAAAATTCATAACCAATACTATGACGTCACTCAAAATCAGCTGTCCTATCAGTTCTCATATACTTCCATATTTGCACGCAATATTCAACAACAAATTGTATTATCCCGTGCTCGTTCACAACACATAACATAATCCCATGAATACTCCTCCACAATTCAACAATAATTTCTCGGTGCAATATTTCATCTCTTAACATTTAGTAATCATGACCACTAATCCATGATCCTGGCATAACTCATATTTATCTGTACTGATATTCAAATAATCAAATTACTTCATTACAACGAACAATGACGTTCTTTCGTTATCAAGCCAGATTGATATTTTTACTACATTAATTAACCATGTCCTCATAGCAATTCGTCTTTATCTTACTCAATAACAAAGCATCTCTAAGAAATATCCTCTTTCGGTTTATTACCAGTATTAAAACCTTCAATAACTGGCCTGCACTATCTATGTTTACGTGGCTTAGAATGTCAAACTCTAATGATAAACAGCCGTCTCTTCTCCCTCCTGTCACTCCTACATAAAAACTTGTAGTATCAACCACCTGTATTCATTCCTCGTTTCTTATTCATTTGCATAGCCCGACAATCCTAACCTTCACCAATAGAAACAAATCAGAATCGTTTCCACAGTCACTGCGTACTGAATACTCATTCTATACTTCACCAATATTTTTAAGATTCCCAACGTTATGAATTCTACACACACAATTGTAACTAAATAACAAGCTCTCCTACCTCACATAATTTTCCTACACAGTTTCAGAATACATTCAGCCTACTACAATAAACGCTTTAGCCTTAACTACTACTGCAAAGGATTGCTTCAGTGTCTCGGTGCATCATTCAAGGGTGTGTCCGTTTGACTCTCGCTGACGTACCCTCCTGGTTTGAAACTCCATCTCATGAATACGTCGGTTGGTTCCTTAGTTTAGGGGCTGCGACAACGCGGTCATGTAGCCCCGTGTACTTTGGATGTGTGTAGAATCTGTGTGATAACCGGTGTTAATTGTGACGGCTGTATTAGTGTGTGTATCTGTTTTTTAATTCAAGTAAGGACTGGAACTTTGAATTTTTCAAATTGTTCCTACTTTTTCCGCCAAACGCTACCGTCAACGGCTACTAGGCCTAGTTCAGGACTTAGCTACTAGACGCCACCGCAGTCGGCCCTTGGCAACGAACCTAGAAACCTAAGAGCGTTGTTTACATTCCTAACCTATACAATTTACCTTCACACAGCTGTAATTAGTGGAAGGTTCTTTAACATGCCATAAATATAAGACATGGGACCGCCGGCTTACTTCCCCTCCGAAGGAAGGCATACTGAGGGATTTTTAACGCTCTTAAAAATCCGACGGCTTCGGCCGGGTTTGAACCCGCTATCTTGGGCATAGAAGCTCAGCATGCTACCGACTACGCCACCGAAGTCACCCATGAAGACGTTCTGTACCATTTATGTGTTGATGGTTAAGTAAGACATCTCACCGGGTGAGTTAGCCGTGGTCGTTACGGCATGACTGCTGGCAGTCGCTCTCATCCGGGAGGCGAGGAGGTTCGAATCCCCCCACCGGAAACCTTGAAGATGGTCTTCTGGGGTTTCCCATCTTCCTTCCAGGTAAATGCCGGGGTTGGTCCCTAACTATAGGCCACAGCCGCTACCTTCCAACTCCTCGACCTTCCATTCCAACTCCCCCCACCCTCACCCATTGGGTGTCCGTCTCGAAGCAGCTACAAAAACTGGCGAGCCTAACATATCCTCGGACACTCCTGGCACTAAAAGCCATACGCTAAAAAAAAAACTAAAAAAAAAAAAAAAAAAGAAAGACATCTCGATTTCTCTGTCAGCAACGAATAAGTCCATTCCTAACATGTAATCTACACAGCAAAGCAAAGCAAAGTCGACTCCGTACAGGCCATGGAGGCCCTGGGAGTAGTGGAAGGTAGAGGCTTCCACTTTTTGTGACATCGGCACTAGATGGGATGGAGTTGTCAGCTCCATGCCCGGCCGTCTTTGCTCCCAGGAATTACCCTGGTACTCATTTCTGGTGTAGGCTGAGTGAACCCCAGGGCTATTTGCGTTTCCGAAAGTGGTAGTTTTGTTTCTAAAATACACTACCTGGGTGGGGATCGAACCCACTCTCTTTCAGTTAAAAGCTCAGCGCCTCTACCGACGGCGCCACGCAGCCCCCAATCCACACAGCACTGAATTTAAATATAGCAGATAATTCAAAATGATTTTGGTTCAAAAGGGGCCAAAATATACAAACCAAATTCAAGGAATTCATGTAGTCCTAGTTCAAAATATCCTGGTATGAAAATGAATCGTTAACACACTGTTTCCGAATTAATGGAAAACTAATATTCTAATAATAATATGACCACGTTTGTATTTATAGTATTTGAAACTAATCTGTAAACAACGATTAGGCTATATTTGGGTACAATAGCAGATAATCTTACTTAGGCTTGTTGTACAGTAGCTACTTAAGTTGGGACATAACACGTCGATTCGTACAACACAGTTAGTTATTGTTGTTTTGTTCGCCTCTTTGCGTAGTGGTTAACACTCTTGACTGTCATCACGCAGGCCCGGGTTCAATTCCCGGCTTTGTCAAGAAATTGAATTCTGATCTGAGGGCTCGAACGGAGTACACCTAGCCTCGTGAGGCAAAACTGAGAAGATGCGCATTGGATTCCCACCTCAGCCAACTTGGAAGTGGTTTTTCGTGTTTTCCCATTTCTACTGAAGGCAAACGCCAGGATGGCTCCTAGATTAAGGCTATGGCCACCTTCTTCCCAATCCTCATCTGAATTACAAATACACACACCAATACACCCACCACAATAACACAGGTTATCAGATATATTCCACACACACACACACCCAACTACACGGGGCTACATGATAACGATGTCGCAAATTTCTAAATGTATCACAACAACAACTATGGATGTTTTATTATAGCCTATTTGTATTGTGTTACAACCAATCGCCATAGTAGAGCATTTTAATTGAACGCCCGTAGGCTCCCCAACAAGTTCAATTACAAGTTGTTCCAAATTTGGCTACCAGTCCTAACTGTCACTGACACCCAGTGGCGAACTTTGGAACTTGATAGAGCTTTTCTAACAAAATACCTTACACATTTTGGCTACACACTACAAATTGGACGGTGTTATGCATTATTGGTTGGTTAATTCTTAAGTTTAGGGGCTGCGAAAACGCTGTCGTGTAGCCCCGTGTACTTTGGGTGTTTGTAGAATCTGTCTGATAACCGGTGTTAATTGTGATGACTGTATTTGTGTGTGTTATCCATTTTAATTCAAATAAGGACTGCAGACAAAATATTCAAGTAGTTTCTACTTTTGATAACAAATGCTACCGTCCACGACACCTAGCTTGCGAACTTGGCTACTAGATGGCATCGCAGTCAGACCTGGCGGCGAACGTTGGAACTAATAGAGCGTTATCAATTCTAACCTACACAGTTTGGCTTCACACAAGTGTGGTTATTTGAAGGTTTATTTTCATGCTGTAAATCTATGATATGGGACCACCGTCTTTACTTCCCCTCCAAAGGAAGGCATACTGAGGGATTTTTAACGCTCTTAAAAATCCGATGACCTCGGCCGGGTTTGAACCCGCGACCTTGGGCATAGAAGCTCGGCATGCTACCAACTACGCCACCGAAGCCGCCATAAATAAAAGAGTAGACACACCTCAAAAATTGTATGGAACCGGAGTTATAATCGACCGGACGTGGGCAACATCCAAATTTGAGTTGAGGCATGTCTGGCTGTCCATGGCTTTCACCACCTTGATTGTATTCACAAATCTTTCCATGACCCTTCAGTAACGTGTGAATGCCAACTATGTGGACAAGCATGTGAACGGTACCACTTAGATTTCTGTAGTAAAAGAAGAAAATCAATCAAAGTCTACGCAATTCAAATCGCCAGAGCGCAATTCTAGTGTACATGTTCATTCTTTATTTTCGATTGCTATTTGGCTCCCTTAAAAGTATTAATTAATATCCTAATCCAACACCAACAGCTAGAGTACAGGTACTATGTGGAATCGTTTTGTTCTTTAGTTCAAATAGCAATTGCTTATAACACACAATAGGCTGTTAGTTGGTTGGTTCTTAAGTTTAGGGGCTGCGAAAACGCTGTCATGTAGCCCCGTGTACTTTGGGTGTGTGTAGAATCTGTCTGATAACCGGTGTTAATTGTGATGACTGTATTAGTGTGTGTTATCTGTTTTTTAATTTAAGTACTGCAACTTAGAATTTTTCAAATAGTTCCTACTTTTGCCGCCAAGCACCACCGTCAACGACTACTAGGCCAAGTTCAGAACTTAGCTACTAGACGCCACTGCAGTCGGCTCTTGGCAACGGACGTAGAAACCTAAGAGCGTTGTTTACATTATTAACCTATCCAATTTAGCTTCACACAGGTGCAATTAGTGGAAGGTTCTTTAACATGCCATAAATCTATGACATGGGACCGCCAGCTTTACTTCCCCTGCGAAGGAAGGCATACTGAGGGATTTTTAACGCTCTTAAAAAATTTGTCGGCTTCGGCCGGGTTTGAACCCGCGATCTTAGGGATAGAAGCTCAGCATGCTACCGACTACGCCACTGAAGCCGCTGCTCTGCGCCAATTCTTAGTTTTGAGCAAACCGCGTTCAAAGGGTTTTGTACTTGAAACCATCTCAGAAGATTAGTCAAGATGAATCGATATTTGGCACAGTTACGTATTGTAGTGCATGTAATGTGTTTATTCACAAGAAAACTCATTTGGTGCAATATTTTATTTGTTTATCTCGAATGTAACTTAGCTGTATTTACAGTTTGCAGGCCGCTGACACGCATCAAGCGGCCAAGCACTGAACTGTGGCGGTTAACGTGTTGATGCTCAGGGCTACGGATCATTTAGTTATGCAACAACAAGTTAAGTGTTACTGTGTGATATTTTGTGTTAATAACCAAGAACCAGTAACACAACATCAGGTTTTCAATACATATTTCTATGTCATAAGATAAGAATTTCACAGAAACATTAACATGACTACCGTATATCAATAGTTTGGCGTGTGGCCTCCTGAGAGGCCGAGTGCAGGTCTTTCTAGTCGACGCCCGTGGGCAACCTGTGCGTCGGGATGAGAGATGGAATGGATAAAGATGAATGAAACTGGGCAAGGATGAGGAAGGAAGCGGCCGTGGACTGTCAGAAGGTACAGTGAAGCATTTGCCTGGTGTTGAAAATGGGGAAACCACGGAAAACCATTTCGAGGACGGCCGACGGTGGGGTTCGAACCCACGCGTCTACCGAGTCAGCAGAGAGCTGGGCTCCATGACCTAACGCTGTTCTTTAGCCAGCGTAGCTACTGCTGTCGGTATATCAATAGTGAAAAGTGTTTACTAGTCATTAAACATTCAGATTTTTAAAGCCAATACAATCTAGTTACAGAAAAAAAAACTTTGCCTCGCTCACATCACAATCACATGCAATAGCTTTTTATTTATCGACAATTTCATTTTTCAGTGTAAAATCAAGGTTTTCATCGAAACCATCTACGGTATATCATCATAAAATGTTCCACCTTTCGAATACAGGTTTTCAGATATACAGTCACTCGGAATGAGATGCAAGATACTCTTCAAATCTTTCAGTTCTCATACAGGCTTCTCATTAGGCCATAGTGGTAGGTTGTTTTACATGCCATACATCTATGACTTGCCCCTCCTAACGAAGGCATACTGAAGGGTTTTAACGCTCTTAAGAATTCGACGTCTTCGGCCGGGTTTGAACCTGTGATCTTAGGCATAGCAGTTCAGCATGTTGCCGACTACGCCACCGAAGCCGTTTAAGGGGCGGAAATATATACAACACATTAATTCCAATGCACTGAATATTTACCTGTCATTAGTCTCCGATATGTAATTGTCCACAATTGTTCAGTACACGTGAAAACAACGAGTGTTACAACATACGCACAATAATAATTAGGTGAGTTTTGATGTAGGTTGTACCTCGGCTGTTATGACATCCGCTTTTAATTCCTATGCTATAATCCTACACATAGAGTAGAGCCTTTCGTTGTAAATAATGTGAATTTGCATGCTTCCCCTCCCACTCGTTCACAACACTCGCTGTAAATATTATTGCTCGGGCCGCCTTCAGATGATGAGTGGCTTCACAAGCGTGTAATCAACCGTTCA
Source organism: Meconema thalassinum (assembly GCA_946902985.2). NCBI lineage: Eukaryota > Metazoa > Arthropoda > Insecta > Orthoptera > Tettigoniidae > Meconema > Meconema thalassinum. The sequence goes on along the minus strand of OX336388.2, from coordinate 1,734,546,695 downwards.
CAGCGTGCCTGACCACCCTAACGTCATAAGCGGCATAAAGGCTGGCTATTAATAGATTACACCGGTACACGTGAAACTCGAGTTCGCATTGCTCTGCTCTACTCTGCAAAATTATAAACGGGCATGGACCGTTCAACACAAAAATGTAATCATCTCAATCGGGAAAAAGTCATAACATTTCAATTTGTGTTAAATTTTCTTGAGTTACGTTTTGTTTGTTACTGAGCACTTACGTAGCTTAGATTTTAAACGCCTGTGAATATGCGCGATACTATCTTGCTGCATGTATTAAATATTTGATGGGAATATTCTTTGTCGTACGATGTACAGTGTTCAACCTTATTGAAGGAAATTTGGCACATTATGTCTTTCCCATACTCTGGAGTTCATGACATCTGGCTTGGAAAATCACTTTTAATTGTCAATTCTAGACTGGGATGCTGATTGTCGTAATTGATCTGACATGGTTAATAGCGTGAGTATCGATTTATAAAAGTTAAATTTACCAACTAAAGTTATGTACAAAATTGCTTATCAATAACTCAGTTAATGTTCTCCATTTGTCTTCTGGTTTTTGTATTTTCATATTTCATATACTGTAATATTATTTATCTTAAATTCCAATAAGATGTCCAAGAAGAAGAAGAAGAAGAAGAAGAAGAAGATGATGATGATGAAGAAGAAGAAGGAGAAGAAGAAGAAGAAGAAGAAGAAGAAGAAGAAGAAGAAGAAAAGTAAAGCATTGACTTGAGAAAAGACAATCAGGTGCAGTACCTTGTGCTGTCGTTTATTGGCTTATTCATATATTATTATTATTATTATTATTATTATTATTATTATTATTATTATAATTATTATTATTATTATTATTATTAGACTATTATTATTATTACCGTATTATTATTATTATTATTATTATTAACAAATTAGAAAATTATCACAAGGCTGAGTGTACCTCGTTCCAGCCCACACGCCAGAATTAAAATATCTTGGCATAGTCAATCATAAAAAAGTCATAACATATCTATTGGAGTTAAATGTTCTTCATTAACTCTTTGTTTATGACTCAGCAGTTACGTGGCTTAGGGTAGAGATTTTGAACGGCTGTGAATATGGGCGAACTCACTTGCTGCATGTCTTTTTATTTGAAATGGAAATATGAAATTTTGAAACCAAAGGGTGTAGTGACGTCACTAAATTGTTCGCCATTTTTCAATAGTACAAAATATCGAAATCAAAGGTATCATATATGTAAAACTGGTAAATCCGTTACATCCATGCAAAATTTCATTTAAATCGGACCAGTGGTTCTTGCGTTATTAACAGACAGACAGACACACACCATCTCATTTTTATATATTAGTATGATTTATTTTTCTGTTAGTTCTGTAACAGTATTCATTATCATCCTTAAAATAAATAAATCCACCGGGAGAAAATACATGCTAAAATAGGCGAAATATAAAAATTATCCTAGAAGGACGACCAAAGCATATGTTGCGCTTCTCAATGTAAGACACAAAATTCGGGAGTCTATAAAGGGTCTCCAAAAACCACATTTTAAGACCCTTAAATTTACAGTGTGTGTGTAATTCCCAGAAAACGAACTTCGTTCTGATAAACTTATGAAGGAATGACAAACCGCTAACCATTGCAACAGTAGCTCAATTGATAATGTCTGGTGTTAACACCGAACACCGTTCGAAGAACGGGTAATTCTGCTAGTATATAATATTTTGAGGTGGTAGTGGTGTTGATAAATAATACAGTACAATGAACGTAACATTCAGGTCATTTTCCGTAACGATAATAATGAATAGGGAAACGGCTATTCGCTAACTACAGTACTGACACATATAATTTACACACTAATTGAAAAATATGATTAGAAAGAGGAGTAACTGAAATAAAAGACACTGCCTAGGGCCTATATCTCATTGGCTGTTAGAAACATAGAGACCGATAGTGCCGTAGGAAAATAATCAGAGCACTTTGGAAAACTTCGGCTGTCCCAAGCTCCTGAGGCAGCAATAGTGTCATTTATCGCCACATAGCCCTCAAGGATAAGGATCAGATTAATGGAAAGTAAATTTGAAAGCAACAACGCTTATTGCAGCCGATAACCTCAACGTACTGCACCAACACCATCGCACTTATACCGAGGCATAATATTTTCATAATGATAACTGTTTTAAGGGGCCTTAGAAATCTTTTTGCACAAATTACTCCCCGTGGCTGCAATTTATAAGCAGCGCTAGATGTAACTATTTTCACAATTCTACACCAGTACACTGGTAGGGGCGACGTGATGCAGCCCGAATCGCCAGCCAACAATAGACTTATTAAAATATTCTTATAGGTACACCGGACATCTTCTAGGGGCTAAAAACGTGGTTGTTAAGTTAATTTTGTCTGTTATTCTAAATGTAGGGAATGGAGAGGGTTGTCCAAACTATCAAGTGGACAGTGTTACCAGCAGGGTTTCAAAGAGTAAGTATGTAAAATTTGGTGAAATTCGGTGAAACGGTGTAGATTTGTGATAAAGGTTCTAAATGCAGGGAATGGTGTGGTCTGTCGGAAAATTCAAGTGAACAGTGTTACCCACAGGGTTCCAAAGGGTCGGTCGGAAAATTCAAGTGAACAGTGTTACCCAGAGGGTTCCAAAGGGTAAGTATACAAAATTTCGTTCAGATCGGTGAAACGGTGTAGATTTGTCCCAAAGGACCAAAATGCAGGGAATGGAGTGTTCTGTCCTAAATTATATGTAGACAGTGTTACTCGTCGGGTTCCAAAGGGGAAGTATTTATAATTTGGTTCAGATCGGTGAAACGGTGTAGATATGTGCCAAAGGCCATAAATGTAGGGAATGGAGTGGTCTGTCCGAAATTTAATGTAGACAGTGTTACTCGCAGGTTCCCAAAGGGTAAGTATACAAAAATTGGTTCAGATCGGTGAAATGGTGTAGATTTGTATAAATAACAGACAGACAAACCAACATTGAGCTTTATATACAGGGTGTCGGGAAATACCAGGTAGAAAATCATACCACGCATGGGGGTGGGTCTAAAGAGCAATATGAGTTAGGATACCTGTGGGCGCAAACCAACCGTTAAGCCCCTGTGACCATTTGCAATTACTGTACGAGGAAACTTGGCAACGTCACGCAATGAGCAGCATCAAGTGTGGTGTCGACACTCTTGTGTGATTCGAACTGAGCTGCTGACCTGTGGTTCTCATAGCTCAGTGGACAAGGTGCTGGCGTCGTTGAGTGTGCTCCCAACTGTTCCGGCAGACCTTCTTAATGGCACAATTAATTTGAAATGAAATAATTTGATAAGAAACGAGCCACATGAAATCCGATTTAAATAAACTTAATTCATAATAAGTACAAAATGAATACAAGACAAAGTAGAATTTACTGCGGCGAGCGAATAAACAAAGAATAAAGAGCTTATTTAATTTTTAGAATTGAAAATTAGACCCAGAATTAACCCGGCTAATGCCGTGATTAATGCGCAATAAGGTCTGTCATGCAAATGGTAAAAAATATAAAAAAAAATAAAAAAAAATTACGAGCCTTACAGTAGTCGCATATGATGCGTAACATCTGACATAGAAGAAACCTCACGTGAAATTGTTGATACACCGGTATTTTATACTATTATTGGCACAATATTAATCTATTGTAAAAGGGAGTGTTTTACAGATATTGTAGTTTATAATACGGAACTCATTCTATTAGATGATTTGTAGCTTCCACCAGCACTAGCCTAAATAAAGAATACGATATGGATCAACTAGATTAATGGACGCGACACCGCTCATAACCTTAAATTCCTTATAAACGGGCCCTCTTCATTCACAGACCAACACGTAATTTCATATGCATTCTGTTAAAATGAGTCATATTGATATGATAAATATCGTTTAAAATGATAATCTGGTAGCAAAAATGTCTACCCCGTCCGGGATTCGATCCCAAGATTTCTAGATTTACAGTCATAAGCACTAACCCCACGGGTACGCAAATTTTGTGCACAAGATGGTGACTTACTTCCACGTTCCAATAATACTGCATTACGGAATTAAGTTTCATTTATATTTTGCTTGTTTCGATAATGTTCCTGCGTGAAATTGAGTTTAAAATGCCTTATGAATAGGCCCTCTTGTGAGTAAAGAGAAAGTATTCAGTAATAGTTCATGAAGGCTTGCTCAATTCTCGTATAAACACAACGATTATATTATATTGATGATTGCATTATCGTTACGTGGGTTAATATTTGAATAGCCATTGTGCAGAAATATAATACCGGCAATGCCGACTACTTACAATGTTTGATATGAAGGCATTTTACCATTTAAATACTGATACGAAGACTTCGAAGATGTGCCATGTCATTTGTTTCAATCACTTGACACTAGAGTTCGCATGAGCGTTTTCCGTTCAGTATGTCATATTCATTCCACATGACCGAGAGTACGTCATGGTATCAATTTCCGACACCGCGCGCTCATTGTTTCTCGTACCACTGCCAGCTGGGTCTTACCACTGCCCTCTGGATCGATCGATCGAGCGGGCAGTGCATACTTCCGTTTTCCACCACTGCCAGCTAGTACATTTCCGTTCGATCGATCGAGCGGGCAGTGCATACTTCCATTTTCCACCCCTGCCAGCTAGTACATTTCCGTTCTATTGATCGAGCGGGCAGTGCATATTTCCGTTTTCCACCACTGCCAGCTAGTACACTTCCATTCAATCGATCGAGCGGGCAGTGCATACTTCCGTTCGATCCACCACTGCCAGCTCGATCGTTCCGATCCACTTCGGACCCCAATTTTCAAAATCACTCCCACAAAACTATCCAGCAACCGAGCGGAAAGATGTTACACATCAAAAACTAATCGGGGAAGAAAAAAGTTTTGCCAGATTCGAACCCGAACCAGATGGGAGCCACCGGAACGGCGCCAGCTCCTTACCCACTGTGCTACGAGAACCGTAGGTCATCTGCTCAGCTCGAAACACACAAGAGTGTAGACGCCGCACTTGAAGCTGCTCATTGCGCGACTTTGCCAAGTTTCTTCGCAATTACAACTGCTCACAGGGCCTTAACGGTTGGTTTGCTCCCACATGTATCCTAACTCATATTGCTCCCCATACCCACCCCCATGCATGGTTTGATTTTCTACCTCTTATTTTCCGACACGCTATAGAGACTAACATCGCTCGGCTCTACCGTGTTTTATAACACAAATTTAGGTTTTACTCGCTAACCGTTGGAGATACATGAAAAGTGATAAGGACCTTTCGGATAGAAAATTAAATTTTAAACCTCATATATATATATATATGCTATCAAATGTTTGCTATTTCTTAGCGTTCTCTTTTTATTTGAAAAAGAGATATGAAATTTTGAAACCAAAAGTTGTCGAGACGTCACTAAAATGTACTTCATCTTTAAATAGTGCAAAATATCGAAATCAAAAGTAGCGTGTATGGTAACCTGGTAAATCAGCTACATCCATGCAAAATTTCATTTAAATTGGACCATTGGTCCTTACGTGATTGAGTAATACACAGACACACAGACACACACCACATCTTTTTATTATATATTAGAATGGATTCAAGAGTTATCACTTACTGGAAACATATTTGCTCGGGTTCACTATTTACCTCTGTCCGGAGAGTTTATCTACGTTAGTTACTGTGATATCCCCTCCCAATTTAATTTGACAGATTAATGTTTTGACCGATTGAAAAGCGATTCTGGTATAGTTCTGTATGGTAACTTACGTAATGTGTGCTCGTGAGTGTATCAGTCATTCACGCTGTTAATGGAATGAAGCGGCCACTATTTCAAGTAAGCGCTCTGTAAGATGACACCATAGGTTTATTTATATTTCTGGAGTTGAAATAGAAACCAAGCAATTTTAGGATTCGAAGCTATCTATTATCAGGAGTCCACAGTGGCGTAGTCGGTAACATGTTGAACTGCCGTGTCCAAGATCGCGGGTTGAAACCTGGCCGAATTCATCAGATTTTTTTAAGAGCGTTAAAGTTTTTCAGTATGCTCTCCTTCGGAGGGGAAGTCAAGCCGGAGATCCCATGTCATAGATTTATGGTATGTACTGTAAAACAACCTTCCACTAACTAAACTTTTAAATATACATTTCTAGGTTAGGTTTCGTTGAAACGCTCTATCAATGTTCCAACGCTCACCACTAGGTGTCAGTGACATCTGGTAGCAAAAATTGGAATTACTTGAAGTTGAACGGAACTTGTAGCTCACCCCATGGGTGTCCGCATTGAAGCAGCTACAGCCTATGGCGAGCCGAATATGTCCTCGGACACTCCCGGCACTAAAAGCCATATGCTAAATAAATAAATAAATAAATAAATAAATAAATAAATAAATAAACAAATAAATAAATAAATAAATAATGGTGCTTCTACCAGGAACTGAATTATGGCAGCTGGTTGATCTGATAATATAATTCCAGGCCCTGATGACAGGAGATCCGGTACAGAAGATGGTGGTTACGTACATTTAGTTGAGCTATTACTACGCTGGTCAGTCGGGTGGAAGGCGAGAATGTCCCTCTCTCTCCCCTCTGGTACGTGGGGAAGGTACATTACGAATATAATTATCGACTGTTTGTTATCAGTTGCCCCAGGCTCCCTTTTCGTTCCTTTTAACTTTTTTAAACCGAGGATTACGCCCTTTCTTCCTCCTCACTTCACGTTTCCCCTTTGCTCCTTGAATCCATCTTCCGGCGCCTCAATTGATGACAGCGGGAGCTCTTGATCTCGCCAATTATATTAAACTCATCCATATCATGTTGGACGGAGAATTTAATGAAGACGAAGAGAACGCACTAATCAGTCGCCTACACTTGCACAAACTGGCAGTTGAAGTCTCAAACGACAGTAATGGCGGTACTTAAGAAATTACACTGGGTGTTTCAAAATACAATGCTCAAACTTGGAGATATAACAGATTTGTAATGAAATGTATTAAAATAAATATACAAAAATAATCATAATAATCCGAAGAAACTAGGGCGGAAGAAATGAATATCACAAATGCATCATAGAAAATTTAGTGCAATGGTACGCAAGCACAAATTCGTAGAGAACTAAAAAGAAAACTGCTAGAAGTGGTCCAAAGAACATAAGGTGCAACAAAGTGCATTCATGAACAGAATTTGAGAGGATAAGAGGGCGAAAACCATCAAACCAACTAACAAGTTCAAACGCGCCCTTTGAATGGGCATAATGAAGAAGAATAAGTTTAAGAATAATAATAATCCGACTCACAAGCTGTTATAGGACACATCAGTCATTACTGTTAAAACCATACCAGCAAACCGGCCACATATCGTTCGCGTGGTCAAAGTGTGGAACATAAACTTACTCGTTGATATAGTAGTGCTCAATTCCCATAATCTGCAACAAACCTACAGGGAGAAAATCAACAAATATTTCCTTATAGCTGAGGACGTACGGCAAATGTGGAGACCGAAAGGTGTAGTGGTGTTGCCCATAGTCATCTCTTCCACCAGCATCATCTCTAAATCATTAGTTCACAACCTAGAAAAATTGGCAATACATCCTGGCCTATATACACGCAGAAAGTCGTCGTCTTGGAGACCTGTTCCATAGTTGCCTCATTTCTCAATGTGGCACCCTAAAGGAAGTTGCCATATCGTTTTGCAAATAAGCCGATGATAAGTTGATTTGTACCCACTGATGTGGTGAAATGAGTATGTCATAATAATAATTATTATTATAATTATAACGACGCTGTAGCCCATACAATCCACCTGTACCTAACAAAGAAGCTCTGCTTAAATAATAATGTTCTGCCTTCTGGATATCGACACACACAAGCTACTCTAGTAGAGGTCAGTGATCACAGATAGATCTATATCAGCAAACATGCTCTATATTATTCTTATTGAAAAACTGCAGAAGAGATCTCTTTTAATCGGCATCGCAATTCCTAACGTGTATAACATTCAACAAATACAATGCTAAGAAAGTGACCAAATACATGCCTCTGGCTGGTGAGATCCGTCAAATATGGCGACAAGAATTTGTTACTCTCATAATCACTTCCACTGCAATTATACCAAAGTCGTTGAGGGCCAACCTCGAAAACCTGGGTTCCAGCGTAATATGTATAGCAGTATCCAAAAGACAATAATTTAGAGACCTGAACCATAGTTCGTTCGTTCCTCATCTTACCAATATGAAGAACTCCACTCCATCTTGCAACTATTGCTGATGTAATGATGTAGTATACACAATGACATGGTAAACACATGAATGAACTCAAAGACGTAAAAACAACTAGAAAACATCATGAGACACGATGTAAAGCTCAATAACTTAGTTGTACCACTTATTTATGTTGATTACTATCAATACCCCAATACCTTCAACTTATCAGCATGATGTCTTTTTTAACCGAATCAAATACCCCAGGCCCTACGTTTTCTCAGTGATCGGATTCTGGGGAACCGAGATCATCTAAAGCAGTTGTGTAATATTTAGTTCTTTTTTATTTTATTTTTCTTAGTCCTTCTTATTCTATTGTAGTGTATCCTATTCTATGTCATTGTTTTTTTTCTATGTGGTTTTGTTTTGCATTCTATTCAATTCTAATGAATTTTATTTCATTTCATTTTATTTTAATGCATTTCATTGTATTTATTTTGTATATTTCATTTTTTATCTTAAATTCCTTTCCTATTATTTTCTTTTTCTCTTCATTTCCTTTAATGGAGAAATAAGGAGAATTTAGGTCATCAGACTTCTACGCTTTGATGAGAAAGGAATCCATCTGATAACCTTTCCTTATGGGGCATATGTGCAACTCTAAATATAGGGTATAGGTTTTGGATATGTTAACCTGCCTAGTTTAAACTTGGAAATATGAGGATAAATCTACACGCTGGGTGGCTCTTAGCCCTTGGCATGTCTCAATTCTCAGGTGCCCGGCTGGCGCAGTTTCCAAGTGCTGTCATGAAGCGAGATTAACCAACTCCCCTGGACAGATTGATTCATCAAAAATGCACGTAGGAATAAACACACAGGAGAGAATTATACAGCGTTGTTACTAAATTACATATTTGAGGTTTGAACGCTGCATCTGACAGACGAGAATTTTCTAAAATAATCCCCATACGTACTTGCCTGCCTATAAAGAAAACAAAAGGTAGTCTCATATACGAAGTTCTTCACGCACCGAGCTTTTCCATTACTCCTAATAGAAACTAAACAGTGAAAGGGAGAAAGGGAATCTTGGACGAGGATTTGTATATTAGGTCGTCACTTGCAGAACTCTACCCTCCCATGGGGTCCGACTCGAGTGCAGTCTTCTGGTAATCTGCTTAGACTGTGAGCGACATTATTCTTCCATCTCGGACTAATCCTGGCCGTCACGAGCCACTCTGCATCGCAAGTACCACACTTCCCGGACTAAAACTTTGCTCTCTCCCAAAGAACTTGATGAATGCCAGGCTTCAGCTCACAGCTATAGGAACCACCAATGGATGGAAATGGAAACCATAATGACTTCCTTACTGAAAATCAAGTATAGTTTCTGGTTAAATAGTGTTTAGCTAATATGCTACATCATTTTTAACAAACATTTGGTGAATGTATTTCTTTGACATAAGTCATGATTTGTCCGTATTGAATTGCTAATATAATATTTTTTTTACTTAACTGGTAGTAATGCTTCGTTCTAACGACCTTCCTCAACTACTACGGTGATGTAATCTCTTGCACATAAAATTATATTACATCTTCTTTCTCTCAAGTGGTAAATCCAAGGATTGGTTTGCAGCAAATCTCCACTCTTCGCGTCTTTGCGCTTACCTCTTCATTTCTCCGTAAGTAGGCCTATTGCATCCCACTTGTATTGCATCCCACATACACCTTAGGCGTGGTCCTCCTCTAGGTCGTTTTCCATTAACATATCCCCCAATTATTGTCTTCAGGATTCTGTCATATCTCAATAGATGGCCTGTAAGTTGTATTCTGGTTTTAACAATTTGAATTCCACACATTTCTCTTCTCAGCCACTCTTTTCAAGGCCTCTTCATTAATAACCTTGTCAATCCATTTTATTCTTATCATGCACCTATAGCACCACGTATCAATATAATGTAGTTTCTTTTCTTCCACAGTGCCGAGAGTACAGATTTTACAGCCGTTGCATGCCACACTCCGGACATGTGTTTCAGAACCTTTTCATGATATTAAGGCTGATGATATTAGAAGTAAAGAATTTTTAGCCTACTTTTCACATTTTGCAAAAATGAGGAAAAAGTAGACTTATGAGATCGGGCAAATGTGTGTCATTTTGCAAACATGAGGAAAAATTAGACTTATGAGATCGGGCAAATGTGTGTCTGTCTGTCTGTCCTCCTGTCTGTCTGTCTGTCTGTCTGTCCTTCTGCCTGTCTGTCTGTCTGGCTGTGTGTGTGTGTGTGTGTGTGTCCCCTATCAACTTCTAAACGGCTGGAGCAATCGAAACAAAATTAGGCAGGAGGAAAGAACTATACCTGAATATCTCACGGCCATATTTGACAATGATGTCAGTGCTACCAACTGCTAATAAATCGCTATTGAAATTTGAGCTCCATGTTGGATATCTTGGAAGGTATGAATGGGAGCTATTTCAAAATTGGCACACGTATAGATAATAATATTGCAGTTTAATTTCCAGGAGGCCATATATGGCAGTGTTGCCAAAATGATTATAAGCCTGCTGATAAGTCCAATATTTAAATGCATATAACTTCTACACTATCAATTGGAATTCAACCAAATTTCGTATGTTGTATGTGTACATAACCAGATATGACTGAGCGTATTCTTAAGACCGACCAGAGCTGCCAACTGTTAATAAATGCTCATAATTTATTTTATCCAAATACCAATATATCTGAAAGTATGCAAGCCAACAGCTTTAAACTATGCACACGTATAGTACCTGACATTTTATATTAATTTGGAGTAACTTATATACGTCAGTGCTACCAACATGATTTTAAGCCTGCTGACAGGTCCAACTTTAAATACATGTAACTTCCATAATATCATTTGAATTTCAACCAAATTTCGTATGTGCTATGTGTACCATAACAGATATGACTATGCGTATTCTTAAGAGCAACCAGGGCTGCCAACTGGTAATATGTGCTGTCTCTTTTTTTTGTTACCCTAATATCAATATATCAGAAAGTATGCAAGCCATTAGCTCTAAACTTTGCACACGCATAGTACCTGGCATTCTAGATGAATTTGGAGCAAGTAATATACGTTAGTGCTGCCAACATGATTCTAAGCCTGCTTATAAGTCCAATTTTAAAATGCATGTAACTTATATACCAACTAATGGATTTCATTCAAAATTGGCATAACAATAGATCATATTATTTCAGATTATTTCTGACCAATACATGCATGACATTGTTGCCAACATGATTTTACGTGCGCTGTTAGATCCAATGGTTAACTGCATGTAACGTCCATGCTATTCATTGGACTTCAACCAAATTTTGTAGTCTTTACCTTAGGAGATGGAACTAAGAATATATTCAGTCACCAGGGCTGCCAACTGTTGTGCTCTATTAGGCTACATTATGCCAGGTATACAGTATTTCGAACTAATTAGAAATTTCGATATTAGCAACTTAATTTCGTCATTATTCTAGGGATCCATATAGATTAATTATTGGCATGAATCTTACATTTTAAGAAAAGTAGGCGCTTTAGTTCGTCACGGAACTTCTTGTTCTCTTTGTTAATGGCAGCTTTTGCTTGAGCAATTCTACTTCGTACTTCTGTTTTGCTCCGTCCATCCCTACTGAACCCACTGTCTAGATACATAAACGGGTCAACTTGTTCAAGTAGATCATTACCTAGGTTAATTTGAACCTTGGCATACAACATTCTATGTATGTATTATGAACAAACGCTATCATTAACACTTTTCCTTTACAATAAGTTGAAAAACACACTTAAAATTGCCTTCGCTGGAATCTTTTCCCATGTATAAAAAGAACTACCATTAAAATGTTCCAATTTCATTATAAAATTCATACAATAAAAATCTTGAGAATGATTCAAATTGAGGCAAAGTCCATATAATAATATTTTTGCACATATGGCAGCAAAAGTTCAATTTGATTCAATCTATTGCTATTCCTTTGTTGATCTTATTAATTGATTTCATGAATGGAAACCAATCCAGTTGTTTTTTTTTTTTTTTTTTTTTGACGCTTTGACATAATCTGTGGTAATTGTGGCGTCAAAAGGAGTAACTTGCGTTCTTCTTTTCCGTGTTATCTAATGAGGAAAGCCCACAGTAAAAGTATATGGTTTTTTTTGTTGGAAGTAATCAAGTTTATACTGTATATTAACTGTGTATGTTGTTGATAACTTAAATCCGTGACTTACGTTTGTCATGAGTCGTGTGTTGTATGCGACCTGTTCAGCCGACTACTTCGCGTCCCGTCTGTTATTACGAAGCGTTTGAGCTGTAGCCCCGTGTACTTGTGTGTGTGTGTGAGATTTTTCTGATTACCAGTATTATTGTGGTGGATGTATTAGAATGTATTTGTAATTCAGATGAGGATTGGGAAGGAGGCGACCGTGGCCTTAATTATGAAACCATCCCGGCATTCGCCTAGAGTAGAAGAAGGGAACCACTTCCAAGATGGCTGAGGTGGGAATCGTACCCACCGCTTCTCAGTTTTGCCTCACGAGGCTGAGTTTACCCCGTTCCAGCCTTCAAACCAGAATTAAATTCCCAACCCTGGTCTCCGCGGGACAGCCAAGAGTGCTAGCCACTACGCAATGAGGCGGACGAGGTGTTTGAAGATGCTTGAAATAAAATATATTTTGGGTACTAATGCACGGTAAGAAAGATAAGGAAATATTTGGGGAATAACTGCTTATGAATTAATTGTTAACTTTTCAACACTGAAAATGGCATCTTAGCTAGCTTTCTTCTTCTTTTCGATGAGGCCTGCTATGGACCACGCGCCAATTTCAATTCTTGACTCTTTGTTGTATTCTCTTCCGTTCTTCCCAATATTTCTTTATTCTTAGAATATGCTGCTTCATTTTGTCCTCAGACCTTTTCGCCCCAGGTTTTTTTCCACTCTTCCCTGGAATCCTTCCATACTTTACACCTTCTTTCAAAAAATCTCTCTGTCCACAGTGTCTTCTTCTCTTATAATACCGTATATTTTTCTAAATCTTTCTTTACCTCTTGAATCCAGCTAGTCGTTGACCTTTTCTCCCAAAGGTACTTGAGTATCTTTTTTGTTAATCTGGAATCATCCATTCTGTAAATGCTTAACTATCTTAATGTTACCATTATCTACTAAATGGGTGCACTGTCTCACATGATAACATCGCGAACGTGACCTCCCCGACTGTGATAGAACTTGGGTCTCATGCAGGTCATGTAGGACCGATGTGATGGTATTTTGTTTCCAAATTTATTCCAGCCTATTCTATACAGCGTGAAAATGCATGAGTTTAAATATTCTTGAGGGGCATATTACCCAAAAATACATGAGTACAAAGTTCCGTTTCAATCACCAATCCCCTAATTTCCTCAGCTGTCTTGATGCAGTGAGTGAGCCCACAATGTGAGTTTAAATTATAACGAAACTGTGAACCAAATACACTTATTGTGTGTGTGAATGGTTCTAACACTGTTTTAAAGAAGCAACATCTACAATATTAGATGGTATATTAGCTTAAAAACTGCTGAGTTTTAATCTACAATATTACTTTAACACCATAACTTACTACTTAGTAAATATAAGGAATACGAAGGTACTTAAGATTTAGAGAGGCAGCACCAGAAAATGAAGTCATACAGAGAAGTTACATTTGCAATAATGAGCGATGTTAACATTTCTATTCTGCTCACTTCATGTTACACTGCGTTGTCAATCATATTTGAACGGATTTGTACTTTCTTTCAATTATATAATAAACTAGCTGTTACCCGCGGCTTCGCCCGCATTAATATTTGGAATCCCGTTATAGCATTAGTTAAATAGATAGATAAGCATGGGTCCTAGTGGAAAATAATTCTATCACCTGAAAACAAAAATGCATGGGACGAAAAAAAACATCAAAATATCATGTTGGTTTCGGACCCTAAAAGACCTGAAAAATATAATAAAATTATTAAAAAAGCTATTTTTTGAAATTTAGTTCGAATCAACTTTTATGTCATTCCTGGGACTTAGAAAATTCCGGCCAAAAAGTACAAAATCATTAATAACTCCCTAAGTATTCGTCGTATGATGAAATAGCAAGAGACAAAAAAGATGTAATGTGTTATTGTCTACAACATAGGCAATGTATAATTTTACATATTACCTGCTTTTTCCACCAGAATTTCACCCCTCCCCATGGGCCCCATAAATTGGATTGATGAAAAAACGGTGAAACGCCTATTTACTTATTTGTATGCTGATTTTTTCCGCTGAGTTTCAAACTCCTCGCTTATGTCGTTTAAGAGATACACGCTCCGTTAGGAATCCTTCAACCCCCACTTTTCACCCCTTTCACCTCATAATATACACCACATCGAAAAACCCTCAGACACATGTCTTCTTATTTTTAATGATGAGTTTATATGCCGAGTATCACATCCCCCAATGAAACCAATCGGGAGATATTGCTATTCAATGAAATGCATGTCTGCCCCCTTAACACCCCTTTAGAACCTGAATATCCAAACATCCTTCTTAGTGTGCGTTTGCGGCCCTTGACGAAGCTGCATACCAAATTTCATTCCAATCCGTTCGGTGGTTTCTGAGATTTCGTGATGAATGAATGAGTCAGTCAGTCAGTGAGTGAGTGGTATTATTTGAGCTTTATATAGTAAATAAGGTTTGCTTTCGAGTTTAGATTGCCCGAATTTGTGAAGACGCTAAAGGATCACATAACTTATTTCTGTTTATTCCAATGCTAATAGAATGCTATTAGATACCGCTATTTCAGAAGAAAATTCATATATGTGCCAGCTTATAAATGTGGTAGTGAAATGTGTGTCGTCTTTGAAACTAATAATCTGGAAAGCCGTTCTTCAGGAAAGTTAGTTAGTTATTAAGGTTTTACGGGGTGGAACTACGAGGTCATCTGCCCCAGTTCAGGAAAGAATTAGGGAATCAAATTCACTAGTGAACACTTCTTTTTCATAGACTAATTATTGCGTTTTCATGATTGTGTCATTTTGTCTTTGCGTACAGTAAGGAACAGAAAAATAATGAGCACATTCTGACATTTTTGTCAGCACCGTCAGATACAGATTGAGGAGGCTGTGAATGTTCATGTGTATCTTTGGTTTTCGATTCTCTTCTTTTTGATTGGTTATGCTTCCTGGCAGTAAACAAGGATTGCTAATAAACGAGTATACAATATCCTCTCCTTTGAACCAAATATAATTTTATTTTGTTGTCTGTGAAGAGAGCTTGACCACATAATTTATGGGAAGCAACAATGTTCTTTTCGACCAATGCTTAGTGATTAAAAAAATGAAATAGAATACTTATTGGTTAAATGATGACAGTTATACAGGCCTGTTCTGAGTTATAAGAGCAATGTCAGTCGTTTATTACAATACACCTAAGAATACAATTCCAGAATTTCTTTTCTGCACAATTACTCCTTTTCTACGAGGATGGGGTACGATTCTTTTCTTGTGTGGCAACATATTTGTTTCATCCATTTTCTATTTCTGTCATCAACCTCGGCAGAGGAGTAAATTGGAAATTAAATGAATGCAACAAGGCATATAGGCTAGTTGGAAGGGAACCGGCGTAGCCTGAGAAGATACCATCCGGGTTTTTGCCAGGTGCTAAAAATGGGAACCTCTGACCACTACGTCAAGGACGTCATTTAATCCACTCGTGTTTCGAGTTAGGTGACATCCTGACCCCTGACCTTGCCCCTTAACGCACATAGCTAAACCAGCAGGAAGCAAAACTCCTGTACACTCTTCGGGGAACGAATGAACAGTCAAAGTTCTATATGTAGCTTGAAATACCTTGAAATACACGACTCACATAAAATCGTTACTCCAGCTCTTACTACATGTTCTGTACTTCTATGGATATAGAGTGCAAGTGTCAAACGAAACGAAGATGCACGATACCGTTATCTAAACGCATGCAAGGCTGTTGATATTGGGGAGAAGCAAAAGAGACCATTCATATAACACGACAAGATAAAAGTCTCTTAGGATAAGATTTGGTAATCCTGGCCCATTTCATCATACAATACGATATCTTCACAGACAACGATGGGCTTGTCACACGCGCTGCGGAACTCTTGGCCATCTGTTCTGCCAACTGCTGGTGCAGACAAGTCCTCAAAACCCACTTTTGGTTGTTAGCCTACTTTCGATTTTTGCAAAAAATGAAAGTAGACTTATGAGATCTACACAGGGCCAAAAATTGTGTGTCTGTGTGTGTGTGTGTGAGTGTGTGTACTCTGAATGTCTGTCCCCCCTATCAATTCAAACACGGTGAAACCTAATTGAACGAAATTTGGTACAGAGGTATAACTAGAAAAGGGCACCTCAGTGTCATGTTTTATATCGCCGCCATCTTTACCAAAACTGAATGGCGGCCACTCAAACGTTCAAAGCGTAAAATCAAATAACGACTAACCAAATCATCCGATCTCTACCAAATTTGGTAACAACATACCTTCATATAGGACGCGTCTTGTGACCAAACTACAAGGTCATCCGCCGTAATATTTCAGGATGGCGGCCGTGAAAATTATGCAAACATTATAATCCTTATCATGGGACCCACCAGTTCCGATTATCGAGCCGAGAATCGTTTCAACTGTTCTAAAGGAAGATGCACGTTCGAAATTATAAGTTTATTTTGTAACACTATAGTGAAGAAGAGATTTTTAAAAGCTGAGTCGTCTCAGTTACAAGGCAAGATGGCAGCGGATATCTTGTGCCTGACTTATATTTCACTAATTTGAGTATTGCATGCAATATAGCGTACTGATACAAAATAAATAAACTTTTTATGAAATGCTTTATATATAAATAATATACTTCACTGATGAAATCGTTTAGTCTAAATCATTATTTGCTAACACGATCTATGTAAATCATTTTATGTCGGACGATGTTCGTTGGCACGTTTGGCTCCGTGGTAAAGTGTTGGCCTGTCACTCATATGGCTATGGTTCAAACCCCATCTGAGTTAGATATCTTTCCTTGAAATTTTTTATATTTATTGTTTTGTAATGACTCAAACGTTTTAAAATTAAGCGTTATATTGTGCATCTTCGATGGAAAATATATATTTAATTAAAACAAAATTCGCCAGCAGATTTACACGAGACATCTAGCAGCCCAAAGGTAATTATTACGGCCAACTGGCGGCGAACTGCACGCCAGCCTACAGATTAATTTACAGACTGATTTTATTTAAAAGTTTTTTGTTATGGCCGCTAGAATGCACTCGCCCTTTTAGGATTACCTTGTTAGATAGTTCTCCACTAGATGTCACGACTGGTCTATGTGGGACTCCATAGATTAGTATACCATTGGCATTCTATGCGCATCTAATTTGAAGAATGACAAGATGATACTACGATATATTTTTACTTTTTATTTTAAAGGGTTTGTAACAGCTTATTGTGCGTTATTTGAAAATGTTAATTGAAGTAAAGAAAAAAACGATTTCACATAGTATCTGAACTCTAGCTGTTGGTGCTAGTTCAGGATATTAATTAATACTTTTATTGCAGCCAAATAACAATCGAAAATATCCACATAGTTGGTATACACACGTCTCTGTAGGATCATGGAAAGATTTGTTAATTCAATTAGGGTTGTGATAGCCATGCACAGCCAGACGTGTAAAGACATGCCTCAACTCTCAAAGTTGGATGTTGCCCACGTCAGGTCGATTATGTAATAATAATAATAATAATAATAATAATAATAATAATAATGTTATTGGTTTTACGTCCCTTTTAACTGCTGCTGCTTTTAGAGACGCCGGGGTGCCGGAATTTTCCCCGAAGGGGATCTTTAACGTGCCAGTAAATCTACCAACACGGCTCCCTCGCATTTGTGCACCCTCAAATGCCAGCTGACTGTGCCAGGATATGAACCTGCCACCTAGGGCCCAGCAAGCGAGAACGTTATCGCTGAGCCACGCAGCCAGTCCGGTCGATTATGTCTCCAGATCCGTATCATTCTTGAGATACATCTTATCTTTCTTTCTTTCTTTCTTTCTTTCTTCAATGATGGTAACAGTGTTTTTCGAGGTTGTGGTGTTTGGTAGAGGTAAATAGTTTCTAACGTCTTCAACCAAGAAATGATTCTATTATACTCATTGATAAAAACAACGAGTTATAACTATATTCATACGTTTAGGAGAAAGTAGGCTATATGTTCTTTACTGAACATCTTGCTGATATTCATTTCACAACCATACATATTGTGTGTCCGGAATGGCAGTCAAATGAAACTGGAATCAATTGAATACCCATATAAATGTTCATTAAATTCATACCATTACCCATATGGTTGTGTACTGCTTAATAAACCCGGCCTATAACAATCAAAACAGGCTATTCCTTTTAATCATTCATATTCTATTCCAACTTTCTTGTTACTCTTGAGAACTAGGATACAATCTGAGAGCTACTTCAGCACAATCACACTTCAATGTTTACTTTCTTTACGACAGGTCGTGAGATTCCTATCGCCCTTACTTTGTCGTTTCTCTTTTATTGAGTATGACAGCTTAATTTATTTGACAAATGTGATGAGTATCTTAGTTCTGTTTGCCTCGTAACAATGTTGTTCAATTTATCTCCAAGGAAATCGCATTTATGTAACAACCAAAAGAAACAAAATAACCTTAATTCTAAAATTCATTTCACGAAACATCCGGAGATTTACAAACATACATAACCTCAGATGCTATCACATTTCAAGTGCTTTAAGGAATTTGATGCCTTCATTGTTGCAATAGGTTGTGGATTGATTTTGCTGTTTTGATTCATAGAAGGGCATGGGAAACCCTATGAACCTTAGTGTGTGACATTTGTTTGATAGCCTGAGTTGAAGTAATGTATGTTAGTGTAATAATTTTGATATAGGGCTGGAGTTGGTGTCTCAGGATTTGAAAATCAAATTTTCCTCAAGTAAATGTGGATAAACCAGGAGAACAATCTGACACTGTAGGAATTCAAACCATACATGTCCAATCGTCAGCTACCCTGTTTAGATACCTCATACCGGTACAGCTCAAGACTGATTTTGTTTGGTATGATTAGATTTATTTCTCAAGTTCATTGTGACCACATGGTGATAATAAGAGGATGGAAGTAAGGAATAATTAATGAGAAAAATAAAGAGAGAGAAAAAGAAGAGTCATTACATAGTATAAACCATGTATTCCATGTGATTCACTTATACACAAGGGTTCTGAAAAACGTTTATCATAGCGTTTTAATCTTCACCCTCTGATTTAGCAGCCCTGATTTATTCATGTTATACAAAGAGACACTTACCGTCAGGCAGCAAAGCCCAGAGAAGGCAATGTTGATGGCTTTCCTCATGTTATAAAATAATTAAAGAAGTATACAGTACTGGACATTGTTTTTCCGCTGAATCTGCTGTTTCGTAGAAGAGGTAAATACGCTTATTTCGGAATTTGAAGAATAGTGCACTTTTAAAAACGTTCTGCAACTGTGTTGTGACTTAAGATATCTGACAACGGTATTGAGAACGAGTAAAATTCATCAACAGTACCTATGTTTTAAAAATTACACTCTATTTGGAGTGAAACTTGAAAATATAATAATACACGTGGATCAAACACTTTTAATAAACTGGCAGTCTATTATTTAAACTATTGCCATGGTCAAACGCTGAAGTGTAGGGATTAATCAAAAAATCTCTGATTTGCGGCTCGGTCATGGAATTTAGAAACTGCTGTGAGGGCAGGAACGGGGGGTGCACTCAGCCTCGTGAGGACAGTTGAGTAGCTGACTGACAGTGAGGCAGCTCCCCAGTCGGCAGACCAAGATTAACGGCCGAGGGGATCGGAAGCGCTGACCACGCGTCACCCCGCTATCTGTAGGCCAGCTGACTGGGCAGCGACCTCTTGGTAGGCCAAGGCCCTTCGTGAAATGTGGTGCCACGATTTTCTTTGTTTCTTCTATACATAGCTTACTTGGAACCAATTCCCCAAAGTTGGAGTCTTAGGATAGAAATTTGGCATTTTGTTTCTAATGCCTTGAGAGTGTGTATTGGTTCAGACCTGTTAGCAACATTTGCACTGGATCAATGGGAGGTTAAATAGTGTGCTTGTTTTGTATACCATGTAGAGTACAGGGTGGTTCATAGCTAATACCGTGCCGGACTATATCTACCACATAAATAAATGTGAAATGCTAACATTGTAAACCAAGATAGTTATGACGATGTTGATGAAGGTAGTGATAAGCATAACATTTCAGCATCGCTAACGATGAACAATTAAACATTTTGAAATTCATGATCCAACAGGCAAATAAAATCAAATTAGGTCGCGAGAAGATTTAATTGATTTATTTAGAAAACTCAGCTTTTGTAACATTGAAGTTATTGCCAGAAAGGCATGCCCATTCCATATAGGGCACCCAAGTGTAAATCGGGTCAAAGGATAAATCGGGTCAATTTCAAACAATGGCTTCCACTGACGAGCATGTGCACGTTTAAGGAACTGCTGCCATCTACCGATCAACTAGGGAACTTTGCCCACATGTTGAGTGCTGTTGATGCGTGCTAGCGTGTGTATTCTTTGTGCAGTAAATGCAAGGATAAAGAGATTTAAAAGGTAAGATGAAAGTGTTTTATATAATTTAAAGTAAGCGTTAATGTTTTGTTATAATTTTACAACTACTATTGCAGTGAATAAGCGAGATTGAGTTTCAACATAAAGTGTCACCTTTTCAGAAGAAGTTAGCATTAGTACCGTTTTCATTCAAGTGATATTCAGTACTACCAACCTCTGATATAAAAAGTACTAAATGTGGGTTAATAGGGTCAGTAAAATTGGGCAAATAGGGTCATTGTATTTCATGTATGTCTACTTATAATTACGTATTAACATTTATTTGTTTATCGCAGATGGGTAAATATACGAGAAAAACATCAAGTTCATGGACTGACGACATGCAGAAGGCGATTAAAGCATTTCGGGAGGGAAGAAGCCAACGTCATGCTGCTGAATTGTTTGGAGTTCCCCATTCGTATCTTCAACGACGTAAAGTGGTCAGGACAAAACTTTGAAAAATAAGGGCCGTCAAACTACGTTTACTCCAGAGCAAGAAAATACTTTATGTGAAACAAACTTCTTTTGTAAGACTCCTATTTTTGGAAATATAGCCTACTTTCCAAATATTTTTGGAAAAAAATTGAAAAATACACTATTTTTGGACTGAGAGTGGGATAGAGGTAGGTGTAGGAGTTAACATATGACTTTTTAGCAATTTTAGTTTAAACATATAGCCTACATTCCAAATGATCCTCGCTCAGGAAAATTGGGTGAGTGGATTCAGTGCCAAGGGAAGTCAAACTAATGGTATCATGAAAAATGTGTTGGAGCAGAAACGAAAATAATGTTTCTTTGTGGAAGGTGTTAAGTGTTAAATTGAACTTATTCAGTGTTGATATCACCGTATTGTGAAGGAATATATAGGAAAGAATATGACCCCATTTGCCCTAAACACTGACCCGATTTATCCTGACATGGAAGGGTAAAACGGGTCAGTGCAGTGAAATGTTTTGAGCTTATATACAGAGGGTTAGTTGAGAATAAAATATGGACATTCTAAGGAAAGTGTTACTTAAATATGGCTGTAAATAATGGTATGTTCTGAATGTAATATATTTTGAAGTTGTGAACGGAATTAAGGTTTTATAATATTTTGACCCTATTAACCCTTGGTTAATTTACAGAGTCTGAAATAAGAAATATTTAGCGGGTAATCATAAAATATACGGTACTGTAGGCCTATTCTAATAAATAAATGGGATTCCTTGTGGCAATGTCTTTCCTTATAAGTTCTAAGGCTACTTATTGGGCTCCCACTCCATGTTGAATTTACATCGGTCACTTCTGTACCCATCCTCCCATGATCTCGAATGAATTCTATATTTCTTAGTTATTAGTGAATCTCTTTGTCTGACTTCAGTGCTATCATTATTATTATTATTATTATACAAAGTTTTACATTATATCAGTAGTAGAAATTAGCTATTCTTACATATTTAAACGAGTATTTGTAATTAAGAATATGATTGGTGAAGGAGTTGGCTGAGGTCATAATTTAGGTACGGTACCATCAATTAAATAATAAATAAAATAATTAATGTGTGACTACCCCCTCATTATTCCAGTTTTCAATGGGGTCGAGGATGGAGATCGATAATAGCCTATGTGGTAGATGGTACTTACGGCCGGATGCCCTTCCTGGCGTAAACTTCATGAGAGAGATTAATGAAAGATTAAATAAATGAAGATGAATGAAACTGCCGAAGGATATGGAACGAAATGGTCGTGGCGTGTAAGAAGGTGCCGCCACAGCATTTTCCTGGAGTTGAAAATGGGAATTCACGGAAAACCATTTTAAGGATGGCCGACGGTAGTGCTCGAACCCACGTCTACCGAGTCCGCAGAGAGCTTGGCCCCATGGCCTAGTGATGTGCGTTAGCGAGTGTAGGTATCGCTGTCGGAAAATAAAAGAACTAATGAAAATAATAAATGAACCTTCCGGTAATTACTGTCTTTAAGGGACTGAACATCCGAGTCATCTACCCCTTTTGATGTGACCTTTCAATTTACCTGCCTGGGCGAAATTCTGGCTCCAAGGCACGGCGTCATAAATTCATCATGAAATACAAGAGACGTTAAACCTACAAGATGAAGACGGTGATGACGGTGATGATGATGTTGATTATCATTCTTATTATTTTAATTATTGTTATACTCTTGTATAACCCAAATAGTAACACTTCAATTGCATCCTCATTTACCACTCTCTATCACGAATTCATTTTCCACCATTACTCCCAAAGGGAACTTGTTATTGAATTATTTCGTTGTAAAACACAATGCACTTATGATAACTTTAGACTAGCTTATAGCAGAGCAAACACTTTATCTGCAAACAGGAACATTATACTACGTCACCAATTTGTATATCCGATGAAGGTCTAGCGTCTGTTTGTGTGCCGACCATTAATTGGTTGTGAATATTACAAAGGCAGCTAACGGTCACTATCTGAGCGAAAACACCTGTTCTCGGCCGATCTGTTGTTTCCAAGTCTTTGTTCAAACAAAGATCGGTGCTCTTGATAGCTCTAATTATAAATTATTTCCTATGTTCCTGAAGGACTTCATTACTGCGGAGAACTAAAGAACTTTAATGCAATGCAGACACGAAAGCACCGCCAGAGTTGTTATCAGCCTCAACGAATATTTCATAGCAAACAATTCAGTCTGCCTCAAGTGGCAGCTACCACTAAGTAAAATACAAAAGCTACCTCCCGTGTTTTCGTTTCTAAAGGAATCTCTTGTTATGTTGTTCTCTTACAAGTCTCCATTGCTTTTTTTTAAGCATGCCAATTAATTAATAATGAATGCCAGTAAGAATTATTCTCAGAGGTGAGACTCTTACATATTTTAATGCTAGGCTATAATTATCATAGCACGGCTGAGCGAACAAATACGGAGCATTTGAAACACAGATTTCTCTTATCTGAATGTCTGCGTACATTGAATTGACTTTCATGCCATCTTTAATGGCTACAAATCACGTTGGCGTCAGTCTAGTATAATTAGTGTAGTATTAGCGGCTTCGGTGGCGTAGTTGGTAGCATGCTGAGCTGCTGTACCAAAGATAGCGGGTTCAAACCCGGCCGAAGTCGTAGGATTTTTAAGACCGTTAAAAATCCTTCAGTTTGCCTTCCCTCGAAGGGGAAGTAAAGTCGGCAGTCCCATGTCATAGATTTATGGCATCTAAAAGATCCTTCCACAGACTAAACATGTGTGAAGCTAAATTGTTAGGTTAGATTTCGTCGGAACGCTCTATCAAAGTTCCAACGTTCACCACTACGTATCATTGATGTCTGGTGGCGAAAGTTGGAACTACTGAAATTGAACGGAACTTGTAGGTCACCCTAAGGGTGTCCGCTGGAAGTAGCTACAGACTCAGGCGAGCCGAACATGTCCTTGGACACTCCCGGCACTAAAAGCCCTACGATAAATAAATAAAATAAATAATTGTAGTATTAGTGTCCGACACTAATAGTGGAGTTGTTGGTTCATTTAGGGTTTTTGTGACGTCGTAGCCATTCAGTCCCGTGTAGTTGGGTGTGCTTGGAATTTGTCTGAATGTGTATTTACGAGTACGAGGATTTGTAATGAAGACTAGAATTGGTGAAGGAGTTGGCTGTGGCCTTAATTTCCGTACCATCCCAGAATTTTCCTGGAGTAGAAGTGGGGAAACCCCGAATAACCATTTCTAGGATGGCTGGGGTGGGAATAGAACCCACTTCCTCTTAGTTTTACCTCACGAGGCTGAGCGTATCCCGTTTCAGCCCTCAAATCAGAATAAAATATCTTTACAAAGTAAGGGATCGAACCTGGACCTCAGGGATGACAGCCAAGAATGCGAGCTACTACGCCAAGGTAGGTTAGGACTACTAATACAATAGTTATTCAGGTTGTAATGATACATTGTACGGGGAATTATTTTACCTGAGCTATAACTAAAGTTGGCCTAGAGATTTCAGTAGTCGACAGTCAGCCCTGCATTTACAGAAGTAAACTACACTCATAAAGAAGTATCGCATGTGCTGGGATTCGAACCTTAGGTCTACTTATTGTACAGCTTACTGGCAACCTACTTCGTGGTTAATACCAGTCTTTTTGAGCAAATATCGTGTGACTCCGCCATCTGGCGTAGTGGAAGGAAGAAAGCTTGTAGTTTTACGTGACTGTTAATCTCGCGATTATGAGCTTTGGGACCTCCTTCTTACGTGGAATCCGAACCGCTGGACATTACATTTCTCTTTGAAGATCATCTCACATACATGGACTGGGAATCGAACTCGGCCCGCCGTGGTTAAAGGCGAACAGCTTGACCGTTGCGCCACCATGCTCGTAGTGGCTAGCGTACTTGGCTAGCACCGCGGAGTTTCGGGTTCGATTCCTGGTTCTGCCAAGAAATTTAATTCTGATGTATGAGCTGGAACGAGCCCTACTCAGCCTTGTTAGGTCATAACTGTAAAGAAGAGGTTTCAATTCCTCCATGGGCAATCTTAGAAGTTGTTTTAAGTGATTTTAAACTCATATTTTATGCAAATGGCACCTAAATTAAAACTACAACCACCTCCTATCCTAATTTTAGTCACAATTGCAAATACACTCTCTTGTACAGTTATCACAACGACTTTTCAGACTTGTTTGGTTGTAATATATGCTTCTTGATGTCTGATAAAATGCAGCAGCATTCCCTATATTTCGTTCCGTTTGGTAGATTATACGTTTGTGATATTGAAACACGCAAAAACGGACAGTCATTATTTATCAGCTATCTGAGCTCAATCTTAACCAATATTAAGCTTCCAAAATATGGTATATTGGCTTAACGGCCAGTGAATTAAAACCCAGCAACTTTTCTAGGTTTATTCCGTGTCTTGTGTGGGGTTTTACCTAGGAGCATCAAGTTGGCTCATCAGCGGGCTCTTGGAGTCCGTGCCCGGACCCCCACAGGAGTAATGGACACCAAGAACCTACTGATGAGCCAGCTTGGTGTTCGTAGGCGAAACCCCACACAAGACACGGCATAAAACTAAAAAAAAACTGCTGAGTTTTAATACACTGGCCGTCTAAGCCAATATACTACCCTTTTGGAAGCCTTCATAGGGAGGTTAAGGCTGCTTGAGCTATTAGCTCTCGCAGTAAAGACATGCAGGTGCGCTTCACAAAAGAGTGGTAGCGCGCAGTTCGCTACTCCTGTGGAGGTCCAGGCACGGACACCAAGAGCCCGCTGATGAGCCAGCTTGGTGTTCCTACGTGAAACCTCACACAAGACACGGCATAAAAAAATGCTGAGTTTTAATATTAAGCTGATCATGATTCAAGAATCTCACAAATGCCTCCCATCCTTGAAATATTTCTGATTAGAAGCCTAGACTACAGCTTGACACACAAGGAATATTGAAAACCTACCCTGGCGGACGAATATTTACAAAAGAACGCAAACTACCACCCCATTTACAAGATCAAAACTTACAGTAGATGAAACCGATCTATCTCAAGACAATAAATAAAATAAAATAAACAAGTAGTTCCGTGAAGAACTATACAGCCTATTTTCATATATCCTACTTATGTTAATTGCCACTATCAACATACACAATTTCAGTTTGATTGCTGTAATTGATTCGTAGATATTGAGATCCGACTAAATATTTCGGATGGTCGCCATGTTGGATTTTACATATGTAGGTCCTAGAGTTATGTACTGTTACATGCAGATTATTGTGTACGTGTAGTATTCAAACTTCAATCGCATAATTAGGACACAAGAAGTAACAAGGAGATTTAAAAATTTCGCACAGCTGCCATCTTGAGGTTATGGAAACAATTCAAATAAATTTGATGCCAGTGGATTACCATTCGTATAAGGATTTACTGTACCTAGTTTCACTGCACTCGGATGGTTAAATTGCGAGAAACGTCCATCTGAATATTTATACTTCGCGTCGCCACCATGTTGGATTTGTGATCACCAGGTTATTTAAAGTCTTATAGGTGAACTTAAGTTCATAGCCCCTATGAACATTAAAACATTCAGTATGATTGCTATAATAGACTCGTAGATATTCTGTGCCGTCTAAATATTTCGGATGGTCGCCATGTTGGATTGTTAAATGTATAGGCCATAGAGTCATGTACTATTAAAGGAAAATTATTGCGTAGGTTCATTATTCAAAGTTTCACTTCGATCGCATGACTACATCACAATAAATAAACACTTAATTTTAAAATTCGCACAGCCGCCATCCTGAGGTTATGTAAACAATTGAACTAAATTAGATACCAGTGCATTCCAATGTGTATAAATATTTCCTGTACCAGATTTCATTGCGTTTGGAACATTAAATCGCGAGAAAGGACTATTTAAAATTTTCAAATTCGCTTGGCCGCCATGTTTGTTTTGTAGTTAACCGGTTTTTGAAAGTCTTATAGATGGACTTCCAGTAGTACCCTTTATCTCCGTACAAAATTTCAGGGAGATACCGGTAATAGTTTCAGAGATATAGAATGCCGGTGAAATATTTCGCACATCCGCCATCTTGTGGTTATGTAAACAATTGAACGAAGTTAGATGTCGGTGCATTACAATTTATATAATCATATACTGTACCATGTTTCATTGCGTTTGGTTGGTTAAATCGCGAGAAACGTCTATTTAAAAGTCGCAAATTCGCTTGGCCGCCATGTTGGTTTTGTAGTTACCAGGTTTTCAAAGGTCACATAAGTGAACTTATGGTAGTTCCCTTTATCACCACACAAGATGTCAGGGTAATGTCGCTAATAGTTTCGGAGATATTGAATGCTGGTGAAATATTTCGCACAGCCGCCATGTTGGATTGGTGAGTCGTAACAAAATTTGAAGGGCACGGTCGGGGTCGCCCGGAATAGTGCTATGACCTTACCGAGTTTCATTGAAATCGCTTCAGCCGTTTAGATTTTATTAGGGGGGACACACACACGAATCACACACACACGCACACACACACGGACAAAAGGTGATCTCATAAGCCTATTTTTTCAAAATTGAAAATAGGCTAAAAATACAAGAGGAAAATCATCATGCCTGCATTACTTGCAAATGACTACTCCAACTCCAATATTAATAAAGTGACGACCCGTCATTGTCAAAAGCAAACAGAAACAAGTGACAAGGTTTATTTATCTTTATCTTACAACAAGAGTGCTTCGAATAGAATAGAAAAAAAAACTCGTGATTCATTAATTGAAAACATATACATTCCAACACAAAAAAACAGTAAAATTCTCAAAAACCCCAGAAACCACATTGACCATTACGCCTCTGCAGTTGTATATAATATTTAGTGATTATGCGGCCTAGTGAATATTGGCACGACCAAACAAAACAAGAATCAAAGAAAACGCCAGACACTCCAAAACTCCAACAGACAAATGTAGCTACTGTCGTAGAACATGACTAGAAAAGGGATCACGTAATTCATTTCTATGACTGAAATACTATCTTTAACATCGAACTACAACAGGTGATATAGAAACATACAAGAAATCTATAACCATCATATAATTTCAAGAGAAAATTGGAGGAACATCAAATGAATAGAATTCGTAGGACGATAGTAAAGCAAACTCAGAAGAAAGAAAAAACAGGAAAGCAGGCTCTTATCGGACAAACACTCTTCTTCTCCAGACACCCACTAAGCAAGACATCTAACGTAAGGAGCCAATCAAATAGAATAACAACAACAACAACAGCTTTTCTGAATGCTAATGGAACCAGATCCAGCATGTCCTGTGAGATTTCAACACGAAATTCGTTCTGAAACTGCTGACGGTGGAGCAAAAGCAACTTCGTGTCGGAAGTCTCGAAGGACATGCCGGACTCCACAAAAAGTGACCCTGACGTCATGAACACCATAATGACTGGTGACGAGTCCTGGGTGTACGGCTACGACCCGGAAACCAAATCCCAGTCCTTGCAATGGAAAACCGACGTGAGCACTACACACTAGCTCACACAAATGCTGCTTGCTAGCAACAGACGCTATCGATAGGCGGGGAAAAAATCACGCATGGGCACGAAGGCTCAAGGTCGGCTCATGCAAGCGTGCTTGATTCAAATCCAACAGGTTTTCAAAAAGAAAAAAGTAAGGTCGGATAATTTTCTAACAGACCTCGTATTTCGTCTTAATTCCTGAATAGCACATCAGCTAGCATTCTTGACTTATGGCCCGGAGGTCTGGGTTTGATTCGCAACTATGACAAGAAATGTAATTCTGGTCTGAGAGCTGGAACGGGGGAATACACAGCCACGTGAGACAATACTGAGAAGAGAAGGGTTCGACACCTCAGCCATCCTGGAAATGGTTTTCCGTGGTTTCCGACTTCTACTCCAGGTGAATGCCGGGATGGTTCCTAACTAAAAGTCTCGGTTGCCTCCTTCCCAATCCTCGCCTGAATTACAAATGCACACATTCCTACAGTCATCACAATAACTTAGGTTATCATACATATTTTATATCCATACACCCAAGAACACGGTGCTAAATGACCTCGATGTCGAAGTCACTCAAATGAAACAACACAACAGAAGCAATTCCTGAACATTCCAACAGTCTACATGAATACTATACGAGAAAAAGTTCAAACCATTTAGAGAAATAGAGTATTTGAAAATGTCAGCAGCACTTGCTGATATCTAAAATAATATAACACTAGCGGACCCGCGCGAGAAATCTCGCGTGATCATAAACCACACTTGCAAATCGAACACTTCTTACAACAAGTAGTTCCGTGAAGAACTATACAGCCTATTTTCATAAATCCTGCTAATGTTAATTGCCTCTATCAACATACAAAATTTCAGTTTAATTGCTGTAACAGATTCGTAGATATTGAGAACCGTCTAAATATTTCTGATGGTCCCCAGGTTGGATTTTTATTTTTTACTATTACATTAAGATTATTGTGTACGAGTGGTATTCAAACTTCAATCGCATGATTAGAACACAAGAAGTAAAAACGAGATTTTAAAATTACACACAGCAGCCATCTTGTGATTATGCAAACAATTGAAATAAATTACATGCCAGTGGATCAACATTTGTATAAACATTTAACGTGCAACGTTTCACGGCACTCGGATAGATAATTCGCGAGAAACGTCCATTTAAATATTTATACTTCGCGTCGCTGCCATGTTGGATTTGTGCTCACCAGGTTACTGAAAGTCCTTTAGGTGAACATATGTTCATAGTCTCTATGAACATAAAAAAAAATCAGTTTGGTTGCTGGAAAAGATTCATAGATATTGTGAACTGTCTAAATATTTCGGAAGCTCGCCATTTAGGATTGTTATATGTATAGGCCATAGAGTTATGTACCAATCAAGGACAATTATTGTCTAGGTTCATTATTCAAAGTTTCACTTCGATCGCATGATTACGACACATGAAATAAAAACTTAATTTTAAAATTTCACACAGCCGCCATCTTGAGGTTATGTAAACAATTGAATTAAATTAGATGGCAGTGCATTACAATCTGCAAAATGATTTACTGTACCTCATTTCACTGCGCTCAGAGAGTTAAATCACGAGAAAAGTCTATTAAAACATTTCAAATTCGCTTGGTTGCCATGTTCGTTTTGTACTTTACAGGTTTATGAAATATACCTAGGTAAACTTGTATCAGTACCCTTTATCACCGTACAAAATTGCAGGGTGATATCTGTATTAGTTTCGGAGATATAGAATGTCAGTGAAATATTTCGCACAACCGCCATTTTGAGGTTATGTAAACAATTGAACTAAATTAGACTCCAGTGCATTACAATGTGTATAAACATTGCTGTACCAAGTTTCATTACGTTTGGATAGTTAAATCGCGAGAAAAGTCTATTTAAATGTCTCAACTTCGCTTGACCGCCATGTTGGGTTTGTAGTCACCAGGTTTTTGAAAGTCTCATAGGTGAACTTCTAGTAGTGCCCTTTATCACCGTACACAATTTCAGGGCGATATCGGTAATAGCTTCGGAGATATTGAATGCTAGTGAAATATTTCGCACAGCCGCCATGTTGGATTGGTGAGACGTAACAAAATTTGAAGGGCACGGTCGAGGTCGCCGGGAATAGTGCTATGAACTTAACGAGTTTCATTGAAATCGCTCCAGCCGTTTAGATTTTATTAGGGACACACACACACCTCACACACACACGCACACACACACGGACAAAAGGTGATCTCATAAGCCTACTTTTTCAAAATTGAAAATAGGCTAAAAATTGATGTTCAAGAAATTAGAATGCAATTTGTCACTGACAATGTCATTTGTGTGTCGAGTGTGCTGTGACATTCACCGAACACTCGATATTTATGAAATTGTACGATTTGAGTACACGTTCCTTTGATTTACTGTTTCTGAAAATCGATGCAAAATGATAAAGAAAATACCTCATAATGTTAAAATGACATGGAACAGGCGTCACAGCGGCCAAAATGTGAAGTGGACAGAAATTATGCAGCGTATTTTCATACATCAACAGTATCTGCAGATCGCACACATCGTACATTTTTTGAGTCATTTTTTAAAGAAATTATTGATATTTATGGAATCAGAGTGCAATTCGTCACTGCTAATGTCTATTCTCTTTCATTTGAATGCTCATTTTCACAATCGGTCGCTTGTGAGTGCCGCAGAAGGGATCTATACTACTGAAATAATATAATTATATGATGATGGTCAAACCCGCACGAAAATCCGTAAGTAACTGGAAGTTGGGGTATTTGAAATCCCACCGTTTTGGAACAGCAGTTCTGTAGTAAAATGTATGTATTACCACTACAGCATATCAATGCGTATGCACATGGTTATTTTTTTAAATGTATACAAATAAATGATATGATTATATGAATTATAGGTCTTACAAGCTGTATAGACTTACAGCCCTAGCTTTACCTGAATATTTTACTTATACTACTATAGTTTACATTCAAAATAGTTATTAATATACATTTAGTTAGATAGCCCTTCAAAAGTTTTAAAAATAATTTACTGGCCCAAGATCAAAATAGGTTCACCTCTCCTGCTCTAGATACTACCACCTAAAAAGTGCTCAAAGTTCCTTTTTACAGGATACTGAATCTGAGTGATAAGAGCTTAAAAGTGATCAATTAGACAGGACTTTGAATAACGATGGTACCAGTTCTTAAACCATACCATACGATGCCAAGCCATATCATATAGAAAACAAAGATGACCAGCAAATTAAATTATTTGTTATACCAGAGAGAACAGTGAAGAAGTAAATTGCAATACAAAGCCTTTTGAATGCTTAGAGATGAAACGAAACAATTTTCAATATCTGGATAGCCGAAAGGAAGTTACGAGCTATATTTCTATAAAGCTCTCTTCAAAGGGGGAAGTTATCTACCTTGCACTGTAGCCCTTCCCTTGAAGTCAAGCTCCATGGGTGTATTACCTGTTCAAACAAAAGATATAACATACATACTATTGGGCAACGACTCACACTTATTTGAATACTTGAGGAATACTTCCAGGAGAGAGTGATTGTCAGTGATAAGAGAACATTGTGGTTTCATTAGGTGGCAAGCTATATTTTAAACAAACCACCTACGTCCGGCTCTGTGGTTAAATGGTCAGCACCCTAGGCTTTGGCCCGAAGTGCCCCGTGTTCGATTCCCGGCCGAGCCATCAGGGATTTTAATCTCCTGGGGTTAATTCCCGTAAGTCGAGGACTGGGAGTATGTGACGTCTTCATCATCACTTCATCCTCATTACGACGCGCAGGTCGCCCGTCAACTAGAAAGACCTGCACTCGGCCTCTCCGGAGGCCACACGATCATTATTGTAACAAACCAACTTGAGGTGTAGCGGCTAGCATTCTGGGCTGTCGCCCCGTTGGTCCGCCAAGGCTCTGCCAAGCAATTTAATTCTCGTCTGAGGACTAGAAACAAAACTCAGAAGAGGTAGGTTCAATTCCCACCTCAAGCACCCAACAAGTGGTTTACCGTGCTTTTTCCACCTCTACTCCAGGAAATGCCGGGATGGTTCATAAATTAAAAGCCACGGTCACCTCCTTCATTAGTTTTAAGTCTCATCCCTATAGGTTATTGCTTTATCTCTACAGATTTTTAATCTCATCTCTACATATTTAACTCATCCCTATAGATTTAAGTCTCATCCCTAGAGATATAAGTATCAGCTCTATAGGTTTATGCTTCATCTCTATAGATGGAATACAATTCAACACTCTACTACAGACACCACAATAATAAAGGTTATCAGACATAAGAATAAAATAAAATAAGTAAATAAATATATAAATACACATCCAAGTACATGGGGCTAAATGCCAACGATGTCCAAGCCCCTCAAATGAAACGACAACATATTATTTTAAGTTCAGTTACGTATGTATTGATATCCTGATTGGGTCACAGTTAACTTGATCCACCCTAGAGGGCTCTCAATCCGTCATAAACACTCTACAACAGAATGAGCGTGACATCTGCAATCCAGCCACCAATAAAATGGCTTCCCAGTGCGGCAACAGCCAATGAACGCAGGACAGCAGATTATGTACTCAGAGGACTATGGAGCCAATCATGCAAGCATTAAACCCGTGATATGTACGGTAGCCTATGTCTAGTGTTTTTGATCAGATCTTTCAGATGTGTCTGAAATACATTAACAAACTAACCGACGCATGTTAAAACATAAGCCCACAGAGCCAGGCTATCTGTGGAATCGGTACACGTTTGGGCTAGAAACCAACCGTTAATTAAATTAGGAGCATGGGCATCGTGGTCATGAGCCCTACACACTTGGGTGTGATAAAATATAATAACACCTGGCACTACACCCCGTGAAGGGCCTAGGCCGACCAAGCGACTGCTGCCCAACCATTTGGCCTGCAGATATTGGGGTGACGCGTGATCAGCGCATCGGGTCCCCTAGACCACGGCGTTCTTAAGTTAACAGGCGGGAACACTGCCGGCGGGGCTGTGACGTCATGGGTCTTACTACAGACAGCAAAGAGATGCTCAGTCTTGTTGGAGCGCTGTGATGTGGTCATTGTTTCTATGTTTCGAGGGTGATATTTCACAATATATTGCTTTTCCTGTTGTCCAGTGACAAGTGTTAAATATACCCGTGCCCCACGTGGTATATTTTAAAAACAAATACAATGCCACGAAGGGGTTATGTACCAGGATGTAGTAGTAATTTTCTGGTTCGTGGAGTTGAAACCGCCTACGTGAAATGTTTCTCTTTTCCCAAGGAAGTAAACTTGAGAAATAGATGGCTGAGAAGCATCCCGAGGAAGGACTGGACACCTTCTGAGAACAGTATTGTGTGTATTAAACATTTTCAACCGGACTGCATTATTTTACAGAATGAATACTGTGATTCTAATGGACAGAAACAAGTGTATAAATACGATCATCCTAAGCTAGTTAAAGGTTCTTGTCTTACTATTGTTGAAGGTTTGCCGAAATACTTGACAAAGGAAAGTGAAATTAAGCGGAAACAACCAGAAGAGAGGAGAAGAGAAATCGAAGTGAGGAAGGAACATGCTCAAGAAAGTGCTGTTGCTGCTGCAGATTGGGACGATGTTATAATCAGTTTCGAGAATTTATGCAATTCTCTTGAGAAACGATTAGCAGATAATAGCACTAAAGTGAAAGGGGACTCAGCTATTAATTTCAATATTTTGACGATAGAGTGGTTATATATAGAATCAATTTTGAGTCTATGACTTTTGTTTCTTTATATTAATGTAGATAATAATTTACTTGTTTCGGCTTTCTATAACAATTTGCAATTGCCTTCTACAGAACTTTCTTCAGGGTTTGGGAATTGAAACAGCTGTGAAGAGTTGGAGAACACTGTTCAGTTTGTTACAGTATCTTACTGAGAAGAGATTCCAAACCAACTTGGAAAATTACGTGGCCAATGTCTTAAAATTGCTGGATGTCATTCAAGAAACTTGATTGGATAGTGGAGAAGAGGGAAATTCTCAGCAAGTTAATTTTTATCCGAGCAATTCTCTCCTATATTTAAGAACAAAAAAAGGTCCCCCAACATGATACTTTACTCTTACATATTGTACATGCAATCCGCGAAGTGTTATGATACTATCAGGCAGAACAAATTCCTATCCCTTCCTCATTCCAAACATTTACAAAGATTGACTTCTTCCCTTAGTGTAGCTCCGGGTAATTTTAACGAAAACGTTCATTTCTTGAAGAAAGCCGCTGAAAAGTGTGATGATAAGTGGGTAATTTTGCAACTTGATGAAATATATGTTAAAGAAGAAATTTCCCGTTTGTTAAAGTACATAAACAGATATGATATTCTCACTTAAATATATTCAACTAATTATTGTGTTCTGTAGAAGATACGAAAACCGCCTACTTGTAGTGCAATCAAACATTAAGTTTCCAGCATGCTCTTTTTGTATACCGCTCTGGGCTGACTTGTATCGCAGTCATTTGCTTTAATCGCCCGTAGTGACAGCGGAAAACGTCTCACACAATTCATCGATCACTAAGGAAGGACTGTGGTGAAATTCGGAAGTCCATCCCAATTTCTTCTGTAAACAAAACCGATTTAATTACATGAATGCATCTCTCTGCCATATGACTAGCGTGCTGTCCGCCGGCCAGCTAAGACCCCTGACGTCACTCGCCGGTGGCAGAGTGGGGGTATCGCTCCCGCCTGTAACTTAAGAACGCCGTGCCTAGACCGTTAATCTTGGTTTTCGTGATCGGGGCGCTGCCTTACTGTCAGACAGCTACTCAATTGTCCTCACGAGGCTGAGTGCACCCCGTTCCAGTCCTCACGTCAGTTTCTAAAATCCCTGACGGAGCCGGGAATCAAACCAGGGGCCTCTGGGTGAGAGGCAGGTGCGCTACCCCAACACCACGGGAAGGCCTTCGGTGTGATATCCTATGTAATTGTGATATGTGTGGTATTATTGTATTAATTTTGTAATTAAGGCTACAATTGGGAAGGAGGTGGCCATGACTGGAAGTTAGGTGCCATCCTGACATTTGCCTGGAGTAGAAGTGGAAAACCACTTTAGCATGGTTAAGAGAGAATCAAATCCACCTTTCCAGAGTTTTGCTTCACGAAGGCTGTCTTTCCACCGTTGCAGTTCTAAGACCAGAATTAAATCCTTAACAGAGCTGGAAATATAACCAAAGACATTTGTGACCGAAGTCTTAAGAGCATATTCCGAGACCACAGGAGGTGGTTATTAATCAGGAAATTTAATCTAATACCAATGTACACACTGTATCGTATCTGCAAGGTGATATCGGGGACTGCACTGCACAGCACAAAGGAACGTTAACCAAATTAACTCCGCGGGATTCCATAATTTTATATTTGCTTTATTAGTTTATCAGCTTCTACGCAGGTCTACAATTTATGTGCGGATAACATGTACAGTTAACTGGAATATAGAGGACTTTCTACTTGTTTATGAGGTATAAGTCTTTATAAGTAGTGGATATTTATGAAGTTAATTACTATCTATTTTATACTTTATACCACCGCCGGTGCAGATTGTAAAGGCGACTCGTTCCGCACAGCTGCAGTTAAATATAGCCCAATATTGCTCGTTCCTAATAAGTTAGCATTAAATGAAGGAAAATTCTTAGCAAGAGATTGTAGCCTAGAATGCATTATTAAGGTAATTTTATTTATTAACTTGCCATTTATTTATTTATTTATTCATTCACTATTTAATTAACAGTATTCACTTACGTGTAGGAAATAAGTTTTCAATATTATTCTTTGTTATGGAAATAAGTTTTCTTTTTGATCTTATGGCCTCCGCATGAAAATATGATGTTTCTACTAATTTTCGTATGACTGCATGATTTAAGTTTCTCCTCATCGCATATATAGTTACTTGAGGTCTTCAATTCCATTCTTGGTTTCATAAACCAAAATCTTCAATATTATTCCTTGTTACGGAAATAAGTTTCCAATTTTAATCCTTGAATAGGCAATAAGTTTCAAATTCTGTTCTTGCTTTTGGAAATAAATTTATAATTCTATTCTTTCTTTCGGAAATTGATTTTTATTTATTTATCTTTGTTACGGAAATAAGTTTCAAGTTCTGATCTTTCCTTTGGAAATACATTTTTAATTTTATCCTTTGCATTGGAAATAAGTTTTCAATTTATTCCTTTGGCACGGGTATAATACTTCAATTTTAGTCTGATGGCCTCTGCATGAAAATATGAGAGTTTTACTAATTTTCGCATGACTACGTGATTTTTCTCCATTGCATATGGGCTTAGTTTCTACAGGACTTCAGTTCTATACTTAGTTTCATAACTACGCCTTAAATGTTATTCCTCTTTCTTCTTCTGCCTGAATGAGTCTCCTAGGACCACGCGGAATCAACACTTATTGGTCTTGATGTTTGTCCAATAACTCTTAATGCGCAACGATTGAGCGAGTCTTCGTTGCTGCGACCAGACGTGTCTGGTAGGTCTTCTCTCCTATCTTCTCTTTACGGTAATATATTTTCAATAATATTCTTTGAGCCAGTTTTGAGGCTCAGTGAGTTTACTATCCAGTATGCACAATGTATGATGGGGTATCCTGGCCTCTTCAAGGCCTCTTATAGCGAACAGGAGAAACCCTGATAAAATAAGGTCTGACTCCTCAGAAAATTAAGGTACCGTATCAGGAATGAAAGACAAAGGCTAATTAGGACATGAAAATTCAGGACAATATTTGATATCTTAATACCGTCATCCCACTAGCTGTGAGGCCCTGAGGAATCTATTTACTGGGATATTAAATGTATACCCGTCTATCCACGTTAAGATACAGCGAACACCGCATAAGGTAGTTAACTGTAACTTAACCTGCTCATGACATTATCTTTCACTGATATCGGCTCAAAAGTGAACGAATTTTAGAAACCATCTAGAGTCGTCTGGTATCAAAACAAGATACATTACTATTTATGCGATCTTGAGATTACAGCTGATTTAAAAAGACCTAAATGCTCTCTTTACATGTGGGAAGAGAAATGTATTCAAAACAGGACACATCATGCTGTTTTTAAATAATGAATTAGTCGGTTGGTTTCAAAATAAGACAAGTAGATAAATGAGTATCAAGACAAGACACATCTTGGCAGGGTCTACTGCGCATCGATCGGCGCATCAGCTGAAAGGGTGCTCTCTGTCTGTTGCTTATGCAATTGTTTCTTGTTCTGTTAGTGCCGGTGTGTTTACATTTGTATTGGTGTGTTAAATCGACTTTATATTTGTGAAAAGTGACTATTTCAGCATAAAATATCACCCTATTGAATGTCCTGACATTGCTAGAAAACGGCAAAGGAAGCAGTAGAGGAATCCATTGTCAACTGTGATCGTGAATGCCCAGAGAATGACTTCGTTGTATGAAGACACTGGTTGTAGTTGCGACTTTGATTGCCGCTCAACAACATTTACAATTTTCTTCAAAAAGTTCCTTTGTAATTTTGAAGTGAATATTAATGTTTTATTACAACGTTTATTTTCAAAATAAGATACATCCGATTACTGAGTCGCAAAACAAGATTCTTCAGCAAGTTTTAAAACAAAATGACACATAAAATAGTAAAACGCTTATAAAAAGGAAAATAAAACAGCCTGAGTTATGAAACGTTTGGGAAATATTTGTCTATATAACTTACAACTTCCAAAAAAGAGGCATACATATTTGACAGTAAACAAAGGACTTATACAGTTTATTGTGTCTCCTGAATAATTTTGTTGAAGTGATGTGTCTTGGTTTGATACCAGATGCTTCAATTTGTGAGCCATCCATAACATTTTCTAACTAAACCCTCGATACCAGTTGATTATACAAACGTTTTAAGCACTCTGCTTAGCAACTGCCAAGTTAGAGCAATTCATTTTTAGAAATTTACATTTGTGTTATCAGTAATTTGTTAACAATTCCACCTGGAAAGTTGTGCACGAGAAAAATTCCCTTAGAATACTAAGTTTCGCTACAGTGAAATTAATAGAGCCCTGGTTAGATCAAAAAATATTCTGAATGGTGTATTGTGTGGTATATATGTCATTTAGGACCTTCGTCATCGTATCCTGAGGTGAGTAGATATTTTATAATGCTGTGTTATTGTGCTGTGTGTAATTGTAATTGAGGGGTAAACTGTGAAGGGGGTTGTCATGGCTTTACGACCCATTACGACATATTCCTGGAGTAGAGATGGAAAATTATTAAAACCACTTATAGGATGACTGAGGTAGATATCAAATATAGCTTTATTCAGGATTTCCCCATAAAGTTAAGAGTACCCAGTTTCAGTCCTCAGACCAGAAATATATTCCTTACAAGAGACTAGAATCAAACCCAGAGCATTTGGGACCAGAATCACGATACGCACCCCGAGATCAGAGACGTCACCGATTGCATTTCTTCGACTCTATCACCGTGTACAACATATTCTATGTTATACAACACGAAAATGCATACCTTCCAGTATTGTCCTATGTAAATGTGCTTAATTCGCTCACGTATTAATTCACTAGAAATGAAAGAAACTGGCGGGACAATATGTATACCTTACCTTATCTTAGAGCCGTAATATAGAATATTTGGTTTTGTAAAATAATGTTACGTTCTTTCAAGCCCTTATCTTTCTCTCAGTAAACACTGAATTGTACACAGAGAATAAATAGAACCACAGCAAGATATTGTTCCGAAAATCATAAATAACGTGAGCAGCACAAGAATCAAGTCATCAAAATATATTTCAGTTCGAAAAATATGTGCTATTGGTGGCCATAAACATGAGGGTAATCGAAAAAAGCAGTTACGCAGCTGGAAGGCTATAAATAATACGGTAGCTGTCGAAAGTGTAACTTACATTCGCTAATATATCAGAGAGTACAGTAGTTCCCATTGTATCCCGCGCTGGGCTGGCCAGCGAGCATTGGAATGTGACGCGCAGCGGGAGAGGGACTGCACTTGCTCAGGCACATTGTGGAATGAACGCAAATAAT
This sequence comes from Meconema thalassinum, assembly GCA_946902985.2. NCBI lineage: Eukaryota > Metazoa > Arthropoda > Insecta > Orthoptera > Tettigoniidae > Meconema > Meconema thalassinum. Next base: position 1,734,506,744 of record OX336388.2, on the reverse strand, counting down.
TGTGAATATCTATGACTTTAGTCATAATTTTAAATTTTCTCGTATTGATTATGATATATGAAATTAATATCCTCTTTACAATGCAAATTTTTATCATACGATGTCCTTATGAGCTATGATACATGTTTCGGCTCATTTTGAGCCTTCTTCCGTCAATAGCACTAATGAAATTCTCACAAAACAATCTAGGGTTGATCAGTGAGACCTCTCAATAAAATTTATTATTTTTTAAATAAGATTTTCACATCGTCATTGCAATTAAAACATTTGACATAAAATGCTTAAAGAATTTAAAGATTGTATAAATTCAAGTCGTGGACTCATCGTCGTTGAAATCATCATTTCCAAATAAGGGACCTGTAACAACAAAAGGCGCCTGACAATCTACGCAAATAATTGGTAATTCATTTTAGGGACTAAAGATAATGTTAGTGATTAGTCCCGTGTGCTGGTGACAGTATTAGTGTGAGGAGGGTAAATGTAAATATTAAGCTAAGAGATAGGGCAATTTGCCACAGGACTTTAAATAAGGTACCATCTCGTTACTTTTCTGGATGAAGAGTGGACATAATAGAGGAAAACCAGAGTGCTTGGGAAATTCCAACCACCGATTCCGGAATAACGGCATCTCACCATGGCAGTCGTGGTTCGCGATTTAACGCGTATGGCTACCGCAGACACCATACTGCGTTAATGGGTTCTCTTCATGGGGTTCAATTAGGAAAATTCTACCAGGGGAAGTTGCCTGAGGCGTGTTTTACTTCCCCGCACTCCAAACTGGACGAAAAGGTAAATTTTGTCGGAATGAGTCAACCTGCATTGATCTTCACGATGTTCTTCAGTATCTACTCTTGTTATCTCAAAGACCTACTCGATACTATTCATTAGCAAGTTTTGTCATTGTTCCAGATTCCGGGATTTCTTTAGCATTGCATTTAAAGCACAAGTTCGGTCAATTTGCTTGTGTTTCACAGGTATTATTGTTTCGGCTATGTTGTAGCTTCATAAAAATGTCTTCTTGTCCTATTTATAGCCTGCACTATGAGCTTTAACACGATATCGTGGAAATCAAAATGTTTATTTGTTTTCAACTACGAAACAGGGTGAATTTGTAACTGAATGAACGTGAAATTCCTTGTTCGAACACCTCCACTTTTGGCCCCGTTGTACAACTCATACAATACGTATAGTTTCCTATAACTCGCAATTCTCCACCTCTCAGACCGTGCATGGATAACATGTCAGCTGCACCGATACTGATCATATCTACAGAAACTCTAGGGCAGGGGCGGCCAGCCTTTGCACGCTCGGTGTGCCAGCTGCGCTGTGCGGCACTCCGACAGGCTGGTTTCTGCCTCTCTTGGCTGGGCTGCCTGCCCTGACTGCCGGCGCGTTTGAACGAGTCAAGTTAGGATCGCCTTCACACCGGACGTAATGTAAACAAACAAACAAACAAACAAACTGTTCCAATGTTTTGGTTGTCCGAAACATCTACATTTCGTTCGCGTGTTTCTCCGCGTACCGGCACTTGAAGATTACGTGCTTAGCATTAAAACATTTTGTTGTTGTTGATTGATGTAGTGGCTTTGCGACATCGTGGCCATGTATTACCCATTTAACATTTGATTGCCGCTGAGCATGGCTGAGCCAGTGTTTGTTGATTTTTGTAGAAGGAGCCCCGCGTGGTAAAGCGGAGGACACAGTGATGACAGAATGAGGTCTGCACATAAGTCAAGCAACATTGCGTCTGTTGGGCGTCACAGGAGCTCATGTCACCACGGACAGTTGTTATACGATGACTGAGGCTAATGGATCTGAGTCATATCCTACTCGCGAAACAGTAGCCTACATGTCAACGAAGCAGGCTGACGTGTGACACAAGTAAACAAAGAATAGTTCCCATCTCGACCGCCGGCAATCAATTCGTGAAAGGGTAATAGCCCCGTGTACTTGAGTGTGTGAATAGAATTTGTCTGATAAAATGTGTAATTGTGGGGGTTGTATTAGTGTGTGTATTTGTAATCCAGGTGAGAACTGGGAAGGAGGTGGCCGTGGCCTTAATTTAGGAGCGATCCCGGATTTCGCCTGGAGTAGAAGTGGTAAACTACGGAAAACTACTTCTAAGATGGCTGAAAAGGGAATCGAACCCACCTCTTCTCAGTTTTGCCTCTTGAGCCTCAGTGTATCCAGTTCTAGCCTTCAGACCAGAATTAAATTTCTTGACAGTGCCAGTATTCAAACACGGACCTCCAGGCAACATCCAAGAATGCAGCCGCTACACCACGAGAGGGACAAAATTAAAACAATCAGAAATATTGATAAGGTATCATGGGACTCATATTTCATAGAAATGTAATTTTGGTCACATTTTTATTTTTCCTTGTATTCAATTTGTTTCTATATTTACAATATGCTCAATGCTTGTGAGACAATCAACCGGAGGCTGTTTCGCAGGTTATCGTCAGACATCACAGCGCGATGCCGTGATTTTGTTAGTTTCAATGCAGAGAAAAACGTTTCACAGACATGTAAGTTGCTCCAAATATTGATAACACTTGTGAGGCCTGCCTGTGCAATTTTGGATATTCTTGCTGCGGTAATTTTGACACAGCAAGGGCAGTACGGGAGGGAGTACGACGAGAAAGTAAGCGAGAGAGACAGACATATAGTCTTCCCCCACCATCACTGCAAGACCGTCCGGGCCAAAAGCACGCTGAAGTGCAGCTGGCGTGCCAGCGCGCCCGGAGTGCTGTGTGGCCACCCTTGCGCAAGGGAGTCCAGGTATACGTAGCTGTCAGACAAATCACGGCTTAACCAACATTTCAGGAGAGATTGTCTACCCACACTCTGTTCCCAAACCCATTAGCGTAATCTGACTGAACTCTCTGGGTTTGATCCAATTAGCGCAGTTTGACCATCCCGAATAATATGTGGTAGTGGCAGTATTATTATTAGTAGTAGTAGTACCCATGTACTTAATAACGCGTTGAATCCGTCTGATCTAGCATTTTGATTTTGACCCAGTGCATTGAGTCACACTCCCATACTACAAAGGGAGCTGCGGAAATATCGGAGATTCGAATCTCAGCGCTGGCAGTGGGTATCCTGGATGTGGAATATGTTTAAGTTTATCCATACACTCTACATGTGAATGCCGAGATTGTATCTTATTTCAAATTCTGGGGTCTCCACCACAATCCTCGGCCCTACTAATTACAGTTAACGGGCCGATAACCTAGATGTTAGGCCCCTTAAAACAACAATTATCATCATACAGTTAACCTACACATACTACAGAAACAGACTGATCAGACAAATTTAACGCACAACAAACGAGTACTCATTTTTATCCTGAATGGGTTACCAACGGTCCTGTCATTCTTACGCCCAGAAAAGACTGAGGTGAAACCTCATATCAAGTCTAGACACACATATCTAGTTCCTGATCCTAACAATTAATTGCAGCAGTTCTAAGCTTCAAGAGTAGCTATCCTCCAAACAATGTTCTACCTATATTTTGATATGTTGTGCTTCAGTAGTAGATAATTTTCAAAAACTATGACTATGCAATATTTTGATATTTTTATACACAGTTTATCTGATTAGGTACATTCAAAATCCTTACAATTTCACGGGTGTTCTGACTGTGATTTCTCATGCTCCCAAATGAAACAACTGAAATTAGGAATGAAAAATAGATAGGAGAAAATAAATAAATAAATAAATAAATAAATAAATAAAGAAAGAAAGAAAGAAAGAATGAAAGAAAGAAATAATTATAAGAATAATGTTATTTGTTTTACGTTCCCTTTTAACATCTCCAGTTTTAGAGACGCCGGAGTGCCTGAATTTTGCTCTGAAGGGGATCTTTACGTGACAGTAAATCTACTGACACTGCTCCCTCACATTTGAGCACCCTCAAATGGCAGTTGAATGCGCCAGGATTCGATCCTACAACCTTGGGACCAGCAAGCGAGAACGTAACCGCTGAACACGCAGCCAGCTCATAAAAGAAATAAATAAAGAAACAATAAAGAAATATTTAAATAAATAAGTGAATGAGTGAATGAATGAATAAATGAATGTATGAATGAATGTATTAATGAATTAACGAACAAAGAAACAAACATTTAAACAAACAAACAAACCGAACAAACCAAACAAACAAGCAAATAAATACATAAATTAATAAATAAATGCATAAATAAATAAATAAGTAAATAAGTAGTTAACTAGATAAATAAATAAGTAATTAAATGAATAAATATCTTCCCTACTTGTATTTTCAGAATCTTCTTATGTATTGTTACAAGTTGCTTAATATGACTGGCTCATACTAATAATGAAAGTGCTGTAGAATAAAATAAAGCGGATATGCATGAATCACTTTTTTCTCAACACAAAAAAATATTTACCGTGGCGAGTGGTGGAATTAGGTACAATACACTGGGAGAGAGGTCGAGAGGTTGGAGTGTTCATTATCCTCTCTCCCGAGCTCCTCTTAGTCAATTCGCGAAATGACCACAAAATCCTGTGTAAAGCTGGCCAACTCCCATCTCTGTAATCCCTCAGCTCCCAGGTGAATGGACGTGTGGTTTAATCTGGAAACACTTTGGGTGTCGAACTCACAACCACAGTACCTTGACGCCTCTTAGGTCGATATGGGTCGTGAGCCATCACTCAGCTGGGGCGTGCAGCTGCTAACACTCGATCTGGCTCGCAGATTTATTGAGGCACTTCGTATCTTCCTTGCCGCACACATGGCAGACGATACTGTGCCATAAAACGTCTCATCAAACAGGTTGACTATGTTAAATCGCAGACCTAACCCCTCCATGAACTATTTTATTGGCAAGTGAGTCATGAGGCAGCTCATCAAGGAATACTTTGTCTCACGTTTAATACTAAATTTAAAGTTAATAATAATAATAATAATAATAATAATAATGTAACTGTACAGACAGAGACGATTACAAACAACATAAGGAAAACAAGGGCAAAATTTTATGGACATACGCATAGGATGACCGAAGACAGACTGACTAAGAACATTTTTAATATTGTTAGGTCTACGAATAGTACACTAAAAACCAAATGGGTAAAGGAAACCGTGGAAGATCTCAAGAAACTAAACATCTCTACAGAAGACATGGCATACAGGAGCACATACAGAGAAAAACTTAGACAATAGAAATTTGAGCAGACTCCCAAAAGAGACACCAGGAAAGAAGTGGACAGAAGAGAGAAAGAGGAATCCTAGTGTATACTTATATGATAGGTGTTTTGAGAAAAAAAGAAGAAAGGGCCAGAATAAAACATGAAAATTGATTGTGTTGAAACGCTCTCCTTATGGGATATTAACGAATAAAATAATAATAATAATAATAATAATAATCGTATGACTTCAGTTTCCTGGTATAGATCTTTTGAGATTGAACATGTAGGCGATCTAATACTCAATTCCGACGTTCCTGTACCACAGCTACCTAGCAACCAAACTGAAACCCTATCCCTTATTATTATTATTATTATTATTATTAGACTATATCAATATAGCTGTGATTCAATATCAGACACTTTCCGAATAATTTTCAATAATGGCAAGATTAGAGTTTTTATTTTTTGTTTTTCATTTTTAAATTTTTGAATTTTAATTTATGATTTTTGCCTCTTTTCATTTATGAAAAAAATAGGCTTATGAGATCACCTTTAGTCCGTGTGTCCGTCTGTGTGTGCGTGTGTGATGGTGTGTTGTGATAGCTCTTAACCTTGAATAACTTCTGTTGGGCGCCACTCATTACTATAATGAGAAAATGTAGAATACACAAGACAGTATTCCCGGGTAGCAGGACAATAAGCTTGTTTTTAGAGCAATTCACTTTACCCTCCCCTTACCTATAATCAGATGACTTAAATGATCTGTCACAGTGTGTGATGGTGGGTGTCCCCCCTAATAACTTCAAAACGGCTGGAGCGATTTCAATGAAACTCGGTAAGTTCATAGCACTATTCCGGTTGACCCCAACCGTGCCCTTCAAACTTTGTTACGTCTCACCAATCCAACATGTCGGCTGTGCGAATTATTTCACCAGCATTCAATATCTCCTAAACTATTACCGATATCACCCTGGAATATTTTACGGTAATAAAGGGAACTACTAGAAGTTCACCTACGTAACTTTTGAAAACCTGGTAAATACAACACCAACATGGCGGCCAAGCGAAGTTGCGACTTTTAAATAGACGTTTATCTCCATTTAACCAAAGAAACGCAATAAAATTTGGAATAGTAAATGCCTATACACATTGTAATACACCGACATCTAACTTCCTTCAATTGTTTCCATAACCACAAGATGGCAGCTGTGCGAAATTTTAAAATCTCGTTTTTACTTCTTGTGTCCTAATCATGCGATTGAAGTTTGAATACTACACGTACACAATAATCTTCATGTAACAGTACATAACTCTAAGACCTACATATGTAAAAATCCAACATGGCGACCATCCGCTATATTTAGTCGGTTCTCAATATCTAAGAATCTATTACAGCAATCAAACTGAAATTTTGTATGTTGATAGAGGCAATTAATATAAGTAGCCTGTATAGTTCTTCATGAAAGTACTTGTTAATTATTGAATTTGAATTTTTGATTTTTGATTTGTGATTTTTGATATATATTTTTTTGATTGCTATTGCTGTTGCTGTTATTGTTGTTATTTGTATTGTTATTGTTGTCTTTGTTATTGTTGTTGTTATTGTTATTATAGATAATGTTGGTGATGATTCATATTGGAGTTTTTTTGACATTGTGATCATGTAGCCACGTGGACTTGGCTATCTATGGAACCTTTCTGATAACCTGTGTCATTGTGGTAGATGTACTGGTATGTGTATTTGTAATTGGGGTTAAGATTTGGTAGGAGGCGATCATGGTCTTATTTTAGGTAACATCTCGGCAATTTCCCGGCGTAGAGGTGGGAAACCACGGAAAACCAATTATAGTATATGTCTAAGGTGAGAATTAAACCCAACTCTTTTCAGTTCTGCCTTACGAGGGTGAGTTTGCCACGTTTCAGCCCTCAGACCAGAATTAAATTTCTTGGCATCGCCAAGAATCTATCCCCAACCTTCACGGTGATAGCCAAGAATGCTAGTCACTACGGCTTGAGGTGAACACCTTTTCTTATATATTATGTTTTGCGTCGAAGCGAGTCCATTGTTTAGTAATATTGTCTGTCCTCATAAAAGTGTCTCTCACATACTAGCCTACATCTGAGTGGTGGAACGTTAACCCTTTTCGAACATAATAAGGAAATTAGCTTGCCACATTGGGTGAGTGGTTAACGTTTCGGTCTACTAACCCCAAGCTTTCAGGTTCACTCCTGGTTGTCGTAAATGATTTTTGAAAGGCGGCAAAAATTACGACACCATGTCATACGCTGTTGACATGTCAAAGAACCCATTTGAATTCAGTAGGCCGTGTTCATAATGGCAAAATTAATATCGGGAGTTTCCGCCTACACGAAGTTCCTCATTTCTCTACTAGAAAGCGCTATAGTGTTCAAGGAGCTTAGATATCTAACCCCCTTGACTTTCATTGTGCTTCAAGGATCAACGAAATTCGACATGCAAGCTACCCTTTGGGTGTCGAATAACAAAGCTTGCACCCGGCACCCGAAGCCATACGATATTATTATTATTATTATTATTATTATTATTATTATTATTATTATTATTATTATTATTATTATTATTATTATTATTATAAGGAAATAAGGTGATTTGTCTCCGAACTCCTTTGATTACAAAGATAACATATTATTTAGCTCAATAACCAAAGCATCTGGTCTGGATTCAGTGCAGGCAGTGGCCTCTGATGTTCTCCAATATTGTGCCACGTTTTCTAAGGCGAAAGGCGGTAGCTCCAGAATTTACAAACTGTCGTTCCTATGGCGATTCGCCGCTGAGCTGAGAGGAGAAAAATCTCCCTGCCCTCAGGCTGTGTTCCATAAAGCTACCCTGGATGATTGGCCCGGCCGTGACTGGCATACAGCTTCGTCTTCAAGACAGATAGAAAGGAAGAAGAAAATGCACGCGTCGATGGTGATCTAGTCGAGCACCGGGATTTCACCCATACTAAATAAGAATAGGTCACGCTGAAGCCACTCGGGACGGATATGAGATTACTGTATCCTCGAGAGGAGACTTTCCAAACCACCATGTTGTGATAGTGAACCGCGGCGTAGCCGTGCACGTTAAATCGTGCACCACGACTGCGGAGGCAGCTGCAGCAAATGCGGAGGTCGCAGATTTGAAACCCGGCGCTGACATCGGCTCTCCTGAGTGTGTTTTTTCCCCGAATTTTCACACACTCCCTTCTGGGGCACATACCCCCTCCCCGTCCCTAATACATCTACACACATTACTACAGTCATCACATAAACACAGGTTATCAGACAAATTTATCACACACCTAATAGCATGGTGCTGATGATCAAGGTATCCAGAGCCCTGAAATGAACTGAATACAACATGTTACGGTGAAGTGGAACAATGCACCGAATACTATCAATACGCTACACTTAAGGAGCAGATTGATTGTCTTATATCAATATACATCCACGATGGCACAGAATAAGGAAATGGATTCGAAGCTAGATGCACGAATTATCGAAATATAGTCAAAGCTAGGTATGTTCATCGGAGGATAGTAGTTACTCTTGGAGCACAGAATAAATTATTGAAATAAGGTTGAAGCTAGAATAAATTACACACATCAAAAAAAGTTTTGCATCACCTCGGTTCCCAGATCTCCGGCATATAGACGTTGACTGTGTATATTGTATCCAAGATACAGTCCCTTTGACTGTTCATAGATGTCACTAAAACTGCTCAAAGATGTAAACAACCATGCATGAGCAGGGCCTATTAGACGGAGGGGGTACGACAGCCGATCAGTTCCAGTCACTCCACCAGGACGAAGGTACGCTGCTCATGTTGTCTGTAGTTCTACCATGCCTAGAAGGTCAATACCGCAGTTCGATCGCGTCCGCATTGTTACTTTGTGTCAAGAAGGGCTCTCAACAAGGGAAGTTTCCAGGCGTCTCAGAGTGAACCAAAGCGATGTTGTTCGGACATGGAGGAGGTACAGAGATACAGGAACTGTCGATGACAGGCCTCGCTCAGGCCGCCCAAGGGCTACTACTGTAGTGGATGACCGCTACTTACGGATTGCCGCTCGGAGGAACCCTGACAGCAATGCCACCATGTTGAATAATGCGTTTCGTTCAGCCACAGGACGTCGTGTTTCAACTCAAACTGTGCGCAATAGGCTGCATGATGCGCAACTTCACTCCCGACGTCCATGGCGAGGTCCAGCTTTGCAACCCCGACACCATGCAGCGCGGTACAGATGGGCCCAACAACATGCTGAATGGACCCCACGGAATTGGCATCACGTTCTCTTCACCGATGAGTGTCGCATATGCCTTCAACCAGACAATCGTCGGAGACGTGTTTGGAGGCACCCTGGTCAGGCTGAACGTCTTAGACACACTGTCCAGCGAGTGCAGCAAGGTGGTGGTTCCCTGATGTTTTGGGGTGGCATTATGTGGGGCCGACGTACGCCACTGGTGGTCATGGAAGGCTCCGAAACGGCTTTACGATACCTGAATGACATCCTCCGACCCATAGTGCAACCATATCGGCAGAATATTGGAGAGGCATTTGTCTTCATGGACGACAATTCTCGACCTCATCGTGCCCATCTTGTGAATGCGTTCCTTCATGATAACGACATCGCTCGACTACAGTGGCCAGCATGTTCGCCAGACATGAACCCTATCGAACATGCCTGGGATATGTTGAAAAGGGCTGTTTATGGACGTCTTGACCCACCAACCACTCTGAGAGATTTACGCCGAATTGTCGTTGAGGAGTGGGACAATTTGGACCAACAGTGTCTTGATGAACTTGTGGATAGTATGCCACGACGAATACAGGCATGCATCAATGCAAGAGGACGTGCTACTGGGTATTAGAGGTAGTGGTGTGTACTGCAATCTGGACCACAAATGCTGAAAGTCTAGCTGTATGATGGTACAACATGCAATGTGTGGGTCTCATGAGCAATAAAACGAGCTGAAATGTTGTTTGTGTTGATCTCTATTCCCTTTGTATTTAAAGGTTCCGGAACTCTTGGAACCGAGGTGATGCAAAACTTTTTTTGATGTGTGTATTATATCACACGCTTAAAGCTCAGAATATCAACATACATTATAGATAAGGCTAGAACTATATTTGGAGTATAGATACTCTCGAAGAACAGAATATCAAAATACAGTATAGTTAAAGCTAGAATTTTCTTTGGAGAAGAGCGCCTCTTGAAACACAGAATATAGAAGTATCGTTGAAGCTAGACTTATCTTAGGAGGGTTCATTTAAAGTTCAGGATATCAAAATATAGTCAAAGCAAAAATTATCCTTGGAGTGTAAGTAATTTTGAAGCACGGAATATGAACTTGATGTATTGGTTGTTGTTTCATTTGAGGGGCTTAAATTCGTGGTCATTTAGCTCCGTATATTTAGATAAGTCTAAAATTTGTTTCCTAACCTGTGTCATTGTGGTTTCTGCAGTAGTGTGTGTATTTGTCTATCAGGTGAGAATTGGAAAGGAAGCAGCCTTAACCTTAAGTTTGTAACCATCCCAGCATTTGGCTGGAGTAGAATTGGTAAACCACAGATACCACTTCCAAGGTGGCTGAGGTGGGACTCTCAGCTTTGCCTCATGGGACTGAGTGTTTCCCGTTCTTGCCCTTAGAACAGAATTGAATTTCTGGGCAGAGCTGGAAATCAAACCCGAACCTCAGAGAAACAGCGAAGAATACTAGCCAGTGCGCCACAAGGCAGACACAGAATATCAAAATAGTGTATAGTTTAAGAAAATACTATTGCTGAAGGATAAATCCTCTTAAAGCACATAATATAAAAAATATAATCAAACCCAGAATCATGATTAAAGCGTAAGTGATTAAAATAATAAAACTTAGAAGAATTGCTGGAGTTTTAATTATGATTTTATTACAAACGTATATCCTCGACCATATACAGCATAATATCACTTTTATTAAGTTAACATGCCTAGACTGCACCATATAATGTGATATTTGTGTCAACTTAAAAGCTGCATGAGTACGGTATTTATTATTCCTACAGGCTACGAAATATCACATCATTTTGTTGGAGCTGTTTTTGTGTCTGCGACTTTGCATTTTTGAAACTCGTTTTTAGCCTACTTTCGATTTTTGCAAAAAATGAAAGTAGACTTATGAGATCAACACAGGGCGAAAAAAGTGTGTCTGTCTGTGTGTGTGTACGTGTGTGTGTGAGTCTGTGTGTGTGTGTGTCTGTGTGTGTGTGAGTGTGTGTACTCTGAATGTCTGTCCCCCCCTATCAATTCGAACACGGTGAATGCAAATTGAACGAAATTTGGTACAAAGGTAGCACTAGCAAAGGATACCTCAGTGTCATGTTTTATATCGCTGCCATCTTTACTAAAACTGAATGGCGGCCACTCAAACGTTCAAAACGTAAAATCAAATAACGACTAACCAAATCATCCGATCTCTACCAAATTTGGTAACAACATACCTTCGTATAGGATGCGTCTTGTGACCAAATTACAAGGTCGTCTGCCATACCATTTCAGGATGGCGGCCGTGCGAATTATGCAAACTTTATAATCCGTATCATGGGACCCACCAGTTCCGATTATCGAGCCGAGAATCGTTTTAACTGTTCTAAAGGAAGAGGCACGTTCGAAATTAAAAGTTTATTTTGTAATACTATAGTGCAGACGTGATTTTAAAAAGCTGAACTGATTCAGTAATAAGACAAGATGGCTGCGGATATCTTGTGCCGGACTTATATTTCACTAATTTGAGTATTGCATGCAATATAGCGTACTGATAAAAAATAAATAAACTTTGTATGAAATGCTTTATATATAAATAATATACTCCAGTGATGAAATCGTTTAGTATAAATCATTATTTGCTAACAAGTTCTATGTAAGTCATTTTAAATAGAACGATATTCGTTGACACAATTAGCTCAGTGGTAGAGCGTTAGCCTATCGCTCAAATGCCAATGGTTCAAACCCGATCAGAGATAGGTTTTTTGCTTGAAATGTTATATGTTTATTGTTTTGTAATGACTCAGATGTTTTAAAATTAAGCGTTATATTGTGCACATTATGGTGTAAAATATATATTTAATTAAAACATAATTCGCCAGCAGATTTACTCGGGACATCTAGCTGCCAAAAAGGTAACTTCCAGATTTTATTGAAAAGTTTCTTCTTCTGGCCGCTAGAATGCACTCGCTCTGTTAGGATTATATTGTTCGATATTTCACCAATAGATGTCACGACTAGTCTACGTGGGGATCCATTGATTACTATACCATTATCATTCTATGCGCATCGAATTTGAAGAATGACAAGATGATACTACGATACATTTTAACTTTTTATTTTAAAGGGTTTGTAACAGCCTATTTTGCGTTACTTGAAAATGTTATTAAGCGTTATATTGTGCACATTATGGTGTAAAATATATATTTAATTAAAACATAATTCGCCAGCAGATTTACTCGAGACATCTAGCTGCCAAAAAGGTAACTTCCAGATTTTATTGAAAAGTTTCTTCTTCTGGCCGCTAGAATGCACTCGCTCTGTTAGGATTATATTATCGAAAATATCCACATAGTTTGTATACACACGTCTCTGTAGGGTCATGGAAAGATTTGTTAATTCAATTAGGGTTGTGAAAGCCATGCACAACCAGACGTGTAAAGACATGCCTCAACTCAAAGTTGGATGTTGCCCACGGCAGGTCGTAATAATAATAATAATGTTATTGGTTTTACATCCCTTTTAACTACTGCTGATTTTAGAGACACCGGGGTGCCGGAATTTTGGCCCGAAGGGGATCTTTAACGTGCCAGTAAATGTACTGACACGGCTCCCTCGCATTTGTGCACCCTCAAATGCCAGCTGACTGCGCCAGGATACGAACCTGCAACCTAGGGCCCAGCAAGCGAGAACGTTACCGCTGAGCCACGCCGCCAGTCCGGTCGATTATGTCTCCAGATCCATAACATTCTTGATATACTTCTTATCTTTCTTTCTTCAATGATGGTAGCAGTTTTTATCTAGGTTGTGGCGTTTGGTAGAGGTAAATCGTTTCTAAGGTCTTCAACAAAGAATAGTTCTATTATACTCTTTGATAATAACAACGAGTTATAACTATACTCATACATTTAGGAGAAAGTAGGCTATATGTTCTTTACTGAACATCTTGTTTTTATTATCATCCTTATCAAAAGGGCAAATGACCTAGATATTACTCCCTCATTGTCATTGGGGCGGCAAATGACCTAGATTTTATGTCCATTATATTTCTAAGGAGACTTTGATACATTTTCATCATTCCACCGGGCGAAGCCGGGTACTACTGCTAGTATTTGTATAAAACAATACTCAGACATGTTAGTAAATTAGGAAAAATATCTCTACACGCTCGGTTAATGAATTTCAGATTTGTCAGCATAAGCAAACATTTTTGAGACAAAAATGAATATTGGTCAGGGCCAGTGGTGTAACTAGGCCTGCTTCTTGGGAGGGGAAGAGCTGAGTCAAACTTACATTGGGAGGAGAGGGGGGGCTGAGGTTTTGGACATACTGAAACACAATCAATGAAAGAAAATATGCGATCCCGAAGTTTCCAAACCTCCGGTCTATATTAGCCTACTTTCGATTTTTGCAAAAAATGAAAGTAGACTTATGAGATCCACACAGGGCGAAAAAAGTGTGTCTGTCTGTGTGTGTGTATGTGTGTGTGTGAGTCTGTGGGTGTGTGTGTATGTGTGTGTGTGAGTCTGTGTGTGTGTGTGTGTCTGTGTGTGTGTGAGTGTGTGTACTCTGAATGTCTGTCCCCCCCTATCAATTCGAACACGGTGAATGCGAATTGAACAAAATTTGGTACAAAGGTAGCACTAGCAAAGGACACCTCAATGTCATGTTTTATATCGCCGCCATCTTGACGGAAACGTAATGGCGGCCACACAAATGTTCAAAGCTTAAATCAAATTACGACTAACCTAATCATCCGATCTCTACCAAATTTTGCAACAACATACCTTTATGGGGGGAGCATCCTTTGACCAAACTAATAGGTCATCAGCATAATAGTTTGCGGATGGCGACCATCTTTGTGTGAAAATCGATTCCCCCTATTAATTCGAACACGGTGCAACCGAATGGAACGAAATTTGGTACAGAGGTAGTACTAACAAAAGGCACCTCAGTGTCATGTTTTATATCGCCGCCATCTTGACGGAAACGTAATGGCTGCCACACAAATGTTCAAAGCTTAAATCAAATTACGACTAACCTAATCATCCGATCTCTACCAAATTTTGCAACAACATACCTTTATGGGAAGAGCATCCTTTGACTAAACTAATGGGTCATCAGCTTAATAGTTTGCGGATGGCGGCCATCTTTGTGTGAAAATTGATTCCCCCTATTAATTCGAACACGGTGCAACCGAATGGAACGAAATTTGGTACAGAGGTAGTACTAACAAAAGGCACCTCAGTGTCATGTTTTATATCGCCGCCATCTTGACGGAAACGTAATGGCGGCCACACAAATGTTCAAAGCTTAAGTTAAATTACGACTAACATAACCATCCGATCTCTACCAAACTTTGCAACAACATACCTTTATGGAGGGAGCATCCTTTGACCAATCTAATAGGTTATTAGCCTAATAGGTTGCGGATGACGGCCATCTTTATGTCAAAATTGATTCCCCCTATTAATTCGAACACGGTGGAACCGAATGGAACGAAATTTGGCACAGAGGTAGCACTAGCAAAGGGCACCTCAGTGTCATGTTTTATATCTCCGCCATCTTGACTGAAACGTAATGGCGGCCTCACGAATGTTCAAAGCTTAAATCAAATTACGATTAACCTAATCATCCGATCTCTACCAAATTTTGCAACTACATACCTTTATGGAGGAAGCATCCTTTGACCAATCTAATAGGTCATCAGCGTAATAGTTTGCGGATGGCGGCCGTCTTTGTGTAAAAATCGATTCCCCCTATTAATTCGAACACGGTGCAACCGAATGGAACGAAATTTGGTACAGAGGTAGTACTAACAAAATGCACCTCAGTATCATGTTTTATATCGCCGCCATCTTGACGTAAACGTAAAGGCGGCCACACAAATGTTCAAAGCTTAAATCAAATTACGACTAACCTAATCATCCGATCTCTACCAAATTTTGCAACAACATACCCTTATAGAGGAAGCATCCTTTGACCAAATGAATAGGTCATTAGCCTAATAGTTTGCGGATGGCGGCCATCTTTGTGTGAAAATCAATTCCCCCTATTAATTCAAACACGGTGAAACCGAATGGAACGAAATTTGGTACAGAGGTAGCACTAGCAAAGCGCATCTCAGTGTCATGTTTTATATCGCCGCCATATTGAGAGAAACGTAATGGCGGCCACACAAATGTTCAAAGCTTATGTTAAATTACGACTAACATAACCATCCGATCTCTACCAAACTTTGCAACAACATACCTTTATGGAGGGAGCATCCTTTGACCAATCGAATTGGTTATTAGCCTAATAGTTTGCAGATGGCGGCCATCTTTATGTCAAAATTGATTCCCCCTATTAATTCAATCACGGTGAAACCGAATTGAACGAAATTTGGTACAGAGGTAGCACTAGCAAAGGGCACCTCATATTCATGTATAATATCCCTATAGCACGTTGTATTTCAACAAGTTACTACAACCAACATTCAATCATACTCCTTGAAAAGGACAAAGAGTTATAACAATACCCATGCATTTAGGAGAAAGTAGGCTATATGTTCTTTACTGAACATCTTGTTTAATCATTAGAATTATTTTTAATGCTAGGAGTTATTTTGTTTACAAGTATAAATACATGTACCGTTAGAGACAATGTCTATGAATTTATCTAAATTATTGTGCTTTGTTGCACTATTGGAGCGATGATGGATTTAAAATGTCGATATATACTGTATGCCGTAGAGACATTCCAGTTATGAACATATAAATAATGACCTTGCTATTCCACCAATTAAAGCAATAATAACAAATAACTAACAAACATATGAAAAGCATAATTCAGATTCAAATTAAAGTGTTATTTTGAAAGAAAAAAACTTAATTATTCAAAATCTAGTTACAATCGCAAAAAAACATTCAAAAATGTATTCTTTGATTACATGAGGCACGACGTATATTCATTAATATAACAGAAATAAAAGTAAACATTTTTTATTTTTCATAATTTATCAGCTTGTAATTATAACCCATAAAATTTGCAAAAACTTGTAATTTAGTGCCATAACTAGCAGACGCTTGTATGCTTCTATATCCGCATTAGCGTATAGCAAGCCTTGTACAAAATGGCTACAAACACTCGTTCAGCCAGTCATTCAATTTACCATCCTGACACTTGTATTGTTATCCTCACAATTGGGTTACTTTTAATTAATTGCAAAGGTTTTGCTGTAACTAAATCACTTGTATGGAACCACACTTCACTTTTCACTGTCCCCTGCCTGACAAATGCATGCAAATGTCGTTATCCATCCCCCTACAGCACACACACACACACACACACGCTATAGTTGATATCAGCAAGCTGCGACATGAAAATCAAATTTCTGCCCTACCGTAAAATCTTACACTGTAACGCTACTAATTGTTTCAAAAATCTCATTAATAACACAGCTCAGGCTCACATTAATCACCTGCGGGGAGTTGTTTACATGACGTCGCTGATACGACGGCCACCTGGCACGCAGTGACTATATCACAAAATAGATGGTCTTACATACTACACAATGAAACTGACTTCAATATACTTATAATAGCCAACACAGAACGAGATGAAGACTTGCAATCTTGAGGTGTACTCATGTAGCACAAAGAAGTTGACACTACTTGGGTGACTTGCACGCCAATTATATTCTACCAGTAACTCAAACCATAATTACATTTCATACCAGAACTGGGAATAGTAGCCGGGCCTCGGTGGTGGCAATTAAGCTGACCTCTACCCCCACAAGGCGTAATTCCTTGAAGTGCTGACCAGGACTTTATGGAGAGGGCGTACCTGCTTCTAGAAATACACCGTAGTGTCTGAAAGAAAATTACAAGGAACTCAAGGGTTGGAGTTGATAGTCAAATTAATATTTTGCGGGATTACTTGACCTCGTAGTTCTAGTAGAGAAATGAGGAACTTCGTGTTGGCGGAAACTCCCGAGATTAATTTTACCATTATGAACACGGCCTACTGAATTCAAATGGGTTCTTTGACATGCCAACATCGTATGACATGCGTGTCGTATTTTTGCCGCCTTTCAAAAATCACTCACCACGGCCAGGAGTAAACCTGCAATCTTGGAGTTAGTAGACTGGCACGATATCCATTCACCCACTGTGGCAAGCATTACATTTGAAGACCCGACGGAATGAAAGGGGTAGGTACACGTTTTTCAGAAATGAGTTTATTGCGCATTCTAGTGGCCAGCCATTGTCACTACAGATCAGTTGAAATTAATTTTAAATAAAGCGGAATATCACCGAGATACAGAGGTTTTTATTTTTAGTGAATAATAAATTTGGCAAAAAACTATATTGCCAACCCTCAATTGGAGTGTTCCTTTTTAGTGTTGAAAGTTTAAATTCGCTCTCCTGAGAATTTTACAGAATGTGACTTACCCCATTTTTCCCATGGAGTCTTCATTTATTATTATTTACCATAGATCATTTAAGAAGTATGGCAGGCTAGTTAAGAAAAGCAAGACCCACATATATTGTTCATGCTTCACTGGCACAACTTGCATCTATGTTTTCATAATATTTATGGTATTTACATACAGTATTTTACTGAGATATGTACAGTATTTATATATTTAAATGAAAAATAAAATAAATAATATAATATTCTCTTTCAAATGATGAAGGATACCTTCAATAAGAAAAATCTTTCTATTGCAACTAAAATCCGACATTACAATACGGTAATTAAGCCGGAAAGTCTCTATGCTTCAGAATGTATGTTTTCCATTAAAAACGCGAAATTGAAGAGATAGAGGAAAAGGAAAGAAGGATACTTAGAAAAATATTGGAACCATTAAAAACAGAAAGTGGAGAGTTCAGATACAGAAAAAATGACGACCTCTACAAAAAACAAAGAAATTGAAAAAATCCATGAATCGATCAAGAAAAGGAGGGTTGATTCCTTTCGACACGTAATGAGAATGAATAACGCCAGACTCACAAAACAAATTTTCAGTCATGTATACAAAAGCAAGAATGGTAATCAATGGGTACAAAGTATAAAAAAGGATATGGAAGAGATGGAAGTAACAATAGATATTATTCAGGACAGACCACTTTTCAGAAATATGATTTAAAAAAATTCAAGGGTTTCCAGGAGAATGAAAATAAGAAGCGGGTTAACATCTGGACGGAAGAGAGAAGAAAGAAACAAAGTGAAGTAATGAAGAACTACTGGAAGTCAAGAAAGGATAAAGGAAATAAGAGACAGAGAATGGAATGGGTTATTTACGCGGTCCAAAAATGGCCAAAATCGAGGAAGGAAGAAGAAGTCAACCTGTAGACTATTGTCATCGAAATGTGTCCGGTTAGCATGCCAATTATGCAAAAAATATACATATTCAGCACGTTTGAACTTAATAACGTGTAGACTGGCTTCTTAAAGAAGAGATACATCCTTTATAAATACCAGTGTTTATAGACTTTGATCCTACTTTTAAAACTGATATTTCGTTTCCCACTAGCACTGTGCTCTGAAAGACCTGTATGCCCCATGGGTGTACAGGTATTTCAAAGTCAATGTTTTGTAGCTTAAACTTGGGGTCCGACAAATTTCGAACGATATCCTCTGTGTAATTTTTGGCAAGCTTCCATTTACGTCAAGTAAATGATAAAACAATGTCTTGACTCTAGTCCCGTGTAACTGATTCCACACAGGTTACGAGGTTAATTCCATATGAGACGAACTATCCAGGCATCTATTGGGTACAATTAGGATGACTGTACTAGTATAATGTTCGTTTCAATGTAAAATACGTCATAATTTATAAGGAAACAACTTACCGCGTGTCGTGTGTTTCGAATACGGTCGCATTAGAAGCGGCTACTTTTAGTCAAACACAAACAACACGTTTACCTGCAAATTACTTAACGAATTTATTTGACTAAATGTAGTCGGCTAATTCGATTATATTTTATTCCGACTAAGCGCTCGATATTCGCATTTATACTTGAAATATCGGCTTCATAGCTTTGCAATCAAACGCCAGTGTGTTTTCCAGGCTTTTTCTTAAATGTTTCAATGTTTCGTTCTGGTGTACTAAATTGAATTCTTCCACAGATTTCTGATGAAACTCGTTATTTTCTCGAATTTGAACCACATCGTATTAATACTTTGCTACGGGAACTATGAACTCCCCCAGCATTATATCCTTCCTATAGAGGAACCACATAAGAAGTTATAGTGTAGCAGAGCCTAAATATAGAATCCGTAATGTGTTTTATTCTAGTGGGGAATAAGTGCACTTGTTCTTGTTGCCATGGCAACTACTGTACGTGTCGAAATTTGTCTCCACAATACTCTTCAAATGAGAGATACGTTCGCTAGCACTTGTTGACATGCTAACTACGTGTCGAAAATGTGTCCCCACAATACTCCTCAAATGAGAAATACGTTTTCTTGCACTTGTTGCCATGGTAACTACGTGTCGAAAATATGTCCCCACAATACTCCTCAAATGAGAGATACGTTCGCTTGCACTTGTTGCCACGGTAATTACGTGTCGAAAATGTGTCCCCACAATACACCTCAAATGAGAAATACGTTTTCTTGCACTTGTTGCCATGCTAACTACGTCGAAAATGTGTCCCCACAATACTCCTCAAATGAGAAATACGTTTTCTTGCACTTGTTGACATGCTAACTACGTGTCGAAAATGTGTCCCCTCATTACTCCTCAAATGAGAAATACGTTCGCTTGCACTTGTTGACATGCTAACCACGTGTCGAAAATGTGTCCCCACAATACTCCTCAAATGAGAGATACGTTCGCTTGCACTTGTTGCCATGGTAACTACGTGTCGAAAATATGTCCCCACAATACTCCTCAAATGAGAGATACGTTCGCTTGCACTTGTTGCCACGGTAATTACGTGTCGAAAATGTGTCCCCACAATACACCTCAAATGAGAAATACGTTTTCTTGCACTTGTTGCCATGCTAACTACGTGTCGAAAATGTGTCCCCACAATACTCCTCAAATGAGAGATACGTTCGCTTGCACTTGTTGCCACGGTAATCACGTGTCGAAAATGTGTCCCCACAATACACCTCAAATGAGAAATACGTTTTCTTGTACTTGTTGCCATGGTAACTACGTGTCGAAAATATGTCCCCACAATACTCCTCAAATGAGAGATACGTTCGCTTGCACTTGTTGCCACGGTAATTACGTGTCGAAAATGTGTCCCCACAATACACCTCAAATGAGAAATACGTTTTCTTGCACTTGTTGCCATGCTAACTACGTCGAAAATGTGTCCCCACAATACTCCTCAAATGAGAAATACGTTTTCTTGCACTTGTTGACATGCTAACTACGTGTCGAAAATGTGTCCCCACATTACTCCTCAAATGAGAAATACGTTCGCTTGCACTTGTTGACATGCTAACCACGTGTCGAAAATGTGTCCCCACAATACTCCTCAAATGAGAGATACGTTCGCTTGCACTTGTTGCCATGGTAACTACGTGTCGAAAATATGTCCCCACAATACTCCTCAAATGAGAGATACGTTCGCTTGCACTTGTTGCCACGGTAATTACGTGTCGAAAATGTGTCCCCACAATACACCTCAAATGAGAAATACGTTTTCTTGCACTTGTTGCCATGCTAACTACGTCGAAAATGTGTCCCCACAATACTCCTCAAATGAGAAATACGTTTTCTTGCACTTGTTGACATGCTAACTACGTGTCGAAAATGTGTCCCCACATTACTCCTCAAATGAGAAATACGTTCGCTTGCACTTGTTGACATGCTAACCACGTGTCGAAAATGTGTCCCCACAATACTCCTCAAATGAGAGATACGTTCGCTTGCACTTGTTGCCATGGTAACTACGTGTCGAAAATATGTCCCCACAATACTCCTCAAATGAGAGATACGTTCGCTTGCACTTGTTGCCACGGTAATTACGTGTCGAAAATGTGTCCCCACAATACACCTCAAATGAGAAATACGTTTTCTTGCACTTGTTGCCATGCTAACTACGTGTCGAAAATGTGTCCCCACAATACTCCTCAAATGAGAAATACGTTTTCTTGCACTTGTTGCCATGGTAACTACGTGTCGAAAATTTGTCGTCACAATACTCTTCAAATGAGAAATACGTTCGCTTGCACTTGTTGCCATGCTAACTACGTGTCGAAAATGTGTCGCCACAATACACCTCAAATGAGAGATACGTTCGCTTGCACTTGTTGACATGCTAACTACGTGTCGAAAATGTGTCCCCACAATACTCCTCAAATGAGAGATACGTTCGCTTGCACTTGTTGACATGCTAACTACGTGTCGAAAATGTGTCCCCACAATACTCCTCAAATGAGAGATACGTTCGCTTGCACTTGTTGACATGCTAACTACGTGTCGAAAATGTGTCCCCACAATACTCCTCAAATGAGAGATACGTTCGCTTGCACTTGTTGACATGCTAACTACGTGTCGAAAATGTGTCCCCACAATACTCCTCAAATGAGAGATACGTTCGCTTGCACTTGTTGACATGCTAACTACGTGTCGAAAATGTGTCGCCACAATACTCCTCAAATGAGAGATACGTTCGCTTGCACTTGTTGCCATGGTAACTACGTGTCGAAAATATGTCCCCACAATACTCCTCAAATGAGAGATACGTTCGCTTGCACTTGTTGCCACGGTAATTACGTGTCGAAAATGTGTCCCCACAATACACCTCAAATGAGAAATACGTTTTCTTGCACTTGTTGCCATGCTAACTACGTGTCGAAAATGTGTCCCCACAATACTCCTCAAATGAGAAATACGTTTTCTTGCACTTGTTGACATGCTAACTACGTGTCGAAAATGTGTCCCCTCATTACTCCTCAAATGAGAAATACGTTCGCTTGCACTTGTTGACATGCTAACCACGTGTCGAAATGTGTCCCCACAATACTCCTCAAATGAGAGATACGTTCGCTTGCACTTGTTGCCACGGTAACTACGTGTCGAAAATGTGTCCCCACAATACTCCTCAAATGAGAGATACGTTCGCTTGCACTTGTTGCCACGGTAATTACGTGTCGAAAATGTGTCCCCACAATACACCTCAAATGACAAATACGTTTTCTTGCACTTGTTGCCATGCTAACTACGTGTCGAAAATGTGTCCCCACAATACTCCTCAAATGAGAAATACGTTTTCTTGCACTTGTTGACATGCTAACTACGTGTCGAAAATGTGTCCCCACAATACTCCTCAAATGAGAGATACGTTCGCTTGCACTTGTTGTCTTGCTAACTACGTGTCGAAAATGTGTCCCCACAATACTCTTTAAATGAGAGATACGTTCGCTTGCACTTGTTGCCACGGTAACTACGTGTCGAAAATGTGTCGCCACAATACTCCTCAAATGAGAGATACGTTCGCTTGCACTTGTTGACATGCTAACTACGTGTCGAAAATGTGTCGCCACAATACTCCTCAAATGAGAGATACGTTCGCTTGCACTTGTTGCCACGGTAACTACGTGTCGAAAATGTGTCGCCACAATACTCCTCAAATGAGAAATACGTTTTCTTGCACTTGTTGCCATGGTAACTACGTGTCGAAAATTTGTCGTCACAATACTCTTCAAATGAGAAATACGTTCGCTTGCACTTGTTGCCATGCTAACTACGTGTCGAAAATGTGTCGCCACAATACTCCTCAAATGAGAGATACGTTCGCTTGCACTTGTTGCCATGCTATCTACGTGTCGAAAATGTGTCCCCACAATACTCCTCAAATGAGAGATACGTTCGCTTGCACTTGTTGACATGCTAACTACGTGTCGAAAATGTGTCGCCACAATACTCCTCAAATGAGAGATACGTTCGCTTGCACTTGTTGCCATGGTGACTCTAAACTGTGCACCCTAATTTCAGACAGCCCCCCAAACCAAAAACATGTATGTCAGAATGGGATATTGACTTGTGCAGGCATGTATAAGGGTCTTTCAAAAAGAAACGGACCGGAGACTATAAACTGAAAACCTGTACCTTTCCTTCAAATGTATTGCCCATCACTGCTGAGGCAGTTCTCCCACTGCGACGCAAGGCGGTGAATGGCTGTCTCGTAAAATTCCTGGGACAATATTGTGAACAAGTTCCGAACATATTGCTTGACGTCGTCATCCGAGGTGAATCGTTTGCCTCTCAAAGCCTTCTTCAGCTCACCCAACATGGCATAATCGCAGGTAATCAGGTCCGGACTGTATGGAGGGTAACTAAGGATCTTCCATTTGAATGTCTGCAAGAGATCCATGACTGCATTGGCTCTATGGGGTCTTGCATTGTAATGGAGCAGAATGAGCCCGTGGGTAAGCTGTCCTGGTGGTTTCGATTTGATCACTGTATAAACGGAGGTCAAGGTTTGCGAGTATCACTGCGCATTAATCGTTGCCCCATGCTGCAGATATTCCACAAGAAGGGGGCCCTAATGGTCAAAGAAGAAGATGAGCATAAGGTTCACCGTACTCGTGCGGACAGCCTTGGACTTTGGGGGAGGGGGGCAGCGAACCTGCATGCTTTCACTAGCGACTTTGTTGTTTTGACTCAGGTTCAAAGTGATGGCACCATGTCTCGTCTCCTGCCACCACCCGTGTCAGGAACGCATTCCCTTCCTTGACATAGCGCAGTAGGTGTTCCAGAGAGAGTCCCAATCGACATGCTTCCTGTGCTGGTTGAAGACTGTGAGGTACCCATTGGACGCACTTTCGGCGAAATTGCAATCGGTCCTCTCTAATCAATTAAGGTAGCCGCTGGCTGCGCGAGCGAAGCGAGCGATCCAGCTGTGTGTGGACCAGGTACGCGGTGCGTCTAAGCGCTCCTTAGCCTGGGTTATAGCTTGACAGGGGTTTTAAGCATAATTTGTTAAATTGAATTGAGTGTTATAAAATTAAGTTGAAATATAGAGGTGCCTGCCGGGGCAGCCCCGGAGGCCCCTGGCGTAGTTTAAAGTTGTTGAAGTATTTTAACGTTGGGGAATTTAATGTTGAAAATAATACTGAACTGTTATTAATTAAGTTGCGTTGTCTAAACTTGTTATATCAGCCAAAAAAAGTCTCGTTTACCAGACCGCCACACGCCCTCGCGTCCAAGGCACGACATCAGCAGTTGCTTCAGCTTGTTAATAGTAATAATAATAATAATAATAATAATAATAATAATAATAATAATAATAATAATAATAATAATGTAATGATGATTGAAGTTATGTCTTTAAAAACTTTAGGAAGGAAGCAGACCTCTAGTGGGTTGGCGTTTGATAGTATGAAAGATGGAAAGACCTGTAGTAGGTTAGTTTGTTTAAAAATAAAATAATAATAATAATAATAATAATAATAATAATAATAATAATAATAGTGATAATATAATAAGCCTCGCTATTGGGAAAGATGAATAATTTAATGATTTTATAAGCTGTGTATGGGCTGTGCAGTGAATGGCTGTATTTGAATATGCCGGCTGAGCGGGCGTCTGTTCTGGGCTGTGATTGGTTGTTAGGTTTTGGTCTGTTTTAAGTGTTCCGGATGGTGAAATTTGTAGTTTTTGGTTTGAAAAGTGTATTTTGGAGTCTTGACTATGTTGTAGAGTAGGTTTGGTTTAAATGTATGGCTATTTGAGTGAAACAGTTAGTCGGACGTTGTATGAAGGCTTGTGATTGGCTATCCGAGTTCTGCAGTCTCTGTTCTGTTTTTCAGTGAATATGCAAATGTGTGTCTCTAAAAGGAGTTGAAAGTTAAAGCTTTAGCAAGTTAAGTTAAATAATGTAATTTTGGTTTTCGGAAATATGAAGTTAAGGTGTGTGTGAGCTGTATGTGACCCATCAGCCCGCAGCGCGCCATCCCCAATGGACAGGCTTTCACCTAGTCCCCAGGCCGGCCCACTACGAACCAGTGGGTCCTGTGTTCGTCTGCAGTAACTGTCGGATAGACTTAAGGGTTTGAATGAAGTTATGTATAAGAATATTGATGTTTGAGTGATTTAGTGTTGCGGGATGTGTTGTAAGTTATTGAGATATGTAGTTTTATGGCCTGTAGTGTGCTTTATGGTCCGCCAAGCACCATCCCGGGCGACCGGGTTCGGACCCAGCCCCCAGGCAGGCACCTAGCGGTCCCAGAGTCCATGGTTCGGTTTTGACTGAGTGTTTATGGCAGTGGGATGGCTGAGAGTTGGGAAAGGAGCTGTAGTAACTGTGTGAGGACTGAGTTTGTGTTAGTAGGAGGGGGAGAGGTTTTAAGAGACATGAGGGATGGGATGTTAGGGTTTTCGCGTTGTCCGTATTTCAACTGCCGTCGCCTGATAGCTGTTTTGATGTAAGCGCAACCGGAATAAGAGGCCGCATGCGCACCACCACAGTTGACGCACCTTGGTTTGTCTCTGGCTACATTACAACCGGCGTGGTGATGATACCTCCACACCGATTGCAACGAGCCTCGTGGGGGCAACTAGCGGCATTATGTCCTAATCGCTGGCAGTTGAAACATTGGAATATGAGTGTAGTATGTGGTTTGGGAGGATGGCGACGAGTCGCCCGTGTTTTTGGATGAGGATTTGATTCTACTGTGTCAGGGGGAGGGAAATTGTCGCCCTCTGATGGAGGGGCGATTGCCTTTGAGGGAATGGTGTTTTGCGTTGTTTGAGAGCCATTGTGTTCTTGCATTGTTGGCTTGGTACTTTGTTTGGTGTCTGTAGTATTGTTTGCAATGATGTGATTTCTTGGGCTGGTGAATTGAGTGCATTTGTGCTTGCGTTTAGGTCGGATGTGCGCAAGATGTGTTTGTGTCCATGTTTCGGCTACGTTGGGCTCGGTTTGCGAGTGTTCGTGAAAGACTTCTGGTGAATATATTTGGGAAGCCTTTGTGTATTTGAGAGTAGGTGGCAGAGGCGGTGGGTGGGGAATTGTGGCTGTTTTGTCCTCCTGTTTGGGCTCGAACGTGTCGTCTGTTTGTGTCTGAGCTGTGTCTATAGATGTGTCATGGAATGGGATCGGTGTGAATGTGGGAATGGCCGGATGACTCCTGAGCGCTCTCAGGATGATGTTTAGGTGGTTGTTTTTCGTGGGAGTGATGGCGATGTGATAATTGCGAAGTTCCTCAATCTGAGTGATGAACTTCGCAATAGGTGTGAGCACGCTGATTACTGCTCCTCTAAGTGAGCTCATGTAGTTGTAGTTTTGGGGCGGGCGAATGACAATCAGCGTGCTCTTGGGGGCTCTCCGTGTGGGTGATTCGTACCATAGCCCCTGTCCATAATCATAGTCCGGAAAGGAGCCATGGCACGGTGTTGGTTGTGGTGGACTACAGGTGTATTCATGGTTCGGGGAACTTGTAGCCACTTCGTATACTTCGCCCCAGTGGGCGTCGAAGTTGGCGTCCATGCTGTGAGTGATAGTGGAAGCTGGGTTGAATGAAGAAGAATGAAAAAGAATGGGGTGGTCAAATGCTTTTGCAGACCTTTGAAAGTTAAGTTGGCTCGCCCAAGAAGTTTATGCCTGTCGCACAAGGTTAGCAGTTGTTCGGTTGTAGCCGTGACAGTGTGCGCGCAGGCGAAAAGATTTAAATAATTAATTAGTATAATTAATTATTTGGCTGCTGCAGGGTTTGGGGGGATGAGTTTATCTTTGCAGTAACTCGAGGGAGATAGGATTTGCTTGACGTGGAATGGTGAGGTAGGTGGGCTGGCGACAATGGCTTGGTTGCAACAATGGTTAACGGTTGGAAGGGAAGGGGATTGGTAACTTGAATTTGGGGATGGGTAGAGGGTTATAGGTTCGCTGGAGTATCGATGATTGCTATGGTGTAGCGGCGTGGAAGTTGGATCATCGACTTGGCATCAGTTTACGCGGAGCTCGGAGCAGCGACGTCTGACCTGTTCAGATGCAAGGCTCAGAATCAACAACCGCAATCGGTCCTAAATGATGGAATGGACACTTTCGACACTCACTCGGACCTCTGAGGCAATGATTTCTACCATAATTCACCCGTATTGCATTATGAGAGCATCCAACTGCTCTGCAATGTCATCGGTAATGTGGTGTGGTGCTCCTGACCGAGCATCATCGGCCAATGATATCCGTCCTTCCTTGAATCGCTTATACCACGGCTTAACCCTTGTCCGTACACTTGTGCCATTCTTCGATGAATGTCCATTCCCCACACTCCTTCCGTTGTCAGGAAACGCACTACATCCCTTTACTCTTCTTTTGAAGCCTCCATGTCACTGGTTTCCACACGACTGAGTGCAGTACAAGGTCAACGCGTGTGCTTGCTCGCTCTGTCCACACGTAGGGTGTGCCCATGTTCCCTCTAGCGGCAAGTTTGGTACCTCAGCGCTCTCATAGGGACCGCACCATCGTCCTCAGTCCAGGGCATTACGGTCTGTTTAGCGGTTTTTATTTTATAGCCTCTTGCTCGTTCCTTTTTAAAAGGCCCTCACTGTTGAACTCCAACAAATGTTTTAAAATTTCACCATTTATGTTGCGGAGTTTCGCCCAGTGCACCGAATTGTAGAGCGAAAAAACCCGTAATCTTTAGTGATCACATTGAAATAGAAACTTTCTTCCTTCTCTCCCGCAATAGCACAGGTTATGGGAATGATTACTACACACCAAAATATTACTTTTCTGATAAATAGCCCTCAGATAAGAATTAATTTTCTTGGCAAAGCCAGAAACCTAACCCAGGACTTTTGGATCCAAAGTATCATTACGTATGCTACTCCAAGCCCACACAAGGCGGCTTTGAAGGTATTGACTAGTATTGTTTTCCATTTTCCTCGCCCCGTTTTCCACCCAGGCACGAAGGTACTGCGCATGCAGATCCGATTGTGATTATAATGCCGGTAATGGCTAATAGTGCCGTTAATGATAGGCTATATCGTTAGCATTATACGTTAAGCTGGTGGAATACGTACAATGTGGCGTCGTTCACACTCATTGTAGGCGATGGTGTGCAAACAACAATACGCCGATATTAACTGTAAGGCCCACTACACACCAAAGCGGATTTTTGTCCTCTGCGAGTGCAGTGCGTTGGACAGATGCCTTGACCTGTCATAATACACACAGCAAAGTGGATGTCAGTCTGCAGCAGAGATTCAAAATGAGCGCATTTCACTCTAATGTAGTAGTTGCTTACTATTCAGTCCGCCTCGTGGTGAAGTGTTTAGCATTCTTGACTCCCATCCCTGAGGTCCGGGTTCGATTCCCGGCTCTGCCGATTTAATTCTAGTCCTAGGGCTGATAAGACCTACACTCGGCACTAATTAGGTCAATAGTTAGGCAATTAAAATACTATAACTGTTCTCACTCGCTTTAATTTATTTACTCTAGACTAGAAAATTACATACCATATCAGTGTGTTGCGAGTTAGTGCAAACATATTTAGCATATTTTCATTTTATGAAAAAAAAACAAGGCTTGTGAGATCACCGTTTGTCCGTGTGTGTGTGTGTGCGTATATGTGTCCGTGTGAGTGGATGTCTTTCAATGAAACTCGGTAAGGTCATAGCACTATTTTGGCCGACTCCAACAGTTTACTAAGCCAGAGACCTTCTCTGGAGTGTACAGGACATCTCACTCAGGTTTCGTCGCTATCGGACGAATGGTACATGAACGCATACGGGACTTTGTTGAAACGCTTCGCGCGTCGTCGCTCATTTGTTGAATCTACTCGTGCTCACTTCTGTAACAACCTTGAACCAAAATATTACCCTACCATCAACTCTCACTACAGCCTGATTATCAACATAAATACTTTTGATTGCCTGTGGCAGCCTTCCCTCGATACCACGCTCCCTAGGTATGCTGTTTAGCAAAATTATAACAAAGCAGGTTTCATGTAAATTAATTCTGTAGTTCTGGAGTATTTCATAAAATAAAATGCTTACTTAAAATATTCGTCCGTTTTATAATGCATTATCATAATTTAGGCAATAGACTACCAGCAGTAGTACAGCAACACCTTTTCTGTTCCAATCATTAAAACATCATGGTCGTCATCAGCAGAAGAATCAAAGTCTTACTGATTACAGTTAAGAATAATCACATGTTAACAGTAATTACATGAGATAGCAGATTGAATTGGTTACAGTAAGACCGAATCTTGGATACAAGATAGCCAATAAGCCTGCTTGAGAGAATAGAGTGCTTTATTCCATAGCTTTCATTTTCATCAGACAATATCGTGGTGCAGCAGTTACCATTCTTTGCTGTCGGCCTGGATGTCGATTCCCGGCTCTGCCAAGAAATTTATTTCTAGTCTGAGTGCTGATAAGGGTACACTCATCATCGTGAGGCAAAACTGAGAAGAGGTGGGTTTGATTCCCACCTCAGCCAACCTGTAAGTGGTTCTGCGTGATTTCCCACTTCTATTCCAGGCTAATGGTACCTAACTTAAGGCCACGGCCGCTTCCTACCCAAATCCGACCTTGATTACAAGAACCGGGAAGACTAAACCGAAATTATGCGTAATGACTTCCTTAGTCACGTCCACTTTCATAATTATCCCCAACGGATAACGATGAAAGCAAACGAAGGACCCAATAGGGGTGAGGCTTACATTCAATAAACCATACGCCTGGTTTTTAACGCATGCGGAATGGTCACTCGCAATGAAAATAAATTACAATATATTGAAAACATAGTTTTTGGAGATATGAGAATGGTTCAACACACTAGTACAGACATGACAGTGGCTCAGGTTACAAGAAATATTCTACACACACCCAAGTACACGGGGTTACATGACCTAAAGAATCAACAAAACAATCTCTTGTGAAGTAGGCGTGAAGAAGGTGTCCGACCGTTACAACTAATAGTCAGATAGAAACTCAAGTTACTTCATCCCCGACTGTGTAAAAAAAATAACATCATTATGTCCACAAATTATCTCAAATTTAATTGCAAGTTCCATGATAAATTTCGATTTTCATGCCGTAAATTTAAAATTTGTATCTAATCGCTTCAGTGTAGAGAAATATACCTTGGAGCTAAAGTGAAATGAAAGTGGCCTAGTGCTTTGATTAATTTTCGTATAATATCGCACCACACAAAGCACCAAACAAGGCTCCTCCTCGCTAGTCTGGTGCTCATTGGCTAGGAACAAACGTGGTGAAGCTCAAACGGTTTTAATTGGCCATTAGTTGGGGCGACCTCTATAGATACTCGCGCACACTAACGGACAGTGGGAGTAATGACACAGTTCCACCAACCATATCTACCAAGTACAGTCTGGCTAAACGATGGTACATATTGGAGTACTGAGAATTAAGAACTATCACAATTTTTGAAGACAGTTCCTTTTCTCTACCCATTGGTAACAATTTTCATTAGTCTACTTACAAGGGGACCGCGCCTACTCGTCATCACCAATTTCGTCCAAATTTATGGTATACCATCAGTAGTGCCCAGCTTCGCCCGGTGGATTTATTTGTTTTATGGATGATAATGAATACTACTACAGAACTGGAGCGCTCAGGTATAAGGATCGAAAAGCACCATCGCTTATTGCAGCTGATAACCTCAGTATACCACACCAACACCATCGCCCTTACACAGAGGCATGATAATAACTGTTTTAAGGGACCTAAGAAATCTTTTTGCACTAATTACTCCACGTGACTGCAATTTATAAGCAGCTCACAATTCAGCACCAGAACACTGGTAGGAGCGACGTGATACAGCCCGCATTGCCAGGCAACAATAGACTTAGGAATTATTGAAGCTGTTCGGGAGCGCTTGTTCTTCCGACTTACTGAACAGAAATCAATCTTAAGGTTACCTGAGAGGTGTAGCCTAAAGCTACATAGCCTAAATTATTCCTCCTGAGCCTGGCTATCATATACAGTACAAAAAGAATATTTCGAATCCGATTGGTAGTTCCAGAGATTAGCGCGTTTAAACACACAAACAAACAAACTCTTCAGCTTTATTATATTAGTATAGATTATGCTGGGCTTGACAAGAAATTAAAGGGACATAAGAGGGAGTCCGGATGCCCAAGCGTATAAAAGAACAGCACTTTTGGCACTGGTCAGGCAGGTCATGTATCTCTATGTACTTGGGTGCGTGTGAAATTTTTCTGATAACCTGTGTTATTGTGATGGCTGTATCAGTGTGTATATTTGTAATTCACGTGAGGATTGGTATGACGGAAGCCATGGTCATAAATTAGGGACAATCCCGGCATTTGCCTGCAGTATAAGTGGAAAGCCACGAAAAACTACTTCCAAGATGCCTGAGATGGGAATTAAACCCTCCTCTACTCAGTTTTGCATCACGAGGCTGAGTGTTTCTCGTTCCTGCCTTCAGAACATAATTAACATTTCTTGGAAGAGCTGGTAATCGAATCTGGACTTCCGGGGTGACAGCCAAGAATGCAACCCTAATTGTACATTATGCAACGAGCCTATAATGGCAATAATTAAAACACGAGTATGTTTATGAAACGAGCGAAGCGAGTTTTATAATTTCCATACGAGTGTCTTAATTACCATTATAGGCGAGTTGCATACGACTGTTTATGTTCGACGATAATTATAACTTTATTTTATTTGATTTTATGTTCGAACAGAAATATTCATAAATATCTGTCGAGATTCATTCACTTGAATTTAGTAATCGAAGTGCAAGCGCCGAGTTTGCTCTCTGTGCTTTACAAGTTATCTGACCCACGCATGCGCTCTGTCTGCTTGGCAATGCCATATGTTTACAGCCTGCCGATCTGCACCAGCATTCACTCAAACTGTCACCGAAGTTGTATGAAAGAATGCCCTGTGTAGAAATTGGAGTTTGTGATATTAAAGTACAGCGTTATTTCTTTTCTCATATTCTCCAGTTTATTTACGCAAACATATGGGGCGGTGCACTTTCCATGTCGGTAATTTATATAGAAGAATGCTGTGTTGCAATCTTCTGGACGTAGATTCATAAATTTCTTGCATATGTCATAGTATTTTCTTATTACCTTAAAGTT
The DNA here is from genome assembly GCA_946902985.2 of Meconema thalassinum. NCBI lineage: Eukaryota > Metazoa > Arthropoda > Insecta > Orthoptera > Tettigoniidae > Meconema > Meconema thalassinum. The sequence continues at coordinate 1,734,474,291 of OX336388.2, read as the reverse complement.
TCGTGCTGATTTTGTCTTTGTGTTTGCCATTATAACTACAATGGTTGATCGGATATATTTTACATTGTCAACTTTCAAATCATGTAATTCATGTCCGACATGTTGGCTTCTGTGTTCAACTGCAAAGCTATCAAGTACCTAATTGGTCACACATCATACATCTTGAGCTCTAATCGGTTGGAGAAACTGTATGATAATGAAAACTAGTACTTTAATGACCATCATTATGATACAGTTTTCTGACATAAAATATTTACATTTCGACGTCGTCGAACATAAATATATATTTCATACGTAGCATATGAGGAACTATCTCTCAAGCCTGAAGCACTAGGAAACCACAGAATATATGTCATTTTATAGTAGAAAACTGAACTCTTCAGCGTTATTTTCAAGCTCTTATTATCACGAGATGAGATATTGTTGGGTTTTAATCTTCATCGACAACTCTTCTTCCAAAGTTTTTTTTTTACTATTTCCATTAAATAATTATATTAAACTTATTATACCTAGTTGAATGAACTATCACCATTTACCTGCCAGGTAAGGAGTGAGTAATTTAGCAACCTTGTACTCAGACCACATTGCGAGACAAGAATCGCCAGTAAAATTCTTGAAACCGACATTTTAGAAGCCATTTATAAATGTTGCCTTCGTAATCTAGTAAACGAATTTGCTTTTCATTTAGTCAACACGTTAATGTGCCCTAATAAATTGGGTGGGGAATGACACTTATCCCCTCACACCTACTAACCTGGAAAATTAACATGGACTTATTAAGTTCATAGAAGCTTTGGAGCCATCTTTCCAGTGCTAGCTTATTAACAATATTGGTATTGTGACTTTTCAATCGGTCAACCCAGAGCAAAGTAATTAATGTACATGTATTCGTGAGTGAGACATTAAAATTATGTGTGTTATTTGGTAAATTCTGAAAGGTTGAAAAAGGAAGTGCCAGTAGTCATGTTGACAGACTAAAATGTATACTGTCAATGGATAAATTGTACATACTTTATACACTTGTCGAAGTAGGGAAGGGGTAATTCAATCACATGTTTCGTTCGTCAACAGATGTGTTCTCTTAATTCACATTTAGTTATAAAACTTCTCATATAACTTGCCTACTCTCTTGATATGTTCCGCTAGACCATAAGGAAGCTTGTAGGTTTACGTGACCATTAATCTTGCGATCATCAGTCACGTGACCTCTATTTTTCACGGAATCCGAACCACAGGACGTGATATTTCACTTCTAAAATCTCAAATGCATTAACTTGGAGTCAAACCCAAGTCCGCCTTGGTGATAGGCAAGCAGCTTGACCACTGCACCATCACGTCTCCGTTCCATTAGTTTATAGCATTCGTGTTACTCGGCTCAATCACTGCAAAGCAAATGGCTGTTGATATAGGCAACCCACCTCACTCTCTTGTGTGCATGGTTGTACCTGAGCTTTGACAAGCCAAGCCACACCTGTGAAGAGAGGTTATTACAGCTTGTATAGTGTCTGCTATTAAGACAGAACATGACATGACAACACGAAATTGCCTCCATGATGTGTTCAAGTCACCCATCAAACACACACAACATGCCCCAATCTCTCTACTTAACATGTGCGAATACTGTCACTAGCGCAACAACAAACAAACTAAGCCTCTTAGCGTAATTTCTTAGAAATTGCTATAATAATCTTTATCGATATACAGTAGTAGGTATTAGACTTGCATGGCCACTATATTATATTTTAAATGAAACTGGGCACGGTGATGCAGAAACGCAGTTGCGGTGGCTATATAAAAATACAATCCCGGCTTTTGACTGGACTAGAAAATTAGAAACCATGTCCGACGGTATGGTTCGGACTCACTCGCGACACCTCATCAGCCTCTAGGCACTCCAAGGGCGGGTACAGAATCTTCGAAATGGCTTTTGAGTTGTATTCGTCAGTTACGGAGGCAAATGTGTGAAATACGAGTAGAACAACATACGTTCACCTAAGCGTAAGTTACCTTAATGTACGCGTCATTAGAAGGGAGATTTATCAAAACTCACAATGTACGCAGAAGTAATGATGATGATAGTTTTAAATGTTAGAGGGGATTATCAAACGATGAAGAAGTAATATCTCTCTACGCGTTTCCACTACCAATTTAAGAGTATTTTTTGCCTACTTTTCACATTTTGCAAAAATGAGGAAAAAGTAGACAAGAGATCGGTCAAATGTGTGTCTGTCTGTCTTTCTGTCTGTCTGTCTGTCTGTCTGTCTGTCTCTCCTTCTGTCTGTCTGTCTGTCTGTCCTTCTGTCTGTCTGTCTGGCTGTGTGTGTGTGTCCCCCTATCAACTCCGAAACGGCTGCAGCAATCGAAACAAAATTTGGTAGGAGTAAAGATCTATACCCGAATATCTCACGGCCATATTTGAAAATGATGTCAGTGCCACCAACTGCTGAATAATCGCAATTGAAATTTGAGCTCCATGTTGGATATCTTGGAATGTATACATGGGAGGTATTTCTAAATTGGCACACGTATATATAATAATATTGTAGTATAATTTCCAGGAGGCCATTAATGGCAGTGTTGCCAATATTATTATAAGCCTGCTGATAGGTCCACTTTTTAAATGCATATAACTTCTACACTATCAATTGGATTTCAACCAAATTTCGTATGTGCTATGTGTACATAAACAGATTTGACTGGGAGTATTCTTAAGAGCCATCGGGGCTGCCAACTGTTAATAAATGCTCTCAATTTTTTTTATCCAAATATCCATATATCAGAAAGTATGCAAGACGACAGCTTTAAACTATGCACACGTATAGTACCTGGCATTCTATATTAATTTGGAGTAACTTATATACGTCAGTGCTACCAACATGATTCTAAGCTTGCTGAGAGGTCCAACTTTAAATACATGTAACTTCTATACTATCATTTTGGATTTCAACCAAATTTCGCGTGTGCTATGTGTACCATAACAGATATGACTATGCCGATTCTTAAGAGTATCCAGGGCTGCCAACTGTTAATAAATACTGTCTCTATTTTTGTTACCCTAGTATCAATATATCAGAAAGTATGCAAGCCAATAGCTCTAAAGTTTGCACACGTATTGTACCAGGAATTCTAGATTAATTTGGAGTAGCTAATATAGGCCTACGCCAGTGCTGCCAACATGATTCTAAGCTTGCTGATAAGTCCAATTTTAAAAAGCATGTTACTTCTAACTAATGGATTTCATTCAAAATTGACACATTAATAGATCATTATTATTTCAGATTATTTCTGACCAATACATGTATGTTATTGTTGCCAACATGATTTTACGCGCGCTGTTAGATCCAATGTTTAACTGCATGTAACGTACGTGCTATACATTGGACTTCAACCAAATTTTGTATCCTGTGCCTTAAGAGATGAAACTAAGCATATATTCAGTCACCAGGGCTGCCAACTCTAGTTCTCTATTAGGCTACACTATGCCAGGTATACAGTATTTCGAACTAATTAGAAATGTCGATATTACCAACTTAATTTCGCCATTATTCTAAATTGATCCATATAGATTAATCATTGGCATGGGTCTTAAATTTTAAGAAAAGTAGGCTCTTTAGTTCGTCACGGAACTTCTTGTTGTCATTTGAAAATATCGGTTCTCACACCCATTGATACCCTATGCAAACATTTAACATTACAAAATAGGCCAAACATGTAGGCTTTTTCTCACTTACTTCATGGAAACCAATAACTCTTCTATTGACCTGCTGTATTTTAGCAACGCAGTCCACTCTTGACTTGAGATGTCACACACGGCTATGGAGGTTTGATAATTCGCGATTCAAAATAGAACATAAAAATAACTAATTAAAATTTCTCCACCTAATGAAATAATTCATAACTCATCCCTAATTTGTTCTAGTAAGCGACAGTTTCAATTTCAATGCTACGTAAATTACGGATGAAATCCTTCTTAAACATACAAGATTACCTTGGAGCTAAGTCTGCAACATGTTCACATTCTGCAGTATGTACACATTTGGAATACACATTAATATAGTAATATTCCCCAAGGCAGCTTATCTCGATTACAGATTTAGACAGGAGCATAAAATGAACCTAACGCTCTGCACGAAGCTACCAACATAGTGCCTGCTCCATTATGGTGCAGGATTACCGATCGACCACATGCACATTTTGAACAAACCAGGATGACTAGAAAATCTTCTTAACACTATAGTGTATAGGATGGCCAAAAAGTCTACCGTGCACAGTTAATATCATCTTGCTTTATCCCATGAAGATTTTAAATCTGCAACCACTGTACAATATTATCAAAACACTTGTGATGTAGGTGCTTGTTGTTGTTATTGTTTCATTTGAGGTGCATAGGTATCATGGTCTTTTACCTCAATGTACTTGAGTGTGTGTGCCTGATAACCTGTGTTATTATGGTATCTGCAATAGTGGGTGAATTTGAAATTCAGGTGAGGATTGGGAAGGTGCCGACCGTGGCCTTACGTTAGGAACTGAGCCGTCCGGCCTTTCGCATATGTTGTCGCAGTGGAAGAGTGTGTTCTTATTAGCCTGGCGTTGGACCCAAGAAACCGGACTAAAGTAAAGAAGGCATCAGAGGCTGTGGATTGAACGTACATTCACTGCGATGTGAATGCAAGTTCTTTTCGATTGCGCTAATCATAAGAGCTATGGGCCTAGGTTAGGTTAGCCTAATTGCTTAAGAAATAAAGATTTAAACAACTAGTAAATAAGGTACGCAAATGCCACACTTAAAATGAGGAACGATAATGTATGTATTCTCAAAGCTATAGGTCTTGAGAAATGACGAGGAAGCGTATACATGTTAAGGTAAGCTAATATGCTCGTCTAACATGACACAAGAGATAACCTAACCGAACTAGGAACCGTCACATTAAGGTTATGTGAGAATATGCAGTAAAGGTAGGGGAGGGAATGTAAATGGGGAAGATATAGTCGTAATGAGTAAAATTACATTCTGAAGGGAGACAGATTATAAGAGCTAGACACGAAGTCAGGAAACGTGAGTCTGCCGTCAAAGAGGGATCGGCAGCTCTGATAGCCCCGGAGAAAGGAAGAGGTGAGGGAATCTAAGAAAGGTCGGAGAATAAATAAAAGTACGCGTAGACATGACGTGAACAAAAACAAAACACAAAACTGAGGAGCAAGAAACCGAAATGAAATATATAAAAGGAAGTTAACGTTACAAATTACAAAGATATCCATCAAGATAAGTTCCGTAAAACGGTAAGTCAATCTCATGGACTTGCGTATGAAAACACAATCCTAAGATAAGGTAGACCGATAAAGATAAAAAGGTAAGGTGTTGGTCTTACTGTGATGTACATACCATCCAGTAAACCCAACCATAACCAACATAAAAGGGATGACGATAAAGAGACAAACGATAAAGGAACGATCGAGGCATACAATGGACATACTAGAAAAGGCTGAATGCCGTAGTATTCCATACAAAAACCACATATCCGCACTCACACACAAGAAATATTAATCCGTGACTCACCTTGATGGATCCAGCTTATTCGACATCACGAAATAGAACAAAAATAAACTAAACACACGTATCTACGCGCACCTTTAAATAAATAAATATAAAAAGGGGAGAAAACCGAAATAAACAAAGGCATCTCGAATACGAGAGCGGGAACACAAACAAAAAGGTCCTACCAGGGTAGAAAAAATAGAAGACTGCTCGAGAGGGTAACAAAGGGTTGTTACAGGTGACGGAAAAGAAGATAAAAGGGAATAAGCGTCACTAATCACGATTCGGCATAGCAACAAGTCACTATAACGAACCTTGATCAGTAATTAGAGAAATGTCCACTGATCTGCTCGGTTATTATGGCCAGTAATAACCCAGTGGAAAAGAGAACAATTCCGATAATTGACACGCCGAAGAAAAGAGTAAAAAGGGAAGACTACAGGTGGAAAAGAAAAACGGTTCAGAACTATCGCGGAATTTACCTGGAGTAGAAGTAGAAGTAGAGTAGAAGACCTGTTCCAGGATGCCTGAGGTAGAAATCGAACCCGCCTCTTCTCAGTTTTGCCTCACGAGGTTGAGTGTATCCCATTCCAGCACTCAGAACAGAATTATATTTCTTGGCAGAGTCGGGAATCGAGGCCCGCCTCGGTGATGACAGCCAAGAATTAAGTCTATGTGGAGGATGGATTTTACTGCTGGCTGCCTTTCGTGGTGCCAACTCCGTGACAGGAGTTAATGTCAGATGAAGTGAATGAAGATGCATGAAACCAGGCAAGGAAACGGAAAGAAACGTCTCTGTCCTGTCAGAAGGTACCGTCCCAGCATTAACCAGGAGTTGAAAAGGGGAAAATCACGGAAAACCATTTGAAGGTCAGCCGACGGTGGAGCTCAAACTCGCATCTACTGAGTCCTCAGAGAGCTTTACATTATGGCCTAGCATTGTGCGTTAGCGAATGTAGCTACCACTATCGGTGATAATAATAATAATAATAATAATAATAACAATAACAATACTAATCTCTTTTATATAATCCAAAATTGACTCTTCATCGCAGCGCTCAAACCACTAGACCTAGAAAGCTGCAATTGTTCATGATGGTTGATTCTAGGTTTTAGGGGCTCACTAAGAAACGGTTTTTGAAAATTCAATTTGTAAGTGAGTTTTTTCAACCCTTTGGCACTGAGCATGGACAATAGGTAAAAAGATCGGATTTAGCTCATTTTAAGCCGCCAGCTACGAGCAACAATACTTCGTAGAAGTGGAAACCACGAACATTGCTCCTCGCATTGCTACGAGTAAAATGAGATATCTCCCATCTTTCTACGAGCAAATCGACTTCGGCAAATCTCATCTCTTATATATAATCCAAAATTGACTCATCATCGCAGCGCTCACACCACTACACCTAGAAAGCTGAAATTTTGCATGTTGGTTGATCCTAGGTTGTAGGGGGTCATTAAGAAACGGTTTGAAAATTCAATTTGTAAGTGAGTTTTTCGGCCCTTTGGCCCTGAGCATGGACAAAAGGTGCAAAGATCAGATTTAGCTCATTTAAGGCCGCCAGATACGAGAAACATACTCGGGGGTCCCTTAGGGACCCCGGAACACACTTTTTGAGGTTCTAAAATGAACGGTTTCGGAGATATTCCCAAAAAACTGTGTTCCCTCTGAGAAACAGATCAACGTTACTAAGACAACCGCTGCTATTTCGCAGGCCAGGAATAGTTTTCTGGCAATATCTCGAAAATCGTTCGATTTAGGGCCTTAAAACGCTTGGTTCGTTTGGATGTCACGGGTAATCTCGAGAACCACTGGATGGGTTTTATGCGGTTTTCACCATTCTGTAAAGGATATCTCTAGGAAGGTTTATGTATAAAATAATTAATTTATGATCAAAACAAGCCTAGCAGTAACGATTTCAGTGAAAAAGTCGAAAAAATCCTGGCGTCCGAGCACTTTTTAAGCTAGCGCTGGGCAAACCGTTATAAATATCAATATAGGCTACTATGAGTGTAAGAATTGTTCAGCAGGAAAAGTTCTACAAACAAGTCCGAGAGAGCATATTTCTATCTTCATTACATCGCCCACTATAAGTGATTTTACGTTTTCATTTCTTCCAACAATCTCCATTCAATTACCAAGGTGTCGGTGTCAGTTTACGAGCTAGCTAGGGGAGAGCCTATCACCGCAGTTACAGCCTACCTAGCGGGCGAGCCTATTGCCCCATATACAGCCAGCAGCAAACCGTCGAGTCGTGTTGAGTTAAGACTTCAGAGAAGAGTGGTTGTGCTTGGAGTTTCCCTGGAAGTGCAACTCGGCTTTTCTTCATTTCGCCTGTGAAATTTTCGTTCCGCAAAATACACAGTCAAGTTAAGATTGGACGGAAGGGGGATTTGTGTTTCATGCATCTCGTCATTCTTAAATAACGTCTGACAAGAATTCGTTGCACAAGCATGTCCATGATAATATAATTATTAGTCCAGTCAGTGATTTTAACCCATCATGCCGAGACGTAAAACGGATATAGGTTGTAGTTCATTGACATCGAAAATAAAGCACCTATCACGCAATGTATTCATAACTGTTCCCGGGCGAAGCCGGGGCGGGTTGCTAGTGATACCATATAATAAACGTCACATCGTGTGTGTGTGTTGAAGAATATTAACTAATGGTCAGAGGCTGATCCACACAGAGGAAGCCTATCCTTTGATGTGCTCAGAATCAGGATGCGTAACACTCCAGTGTTACATTGCAAGGTTCTACATTACCGCCCCCATGGGTGCGTCTCCGTTACTGGATGACGCTTTGTGGAGTTCGTGTTTGCACGACCCTCAACATATGTACAGATCCTCTGTTTTAAGTTGAGATGTACTGTAATTGTATACATTCTCATTGCTTTGCGATCAACAAGTGTAATGAGTAATATTAATATTTCTGTAGGAGACCTAATCCTGGCTTTAATACTTCTACCTGGCGTATTATTGAAAATATATGAATGCCACACCTTTGTGGGAGTCATTAGGAATTGTAATTACTGTCAATTATCACTGCTGCACCAAAAATATTTGTTATGTTACGTAAATAAAGGTTATTATTTCTTGCTCATTCAACAACCATGTATCTTAGGCGGATGAGATATCTTCAACTGTTACTCAGATTAGAACGTTGACGACAATTCATTGTTGGTAACATGTGGGATACAAAATACACCACATGACACACGTTATATTGTAGAAACACGTAATATTGTAATTATGTGAAGAATCATTAATTGGCAAGTCCATTGGCTTGGATAAAGATGATAGATGCATGACCCTCACTATGCAGGACAAAATCCAGGCGTGTATAGGCTCCATGCGTTGAGGTGAGAAATGAATCGCCGTGCTATGATTGGCCAAATTTATAAGCTCGAGTATGTTACCATAGCTGAGGTGGAGCAATGTGTAAGTAAATCCTGAAAATCAACCTGAATCAATGAGGGAATTTCTGACATCCTAGAAACATGCAACTTAGCATCAGTGAAGCTGATACTCACAAGATCGATAAGAGTCTAAAATATTCTATTTTTTTATATGAAACCGAATTGGGGGATTTGATTAGGTGGCTAAGGAGAAGAACAGTGTAAGCATGCATTTTATTCAACCATAGATGAAATTTTTTTCCAAAGTGATGGCCTATAATATTTGAGAACTCAAAAGTTTTCAGAATGTACAAACTAACTTTTAACTTAATCCCTGACGAACTGTTGACGAAAATTTCCGAGATATTAAGGAAGTAATGTCGTAGTGTAACGAAGTAAAATAAATTCAACAAGTAGTTCCGTGAAGAACTATATAGCCTATTTTCATATATCCTACATATGTTAATTGCCTTCTATCAACATACAACGTTTCAGTTTGATTGCTGTAATAGATTCGTAGATATTGAGAACCGTCTAAATATCTGGGATGGTTGCCATGTTGGATTTTTATGTATGCCTTAGAGTTATGTACTATTACATGAAGATTATCGTGTAGGTGTATTATTCAAACTTCAATCGCATGATTAGGACACCAGAAATAAAATCTAGATTTTAACATTTCGCACAAGCGCCATTTTGTGGTTGGGAAAACAATTGAAATATATTAGATGTCAGTGGACTAAAATTTGTATAAGCATATACCATTCCAAGTTTCACTGCGCTCGGATGGTTAAATCGCGAGAAACGTCCATTTATATATTTAAATTTCACGTCACCACCATGTTGAATTTGTGGTCACCAGGTTATTGAAAAAGAGATAGGTGAACGTATTTTCTTAGCCCCAATCACCATACAAAATTTCAATTTGATTGCTGTCGTAGATTAATAGATATTGAGAACCGCCTAAATTGTATGGGGGTCAACGTTTGTGACATTATATAATGTACTAGCTGTAGTACCCGGCTTCGCCCCGTGGAATGATGATAATGTCTCAAAGTCTCCTTAGAAATATAATGGACTTAAAATCTAGGTCATTTGACCCCAAAGACAATGAGGGCATAATATCTAGGTCATTTTCCCTTTTGATAAAGATGATAATGAAAACTACTGTTGAATTGACACGTCAAACTTACAAAATACCGTAATAGAAATACATATTTCAAAATTCACAGGCGAGGAAGACTTATTGTGTGTGGTGATTAATGGTGTAAAGGGCGTAACATCTAGGTTATTTGTCCTTATGATGAGGATGATAAGGGAAACTACTACCTGTATTGAATTGACACTTCAACTTATAATGTACTCAATGTACTGTAATAAAAATAAATATTTTAAAAATCACAGTCGAGAAAGACTTTATGCGGTGGTTATTAGTGGTATGATGCGCGTAACATCTAGGTCATTTGCACTTATGATGATAATAATAAGGTAATGAAAAAATGATCACTAAACGAACATGGTGTAATTTTAAAACTGATATAGGTAATTCAGATGTCAAGCTTCGACGTCTTCCAAAGTCTCAACCTTATTTTCTGGCTTAGGCCTGCACTCGATGCGTCTAGTGAAAGAGCTTATGGCGTACTGCTTGGCAAAGAATATGGGTCCAAGCTGCACGAAACTGAGAAGATCGCAGATGATGACGAAATATGATGACACACGGTCGGGGTTCCCCGTCGTATTTAGATTGGCCGGGGAATCACTCACTCTTACGCAACACCATAGTGGCTTGAGCAACGGCCCTGTGCTGGCATCAGCATAGACAGCAGATAACACGGCGGGCTCTGGAAAGTCCTCTCATGTCACCTCACGATGAATCAGCAAGCTATTATCTCAACTGCCCCCCCCCCCCCTCCAGGGTCTCACAACTTGTGGGACGTGGGTTGGCTTCCACGGGACCCCAGCTGAGTTTGGCATCGCTTCTACTTCCTGGTGCCGGGCTCCTCTGAGTTTTCTTTCCTATCGGCCTCCCTTGGTCAACTCTTGTTCTCTTCCGACCCCGACTGTATTAGGCTATCTGAGGGCTAGGGAGTCTTTCAATTTCCCGCCTTATTGGCCGTTGTCTCATCTTTCCTGATGCCCTCATTCTTCGAGGGGTCTGCCTTCTTTTCCTTTTCATAATATCTCCTGTCTTCTGCTCAAGGCCCTCAAAGAGGCAGGGTGTGTGTAGCCCCACCACTTCTGGTACAAGGGCTCATGACTGGAGAGTTAGGAAGCTGGCAACCCCGAGGGATTCCTGAGCTAAATGCAGGGAATGGAGTGGTATGTCAGAAATTTCAAGTGGACAGTATTACTCATCGGGTTCCAAAGGGTACGTATGTAAATTTTGGTTCAGATCGGTGAAACCGTGTAGAATTGTGCCAAAGGGCCTAAATGCAGGGAATAGATTGGTCTGTCCGAAATTTAATGTCGACAGTGCTACGCGTCGCGTTCCAAAGGGTAATTATAAACAATTTGATTCAGATCAGTGAAACGGTGTAGATCTGTCCCAAAGGGCCTAAATGCAGGGAAAGGGGTGGTCTGTCCGAAATTTAAAGTGGACAGTGATACTCGTTGAGTTCCAAAGAGTAAGTATATTAATTTTGGTCCAGATTGGTGAAACGATGTAGATTTGTGCCAAAGGGTCTAAATACAGGGAATGGAGTGCTCTGTCCGAAAGTTCAAGCAGACAGTGTTACTCGTCGGATTCCAAAGGGTAAGTAACTTACATAAAGATTGGTTGAGATGGGTGAAACTATGTAGATTTTTGCCAAAGAGCCTAAATGCAGTAAATGGAATGTTCTATCCGAAATTTCATTAAAACAGTGTTACACGTCGGGTTCCAAAGGGTAAGTATGTAAAATTTGGTTCAGATCGGTGAAAAGGGGTAGATTTTTGCCAAAGGGCCTAAATGCAGGGAATGGAGTGGTCTCTCCAAAGTTTTAAGTGGACAGTGTTACTCGTCGGGTTCCAAAGGATAAGTATACAAATTTAGGTCAGATCGGTGAAACGATGTAGATATTTGCCAAAGGGCTTAAATGCAGGGAATGGAGTGGTCAGTCCGAAATTTCAAGTGGACAGTGTTACTCATCGGGTTCCAAAGGGTAAGTATACACGTTTTGTTTTCGATCGGTGAACGATGTAGATTTGTGCCAAAGGGCCTAAATGCGGGGAATGGAGTGGTCTGTCCAAAATTTCGAGTGGACAGTGTTACTCGTCGAGTTCCAAAGGGTAATTATTTGAGATGGCTGAAACGGTGTAGTTTTGTGCCAAAGGGCCAAAAAGCAGGGAATAGTGTGGTCTGTCCGAAATGTAAAGTGAACAGTGTTACTTGTCGGGTACCAAATGGTAAGTATGTAAAATTTGGGTCAGATCGGTGAAACGGTATAGATTTGTGCCAAAACGGACTAAATGCAGGGGTTGGAGTGGCCTCTCCGCAATTTCAAGCAGACAGTGTTAGTCGCAGTGTTCCAAAGGGTAAATATACAAATTTTGGTTGAGATTGGTGAAACAGTGTAGATTTGGGCCAAAGGGCCTAAATGCAGGGATTGGAGTGGTCTGTCCGCAATTTCAAGCAGACAGTATTACTCGCAGGCTACCAAAGGGTAAGTATCCGAATGTTGGTTCTGATCGGTGAAACGGTGTAGATTAGTGCCAAAGGACCTAAATGCAGGGAATGGGGTGGTTTGTCCGAAATATTAAGTGGACAGTGTTACTCGCAGGGTTCCAAAGGGTAAGTATACAAATTTTGGTTCAGATCGGTGAAACGGTGTAGATTTGTGCCAAAGGGCCTAAATGCAGGGAAAGAGATGGTCTGTCCGAAATTTTAAGTGGACAGTGTTACTCGCAGGGTTCCAAAGGGTAAGTATACAAATTTTGGTTCAGATCGGTGAAACGGTGTAGATTTGGGCCAAAGGGCCTAAATGCAGGGGATGGAGTAGCCTCCGCAATTTCAAGCAGACAGTGTTAGTCACAGTGTTCCAAAGGGTAAATTTACAAATTTTGGTTCAGATCGGTGAAACGGTGTAGATTTGTGCAAAAGGGCCTAACGGCAGGTAATGTGGTGGTCTGTCCGAAATTTAAAGTTGACAGGGTTACTTGCAGGGTTCCAAAGGGTAAGTATACAAATTTTGGTTCAGATCGGTGAAACGGTGTGGATTTGTATACATAACAGACAGACAAACAGACAGACAGACAGACAAACTTTGTGCTTTATATATTATATATATATAGATAGTATAGGCATTGCAAATGCGTTGGTATTATACACGGTCAGGTGTATTCTATTATATGTATACATTTATACATTGAAGGCCCAGTCTGTTTCGTTCATTGCACGTCTGTGAACCATCATACCACCCCGTACCCCGCAGGCAGTGACTCATTCTATGGGTATTGGTTGGAAATTGCCAATGGTTACAAAAAAAAAACACTACAAAGGCTCACCGGTGGGATTCGAGTCAGCGATCCCGCACTTACGAAGCAGGGCTCTTACCGCTGCACCACGCACTCGTTGGATTCATGCGAGCGTACAACGCGCATAGACGCCGCACTGTAATTGCAATTAATTAATTTCTCGGAAACGGCTGAGAAGCGCACCTTACTACTTGCACCTAGTATACTCCTTGTCATGCCCTACACGTGTACTACAGATGGTTTGAATCGTATCCTCCCCTTGTCAGCTGATCGCGGCATGTAGCAGCTTCTCGGAACGTCCGCTTACATCAGCACTTCAGTAAAGCCTACGCACGGAGCCTATATGGGCCGCACTACCTAGCAATTATTGGTCTAGGACAAAGCCATTGGTCTGGATGAAAAGTATTCATGCGTTTTTTGGGTAATTTCAGTCTTAGTTGATGACATAGATCAGATGTTATTTGAAAAGATACTGGTGCACTCGTGTGTCTTGTGGGTGATTTGTTTCGAAGAGGTGCTCTGAATGGAACTTACGCACCTTTTTTGTTTTACTATACCGGCTATGAAGTAATACCATATGCGTGGGGTTGGCTATAGTGTATTTGTCCATAAATCACCCCTACTATGGTTGATTAAGTTGGAATTTAAATCGTGATCTAAAATGGGATGGAGGGTGGGTAATAGTCGGCGGAGGAGTAAATATCAGTTATTACATCATCTCCAAAATTATTCCCGACCATTACTACTAGAATTTTGACTATTTTCAGTATATAAGGAATGTCATGCCCCAGGTTTTGGTCTCCTAAGTTTTACCTTAATTCTTTACATGCAGACTGCTAAACAGAGTGGTTATTACATAAAATCTATGCCGAGTGGTTCAAATTAGGTTGGAGCAGATTAAACGGCTACCCTCCGTGTGGTTATGATTCACACACTTCTGGGTGATCCTTAATTAGATCATATTGAAAATCTAGGCCATTCGGACTAATACTACCCAGTTAGCCCCGTTAAATCGTACTCTCTATGTCAGGCTGTTCGAGCCGAGCAGCTCGACCGTGAGCAGCTGAGTACTCGGCGCCTTGTGTGTGTAAACCTGCAATATGCAATACAGCTCTGCTGTAGGGGCGGACGTTACTAGGCGGTGGATACATCAAGATTGGCAGGAAGCGCATGGATTGTACTATGACCTTCGCCCAGTAACGTTTTGGCCATCACCCCCAACCATGCTCCGAGCATCACTGCTGAATACTCGCGTGTACGCATACTCAAACTCGTGGATTTGGAACAGCCTGCTCTATGTAAATGGATTGATCTTCAGTCAGTAAGTAAGCACGTTAATGGGCCCAGCTAATTTTGGCTTGAAAAAAGAAATAGCCTACCATGATAAAATTATAAACACTGTGGGTTACAATGTGAGTTAAAAGGATGATAAGTTTCGTTCGTCAACAACATCAGACTCTGACCTTCTATGCCTTTTATAGGTTGTTGTTGTTGATGATGATGCGTTTAGGAGCTGTGCAACATCGTGGTCATGCAGCCCCGTTAATTTGAGTATGTGTAGAATTTGTCTGATAATCTGTGTAACTGTTATTTATGTGTGCATTTGTAATTGTCGTTTGATTTGGGTAGGAAGTAAGGTTACTGGAGTAGAAGTGAAGAAGTGGGAAACCACGGAAAGCCTCTTCCAGGATGGCTGAGGTAGGAATCGAACACACTTCTTCTCAGTTTTGC
Organism: Meconema thalassinum; assembly: GCA_946902985.2. NCBI lineage: Eukaryota > Metazoa > Arthropoda > Insecta > Orthoptera > Tettigoniidae > Meconema > Meconema thalassinum. The sequence goes on along the minus strand of OX336388.2, from coordinate 1,734,459,171 downwards.
CTAGAGAGGCTGAGTGTACCCCATTCCAGGCCTCAGACCAGATTTAAATTTCTTGGCAGAGTCGGGACTCGAACACAGGCTTCCGCAGTGACAGATAAGGATGCTAGCCACTTTGCAACGAGGAATACCCGTTTATAGGTATTATTAAACTATAGGTATTTGTGAATTCTGCCTACAAACGTCCAAGACTTGTAGAGTGGATTGAGTAAATATTTTGAATCGTTTCCGTTCTACGTCCATTTCAATACAGGTGTTAACCTCAACCACTTCTGCTTCCACCTCTCCCTCTTCGAGAAATCCTCCCAGGGGCTCACATCTAGTGGGGCGTGGGTTGGCGACCACGGGATCCCAGCTGAGTCCACTTACTTGTACCGGGCTTCTATCGACCTTTTTTCCAGTCGACCTCCCTTGGTCAACTCTTGCTCTTTCCCGACCCCGAAAGTATTAGGGTATCTGAGGCCATAATTGGTCCTTGTCTCATCTTTCCTGATCCCTCCTTCTTTGAGGGGTCAGACCTCTTGTTTTCTTTTCATTATACTTCCTTTTCTCTTTAAGATTCCCGCACTGTTTTTGTTAATTGGCTCCCCGTGTATCTAAATTCCCATTAGATAATTTTTTGCATCTACACTCCATATTGTAGGTATTTTCAATCTACGTTGCATTTTGTGAGTTTTTTCGATCTAAATTGCATTTTGCGAATAATTTCAACCTCAATTGCATTTTGTAAGGATTGACAATCTAAATTGCGCTTTAGTAAGTCTTTCAATATAGGGTCTGGGCCTTTAGTGAGTATTTTGAAATTCAATTGCATTTTGTAAGTATCCTCATCCTAAACCGCTTTTGCAAGTTTTTCTATGTAAATTGCATTTTGTATGGTGGGCATTTTGAAAGTATTTTTAGCCTATTTTCATTTTATGAAAACAATTGGCTTATAAGATCACCTTTTGTCCGTATGTCGGTGTATGTGATTCGTATGTATGTCCCCCCAAATAACTTCTAAACGGCTGGAGGGATTTCAATGAAACTCGGTAAGATCATAGCACCATTCCGGCCAACCCCGACCGTTCCCTTCAAATTGTATTGTGCCACACCAATCCAACATGGCGGCTGAGCGAAATATTTCACCAGCATTCAGTATATCCGAAACTATTACAGATATCACCCTGAAAATTTGTACGGTGATAAAGTGCACTACTGAAGGTTCACCTATGAGACTTTCAAAAACTTGGTAACTACAAAACCAACATGGCTGCCAAGCGAAATTGAGAAAATAAAATATATTTTTCTCGCGATATAACCACCAAACCTAATGAAAGGTCGTACAGCACATGTTTATACACGTTGTAATGCACTAGCGTCTGATTTAGTTCAATTATTTACATAACCTCAAAATGGCGGCTGTGCGTAATATTTCACTGGCTTTCTATATTTCCGGAACTATTACAGATATCACCGTAAAATTTTGTACGGTGATAAAAGGCACTGCTACAAGTTTATCTATGTAATTTTCAAACACCTGTAAAGTACAAAACGAACATGGCAGTCAAGCGAAGTTGAAACATTTTAATAGACTTTTTTCGTGATTTAACCATCTGAGCGCAGTGAAATGTGGTACAGTAAATGATTATACATATTGTAATGCACTGGCATCTAATTTAGTTCAATTGTTTACATAACCTCAAGATGGAGGCTGTGCGAGATTTCTAAATTAAGTTGTTATTTCTTGTGTCGTAATCATGCGATCGAAGTGAAAGTTTGAATAATGAACCTACGGAATATTATTCCTTTAATGGTACATAACTCTATGGCCTATACATATAATAATCCAAAATGGCGAGCATCCGAAATATTTTGACGGTTCTCAATATCTACGAATCTTTTACAGCAATCAAACTGATATTTTTATGTTCATAGAGGCAATGAACATAAGTTCACTTATAGGACTTTCAGTAGCCCGGTGAGCACAAATCCAACATGGCAGTGACGCGAAGTATAAATATTTAAATGGACGTTTCTCGCGATTTAACCATCCGAGTGCAGTGAAACTTTGCACGTTAAATGCTTATACAAATGTTAATCCACAGGCATCTCATTTATTTCAATTGCTTTCATAACCACAAGATGGCAGCTGTGCGAAATTTTAAAATCTCGTTTTTACTTCTTGTGTCCTAATCGTGCGATTGCAGTTTGAATACCTCACGTACAAAATAATCTTCATGTAATAGTACATAAATAAAAATCCAACCTGGTGACCATCTGAAATATTTAGACGGTTCTCAGTATCTACGAATCTATCACAACAATCAAACTGAAATTTTGTATGTTGATAGAGGCAATTAACATGAGTAGGAGATATGAAAATAGACTGTATAGCTCTTCGCGGAACTACTTGTTTGATTCTCAATTACCTTTTGTAGGTATTTAGAATCTAAATTTCATTTTGTACAATCTAACTTGCATTTTGTAAGTATTGTCCATCCAAAGGAGTAGTTTGAATCTACCATACATTATGTAAGTATTTTAAATTTCAATTGCAATTTGTAAGAATTTTTAATTCCAATTGCATTCTGTTAGTATTTCGACTCTAAATTGCATTTTGTACGTATTTTGAACCTGAACTACATTTCGTGAGGTTTTTTTTTTTTCAATCCATTCGTTTGGTGAGTATTTTCCTTCTAAATTCCCTTTTGTAAGTTTTACCGCCCTCCATTTTGAGAGTCGTTTCAATCTGAGTTACTTTTTGTAAGTATTTTCAGTCTCATTTAATTTCCGTTCTGGTTTCCATTTCATTGTCGTTTTCGCTATCACCCAGACCATTAGAGGCCGATAACCTAGATGTTAGGCCCCTTAAAACAATTATCATCATCATCATCATTTTCGAGAAATGAGGTTTGGCAAATGTAGCCATCGCACACCTGAATTGCGTCTGTATATGCAATCACACAAGGAGACTGATTTATATGAACGAATGTAACATCTAGCTGTGCTGGGCAATTTGTATGAACTTAAAAAGTTTCATTGGAGGGTAAACTCACACCCATTCGGATTCAATTGAATTTCTGACATGGAAATAATTCTGTAGATACGAAAATTAACAATGGCTGACATTCTCTCGTTCCTTCAGAAAGAGTGGATGAGTAAAACTACTGAAACGGATATAGAACGTTTCCGGACAAAATATTATGTTCTCACTTGCCTCTACAAGTCCAAGTTTTAAACTGGAATTTCCAAACATTCTATATACAATGTATGGAATTGTTTAGTTATTAAACACTTCCATAACGTGTATAAATTGTGCACACCTGCTCGATGTTAGTTTGATCTTTCCGTAGTTATTATAAAAAAGGAAGCTTGTAGTTTTACGTTTTATGTTAATCTCACTAACATAAATCACGGGACCTAGTTGTAGTCTTATATAATTACGCGTAAAATCTATGTAATTGAGACATATAAATACCTTGATGATGTTACTTAAATACTAATGTTAATCACAAATCTAGTCCTCTGGAACTTAATTCGTATTGTCCGCGTCACTCCAACATTCGCCTAGAGCATATTTTCTAAATTCTCTGTATCATCCACTCCTTGTAAAGTTCTAAATCACTTACAAAACCACTTTTCTCTCTTAAATCAGGTCATTAATTTTCTCGGATGCGCACTGCCCACGCATCTCCTGTAGCCTAGTCCCACTGGCAGCTGTTGGCTGCACTAGCTACAATGAAACATTCATCAACTAATTTCAGTGATCCCCATCGCGCGTAATGAGAACTAGCCTGCTGTTTAGACTAGCCCGCTATAAAGCTTCTCTATAATTGATAGCTTCCGATATACACGATTTGAAAAAAATAAAGTTCAATTAACAACGATAATGCCACAAATGTGAACGAAAAATATTTGCAGCAGCGCAGAATAGTGATCTAGCTAATGATGCCTGGAATAAAAAACCGTTAAATGTTGACCTGTTATTGCCAATTATTTAGGCTCTCATCCCTGATTATACAGGATGTTTCTTTTACATGCCATTAAGGGACAAAGCTCGTCGGCAATTAGTAATTTATCAGAGTTTTACTCGTTTAAAACTGCTTGATAAAAAATATTTTTCAGTCTTATAACCCTTTGAGTGCTTCGCCCGTCTATAAACGTTACAAAAGTACTTTTATTTTTTAGCTCATTTTCATTTAGGAAAAAATAGGCTTAACAGATCACCTTTTGTCCGTGTGTCTGTCTGCGTGTGTGTGATGGATTTTTGTGTCCCCCCCCCTAATAACTTCTAAACGGCTAGAGCGATTTCAATGAATCTCTGTAAGTTCATTGCACTATTCTAGGCGATCTCGACCGTGCACTTCAAATTTTGTTACGTCTCACCAATCCAACATGGCGGCTGTGCGAAATATTTCACCAGCATTCAATATCTCCGAAACTATTACAGATATCACCCTGAAATTTCGTACATTGATACAGGGAATTACTAGAAGTTCATCTATGTAACGTTTGAAAACCTGGTAACTATAAAACCAACATGGTGGCCAAGCGAAATTCCCACTTTTAAATAGACGTTTCTCGCGATTAAACCAACCAAACGCAACGAAACTTGGTACAGTATATGTTTATGCACATTGAAATGCACCGACATCTAACTTTGTTCAATTGTTCACATAACCTCAAGATGGCGACTGTGGAAATATTTCACCGGCATTCTATATCTCTGAAACTATTACCGGCATCACCATGAAATTTTGTACGAAGATAAAGGGTGCTACTGGAAGTTCATCTATGAGACTTTCAAAAACCGGTTGACTACAAAACGAACATGGCGGCCAAGCGAAGTTGAAATTTTTAAATAGACTTTCCTCGCGATTTAATGATCCAAATGCAATGAAACTTGGTACAGCAAATGTTTATACTCATTGTAATGCACTGGTATCTAGTTTAGTTCAATTGTTTATATAATCTCAAGATGGCGGCTGTGCGAATTTCGAAAATTATTTTTTTATTTCTTGTGTTCTAATCATGCGATCTAAATCAACATTTGCATAATGAACGTACACAATAGTCATCATATAATAGTACATAACTCTATGGCCTACATATAATAAAATCTAACATGGTGACCATATGAAATATTTAGACAGTTCTCAATATCTATTAATCTACTACAGCAATCAAACTGAAATGTTGTAAGTGTATAGAGGCTATAATCATAAGTTCACCTATGGGACGTTCAATAACCTGGCGAGCAAAAATCCAACATGGCGGCGACGCGAAATTTAAATATTCAAATGGACGTTTCTTGCGTTTTAACCATCCGTGCGCAGCGAAACTTGATAACGTATGTGCTTATACCAATTTTAATCGACTGGCATCTAATTCATTCAAATTATTTTCATAACCACAAGATGGAGCCTGAGCGAAATTTTAAAATCCCGCTTTTATTACTTGTATCCTAATCATGCGATTGAAGTTTGAATAAAACACCTACACAATAATCTTCATGTAATAGTACTGTGCATAAATCTAAGGCCTATAATATAAAAATCCAACAAGGTGACCACCCAAAATATTTTCACTGTTCTCAATATCTACGAATCTATTACAGCACTCAAACTGACAATTGGTATGTTGATAGAGGTAATTGATATTAGTAGGATATAATGAAAATAGGCTATTTAGTTCTTCACGGAACTACTTGTCATATTCCCTATTTGCTTTCGAGTGCCGAGTCGAAGTCTGGCTTGTTCTACCATCCATTGGGCATTATGGAGTACTACTTGAGGATGGAAGTTTGCTTCTGGAAGTAACTAACAGAGTATTTTGTAGACGTCTGTCGTCCATAACTGGAGTTTATCTGTGGTGTAAACAAGCATGGCGGAACAACATGAAGGTTCTTCTCACCGCGTCGTGATTTGGAATCAAAGAATATCAATTTTCGTACTATTAAGGAGCAACATGAATAACTTGCGTTCTGGTTTAAGGAAATGATTCTATCTTGGACCCTTTACCTGGTATAGAGATGATGCAACCATGAGCAAAAGAAAATTAATATAATGTTTCCTCTAAGAATAAAAATATATATAAACTTAGGATTTTAAAATTGTATTTACATTAATAGAGACCTATCGACATATTACGCCTATCACCTCCCGCCCTCTCCCACCTAATAATTTAAACATTATGACTCATAAAATTTCTTTAAGAGAGCGAATGAAAAATATCAACTCTGAGGTAACAAATAGCTAACTGGGTAACTCAGCACTTAAAAGGTTAACAACCGTTTTGAAGGGCAGATAACCTCGTGGTTGCACCTCTTAGAAACAATAACTAACTAACAACCGTTTTACGTATAGAAGGCAGAGTTATACGTTTATAAGCTGTTTATAGCAATTTAGCTTACTTTGATATCGCATAGTAAACAACGTTTGTCTACCCTTTATTGTTCCCGATCCCGCTTGGATAAGATGGGATGAGTTACTATGTGACGGGTAATTTCACAAGCACCAAAGGATTGTGTTATTCAACAGGATATCTCATAGATTCGAATAACCCCATGCAATATTTGATAGCAATGTCTATGATAAAATAATATCAAATAATATGTATTTACTTAGATCAAAGCCAGCAAGCTCTTTCAAAATGATGGTTTATACAGTACCGTATTGACTTTGCTGGGAGGAGGACTTGTTAGCGAAGCCAAGGATGGTAGACGTATCACAAATATCCATTTGATTATATTTGCAACCTTGCTGTCAGACTACAAGTTCTCCAAGCATTAATCACACACGCTTACACGTCATCTCGGCTGACCAGTTTCTGTAAATACACATGTCTGCACACGCAACCGACGTGTGTATTATAAAGCGCCAGCTCACCACCAAGGGAGTGTAATTTATGAGTAGATTTCCAGATCTAAATGGACAGTTTATTATATCGTCTATTCATAATAATACCGATCCTTATCATACGACTTTTATTAATCAATTTCAACCTGTTGCGTCCAGTATTGTTCAAATAGCTTCAAATAAGATATAGACACAGGCTATTGCAGGTTTGTAGCTTAAGAGTTGAATATGAAACTACCGTTGGGATTCGAATTGGAATCTTCTGTAATCTGGGCAGTCGCGTTTACAGTCTGCACCCAATCACAACTCTTTCCATGGGAATATCGACCGACAAATCTATGTTTGTATGTTTACTGTGTACCTTAAGAGATGGAACTCAGAATATTTTCAGAGTCGCCAGGGCTTCCAACTGTTGATAATTACCCACTATAATTTTGAGCCCTAGTTTCAGTAGATTAGACAGTATGTAGCCAACAGGTCTAAAGTTTGCAAACTTATTATATAACATAATATTCAAGATTAATTTTGGGTAACCCTTCGTAGCAATGTAGCCAACATGATTCTATGCGTGTTGATAGGTTCAATGTTCAAGAAAATTAAAGACTATTTGGATGAGAGATACACAGGAAGACCTGGAACGATTCAACATTTCTGAAGACGATATTAATGACAGAAATCAATTCAAAAACAAAATTAGAAACAAGAAATTTGAACAATATCAAGAAAAGAAACAATAGGGAAGAAATGGATAGAGGAAATGAAGAAAAAACACAATGAATAATGAAGAGGTTTTAGGAAGAAAACACGAGAGGAAAAGGAAGTGAAGTGATTGGCTCAATTTTGCACTTACTCCCAAAGGGGAAAAATCGATGATAATAATAATAAAAGTCAGCAGGGCTACCAACTGTATATACAAATCTAGAGACTTTTAAGTCCTACGCAAACTAGGCAGTCGCGTTTACAGTCTACACTCAAAAACAACTCATTTCCAAGGGAATATCGATAAATGTGAATCTCCCGATTTAGCTGAAACTTCGCCAACTTGCTGGCCGCAATTTTAAAAAATATATTTGGGCTACCGTAATAGATAGTGGAATAGTACGAAAGTACATCTCTCACAAGACCCAGAGCAGCCAAGTTCGATGGCCGCGTGTATTCCGACCTCTCTCCAACCAATAGTGCTACTACGACCACATCAACCAGCATGTTCAGTATCGCGTCCTCTCACCGTAGAGAGCAGCCTCTCTACATGCTGGGGAAGTTGTCGTAGTAGTGCGATGAGTTGGAGAGAATGTCAGAATTCACGTGCGCATCGACTGATTTAGGCTTCGCAAGTGTACCTCCGTAACCTTGCACGATTTTATTCCCTGTTTAGCTGAACCAAACGAATTTGAGGCTGAAATGCTATCACAGATGGTATTTAGACTTTGTCGGCCACTATCGTCATTGAAGTTCTACAGTAGACGAACATTATTTTGTATGTTGTAGTTGTAGCTTTATCCATCGTCACAGCAGAGTACTCGTAGGTCATTTCCGCATTATACTTACCAATTCTACAGTAGTTTAGCCCTTATTACTTAAGTGTATCACAGTATTAGTAGCTATACCTTCATAGAACAATTGGTGGAGGAGACAGTTTGTTGATCTCCCTGGCGTTGAATAAATGTCACCGCCATGGGCCGGATGATGCTCTTGATATATCCTACTCTGTTGAGTGTTTCCTCAACAAACTCTAGAGATGTACAGTCATTGTAGGCTATGGCTCCGACACCGCAATGCCGGGATTAGGTCACGCATGTTACTGCTGCCGTATACATACTATTAGTTGCCGTTCTCTTGTTCGCCGCCGCACTCTCAAACGACCATCACTGACGCCATACAAAATCTGTTTTCATCACTAAACACAACTCTGCGCCATTCGTCGCTCCAGTTGCGTCTTTTGCGACACAATCAGAGGCGGGCTGCACGATGATAAGGTGTCAAAGGATGCTGCCATTCGGAACCAGGGTACGAGCCTATAAACTTTCCGTCAAGCATCGGCACCAAAACATTGATACACAACAGGCACCTCACATCCAAAAGTTGGGCAATTCCTCCCCTGGCCCACAATACTTGATCGTTGAAATTCCGTTAAATACACCAATTATACTCATTGACGCCGTCTTGGCATACCTACAATGTTCACTCTCACAGTACGATTTTCAAAACAACAGATCACTCCTTCAGAAAGTTGAGTGCAGATCTTATAAGATCAGAATGTTTATGCTCAGTACTTAGTTCGTACTACGTTCATAGCGCGGAGTTTTGAATCATGGCCTTAACTGCCCATCGTCAGTGCCCCATATAAAATGGTGTTTCAACGTCACATCAAATGTGTACATTTTTTACTTTCCCCTTGTGTGTAAATATATACAATAGGATACAAATATGAATACAGTATTTTGGTTTTATTTTAAGGACACTCTGCACATCCAAAGATCAAGGGCTAACAACCGAGACAATTCTGAGCCTGATAGGTTCAGCCCATCCTGCTGGTGACCTGTTACGTAAACAAAATCTGCTCTATTTTAGAAAAGACACAAGCTCACCAAATTGCCGTCATACTTATCACAGCGTTGCGCGTGGCGAGTGAAGGAACCTTCTAGTTTACAATAATTATAGCCCTGGCAGCATTGGTGTCGTGGCAATTGAGTCTGAGCGTTATTGCCAGTTAGCTCAATTTTCCTTCATTGATTTAAAAATACACTGACACACATTTTTTTTCTAAAGACGGAGTGTCCATCTGCAGAATAAGATGTTCAATTTCAGGCCGCCTCGAGCTTTAGCCGTTTCTTTAGATCAGCGGTTCCCAACCTTTTTCGACTCGAGAATCCCTTCTACAATGAATCACTGACTTTTAATATATACAATGTGCATGTAACTGTTCCTTAGCGGGGTCGCGGCACTGTTGTTAGTATTGTTAGAACACAAAGAAGCCGGGACACTAAATTTCAACTGTAGCGAAATCAAATGCACTCCTAACATTGTTATATGTAAATCAGGCATTCGTGGTAAATATGAATTTATTGCGGAAATAATGTGATAAATTGCCGATGTTACACATATGTAAGAAGGGGCATTGCAGGGTTAATTTAATTTTAAAATAATAATAATAATAATAATAATAATAATAATAATGATAATAATAACTAGCGGACGCGTGCGAGAACTCTCGCATGTGTACCTAGGTATAAACCACCAGCCTGGATTTACTGTTATGCGGGCTTCTATAAATATGTTTGTCCGTTTAAACGCACTTTTTAAACAAATTGTCGATAATGATGACATCAGAGAGCAATTCATCCCTGCTGCTGGTTGCACAATGGGTTGTGTGCGCCACATGTGTACAGACTGCCCGCCCGGTCCTAGTGCTATGCGGGCTGTATGCGACACAGTTCTTCAAGGGGCTATCGCCTTGTTTACTTGTTTAAAAGCACTTTATAAACAAATATATTTCCGTTGATTTTTCAAGAAATGTAAGATATTTCCTGTACTACTGTATTGAGACTATTTGGAAGATTTTAGTACAAACCACACCTTTTAACTCCTTCTGGTTTAGGAGGTCGAGTTTTGTGAATCATACACCTTAGCATATTATATGTATAGACTAGCAACCCATCCCGACTTTGCCCGGGAACATTTGTGAATGCATTACGTGATAAGCGCTTTATTTATTTCGATGTTAATCCGTTTTACGTCTTGGCATGTTGGGTTAAAATCACTGACTGGACTTATATAACAGCTTATATTATCATGGAGATGCTAATGTAACGAATTCTTGTCAGACGCAATTTAAGAATTTACAAGGTTCATGAAACACAAATCCCCCTTCCGTCCAATCTTAACTTGACTGTATTTTTCGGAACGAAAAGTTCAGAGGCGAAATGAAGAAAAGTCGAGTTGCACCTCCAGGGAAACTCCAAACACAACCACTCTTCTATGAAGTCTTAACTCAATACGACTCAACAGTTTGCTGTTGGTTGTATCTGGGGCAATAGGCTCGCCCGCTAGCTAGGCTGTAACTGGGGTGAAGGCTCGCCCCTAGCTATTTCGTAAACTGTCGCCTCAGTAATTGAATGGAGATTGTTGGAAGAAATTAAAATGTAAAAAACACTTACAGTGGGTGATGTATTGAAGATAGAGATATGCTCTCCTGGACTATTTTGTAGATCCATCCATGCTGAACAATCCTTACTATCATAGTATATAGATATTTTTAACGGTTTGCCCAGCGTTAGCTTAAAAAGCGCACGGACGCCAGGTTTTCGTTTCGACTTTTTCTCCGAAATCGTTACTGCTTTGCTTCCTTTGATCATAAATAAATTATTTTCTACAGAAACCTTCCCCGAGATATCCTTTACAGAATCGTAAAAGCCGCATCAAAATCCATACAGTGGTTCTCGAGATTATCCGTGATATCCAAGAATCGGGAACTTTGTTTTATACTAATTAGAGATTAGAGATACTATGACAATGCCAAAAATTAAGAAAACAGTAATATGCCTAACCTCGAAACCCGTCGTTGTGAAAAGGTATTTATCGAACCCCTTGAAATATTTTGCGAACCCCCTGGGGGTTCACGAACCACAGGTTGGGAAATCCTGCTTTAGATGAACTAGTAAAACCAAAAGAACCATACGAATGCAGAATACGTGAGTTAGTAAAGAACCAAGATAACCTAAAATTTCTGATGATAACATTATGATTACATCTCGTTGCTTTTGTAGTGTAGTTGGCATGATGATATGCTCAGGACAAGAATCACCTAAGGTACTACACTGGTAAAACCACTAAGTCCAGCTGGTTCACAGAGAGGCCCAACTCAATTGGGTACCGGTAGAGAAAATGTCCTTACCCATGCTAGCCTACTCTTCATATTCTCTTCGGATCGTTTATCGCTGCTTATTTTGCTCCGCACCTTTCAGTCGGACACCACGAGTGAGCCTAATTGGATTGGGTGAAGGGTTACAAATAATTTCTCTTTCCATAAGAACCGTTTCATTAACTGTATAAGTAATTCATGTATTCTATATAAGGCACTAGGAAATTAATTGGGTTGACCGAATTACAAGCTTCGACAAATAGATGACTTGGGCAACACTAAAAAATGGGTAATAATATTTCCAGAATTCTCCTACTTTCTTTAGCTTTTCACAAGCCAGTTCCATATCAATAGGGGCTTCTGAATTCCTCTGGATGCAGTCTATTATTTTTGTTTACATCTTTTATGAATTGAGCACAGGGTAATAAACGACATTTTAACTAACATTATTATTATAATGTATGAAGTACACCATGTGAGTCGATGCAGCTGATGATTACGGCGTATTATTTGGATCATTACCTACTACTGTGATGAGAGAATGAAAAGGGTGTTAATGACTGAAGTAATCTTCCAAAGTATGGGTCTCCCGTCTCTCTCTTCACTTGAGCGTTCCCCGGAGAACAACTACGACATCTTACTCGCACACGCACCAACATTTCCTGCATTCATGTGTGCCGGATAAACCCAACGAACACTACTGACGCAGTTTTCACATCCTGTTTGCTTCAACTGTAGGCTCTGAAAGCCCACTTTACGTAATTAGTATGATGATGACGACTACACACGCCGACCTGCAGAAATAATAAAATATAAACAAGGCATTCACTAAAGAACATATTGAAGCCAACTCACTCTTAAATGTATAATAATAATAAATAACCCCTGGCACTACAGCCCGTGAAAGGCCTAGGCCTACCAAGCGACCGCTGCCCAGCCATTTTGCCTGCAGATATTGGGGTGAAGCGTGATCTGCGCATCTGGTCTTGGTTTTCGTGATCGGACCGCTGCTCACTGTCAGACAGCTACTCAATTGTCCTCACGAGGCTGAGTGCACCCCGTTCCAGCCCTCACGTCAGTTTCTAAAATTCCTGACGGAGCCGGGAATCGAACCCGGGGCCTCCGGGTGAGAGGCAGCCGCGCTTCCCCAACACCACGGGGCCGGCCTCTTAAATGTATGGGTATAGTTATAACTCTTTGCCCTCATCAAGGAGTATAATAGAATGTTCTTGTATGGAACGTTATGAGTTATACCCTAGAAAAGTCTCCCCGTTTACTAAGTTTCGTTTTAATTTCTTTTTTACATCCAGATGAATTGATTGGAACATTAAAAAAGTACGCCTATCCATTATCTCGAATGTATGGAATCGTATATACTAAACCTTCCGCAGAGAATGCCTATTACGTGAGTCTACAGTACATATTTGTGGCGTATCGTTGTAGTAATTGTAATAAATAGTGAATTGTCAATATCAATATCTAATACCTAAGTACAATAAGATAGTGTCTGTGCGCTATACTTAATATACTGTAATAGTCTTATGACTAATGGGAGCGGAGTATCGTATCTGTTCCTACCCTCTTACAAACTCTCGTGTTAATTGCGTTAACTGATCTTGAAGTTTTAATAGTATGCTCAGTCACCATCTTGAATGTATGGTGGGGGTGTTCATTGGCCTTTTGCATATGAACCCCATGTACGGTTCTATAATAATGCTAATTTGATATATTGTATCTCTACAATACGTACGGTATATAGGCTAGAGTTAATTGTTTGTATATTTCATAACTTCAAGATGGCCGCTGCATGCTATATTCGGTGTGATATCCATATGCATAATGGTTGCGAGGTCTTTTGTATGGTACAGTACTCCACTCTCTCCAAGTTTCTAGTTGATTGTGCAATTCCAACGCGATTTAATAATATTCAAGTTATTGTGTTATAACCTACTTTACAATGTTGCCTTAGTAAACAAAAGTTTAAATGCGTTTCTGTCGGTCAAGATGATTGTACCCAATTGAAATTGGTGATATTTCCTAAAATGAAAAATTTAAATGAGAATAATAAATTCACTTGAATTACTAGTGTTGATCGGCAAGTGATCATCATCAGATCCTTTACAATTAGGCTTTAAATCTATGTCCACGAGTATAAGATATTTACAATATAGCCTAAGACAGAATCCCAAACAATACTGCCAATACACCTGTTACAAAAACCGATGTTATTAACATCAAAAAGGCTGTTAGACTAAAATATTACAAGTTCCACTCGTAAACAGTCACCTCCTTCCTCCAAACTGATCCACAAAGGTTCGGATATTATTGCTGAGAAATAGTCAAAGCTACAAGGCCATAGAATAGAATTATAAACACTGAATAAGTACATTTCTACAAGTCTGTTGTAAAGTTTAGGCTATATAATTTGATTTTTGAATTTCAATTGATAATATAAGTAATTTTTCTGTCACCATCAATCTCAACGACCTCCATTTTACATGAAATCCGTACCACAGGACGTGATATTTCAATTCAAAAATCTCACAGGCATTAACCGTGAATCGAACCCAGTCCACCTTGGCGAGAGGCAAGCAGCTTGACTACTGCACCACCACCCTCTTCAAGATATTAGCAGGCAATATTCCTTTGTCAGCAGGGCCTGAGTGCAACTAACCTGGAAGAACCTGATCAGCGTGTGTGCGAAATATAGTGATTGTGGTAGTGATTGTTGTGCGTGAGAGATTGTATATTTGGGAGAGAACATAGAGGTCATCCGTCTTTGTGTGAGTGAGAGAGAACAGCAATGAATTCCGTACGTGATTTATTCATTTACTTATGTATTTATCACTATGCTCATTTACTCATTACCAGGGATCGGATTTTTAGGTAGTCTAAATAAATATTTGTTTATGTAAATACATATTTTAAGCATTTTTTCTATAAATACGAATTTTTCTGCTTTTCACTTATTAGCAAACAAAAGTACATATTATTTACATTTTTTGAAAAGCAGTATGCTATATCTTTCAGTTTATTGAATTTTTGTTATGTATTACTTCAACGGGGAAGAACCTGTGAGCAATCAAATCTTAATGAAGAGCGTATGTCAGCTTGCAACTGTGTTATTCTTAACTTGTCGCCCCGTACCACTCACTGTAGAAGCCGGGGATTTCCTTGTCCATAGCCACATTGCACCACGTGCTAGAGCTGCCTGGAACCAGTGTCACTCACATGCAGTTCGTTTCTGGCACTGTGAAGTGTAAGGCAGTTCTACGATGCCTAAAATAAAAACAACTACAAGTTATCGTCTGTTTCAGAATTTAATGATTATTTTACCTCTGATGGGGGCGTTCTGTTCTGCGAACCATGTAGGGAAAACAATCATGGCTGAACAGCGATCTCGAGTTACACAACACCTCAAATGCAAGAAACATATTGCCGCAGTTTTGCGTCTTCAGAATAGGTGTTTTGCGATAATCGTCGGTCATTTGTGATGGACAACCTGAAGATGTATGTCGTTGTGTATTGTAATGGTTCAGCAGTCAGTGAGGCATAGCATAAATTGCATTCATGAATACTGCATATTGTTTATATTCACAGCTTGCCACGGTGGGTGAGTGGATAGCGTGTCGGTCTACTAACCCCAAGATTGCAGATTCGCCCCTGACCGTGGTAAGTGATTTTTGAAAGGCGGCAAAAATACGATACGCATGTCATACGATGTTGGCATGTCAAAGAACCCATTTGAATTCAGTAGGCCGAGTTCATAATGGCAAAATTAATCTCGGGAGTTTCAGCCAGCACAAAGTTCCTCATTTCTCTACTAGAAAGCGCTATTGTGTTCAAGGAGATTAGATATCTAACATCTAACCTCCTTGACTTTCATAGTCAAGGAACTACGAAATTCGACACGCAAGCTACCCTCTGGGTGTCAAATAGCAAAGCTTGCACCAGGCTCCCGAGGCCATACGATATTATATATATATATTAATAAACTAAATTATAATTAAATATTTTTACTTTTTTCCACATATTTCAGGTATTTTTAATACATAAAAAATAAATATTTACTCGATTTTTAGCACCTAAAAATCCAAGCCCTACTCATTAATTTACTTTTAATTACTTATGTATTTACTAATTTATTAATGAAAATGAAAATCCACAGCCTGCTTCCAGTCTCCGACCGGGTCAGGAATGGAATGAATGAAGCCCCCCAGTTTTCAACCAAGCAAGCAAGGTGAACAGACGTGCAGTGAAGTGTAAGGAAGAATGGGAATCGCTATTCAGCAGTACCGGGCGGTCATCGGCCGCTGGCAGGCTAGAGTGAAGTGCGATTTCGGTGTCGGGAAGGTGATAGCGGGCAACGTCACTGAACAGATGGGGGTTTTGGCGATGGGGATGGTAGCGCTGGTTGTGGCGACGCTACTATTAATTGGAGGAGTGGAGTCAAACCCCGGGCCTGGTCAGCTGGGATGGCAAGAAATGGAAAAAATAAGGGAAATTGTAAAGGAAGTGTCACAAAATGACCAGATCCGGGACATTCTTCGTGAGCAATGCAAGGAATTCAAGGAGTTGAAGACATGTATAAGAGAAGAGATGGGAATAGTGACAGAAAGGCTGGCCGAGAATAGTAGAGAGATAAAAGACCTGAGAGAAAAGGTGAAGATATTAGAGGTGGAGGTAAATGAATTAAGGAAGACCAAGCTGGATGAGAGAAAGAAAAACGTCTTCATTTACGGAATAAAGGAAGATGCCAAGGAAAGCACCGAGGATCTAACATCCAAGGTGCTCCGAGTGATTAGTGAAGGCATGCGGATAAACATTGGAGTCTCAGAGATTGACAATGTGACCAGGATAGGGCGAGGAAGGGGCACGAGGCCCGTGAAAGTGTCATTAGTTTCTTCGCTGATGGCTCACAGAATTCTGGCGAACACAAAGAACCTGAAAGGGGAGAGGATATGGGTAAGGAGAGAAATGAGTAAAGAAGAGGCAAGCGAGCAACGGACCTTGCAGTTTCATTTAAGGAAGGCAAGGAGCTCTGGTCTCAAGGCTTATGTAAAAGGTAATAGACTGGCGGTTAGCGGCAACAACTGGGATCGGATTTGGACAGTGGCACAACTCCAGGATATGGAGAAGCAACAACAACAGGAGACAGTTAGACCTAGCAACCAGGTGGAAGCAGTTGTCGGTTCAGAGGAAAGTGCGGTGATGATTCAACAGAGAGCATCGACCTCCAAGTCCAACACGGAAGTAGCGCGAGCAGGAACGACTAACGTCAGCGCCAGGAACACCGGACAAGTGCGTGGTTTGCAGAAAGGTGAGACTGGCAAACAACGAGTTACTAGTCTAAAAGAACTTTGGGGAAAGAAAACCTTGACAGGGCAGTTTAATGTGGAGAAGGAGGTCATTTCTTCTCCAGGTGGCAGTATACTAGAGTTAGAGAAAGCTAGAGTTACTAGAAGTAAAGCTACCGCCAGCGAGGAGGGTAGGGGTAAAAAATAACTAAACTGGAATATTGGTAGCGTAAATATAGAGGGTTTTTTAAATAAGAGAGGCAACGATGTAGTTTTGACCCTAATAGAAGATATGCAGATTGTAGGATTTGTTGAGAGTTGGCTCCCTGTAGGTTGCGAGGTTAAATTAGATGGCTTCAATATATATACAAAACCTAAGATTAGGAAAGCACGCACCAGTAGGTTCCCAGGGGGAATTGTTGTTTTAATTAAAGAAGAGGTGAGGGAATTATCAGAATTTATTAGTTCAGAACTGGAAGAAGTTGTGTGGGTAAAAGCTGATATTAGGGGGAGGGGGAAAGGAACGGTATGTTTCGGCTTTGTCTACAACCCTCCGGAGAATTCCCCGTATGCAAGAGAAAGCTTTTTCGATGAGTTAGCTATTGAAATAAACAGAATTCAAAATATATATGAAGAGGCAGAGATTGTGCTTTTAGGGGACTTCAATGCGAGGGTTGCAGACAGAAAGCCCCTTTACAGCAAGGGGGTTGCCGAGGCCGTATGTGGGGATAGGCACAGCAAAGACAAGGAATGTAACAAGAACGGAGAAAAGATTTTGGAACTATGTGGTGCAGAAGAGCTATATATATTAAATGGTGTCTGTGTGGGGGATGAAGAAGGTAACCTGACGTATATAACAGAGATTGGAGGAAGTGTAATAGATTTAGCAATATGTTCCAGAGGAGCACTAGCCCTAATTAAGAGGTTCACTGTTGAAGAATGGGGGGAATCACACCACCTACCAATTGTCGTCAACATGCAGGGAGCGGTGACAAAATTCAAAAGGGAACCCACAAGTTAAAGCTATAGAGAGAAAAGTGAATAGATTCAGATGGAGGGAGGAAAACTGCAGAGAGTTCCAGAACACTTTCCATGGAGAAAATTTTGAGCTGATAAAGGTAGGAATAAGTTTAATGATCAGTAATGATGAAATTGAAGGGGTAATACGTATGATTGAGAATGCAATTATGATGGCCGGGCGGAAAATGCGCGTGAAGGCTAGGGGAAAATTAGGGAGAATTAAAGGATGGTACGATGAATCTTGTAGAAGGAAGAAAACCGAAGTTATTAGGGCACTGAAGTTATACAAGAGAGGAGGGGATGATACGATGAGAGTAGAATTTTGTCGTCTAAGGAAAGAATATAGGGAACTGCTGAGTAAAATGAAAGATGAATGGCAGGGTAAGGAAGCAACAGCACTAAATAAGGATTCTAAAGCTAACGACTGTAGCAAAGTGTGGAGCATGATAAAGTCTTACTGTAGGGGGAGCAGAAGTGGTGGGGGGAGCTCTATTAGTGATGAAATATGGATTGCATATTATGAGAATCTGTTAAATGCTGAAGATAATTGGAGGAAGAGGGATGAGTTTGGCGTCCCGAGGGGGCTGGAGGTCACTCTGCCTATGCTGGACCAAGTCATATCGATAGAGGAAATTAAGGAAATAATGACAAAAAGTAAAGGAGGGAAGTCAGGAGCTATTTCGGGGATAACAAATGAATTTTGGCAAGAGTTGAGTAGCAATAGGTTCATGATGGACAGTTTGGTAAAAATCTTTAACAAAATCTTTGAAGGAGGTAGATTTCCAAGGGGGTGGCAGGAGGGGATAATTTGTCCAATATATAAGAAGCGTGGGGACAAACTAGACCCAGGCAACTATAGAGGCATAACTTTGCTTGATAATTTGAGCAAAATGTACACCGGGGTCTTATCCAAGCGTTTAATAGCATGGGCAGAGGGCTGTTCGGTGTTCTCGAGACTCCAGACAGGGTTCAGAAAAGGAATGAGGACCAGTGACAATATAATGGTGGTTAAAACGGTGATGGACAAGTACATAAGAAGGAAAAGAGGTAAGCTGTATATCACAGCTATTGATTTGGAGAAGGCGTTTGATTCAGTGAGCAGGGGAGCTGTCATGGCTAAACTGGGAAAAATCGGGGTGTCACATAAAATGATACGAGCAATTGAGAATGTGTATTCCGAAGTGAAATGTGCAATTAAAACTAAAGATGATGTAATTGTAGGAGAGATAACGTCTAATAAAGGACTAAAACAGGGATGCAAATTATCCCCGGTGCTTTTTTTGCTATTTATCAACGATATTTTCGAGTCAAAGGGCTTTGAGCAACGGTCCAACCCTTGCTTGGACAATTATGATATCCCGGGCCTAGCTTTCGCTGATGACATCCTTCTGCTTGCTCTAACACCCTATAATATGCAATATAATATTGACGAGATTGTGAGATACTGTGAGGACTGGAACTTAAAAATTAACCCGAGTAAGACCAAAGTTATGGTCTGCAAAAAGGGAGTTAAACTGGCTAAGAATGAAAAGTGGGTCATGTATGGGTCTCAGTTAGAGACGGTGAAAAAACTTGAGTATCTAGGGACGATAATGGCAAGTAATGGTAAATGGACCGAACAAATTAAAAGGGCAAAATCGAAAGGGCTAGCGGCATTGGCGAATGTTAAAGTGTTAGAGCGTAGGTTACCGAATCCTGACTACAAAGTGTATAAGAATGTGTTCAACGCACTCATCGTTTCAAGAGCACTCTATGGAGTGGAAGTATGGGGTTTAGAGGAAGGAACGAAAACCCTGGACAGTATTGTAAGTAGGTTTGCCAAGATAATTTTGGGGCTACCTAGTTGCACGGCGAATTGTGGAGCGAGAATGTTGTGTGAGGATGTAAGCATTAGACAACATATCATAAAAAGGGTCATAAAGTCTTGGATTCGTTTAAAAGCAGGTGGAGGGGGGGAAATGCTTAAGGTAGCCTACCTGCACCAAATGAAGCATCAGCAAGAGGGCTACTGGGTAGACGGGGTAAGAAGTGTACTGGAAAGATTAGGAATGGGTTATCTATGGGATAGGGACTTACAAAGAGAGGAACGTAGGGTGTGTAAAAAAGTGTGCAGAAGGGTTAATGACGTAGAGTTGCAGGTGCTAAGGGAAGAGTGCACCAGTAGGAGAACCTTAACGGAGTTCTGCGAAATAAGGAACTTTATGAGCATAAAGCCTCAATGCCTAATGAAAAGAGAAATGAGAGGGATAATTTGGTGGATAATGGGGGTGTATAAGAACAAAGCGTTGAGAGAAGTAGGAAAAGAGGACATTTGCCTGTTTTGTGGGAAGGTTATGGGTGCAGCGCACCTGATCAGGAAATGCAAGGAAATTAAAATGATAAGAGCAAAGTTTGTAGACAAAGCAGATCTAAACAGAATAGAAAATGAAAATGAGTATCACACTTTAATTAAATTACTAAAAATGGAATGGGGGAAAGCAGGTCAATTAGCAAAATATTTTAATACCATCAGGGCAATGTGGAATAAGAAAGCGTCGGATGAGATTCAGAACAAAGATGCATGTAAATTAAGCATTCAAGTACAGGAGATGGCTTCCTAAGCTATAAATCTTGTTAAAGCCTAGGAGAGCCTATCTGTATTAACTAGGTAGCCTATACGATTACTACCGTACAGCCACATATTGCTGTCTGTAGATTTTTCCTGTGAGTTTGATGGTTTTTTTCCTTACCACAAAACTTATCAGACTCTTACAGTCAGTAAGGGCTCGATAGGGAAATAAAAGTAATTCTTTCTGTGAGGTGTCTCCCATAGAGAACTGTCAAAAAATGAAGAACACTGTGTCCACATTTATGATTAAGAAAGATCTTTGTGCAGTTTCCATCAGAAAAGTTGCCCAGTGATATTGTGAATGAAGATAACTACTGCAAAACATTATTAAGTTTTGAAATAACAAGGAAGCTATGAAATGCCGAATGGACATTTGGTTTAATTATCTAACGCCATACTGTAAATTTATGTTATCTATGTGTTTATTGTCTGTATGTCACGATATGACTCTCTGAGTTAAAGTGACAATTAACAAGTAGACTTGGTTTAAATAAATAAATAAAATTCACTGAATGAAGCCCCCATCTAGCGGCGAGGATATGAACTGTGCCGGCTGCCGAGGCCTGACGCACTCCTCTGAGGCAATGATTAAATGAATGACAGATGAAATGAAATGATAGTGGACGGTGTTGCTGGAATTAAATTTTGACAGGGAAAACCTGGAGTACCCGGAGAAAAACCTGTCTGCCTCCGTTTTGTCCAGCACAGATCTCACATGGAGTGACCAGGATTTGAACCACGGACCCAGCGGTGAGAGGCCGGCGTGCTGCCGCCTAAGCCACGGAGGCTCGCAATTTATTAATGATTTACTTAATTATTTACATGGATAGACCTAGAACTTGAGAATTCCTTTACGGCAGTGCCCTACACAAATCACGTGTAGTCTACATGTTAACAATGATTAGTACAAGAAATAGAAAGATAGAGAGTGAGTGAGAAAAATACGGCAGAGCGTAGTCTACACGCCTTTCGGAATTTCACTCTGCGATGGCTTGTAGTGAAATAGGAATACTTTAATATCGGACCAAGTGGCTCCTTATCGGTTTGTGGTACGGGCCTCTGTGGTGACAAATAGCAGTGAATACTCCAATATAAATGCCGGTTGGACGATAAAACGCCTTGAATTATGAATAATTTCCTGGCCTCAGATAAGCATCTTGTGCTGTAAATGCAATGTTTATCAACAAAGTAAAATCGCAGTTGGTTACAAACATTAACCCGCACAAAGCCAGCAAAGCAAATATCTTGGTTTCGCCGCTGCACGCAACAGTTTATATTGCGTCTCTGTTTATGATGGCAAATACGAAAATGTCAACAAGAGCTCGCTCACAGAATGTAGGGGCTTTGTGTTACCCCGCGGTATTGTTCTCAAACGGGCTACTCAATGGATTATAATTGAACGCTGTTGAAGGGCTTTTTCAAGACATGGGACCAAAAGCCTCCATTCTAACTTTAAAATGTGTTTTCAAAGGATTGTATCCTTTTACACCAACTTTTCAATGCTTGATTTATAAAATAGAATGGTTCGGGGAGAGATGGCCATCGGGGGCTCGCCTATTTTGTTATAGTTTCGGAAGCTGTCAAGAGATCACACCACTCACTTTGCTGTGATGTTCTTCGCACCAGTGAGTTGTGCGACTAGCGTGCACGTATGTTATTGTTCGTTTAGGAATTTAATAACAATTCGGTTTGTGCTCATAAGTGAACCACTAAATAGTTACAAAGTACATTGAGTTAAAATTACTAAGAATCAGTTAGTGTATCATACTGTATAAAGGTTGTTTTGAAGTGACCACCACATTTGTACAAACACCTAATGGAGACTCAGCAATTCTTCTAGTTTTGTTCTAAACACACTGAAACATAGGTATCAACCAACGGCTCTAGCACCGACCAACAGTTCAAGTAGCAACCAATGGTTCAAACTTTCAACATCACCATCACGCACATCTCACACCGTTGACATCATAACTCTTCAACTACTCATTCACTTCATCCGTTACTACTCCCCCCACCTCAACTTATTAATTCGCCACTGTCTTCATATCACCAGCTATACTATTCTTTCTTTTCCTTTTCTCTCCTTCTTCTTTCTTTCTCTCTCTATTCTATAATATCAGTATCCTTCTCATCTCAACCAACATCATTCATTACCCCCTTCTCATCGACATTGTTCATCTCCATTACAAAAAAAAACCTCCAGCTCCAAATCAACCCTACATCATCACAGCAATGCTTCCTACCATCGAACATCATCCCCATTACTTCGACTTATATGTCATCCCCACACTATATTCACCTCGACCTTATGATCTGGGCGTAAATACAGCCCCCTTTTTCACCACACTTACTCACTTCTAACAACCACATGCATACAAATCCCCGAGCAATATCAGTTATTCCATCTTCTTTTGGCAGTTGCAGCGATGGTTTCCATGTTTCCTTGTTCTTCGAAAATATTTGACGATTAAAAATATAACTACAGCACAGAACGCTGCCACCCTTATCCCCCCTCATCGCCATTCCTGCACCTACCTCTCTCTTCTCCGATGTAATACTTCTCCCCGCCCTTCACCAAATTACACCGCCAAGCCCCAACTAAAAATTCCCACACACTTTCCTCCAAATCCCAAAACCAAACCCACCCACCATCAAAATATACACCTCTCCTAAAAACCCTAACCCCCTGGCCCGAAGAGACGGCGAAACCGTCTAAGGGGGCCCGCCGCCGCAGAGGCAATAGCCATGCGGCGGAATGAAACGACTGCTGCTATCTATCTAGGTTTGTGCCGTGTCTTGTGTCGACGGGCTCTTGGTGTCTCCGTCCGCCGATGAGCCAGCTTGGTGTCCTAGGCGAAACCCAACACAAGACACGACACAAACCTAGAAGAATTGCTGAGTTTTAATTCACCGGCCGTGAAAGCCAATATACCATCTTTTTGGAGGCCTTCATAGGGAGGTAGAGGCTGCTTGAGCTTTCAGTTCTCGCAGTCAAGTAGTGCAGTTGCACTCTATACATAGGGAGGTAGCGCGCGGTTCGATACTCCTGTAGAGGTCCGGACGGGGAAACAAAGAGCTCGCCGATGAGCCTGCTTGGTGTCCTAGGCGAAACCACACATAATACACGGCACAAACCTAGAAGAATTGCTGAGTTTTAATTCACCGGCCGTGAAAGCCAATATACCATCTATCTAATGGAGACTTAAGTCTAGTAGGCATCACACCCCGATGCTTGGGGAAGATGCCGATTCTCAAGATAATGAATTATTCGTTATTTTATTGCAGAATATGCTCAGAAACTACTGTATGTAAGGACATCTAACCGGGGTGATTGGAGTCGGGGAAGCAAAATAATGGCTGCATGAAACTTGCACTCAGGAGGAAGATTGTTGTGACAACTTTGTGGTATAAAGTGACTGACTATTGATTGATTAAATATATTTTGTTAATAATTTCATCATTATTCAGTAAATTGCTAACAGTAAAATATGATTTTTGTTCGACTATGGTGAAATGTAAATATTATTTGCCAGAAAATTGCATCTTAATGTAGCTCATTGTAGTTCAAGTTTTGATTATGATACAGGTTCTCCACCAATCACAGCTCAATATTTTCATTACGATACAGCTGTTTGACGAATTAGGTAAGGATAGCATCGCACCAGAACTCAACGTGCTTGTTTCGAAAATCAAACATGTCGGACACAAGTGACATGAATTACATGATTTCAAATTGACAATGTAAAGGATATTGGATCAAACATTGCAGTTACAATCCCAAACACAAAGACAAAATCAGCACGAACCTTTACGGTAACAGGAAAGTACTATGAAATATGCAAGAAATTTATGAATCTACGTCCAGAATTTGCAACACTCCATCCTCATTTATAAATTACCGACATAGGAAGTGCACTGTCCAAAATTTTGCCATAAATAAACTGGGGAATATGGGAAGAGATAGAGCCAGGGCATTTTTCCAGGGGGAACGCGGGGGTACGCGTACACCTTAAACATTTGAAACTAAGAAAAAATATTGGTACATTTGGATCTAGTCCGGCAAATATAACTTCCGACTTGAAAGTTCATCGATAGCTGACGTCAACGCGTTGTTCACAACAGCTAGAGGAGATTTCGTGTAATCCTCGATTTAAATCGATCTATCGAATGAGTATCTTTTGGTCGACAACTCCGCACTCAGCAGCATAATCGAAACAGTAGGCCATATTATTTTCTGCTCGACAAAGACTTTGTGTAATTGCTGCCTTATTCGAAGAAATTTACTTGTTTAGGCATAAATAAGTAACATACTCTAATAATCGTGAAAAGGAAGTTCTGTTCTTATAAGCAAGCAGGCTAGTGTTTGGAGGTGGGGTATGGTAAAATCTGAAGGTTACGGTAATGAATTAATGAGTTAATAAATTAACCCAATGCAACCTTTCATTTAACATGTCAGCCCATAAAGTAATTGCCGGACTCTGCAAATTGTCGAAAATTGCAAGATCATGATGTTTTGTCGACTACAACTGAGAGTACACCTTAAATTTTGTTTAAATAAAAGCACTGGATATAGCACTGTACCTTAATATCCACAACTCCAATTTCTACACAGGTCATTGCTTTCGCAGGAGTTCGGTGACAATTTTAGAAAAGGCTTAGGCTGATATTTATAACGACACTAGAACGTCATGGAGGCAGGAAATATATGACAATGCCAAGGTCGTTGATCCACGCATGCGCACTGTTCAGTAATCAACAGGAAATCCAGCGCATGCGCTCTATTCTGTAAATACAACTGGCGGTATCTCGACAGATATTTATGAATATTTATCTTCGAACATAAAATAACGCTATAATTATCGTCGAACATAAACAGTCGTATGCAACTCGCCTAGGCCTATAATGGTAATTGAGACACTCGTATGAAAAGATACTCGTGTCTTAATTATTGCCATTATAGGCTTGTTGCATAATGTACTATTGGGACATTTAGTTAATTTTAATAATTGGCATAATATAAATATTGTAATTTGCATATTAAGGCTTTCACGGCCCGGATTATTATATAAATAATTCATTCTTTTGGGCTAATGCCGTGTGTATTTTTAATTTAAACCATAAAGCATGAATTATTTATATAATAAATATTGTATTTTTGGCATCTTACTCCGACATTCGGGGTGAGATGTCTAAAATGCTGACTTGTAAATAATTAGTGATTAATGCCAAAATATTTGGCTATATTTTGCTGTAAATTTATTTGTCGTGTTGGAATATGACGTGGAATGTTATCATATGTATTGGGAATAAAAATATATTTTCCAACATGAAAATACATTGTAAAGTAAAAAGTTAGGCATCTTCCCATGATCCACGCTACTAGACATGTCCAGAAAGTAAGTTCCGATTTCATACGTTGCCCCAGCATCGCTGCATTTGCGGTCGGTGCATGCGCGGTAGTTACTCTGAGTCAAGGACAAGGGGACGACACCATTTTGAGATTGCTGTCTGACACCTACGCTTTATAGTGCTTGGTTTGAATGGCGAAGTTGACTGAAAATCCTGGCGCTTATGAAATTAGATTTTTAATTTGTTTTCTGAATGCGAAGCATATTAAACCAGTTGACATTCATCGACAGATTTGCGAGGTGTACGGAGAGAATGCGACGAGTGAGTCATTGGTATGGAGCTGGGTCCGAAGTTCAATGAAGGACGTGATCAAGTGCACGATGACGAATGTAGAAGGTGTCAATCGTTGGTTAATGAAGATATGGTTCGTGCAATTGAAGAACGCGTCAAAGGAAACCGTTCTATGGACTTCTCAATTTTAAGGATAACTTCTTCATGATATTCATGACATTCGAATGTCGCTGTAGTAATTCGGTTTAGAGACTTATGACATTTTGAACATCATTTCCGTGTACATGGGTGTTCAAGTTGTCTGAGAACTTGTGTTACTGTGGTGACTGTATCAGTATGTGTAACAGAAATTAATTAGGTTCAGAAATGGGGTAGGTACTCCAGGACTTGGAATAACGCTCTACCTCAGTATTTGTCTGGAGGGAGTGTGGAAAAACTCCGAGAAAAAACACTCTAACGATATCACTGGCAGCGCCGGGATTCGAACTTCCAATCTGTGGACTTGTTACAGCTCCCGATCGTAGTCATGGTGAGCGATTTAACGAAACGGCTACGTCGCAAGACGAGTTGGCAATCGAACCCACATCCTCTGAGTTCTGCCTCGCATGGCTGAGTGCACACCGTTTCGGAATTTCGACCAGAATTAAATATCTTGGTAGACCCGTGAATCGAACCCAAAGCTCAAGGATGACTGTTAAGAATGCTAGCCAATCTGTTATGAGGTGGACAGTACAACGTCTTTAGTAGGAATGCTTTAATCAGCGATACCAAAATTTGATCTGCAATTGTACACTGAGCACCAGTTTTGAGGTAGGCTATAAAAGTTTCCTCGTTTGAGAAGGGCATCAAAAAATGAATATCTATGACTTTTACTCTTTTTTTGATATATTGGAGTAATGACAATTTTTTTTAAATTCTCCCATTATTTACCTTACGGTATCAAGATTTTAATTCCAAAATATTACAGTTCAATACCATCTGAAAATGTGAGAAAAAATGGTATATGTAACTGCGTGTATACTGCCACACCCACTTCTGTAGCAAGAATGTGAGGATAATTTGATATAATCTGATGATAAAATTGGAAACAAAGACTAATGAAAGGAGGCATTCAATGAGGAAACTGCTGGAGGAATAAGAGGAATCAGAGTAAATGGATATGCTCTGCACTAATTCATTAGATGAGCGGCAATACAGTATAAACAAACTCAAATCATTGATTCAAGTTTTCCATAACTTACATTTGTGTAAGTTTATTGTACCTTTTCTCCTACATCATTAAATATACAGTGATAAAACTTGGTATGCTGCTGTAAACCATTATTCTACATAACTTTCTGGAACAATTTCTTTTTAAAGAACATAATTTGGATTTTACGGGGTAACATGATATTATTTTCTTTTCAAATTAAGTCCGTCAGATTTTGAAGTGCTGTTAAAAATAAAGTAAATAAGTTATCAAAAATTTGTTTCCACAGATATCTTTAAACTGGTCTTCAGATATTACATTTCAAATTTTGTAACTTACAATTTGATGGTTTCGTAGAAAAGGTACATAATAAGGGTACATGTTTCAGAAAATTCAAAAATTCGTAGATGAAGAACCATTTGAATTATCACCACGAACATCAACACAGACATGCCTAGCATACTCATAATCATGTGATTAAAATTATATAGCATTATCTTTAAAACTCTGGGAGTTACAATACTTCTTTTACTGGAGTGCAATTTTGCATACGTCCCCCTTCAAACAAGTGTGAAAAACGTGGAAGTAGATGGCAGGGCGCGGCCAGCCAGCGAATCTGCCACGCTCTCACTCTGCCTGTCTCACTCCCTCAGCCTTTCTCTAGCCTCTACCTACTTCCCAGCCCTCCGCTTACTCCAGTCGATGCCAAGCTCAGATGAGTAAACGTATACACCCCCAAAGCAGGTGCTAAATAAGGATCGGGTATCTAATTTTGCTACCGCTGAATCAATAATAATTCCTACTTAGGTACTACATCATCTCGATCAGATCGGGCAACTAATGATGAAACGGTTCCCTTTGTAAGTCAGTACCAACCAATCTACGATGATCAACGCCATACCCAGTGTTGTCAACTTGAGCCTTTAAAAAAGTCGCCAAATAGTAGTCAAATGTCACTAAACTCCTATGTCATCCATAGAGAAAATATATTTTTGTTTAAATAATCCCTATATCCCTGGCTATACCATACACAATTAAAAATATTTTATCGATTTTTTTTTAGAAATGTCACTACATCTAGCGACAAAATAGATAAGTTGGCAACACTGCCCATAGCATGCCAAGTTCTCTGGTTACTGCTCTTCACATTGCTATGTTTAGGGCAGTTTACAAGAAACGATGCTAACTAACTGCTTCACAAACTTGTAGATACCCTATTATACTGTAGTTATAATTGTCAAGAAATTCAATTCTGTTATGAGGGCTGGAGCGGGGTTCACTCAGCCTCGTGAGGCAAATCTGAGAAGAGGTGGGTTCGATTCCTACCTCAGCCATCCTGGAAGTGGATTTCCATGGTTTCCCTTTCCTACTCCAGGCAAATGCCGGAATTGTACCTAACGTAAGGCCTACTTCTCAATCCTCATGTGAATTACAAATGTACACTTTCATACAGCCATCATAATAACACAAATTATAAGACAAATTCCACACACACTCAAGTACATGCGGCTACATGACGACGATGTCACAAAGTCCCTAAAGAATCGACAACAACAACAACCTATTAGTTATAATGGCAACTAATAATTGAGTATTTTTTCTGCTCCAAGACTTGCAAATATACCTATAGGGCTATGTCAATATAGAACAATTAACAGGATATGTCGTGTGGTAGTATAACTTTAAATCGTTTTTTCGTGTGGAACTTTTCAAATATGTTCACGAGAAACATGGTTTTACGCAAATTGAATTTCGATATTGAAATGACAATAGAAACCCGCAACAATCCCCAAAGGATTCCATTGTTTGGATTGTTTTGCCGCGGTAATCAGTTCTTCGTGCTACCGATGTGTATTTTTTTGTTGCCAATGAAATATGGTTCTCCTCTGGTGTAGTCGCACGTTAGATATAAATTAATTCCATTTGAGTGCTCAAACGCTGTTTTGGAGAGCTAAGACGGCAGTACACTAATATACTAATGCTTCGTTAGTACAATCGTATCAACAATTTGTGAACATATCAAATTCTATAGTAGCCACCAGCTTCCACGTGAACATCAGTTGAGATTATGAATAACTAGCAACCCAACCCGGCTTCGCCCGGAAAATGAAGCATCGTTTGTATAATTTATGGATATATCATAATTAATTCATAGCAGAATTCTCTTTATCAGACCACAAACCATGAACATTTCTTCCCTGTGTCATAGGAACTTTGGGGATGACTCCCTTTGTCTTGGTGAATTCTTTCTTTCTCTTATGACAATCGAGAAATTATTTGTTGCTCAGTTTCATTGTTACGTGATAAGCGTATTTTTTCGAATTCAATGAACTACGGCCTATATCCTTTTTCGTCTCGCCATAATGAGTTAACATCACTGACTGGGCTATTAATTATATTATCATGGAGATAACATGCGCAACGAATTCTCGTCAGACATAATTTAAGAATGGCGAGGTCCATGAATCACAAATCCCCCTTTCGTCCAAAACTTGGCAGTGTATTCTGGGAAACGAAACGTTCACAGGCGAGTTGAACTTCCAGGGAAACTCCAAAAACATCCACTATTCTTTGAAGGCTTGACTCGACATGACTCAACAGTGTCTGGGGTGATAGGCCCGCTCGCCAGTCAGCTAGCTCGTAAACTGTTTCGAAGATAGTAATTGAATGGGGATTGCTGGAAGAAATGAAAACGTAAAAACAGTTTTTACGATGTAGGCGATGTATTGAAGATAGAGATATGTTGTCGCGGACGTTTTTGTAGAACTTTTCATGCTGAACAATTCTTACACTGTCGATGTGGTGTAAGATTCTACTCATAGGGTTAGTACAGCTGTACTGACTCAGTGAGGAAAGCAATGGCAAACTATATCATTCCTCACCTTGCCTAGTACGTCTCAATATAGTGCTGCCTAGGTTTTGTGGGTTTCTACCACATAACCTATGGTGGTGCTTTTTGAGGATCCAACCAGCTTTCAGGCTGACTACCTAACAGACATAGTATATAGGCCTGGATATTTTTAACGATTTGCCCAGCGTATGTTTAAAAAGCGCACGGACATCAGGTCATTTTTCGACTTTTTCACTGAAATCGTTACTGCTTGGCTTCCTATGGTCATAAATAAATTATTTTGTACAGAAACGTTCCTCGAGATATCCTTTATAGAATGGTGAAAACTGCATCAAAATCCATCCAGTGGTTCTCAAGATTACCCGTAACATCCAAGAATCGGGGACTTGGTTGTATACTAAGTGAGCCTGATCTATTTACAGCCTTTATTCAATACAAACGTTCAGATAACTGATGACGTCTTTCACGCAGAAATATATTTATAAGTTTTCACTGTGCAGACTTATTTTATGGACGGTGAAATTGATTGAAAATAAAAGCAACAAATTTGATTCAGTAATCAACACTTCCTTCTAAGACTGAAAGTAACTTTGTATTGCATCCTGCGAATATGAATAATTATTGAGCGTTTAACTATCATTTATGGCTATGCCAACAAATTTAGTTCTGGTCCGAGGACTGGAATGGAATACACTCATCCTCGTGGGGCAGAACTGAAAATAAATGTGTTCAAACCCTACATCTACCATGGAAAGTGATTTTCTGTGGTTCCCAACTTGTACCTCAGACAAATGCCGCGATGGTTCCTAAATTAAGGCCACGGCTGCCTTATTACCAATATTAGTCCTAATTACAAATATACTGTATACATTACTATAGACTTAGAATTAACAAAGGTTGTCAGAGAAATCCTACACATACACAAGTATGGGGTCTAAATGACAACGATATCGCAAGCCCTTAAACAACATATATATCAGCTAGATATGAGGAGAAGACTTAGGCATTCTTATTTAGCATTGGTTGTCATTTAAGGGTGCTGAAATGTGGTAAGTTCATCTCAAAAGAAGGAGAAAGACGAAAGATGAGAGGGTAGGAAAGTTGCACTCCTTTGGTCCAACTTTAATGAGGTAACATCCGCTTCTGATGATCACACAACACGTACACCGTTCTGACAATTATGCTGTCCCTAGCCTCTAAACAAAGTAATTAATAAGAGTGCCGGTACTGTAAATCTGTACACTCATGTGCTGAACAATGATTCAGAGTTCCGCAGAGTTTACAAGTCTGTGTGAACATAAATTAGGTTTGGAAGTAATCGAACGTCACAGGTCAAGTGATGTGTCAAGGGAATATTTAGTGCTCACCGGCTTGCCTCCAGCATGAAATGATTCTAGGTCACAACGATATAATGTGTGGTAGGTCAGGCAATAGCCTCAGAATATTCCTAGTCGTAGCGAAGCACTCAACCAAAGAAGAGCACGGCGATTGAGTTTCCGACAAAAATAGAACATATCATATTTTTCTACAAGAAGGTTTCCTGACAATCCAATAAACCTAAGAACCAAAAAGAATTAACGTAACCAGACGTGTCCCCATTCTGGACTTCTAGGGCAATATCTGTTGACAATAGTATTGTATTCTTATTTTCATAACATCTGATTAAACCAGAATAATAGTACATGATGTATTTGGCATGGCTTTGTTGCAGGAAGAATAAAATAGAACATACATCTTCAGATATAATACGATAAGAACGATGGGAGTTGCATTAAAAGAAATGCTTACGTATGTTCTTTTGTGTCTGAGACATACCCGGGAGGGAGAGGTGGACAGTGCTTGTGTGTCCCTTCCATTATCTGCACGTTCAATCCATAGTGTAGTGGTTAGCGTAATTGGATGTCTTAAGAGATTTGACCCGGATTTCCAACTCTTGCCAAGAAATTCAATCTTGTTTGAGGTGCTGGAGCGATAACGTTGATATGCAAGTGACCCAAAATGTGTCAATTTCCTAGAGTTGCATGTGGCAACAGAGTCACCAAAGTTTACCATTGTTATTGTTGTTTCATTGCAGTGTTGGGGTAGCGTGTCTGCCTCTCACCTTGAGGCCTCGGGTTCGATTCTCGGTTCCGTCAGGGATTTTAGAAACCGACGTGGGGGCTAGAATGGGGGGCATTCAGCCTCGTGAGGACAATTGAGTAGCTGTCTGACAGTGAGTCACGACAACCAAGATTAACGGCCGAGGGGACCTGAAGCGCTGACCACGCATCACCCCAATATCTGCAGGCGAAACGGCTGGGCTGCGGTCGCTTGTTAGGCCTAGGCCCTCTTGGGCTGTAGTGCCAGGGGTTATTTTGTTGTTTATTGTTGTTTCATTTGAGGGGCTTGGATAACGTTGTCATCTATCCCCGTGTACTTCGGTGTGTGTAGAAACTGTCTGATCAAAAGTATAATTGTGGCGTCCTTAATAGTAGGCCTATAGTAGTGTGTATTTGTAATATTCATGTGAGGATTAGGAAAGAGTTGACTGTGGTCTTAAGTTAGGAACCATCCCGGCATTTGCCTGGAGTAGAGGAAAACTGAGGTGGGAATCGAACCCTCCTCTTCTCAGTTTTGCCTCACAAGGCTGAGTGCACACGATTCCAGCCCTCAGACTATAATTAAGCGTTTCACCATACTCGTGAATCGAACTCGAACCTCCTGACTGATAGCCAAGAAATCTAGTCACTACACCACGAGGTGGACCAGTTTACTTTTGTTTGCCTCTTCACGTACCGTATCTGTTATTTTGTTTGCCAACCCCAAGGCTCAGGTTTGGTTTCTAGATTTACCAAAATATTAATATTTTGTTTGAGTTATTGAAACGATAACGCTGGAATACAAGTCACCCAAGGGGTGTCAATTTCCAAGGCTTGGATCAGGACGGAGGCCCATAGGAGTTTACTGTCACCCGTGCACAACTCATTTTAGAATTGCTGTTCCTTCATTTAGGGGCTTGCCGTACATTCGTCATCATCCCCGTGTGTCTGGATGTGTATTCAATAATACCTGTGTTTCTGCAGTGGGTGTAGCAATGCAGCTGTAATTAGCAGGTCTAGGGTTGGTGTACAGTCCCGTAATTTAGCTGGAGTGAATGTGAAAAATCCCTGAAAATAACACAATTTAGGATTGTTTCAGTCAGTGCTTCGATTCTTATCTCGGATGTCCGAACCTGCATCACCACATTGAAGTCAGGGAGAGTAATTCATCACCCTCAGCAGAAAACCAAAAGAACAGATACTATACAAGTATACCGTAGGTGCCGAGTGACAAAGCCAGAAGAAAATAGAGTGGCTATGGATGCTCGAACACCCCTTTCCATCCTCCACACAATTTTTACGGGCGACTGGGAGGCTTATTGTCCTGAATGTTGCTCTACCTGCTAGTGGGATGGTTTTACAGTAGATAAAACTACTCGTATTTCAGCACAATGAATTGCTAGATATTTCCCTTCTTTCTTTCTTTCTTTCTTTCTTTCATTCTTCATTTTGCCCACTAAGGGAGCGCGTTTGAACTTGTTGACTTGGGTTGATGGTGTTTTCCTCTTCTTCTCCTCCCAAAATCTCCTCATGAACTCGCGATGCCCCTTCTTACGTTCTTCCGTCCATTTTTTTCAGTGTTCATTTTAGCTTTTTCGTTGAAAGAGTGATTTGTAACTCGAGTTCCAAAAGCCTTGCAATTCATGATGGTATCTTCTGTGATGTTTCTTTCTTTTAAGTCCTGTTTGATTTCTTCTAACCAACTGGTTTTGACCTGCTTTGAATTAATTATATCAAGCAGTTGTTTTGCATATCTAGTGTTGTCCGTTCTGCAGATGTGACCATAGAATTTCAATCGTCTCTTACGCGTGCTAGATATTCATTATTATTATTATTATTTACAGTTTGATAAATTTCTTGTTTCACAATGGTGCATTGACTGAAGACCGCTAACGCGGTAGCTCGTACCTTGCTGGTGTCAGGAGACCGTGGGTTCGAATCCCACCTCAGCCATCCTGAAAATAGTTTATGGTTTCCCATTTTCACCAACAGGCAAATGCTGGGACGGTTCCTTACAACGGGTCCACGCCCAACTTCCTTCCAATATCTTTTCTCTGACCCTTCCTTTAACTAGACCCAAGCGGTCACGTGAGCAGGCAGCCTGACACCATCCTCAGTTGTGACTGGTGCTGACAAAGTATGTTACGCTCCCAGACACCATTCTTGCGACGGTAGAGGAATGTCCCTCTCAGAGTACGTGGGTGGCGGCTTCGGTGGCGTAGTTGGTAGCATGCTCAGCTTCTATGCCCAAGATCACGGGTTCAAACCCGGCTGAAGTAGTTGAATAGTTTAAGATCGCTATAGATCCCTTGGTATGACTTCCATCGGAGGGGAAGTAAAGCCGGTGGGCCCATGTCATAGATGTTTGGCGTGTAGAAGAACCTTCCACTAACTACAATTGTGTGAAGCTAAATTTGTAGGTTAGATTTGATTAACACTCTATTAAAGTTGCAAAGTTTGCTACCAGGTACCATTTGTGGTGGCATCTAGTAGCCAAGTTTACATCTAGGTGTCGTTGACGGTAGTGTTTGGTAGCAAAAGTTGGAACTACTTAAAATTCGTCGTAAGTAGTCCTTACCTGATTTACAGAAAACACACACTAATACAGCCATCACAATTAACAGCGGTTATCAGACAGATTCTACACACACCCAAAGTACACGGGGCTACATGACCGCGTTGTCGCAACCCCTAAACTGAGGAATCAACCAACAACCAGAGTATGTGAGTAAAGCCGAGCTGGGGGTATACGCGGTTTTTAGAATATGCCATCACCATATGATTCCTCTCCTTCCATTTGGCCACTAGCAACCATTGTTCTGTTGCTGCATGTCCCTTTGCTCATGCTTCTAATGGACCCTCTTTCTTAAATGATTTTTGTAGAAATAGAAATAAACATGTATTTTGGTGGGTTTACTAATAGAATGTACAATTGTGGGAAAGTATAAGAATATTACCCTCAGAAATAAGGTTGTAAACAATGTATGTGCCGCTAAAAAGCTAAAAGTATGTTGATCAATATGGCGCAAAAACAAAATTTTGATATTCATGAAAATGTTAAACATTTCGTAACTCCTTAAAATCACAATAAATAACAGTAAAATGGTCCTTTTAGTATGTTACAATTTCGTAACAGGGGTTCTGGCCACCAGAATACATTCAACTGGATTAAGCGACAAAATCGCAAAAATCTTTGATTCCAATTTCCCAGCAGGGTCTCCTTAAACACTAACCCACGTCCCAATAGTTGCGATTTCCAAGAGCTCAACTCCTTTTCTTTTAATCTGCAATTGAAAGTATGTATTCGGACGGGGAGTAATAAAATACTAGCGCACCCGTGCGGGAACTCTCGCATAATGGGGTGTGTGCGCCCCATGTATACAGACTACCCACCCGGCTGTACTGCTATGTGGGATGTACGCGACACAGCTGTTCATTTGTTTAAAAGTCCTTTATAACCAAATAAATATATTTCCGTAGACTTTACAAGAAATGCAAGATTTTTCCTGTACTTTTGAGACGATTTGGATGATTTTGGTACAAACCACACCTTCTAACTCCCTCTGGTTTAGGAGCTTGAGTTTTGTGAAACATACACCTTAGCTTATTATATAATACCATATGTTGGGAATTAAATCAGGTTGGCTCGTAGCCTTTGTACTGCGACGTACTATGAAATATTTGCTGACGTACCGTAGCATAATATAGAACAACGTAACGAAACATGATAGAAGATGTCAGCAGGGCTAATTGTCTATGTATATTACACAATGTCATACCAGGAAGCGGTAAAGTCACATTCGTCATTGCATTGACAGAGCCCTATCCTGTTCCCTGTGAAATACATCATGTTTCAGATTCCCGGATAATTACAAGTGGGGTCACGTGAATTAACACAGATGTTAAATACAGAACCATGTTGGTGCCATCCATTAGCAGTCCCATCACATAATTCAGACACTGAATACATAATCACAAGACAATGTGTGGGCCATTGTCGTACTTCCAGCTGGGCAAGGCCTCATGTTCCCTAATGTGCCACATTGTTCGGGCATCTAGTGAAATCATTCACAGATATGTAGATGGATGAGCCGATAGGTGAATAGGCAGATTACAGGTAGATCCATTACACCTTGCATTCAATTCACCAGTGATAACAAACAGAAGCGTTGTTTTACTCACTATTACATTGTGGATTACAAGATAGTGTTTTGGCAACTCTGTAATGTCGAGACATTACATTATGATAATAACCAAGCCTGGTAATTTTAGATTCTAAGAAGTTAGAATTAGGTTCTATGAAAATATTAGGATTTTACAGGATCTTGTATGTTCAATTTAAAGGGGACTTTTGGAATACATCTTATATATATAAGTGAAAGTCTGTATGTATGTATGTGGGTGGGTATGTGGATTTGTTCCGTATACAAATCTACACCGTTCCACCAATCTCAACCAAATTTTGCATACACATAATTCAGGACCCAGAAGGAACGGCTGGTTACATGAATTTTCGAGAGTCTTTCTCAATCTTCTGAATTCGGCCTTTTTGCACTCGTGCAAAGGCTAATTTAGTGTGGAAATAAACTGATGAAGTAATAGCAAGGCCGGCCATCTCCATGACCACCAAGCTTCCATCTATCTCGGTAAGAGGCCATGCTACACCCACTGCGAGCTAGATCGCAACACTCCACTCAGTTTAATACCATAATTGGCATTCCAATGATTTCATAAACTATATATCTGAGTAATGAGTTTCTGCTGTACCCATAAATATGACAATAACGTGTAACAAAAGAGAGACCAGAGCCGACACAAACTTATAGTTTATCCTCAAGTAAGTTGAAAATGTAATTTGTTATATTTCAAATATTGATAAACCAGATAATATCTCATCACAGATAATTCCAGAGCATTCTTTGTAAGATGTAATTTCGGCACTGCGGCTTCATCGTTTTTACAGTTCTACATCTGGTGAAGTATTAAAATCTTTACAATACATTTCCATTGTCACTGGTGATTCTATTTGACATGTTGACATCTTCTCGAGTGCTGTTAGGGACCAAATTGTATCTCGATTAACGTCTGCAGACCGCAGTGAGCCAGAACTGATACAGAGCTGAACCATTACCCTTTCGTTGGCGTCGGCAAACCACAATACAGCGTGTGTTTGTCTTCAAATTTTTAATTGTTTAGCCGCATGTTTTTCGGAAGAATTAAGACCACATGACTGTTTCCCAAACGAAGAGTGCACAATACAGTGATCTGCAGGAAAGGGTGACCTTTTAGAGTTTAGTTAGTTATTGTTGTTTTAAGGGGCGGAACTACGAGGTCATCTGCCCCCATTTAGAGTTTGTTCATATTGTGTTTTGGTTTTCAAATTTCAACTATTTCTTCTTTATTTATTTATTTATTTATTTATTTATTTATTTATTTATTACTTTCTTTATATTCAGACACTTATTTTTAATGTATCTTTGGGGTAAGCATCTTCCACCTTTTCATTTTGGGCACAATAATAGGGTTATTGATAGGTTTTTTTTTTGTGTTAAGCTTCCCTACCACCCGTTTTCCTTGATATATAAATCTATATCGGCTGATGAAGGGGCCAAAATAATTAGGCCTCCAAACATGCACACAATGACCACCAAGTGATTATTTATCAAAATAGAGGTATTGATTAGGCGGGAGAATCATGAAGTCCCCATTTATGTAGCATGGCGTTCCATCTGTCTTGACCTGTTCTTAGGCGATTTAACTTTACCCACTGGTTTCTCTTCAGGTTAAATCCCGGAAGTCTTATAGTAGGATCTAGAATACCTTCATGTTTCACAGGAGCAGACTTCCAGTTTTGGCGCCATGGTTCCGTGCAATTAATGTCAGGTTTGTTATTCCATATTGGGTTCCTTGATCTAAGACGAGTGGAGGGAAGATCATTAAGAACTTCATGAATTGGGAGATCCTGTAGGTGATTTTGTTGATGTAGCTTTCTCAACTCACGTACTGTTGCTTCCTGTCGTCTTAGTTCTGGAGGTGATATGTTACCGATAGTGTGTAACCCGGGAGTTGGGGGTGGATCTCAGTGTACCTGTTATGACCCTCATACTTTCATTCAGATGAACATCGATCTTTTTAGAATGAGCAATACGGTGCCACACTGGGGGCACAAAACTCTGCTACAGGATAAACCATGGAGAGGGTAGTCGTGCGTAGTGAAGTTGCTTCAGCACTCCATGATGTGCCAGCCAATTTCTTCATGTTATTGTTCCGCGATTTGAGTTTTTGGCCTGTGTATTCCAAGTGTTTCTTGAAGGTTAAGGAACGGTCCAAGGTGATGCCAACACACTTAGGGCTGAAATTGTGCTTAACCCTTTGCTGGCAGAAGTTCACTTTCAGCTGTTGGTGGGCAATGCGGTTGCAAACATGATATTAATTTAGACACATACTTACGGGCAAATTTTCAATTGAAAGGAAAGCGAAACATACATGGTGGTGGAGGTGATTATTTTCAAGGGGAGAAATGCCTAGCTCATTTGCCCGTAGCTACCCGGTACGGATGATAATAAAAATACAACTACTTCCAACTAATTTAAATCTAACTTACATACTAGACGAGATGAAAAGAAAAGAATAAGGGCAATAAAAGACAGGGAAAAGAAATGCCTCCAGCCGCCGAATAAAGTGATGTTGATTCATTTAGGGGCTTTGGAACATCGTGCTAATGTAGCCCCGGGTAATTGGCGGTGTTGAATTTGTCTGATAACCCGTCATATTGTGATGGATGTATTAGTGTGTGTATTTATAAGTCAAGTTAATTGTCCGATGGTAACTCATGTAATGAGATTCCTCGGCATTCAAACTTGGCCTGTTCTGATTTACAAAAGCACACACATCAATACGCCATCATAATGTACAAAACACAACTTCACCATCAACATCAATACAAAACAAATGTATTTAACAGTGACTTGAAAAAGTGGCGAATGCAGTGGGTTGGTGCTGCTCTTGGCGTCTAAATTTCAAAACGAGGTTGTACGCATAAACCAATACTGTAATCGTTTAATGGGCAGACAGTGGCCACATCATTTATTATCTGAGGTACGATAAAAACATTAGAAATCTGAACGCAATAAAAACTGAAACCGTATCTCTTTTATTAACAGGGGCCGTAATAGGGAAATGAAATTTAAAAAGAAATACATTGGCAAACCCTGCATTCGACATAGTATTGCAGATTGTTCTTAAAGTAGCATTATTTTCTTTGTGATTAGATTTTGAATGATAAGGACCAAACAGTAGCTACGGTGGTAGTAACACAATTTGCCACCAGGACCGATGTGGCGGTGCTAACACAGAATGACAGGTACCTCAATGGACAGAGACGTTCCAAAGATATCAGTGTTACCAAAGAGGATATAAATAAAGTGTTGACTAAGGCTATCGGTAGCCATGACTACAAATTGATTATTGACAAACAAGTGCTGTTCTTTATACATGTATCTGATCTCTTATTTCTTCAAATAAAAAGTGTGTTCATCCCACATTTTGCTGATTTCCTATGTATTAGCCATTTTAGTGCTTACTGACGAATGATATTGTGTAATGGTGTAGTTCTCACGAATTCCCTGAACTCCGCTACAGCATTTTAGAGATCATTACGGTATGGGTTTAGAGAATATATTTTTTTTCTCTTACGAAATACTTTGGGGGCTAAAGAAACCCAATGTGTTCTCAATCAATGCATCTTATTTAACATTAAACTGGGATTATAAGTTGCTGCATTTGCTTTAACTAGGTGAGATAGGTTGGATGGTTCCTCTGTTTGTTTAGGGGCTGCGACAACGCGTTCATGCTGCCCCGTGTACTTTGGATGTGTGTAGAATCTGCCTGATAATCGGTGTTAATTACGATGGCTGTATTATTGTGTTTTATATGTAATTCAGGTAAGGACTACAGATAGTCAGTTTTAAGTAGTTGCTACTTTTCCTACCAAATGCTACCGTCAACGACACCTAGCTGCAAACTTGGCTAATAGATACCACCGCAACCACAACCTGACGGTGAACGTTGGAACTTAATAGCGGTAATCAAATTCAACCAACAAATTTTACCTTCACACGAGTGTAGTTAATGGAAGGTTCTTTTAGACCACATAAATCTATGACATGGACCCACCGGCATTACTTCCCCTCCGAAGGAAGGCTTACTGAGGGATTTTTAACGCTCTTCAAAAATCCGATGACTTCGGCCGGGTTTGAGCTCGCGACCTTAGGCATAGAAGCTCAGCATGCTACCAAATACGCCACCAAAGCCGCCCAATATGAGATAATAGGCATGGAAATACAGCAATACTATTCCCTAATATGCAGCTATAGTAGCCTACACACTGACTTATGTACATGAATAAGCCATTTCTCATTAATCACACCATTTGTGCGGGGTTAAAAATCGTAAGTATATTTGACTCCAGAATGATGACTTTATATTCCAAACATTGAATAATTTAAATATTGTTTCCTTTCAAACAGGTAGATGCAACAATTTAAAAATTAAAGAGCACTATGTGAATAAAACATCTAAATTACACCCATTAAAACAAAAATGAAGACTATCAGAAAAGTACTGTAATCGTGAGACTAGGTCCTTGAGAAATGTACATATGCAGCCCTTTTGTTTTTGTCTTTGTTATTGATGCATTCTCTACTACGTTATTGTACTCCACAGTACCTTTCGCCTAGAATTACAGTGAGTTAATATAGCACTTGATTAACTTCAGAGCCCAGGGGAACTATTTTTAAACTCACTTAGGGGCAAAGTGAATATAATTTGCGAAATATATTGGCATGTAACTTTCTATAACAAGTAAAAACACCTCCCGGGCAACGCCGGGTAAAATAGCTAGTATTTGTATAAATCACTGGGGATGCCATGCTCATTGTTGGAACTCTGTATAGGCCTATTGGATGATGCATTATTACATACATACCCAATAGCGCTATTAAAAGTTTGTCTCGCTTTTTAACCTATTGTTGCGGCATGTAAACATCACACGTTTCAGAAATTGCGTGTGTCTCTGACAACCATTTCAACAATAGCCTAAGTTAGTAAAATTATATAAACTGAAGGCGGGCTTTTAAAATATAGTTAATTATTGTAAGTGCTATGCCAGAATATTACGATAGATTTAATAAGATCATAATTATATACTATTTTTTAATTATTCGAAAGGTCTCCTTTCGCTTCGAAAATATAAATAAATGTTCGGTAGTTGTTTAAATAACTAAATAAGGTAGCCTATTTTTAGTTTCTATCACGAAACATAGGTCTTCTTTGATCATTTCGTAAAATTAGGTCAATTTATGCTCTATAAAAATTGTAGTAAATTACTCGTTGCTGCCTAAATCAAAATAATAAACTGAAAGTTAGAGAGTTAGAGGTCAGGAATAAAAAAAGGTCAGAACCTAAGAATCCAGCGTTTCTTAATGAAATTAATCGCATCACCTCAACTAATCAACATAGAGTTTGATTTGGTAATATAATGGCTAACTATTCACCAATTTCAAGTTCCGTTTATCTTTGCCATCTAGTGGAGAAAACATGACCTCTCGTGTGATTTGGAGCGCCGTGGTTTTTTCCTATTCTTCAGAAGTCTATTTTCCTCGGTCAATAATCAAACCTGCGAGCCTGGGATCGTTAGTCGATCATTGTACCGATTTTACTTAGTGTATATTTCTTGAATGAAAACAGTACAAAAATAAAATTTCAAGAGTCACCTTCGTTAGTTGAGTTGGCTAAAAGCTGGCTTAATGGACAGAGAAAAACTTTCCTCGATTGTCAAACTTTGCATTATTGTTATTCCACTACCGCTGCTGTACGGTGCACTTAACAAGGCAATCATTGTTACCTGACCACAGAATGATTTATTTTAGCAATCGGCAGTTTGGCAGCAATGAACTACAGCTAACCTCCCGCCAGGATTAGAATCTCAGGTAACCGGTTCATTAACTGAACGTATCTCAAACCAATCTGCCACGCTTGGCGGAAACTTAACAAGTGAGAAAGAGTTGTTGGTAATTCGTTCTAGGGGCTTGAGACATATTGGTCATCATCTCTGTCTATTTTAGTAAGGGTGGATGTGTCTGATAACCTATGTTTCAGTGGTGACTGTAGCAGTGTCATTAACAGTAATTCTGCATACTTTTCAACTTGGATATACAGTACTTTTGTTCTTTTGTATCCTCATGTACATAAATCAGTTAATATCATACTCACCTTGGTAGTGATTTTGTAACATAATTTGAAGTAAGCCTACCGTACTTACCTTTGTACTACTAGGAATATATTTAGTTTAAGTAATGGTAACATTATTTTATTATTGTTATTTTATACTTCTTATCATTATCTTTTTAGGATAAGGAAACTATTAAGTGTAGGCTATATTATTTTGACAGGTGTTTCTCATAAATTGGTTGTAACGTCTTAGATGCAATATAAATAAACATATATAGAAAAAAATAGCCTAAACAATAACATTATTGGTTAAATGTCCCTTTTAACCGCTGTTGTTGTGTTGTTGTTGTTGATTATTTAGGGGGTTTGCTATATCGTGGTTACGTGGCCCCGTGTAGTTGGATGTGCGTGAATATATATGTAAAACAAACAAATAAATTAATCAATTGTCTGATAACCTGTGTGATTGTGATGTTTGCACTAGTGTGTGTATTTGTGATTTGGGTAGGAAGCAGCCGTGGTTTTATGTTAGGTGCCATCCCGGCATTTGCCAGGAGTAGAAGTGGGAAACAACGGAAATCCACTTTCAGGATGGCTGTGGCACGAATTGAACCCGCCTCTACTCTATTTTGCTTCACGAGGATGAATGTATCAAGTTCTAGCCCTCAGACCAGAATTAAATTTCTTGGCAGAGCCTCGAATCGAACCCGGGCCTCCACGGTGGCAGTCAAGAATGCTAGCTATTACGCAACGAGGCCGACCCCTTTTAACAATAATTGTGACTTTCATAGATGTCAGGGTGGTGGTGTTTTGCCCCGAATGGGATCTTTAGCGTGCCAGTAAATCTACTGACACGGCTTCCTCTCATTTGCGCACTCTTAACTGCCAACAGACCGCGCGAAGATTCGATCTTGCAACTTTGGGAACAGCAGGTGATAACGTTACCGCTGCACCACGCATAAAAATAAGAATAGGATTTGGATAAAGCCCTGAGACTTGAAATTAGCCACAAATCAGACATTTTTGTGGAGTGGGTATTCATCCTTGGATTAAACCACAGTTGATGGCTACAGTCGGCGTCAGACTTAGAACCTCGTATTTACGAACAGGTAACTATCCACTCCATTATTAGAGCGTGCCTTAGGCTACTCGGCTACGCTAGTCGTAATCTGAGCATGTGATGAAGGAGACGCGTGTTCTTTCCTTCCACCTCATTACTTGGTGGTATGCAGCGAAGTCTAAAGAATGTCATATATGTTATCATACGAAAAGTTAATTTGTTTGCGGGAGATAGATGGCTACCGGAAAACAGAAGAATAGCGCATGCCGTGGCTTCGGCTCTTGGTGACAGGTCACGTGTGCGCTGCCACTTGATGGAACAACATTTACAGAGA
The DNA here is from genome assembly GCA_946902985.2 of Meconema thalassinum. Lineage (NCBI taxonomy): Eukaryota > Metazoa > Arthropoda > Insecta > Orthoptera > Tettigoniidae > Meconema > Meconema thalassinum. The sequence continues at coordinate 1,734,415,167 of OX336388.2, read as the reverse complement.
GAATACAAATTGCTCATAAATGTTAGAACGCATTACATTCCTGCCCCTGGCATTTAGCTATGTGATGCGCTACAAAAGGGAAGCCTACGGCACTACAGCAACTTACAACTCGGTCAAACTTAGAGCTGCAAGTTGTGAAACTGATATCCACACGAATATCCAGATCGTCCTGAATTACAAAAAGTTATGTCTGGCGTAGATGCTCAATATCCATACTAATAATAGAATCAGCTGACAGGTATATGCCATGTTGAGCTGCCAATTACTGTATTGTAAAACCCGGGACATTAGCCGTATAGTTAATTACAAAAAGCTATCCTCATTGTATAAAAGATCCTTGATTTGTTGAATGTTTGTTCGTCCGAGAACTATTGGACGGGTTTTGATGCGGTTTTCACCTTCATTTTTCTTCAAAGGTTCATATATAAAGGGCCGATAATCTAGATGTTAGGCCCCTTAAAACAGCAATTATCATCATCATATACTGTATAAAGAAGCATTCATCTATCACAAAAGGATGCCGACCAAAAACTATTTAAATGAAGCAGTCGAAGAAAAATTGAAAGTCGAAACATGTCATCCAATCAAGTACCACCCTCCCATTTTTAGCCTACTTTCGATTTTTGCAAAGAATGAAAGTAGACTTATGAGATCAACACAGGGAGAAAAATTGTGTGTCTGTCTGAGTGTGTGTGTGTAAGTCTGTGTGTGTGTGTGGGTGTGTGAATGAGTGTTCTCTGAATGTCTGTCCCCCCCTATCAATTCGAACACGGTGAAACCGAATTGAACGAAATTTGGTACAGAGATAGCACTAGCAAAGGGCACCTCAGTGTCATGTTTTATATTGCCGCCATCTTGACGGAAACGTAATGGCGGCCACCCAAATGTTCAAAGCTTAAATCAAATTACGACTAACCTAATCATTCGATCTCTACCAAAGTTTGCAACATCATACCTTTATGGGGGAAACATCCTTTGCCCAAATTACAAGGTCATCAGCTCAAAAGTTTGCTGATGGCGGCGATGATAGTGTGCAAATAGATTCCCCCTATTAATTCAAACACGGTGAAACCGAATGGAACGAAATTTGGTACAGGGGTAGCACTAGCAAAGGGCACCACAGTGTCATGTTTTATATTGCCGCCATTTTGATGGAAACGTAATGGCGGGGACCCAAATGTTCAAAGCTTAAATCACATTACGACTAATCTAATAATCCGATCTCTACCAAATTTTGCAACATACCTCTATGTGGGAAACATCCTTTGAAAAAACTACAAGGTCATCAGCCCAATAGTTTGCGGATGGCCGCAACTTTTGTGTGCAAATTGATTCCTCCTATTAATTCAAACACGGTGAAACCGAATGGAACGAAATTTGGTACAGAGATAGCACTAGCAAAGGGCACCTCAGTGTCAGCTTTTATATCGCGGCCATCTTGACGAAAACGTAATGGCGGCCACCAAAATGTTAAAAGCTTAAATTAAATTACGACCAACCTAATCATCTGATCTCAACCGGTTATTGCAACATTATACCTTTATGTATGTAGAATCGTTTGACCAAATTAAAAGGTCATCAACCCAATAATTTGCGGATGTCGGCCATGTATGTGTGAAAATCGATTCCCCCTATCTATTCATACACGTTGAAACTGAATTGAACGAAATTTGGTACAGATGTTACACTAGCAAAGGGCATCTCATTGTCATGTTTTATATCGCCGCCATCTTGACGGAAACGTAATGGTGGCCACCCAAATGTTAATAGCTTAAATCAAATTAAGACCAACCTAATCATCTGATCTCTAACAAATTTTGCAACAACATACCATTATGTAAAAAGCGTTCTTTGACCAAGCTACAATGTTGTCAGACCAATACTTTGCATATGGCGGCCATATATGTATGCAAATCGATTCCCCCTATCAATTCAAACATGGTAAAACCGAATTGAACGAAATTTGGTACGTAGGCAGCATTAGCAAAGGGCACCTCAGGGTCATATATTATATTGCCGCCATTTTGACGGAAACGGAATGGCGGCCACCCAAATGTTAAAAGCTTAAATCAAATTACGACCAACCTAATTATTTGATCTCTATCAAATTTTGCAACAACAAACCTTTTTGTGGGAATCATCTTTTGACTGAACTACAAGGTCATTAGCCCAATAGTTTGTAGATAGCGGCCATGTATGTGTGCAAATCGATTCACCATATCAATTTAAACACGGTGAAGCCGAAGTGAATGACATTTTGTACAGATGTAGCACTAGCAAAGGGCACCTCATATTCATTTTTAATACCCGTATAACACGTTGTATTTCTACAAGCTACTACAACCAACATTCAATTATAGTCCTTGAAAAGGACAAATAGTTACACCAATACCCATGTATTTAGGAGAAAGTAGGCTATATGTTCTTTATTGAACATCTTGTTTTCACTTAAAAGCATATTATCTTGTGATAAATATCATATGTAATATTTCTTTCAGGTTGAATACTTGTTTTCCCGCCTCTTGTAATTGGGCACAATTTGTGTTGTCTGACTGGAAAGATCTATTTAATAGAAGTATGCAGCACAGAGAAATGGCTTCTAATACTTCAATACAATTATGTCCTTGATACAGATAGGAATGTTGTTATTATCTCTCGATAAATCTTTGAATTTTTGCTACTGTAAAATGAATCCCTACTATTATATTTTAGCTAAGCCTAAATTAGCTTTCAGATCTTTGTTATTAAAGATTTTTCAGTATGGGGTTACATGACTCGGAAATAGTTTAAGTACAAAAGAATCATATTTGGTTTCACATCCATTAAAACAATTCAATCTTCACATTGACCGTGATCATTGCACAGCTGATGGATTGTCATGAAGGGAGAGTTTTATTGCTGTGATGGGAAGTCTTGAATCCGAATTCAATTATGTGTGTTCCAGAAAATATTAGTTGAAATACGGAATGAACCTTCACATTTTTCTGTTTTGCAAAGTGATATCTAGAACATTTATCCAATGTGACTATTTGCACGGTTATGCACTCACTAAATGGGAGTTAGTGTGCTGTAAATATAAGACGGCATTTTGTATTGTAAACTTATCACAGGCATACGACCGAGACATCGGTAAAAAGTCAATTTTTACTCTCGCCTTCACCAATAGACAAACGCAAAGAAATACTGCATTCTTCAAAAGATGCCAATCTTCCTTTGAACATTTACAGTACATTTACGATCAGTGTCGTTGCTCCCGCGGTGTAGTCATGAGTACTAAATCACGTACTACGACCACAATGGGTAGCTGCATGGAGTCCGGTGTTTAGTGGATCGAATTATGGCGCTATGAATGCTTTTCCTCGGGTTTGTCCTCGCTCTCCCCAGCAAATGCGGGGATTCTACCTTATCTTAACTCCCGTGGCAGCATCACTGCCCATTTGAAGCAACAACACCAACAAACTACAAATAAGAAGGGTGCAATATACTTTCAGTAGGGTGGTATTTCCTGCTTGTTTGCACAGCAGTGAGTTGAACTAAGTACTACGAACAGATAACTCAAAATTAACAATAAGCGTGCGCGTTTTTGAAATCCACTGATGCCATTGCAATTCGTTTATCAGATTGATAATTCCAAGTGTACTGTTCTCCAGTGAACCCGTACAAATAGAACTTACTTTGCACGCTCCCAGCACAGCTGGGCAGTTCAATTGAACACGTGGATTGAAGTCTGACATTCATCCCAGAGTCATTAATCACGGTATTTGTGGTTGCCAAGAGATAGTCAGATGGACATTGAACGCATATTAGATATGACATGAGCTAACAATATTTGACAGTTCAGGAATCAAGGCTGTAATCTTTTGAATGATTAACGACTGCTGACATTGAAGTTTGGGTTAGGGAGAAAAATACTACTAATGACTGCACCAGATGTAAAAAGGAAAAAGGTATTTAGTGTGCCACGGTGGGTGAGTGTTTAACGTGTCGGTCTACTAACCCCAAGCTTGCAGGTTCGCTCCTGGCCATAGTAAGAGATTTTTGAAAGGCGGCAAAAATTACGACACGCATGTCAAACGATGTTGGCATGTCAAAGAACCCATTTTAATTCGGTAGGCCGTGTTCATAATGGCAAAATTAATCTCGGGAGTTTCTGCCAACACAAAGTTCCTCATTTCTCTACTAGAAAGCGCTATAGTGTTCAAGGAGCATAGATATCTAACCTGCTTGACTTTCATAGTGCTTCAAAGAACAACGAAATTCGACATGTCAAATAACAAAGCTTGCACCCGGGACCCGAGGCCATACGATATTATTCATATTATAATTATTATTACCGAAGATTGAAATGATAGAAGCCATTTTCAATGTATCCTTTGTAAACTGTTAACAAAATTGCTTTTCAGTCGGTCAATACGTGTGTGCCCATTAGATTGGGTGGGATGTAGCCTAACAAATATTGTATCACCCTTAGGGCCGTTTTCACCATTTAGCCTACTAACGATTAGTTATTAATTCCTATTTAACTTAAATACGAGAGTTAATGCATGGTTATCGTCGATACATTTTAGGATAACATTCGGGTTCGTAATTACTTGAAGGCGCTTAATGGCTCTCGCGCATGCGTAGACTAGGTTTCATCTTGGAGAAACATGGCGGACAGATCAAGAAGTGTGTAGCACCGATTGTTGTTTTGCGATGCTTCCTTGAGTTTTTTCTGGAATATAATTATAAAGGAAGGGAAATACAGTAGACCTTATTTGTGGCAAACGCATAAAATTATACGAACAAAGTACACTGACCGGAAAAAAAAGTGGAACACTTTAATTTTTTATGTAATTTCTTAATTTATTCCACTAAAATGGATCGGTTTTCCAATATTTGCATTATTCATGTAAATTTTAGATGGTTGGCTACAGAAAATACCGAAACATGTTTTACAACACGCTAAACTCACAAATTTCGTTACATTTTGCAAATCTTACAATTTTCTATTAGGTAGATTTCATTAGAAAGCTAACTATTGCAATGGGTACCATGTTTCGACTTCCGGAAAATTTCGACATATCTTCGCGTTTCACATCCCCCAGACCCCAAAAACACCGTCAGTTCAAAAGTTTATATATAATTTATGTATATATGTATATATGTATATATATATCAGTTTCTTGTGGACCGATAACTGCCGTAATTTTGCACCAATCACTTTGAATTTTTTACAAAATATGTATCCCTATAAAATCTCGGTCGAGTTCGTTAATGGGCAAAATCGGACGAAGGGGGTGAAAATGGGGGCTTTTTTTCGAAAAAGTGAAATTTCGCTATAACTCACTTAATACGTGAAATATCGAATCCATTCAAAGTTCATAATATGTGTCGGATAAGTGCCAAAAATTATGTCAAATAAGTTTTTTGATAGCACCAACCATTGACCAAAGGGGTGGAAAGAAGTGGGTTTTTCGGGAAACATTAATCATATCTCTCTAAATAGGCACAATATCAAAACCGTACAGAATGGAAAATATTCCCCTAATAATTACCTAAAACTTTTGTCTGAAACAATTTTTGATATGACCCACCATTACGCTAAGGGATGAGAAAAATGATTTCGGAATTTTAAACAAGTAGTTCCGTGAAGAACTATACAGCCTATTTTCATATATCCTACTTATGTTAATTGCCACTATCAACATACACAATTTCAGTTTGATTGCTGCAATAGATTCGTAGATATTAAGAACCGACTAAATATTTCGGATGGTCGCCATGTTGGATTTTATATATGTAGGTCCTAGAGTTATGTACTGTTACATGCAGATTATTGTGAACGTGTAGTATTCAAACTTCAATCGCAAAATTAGGACACAAGAAAAACAAGGAGATTTTAAAAAATTTCACAGCTGCCATCTTGAGGTTATGGGAACAATTGAAATAAATTAGATGCCAGTGGATTAACATTCGTATAAGGATTTACTGTACCAAGTTTCACTGCACTCGGATGGTTAAATTGCGAGAAACGTCCATGTGAATATTTATAATTCGCGTCACCGCCATGTTGGATTTGTGATCACCAGGTTAATTAAAATCCTATAGGTGAACTTAAGTTCATAGCCCCTATGAACATTAAAAAATGCAGTTTGATTGCTAAAATAGATTCGTAGATATTCAGTATCGTCTAAATATTTCGGATGGTCGCCATGTTGTATTGTTAAATGTATAGGCCATAGAGTCCGGTACAATTAAAGGAAAATTATTGCTTAGGTTCATTATTCAAACTTTCACTTCGATCGCATGACTACATCACAAGAAATAAAAACTTAATTTTAAAATTCGCACTGCCGCCATCTTGAGGTTATGTAAACAATTGAACTAAATTAGATACCAGTGGATTACAATGTGTATAAATATTTCCTGTACCAGCTTTCAGTGCGCTTGGAACATTAAATCGCGAGAAAGGTCTATTTAAAATTTTCTAATTCGCTTGGCCGCCATGTTCGTTTTGTAGTTAACCGGTTTTTGAAAGTCTTATAGATGGACTTCCAGTAGTGCCCTTTATCTCCGTACAAAATTTTAGGGAGATACCGCTAATAGTTTCAGAGATATAGAATGCCGGTGAAATATTTCGCACATCCGCCATCTTGTGATTATGTAAACAATTGAACGAAGTTAGATGTCGGTGCATTACAATGTATATAAACATATACTGTACCAAGTTTCATTGCGTTTGGTTGGTCAAATCACGAGAAACGTCTATTTGAAAGTCGCAAATTCGCTTGGCCTCCATGTTGGTTTTGTAGTTACCAGGTTTTCAAAAGTCACATAAGTGAACTTATAGTAGTTCCCTCTATCACCATAGAAAATGTCAGGGTAATATCGGTAATAGTTTCGGAGATATTGAATGCTGGTGAAATATTTCGCACAGCCGCCATGTTGGATTGGTGAGTCGTAACAAAATTTGAAGGGCACGGTCGAGGTCGCCGGGAATAGTGCTATGAACTTTCCGAGTTTCATTGAAATCGCTCCTGCCGTTTAGATTTTATTAGGGGGGGGACACACACACGAATCACACACACACACACGCACGCACACACACACGGACAAAAGGTATCTCATAAGCCTATTTTTTCAAAATTGAAAATAGGCTAAAAATGTCAAGTGCCATCAGAGGTTACCATAACAACGCTTTTAAATTGATGAGGGATGATCTATCAGAGGTAGCCAAGACAACGCCATTGACGAGATCACATTCATTATTAGCCTACTTTTCACACTTTTCAACAAGTATTTCCGTGAAGAACTATACAGCCTATTTTCATATATCCTACTTATGTTAATTGCCACTATCAACATACAAAATTTCAGTTTGATTGCTGTAATAGATTCGTAGATATTGAGAACCGACTAAATATTTCGGATGGTCGCCATGTTGGATTTTATATATGTAGGTCCTAGAGTTATGTACTGTTACATGCAGATTATTGTGAACGTGTAGTATTCAAACTTCAATCGCATAATTAGGACACAAGAAGTAACAAGGAGATATTAAAATTTTTCACAGCTGCCATTTTGAGGTTATGGAAACAATTGAAATAAATTAGATGCCAGTGGATTAACATTCGTATAAGGATTTACTGTACCATGTTTCACTGCACGCGGATGGTTAAATTGTGAGAAACGTCCATGTGAATATTTATAATTCGCGTCGCCGCCATGTTGGATTTGTGATCACCAGGTTATTTAAAGTCCTATAGGTGAACTTAAGTTAATAGCCCCTATGAACATTAAAAAATGCAGTTTGATTGCTAAAATAGATTCGTAGATATTCAGTATCGTCTAAATATTTCGGGTGGTCGCCATGTTGGATTGTTAAATGTATAGGCCAGAGACTCATGTACCATTAAAGGAAAATTAATGCGTAGGTTCATTATTCAAACTTTCACTTCGATCGCATGACTACATCACAAGAAATAAAAACTTAATTTTAAAATTCGCACAGCCGCCATCTTGAGGTTATGTAAACAATTGAACTAAATTAGATACCAGTGGATTACAATGTGTATGAATATTTCCTGTACCAGGGTTCAGTGCGCTTGGAAAATTAAATCGCGACAAAGGTCTATTTAAATTTTCAAATTCGCTTGGCCGCCATGTTAGTTTTGTAGTTACCAGGTTTTCAAAGGTCACACAAGTGAACTTATAGTAGTTCCCTCTATCACCATAGAAAATGTCAGGGTAATATCGGTAATAGTTTAGAAGATATTGAATGCTGGTGAAATATTTCGCACAGCCGCCATGTTGGATTGGTGAGTCGTAACAAAATTTGAAGGGCGCGGTCGGGGTCGCCCGGAATAGTGCTATGAACTTTCCGAGTTTCATTGAAATCGCTCCTGCCGTTTAGATTTTATTAGGGGGGGACACACACACGAATCACACACACAGACACTCACACACACACGCACACCCACACGGACAAAAGGTGATCTCATAAGCCTATTTTTTTTTAAATTGAAAATAGGCTAAAATGAGGAAAAAGTAGACTTATGAAATATATCCGGGAAAATGTGTCTGTCCTTCTGTCTGTCTGGCTGTGTGTGTGTGTGTGTGTGTGTGTCCATATCAACTCCTAAACGGCTGCAGCAATCGAAACCAAATTTAGTATGAGTAAGGATGTATACCGGAATATCTCAGTCCCATATTTGAAAAAGATGCCAGTGCTACCAGCTGCTAAAAAAAACACTAGAAATTTGAGCTCCATGTTGGATATCCTGGAATGTATAAAAGGGAGCTATTCTAAAATTGACACACATGTAGATAATACTATTTCAGTTTAATTTCCAGGTGGCCATACATGACAGCGTTGCCAAAATAATTTTAAGCCTTCTGATAAGTCCAATTTTTAAATGCATATAACATCTACACTATCAATTGGATTTCAACCAAATTTTGTATGTAATATGTGTGCATAAACAGATATGACCGAGTGTATTCTTAAGAGCCACCAGGGCTGCCAACTGTTAATAATTGCTCTCTATTTTGTGTCCAAATATATCAGAAAGTATGCAAGCCGACAGCTTTAAACTATGCACACGTAAATTACCTGACATTTTACATTAATTTGGAGTAACTTATATACGTCAGTTCTACCAACATGATTCTAAGCCTGCTGATAGGACCAATTTTTAAATACATGTAACTTCTATACCAACAAATGGATTTAATCCAAAATTGGCACAAAAAGATATAATATTTCAGATTATTTCTGACCAGCACTCGCATGACATTGTTGCCATCATGCTTTTACGTGTACTAATAGATCCAATGTCTAAATCCATGTAACGTCCTTTGGACTTCAACCACATTTTGTTATCTGTACCTTAGGAAATGGAAGTAAGAATATATTCAGTCACGAGAGCTGCCAACTGTATTGCTCTATTAGGCTACATTATGCCTAGTATACCTTATTTCGAACTAATTAAGACATTTCGATATTACCCACTTAATTTCGTCATTATTCTAGATAGGTTCATATACTGTAGATTAATCTATGGCATGAATCTTAATTTTAAGAAAAGTAGGCTCTTTAGTTCGTCACGGAACTTCTTGTTCCATCTGACTATGAGGGAAGCGGCTAACTGGTAGCATCCTGAACTTCTATGTCCAAGGTCGCTGGTTCAAAGCCGGCCAAAGTCGCCGGATTTTCTAAGAGCGCTAAAAATCCGTCAGCATACTTTCCTTCGGAGGGGAAGTTACAACGTTCGTTGCAAGTTGTTGGATGCGGCGGCATCTAGCAGCCAAGTTCACAGCTAGGTGTCGTTGACGTTAGTATTTGGTATAAAATTATGTACTACTACTTAAAATTGACCGTCTGCAGTCCTTACCTGAATTACAGACTAATACAGTCATCAAAAATAACACCGTTTATCAGACAGATTCTACACTCACCCAATGTACACGGGGTTACATGACCACCTTGTCACAGCCCCTAAACGGAGGAACCAACCAACATCTCTGCGGGAGATAAAATTTTGCGTGAAGAAGTAACAGACTGTTAGATAGTTACACATTAGTTCCAAACCTTGCATAAGGACAGTGTGATCACAAGTATAAAAATGAACCCCAAATGACAAGAAGGTTACCATCCCCATAAGACAGTAAAATGTTTGTAATATGCATAGAAAGACGAAAAAAGTGTTAACTAACCTCCAATTGTAAAATACTTTCTCGCAATAAATGAGGTCTGATCCTCCTACGAAAACCTGCATATTTTGCCTATTATAGCCTATCCCCTAGTTTGCCCGGTGAAATCTACCCCCGCCTTCCGGCGTGCCGAGAGGAGTTTTTTTTTTTAGTAATGTTCTTTTGGGCTGGTTTTTATCAAACAAATTGCCAAACAAAACGGTATTAATGTTTGCACTACACTGCACGAGAACACTGGTCACTAAAAACGAGTGTTTCCACCCTTAGCGTCTATGACAGCTTGTAAACGCTCAGGCATACTGTTCACAGCTCGTCGAATGGCATCTGCCGGGGTGCGATCCCATTCCTCCAGCAGCGATGTTCTCAGTTGTGCCAAGGTGGTGTGGTCACGCTGTCTGACGTTCCTTCCAAGCATATCCCATACATGTTCGATGGGGTTCAAGTCAGGACTACGAGCTGGCCAGTCCAGGGTTTGAATCCCCACTTCCTGCAGATATTGTACAACACAGCGAGCAGTATGAGGGCGGGCATTATCCTGCATCGGCATGAAATTCTGACCTATGAAAGGCGCAAAGGGCATCACATGGTTCATCAGGATCTCTTCGATGTACCTTTGGGAATTGAGTGTCGCGTGATCGATGCACATCATCCCAGTGCGGGCCATAACGTTGATGCCACCCCACACCATAACCGAGCCACCTCCAAATGGAGTCCTGGAGGAGAAAGCAACAGGGCTGTACCTCTCTCCGCGCCTTCTCCACACTCTTTCTCTTCCATTAGGAGATCTAAGATTAAAACGACTCTCGTCAGTGAAGAGAAAAGAGGCCCACTGCTCGTGGGTCCATCCCAGATGCTGCCTTGCGAAGCGAAGACGCGCCTCTCTGTGATGTCGTTCGAGTGCGGGTCCACGTGCAGGTCTCCTGGACGAAAGATGAGCTTCTTCAAACCTTCTTCTTACTGTTCGCTCACTCACTCTCACATTTCTGACATTTTCCAGTTGATTTCGTGCCTGGACTGCTGCGGTATGGCGATCACGCAGAACTTGCAGGGTGAGAAATCTGTCATCCCTGGCACTTGTGCTTCTTCTACGGCCTGACCCTCGTCTCCTGTCGTATGTTTGGAGTTCTCTGTAACGTTGCACTGCACGGTGAATGCTACCGAGAGATGATCCAATGACCTCAGCAACATAACGGAAGCTGCAGCCATCCTCCACCAATGCAACTGCCTGTGCAGCTCCTTCACGGCAAAGAGGCACGTTTTAGTGTGAACTGCACATGGATATCTTGCTAAAATGTATGACAATGGTTAACATGTGTTCAACAAATGCCAGTTGTTATCCCTAGAACAACAATCAGCGAGCGGCAACACTCATAAACCGTAAACGCTTACAGTGCGCTTCCCGCCATAAAACCATTCAGATAGGCTCATCGAAGATCGGGGGTAATTGGTGGTAATAAACCACCCTAAGAAATGTCATATTATCAATTTCTATTCACGGATGTTTCAGATGTTTGTTCTAATTCGTAAAAAGCTTTTAAAATGTGATTAAATCTTTTTCATGGCTAATTTTATACTATTTATATTACTTTTTTAACTGTTCCACTTTTTTTTGCCGATCAGCTGGCAGTTGTGTGTACCTTATACATTGTCTACTTAGCTTAATCGAACAAGCTCTCAGTTGTCTTTGTAGCGTAAGTGGTTGTGTTTCAGACTGTGAGTTCATTATGCAGAAGTTCAAATCCCACTTCGGATACGCTTTTAATTTTACATTGCCGTATTCTTCTTTCCCGGTATTAAAACTTAGTAACATGTATGATCTTTTATAATTCCATTGTCATAAACAATAATATTCATATGGATAAAAGTTCGTGTGAAACTCAGAAACAAACCGCCATTGCGAGAGGCATGAGGTAGAGTTCAGCTGTTTCCCTCCACTTGAACGATTCATTAGCAGATTTAATTTGATCCTCTAATTTCTTCTTAATGGGAAATAAATGTCACTCATATTTGGTCCTTTAACGTAATTCCTTGTTAGTGGTAAGTTAAGGAGCGTTTATATTTGATGAAATGCTCGTGCATAGTTAAATAACCTTTAGTGATGAATTAAGAGATAATTGACGTTGGTGAAAACGGCTCTTGTATGAAAGAAATGTTAGTTGTTGTTGTTGCTTATTTTAGGGGCTGCGACATCGTAGTTATAGCACCGTGTATTTGTGTGTGTTTGGAATTTGTGTAGTAACCTGTGTTGTTGGGATGGCTGTACTAGTGTAAGTATTTGTAAATTGGGGATAGGATCGAGAAGGAGGTGGTCATGGCCAAAAGTTAGGAACCATTCCAGCATTTGTCTGGAGTAGAATTGGGTAAACCACTTTCTGGATGACTTAGGTAGGATTCCTATTGACATCTTCGCAGTTTTGCCCCACGAGGCTGAGTGTACACTGTTCCAGCCCTCACACTAGAATAAAAATTTCTTGGTAGAGCCGGGAATATGACCTCAGGGGCGACAGCCAAGAACGCTAGACTCTACACCATGAGGTTGTCCGAAATGTTCGTTAGTTAAGTACATTTGTTAAAAAGTTAATAATTTCTTTAACTGGGAGGAAGTGTGTACGTAATTCTTTAACATTTCTTTCAGGTAGTGGTGATACAATCATTGGTTTGCGGTCGACGTGGCAACTATTCTTTGTTTACGTGTGTTACGTTGTCAGCCTACTTAGTTGACAGGATGGATATGACCCGGCTCTAGCAGTCTCAGTCATCATTCATCTCTATGTGGTGACATGATCTCATGTTAAACTTAGCTGTGCTGTTGCGAAACAATTAGAAACGCACCACTCTTAGTTCACCCATCTTATTATTTTTTCCGTTCACAATTCACAATGCATCTACAGTCTAACACAAGTAGCGCGCGCAATTCTGCTTGACTTAAGTGCAGACTGCACTCCCTCATCACTGTGTTTCCCTCATCACTGCTATAAACAACAATCTCAGGCGCAGCGAAGTTCAGTGTCACTCGTATCTTCAAAGGCTATAATACACCTTGCCAAATTCAATTTTGCACACTTGTGTTGACCAAATGAAAGGAAATTCTGTTACAAGATTACATCTGAAGTAGATAGTCATAGTTGACAAACACTTATACTTTATTTTCTGAGTGAAATTAAATGACTTTGTACATGTACAGTATATTCCTGACTAGAAAAGTTAACTCTAATTGGTACTACTCACAGGAGCCTTCCCAGTATTGTCTGCGCGCCAGGAGAAGTCAGTCGACAAGCTGAGACGGGGAGAGGGAGATTCAGTTGTACGCATGCACAGACCGTCTATTCCTGACCTAAATATATCGGCAGTAAGTAGCTGTTACCTCCAACATGGTTCTGGTTGTTTATCCGGCTTAAAGTATATATTGATCCCATTCTACTGTTGGCATTTTCAAATGGCTTTGTGCTTTTCTTTAACAGAGACAGAGTAAAAGAAAGAAAGAAGGCTTTAGGTGAGTGAAGCAGATAGTGACCGACTTCATGTTTTTTGGAATAAGTGGTACACAGTATGCGGCAAGGCACCTAAAATTCAAACTTCGCTGACTTCTTTTGGCGCATAGACAATATGTAGCCTACTAGCTGATGTATTCGTGGGGTGTAGGCCTACATTGGTACTGCGTATTGTCACATATACGGTAAATTCAACTGACAGAAGATGGAACTACTGTCCCTCGACTAGCAAGCATTAATATCACCTTCGGATAAATTTACAATTTACTCGATGTAGTTCGTCTTCAGTTCGAGTTGGCCATAGGTTATTCATAATTAATTTGTCTTCGAAAAATTGAAACAAAATTGTATTGGAATCAAACGACGAATGTGAAGGGTCGAACAAAAGATGGACTTACTCCAGTCTACCGAGATTTACGCCAGATCGATTTCCGAAGAGGACGTTCATCCAACTTCTCCGGTGTAAGAAATCGGCGTCTGAACAGCAATTTCTTGCTAAGAAAAACTCTTGAATTGTTACTTTCTTTACCGACTCATGAATTAATGTGGATCTATCTGGAAATCGAACACCTGGGAAATTACAGGAAAAAATCAGGCTGCTCTTGGTTTTATTTGAACTGATATAATTAGACAAAGCATAGGCCTAGTTGATTTGTTAATATTGTATTTAAGATTTAACCCACTTCTATTTCCCTTCCTGAGAGCGTGGTGGCGTCCTGGTTATGCTGTTTGCCTATCACCAAAGTGGACCGGGTTCAATTTCTGGTCAATACAAGTGAGATTTTCGAAGTGAAATTCCATGTCCTGTGGTTCAGATTCTCCATAAAAATAGAGCCTCCGTGGTTCATGATCACGAGAAAAACGATCACGTAAAGCTACAACCTTTTTATTTCCCTTCTTTAATTCAGCCATAAAATGGGTCTTCGTGAATCACATGAACACGGAAAGGACCACGCAATGAACAATCAGATAAAATAGTGATGAGATATAGGAACAGTGATGGCTTACCGATAACCAATGGTTGGATTTCCGGTTAAAGCATGTGAGATTCTAGAAGTGAACTTTCACGTCCTGCGGTTCAGATTCCACGTACAAAGGAGGTCCGATTGCTCATGATCGCTAGATTCACGAGCACGTAAAGCCACAAGTTTCTTTATGCTTCAATGATTGGATATAATTTTTTCTAGGCCGCGGATCTTTTAATTCTAGAAAACTGCTTTAATTATTGTACAAAAATTTAGATGCTGTTACTTCTATCTATTGAAAATTTGTTTCCAAGACTTTCCAAAGTTTTAAAAGTTGACTGTACAATTTTAGTTAAGGAAGCAGGGAGAAGTTTTACGACTTTGTTTTCTTGCACAATACTTGCAGAAAGTATGAAGTGTTATCTTCGTATTCAGCGCCTTGCTACTTTACAGTCGATCCTTTATCTGATGTCCCAGTTGAAACTTTTACCTCCGTATTGTCACGCTTACCGATTACTTCAATGTTCTTTTATTATTTTTAGCACACCCATGCATACACAACATTTGTTAGACATAGTGATGTTAATTCATTTAAGGGGCTTGGGATATCTTGGTCATCAGCCCCGTGTAGATGTTAGTGTGTTGAATTTATCTGATAACCTGTATTTCTGTAATTACCGTTTTAGTATGTGTAACTTGAAGTACGGTGGTATCCCGGCATTTGCCTGGAGGGAATGTGGCAAAACCAGATGAAATACTACTCTCAGGATAGCTGCTTTGAGCGCCAAGATTCGAACCTGTGATCACCGGACTTACTACAGTTGACCTTGCCGCCCTGGTGCATGATTTTAAAGAGCACGGCTATGCCACAGGGCGAAACACTTGCTAAATCATACAGAAATTAGGCTACTAATATATTAATATGTCTTTATTCCTCAAATAACGCATATAAAATGATTATTTTTAGCCTACTTGCAATTTTTCAAAAAACTGAAAGTGGACTTATGAGATCTACACCGGCCAAAATATGTCAGTCTGTCTGTGTGTGTGAGTGAGTATGTCTGTTTGTCCACCTCCATTATCAATTGAAACATGACGAAACCGAATTGAACGAAAGTTGCTACAAAGGTAGCACTAGCAAAGAGCACTTCAGTGTCATGATTTATATCAGCGCCATCTTTACCGAATAATAATGGCGACCACCCAAATGTTCAAAATTTAAAATCAAACTACGACTAAACTTATTATTGGGTCACTACCACATTTGGTAAAATCATACCTTTATATGGGACGCGTCTTACGCCCAAATTACAAGGTCATCAGCCACACCTTTTAAGTATGGCGGCAGTGTGATTTATGCAAACAATATAATCCAGAACTTAGAAACCACCAGTTCCGATTATCTAACCGAGAATGGTTTAATCTGTGCTAAAGGACGTGACCCGTTCTATATTTTAGGTTCACATTATAATATTTCACGGTAGCAGCAACTTTAAAAATCTGAACCGTCTAGGTTACAAGACAAGATGGCAGCTGATATCTTGTTATTTTGTATATTCTGTATTGCTTTAAGTTTATGTAGCCTACCATTATTATTATTATTATTATTATTATTATTATTATTATATTATTTATTTATACAATTTCTCAACCAATTTCTTCTTCTAACGAAGAAACTTTCTTATGGTTTGTATTGAAACAATCAGAAATATAATACGGCCCGAAATCCTAGCTGTACGACTAGCAGCTAATATAATTGCTGGGCATTTATTGCTTACATTATTGGGAAACACCAGAACCTCTGTATCACTTCTTGGTATTTGTTAGGTAATTTTGATTATACTCGAGCCTTTTTGAGAGGTTGGTACGACAATTGTTTTCCAAGACGTATTGCAAGATTGGTCGATTGTGATGCTGAATGGCTTCATAGAGATCAAGTGAGTAGTTTTATGTGGCCTTTGAAGAGAATTAAATTGAGTGAGTGATTAGACTTAAAGTGGGGATGGTGTACCAATATTTGTGATGTGGACTTTTTAATGGGGGAATATATAGCATGCAGAGACTCCGTGTCAGAGTGCGAGTCAATGTAAATAAAACTGCCAAGCTTTAAAGTGATACAAATTAAAAAGTTAACCATCCGTCCCACTTCTAAATAATGCTGCCCGGCACACGCTACCACTTGAAATAGGCTACGCAGAAATTCCTCTTTCGCTGCGATAATAACGTGGGTTAATGAATGCCATTGGCCCATACTCCAGTATAACTTAGTAAAGGATAATTCAATTATATTACAATACCGTAAATGTGTATGTGAACATGAAAATGTACCAAGCTTCTAAGTTTAGGAGATATCCCAATTGCAACTCAAGCTTGGCAAGTCTTTGAATGTATTTAACGTGCATGTGTTCATTTATCTAACTAAAATCGTAACGCAGAACGTTTAGGGTAAGAGCCAACATTCAGCATTAAGGTACGTAAGTAGACAATTGTAGAATGTTTCCAAGATGTAAGGTTTCTGTTTCTAAGTCATAAATAACATTTAAACTTCAAAACAGATGTTAACCCTTTGTTTCATGATTGATGCATGGGACATTTAGTCAGTTAGTTAGTTAGTTACAGTAGTTATTGTTGTTTTAAGGGGTGGAATAGCTTGGCCACAATCCCCAAGTTACTTAGTTAGTTAGTTAGTTAGTTATTGATCTTTTAAAGGTTGACACAGTGAGGTCACCTGCCCAAAAGGGCCACTTAGGTCCACACTTAAACATATGTCAAGCATATTTTAAATCTAGATATTGTTAAGAAACAAGACAAATTTAACAAGTAGTTCCATGAAGAACTATACAGCCTATTTTCATATATATCCTACTCATGATAACTGCCTCTATCAACATACAAAATCCAGTTTGATTGTTGTGATAGATTCGTAGATATTGAGAACGGTCTAAATATTTCAGATGGTCGCCAAGTTGGATATTTATTTGTGTACTATTACAGCGGCTTTTCACCGATGTCTCAGTCTCACTCATGGCTGTGATTATATGGAAGCTACTGAGGTATGGGTGGTGCTTAGTAATGACATTCAGGGCACATTCAGTGCCTGTGGATGCTGTGAAAGGTTCTACTCAAAGGGTTAGTACTGCCGTTCTGACTCAGTGAGGAATGCAATGGCAAACTACCTCACTCCTCATCTTGCCTAGTACGCCTCAATGTTGCGCTGCCTTGGGTTATTGTGGGTATCTACCTACATAACCTAACGATGGTGCTTTTTGAGGATCCAACCAGCCTTCGGGCTGACTACCAAACAGACAGAGACATGAAGATTATTGTATACGTGTACGCATGATTAGGACACAAGAAGTGAAAACGAGATTTAAAAATGTCGCACAGCTGCCATCTTGTGGGTATGAAAACAACTGAAATAAATTAGATGCCAGATGATTAACATTTGTATAAGCATTGTGGTGTTTGAAGCCATATTTTCAGTGTTGCCTTAGTAAACAAGAGTTTAGTGCTTTTCAGTCGGTCAACACGAATGTACCCAAAAGAGATGGGTTATGCCCTAATCCTGAAATAAATTACATGAGATTAATAAAACACTAGGATGACCTGTTTCGATCGTCAAGCGATCATCATCAGATCCATTACACTTAGGCTACAAAATCTATGTTTGAAATACAGGTGAAAATATTTACAATATGTACAATTATTTAGTTGCAGTATTGGTACTGCAACTGTCAGTGTATGCTAAATGCAGTATATATGTTAGGTGAAATGCTAAATGGTGATAGCTATCCGGAGACTGTACTTTAGAGAGATTATATGGTTGTAAACTATGGTTAAACTATAAAATTTTTGGCTAACTACTTATCTGATTGTCTTCCGTATTACAGCTACTCGCAGTTTTCGTGCTCACTGGAACTCGCTGTGCGGTCGACTGCGGTGGTTATCTTAACGACTGTTTTTCCCCTGCCTCCTCCCCCCTGTCCCTACGTGCTGTGGGGAGTGATAGCGATGTGTTTATGTGAGGTGTTGCTAACCTAGATAAGATGTATGTTATTGAATGAGGTGGGTCCACAACTATTAAAGACCGTGGATTGGCCCTCGCCACGCGTGGAGCATAACCTATTCGAACTAAGCGTTGACGGTCTTATGAGGACGCCCCGGCACCTTTAATACTGCCGCGAATATGGGCCTTGGTTTATTGCAGAAGCAAAGTACATCGTACACCTGATCCAGATAACATTTACCTATTAAAAACTCCTAATTTCCCCCCTTTTTTATCTAGCTTGGCTGTGTCGCTAAATTGTGTTTTGTTTCCGACAGGGTGTGTTTTTTAGTAGCGTGAAGAGGGGTGAGCTCTCCATGAACGTGTGTTCATTTAGATTGTTGGGATTGTTTCGTTTGGCTAGGTGTATCTCGATTGCTTCCTTTATGTCAAGAGCTCTGCCTTTCGATTCGTGATGGATTATTTTAAGGTCCGACTCCATGTTGGTAAAGCTGTGCCCTGCGTCACACATATGTTCGCACACGGCTGAATGTGTTCCGTATCTTATCGCATTCCTATGTTCATTATAACGTGTGTCTACTCGCCTTCCACTCTGCCCGATGTAATTAGCTTGACAATCGGTGTCTTGGCACGTTATAGAATATACCCCTGACCTTGAATACGGGTCACGTTTATTTAGATTACTATTTAGGAGGTGCCTAGCGGTTGTGTTTTTCGTCGTGAAAGCTATCTTTATGCCTTGTTTTTTGAATAGGTTAGTGATTTTATATGTATTCGCATTCACATAGTTGAAACGCGCAAATTTTTTCTCATTACTGTCCGGTTTGGGAATCGTTTTATCTTTATTTTTATGTTTGGTTATAATTTGATTTATTTTGCTTGGCGAGAAGTTGTTTTCCTTTGCTATTTGCATAATAGTTCTTATTTCCTTATTATAGTTGTCTTTTGACATGGGTATGTTTAAAGCTCTGTGCACCATTGAATTGAAACCCGCTAGTTTGTGCGTACTGGGGTGATTAGACTGATTGTCGATTGCATGCGAGGCTTGTGTTGCTTTCCGGAATATGGAATATGAAAGGTCGTTGTCTTTACGTTCAATAGTTATATCGAGATAATTTATTTTCCGGTCTATTTCGGATTCCTTAGTGAATTTGATAGAGTGGTGAAGGCTATTAATGGATTGGAGAATTGTTTCTTCGCTTGTTAGTTCAGTATCGTAGATGCAAATTACATCATCTACGTATCTTTTCCATATTACTATTCCCTTTGTTGAAGTCTTTTCTAAGAACGCATTTTCTAGTGCATTGATGAAGATGTCAGCGATTAACCCACTTAGTGGCGATCCCATTGCTAGGCCTTCTCTCTGTGTGTATATTTTATTGTCGAATTGAAACACGTTTTGGGTGAGAACGACCCTCAGTAATCTCACAATCTCTTCAAATTATTTTACCGAATTGTTGGATTTTAAGTTGTTTTCGATACCAATAGTCAATTGTAGGAATGCCCCTAATTACAAAATCAGCAAAGAGTTACTAAAAATCTTAAAATGCCGTCTTTCCAACGACAAAAACAACTCTGTAAAGAACACAACAGAACTAGTAACAGCATTGAACACCCTACAAATGAAACCTAGCTTCAGGCTAGTATCCTTCGACGTAACTAACATGTACACCAATATTCCGATTATTGAAGCAATCAACACTATCGAAAACAACTTAAAATCCAACAATTCGGTAAAAGAAATGGAAGAGATTGTGAGATTACTGAGGGTCGTTCTCACCCAAAACGTGTTTCAATTCGACAATAAAATATACACACAGAGAGAAGGCCTAGCAATGGGATCGCCACTAAGTGGGTTAATCGCTGACATCTTCATCAATGCACTAGAAAATGCGTTCTTAGAAAAGACTTCAACAAAGGGAATAGTAATATGGAAAAGATACGTAGATGATGTAATTTGCATCTACGATACTGAACTAACAAGCGAAGAAACAATTCTCCAATCCATTAATAGCCCTCACCACTCTATCAAATTCACCAAGGAATCCGAAATAGACCGGAAAATAAATTATCTCGATATAACTATTGAACGTAAAGACAACGACCTTTCATATTCCATATTCCGGAAAGCAACACAAACCTCGCATGCAATCGACAATCAGTCTAATCACCCCAGTACGCACAAACTAGCGGGTTTCAATTCAATGGTGCACAGAGCTTTAAACATAACCATGTCAAAAGACAACTATAATAAGGAAATAAGAACTATTATGCAAATAGCAAAGGAAAACAACTTCTCGCCAAGCAAAATAAATCAAATTATAGCCAAACATAAAAATAAAGATAAAACGATTCCCAAACCGGACAGTAATGAGAAAAAATTTGCGCGTTTCAACTATGTGAATGCGAATACATATAAAATCACTAACCTATTCAAAAAACAAGGCATAAAGATAGCTTTCACGACGAAAAACACAACCGCTAGGCACCTCCTAAATAGTAATCTAAATAAACGTGACCCGTATTCAAGGTCAGGGGTATATTCTATAACGTGCCAAGACACCGATTGTCAAGCTAATTACATCGGGCAGAGTGGAAGGCGAGTAGACACACGTTATAATGAACATAGGAATGCGATAAGATACGGAACACATTCAGCCGTGTGCGAACATATGTGTGACGCAGGGCACAGCTTTACCAACATAGAGTCGGACCTTAAAATAATCCATCACGAATCGAAAGGCAGAGCTCTTGACATAAAGGAAGCAATCGAGATACACCTAGCCAAACGAAACAATCCAACAATCTAAATGAACACGCGTTCATGGAGAGCTCACCCCTATTCACGCTACTAAAAAAACACACCCTGTCGGAAACAAAACACAATTTAGCGACACAGCCAAGCTAGATAAAAAAGGGGGGAAATTAGGGTTTTTTTAATAGGTAAATGTTATCTGGATCAGGTGTACGATGTACTTTGCTTCTGCAATAAACCAAGGCCCATATTCGCGGAAGTATTAAAGGTGCCGGGACGTCCTCATAAGACCGTCAACGCTTAGTTCGAAAGGGTTAAGCTCCACGCGTGGCGAGGGCCAATCCACGGTCTTTAATAGTTGTGGACCCACCTAATTCAATAACATACATCTTATCTAGGTTGGCAACACCTCACATAAACACATCGCTATCACTCCCCACAGCACGTAGGGACAGGGGGGAGGAGGCAGGGGAAAAACCAGTCGTTAAGATAACCACCGCAGTCGACCGCACAGCGAGTTTCAATGAGCACGAAAACTGCGAGTAGCTGTAATACGGAAGACAATCAGATAAGTAGTTAGCCAAAAATTTTATAGTTTAACCATAGTTTACAACCATATAATCTCTCTAAAGTACAATCTCCGGATAGCTATCACCATTTAGCATTTCACCTAACATATATACTGCATTTAGCATACACTGACAGTTGCAGTACCAATACTGCAACTAAATAATTGTACATATTGTAAATATTTTCACCTGTATTTCAAACATAGATTTTGTAGCCTAAGTGTAATGGATCTGATGATGATCGCTTGACGATCGAAACTGGTCATCCTAGTGTTTTATTAATCTCATGTAATTTATTTCAGGATTAGGGCATAACCCATCTCTTTTGGGTACATTCGTGTTGACCGACTGAAAAGCACTAAACTCTTATTTGTATAAGCATTTAACGTGCAAGGTTTCACTGCACTCGGATGATTAAATCACGAGAAACGTCCATTTAAATATTTATACTTTGCGTCGCCGCCATGTTGGATTTGAGCTCACCAGTTTACTGAAAGTCATATAGGTGAACTTATGTTCATAACCTCCATGAATATAAAGAAAATCAGTTTGCCTAAGTTTAGTAGCTATCGGACGAATGGTATATGAACGCATACGGGACTTTGTATAAACGATTCGCGTGCCGCCGCTCATTTGTTGAATCGACTTGTGCGATACCTATTGTAAAGAGGATTTACTAACCCAGAAACCTTCCCTGAAGTGTACACTAAAACTCACCTAAGTTTAGTTGCTATCGGACGAATGGTATATGAACGCATACGGGACTATGTTGAAACCCTTCGCGCGTCGTCGCTCATTTGTTTAATCTACTTGTGCGATACCTATTGTAAAGTGGATTTAGTAAGCCAGAAACCTTCCCTGAAGTGTACACAACATCTCACCCAAGTGTCATCGCTATCAGACGAATAGCATATGAACGCATACGGGACTTTGTTGAAACGCTTCGCCCGTCGTCGCTCATTTGTTGAATCTACTCGTGCGCTACCTATTATAACATGGATTTACTAAGCCAGAAACCTTGCCTGTGGTATACAGAACCTCTCACCCATGTTTCATCGCTATCGGACGAATGGTATGTGAACGCATTCAGGACTTTGTTGAAACGCTTCGCCCGTCGTCGCTCATTTGTTAAATCTACTCGTGCGCCACCAATTGTTAAGTGGATTTACTCTGCCAGAAACCTTACGTGAAGTGTATAGAACATCTCACCCAAGTTTCATCGCTATCAGACGAACAGTATATGAACGCATACGTGACTTTGTTGAAACGCTTCGCGCGTCGTAGCTCATTTGTTGAATCTACTCGTGCGCTACCTATTATAACATGGATTTACTAAGCCAGAAACCTTGCCTGTGGTATACAGAACCTCTCACCCATGTTTCATCGCTATCGGACGAATGGTATGTGAACGCATTCAGGACTTTGTTGAAACGCTTCGCCCGTCGTCGCTCATTTGTTAAATCTACTCGTGCGCCACCAATTGTTAAGTGGATTTACTCTGCCAGAAACCTTACGTGAAGTGTATAGAACATCTCACCCAAGTTTCATCGCAATGGGATGAATGGTATATGAACGCATGTGGGACTTTCTTGAAACAAACGCACGCCATTTTGTTGAAGCTACTCGCGCCATCTATTGTAAATTGGATTTACTTCCCCTATACAAATTACGTTGAGTAACTAACGTGATTTCATGTAAGAGCCTCATTATATATACCAGTAGTGGAGAGCGCTACTCGGATCCAGTCGGCCGTGTCTCGTCAAGAGCTACTGTTGCCTGGAAACGACTTGCCTTAGCTGTCATTTGCGTTACGTTTTATAGTGACTTGTATTCTCTTTGACGTTGTATGACACGTCACGGTATAAAAAGTATCCTATGTCCGTCTACTGGATCTAAGCTACCTCCAAACCAATTTTCAGCCAAATCGGTTCAGCCGTTCTTGAGTTATAAATAGTGTAACTAACACGACTTTCTTTTATATATATAGATGTATTTACTTTTCTAAGCAATGAATGATTCCACATACATTATGGGCTTTTAATTGGCTTACATAATTTAATGTGTATTAGTGGCAATTCTTTAGTATCAAATAGCGTAAAATTTATTTAATGGAAGTTTTATACCTGCCTGAAGATGTCACTGAGCTATACGTAGATCCTAAATAACCTGACACAAAAATAAACTTCACGTACTAATGACTAGTATTCCACAATGTAATGCATTATGATCTGCGTTATAATATCGCAGGCTTTCAGCTACGTTCCACACACACAAAAAACATTGGAATACCGCACTGGTTCCAAGTTGCCACGGTACGACTGCCTCTACACACTTGCTTGTAACTTCGGTGCACGGCGATACAAAAGAGAGTGAAGTGCCTCTGCGACGTGACCTTCCGACCTAGACTTTTCCTGGAGCTCATCAGCGCCCTCTACCCTTCTGGAACCTTCGCCTAGTCATGCTGTCGACTATGTCCATAACGTAAAAGCATCAACCTCAGGTTACGTCCGCTTGCTTTCTTCCTCCTGCTATGCGACGTTGCCAGATCTCTCAAAACCATGCGATATCGACGACAGTACGGCACTGGGCTCCTCGGATCCATGTCATGCATCAAAGTGTTAACAATTGATGTGTGTACAGCCCATAAATGGTGTTCATTCAATACCCGACAGTGGGTTTAGGTTGAGGGACTCATTGGAGACGAATGTGTTCAATCCCCCACTATCTCCTTTCTTTGAAATTATTTTCTGTAGTTTCTCATTTTCATATTCAGTAAAGTATTGGGACATAAACTGGCAATAGGCAGTGGCATTCTCATTCCAATTTCTTACGTCATCTTAAGTGTGATGAATGGAAAATGAATGCCCTAAAGTGGCGTTGCGATCTCTCGACAAGTGGTGGTACGGTACGCACATCACAATATCCTGGCTAATTGTTACTGTAGACATGAGCGGGGGTCATAAAGTCATTACATAATGTCACTGTCACCTCAATCGCCCCGCGATATTATCAGAAATATTGTGCTGGCCTGATACAAATCTCTCATCTGATGGAATCAATCATGGCGGTGATTTCAGCATTGTTACGTTACTCTGTATGTAAACCGGACATACTTATAGGATAAAATAATATCTAGAATTCCATGGAATACACATTTGTTAAGTGGTACTTAGCCCCTAATAAATACCTTTCAAATACCGTGATTCCATGCCTATCTTGAGATTAACGTAAATTTTTCAGATTTGAACCAAGGCCAATAACATACCGGTACATCACAGTTTTTCAATCTATTAATCTACCAAGCCATTTTATTGAACGAAAATAATTTTTCGCTCTAAACGGTTCCATAATTATATTGTGAAAATATCAAGATTCATATTTCTCGGCGCAGCTACATATTCATAAAATATCGTATTTAGATAAGCTTACAACGTGAACTCAAATGTATTATCCAAACTTTGTCAGAGGGAATACATTAATGGAAAGTGTTCCTTTGACATTTCCCTGTCAATTGCATCACTAGGTATACATGACAAACAAATGTGGCCGGAATATTTGTTGATTTTGATACCACAGCTAACACAGGGACCTTTTAAATTTAATTTATCATTAAAAGCTTAAAACATAGGCCAGGAATCAGTAAATATGTGGTCACTCTATTTGTTCCTACAAGGTAACAGTAGTGTTTGTTTACTGTTGTGAAATATTCACGCGCTTGGGAGGGAGCAACTATATAGCATTCACCTGGTAGAGAGATTTTTGAAATGAAAATCAGCTCCAGGGCTTCGGAATCAAATGTATAGCTTGCAAGTTTATAGTTTATTCCCTTGTCAGGAGGGTGCTTGATTTCTGACTCGAAATAAGTGCAGTTCTTTAAACAGGTGACATTCATGTGTAACAATATCGATTACCTAACTTGTACGACATCCCTAGTAGGTGATATCGAAACGGCAACGTTAAAATTGACATCTGGTTCGCTGGATGATCTCACCTTCAATGTGATAAACCCTTTTATTTGCCGTGACTGGACGAAGGGCGATTTTGAATTGCATATCTTTACGAGTCTTGTGGTGCAAGGCTTTTATCCCAAACCTAGCATCAAACATGTATTTCGTTTACTGGACCATGAATGTTCATGTAAAAGGTGTGACAAACTTTGCTAGATATATCACGTTTTGAAGTGTGAAATGCAACATGAGTTGCACCGTGACCGCTTGCGGATGTCATTGTGGGTTTTGTAGTGTTCTGTAGAGCTATTTTTCCATGTATATGGGGATCTGATGATGCTCGCTCCACGAACGAAACATGTCATCCTGTAGTTTATTATCTCTTGTATAGTCCATAACAAATATTTTTAATAATAATGTTATTGGTTTTACGTCCCTTTTAACTACTCTGGCTTTTAGAGACGCCAGGGTGCCGGAATTTTGCCCCGAAGGGGATCTTTAACGTGCCAGTAAATCTACTGACACGGCTCCCTCGCTTTTGCGCACCCTCAAATGCCAGCTGACTGCGCCAGGATACGAACCTGCAACCTTGGGCCCAGCAAGCGAGAACGTTACTGCTGAGCCACGTAGCCAGCCCCAGAACAAATATTTGTATACATACATATATATATATATATATGTCTGCTCGTCTTTTATGCGTTCATAAACAATTCATCCGATTGCGATCAAATTTTGGTGAGTTGTTGTTCACAGTCCCGGAAAAGTTATAGTCGTAGTAAATCCAATTTACAATAGATGGCGCGCGATTAGCTTCAACACAATGGTGTGCGTTTGTTTCAAGAAAGTCGCACATGCGTTCATATACCATTCATCCCATTGCGATGAAACTTGGGTGAGATGTTGTGTACACTTCAGGTAAGGTTTCTGGCTTAGTAAATCCACTTAACAATTGGTAGCGCACGAGTAGATTCAACAAATGAGCGACGACGGGCGAAGCTTTTCAACAAGGTACTGTATGCGTTCACATGCCATTCGTCCGATAGCGATGAAACTTGCGTGAGAGGTTGTGTACATTACAGGCAAGGTTTCTGGCTTAGTAAAACCATGCTATAAAAGGTAGCGCCCGAGTAGATTCAACAAATGAGCGACGACTCGCGAAGCGTTTCAACAAAGTCCCGTATGCGTTCATATACGATTCGTCCGATAGCGATGAAACTTGGGTGAGATGTTATGTACACTTCAGGGAAGCTTTCTGGGTTAGTAAATCCACTTTACAATAGGTATCGCACAAGTAGATTAAACAAATAAGCGACGACACGCGAAGTGTTTCAACCTAGTCCCATATGCGTTCATATACCATTCGTCCGATAGCGACTAAACATTGGTGAGTTGTTGGGTACACTTCAGGGAAGGTTTATGGCTTAGTAAATCCACTTAACAATAGGTAGCGCACGAGTAGATTCAACAAATGAGCGACGACGTGCGAAACGTTTCAACAAAGTCCTGTAGCGTTCACATACCATTCGTCCGATAGCGATGAAACATGGGTGAGAGGTTGTGTACACTTCAGGCAAGGTTTTTGGCTTAGCAAATCCACTTTACGATAGGTAGGGCACGAGTAGTTACAACAAATGAGCGAAGACGCGCGAAGCGTTTCAACAAAGTCCCGTATGCGTTCATATACTATTCGTCTGATAGCAATGAAACTTGGGTGAGATGTTGTGTACACTTCAGGGAATGTTTCTGGGTTAGTAAATACACTTTACGATAGGTATTGCACAAGTAGAATAAACAAATGAGCGACGACGGGCGAAGTGTTTCAACATAGTTCCGTATGCGTTCATATACCATTCATCCGATAGCGATGAAACTTGGGTGAGATGTTGTGTACACTTCAGGGAGGGTTTTTGGCTTAGTATATCCACTTTACAATAGGTATCGCACAAGTAGATTCAACAAATGATCGACGGCACGCGAATCGCTTAAAGAAAGTCCCGTAGCGTTCAAGTTCCATTCACCCGATTGCTACGAATCTTTGGTTGAATTGTTGTGCACACTCCAGGAAAAGTTTCTGACTTAGTAAATCCTTTTTACAATAGGTAGCGCACGAGTAGATTCAACAAATGAGTAACGGTGCGCGTATCGTTTTAAAAAATCGTATGCGTTCATATACCATTCATGCGATTGCAATGAAATTTAGGGAAGTGTTGTTTCCACTCCCGCAGAGATTTCTGATTTAGTAAATCCATTTTACTATTGGTAGCGCACGAGTATATTCAACTAATGAGCGACAGCGCGTAAATCGTTTCAACCAAGTCCCGTTTGCGTTCATATACCATTCATCCGATTGTGATAAAACGTTGGTGATTTGTATACAGTTCTGCGAAGGTGTATGAATTAGTAAATCCGTTTTTCAATGGGTGGCGCACAAGAAGATTCAACAAATGAGTGAATGCGTTTGAATCGTTTAAACAAAATCCCGTATGCGTTCATATGCCATACATCCGATTGCGATGAAACGTTCATGAGTTGTTGTGCACATGTCAGGGAAGGTTTTCGACTTTGAAGCCAGGTGTCTTCTAAGTTTGTTTTTCAGGCAGATACTGTGTCTGTATGCGCTCTTTTGTGTATACATTTTCTATTATTGTTACTATTATTATTATAATTATTTCATTATTACCATCCTATATTTACTATAAGCCGGTCCCGTGGTGTTGGGGTAGCGCGCCTGCCTCTCACCCGGAGGCCCCGGGTTCGATCCCCGGCTCCGTCAGGGATTTTAAAACTGACGTGAGGGTTGGAACGGGGTGCACTCAGCCTCGTGAGGACAATTGAGTAGCTGTCTGACAGTGAGACAGCGCCACGATCACGAATACCAAGATTAACGGCCGAGGGGACCCGACGCGCTGATCACGCGTCACCCCAATATCTGCAGGCGAAATGGCTGGGCAGCGGTCGCTTGGTCGGCCTTAGCCCGTCATGGGCTGGATAGTGCCAGGGGTTGACTTTTTTATAGTTACTATAATTGTTAGACTATGAATATTTATATTGCGAATGTTGTATGCAACGTATTTCATAATATTATACTACTTTAATTGATTGCTTATCATATGATTTTAATTTTAGCGAAATGTTATATTTTTATAAGCCCTAATCCAATTTTATGTAGGGTGCTACTGTAAAGGGGCCCTTAAGCTCTGTGTTTCTGTGGATATAAAATCAATAATCATCGCCATCATCATCCTCATGACTTCAACTTTTCCCTCTACGGTAGCATATTAAAAACGAACAGCAGATAATGACAGTATTATTTGAAATACCCAATGTGCCACACATGGCTAATTTAATGTAGACTCTGCGTGTCTACCATGGGAACTACGGAAATTAATTTAAAACAGAATGAGTGAAGTTTTAATTTACATATAATTATTTTTAGAATGCAAAAATCAAACAGCACTGCGCAGAGAATCATTGTCCGCTGTAATTAAATCAAAACACAAATATTAAATATAAATGCTACACACAGAAACATTTGTATTTGTTACATTTCATCATATGAAATTTTCAGAATGATCTGAGGTAACCAATGTGAGTCCCATAACTGCACGTCAACAACTACTCAATTCCTTTTCTCTACAAAATATTGTTTGTGAAGTCTTAAGTCACCACCATCTGTGTTCTCGAGGCACGTGTTCAGAATTAGTCCCATAGATCCTAGGTTTGATTGGCGGCCCTACTCAGAGATTTAAATCAGATCTGAGACTTGGAGAGCAGAACTGAGAAGAGATGGGCTCGATTCCCCCTCATACATACTAGAAGTTGTTTCCCACACCTTCTCCAGGACAAATTCCGGGATGGTTCCCAAATTAAGGTCATAGTCGTCTCCTTTCCAACCGTAGCCTCAGTTACAAATACACACACCACTACAGATACTACAATAATTGCATATGCTATCAGACGAATTCAACACACACCCAAAATACGCCGGCCTGAGATGGCCACAATGTCCATAGCCCCTAAATGAAATAACACAAGGAACATGTTGTTGTTGTGGTTGTTAAGTTATTTTAGGAGTTTGGAATATCTTGGTCATCAGCCCCGTGTAGCTGAGTGTGTGTTGAACTTGTCTGATAACCTGCATTTATGTTAAGACAGTAGTACTGAGTGTAACTGTATTAGGGACAGGGTTGAGGAAGATGTCCCGGGACTTGATGTGAGGTACTATTCTGTCATTTGGATGGAGGGTGTGTGGAAAAAAACTGGGAAAACCCCACTCATAATATCCAAAGTCAGCGCCATGACTCGAACCTCTGATTTCCGGATTTGCTGCAGCTACCCTCGCGAACAAGGTGCACGATTTAACGGGCACGGTTAAGCGGTGGGACCACAAACAACAGTTTTATTTAGGTTACGTGCGCATATGTATCTAAGTGTTAGGTGTAACTTGTATATTGATCAAACAGTACGAAAAGGGGATTCAATATTTTGAATATTCTAATATTAATAAGGGTTTACATACAAACACAAACCTAACGTGGAGCTTACGCCCCAAACTCCTTGCTTGCAATAAAGCAGCAATTTTCGTCCAGACAATGGTCTAACCCATAAGTGGCCAAATTCAGACCGTCGTCTAAACTAGTAGGGACCAATGGTTCCATATCCCTGTCGTTTGTAATGAAAGAGCGTTCTTGGTCTCTTTTGCGTCCTTTTTCAAGCGACTGGTCAATATCATAATAACAAATAGATGAAGCAGCAGTTTTCATGTAGGACAGTGCATTTAACTGTTCAAGTCCATCTGGAAAGCGTACAGCATTCGATACGAATTACGAGTAAGTTTATACCTGGTAACATAGCACGTTGACGCTCTTAATCCCCCGATCATCCCTCGTATACACAGACGGAATAAATTTTGACGGACACTAGTCAAATCCTTATTTACATACTGAATATTCACTCTCAGGCTGCACATGAATCCATAGAGGGAATTGTAGACTCCCCAACATGATGCACCGTAATTAAATATGTCCAGAAATTCAAGTCAAAAGTATGCTTCAAACTAACATACGAATGTCGAAGTAAAAAATTCGCAAATTTGAACCATCTCCTTCACTTCTCATCAGGGTAAATGATACATAAGAGTAAGAAAGTCCTACTTCATACAAGTGGTCTAAATCAAGCCATAGGTTACAAGAGAGCTCATTGGACAACTTCAGTTGTCAAACGGGTATCTAATCACGTGTGCGTTTCATCTTAAGCACAACCAGGCACGCCGTAAACTGAACATCACATGGCAATGTGAACTGTTAGTAAATACGACCCATCCAAAATATCTGGGAGTTACTCTGGATCGTACTCTGACCTACAAACAGCATTCCAAGAATACGAGAATGAAGGTGGAAGCCTGAAATAATATCCTTCGCAAGATCACTGGTAGTACGTGGGGCTCCGGGGCAGATGACCTCGTAGTTCCGCCCCTTAAAACAACAGAAAAAAATACGTGGGGCTTTCGATCATAAGCCCTGCCAACGACGGCACTAGCAACATATTACAGTGCTGCCGAGTATGCGTGCCCAGTTTGGTACAAATCCACCCACGCAAACATAGTTGATAAGGCTCTGAATGAAACGTGTAGGCTTATTACTGGTTGTTTGAAACCTGCGCCACTTGCAAACTTTAACAACTCGCTGGCATAGCGCCGCCAGATATCCGTCATAAAGTAGCTGCCGACGTGGAGAGAACAAATCAGGTCCATCAGAGAAACCACCCATTACATGGGCACGTTCCAGCAGCACCAAGGCTGAAGTCGAGAAGAAGCTTCCTCAAGACCTCTTCAGTCTTGCAAACAAC
Organism: Meconema thalassinum; assembly: GCA_946902985.2. Classification (NCBI taxonomy): domain Eukaryota; kingdom Metazoa; phylum Arthropoda; class Insecta; order Orthoptera; family Tettigoniidae; genus Meconema; species Meconema thalassinum. The sequence goes on along the minus strand of OX336388.2, from coordinate 1,734,383,393 downwards.
TCCAGCTACAGCAAGGAAACAATTGTGGATCTCTCGACTTGAAAATGACTCTGCCTGGCCTCCCCCTTTGGAAATCCTCCACACCTGGGCAGAATTGGATCGTGTGGAGGGCACTCAGTCGGCTTCGTTCCGGAGTTGGAAGATCCAGATGTAAACTCCAGATGTGGCACTTCGCTGTGGATTCCATCAACTGTGATTGCGGAGAACCACAGACCATGGAACACCTACTAGATTTTCAGCTATGCCCTGCATCTTGCACAGATGATGATCATCTGCGTGCGACACCGAGTGCAATTGAAGAAGATAGATTCTGGTCAAGATTAGTGCAGTCTTGTAGTTCTTTCACTTAATTTTGCTTTAATGATACCATACATTGCATTTGTTTCCGATTCGTATATATATAATCACGTGCATTTCTGATATTTCTATGGATGAAACAAACGAATTTGATGAATTACAATCACATGTTTTCCTTGAGAGAATTAAGATTTCCATGTATGAAAATAAGAATTGACTAATCACAACGAGATTACAAATTGAAGAAGTATTGGCAGGAGGTGACTTATAAGGGAACATCGCGAACGTCAATCTCCCGATCTTGGCAAAATGTTGTATACTGTACATTTTGGTCAGATCACACTAAACCATATATGATAGTATTTCATGTGTGATTGGGTGATTTATATTCGCGATGTTCCCTAAATTTTATTTTCGAATATTGTTTCTAGCATCCAGGAGCGTAAAATGAGCAAAGACCGGTCTTTATACAATCTCTATATTTTGCGTATTTCCTAAAATTACCCCCCACCCCCTCTTGAGGCACTTATGCTAAACATGTGTAGCTTAGTGATATTTAGGGGTTGCCTTCTACTTACGAACTTTTATGTGATTCGTGCCAATCCAGTACAGACAGGTGAATAGACAAACAGACAAACCTCAAACTAAAGATATATATCGTCATTATACACCTAATCCAAGGAAAATAAAAGTTTTAGCCAAAAATGCCAAATGTTTAGACATAAACTTTACTTTACTATCAGAGACTGCAATAGCGATAAATTGGATTCTATCACGTACACTATACATTTGTCCACGATATAATTTTGTTCTTTGCTCTTTTGTGACATAACTCACGTATTGACATAGTGTGTCTATTTAAGTTATTGATTCTTTAATTTATCAACATTATTGTTATCATTTCTGTGGTTAAGAAAACTTTAAAAGGTCGATATAATTATAATTATTGATATTATATCTTATATGCACTCTTGTATTGAAATTCTGTCTATATATATTTTTAAAATAATAACTAAACAGAAATTAATACATCTCACACAACATCTGCACTGGATTTGCTGTCATATTTCTGAGACATATCACACAATGTACATAATTAGTACCGGTATTTAATAAAATTTAAATTATTATTATTATTATGATTAGTATTATTACTATTACTTCTAACAAGTTCATTTAAATTATGAAAATGTGCTGTGAGATCGTGTTATTGTTGATTCGCTCAGTTGGAAAGCGACACAAAGAGTAGAAGCATCATTTCACTCGTTGCTAGAATCCAACGTGTTTCGTTTGAGGATAGGCATTGACGAGAGGAAACACGTGTTAATTAACTTCGTGTTGTCCATTCATACAGCCACTGCTGTAACTCTATTCACAATTCTATATACAAAATGTGTAGCTTTTTATTGGTATTTTGCAATTCACAGACGAACGAAGGGTGGGATGCAAATCAAAATGACTAACACTTCGCTAAGACTTCCAGTTAAACATGGAATATAAAAACAGTGAAATTGATTTTCGCCTCTTATTCCGAAAGTTATTTCAATATATAGACAAGTATTTACCCTCTGAATTATGTTCGAATAGTCCTATACACCGTAGTGTGTTATAGGAGGAATAGCCAATGAATGCGTACCACAAACTCCGTCCTCAAACATTGTGATTTAAAACGTAGGTAAATAGGCTACTCTTCGTTATTTATGCCAGCAGTACTTGAGATTATCCAATACTGAACATCTGGCACACAATAATATGATTCAAAGAGTCCTGGGTTCTATTCTGGGACAGGCTTTGGGAACTCTAATATCCATTGGCTAATTCCCCTGGCTCAGGGACTGGGTTGGTTGGTTTCTAAGTTTAGGAGCTGCGACAACGCGGACATGTATCCCCGTGTACTTTGTGTGCGTGTAGAATCTGTCTGATACCGGTGTTAATTGTAGTGACTGTACTGTATTAGTGTGTGTTATCTGTTTTTAAATTCAAGTAAGAACTGCAGACATTTTGAATTTTTCAAATAGTTCCTACCTTTGCCGCCAAACGCCACCATCAACGACTACTAGTTCAGAACTTAGCTACCAGACGCCACCGCAGTCGGCTCTTGGCAATGAACGTAGGAACCTAAGAGCGTTGTTTACATTCTTAACCTATACAATTTAGCTTCACACAGGTGTAATTAGTGGAAGGTTCTATAACATGCCATAAATCTATGACATGGGACTGCCGGCTTTACTTCCCCTCTGAAGGAAGGCATACTGAGGGATTTTAACGCTCTGAAAAAATCCGACGACTTCGGCCGGATTTGAACCCGCGATCTTGGGCATAGAAGCTCAGCATGGTACCAGCTACGCCACCGAAGCCACTCAAAGACTGGGTATTAGTGATATGTTCTCCCTTCATTTCATCCTCATCACGACAAGAAGGTCGCTCATTGGCGTCATCTTGAAAGTTGAACACCAGGCATCGTCGCAGGCCAGAATACCATCAAACTTCATTGCATTCCGTGTGTAATCTCTATTACATTCAAGAAATGATATAAGTTTTAATCAAAATAGTATTATAGCCTGATTGTTCATTCTGTATGTTACAACTTCAATGTATTCAAGAACCATTGTCACTACACGATTAATTTGATCCAATTTACATTCAGTGAAGATATTCCTGAATAAATGTCCAGCATCCTTCGCGAATCATCATTACAATCAACCGTGGAAATTGTGATGATTATAGCAATCCTGCTTGCGAGCTGAGATGATTTTTACAATATCTTATGCGCACTACGATGTTTCTAACAATTACAGTATGTCTGTGAACTGTGCTGATTTTAGCAATTGTGCCGGTGATATGCGATGATCAACTCATTAATGTCTGCGAACTGTAATGATTTTAACAATCGCGTTTATGATGTGCGATGATTTTAGCAATTGTGCTGGGGAACTGCAATGATCTAATTAATAGTGGTGGTGAATTGCGATGTTTTTAACAATAATTGTACTGGTGAACTACGATGATCTAATAGAGTGATGCACACCTGAGTGCTCCCGGAGAAGTACTGTAGAAGGAGGTTGGGAGCAAATCGGCCTGCTTAGCTTGGTCACGAAGGTAGGGGAAGTTAACTGAGTATCGGCAAGGCTTTTCAGGACTGAAAAACGTTCCGTAAAGGTGTGCGCCGTCATTGAATATAATACAAACTTCTAAACATTGTGATGCATTATAACTGCTTGAGGTTCAGTATAAATAGGATATTTTTACATCGTTTCTTGTTGATGTTTTAAGGTTCGTATCATCTGGATAATCTACCAAGGAATATTTTTGGAAAGATTGAGGATTTGAATCCAGACGCAGTCAGTTGGCATTTAAGGGTACTTATATACAAGGGAGCCGTGTCAGGAGATTTACTGGCACAATAACGATCCCCTTCTTGGCAAAGGTCCACCACCTTGACGTCACTAAAAAACCGGCCGAAGTCGTCGGATTTGTTAAGAGCGTTAAAATCCTTCAGTACGCCTTCCTTCGGAGGGGAAGTAATACCGGCGGTCCCATGTCATAGATTTATGGCATCTAAAAGATCCTTCCACAGACTAAACTTGTGTGAAGAAAAATTGTTAGGTTAGATTTCGTCGGAACGCTCTATCAAAGTTCCAACGTTCACCACTAGGTATCAGTGATATATGGTAGCGAAAGTTGCAACTACTTGAAATTGAACGGAACTTGACAAAAGATAAAGAGTGCAGAGTTATCAGCAGCATCATTTCAAAGATGATTTAAATAATGATCTTCAAACTTGCAAAGTTGTTTATCATGAATGCACCATTCTATCAGTAAAGCAAATGGCATGTGGTGAGAAGACAATGCTGTATTTTCATTATTATTTTATTTTCTGTAATTTAATGTAGTAAATATTCTTGTATATCTAAGTCTTTTCTTTGTTAGTCCTAGAGGCATGTGTGTCTGGTAGAATTTCATCGAACTCGTATGCCTTTGGGAATGACTATGTTGATAATTATTACGTTCACTATCAATAAAACAATCTAGAACTACACCACTAGTGTACATATTTATTTGTACAGAAAATATACATTAAATCGGCAAATCAGAATCACAAATCAAAAACAAACTACGATGTTCAATAGCGGCAATGAATGGCGATGATTTTAGCAATTGGGCTGGATAACTGTGATTATCAAATCAATAGCGTCGGTAAATAGCGATGATTTTAGCAATAATTGTGCTGGTGAACTGCGATGATCTAGTCAACAATATCTGTGATCCGTGGTGATTTTAACAATCATGTCTATTAACTGCGATGATTTTAACAATCTTCTCTGCCAACTATGATAACTTAAATAACGACTCTACAAATGGTGACATGTTTAAAAATCTACTAAGCAATTTCCAATAATTATAAACATCTTATTTGTAAATACGATACAGTTAAATAGAACCGTTGTGAACTGCTAGAATAACACGACTTTGGGTACAAATGCCATGGAAGCACTGACGTCATAAAAGAGGATTGACTGGAGGTACTACGCCTGTGGGCAAGGAATGGGTAGGTTAGAGGATAGAGGTTTATGGTAGGAGTACGAATCCAGTATAATATAACGTTGATCAACTTTATGGTGCAATTATCCAGTAAGAATTACGAGCAGAAAACGGCTGTGTGCATTATTTAGGTCTTTTTCAGACGCATGGTGCCACTGATGGGAAGCAACTGCCAACGAGTTGCCATGTGATTACATAGTCTCCACAAGTTCAATAAACGAAAATCAAGATAACGCACGAGTTGAATGGACAAGCAGTTGGACTGTTTCCTGCTTGGTCTTTGTTAGTTGAATAGGTAAGTGAAAATCCACGGCCTGCTTCCAGTCGACCGACCGGGTCAGGAATGGAATGAATGAAGCCCCCATCTAGCGGCAAGGATAAGAAATGTGCCGGCTGTCGAAGCCTGTCGCACTCCTCTGGGGAAATAATTAAATGAATGACAGATGAAATGAAATGAGAGTGGAGAGTGTTGCTGGAATGAAATTTTGACAGGGAAAACCGGAGTACCCGGAGAAAAATCTGTCTGCCTCCGCTTTGTCCAGCACAGATCTCACATGGAGTGACCGGGATTTGAACCACGGAACCAGCAGTGAGAGGGTGGCGTGCTGCCGCCTAAGCCACGGAGGCTCAATAGGTAAGTATAGTACCAAAATTCTCGTTACACGTAATTAGTGCAAAATGATATAATACTAGAGGTAGGCCTATACAACATATAACATTATACGTACATACAACATCAACATTGTTTATTCCCAATGTTACGCCCAGTATCAATCAAGTACGGTACAGTAGCTATGAGAGCAAATATTGGCTTATGTGCTTGCCTTCAGTAAATCCCATTGGTACACATAAACATCGATATCTCTTGCTGGATAAGGCGTGACTAATGACAAAAACACTGCATGATACAGATCTGGCCTTCTTAAATGGGACATATCATGAGACTCGGTCATCAAATTGAAGAACTATGGGGAGATAGTAATACAGTACGTACAAGAAGTATACCTGTAATATGTCAGCAAATAGAAGAAAGTCTAGATATATTTTCAATATTTTAACAACGTCTTCGATGAATTAGTGGTGATGTCCAACTCATGATCCCAAAATCAGGGGTTTGATCCTGGCCGAGAAATTTGGATTTTAGCCTTTTTTCATTACATAAAATATTGCCTTATGGGATGAACACTTTTGTCTGCGTATGTGTGAATGTGTCTGTCAGTGTCTGTATGTAGGGGGTATACACTTTAATTGCGTTGAGCGATTTGAATGAATCTTGATCAGGTCTATTTACTATCTTCTTTTAATCTCAACTGCATCTTCCAAATTTTGATACTGTGAAACTAATCTAATATGGTGATTGCGCGAAACATTATGAGGATTTAATATCAGGAACTATTAGAGCAATCAAAATATAAATTTGTTAGATAATAGGAGGCTATGTAACTTCATTGCCGTAACTACAAAATGTAAACAAGATGGTGGCCACACGAAATTATAAATAGTAATGCTTAGTCTGCCGACCTAATGATTAAATTATCATAATTCAAATCCTTCCAAAAATCAAGATGCGAATGCTTAAAATTTAAATTTAACATTTCATATTACAATCGAACGATCCCAACGGAAGTTGGTATAATGAAAAGCTACTATAATTTAAATATACTGGCAAGTTATATTTATTTACCTTAATTGTCATAAATTATACATGGAACGCATGTTGAATCTTCAAAATTACGATCACCGCAAAATCTCGTTTATTGTATGTAATTTTTAGCATATTATTCATTTGCCTCTAATTAATTATAGGCCATGTTCATGTCGATCTGTCAGAAATGAATTCCCTCATCACGAAATGATCCCATTTCAGCGATATCTATCATACTGAATCAGTAACATGTGTAGAGTTTTTCCAAGTGTAATCTGAAGTTTTGTTCTTGTAGATTATAATTGGTATACATCTCAATTCATCACAAATTGGTTTTCCTAATTCATCACGAAATGACCCGATGTCGGCAAAATATTGTAAGATGGACCGTTCCCAACAGTCAAATATTATTGCATGAAACTTGCATGTGTAGTTTAATTTGAAACACGGCGTTTCAGGAGAACATGAAGATGGGTAGATAGAGCAACAAATGAATAGGTATTAAGATGGGTTGGAGAGGGGAGATGTTTCTGGCGACTGCTAATGAAGAGATGAAATAGGTTGATAGAACATACAAATCTCTCTGGAATAACAAACTTAGTTATAAAATGTAGGGTCGAGTACAAGAACTGTAGAGCTAGACGAAGGTTATAATATGTTAAACAGGTTGCCTCGGATGTAGGGTGGGGTAGCTACGTAGATATAAAACGATTATCTCAGGACAGGGAGACATGGAGGGCTGTATCAAACCTATCAAAAAGCTGAAGACTCAAACAACAACAGTTTCGTTGTTGATATTGTTATTTCATTTTAGTACCTTGGTATTTGTAGTCATTTAGCCCCGTGTACTTTGGGCACGTATGAAATGTGTCTGATAACCTGTGTTATAGTAGTGTCTGTATTCGTAATTAAGATGAGGATTGGGAAGGAAGCGGCCGTGGCTTTGATTAGGAACCATCCCGGCTTTTGGCTCATGTACCTCACGAGACTGAGTGGAATAGGGATCATCCGGCTTAGAGAGTCGGAGCTGAGAAGAGGTAGGATTGATTTCTACCTGAGACATACTAGAAGTGGTTTTCCGTGGTTTCCCCATTTCCAGATTAATACTCCAAGAGAATGTTGAGATGGTACCGAAATTAAGGTTAAGGGCGCCTCCTATCGAAATCCTAGACCCAATTACAAATACATATGCTGGTATAACTATCGCAATGACACTGATTATCATACAGATGCCATACCACACTCAATTACACGGTGCTACATGACCACGAAGTCACAAAACTCCTAGCCTAAGTGAATCAACAAAAACAACAGTATTGGATTAAATTCCCAAACATCAAGGATTAACACGAGACTATAATTCAGCACTGTGGACATGCTTTGAAACAATTACAATATACACTGAGTGGCCAATAGTCATGGGAAGGGACGGAATATGATGTTAGAAACGAGTTGCTCCTCCGTGAGCCTTCAAAACGGCAGCAATATGGAGAGGCATCGACTCGACAAGAAATGTTTCCTGACTCCCAACATTCAACTGGGCGGTGATCTGACTCAGTAGCCCTTTGATCGCCCCGTATGGTTCTGCTGAGGCGACGTGAAGTCCGTTCGTTGAACACCTGCGGTCGTTCCATGCGGCGGTTTACGCGGATGGTAACATTATCTTTGTGATATTGACGATCCACCCTTGACACTGTTGATCTCGAAAATGTGAATTCGCGTCTTATCTCCAAATTGCTATGACCCATGCGCCGTACGCCCATGATAATCCCACGTTCAAAGTCGGTTAGCTCGCAACGTGTTGCCAACTTCACTACCCTCGTGTCTGTGACAGACTGCTCTGCTCCACCGCAGCTACGAGTCATACTCGCCACATTTTCTCATGGGACTACCCCTCCCGTGACTTTTGGCCGTTCAATGTATTTTTCACTTCGTGCATTTAAATATAAATATCATAGTTGACTTCTGAACCCAGTTCCCCGCAGTGGACATTATTGCTAGTTTTAGTGTGCCACGACGTGACATTAATAACCAGGTACCACTAAACCACCAAACACAACAGCACCACAACCAAAATTTGGACAGTATGTAAATCACCACATGTAGTGCTACCGCACTAACATAGATAAAGTAATCCAGTGGTACCACAATAGTAAACATAGTTTAACATATACGCGCTATCCACCTCGCGGTCAGCCAGGTGAATCCCCTCCCTTCCTCCACCCCAAGCTTTATGCCAGCACGCATATGTGGAGCTCGTAAACAAGGCCAGACTGAAATGAGCTATTTTAATCCCATAATCTCCCCAATGCAGCGTTTTGTCACATCAGTTCTGACATTGTGCAACCCTCTATTCCCACCACTTGGGTTTTAATTACGAATATAACTGAACCCTCCCTCCCCCGCAATACATGATGGATGTGCCACTACACAAGCTCGGGCGTTATTTATACATAACACAACTACTGTACTAACATCCATATTTAAAATTACCTATACAACATTGTATTCTGTGGCAATGGAGTTCCCTTAACACTGAAGTATAATTTCTATTGATTGTTATATGTTTCATTTGCAGCAAACCACGCAACTGGAATGTGGGACAAACACTGAAGAAGAAGGAGAAGAAGACTCTACGATAGAAGAGCGTAGGAGGCAACACAGTGAGTTCATGAAGGGATTTAGGGAGAAGAGGATGTCAAAAGTTATCAAGATAACTAACGAGTTCCAACGCGTTCAATGAATGGCCATAACGAAGAAAGAAGAAAGTAAGAAAGAATCATAATAATGAAAGTATTAATAATCATAATAATAATAATAATAATAATAATAATAATAATAATAATATCGTATGGCCTCGGATGCCGGGTGCAAGCTTTGTTATTTGACACCCAGAGGGTAGCTTGCATGTCGAATTGTGTTGTTCCTTGAAGCACTATGAAAGTCAAGGAGGTTATTTATCTAAGCTCCTTGAACACTATAGCGCTTTCTAGTAGAGAAATGAGGAACTTTGTGTTGACGGAAATCCCTAGATTAATGTTGCCATTATGAACACGACCTACTGAATTCAAATGGGTTCTTTGACATGCCAACACGGCATGAGATGCATGTCGTATTTTTGCCGCCATTCAGAAACTTATTACCACGGCCAGGAGTGAACCTGCAAGCTTGGGGTAAGTAGACCGACACGCTATCCAATCACCCACCGTGGCAAGCATAATAATAATAAATTAATAGAAATAAATAATATAAGAGAAGAAGTCACTGTGGGAAGAGAGATTTTTTGAAAGAATAATACTAAGGGGACAAGTTTTAAAATTATAAACTATTCGGAAAATACCAGACAGAAATAGGCAACGATCGAGACGAGTTCATAAATTTCGATGGGCATGGAAGGATTCCAGGGAAGAGTGGAAATGATGCCTGGGATGAAGTTTTCTGAGGACAGCAAGAAGCGGCATAGTCTAAGTATGAAGAAATATTGCGAAGAACGGGTGAGTAAACAACAAAGAATGAAGAATTGAATTTCGCGCGTGGTCCACAGCAGGCCTTTTTGGAACAAAGAAAAAGAAAATAATTGTAAAAATAACATGCTCTCATCTACTTTGTGTAGATATATTGAAGTATATGCTGTGAAAGGTTCAACTCATAGGGTTAGGACTACTGTTCTGACTCAGTGAGGAAAGCAATAGCAAACTACCTCACTCCTCTTCTTGCCTAGAACGCTTCAAAATAGCGCTGCCTTGGGTTTTTGTGGGTATCTACTCACATAACGTAACGGCGGTACTTTTTGAGGATCCAACCAGCCTTCGGGCTGACTACCTAACAGACAGACATGCAACCCACTCCACCAATTTTTGACGTTCCGTTTGCGCTGCCATCTGGCAGTGAAGCAGGAATTTAATTACTTTTATTTTACAGCCACCAAATTTGATAGTAAGAATAAGAGGGTGGGGGTATTTTACAGCCTATTAACATACGCAGTTATTTATTTATCGTATGGCTTTTAGTGCCGGGAGTGTCCGAGGACATGTTCGGCTCACCTAAGTCTGTAGGCGCTTCCAGCGGACACCCTTAGGGTAAGCTACAAGTACCGTTCAATTTCAAGTAGTTCCAACTTTCGCTACCAGATATCACTGATACCTAGTGGTGAACGTTGGAACTTTGATAGAGCGTTCCGACGAAATCTAACCTAACAATTTTTCTTCACACAAGTTTAGTCTGTGGAAGGCCATTCGATGCCATAAATCTATGACATGGGACCGCCGGTATTACTTCCCCTCCGAAGGAAGGCATACTGAAGGATTTTTAACGCTCTTAACAAATCCGACGACTTCGGTCGGGTTTGAACCCGCTATCTTGGGCACAGCAGTTCTGCATGCTACCAACTCCGCCACCGAAGCCGCTAACATACGCAGTATTTTAAACACTTAAGTTAAGATCAAAGTATGTATATACAGGGTGTTTTAAAATAATGTTAACTCTTTTTAGGAGTATCAATATGGAACATATCTGTGTAAATCGAAATCAAAAATTTAACCGGTACTTTGTTTATGATGTTACAATACTCTAAACACTATTTCACCTATAACTGAATGCTCAGTCTCTCAGTAGTAGCTGTACTACAACCGCGTAAGCCAAGTTCTTTATAGCACGTGGCAATTAGTCTCATACCAGTTAAACATCAACGTGTCAAAGCCAAAGGTTTCCTAGTACTTTAGAACTGACATAAAATATCCTAATCTGCGTACGAGGTGCCATTCTACGGCCTTCATAAGGGTAACGCAATTCTCTGTAGAAACTATAACAACCAGATGTAATCAGTCCAAGGATGTATATCTTATGGAAAACACCATGCTTCGTGAAATGTCGTGTTCGCTTCTACTGTTTAGTCACAATGAACAACAAGGGCATGTCTAACGATTATTGACGAAATACGATGCACTTTAACGCTCATATAATGAACTGAGAAAACTATTCCAATCCTTCGAAAGGCATTCCTACCCTAATTTTGTAATTTAGGTCAATGTCTGTTTATTGAAAGATAGTATCAAATCTTGTGTTCCTTCCGCAGCAACGAAGTTGTGCCGAACCCTGCTATATCATATTTTAAACATACACTTTTAAACACTCTGTATATGGAAATAATAATAATAATAATAATAATAATAATCTTCACATTTCTCCCACCTGGCTGCTGGGTCTGCTACATGGATACGATGTCTACATACCATTTTTATCTCTGGCCGTGTCTGGGTGAAGATGAATGCGTCTGAAGTCTCATCAATGGAAACCACATTTAAATCGGTCCAGTAGTTTCTATGTTTAAGTGTAATAATAATAATAATAATGTTATTGGTTTTACGTCCCTTTTAACTTCACTGGCTTTTAGAGACGCCGGGGTGCCGGAATTTTGCCCCGAAGGGGATCTTTAACGAGCCAGTAAATGTTTAAGCGTGATAGACTAGCTGACAAAGAAATAACTAACTAAATAACTTCTCCATCATTATTGTTCCTCCTGAATTTGATAACAACACAATCTGCCGAAATACATTGTTCTGAAATATGGAGTTATTATTATGATTATTATTAGTTTATTTTTATTATGATTATTCTAATTATCATATAATTATATAAAACACTAAGGTGTAAGTTATGTTTCACAAAACTCAAACTTTTAAAGGAAGCTAGAAAGTGCAGTTCGTACCAAAATCGTCCAAATCATCTCAATAGTACAGGAAAAATCTTTCATTTTGTGAAAAGTCAACGGAATTATTTGTATTTGTTTACAAAGTGCGCTTAAACAAAGAAGCCGATAGTTCCTGTCAGAACTGTATCACGTTCAGCCCGTATAACAATAAAGCAAGGCGGGTAGTATATAAACTTACATATCGGGCGCTCACAAGTAACTTACTGCATAATAATGATATTGGTTTTACGTTCCTTTTAACTACTGATGCTTTTATAGAGGCTGGGGTGTCGGAATTTCGACCCGAAGGGATAGTAAATCTACTGATACGGCTCCCTCGCATTTGCGCACGCTCAAATGCCAACTAACTGCGCCAGGATTAGATCCTGCAACCTTGGGGCACAGGAGGCGAGAGTGATACTGCTGCAGCACGCTGCAACTCTCACAATTAACCGATCGTAACAAACGAGCATTCAAACGAAAGAGAATTACCCGCAGTAGTGATGAAGAGAACTCTAATTTTATAAATATCGACAATTTGTCTAAAAAGTGCGATAAAACAAATAAACAATAGCCCCGGACAGAACTGTGTCTCTTCGAGCCAGCGTACTAATAATTCTGTTTGGGTCCGGTATTATTATTATTATTATTATTATTATACGTGGTGTGTGCTATTTTGGCTGCTACTTAGTTACGGACTACTGTTCGCTTAAAATACATATTCCTAGATGTTTACACTGACAATCTCTCCCTCAGCATTTCACGTGAAGACGGTAGCAGAAAGTTTATATCCACGGAGACTGCACGCCGGTGGAAATATCACCAGCTCGGCACGGATTGTGCCAATAAATCGCCAGCAGTTGGGGAGCACAAGTACTCAAGTTTGTCAGGAATCTTTACAAATGACTTCTGGTTCCACAAACTTACAGGTAGTCCCTTGTGGCAGTTGATATTGCTGCCGTAATATGGATGTTCATGTGGGGACCAATAGGAGCATTGACACCCTTATAACTTACCAGACCAAAGTTTGCGACGCAGCGATTCTGCACACAATGTTCCGGGAAGGAAATGCAAATGGCGGCACAAAAACAGGTTTTCGTAAATGTTGAATTTATAGGGCAAAACCTAGAAAGAATTCTTGTGATGTAATATACTCGTATTTAGGTTGGGCCGCAAGTCGCCGAACCCTGATATACTATCATTGGTGTAACGAATAATGAGTTACGTTCCTAGTGATCTCAAGAGTCTGTACGATTTCCATCATTGTCTCAGAAGAGTTGGATACGTCTCCAGATCATGTGCTACATATTACCTAACAATGCTGGTGTTATGATTGTGAAGGTGACTGTATCCTTTAGGTTGGTAGCAATGCGCAGCCATTTTCTCAGGATTCGGTGTGGTTATATTGCGACTTTTAGAAAGCCATGCTAACGGTGACGATAATTTTGAAGATCAACGGACAATTCCATCTTCCTGGAAGCCTTCTTTTAGGAAATCACAAACAGCTAAGTCGAAATGCGAAGGTGCACTACCATGTTGCAACCATGCCTAATCCAGTACACTTTCGCCGTTAGTTGGGGGTAATAATCAATTACGATGCATCTCCATGTACAGTGATAAAAATGGAAATTGTAGCACCTTGAAGGAATCAGTTGTTTGTGTTGATTTTCAAGATATCGAACGACGTCATGTAGGTAGACTATGTACACTAGATGATAAAATTTTCCGGCGCACTAGAACAGTAGAACAGAACAACTTTCAAGCCATCTATTGAGGCATTGAGGTATCCTGAAGATAATCATAGAGGGACATGTAGACGGAAAGAGACCTAGAGGAAGACCACGCCTTAAGTATATGGATCAAATTGAGGAAGATGTGGGATGCAATACCTATGGAGGAATGCGGAAAGACGTGAAGAGTGGAGATTTGCTGCAAACTAGTCCTCGGATAGACCACTAGAGAAGAAGGCCTCCCCACGTGATTGCTCGCGGAGGACTCACCTCCAGTATGACGACCATGGTGTAGCATACTTGATTGGAAGTATGTGCAGAGAACTGTTCCCCATCAAACATGTATCGGCGATACAGAAGATCATGGTATCAACAACTGTCGAAGTTTGAGAGAGCTATGATAATAGATCGGTGAGAGTGAGGGTTATCTCTACGGACTGCACGTGTTGACCGACAGGCATTTACGGTACAACAGATACGGCAGCAGTGATCAATAGGGCTCGGATCGGGAAAATATGTATATTTTATGTATTTAAAATACCTGAAATATGTGACAAAAAATAAAAAAAAAATATTTAATTATAATTTAGTTAATTAATGTGAATATAAACAATATGCAGTACTCAGGAATGCAATGTATTCTATGTCTCACTGACTGCTGAAGCATTACAATACACAACGAGATACATCTTGTCCATCACAAAAGACCGACGATTATCGCGAAACACTTCTTCTGAAGGCGCGAAACTGCGGCAATATGTTTCTTGCCCTTGAAGTGTTGCGTAACTTGAGACCGCTGTTCAGTCTTGATTGCTTTCCCACATGGTTGACAGAAGTAAAATTATCTTTAAATTCTGCAACAGACGATACTTGTAGTTGTTTTTACTTTAGGCATCGTGGAACTGTCTTATACTCCTCAGTGTCAGAAATGACCTCCATGTGAATGACACTGGTTCCAGGTAGCTGGGGGAGGGGGATGCCTAGCACGTGGTGCAATATGGCTATGGGCAAGGAAATCCTCGGCTTCCACAGTGAGTGGCACGGGGCGACAAGTTAAGAATAACACAGTTGCAAGCTGACATAAGCTCTGCATGAAGATTAGCTCACAGATTCTTCCACGTTGAAGTAACACAGAACAAAAATGCTATGAACTGACAGATAGCATACTAGCATACTGATTTTAAAAATGTTAATATTATGTATTTTTATATGCTAATAAGTGAAAAGCAGGAATTTATATATTTATAGAAAAAATGCTTAGAATATGTATTTACATAAAAAAAACATTTACTTACCTAAAAATCCGAGCCCTAGTGATCAATAGGTACGCACACTCGTAGACTCGGCACAGGTGCATTTCGATAGACAACTGTGTGAGAGGATCCCCTCATCAGCTAGATCACCCGGATGGGCCCTCGCGCAACAACACCACAAACAGTGACACCCCACGTTACACAAACAATAGCACTTTTTGAAGCCATTCTTTCAGTGTTGCCTACAAAAACTGTTAGTTATAACTCTTCAGTTGGTCAACACAAATTTTCCCAATGACTTGGTGGGGTACATGTACTGGTCATAACTAGTAGACTACAATCATGTAATTTTTTCTGGGAGTGTAATTTACATAATATAAATAATGTACCACACTCAGTCATTGGTAAATTGGTGTTGACCGTCTGAAGAGTTACAACTAACCAAAAATAGTTATTAATAACAAATATATATCCGCCTGAATCAATACTATAAAGAAATTAATTATTAAAGTTGTTCTTAGTACATGTTTCGGGGATTAATCAACAATGTTATCCCCTTCATCAGCCAATTACAAAGCATTAACATATTGAAAAACGTAATAAAGCGTAGCTCTGGAAATATGAAAGGTTATTTAACCTAATATGGTGCACCATATATATAGGTTTTAAGGAATAAAATATAGAATAACAAGTAGTTCCGTGGAGAACTATACAGTCTATTTTCATATATCCTACTCACGTTAATTGCCTCTATCTACATACAAAATTTCAGTTTGAAGGTTGTGATAGATTCGTAGATTGAGAACCGTCTAAATATTTCAGATGGTCGCCAGGTTCGATTTTGATTTATGTACTATTGCATGAAGATTATTGTGTACGTGTTGTATTCAAACTTCAATAGCATGATTAGAACACAAGAAGTAAAAACGAGATTTTAAAATTTCACACAGCTGCCATCTTGTGGTTATGAAAACAATTGCAATAAATTAGATGCCAGTCGATTAACATTTGTATAAGCATTTAACGTGCAAAGTTTCACTGCACTGCACTCGGCTGGTTAAATCACGAGAAACGTCCATATAAATATTTAAAATTCGCGTCTCCACCATGTTGGATTTGTGCTCACCAGATTACTGAAAGACCTATAGGTGAACTTATGTTCATAGCCTCTATGAAAAAAAATCGTAATCATGCGATCGAAGTGAAAGTTTGAATAATGAACCTAGGCAATAATTGTCCTAGAATGGTACATAACTCTATGGCCTATACATATAACAATCCTAAATGGTGAGCTTCCGAAATATTTAGACGGTTCTCAATATCTATGAATCTTTTACAGCAACCAAACTGAATTTTTTTATGTTCAAAAAGACTATGAACATATGTTTACCTATAGGACTTTCAGTAACCTGGTGAGCACAAATCCAACATGGCGGCGACGCGAAGTATAAATATTTAAATGGAAGTTTCTCGCGAATTAACTATCCGAGTGCCATGAAACGTTGCACGTTAAATGCTTATACAAATGTTGATCCACCACTGGCATCTAATTTATTTCAATTGTTTGCATAATCACAAGATGGCTGCTGTGCGTAATTTTAGAATCTCGTTTTTACTTCTTGTGTTCTAATCATGCGATTGCAGTTGAATACCACACGTACACATTAATCTTAATGAAATAGTACAAAAATAAAAAATCCAACCTGGCGACCATCTGAAATATTTAGACGGTTCTCAATATCCACGAATCTGTTACAGCAATTAATCTGAAATTTTGTATGTTGATAGAGGCAATTAACATGAGCAGGATATATGAAAATAGGCTGTATAGTTCTTCACGGAACTACTTGTTATTCTATATTTTAATATTTACAACCTATAGCCTATATATATGGTGCACCATATTAGTTTAAATAACCTTTCATATTTTCAGTGCTACGCTTTATTACGTTTTTCAATATGTTAATGCTTTGCAATTGGCTGATGAAGGGGATACAATTGTTGATTAATCCCCGAAACATGTACTAAGAACAACTTAATAATTTATTTCTTTATAGCATTGATTCAGGTGGATATATATTTCTTATTAATAACTATTTTAGCATATCAATACGGAATCACCATGAATAATTTAAATAATGTAACCAAAAATAGTTCAGAATCATCTGCTTACGATCATGTGTTCCTGCAGAAGGTATTCCAATAACCCACAACATCGATGAGGAAGAATGGCGTGCTATGACACATATCGTACAATGCCTGTACTGGTGATATCAGCTGTAAAGGTACGGATACCACATCGCTAAGTTCGTTAATCCATTCCAAGTTAAAAACAACATCCACACCATTTATTTTCTTTCTATTAGCTTATGGCTTTTAGAGCCAGGGATGTCCGAAGACATGTTCGGCTCGCCAAGGTTTGTAGCTGCTTCTATGCGCACACCCATGGGTGAGCTACAAGTACCGTCGTGTGTGGAGTTTTGCCTGCGGAGGAAAGTGTGATTGTAAAGAATTGTAAGGAATTAGAAGGTAGCGGCTGTGGCCTATACTTAGGGACGAACCCCGGAATTTGCCTGGATGGAAGATGGGAAACCACAGAAGACGATTTTCATGGTTGCTGCCACGCCGTAACGACCACGGCTAACTCACCCGGTATCCTAACCACCTGATCATCTACAAACCATTTGAAATTATCACACAAAACTAACAAAGTGCACATGTTTGCAATAATCTTCTGTAAGTAAATAAGTTTACATACCGACAAAGGTACCTACGCTCGCTAAAGCGCAGCGCGAGGCCATGGGGACATGCTCACTACAGATTGGTAGACATGGGTTCGACCCCCACCGTCGGCCGTCCTTGAAATGTTTTTCCGTGGTTTCTCATTTTCAACTCGAGGCAAATGCTGGTACGGTACCTTCTGACAGGCCGTGGTCGCTTCCTTCCAGATCCTTGCCCAATTTTATTCATCTTCATTCATTCATTTCATCTGTTATTAACACCTCCCATGAGGTTGGTGTCAGGAAGGATATCCGACCGTAAAAAACATCGGCCACATAGGCTTTAATCGCATCTCATCCCTGGGGTAGACATGCATATGGTACATACAACTAAAAAAAGTGTACATATTGTAAATAGCTTACCGCATAATTATGTAGACAGATTTATTAGCCTGAGTGTAAGTGATCTGATGATGATTGCTTCACGATCGAAACTAGCCATCCAAGTGAACTTATTAATCTCATATAATATCGTTCAGGGTAAGGGCATAACACCCAATACAAATAAGTACAATCGTGTTGACCGACTGAAAAGCATACAATTAGTTCACTAATGCAACACTGAAATATTGCTTACAAAATTATAATTGTTATTATTATTATGATTATTATTATTAATAATATTATTATTATCATACCAACAGCAGTGGCTACGCTAACTAATGCTCAGTGTTAGGTCATGGGGCCAAGATCTCTGCTGACTCGGTAGACACGTGGGTTCGACCCTCTCCCTCGATCGTTCTTGAAATGGTTTTCCGTGGTTTCCCATTTTCAACACGAGGCAA
The DNA here is from genome assembly GCA_946902985.2 of Meconema thalassinum. Classification (NCBI taxonomy): domain Eukaryota; kingdom Metazoa; phylum Arthropoda; class Insecta; order Orthoptera; family Tettigoniidae; genus Meconema; species Meconema thalassinum. The sequence goes on along the minus strand of OX336388.2, from coordinate 1,734,364,672 downwards.
ATGCTGGGACGTTACCTTCTGACATGCCATGGCCTCTTTCTTCCACATCCTTACCCAGTTTCATTCATCTTGATCATTTCATCTCTCATCACGGCGCGTAGGTCACCCACGGGCGTCGACTAGAAAGACCTGTACTTGGTCTCTCTCAGGAGGCCACACGACAAGAGAAAATATTATTATTATTTTTATTATTATATCCGCACACAAAGGCAAAATGAATTGAGGATGCGGACCAAACTGGCCCGGCAGTTTATTGTACTGACATGCACAGTATATTTATAGAAACAACTCATTTATTCTGCGAGCCTCTGTATCCTAATAGAAACTTGATGCCTTTGAAGCGCTCTCTGTGAAGCAGTAGCCTATATAGTAATTTTAATTTACTCGGTGAAATAGAGAATTTATAATTGCACTGCCTGAGTTTATAGTCATGCCGCTTCGCTGAGCAAATTTAACATCCGATATTAGGGAGATGTTCACTTCCCCTTCCCTTCATCTGATTTATTACTAACTTCGCCAACAGTTGAAAGTTCGCTGCTAGTGGTAAGCCATCGACTGCCAAAAGACATGAAACATAGCAAAACAAGGGGTACTAATAAAGAAATTCCAAAGGATCTCTTCAGTAAAATATAGAAACATCTTAAGCAACCATTCATCATGGAGAGGTTTAAAAGTCTTGAATGGTGCCTTCACAGGCAACCGTATAGAACTCCTTGAGGATGAAGGACGATTATACGAATAGGTATTTTAGATTGCTTTCTCAAGTTGAAGTGGTTACATTTACTTGTACGGGTCTCGTTATAAATTTTCAACTTCAAAATTGTTATTCTTGTAGTTGACTATAATTTTTATATGTAAAGCTTTGATACAATATTCCATTTTCTCTAATGTAAAAAAAATGACATTCTGCCTGAAGGCAGGTCCGAGCCTCCGAAGAGGCTATCCTCAGCCGGACTTTACGTGCGGCAGGGTGGCCAGGGACTTTCCGCTCCTCCTTATGTTGGCCAACAGCGCGCAGTACCAAGAACCAGCATACCATCTAAGTTTCGACCACGCCCAATGCTACTTAACTGCGGAGTTCTCATGGGATCCGGTGTTTAAACATGACCAGGCCGTTAGCCTCTTTCTAATTAACAATTGATAACTTTTAGTTGATCAACACGTATTTATGTCCCTTTAAATTAAGTTGGAAATATAATACCCTGACTAAAAGATTTGCATGTGATTAATATTTGCAGAGATCTTGAAGGGGCGGGGGATTGTTATAAGAACACATGTTTTGATCGTCAGGCCAACATCCTCAGATTAATGTTAATTCAATTCAGTGATAAATATTAAACAAAAGATCAAGACAAATACTCTCAAATAACCTCTCCCCCTTATAATCTTATAATCTGTGCAAATAATAATTAACCAAATGTAAATATTTTCAAGTAGTCTTATATTTCCCAAATATGTTTTTTTATTATTTAATTGTATATACACAGGGGTATGTAACATTGGCCTATGCGGGATTTGTTTAGAAGAGACAATATTTAACAAATGGAAAACGATACACAGCTGGGTATGTGAGGATTGTCCTCCATAAATTTTAGCAAAAAAAAGAAAGATGACTGGAGTAGCTATTATATAACTGTCAAAACTACACCCTTCGTAACGTCCCTCACAGAAGCTACCCACAGACCAAAGGACGAGACCAGGAAATGGTCTGAGGAGCGCAAGATTGAATTTAGCAGGAAAATGAAGGACTACTGGGCCATCAGAAAAGCTCAAGGCACCTACAAGGAAGCAGCTGCCAAACCCACCACTCAGAATACCATTCGTGGCAAACAACGACGATGACAGCAAGAAACATACAGCTAAAACACAAGCATTGTGGTCCATAGATGGCCCTAACGAACTAAAAAACTAATAATAAATACAGTAAATAAATAAGGAACCCCGCCACTGCCGGTCGCAAGCCCGGGACCTAATTTCGCAAGTGATGAGCTGGAGGAGTATCAAGCTCGTAAAAAAACAGGGTCCATCTGGCTCCGGATGGTAGCACCCTATCACAGGGCCCCTACCTAGGGTTACTAGGCGAAACCTGGTCAACAGTCTCAAAGACGGAAGACGAATTTCATTTACCAACGGCTGAGAAGACGGAAGAACCTAGTGGAGTTAACCACGAAAAATAAACGAAAAATAAACGAAATCAGACTGTCAATCTGATTTTAAAATCCAAGAGCGACTGTTCCCATATTGGGTGGCCTTTGGTCATCGTCTGCCTCCATGATAGGGGCGGCTGTAAATAATCCTCCGGAGTTAACAAACTCGGTTGTAAAAAATGTGGCTCTAGAAGTCACCTCCAAAACTAAAATAATTATCAATCATGGAGCGGTGTGATGTGAAACTATTTACCTCAGGTGGTCAATCCACAAGCAGACATTCGGATTCTGGGGAGTCTGCAATGTCACACAAAGACGAGTCGGAGCGTCTTGGAACTTCGAACACAATAAAATACAGGAAAATAAACTACCTAGCCACTTTGAATGCAAATTCACTTTTGAAAGTGGGGAAACTTAAGACTCTAACAGATTCACTAAATGAACATAGAATTATCATAACGGATGTGCAAGAGACCAGATTCCTTGATGAGAACAGCTTTGAATCGGGAAGATTCAGGATACTCAAGGGGAAACCAGGAGCCAGAGTAATGAAGAATGTTCCTCATCTTGGGACAGGATTCATAGTTGACAAGAAAATACTAGACTCCATTATAAGCTTCGAATCCACCTCTGAAAGGTTATCCACAATCACGTTCAAGTCGACCAACAAAGTTTATACAATTGTGAATATTCATGCCGTTATGAACATCGACAACAAGAAAGTTAAGGTAAAAGTAGAACTTTTCTGGGGTAAACTAGACGATAGATCCAGAAGATCCCTGACAAAAATAACGTCATCCTTTTAGGGGATTTTAACGCCCAAGTGGGGAGAGAAAAGAAGTTCAGCATATAGTGGGATGCTACCGGGCACATAACAGAACGAACCAAAATGGTGTCAGTCTCATTGAATTATGTCAGGCACATAACTTGGTCTTTAAATCGACTAGCATTAATAAACTGCCGAGGAAACAGAAGACATGGGCATCACCTAACCCCCTCCTCGCAGAATGCCAGTTGGACTATGTTGCAATAAAGCGAAAGTTTCATAAGGAAATTCAAAATGTTAGGGTTCTCAGAGGAGCTAACCTTGACTCAGACCACTACTTATCAAAAGTTAAACTGAAGATTATTCCTCGGAGTAACTTTCAAAGGAACAACCGTACGCGAAGAAGATATGATCAAAAACAAGAAGTTCCGTGACGAACTAAAGAGCCTACTTTTCATGCCAATGAATATTCTACAGTATATGAACCTATCTAGAATAATGACGAAATTAGGTTGCTAATATCGAAATTTCTAATTACCGTAGTTCGAAATACTGTATACCTGGCATAATGTAGCCTAATAGAGCACCACATTTGGCAGCCCTGATGACTGAATATATTCTTAGTTCCATCTCTTAAGGTACAGAATAAAAAATTTGGTTGAAGTCCAATGAATAGCATGGATGTTACATGCAGTTAAACATTGGATCTAACAGCGCGCGTAAAATCATGTTGGCAACAATGCCATGCATGTATTGGTCAGAAATAATCTGAAATAATATGATCTATTGTTGTGCCAATTTTGAATAAAATCCATTAGTTAGTATAGAAGTTACAAGCATTTTAAAATTGGACCTATCAGCATGCTTAGAATCATGTTGGCAGCACTGACGTATATTAGTTAGGCTACTCCAAATTCAACTAGAATGCCAGGTACTATACGTGTGCAAAGTTTAGAGCTATTGGCTTGCATACTTTCTGATATATTGATATTAGGGAAACAAAAATAGGGACAGCACATATTAACAGTTGGCAGCCCTGGTTGCTCTTAAGAATACGCACAGTCATATCTGTTATGGTACACATAGCACATACGAAATTTGGTTGAAGTCCAAATGATAGTATGGAAGTTACATGTATTTAAAGTTGGACCTGTCAGCAGGCTTAGAATCATGTTGGTAGCACTCCAAATTAATATATAATGTCAGGTACTATACGTGTGCATATTTTAAAACTGTCAGCTTGCATACTTTCTGATATATTGGTATTTGGATAAAATAAATTAGGAGCATTTAATAACAGTTGGCAGCCCTGGTGGGTCTTAAGAATACGCTCAGTCATATCCGGTTATGTACACATACAACATACGAAATTTGGTTGAATTCTAATTGATAGTGTAGAAGTTATATGCATTTAAAAATTGGACTTATCAGCAGGCTTATAATCATTTTGGCAACACTGCCATGTATGGCCTCCTGGAAATTAAACTGCAATATTATTATCTATACGTGTGCCAATTTTGAAATAGCTCCCATTCATACCTTCCATGATATCCAACATGGAGCTCAAATTTCAATTGCGATTTTTTAGCAGTTGGTAGCACTGACATCATTTGCAAATATGGCCGTGAGATATTCAGGTATAGATCTTTACTCCTACCAAATTTTGTTTCGATTGCTCCAGCCGTTTAGGAGTTGATACGGGGGGGGGGGGACATACACACAGCCAGACAGACCGATAGACAGAAGGACAGACAGACACACATTTGCCCGATCTCATAAGTCTACATTTTCCTCATTTTTGCAAAATGTGAAAAGTAGGCTAAAAATTAAGGAGAACATGGAAGAATGGGACACATTAACCAGAGACCTAGGAGGCCAAGACTGGAGGCAGGTGGAGAAAAGTCTTCTAACCAAGGCAGAACAACTTGCTCCTGTTACGAAGACGAAGAAGCATAGATGGTGGAACAACGAGTGTGATTGACTACTTGATCTGAGGAAGAAAGCGGGTCACGTTTGGCAAACCAAAAAGGACGAGAGTACCTGACAATACTTTGTGGAAACCAGGAAGATGGTGTCCAAGGGGATCAAGAATGTTAAGAAGGAGCACGGCGACCAACTAGTCAGGAAGATAAATGATGACTTTGCGAAGAACAATATGAGAAACTATTATCGGGTATTCAGGAAAAACCTAATCAGATATGACCCCCCAACTCTCCAAATTCAAGACGAAGACGGGAACGTGGCATATAGTAATAGCGGTAACTGTAAAATTCTAGCCGGGTACTTTAAAGAACTCCTAAATTGCAATGAACCACTCCAAAAGATGACGTTCGATTGTGGACCGAAATCGTCTCCCAACAATGATTCTCTGTAAGAGAGATTCAGAAGTTACTGACTCGTATGGAAAATGTCAAGGCATCTGGAGAAAATCAGGTAACAGCTGAATTATGGAAGTATGCCAGTGAAGATGCAATTGGCTCACTAAAGAAGCTTTTTGAGGAGATATGGAAGACAGAGATCATTTCAGTGTAATGGAAAATGGCCCTGATACACCCTCTTCACAAAAAAGGTTCGAAATCGGATTCCAGCAATACAGAGGGATCTCTCTGCTGGACGTGACATCCCAGATATTTTCAAGAGCGTTATTAGAAAGAGCAGAACCACGGTTGGACTGCCAACTTGGGGAGTATCAAGCAGGGTTCAGGAAGGAGAGATCTTGCACTGAACAAATTTTAAATCTCAGAAACATTATAACATACCAGAAGCAGAGGGCGAAGCCGTATATAGTGACCTTTGTAGACTTCCAAAAAGCTTACGATTCCATCGACAGAGAGTCGTTGCTCAATAATTTGGAGGAGTTTGGCTTGGACAGGAAAACCCTAGCCCTCATAAGGAGACGCTCACATATACGTCCTCTAATGTTAGATTCAAGGGCGAACTGTCTGAACCCTTTGAGATCAGAACAGGGGTCCGGCAGGGGGATGGTCTCTCCCCCCTGTTGTTCAACTGTGCACTTGAAATAGTTATAAGAGAATGGAATGCGAAAACACGAAGGGGAATACATCTAGGAACAAAAAACAAAGGAATCACGATTAAGTGTTTAGTCTTTGCTGACGACTTGGCGCTGCTCGCAGAAACATGGGAGGAAACCGAAGAACAAATCACAGAATTACAAGAGATGGCGGGGAAAATAGGACTTAAGATTTCCTTTGAAAAAACGAAAAGTATGTCAAATAGTTTGGATGTGCCCATGAGAGTTACAGTGGGAGCTAATAAAATCGAGGTGGTTAATAGTTTCAAATACTTAGGATCGACTGAAATAACCTTGAAGTAAAAACAATGGAGGCGAGAAGAATCAAAATGGAACTAGCCTTCCAGAAAACCAAAAATACATACACTAAGAAAACCCTCTCCTAGAACACTAGAGGCACTCTTTTCAGCAAAAACACTAGTCTTGAGGAGACCAGGGCAAGTGGAAAAATTGGAAATCAAAGAGAGAAAAATTATGAGAAAGATCATAGGTCCTAAATTCCAAAATTACAGACAAGTTTTCTATAGTAACGACACCCTGTATGTGAAGTCGAAGAGTCTTTCAGATACCGTAAGGAAAATAAGGATTGATTTCTATGGGCATACAGTATCTACCGGATTAATCCTGCCCGAATAACCAAGAAAATCGTTGACATCTTTTCCATAAAGAAGATCAAACCTAATTGGTTTACGGAAGTAGAAAAGGACCTGCGAGAGCTCCAGATTACTGTGATCATGTTGATGAATGGTACAGTCAAAACCGTGACCAAAGACAACTCCATGAAGTTCCAAGCCAGAGCCGTCTCCAGAAAACCGATGCAGATTTCACAAGAGGAAAGAAAGAGGAGAACAGATAGAATGAAGAAGTTTTGGGAGAAAAGGAGAGCACAAACATCTAAGAAGTGATAGATCTGACGTACCCCAAAGTGGGTGATTCGAAATGAAGAAGAAAAAGAAATAAATAAGGCTCCAGGAATTAACCTGGGGGGAGTCCTTGTGGCTTCGGGCAAATAGAAGTGGAATGCGTTGTTGTCAGACAACTGCAACATAACATATTGGATTCAGCAAGAGAATCTAACTACCCTCATTTACTCCAACTCCTGCACGTAACCTACAAGTGGTGTCCCTGTTAATCTGAGTAACCCAGTGGAAGGTTGGGTAATCAATCCCAGCGGGAAGCAGGGTCAGAGAGCCGATCAGAACAAGAGGCTTCAAGGCTTATCTGCGGGTAACCACCCTAAACACTTTTTCTTAACTCTTGCGCTAGAGTCAATCCCACTGGGGGACAAAGTAGTACAAAGGACTAACTTCTTCAAATACCTAGAGGAATGGATAACCCCAAACATCAATGAAGACCTGGCCATGAACGACAGATGCACCAAACTGGAGAGAGCCTACCACATATGCAAAAATATGTACAAATCCAAATCCCTCTCAATGACTTTCAAACTCAGACATTACAGTACTGAAGTGAGACCATCAGTACTACAATATATGCCTCAGAATGCCTAAATATGGTCAGAAAAGGACAACTCCGAAAATTGGAGCTGAAGGACCGGAAGATTCTGCGAAAAATCATGATCGCTATTAAAGAGGAAAGCACGTATAGAATCAGGCATGAACAAGTGTAGAGCATTACAACAGTTATGAGGAAGAGGAGGCTGATCTATGGTCATATTGTGACAATGGATAATCAGAGGCTCACCTTCAGAATTTTCAACACTGTCTCTAGAGGGAAAGCAACTAACGCCAAGTGCACGAAACTAGTCAGGAAAGACCTTGAACAACTGGATATTGACCCCAGTAACATCTACGACAGGAATAAATACAGAACATTAATCAGATCATCAGACTCTCTCCAGTCACTAACAGCAAAAGCAGTGCGTCCAGGAGTAGGTGTGAAATGGACTCGGGAGCGGAAAGACATTCAGAGTGCCAGAATGAAGGAATACTGGACTAAGATTAATGTTGCCAGACAGCCCAAATGGACCTAAAAATAAAAATAAAAAGAGAAGTATATAAAACAACAAATAAATAAACAAATTAAATTGAATAAATAAATATATGAATGATTGAATGAGTAAAGGAATAAATGATTGAATTAGTAAATGAATGAATGAATACATAAACAAACAAACAAACAAACAAAATTATGCAAAATAAGATAAGTCAACTCTGTACAGGCCATGGAGGCCCTTGGAGCAGTGGAAGGTAGAAGCTTCAACCCTTCCTGACATCAGCACGAGATGGGATGGAGTTGTCAGCAGCCATTGCTCCCAGGAATTACCCTGGTACTCATTTCTGTGGTAGACTAACAAGGGAAGTATCAGGTGAGACAGGTCGAAACCTATCTTGAAACTTTATGGACGCAATCGCTGTACTATAAGAGGACAACGTGCTGCCAGATTGAACTGCAAGGATCTGAAATCGTACCTGACATCCTGGTAAGCAGGATGACGGCTGGAGGAGCTGGAGATCCCAGCGGCACTCGGAGTAGTAGCAAGGCGGGGCGTATATGCTGACTGGAGCGTGCGGCTCCTTCCCACCGGCCTTGAGTGGTTGGGCGGTTAGGGCTGTCCATTCCAACATGCGGTACTCGCTACCTCCCATTGATTTATATGAGAGATTCGCCACATGATTTCGTAGCCTTGCAGTTCAATCTGGCGGCTGATTTTCCGCACATTCTCCTCATATAGTACGACAATTGCGTCCACATAGTTTAAAGATAGGTTTCGACCTGTCTTAACTGATACTTCCCTTATGAGTAAACCCCTGGGCAATTTGTGTTTGTGAAAGTAGTAGTAGTATTTCCAAAATACACTACCGGGTGGGAATCGAACCCACTCCCTTTCAGTTAGAGGCTCATCACCTCTACCAAATGGGCTACACGGCCTACTTCTTTTATTTCCAGCCTAATTTAATAGGGCATTTATCGTGTTGACCGACTGAAAAATGATCAATTAATGTATTTCATAGAAAACATAGAAGTTATTTCTTCAATGTTGACTTATAAGAGTCCATGCAAACATTGTTCCACAGTCAGTCAACATGTAAACGGGAACCCAATTAACTTGATGGTTAATATTAATTATTAATTATAATTAAACTAGGAATATTTTTTACAATACCTGCCCACAAATTGTTGTGTATTGCGTGTATATCTTTTCAGTAATCTCTCCAACCACTTATTTCAGGTATTGTACACGTCATTTCGAGTACTGTATATTATATCGATATTAACCGCAAAAGATAGTTGGCCTCTATGCGTTTTGGTGTACAACTGTATATAGAATAATATTTATGTTGACAACGTTTATGCTTTGTTATCGCAATGGAAGCCATTCTTCATTCCATTTAATCCAAGTGAATTTATTTATTAATCTCATGTAATTTACTTTCACCCATTACAATTGGGTACAATTGACCGACTAAAAGCATTAACTTCGATTATATGCGTTGTCCTTTAAGGCACTACTACAGTTATGTAACCTCAATTGTGATACGTTTACGTTTCTCTACCATAAGATCAGAATTAGAGGATATGATGTTTAGCCTACTTTTCACATTTTGCAAAAATGAGGAAAAAGTAGACTTATGAGATCGATCCGGGAAAATGTGTGTCTGTCTGTCTGGCTGTGTGTGTGTCCCCCCATATCAACTCCTAAACGGCTGCAGCAATCAAAACCAAATTTAGTATGAGTAAAGATGTGCACCGGAATATCACATGTCCATATTTGAAAATGATGTCAGTGCTACCAACTGCTGAAAAAACGCACTAGAAATTTGAGCTCCATGTTGGATATCTTGCAAGGTATGCATGGGAGCTATTCCCAAATTGGCACACATGTAGATAATACTATTTCAGTTTAATTTCCAGGAGACCAACCATGACAGTGTTGCCAAAATAATTATAAGCCTTCTGATAGGTCAAATGTTTAAATGCATATAACTTCTACACTATCAATTGGATTTCAACCAAATTTTGTATGTAATATCTGTACATAAACAGATATGACTGAGCGTATTAAGAGCCACCAGGGCTGCCAACTGTTAATAATTGCTCTCTTATTTTTTATCCAAATACCAATATATCAGAAAGTATGCAAGCCAACAGCTTTAAACTATGCACACGTATATTCTGACATTTTAGATTAATTTCGAGTAACTTATATACGTCAGTTCTACCAACATGATTATAAGCCTGCTGATAGTACCAATTTTTAAATACATGTAACTTCTATACTATCAGTTGGATTTCAACCAAATTTCGTATGTGCTATGTGTACCATAACAGATATGACTATAAGTATTGTTAAGAGCAATCACGGCTGCCAACTGTTAATAAATGCTGTCTATATTTATTTTATGCTAATATCAATATACCAGAAAGTATGCAAGCCAACAGCTCTATACTTTGCACACGTATAGCACCTGACATTCTAGATTAATTTGGAGTAATTAATACAAGGGAGTGCTGCCAACATGATTCCATGCCTGCTGATATGTCCAATTTTAAAATAGATGCAACTTCTATACTAACATATGGATTTCATCCAAAATTGGCACAACAAGATATAATATTTCAGATTATTTCTGATCAGCACACGCATGGTATTGTTGGCAACATGCTTTTACGCGTGCTGATAGATCCAGTGTCTAACTGCATGTAACGTCCATAGGACTTCAACCAAATGTTGTATTCTGTACCTTAAGAGATTGAACTAAGAATATATTCAGTCGCCAGGGCTGCCAACTGTAGTGCTCTATTAGGCTACATTATACCAGGTATATTTTGAACTAATTAGATATTTCGATATTACCTACTTAATTTCGTCATTATTCTAGATAGGTTCATATACTGTAGAATAATCATTGGCATGAAAAGTAGGCTGTATAGTTCTTCACGGAACTACTTGTTCTTATATGGGAGAGAATAGACGGGAAAATATTCATTGATGATTGTGATGTTGGGGATGATGATGATGACGATTGCTTTTCTTTTAAGGTGCGAAGCAGTGAGGTCATATGCCCCAGATAACCTGACACCGAAGAGGAAGAAAAAGAAGAACAGGTATATCACTTTCGAAGCATATGTGGGTGCTACAGATTACCGTAATACATTTAGGTACTACAGTATGTGACGTTAAAACAACACAGGTTTTGATAGGAATGTATGTCAATTATTAGTGCAGTGCCTAATGCTTATTCAGAAGACTTTATCGAGATGTTTATCATGGTGTTCTACCTCTTCATTTCCTGCAATATAGACAGTTTTGAATTCTCCACAATTTAAAGCAAATAACAACGTAATGATTCTTGTTTATTCCCAACTTGTCAAGATATTCTCCCAATCCATGGATCAAAAGTAATGGTGGATGATACATTGATACTTTCATTTGCCTACGCCTGGTAGGTTTTATGTTTCTCTTACCTAACTGAAGTAACTAAGGGACATTGCTACCATTACTCTTCAAGAAAAGTTTTGAAGTTAATATTTGCAACGTAAAATGAGACAGGGGGGACCTATTATATCTTTCAGTAGCCTTGGAGGTTATCTTGTTGGTAAGGATAGGGGATGATATATGTGTGTATCTGGGAGAAGAGTGCAGCCATAGAGAGAGTAACCTGAAATGGAATACAGAAAGCTGGAGAAATACGCTAGGAAATACCGCGAAAAATGATATAAAACGAAAACCATGTTTCTGCACCTAAAATGAGAGGAGGATCTTACACAGCAGTGGCATATGCTCAGCAAAAAGCTCGCGGAACGCATCTGAGTCTCGGCTGGCTAGGGATGTTTATTCATGAGAAGCTAAGTCGTCTTTCACAGACATCTGCGAACCTCCATTAAGTTCTTCGTCTGTGTGAGTGTCCTTGTTTGTTGCTTCTAGTTCTCAATGTGCTCGCTGGGAAGTTCTCTGTTATGGCAAGTGTGCTCCCGTTTCTACTATTGCGTATTTTATGACTAATAGTATATTTCATCCTGTATAGATAAGCAGCATAATAGTTGGCTTGCAATAATCCGACTTAAATAGAAAATGCACAATTAAATGCAGCATAAAGACATTTAATTGACACCAAAACGTCAGACGGAAAGTTCAGCGAATTAAGGGGATTCTGAAACTTGGGGATCAAAGTGACAAGTCATGCGCAATACACAGATGATAAGTATAGATTGTCAAATACTATGAAAGTTGTTCTATAAAAGAACTATTCTGACATCGAATATAGTTTTAAGGTATTAAAACGTTCACTGGCAGTATTCTTCCGGGTAATGACACCATAGTAGATTAGTTGGTGCAGAGGAAAGAGTTGAATAGAAAATCTTAAAAGATAATCTTATTAGCGAATTATGAAAATGATCAATATCGCTCTAATAGTGCTGTAAACAGCTATGACGCTCTTCTGAGCAGAAGGTCATACCTGTGCTGACATACGGACTACGTAGAGTTAACATAGGAGTTCCTTAACTACAAATTATTGGAGGAACTCGAAAAGTTGAAATCTAGATTTCTGAAAAGATCCCTTGGAGTACACAGGACATCCCAATGCCGACCGGTATATGAGCTCACGAGAGAGACGTTCCTCATAGACGATCTCTTGGCAATTCTACTACTGCCATCTACAGAAAGCTACTAAACGTTATTCCATGTTCCGAGGAACAACACGCTAGACATTTCGACGGAATATTGCGCAACCGACGCGATGTTGGACAGAAGATGGATGCATCCACTATCCAAAATGAGACACATCTTGACAAGACTTGAGGTCCACAGATTCCACTACAAGGTCTGTTAACGAAAGCCATTCCATGACCCAGATGAGAGCTGCATATGCGAGCTGTGTAAGGGTGCATGCGTATGGTACCACATCACTACATGCCGTAACAGAACTATGTCAATAGCGACATACAGTAAGAACTAAACAATTGAGGGAATGTTCTAAGCGCACAATAAAATGAGATCAATGAAAGAACGAAGAGGCATTAAGGCAAGTTGGCAACGAGGCATGTCTGATGGGAAGTAGAAATTAGCCGTAGGACACACCTTCCAGAATAACTTACTACATGCAAGGCACAGTACAGTAATTATGTCGAGATTATACTATTAGCACACGAAAATGCCCCAGCTACGAACACAACCAGGATTACAACATTAGTTTTTAAAGGTTTAATGGTTTAATGGTCGCTATTGATTAGTAGTTTCGGGTAAATGTCGACGTCTTTCCTTAAAGGTATCATACCAGATAATTCTGTAAAAAAGGAAGGAAGCTTGTAGTTTAACGTGACCGTTAATCTCGCGATCATAAGCCACGGGACCTCCGTTTTACGTGGAATCCGAACCACAGGACATGGCATTTCACATCGAAAATCTCACATGCATTGACCGGGAATCGAACCCGATCCGCCTTGGTGAGAGGCATACAGCTTGACCGCTGCGCCACCACGCCCCTGTAGACAGCGCTGTCAGCACGGTAATGTGCAACTTCACAAGTACAGTGTCTGTCCACTAAAAATGTCTTGAAAGATCTGATGTGGAAACATACCTGAAATAATACCGGGTGAGTTAGCCGTGGTCGTTACGGCGTGGCTGCAGACAGTCACTCACATCCGGGAGGCGACGAGGGTCGAATCCCCCCGCCAGCAACCTTGAAGATGGTCTTCTGTGGTTTCCCATCTTCCTTCCAGGCAAATACCGGGGTTGATCCCTAACTATAGGCCACAACCGCTACCGTCCAATTCCTCGTCGTTACATTCAAACTTTCCTCCCTAGACAACACTCCACACGCAACGGTAATTGTAACTCACCCCATGGGTGTCCGCCTTGAAGCGGCTACGAATTGGCGAGCCGAACATGTCCTCGGACACTCCCGGCACGAAAATCTATACGCAAAATAAAAAATAATAATAAAATAACAATAATAATAATAATAATAATAATAATAATAATTAGGAGTTCGGCCTAGACAACAAAACCAGAGCGATCATCCAACAGACTCTCACCAACACCACTTCAAAAGTTAAGTTTAGAGGCGAGATTTCCAATGCCTTCGAGATAAGGACAGGAGTTCGACAGGGAGATGGTCTCTCGCCTCTACTATTCAACTGCGTTCTTGAGAAAGTTATCCGTGAGTGGCGCAAAACAATGAGTGATGAAGGAGTCGAAAATGGAATCAGACTTGGTCACAAGAATAAGAACCTATCAATTGACTGTTTAGCCTTTGCAGATGACCTTGCGGTTTTTGCAGATTCGTTGGATACGGCCAGGAAACAGATCAACCAGCGTCAAACACAAGCTGCGAAGGCGGGCCTCCTGATCTCTTTCGAGAAAACAGAATTTATTACTAACATCAAAACGGCTCCAAAACATATTGAAGTGAATCATGGGAAAATCAAGCGGGTTGTGAAATTTAAGTATTTTGGGGAATGGATAGACCCTAAAATGTCCGAAAACGAGGCTTTTGCGTCACGCTTGAATAAAATTGAAATGGCTTACCATCTAACTAAGAATGTGTACAACAAAAGATCTATATCCCTGAATGCAAAACTGAAGCACTACTGCACGGTCATCCGGCCAGAAGCTTTGTATGCAGCGGAATGTCTCTCCATGAATAGAAAAGGCATAATGGAAAAACTAGAGACCAAGGAAAGGAAGATATTGAGGAAAATCCTGGGTCCAGTCAAAGAACACGGCGAGTTCCGAAGACGCCACAACCACGAGTTGTACACTCACGTAGAGAAAATAACGGACGCGATGAGGAAAAGGAGGATTTCTTTTTATGGACATATAACCCGAATGAAATCAACACGGCTATCCAATAGAATTTTTGCTTTTCTCTGTGAGAAAAAGACAAAGGGGGCCTGGTTCAATGAAGTAGAGAAAGATCTGTTGGAGACTGGGATTACACGTGAAGATATCCAAGAGCGTGGCCCACTTAGGGAGAAACTTCAGAAACATCGGAGTTTTCAACTTAAGCCGAAGCTAAAAACCGGGAAGGCGTGGACGACAGAGAGAAAGGTGCAACATCGATTGCGAATGAAGGAGTACTGGGCTAACATTAAAATGCAGAAAAAACAGTTGACATGACGTGGTCCTTAGTTGGCCGTAACGAAGGAAGAAGAAGAATAATTAGTAGACCCTGCATTTGTAAGTTGCAGTACTAGTTTTACCCCCATCTGAGCAGAGTACTCGTTTTTCATTTCTGCATTAATTAAAATCTACAACAGTGTAGGACTTATTCCTTAAGTAGCCTATAACACAGCAATAGTACTTACAGCTTCTATGATTAGTTGGTGGAGTGAGACTGTTGCTGGGATCGTCATTTCTCAGCTTGCAACATAGTAGGTACCGTACATAAAACGTTATTTTCTCTGATGTTTATTGGTTGGTTGGTTCCTTATTTTAGGGGCTGCGACAATGCGGTGTGTTCTACACACAGCCATCTGATTACCGGTGTTAATTGTGATGGATGTAGGCTATTAGTGTGTGTTTTTAATTCAAGTAAGGACGGCATACGATAATTTCAAGTAGTTCCTACTTTCGCTACCAAATGCTACCATCCACGACATCTAGCTGTGAACTTGGCTACTACTAGATGTCATCGTAACCAGTGCCTGGTGATGAACGTTGGAACTTGAGAGTATTAATCAAACCTAACCATCAAATTTTGCTTCACACAAGTTTAGTTAGTTTTTATTTATTTATCGTATGGCTTTTATGCCGGGAGTGTCGGAGAACTTGTTCGGCTCGCCAGAGTCTGTAGATACTTCCAGTGGACACCCATAGGGTGGGCTAGAAGTTCCATTCAATTCCAAGTAGTTCCAGCTTTCGCTACCAGATGTCAATGATACCTAGTGGTGAACGTTGGAACTTTGATAGAGAGTTCCAACAAAATCTAACCAAGAAATTTAGCCTTACACAAGTTTAGTCTGCGAATGGATCTTTTACATGCCATAAATCTATGACATGGGACCGCCGGCTTTACTTCCCCTCCGAAGGAAGGCATACTGAAGGATTTTAACGCTCTTAAAAAATCCGACGACTTCGGCCGGGTTTGAACCCGCTATCTTGGGCACAGAATTTCAGCATGATACCAACTACGCTACCCAAGCCACTAGTTTAATTAGTGGAAGGTTCTTTTACTTGCCATATATCTGTGACATTGGCCCGCCGGCTTTATTTCCCCTCCGAAAGAAGATATACTGGGGGATTTTTAACACACTTAAAAAATCTGACGACTTCGGCCGGGTTTGAACCCATGACCTTGGGTATAGAAGCTCTGCATGCTACCAACTACGCCACCGAAGCCACCTTCTCTGGAGCTTAATGCTTTGGTATTTTGCCAGTACTAGTTGCCACACTTTCTAAGTATTTGCGGGATTTTGTTTGGTCTTTGGGTGTCATTGTGGGATTGGTAGTGTTTTGTAGAGCTATTTTGTCTTGTATATAGTTGATGACGATGCTCGCTTGACGACCGAAACATGTCATCCCTTAGTTTTATCTCCCTTCTGTAGTCCAAAACAGTACATATACCGGGTGAACCAGCTGCCCCTAATAATATTGCTTTATGCAGCCCAACTAACACGTGTTGTCAGGAAGTTCGATACTTCTCTGCTTGCATCCCTTATGGTACTAATGTACTGCAAGCATATCCCGCAAACGATACTGAACACTATTATTCTTCCCTCGTGTTGTCTGCAGTCACATCGAGGGAAAAAATAATTGTGTTTAGTATCGTTTGCAGGATATGCTTGCAGTAGCCTACTTTATTACCATACGGGATGCAAAGATCGACCTTCATGACAACGACGCTAGTTGAGCTGCATAAAAAATGTTATTAGGGGCAGCTGGTTCACCTGGTATATATATTTAGCCTACTTTTCACACTTTGCAAAAATTAGGAAAAAGTAGACTTATGAGATCGATCTGGGCAAATGTGTGTATGTCTGTCTGTCCTTCTGTCTGTCTGTCTCCTAAACGGCTGCAGCTAACAAAACAAAACTTGGTAGGAGTAAAGATCTATACATGAATATAATAATGCCATATTTTAAAATGATGTCAGTGCTACCAACTGCTGAAAAATGGCAATTGAAATTTGAGCTCCATGTTGGATATCCTCGAAAGTATACTTGGGAGCTATTTAAAAATTGTCACTCGTATAGATAATACTATTTCAGTTTAATTTCCAGGAGGCCATATGTGACAGTGTTGCCAAAATGATTCTAAGTCCGCTGATAAGTCGAATTTTTAAATGCATATAACTTCTACACTATCAATTGGAATTCAACCAAACTTCGTATGTGCTATGTGTACATAAACAGATATGACGGAGCGTATTCTCAAGAGCCACCAGGGCTGCCAACTGTTAATGAATGCTCTCAATTTATTTTATCAAAATACCAATCTATCAGAAAGTATGCAAGTCGACAGATTTAAATTATGCACACGTATAGTACCTGACATTCTATATTAATTTGAAGTAACTAATATACATCAGTGCTACCAACAAGATTCTAAGCCTGCTGATAGGTCCAATTTTAAATACATGTAACTTCTATACTATCATTTGGATTTCAACCCAATTTCGTATGTGCTATATGTACCATAACAGATATGACTATGTGTCTTCTTAAGAGCAACCAGGGCTGCCAACTGTTAATAAATGCTGTCTCTATTTTTGTTACCCTAATATCAATATATCAGAAAGTATGCAAGCCAATAACTCTAAAATTTGAACACATATAGTACCTGGCATTCTAGCTTAATTTGGAGTAACTAATATAGGCCTACGCCAGTGCTGCCAACATGATGAATGTAACTTCTATACTAACTAATGGATTTCAAAATTGGCACAACAATAGATCATATTATTTCAGATCATTTCTGACTAACACATACATGACATTGTTGCCAACATGATTTTACGCACGCGGTTAGATCCAATGTCTAACGTGTAACGTGTAACGTTCATGCTATCCATTGGACGTCAACCAAATTTTGTATTCTGAACCTTAAGAGATAGAACTATGATTATATTTAGTCACCAGGGCTGCCAACTGTAGTGCTCTATTAGGCTTCATTATGCCAGGTAAACTGTATTTCGAAGTAATTAGAAATATCGATATTACCAACTTAATTTCGTCATTATTCTAGATAGACCCATTTAGATTAATCATTGGCATGAATCTTAAATTTTTAGAAAAGTAGGTTCTTTACGGAACTACTTGTTATTTATGACATGTAAAATTTTCAGGTGATTTTTCACACGTCCCAGTAATTGGGATTTATTGTGTTGACCGACTAAAATGTTGTAATAATCTGTTGTTGAATGCTTGTTCAGTTATTTCATGTAACGTCACAGCGAAATACATGTTAGGCACAGTCATTTACAAGGCAGAACTTAGTTCCCTTGATGCGTCAATAATTGAGAGAAAATTATTTCGTTATTGCTATGTACACTGTGTTTGGTAAATGGGTTCAGTAACACCTGCTCTTAATCATGTTTACTACACCGCCATTCAAGCTTGCATGCGCGCACATGTAGTTAAGAGCGGATAGGTGACTAAGTTCATGTCAGTGTTATGAAGCAATCAAACTTTCAGACGGAAATACCTCTTTCATTAAAAGGATCAGGAAGAACTAAGTTTATCAAACGAGGATTTAACCTCGTCTTACGTATTGTACAGTATATACTGGGAAAATACTCTTGAAACTTGCATTCCATAAAGTGAATCTTTTACGATTATTATTAATAGTTCCTTTATTCATCATTGCCCTCTCAGCTGATGTATCAATAGATACTGCACATTCAAACGATGCACACGACAAAGGTTCTGAAGTACAACTGTTTTAAAAGTTAACATGGAAGCCGTAAGGGTAACTTCACCAACTAATTGGATAATAAATGCCGGAATATTGCATGTTATCTCATCGCATGTACAGAAGCAAGCCACATAAATGTTGTATAGACCATCCGAAATGTTAATGAGCATAGCTAATGGACGATTTTCAATTAAAACCCGCTGTATAAAGGATTGTGTGGTTCTATTGTTGTACTAGTAATTGCCTAATCAATAAGCATTATGAATTCAACTAATTCCAGAGTAAATGTTTGTCACGGCTGATGGCATAAGATTGTCGCTCTCACAGAGGGACAGTGGTAGAGGTTCACCTCCTGGTTCCAAGATCACGGTTTCGATTCCCGACGGTATAAGATGCCCACTGTGGGCTTTGGATACCTGGACTGGATTTGATCGAACATATTGAAGTACATTTTCTAGCTTCCACCTGGATACTTTGGGTATAATACACGACCTAATAGCTGTAGCCAAAGCACCCCTTCGTCATGAGTGAAAATTGTACATTTTTTTTCAGAAATTAACGTTGTTGATGATATTGTTTAAGTCTTAAGTCTGCTGACTCGTTTGATGCAGTTCTCAATGCCTCCCTGTCCTGAGCTAATCGTTTCATCTCTACATAGCTACCACACCTTACATCCGAGGTAATCTGTTTAACATATTTTAACCTTGGTCTACCCTTACAGTTCTTACCCTGGACCCTTCCTTCTATAACTAAGTTTGCTATTCCTGGGTGTCTTATTATGTGTCATACAAACCTATCTCTTTTCATCATTAGCTGTAAGCAGAAACATATCTCCTCTCCTTCTCGTTTTAATAGCTGGTTATTTTTGTTACTCTATCTCAGTCATTCTCCTGTAACACCTCATTTCAAATGCTTCCGTTTTCCTCATTTCTGCTTCGCCAACAATCAAGTTTCACTTCCATAGAGTGTCACGCTCCAGACAAAGGCTTTCAAAAATATATTTCTAATGCCTAATTAGTGTATAACTTCCATAAATTACAATAGCTACACTAAAATATTGGAAAACATATCCTTGATATTCCTCCCCTTAAAATCAATAATGAGCCTCACAAACACAAGAAAATGTTTGATGTCACTGTTGTTTCATTTAAGGAGCTTTTAGACTCTTGTATGGGGCAGATGACCTCGTAGTTCCGCCCCTTAAAACAACAATAACTAACTAAAATCCCTCAGTATGCCTTCCTTCGGAGGGGAGGTGAAGCCGGCAGTCCCATGTCATAGATTTATGGCATGTTAAAGAACCTACCACTAATTGCATCTGTGTGAAGCTAAATTGGATAGGTTAAGAATGTAAACAACGCTCTTAGGTTTCTATGTTCGTTGCCAAGAGCCGACTGCGGTGGTGTCTAGTAGCTAAGTTCTGAACTTGGCCTAGTAGTCGTTGACGGTGGCGCTTGGCGGCAAAAGTAGGAACAATTTGAAAAATTCTAAGTTGCAGTACTTAAATAAAAAAAACAGATAACACACACTAATACAGACATCACAATTAACACCGGTTATCAGACATATTCTACACACACCCAAAGTACACGGGGCTACATGACCGCGTTGTCGCAGCCCCTAAACTTAAGAACCAACCAACCACTAACTAACTAGACTCTTGTATTTTAGGTGTGTGTGGAATATTTTAAATGATAAATTGTCTTGTAGGGCCTATGTGCTAATACTTAATTGTATTAGAGATGAGGAAATTAGTAAAAATGTGATTTTGTTATTAATAATTTTAGTTGAGGCATCTCTCCCGAGCAACGTTGGCATCTATACCGGGTACCAGGGATTGACGCCGCTCGCTGATCAAACACATTCTTTGCTCCTTTTTTCCCCGATTTATTTTCAATTAAGTTACTAGAGAGTCGGATTCGGTGGAGTAGTTGATTGCATGCTGAGCTTCTATGCCCAAGATCGCGGGTTCAAACCCGGCCGAAGTCGTCAGATTTTTTAAGAGCGTTAAAATCCCTCAGTATGCCTTCCTTCGGAGGAGAAGTAAAGCGGGCGGGCCCCATGTCATAGATTTGTGGCATCTAATAGAACCTTCCACTAACTAAACTTGTTGTTGTTGTTTGAGTCTTCAGTCTTTTGACTGGTTTGATGCAGCACTCCATGCCTCCCTGTCCTGAGCTAATCGTTTCATCTCTACATAGCTACCACACCCTACATCCGAGGCAATCTGTTTAACATATTCTAACCTTGGTCTACCCCTACAGTTCTTGTCCTCGACCCTTCCTTCCATAACTAAGCTTGCTATTCCTGGGTGTCTTAGTATGTGTCCTACCAACCTATCTCTTCTCTTCATTAGCAGTCGCCAGAAACATCTCTCCTCTCCCACTCGCCTTAATACCTCTTCGCTTGTAACCCTATCTACCCATCTGATCTTCATCATTCTCCTGTAACACCACATTTCAAATGCTTCAATTCTCCTCTTTTCTGCTGCACCAATAGTCCAAGTTTCACTTCCATAGAGCGCCACGCTCCAGGCAAAGGCTTTCAAAAATGACTTCCTAATACCTAAATCTATATTCGATGTCAACAGATTCCTTTTTTGTAGGAAGGCTTTCCTTGCCTGAGCCAACTTGTGTGTAGCATAATTTGTAGGTTAGGTTTGATTAATGCTCTTAAGTTCTAACCGTCACCAGGCACTGGTTGCGATGGCTTCTAATAGTAGCCAAGTTGAATTCAAAACCGATAAACCCCTAACTAAGGAACCAACCAACCAATCAAGTTACTAATGCTTTACTCATATGTGTTCTATTGGAAATATTTTCGAATTATGCTCTATCAATTTACAACAGTTTTTAAAGTAATTTTACTGACAAGATATAACGCACGTTATGATAATTGTGGCTACACACCCGGATTTACTATATATTTATGCTTTGAAGAGATAATGTAAACAACAGTGTGACGGACATACACATACAGCACTCTCGTACCTTTCAGAGGATGACCTGTTTACATGAACAAGCCATAGAAAACACTCTGTAGTGAGATCAACAGGTCACAAAGAGTTCATACCATACATCGTCATCTAAATATTTCTCGCAATGTAAACACAGTCTCCAGAAACTACAAATAAACGTATATACTGAAGAGAGACACAAGATAAGAAGACCATAGCCATAACAGAAACAAAATGTGAGACAATTCGAGCAGACCTCCGTTGAATACGGTGTTTATGTGAAGGGAGGGAAACAAGTGCGTTATGTATAACCAGATAAGAAACGAATATATATTTTCCAAGTTGAGAGACACATGAACGTGCGCCATATTTGAACAATGGATGAGAACCATGCAGGTTGTGTTGTCACGCCACCAAAATACTAGATGTTGTAAATACATTATTTAATCTTTTTTTGTTCAAATTTCCATAGGTTTATTAGTTTGTAACATTCTATACAGTTTAAAAGACTTAAGTTCAGAAACGGAGTGGCTTACTGACTACACATATGTTGCATGATTCGCGAAACATAAAGGAGTTTAACTCAAATTTAGTGGAGATCGCAGTAATTGGCTGTGTTCAAAGAATATAAATAAATAAATAAATTAATTAATTAATTAATGAATAATGAATTAACTATTAAATTAATTAATTAATAAATTATAATTTATTTCCGTTTCTACGAGGTCGGGGATTGGTTACGATAAATTTACATGAGCAGTTTGTTTTGGCCGGTTTACCTTCCTAACACTGACCTCAAGAGGTGATTTAATAAGGATAAAATGAACGCAAATCTATGAAATTGGGCAGGGAGTTGGAAGAATGTGACATTAGCCTATTGTATGGTACCGTACCGGAGGTTGCTTGGAGCAGAAGTGCGAAACCACGTAAAACTACTGTACTTTTAGGATAGGTAAGGTAGGAATCGAGCCCACCTCTTCTCATTCCTGACTCCTGAGGCTGAGTATACACAGATCCAGCCCTCAGACTAGAATTAAGTTTCTTGGTAGAGTCGGGAATTGAACCCGAACATCCACAGTGACAGCCAAGGAAGCTAGTTACTACATAACGGGATGGCCATGTATGTATGAATGAATGAATGAATGAAACTCGCGTATTGTCAATACTTAGTTATATCGCAGAATGTACTGCTAACGGATATATTTAACTATTGATACAATTTAATGATCAGGTAAGCTTCGGTGTGGTGAGAAATTAAGAATCTCCATTCTTCAACAAATTATAAAGCGTGCCATCCATTGATTTTCCAGTCATTTCTTCTATATCCCATGACATTGTCTCATGCACATCCATCACATTATAAGTCCACTGAGAGCATAGTAGAAACACAGCGACTGATGGTACTCCCACTCAAAGCACAAAAAGCAACTCCGTTCCAGCGTGTCGGGCAATAACACGTACCAGTATGCTAATTCAAACGCTTGTCACACCGATCGCACGTTGTTGCGAAACATGGCTGATTTCCCGCCATGCACTGCGTTCTGCCATTCGAAACAGGAGGTACAGACATAGAGAAAGATATACCGCTGCAAAGTTAGCTGTCCCTAGGCCTAGGCTTTGTCCAACGAAATATCTGTGAGATTGGTGCCCAACACTTTGTTTCACAAGCAAGATAACTGAAAATGGTAGTACTTTAACTGTCTGTCTGTAATGCAGACCAGTATATACGAATAGAATTCAAATATAAATTTAAATCAGTCGGATGCTTGGTGTCATAGCCGGGTTGTTTAATTAGAATCACAGTACCACATGATCAGGTCTTGGATGGATTTGCATGCATACAAATTTAGTTAACTGAAACTACAATTCCATGAACTCAAACAACATAAATATGACTATGTGTCGGATAAGGACCAAAAAATTATGTTTGAAATGTTTTTTGATAGCACCAACCATTGACCAAAGGGGTGATAAAAAGTGGGTTTTTAGAGAAAGAAAGATCATATCTCTGTTAATAGGCACAATATCAAATCCGTTAAAAATGGTCAGTACTCCTCTAGTTATTACCTAAAACGTTTGGCTGAAATAATTTTTATATGACCCACCGTTACGCCAAGGGATGAGCAAAATTATTTCGGAATTATAAGAAAATGCCAAGAGACATCACAGGTTGTGATGACAACGCCACTACACGAGATCACATTCAGTTTCCCATCTGAGGGAAGTGGCTTCGGTGGCGTAGTTGGTAGCATGCTGAACTTCTTTGCCCAAGATCGCGGGTTCAAACCCCTTCGGAGGAAAAGTAAAGTGGCGTGTCCACGTCATAGATTTATGGCATGTAAAAGAACCTTCCACTAACTAAAAATGTATGAAGCAAGATTTGTAGGTTAGATTTGAGTATTGCTCTAAGTTACAACTTTCGTTGCAAGGTGCTGGTTGCGGTGACATGTAGTAGCCAAGTTCACAGCTAGGTGTCGTTGACGGTAGCATTTGGTAGCAAAAGTAGGAACTACAACTTGAAATTGACCGTCTTCAGTCCTTACCTGAATTACAGACAATACTGCCATCACGATTAACACTAGTTATCAGACGGATTCTACACACACCCTAAGTACACGGGGCTACATGACTGCGTTGTCACAGCCCCAAAACTGAGGAACCAACCAGTCAACCAACTAACAAACCAACCAGGCTTTGGAAATCAAGTAGTAGTTTTATTTTGAAAATCAATGACCTTTTTAGTCAATATAAAGGTTGGAATCAATAAACTTTTCATCAAGCTATGGAAACCAATGACCATTCTTAAATGACAGCTTGATGTCATCTGTGACAAGTACAACATAAAAAGTTCATTTTCCACCGCTTATAGACAGGCGAAACGCTCAACGCCTAACTGAAACTATAATGACATGAACTTATCATAAATATGACTCTTAAAATATCTTCAATATTAAAACCAAGCTTCTGAACTTGCATGGATTTTAACATTGCGATTTTAAGATATGGGATCTCCTTTTCACGTAGAATCAAAGCCGTTGGAAGTGATTTGACCTTTGTGATCCCACGAGAATTAACCATACATGTTTAGGTGACCGTCGTGTTATCAAGCCTAGCAATATTCACTGACACAGTTTTATATGCAACAACTTCGAAATATTTGTTAGTGAAATATTTTATCACTAAACCAGCACTCGAATATATTATGAATAAGGAACGTGTATGTAAATGAATATTGGAAGGTTATCCATTTCGTTTTATGAAAAATTGTTACACAAGCTTTAAGAATTAGGGCTGATGAAGACCAAAAAGTTAAAACATGTACGATTGAATAAATATTGAATAGATGTTCTTAAATTTGTATTGATAGCCGTTATATTTTAAAAATTATCGTGTACTAGAATTCAAACACATTTGCCATTGAAAAAACAAATGTTTTAAATATCCGTATTGATAGTATAATTAAATGTTTAAAATTATACGCCAAATCAATATTCAACACATTTATATATATGTTTATATATAGGACATGTATCGATCTTCAATGAGGTCGTCTTCAGCTAAAAAATGAAAATAAATTTGCTTTTGCATTACTAAGGGGTGGCTATTGTTCAGAAGCTTGGTTTTTAAGAATAAATTATTGTAAAAGAACCAGTAATAAATTTTATTTTATTTAATTCTGAATTGTAAGGATATCCATTTTAGTATTTTATTTCATTTTATTACAATTTTATTATTAACATTTCATTTCTTATTTAGATTTAAGTACATATATATATATATATATATTATTTTGGTTTAATTCTTAATTGATTTTCATTTTTGAGCTAAAGATGACCTCATTGAAGGTCGAAACATGTCCTATATATAAAATATGTATATATGTGTTGAGTATTGATTTGGCGTATAATTTTAAACATTTATCGAGTACTACCAATTCACTACTATAATTGAATCGGTCGGAGCTGAAAAGCATTAAGTCAAAAATGGTCATTTTTGAAACAATTTGTATTCTGAAGTATTGACCCAAGGGCCTAGGAACAATATAGGAAAGAATTATGTCAGCCTTCTCCTTAAGCTAGCAACCACTGCTACTTGTAGTGCAATCACAGGATAAAAGCATTAAGTCATTGACTTGCTGACTTTCAGCGCCGTATTCCATACTTAATGTTGGCAGCACTGCAAGATTCCCGCGTGTTACAGTGCTATTGTAAATTACATTTGTGCAGGGTTTTGGTGGTTTTTATGTTACAAACCCATTTTAAAATAAAATACCATGTGATATATTCATTCTGGATAGCTCTATGCCGCACTACACTGACCACGGAGCTGAAAGGCACTAAGTCACGTTTCCAAAATTGATTTGAACAATATTAAATTAAAATTGATATTCCGCTAACCTAAAACTAACCTGAATAGTTGCTTCACAACATAGATGACTATTATAGTGTGTTTGTTAAGTTCTGTTCTGTCAATGACGTTTTATCTGTCTCCTGAAAAGTAGCTCCGGCCGATTCAATCAAGAAACGAGGGATTTTGTTTCGACGTGACATGATCCATCAATACAATACAAACATGACATTGAAATATATTTGCCCTACAAGACAAGGCTCCTTGGCTGCCAAACGACGTCCTACAGGTTGTGAGCCATTAGAGTTGGGATAGGAACATTGTTGAACTTAATCTAACCAAGGATGAATAGAAGTTAACTGTAATTCAGTCCTATCACAGGCAGAACAAAACATGATCTACTTTCCTTCGTATGCATATGCTCTAACCGTGCAAAACATATTTGAGTGAATTTGTTTAACTACCCATTTCGATGTACAGATGACCGATTAATAAACAGTGGTCTGTTAGTTAGTTATTGTTGTTTTAAGGGGCAGAACTATGAGGTCATCTGCCCCCAAACAGTGGTCCGTTAGAAGTTCATCTATTCAGTGGCCATATTTCATGCCCGTTTTAAAAAGAACGAGAACCCCTTTAACACTTACGGTTAGGTAACTCTCCACAGTAAGGTAGCAAAGGTCTCTTGAGAGCAAAGTTCTCAAAGGAGTTTATTTGAAAGCCAGTCAAAGAATTTTCTCCCTGCAGGCATTAATGTAAGACAAGAGAGAGAGACAGAGCTATCAGGCAATCAACGTGGACCATAACAAACAGTGTAATGAGAGAGAGAGAGAGAGTACAATTAATAAGAGACTCCCGGCCCCACCTGTAAGCTACCTAACGAGAAACGGGGCCTCTCGCTCGTCCCTCGAGAACAAACCGCGGCTCAACCCAAAAATCAATTATTCGGTCCACGTACTGTGATGGCAGGAGCTGGAATGAGCAAGCGGCAAGCCGTGGGGACGGACCGTCTTGTGGAAAGCGGAATTTACTGAGGTTAGGCTGGAGTTATGAAGAAACGTGTTCGTAGGGACAAAGGAGATAAAGAGAGTTCACACACAGACAAGGTAGAGAGGATATCCAAACAACCGATCAGCATTCTGGAGTTGACTATCAGCAAAGAGAACTAAGTGGAATCTCCGGGTAAGAAAACCTACAAAGAGTCAAACAGGCATAAACTGCTTTCATTGATGAGGCAATACGTCAGTCTATTATTTATTGTTGTTGTCGTCAAAATGTAATGTTTTTCAGCCAGTCTACACGAGATTAAAATACACTTGGATGACTAGTTTCGATCGTCAACGGATCATCTTCTGAACTTTTACACTTAGGCTATTACGTCTGTCTACAAATATGGGTTATATATTTACAACTAGCTGTACCCGGTATGTGTTGCAAAGCCAATCAAAGAATGTGTTGGCTTAGCAACTTTGTTTGTTGAAGTGCTTTTGGACACACAATGTTTTTTTCTTTTTTCGTTAACTGCCTCTAAACTACCGGCACTGGTTTTTTTTTTAGCGTATGGCTTTTAGTGCCGGGAGTGTCCGAGGACATGTTCGGCTCGCCAGTTTTGTAGCTGCTTCGAGACGGACACCCAATGGGTGAGCTACAAGTACCGTTGGGGAGGAAAGTTGGAAGGGAGGGTCGAGGAGTTGGAAGGTAGCGGCTGTGGCCTATAGTTAGGGACCAACCCCGGCATTTGCCTGGAAGGAAGATGGGAAACCACAGAAGACCATCTTCAAGGTTGCCGGCGGGGGGATTCGAACCTCCTCGCCTCCCGGATGTGAGCGACTGCCAACAGTCATGCCGCAACGACCTCGGCTAACTCACCCGGTACCGGCACTGTAAAACGGATTTACTATATCAGAAACATTTGTGGGAGCGTGCGCATCAACCCACCCAATTTTCATCGCAATCGGATCAATGGTATATAAACGCATACCATACAGGACTTTGTTTAAACGATTGGCGCGCCGTTACTCATTTGTTAAATCTACACGAGTACCGTACTACTAATTGTAATGTGGATTTACTAACACAGAAACCTAGGCAGGAGTGTACACAACAACTCCCAAAAGTTTAATCGCAATCGAATGAGTATTAGGTGAACGTATAAGGGACTTTGTCAAAACGCATCGCGCACCGTCACTGATTCGTTGAATCTACCGTACGCTACCTATTGCAAAATTGATTTACTGAGTCAGAAACCTTTGCAGGAGTCTACAAACAACTCACCAATGTTTCATCGCAATCGTATGAATGATATATGAACGCATACGGGTTTTTGTTGAAACAAATCGCACGTTGTTACTCATTTGTTGAATCTATTCGTGCGTTACCTATTGCAATATGGGTTTACAAAAACAGAAACCTTCGAAAGAGTGTACACAACAACTCACTAAAGTGTAACCGCAATCGTATGAATGGTTTATGAACGCATACGGGATTTTGTTGAATCGATTCGCGAGCTGTCACTCATTTATAGGATCTACTCCTGTGCTGCCTATTGTAAAATGGATTTACTTAGTCAGAAACCATCGCAGAAGTGTACACAACCACTCGCCGCAAGTT
The DNA here is from genome assembly GCA_946902985.2 of Meconema thalassinum. Taxonomy (NCBI): domain Eukaryota; kingdom Metazoa; phylum Arthropoda; class Insecta; order Orthoptera; family Tettigoniidae; genus Meconema; species Meconema thalassinum. The sequence continues at coordinate 1,734,335,998 of OX336388.2, read as the reverse complement.
CATCACAATTTGATGGATGGCATATCAACTCATGTGGGACTTTTTTGAAACAAATGGCGCACCATATTGTTGAAGCTACCCGCGCACTATTTATTGTAAATTGGATTTACTATGCCTATAACCATCCCGGGAGTGTGCACAATACCTCGCCAAAATTTGATCCCAATCGGATTAATGGTATATGTACGCATAAGGGACGAAAAAACAAACATTCATTTTTAGCCTATTTTCATTTACGAAAAAATAGGATTATGAGATGATGACCTTTTGACCGTGTGTGTGTATGTGTGTGCGTGTGTGTATGTGTGTGTGTGTGCGTATCTGTGAGTATAGGTCCCCCCTAATGAAATCTAAACGGCTGGAGCGATTTCAATGAAACTCGGTGAGGTCATAGCACTATATTAGCCGACCACGACCGCGCCCCTAAAATATTTATTACGTCTAACCAATCCAACATGGTGGCTGTGCGAAATATTTCAAGGGCATTCTATTTCCCCGAAACTATTACTCATATCACCCTGCAATTTTGTACGGTGATAAAGGCCACTGGCACGGAATGCGGCAACGGGAACGTGAGAGGGATTGACACGATAGGCTATCCGCAGTCGCTGCGAAATCGCCTTTGTATTCTGAGCAACACGGCGTGAGAAACAGTTCCGAAAGGGATTCGTCTGATGAAGTGCAACATAAGGAAAATAGATACCAATTATCCGGAAGCCATCTCACCAAAAGAACGTCTTGCTATTGCTATTAGATGTTTGGCTACTGGGGATTCGAACTCGACAATTGGCCACAGACTTCGTGTTGGATTCAAAACTGTTGGCGATATCGTGATAGAGCTTTGCCAAGCTAACTGCAATACAGTGCGATAGTTCAGTTTATATTTAGTTTTAGGGTAGTTCAGTTTGGGTTTCTTTAGTGAAATCACCTCGTGAGAAGTGAATACGCTAACCAGGTACTTGCAGTTCTTTTCCTATTTCATCCCAGAGCTTACCTTTCTTCCTTATATTTCTATAATCTTCATTACTCATGCCATATAAGACAGGATATTTCCTGACAAACTCTATTAACAGTTCCGGTGCCATTGCTAAATGGACGCGGGACGTGGGAAAACGCAGCAAGCTGCGTACTCCCGCAGTAACGCAGCAGCCCCGTCATCTGTTTGGGATTGTGACGCAGCTGTCTGAGTGGATCCTGAACCCTTGTGCGCAAAGGTTCGCGACAGTCCCGCTCCCGCATCCCGCGCCGGTGTGCGCAAACATAAGTTATCTATTATTGGAAGCTTTTCAGTCGGTCAACACGAGTGTGCCCAAATTAGATTGGGCGGGAGACTGAAATTAATTTCCTAGTGGCTGAAATAGATGCATGAATTTATTATACATTTAATAAAACACTTGTCACAAAAATGGGGGGTTTAATTGAAAGATTAGTGTCATTCGACAAGCGAGTATCATCAGATCCTATACACAAATACTTATTTTTGTAATTTACTTTCTAAGGATTCGTGCTTTCTAATGGCTTTGGTTTGATTGTGTCATGTCTATTTTCCGCGATACTGTCTCATTGGGCTGGATGCCAGAAATCACTTAATTACAATTGAATGTCATATAATTGAAGGGATATTTCTTGTTTCTTTATGACGCAAACCTCAGTTCAATTTTATCCATATACCCTTCACTTCTTTAACTGAAATGACCTCAGGTGGTGATTTTGGATGAATTTTGATCGGTTTATATTTCGGGGGATTGTTCAGGATCTGATTATCTTCGGTTGAACAACGAAACCATGAATTCAATTAAACCCCCCTTTTCTGTGATAAATATTATATTAAATGAATAATTAATTGACGTATTTATCTCAGGCACTAGGATATCAGTCGTAACTCACTGACCAATCTCGTTGGTTACTCTCGTGTTGACCAACAGAAATGCTTCTACAAATTTATTATAATGTTTAATTGCTTTTTAAGTGACACCTACCATGAAAATGTGCTTTAAAGATATAAGTAGTTGATATCATTATTTTATACAAAGAATAGAAAACTGTCATATTTCTTAGTCTCATTTAACAGTGTAAGGTGCATTCAAAAAGGCGACCATGGCATGTAGGTTCGTGAGGAAAAATCATGTTTAATCCCAGAGTTTATCAATCAAAATACTCAAATACTCAAGAAATGTATATGTGATACAAAACTCAAAATTTAATAACTGAATCATTCAAAATACAATAATATTCGTAGACATTTACCATTATGAAGATGGTCTTAAATATTATCCGTGTTGACTGATACTAATCTCAAATTACAAAAGTCGCCTTGTCAATTATTCACAATACAAAATTCAAAATTGTATTTTAAAATAAATCTGAAAAAACTAATACTCCCAGCGAAGAATATTTTCATCCCCCTTTTTTTTTCAAATCAATGCTGAAAGTGTTCGGTATTTTCAAATTAATTTTAAAACAAAATTTTGTATTTTGTATTTTTAGGAATTCAGTTGAATTTTGATTTTGTATCAAAAATATATTTTGCGAGTTTTTTTGCCCAACTATGTTCACTCCTAATGGCTCGGATCAATCTCGTCAACTGCAGTTTTATAAGTTTCTGTTACTGTGTAAATCTGTTTAACGTCGACATAACTCCTTACATTTCATCTTAATAATAAAATATTATTATAACCACCAAAGTGCCATTTTGAAACACAAATCGTGTTGTCTTGAAATAGGTAGGCCTAATCCTAGTAATCACGTCCTGTAATTAAGTGTGGAAAACCACGGAAAGCAACTTCTAGGATCGTAGGAAGTTTGATTCGAAACTGATCCTCTTCTCAATCGTCTGTAGGAAGCTTGTTGCGCTTTAAATAACGGGACATTTCCCTGATGGTGAACATGTCCATATGATCAACTATAAATTTGAGAACCCACACAGAAGCCCAAATCTGAAAAGGACTTCGCGCTATTTAACAACGTCTGATTCAACTACACTTACACTTTAATTTGTTCCCAAATTTCTGAGTAAGCGGCTCCAATAATTGCCTATAAAGGCTGTATTCAATACAGTTAACAAGATAAGAAGCAATACTCCCTATCGACCGCCGTAAGTTACAAATTGGGAATACAGTATATTGCTTTTTCTTAACATGAGCAGACTTCTTGTTCAAACTCCTTCTCTTAACAAAATAATTTTCCTAATATTGCTTCTTCAAAGCCGTCTCCTTCGTTTACAAAGCCCATCTCGCAAATTGTTTTAATTTTTTCAGGAGAGGTAAACCAACAAGAATATTACCTAAAGAGAAAGAACGCATCGCCCAATAACAGTAATAGACGGTTATCATATTAACTTGAATAGACGGAATATTACAGAGGAAAAGATAGAATGAATCTGCAACAGTTTGACGTCTGGAAGCTGTTCTGGTTGCTCGTGGGATAATTTTACAGCTCGTAAAATTTCCGTACTGATCTAGTGAAGAGCAACCAAAGCTTCAGATTCTGTAGGAATTACTAGAAGATACTGCTTAAGGAGTTTCAGTGACCATAAGAACCATTTAATCCACGCAGGCTATGAAGAATAACATTCCGTGATAATTTATTTTTGTACGAATTGTATGATAGGAGGTTACTTGATCAATTGGTGACTAAACGAAAATCTTGAATAAATGGGGAATGTGGCACGTAGCTCAAGACGAGTACCACACAAAGAAAGAATATACTAAACGACTGATGCCAGAAATTTCAATAAATTGCTTATATCATTGTATAAATACAGTAAGCGTAACATTGACAATGTTCGAGTATTGTTTTTCATACTTCATTTAGACAACAATGGTCATGCAGTGCAAAATGTTAAGAAATTTATTTCACAAACTTACTCGCACAAAAATCTCAGTCAAACCTTATATAGGGATTTGGAACATAATGGTCATCAGCTTCATGTACTTCGGTGAATGCCGAAGTGTTATGCTACCGTACTGTGTGTTGATGTATTGACTTAAATAGTGTGTGTAATTATAATTATTAGGTTATAAGCTTTGGGTAAGAACTCCGGAACAGGAAGTAAGGTAACGTCCCGGCATTTGCATGGAGCAAGTGTGGTAAAACCCCTGGAATACTACTCGCAGGAAAGCCGCTGTCAGCGCTACTCTCCGAAGTGGAGCTTCCCGTGGCAGTCACGATGCGTTATCTAACGCCCTCGGTTATCGACCTTCTGGGAGTATGGTGGTTTATTGGTAAAATCCTTGGGTGGGTACGAACAAACATACGTATGAGGTATAGTGTACTATGTGACCCACTTGACATTTGTAATTACACAGTGCCCCACTCACGTAACTGCTGGACAGAACAATTATACCTAATATATTATTCATCACTTTCATTCAACTAAACATGCAAATTGAATTCCTCGTAATAGTCTGACTTCCTTCGCGTATTATACTAGCCGCTTGTTCTTTCCTCGCACATCTCTTTACTTTCTCTGTACTTTCACCACTGCACTGCCGACATTTCAACCTGTATTGTTCACTCATATTTTCAAGTCTTACTCAACAGCCACGCCCGCTACGAGGGGACCTGTTTCCTGAAGGTTATTTCTATGATTGCTTACTCAAGTTTACGAAGATTAGTTATGTTCTAGTCAAATCATGTATTCATTTCGTGTCATTTAATAGTGTTAAGTTGTCACAAAGACCGTCATATGTGGTCTCGGAAAACGTATTGAGACTCTTGTCTCAATGATTCTGAGTTCAATTTCCGGCCTTGCCGGCTGTATGAGTGTTTGAACATGTGATAAAGATAAGAATTGGGAAGGAGGCGGCCGTGATATTAAGTTAGGAACCATCCTGGCGTTTACCTGGCGTAGACGTGGGGAAACCACGGAGGACCACTTCCAAAATGGCTGGGATAGGAATCGAACCACCCTCTTCTCTGCTTTGTCTCACGAAGCTTTACCACGTTCCACCCTTCAGACCAGAATTACATTTCTTGGCAGAGTTGGGAAACGAACCCACTCCTCCGCTGTGACAGCCAAGTATGCTAGCCACTACAGAACGAGGCGGATCAATAATACAACCGTATAAGGCATTTATATTGAAGGTAGAGAATTAACATGTATTACCTACAAGGGAATATGCATCCTTGGATTTGGATTTCCTTTCATTTGTCAATATTAGTTAGTTATAGTTATTGTTGTTTTAAGGGGTGGAACTTTGAGGTCATCTTCCCCTTTTGTCAATATTAAACTGGTTCTATCTAGTGAAGGGTGGTCAGTGGTGTAGAGGGAAATAAAGAATAACTGGGCTGCTATATCACTGTCACCATCCAAGGTAAATCAATTGTTTTAAATTGTATTTTACCACAACGATACTTTTCAAGGACAAATCAGGCAACAAATCATTGCATTCATCCTCTTTGTAGCGAAGATTCTGACTTGCAACATTCATTCTCCCTTCATGCAGCTGACCTTAAAGTAAATGCAGTTTGATACATTGCGTAATTAACTATAACAAATTCAAACTATGATCATGAAATTTGCTTTCAGAACAACGGGAGTACAGAAAATGCACAGTTTTCAAAGTGTTCGTCTGGCGAAGTTGATGGTCTTCCTACGAGCGTTCGGGAGCGGTGTGACGGCGAGCGCGCTCTTATTTACCGATACGCGGCATACAGGAAGGTCGGAAACACTTGCGGGGCCTATCTTGTAGTAACAAGGGTTCGTGTACTAGCAGTGTACCATAGTTTGAAATCCGTGTTATAAATGATAACCCAGATGTTAGGACCCTTAATACAAGAAATACCATCCTCATCATTTTAAAGAGTGAATAATAATGGCCATCTATCGCTAATGAAGTTGAATATAATATCGTATGGCCTCGGGTGCCGGGTGCAAGCTTTGTTATTTGACGCCCAAAGGGCAGCTTGCATGTAGAATTTTGTTGTTCCTTGGAACGCTATGAAAGTCAAGGAGGTTAGATATCTAAGCACCTTGCCACTATAGCGCTTTCTAGTAGAGACAGGAGGAACTTTTTGTGTAGGTGGAAAATCTCGAGATTAATTTTGCCATTATGAACACGACCTACTGGATTCAAATGGGTTCTTTAACCTGCCAATATCGTATAACATGCATGCCATGGTTTTTGACGCCTTTCAAAAAAAAATCACTTATCACGGCCAGGAGCGAACCTGCAAGATTGGGGTTGGTAGTCCGACTAGATAACCACTCACCCACCGTGGCAAGCCAATGAAGTTGAATGTACTAATGAATGGAACTGGTCAGGTAGTCGGAAGGAAGCGTTCGTGGCCTATTAAAAGTACCGTATCAACATTTGCTTGGAGGTGAAAGTTGTAACACACGGAAAACAATCTTTGACGGTGGTGTTGGAACCCAATCGTGGAGATACCCTAGTCTCGCGACCTCGGGCGTTAGCAAGCTGGCCACCAAGCTCGGTGCCATTGAGAGAGGACAGTAGGCTTAAGCTATGGTGTCTTAGCATGTGTGGCTAAGTTTGTGTTGGTTTGTACAACACATTACTCGCTGTAAAACAATCCACACATCCTGGATACGCGCAATTCGTTCCGAGTGACGGGACGTTCCTTGTACTCGGCAATAAAATGTTTGCTCTTCGCATATCACGTGCACTCCCGTGTAAAATATGCAAGTCCAGTCTCTGGCACTCTTACCAATTCCAGACTCCTCTATTGAAATATATAGTACCCATATCCTGTGCTACAACTTAACTGTAATTTACAATCCACGTCATTCTAACTTCTACTGAAAACAAGACTTGCAATAAAATATTCAAAGCAAGATTTATCATCCTGATCATTATCACTTATTGAGAACTTATTGAGATTACGAAATTTCCCATAGGCTTCAAATAAATGCATGAGGTTTATTCTCTCAAACATAAACACATAAACAAACTGTTTATAAAGATAAAACTCATTTTATTTACATAAAAGTAGACATTATGCAACATTTTTATTCTGTATGTCTATGCATGTTTCTTAGGTTTTGGAGTTATTTGAAGAGGTTGATTAATTCGTTAATATTATTCTGAAGAAATCATTAAGTCAGACATTTTGAAAATAGTCATTGTCTTATTAATATTACTAGCTCTGTTTTTTCACGAGGCCATAGGACCAGTCTATCTTCAGTCTCAGAAGACGAGTGAGTTTGCACCCCACCGTTAGACGTCTCTAAAATAGTTTTACGTGGTTTGCCATTTTCAACTCCATGCAAAGAACGGGAGTCCACTTTCTCATAAGCCACGTAGATTCCTTCCATCTCCTTGCCTAACTTCATTCACCACTCGCGTTTCATTTCTCATTAACTCCTGTAATGAAATTGGCGTCAGGAACGATATCCGTCAGTAAAAAAACATTCGCCGCATATGCACTCATTACTCATCGTTTCCCAACCTACGGTCAAGGGGGTGATATGAGATCAAAGATATAAATGCTTACGTACATACATACATACCTGAGGCGTAGACAGCCAAAATGGTAGTATATATCACGTTTTTATTTTCAAAATACAGATGTAATAGCTTGATGAAACAAATCTAAGAAGGTAGTTGATATGGAAATTCAATTCATGAAGAAGAGACACTCTGCAGTAAGTATGACGTATCACTGGAATGCTGGTTTTTTTCTTCCTCATTTTCTTTCTTCATTTTTGTTCAACAGGGTAAGCTTTCGTAATCACGAAGCGCTATTTCTTCATTTCTACATCCATCATACACTTATTCAGAATTCAAAGCTTAACTAACATGCTATAATTCAACATTCAATATAACAGACCAAAGAGTACACAACTTACAGTATTTTTGAAGTGGACAACTTTTGAGGACAAAATCGCCCAATCTGGCTTTTGAACAAAGTATTATTTATCATCAACGTAATCATAGCAATCACACAATTTGGCATGTTACTTTGAAAGATAGAATCGCATATTAATAATTTTCCTGTCATACTACGTTATTTATTTATTTATTTATTTATTTATTTATTTATCGTATGGCTTTTAGTGCCGGGAGTGTGCGAGAACATGTTCGGCTCGCCTGAGTGGACGCCCTTAGGGTGAACTACAAGTTCCGTTCAATTTCCAGTAGTTCCAACTTTCGCCACCAGGTATTAATGGTACCTAGTGGTGAACGTTGGAACTTTGATAGAGCGTTCTGACGAAATCTAACCTAACAATTTAGCTTCACACAAGTTTAACTGTAGAAGGATCTTTACCATGCCATAAATCTATGACATGGGACCACCGGCTTTATTTCCCCTCCGAAGGAAGGCATACTGAATGATTTTTTACGCTCTTAAAAATCCGGCGACTTCTGCCGGGTTTGAACCCGCTATCTTGGGCACAGCAGTTCAGCATGCTACCAACTACGCCACCGAAGCCGCTTCATACTACGTGTCTGTTATATATACTCACAACCAGGAGGTACCCCAGACCATTACAAGTAGCAGCAACACTCACCTAGAAAGAAGAGAGATACTAAATTAATATATTAAATAAAAGTAAAGAGAATACAGAAAAGCTATCAAAGTACTCAGTTTCTATTAAAAAAATAACTAATCATTACACATGGTATAGCCACAATGCCACCACATGTATTGCAGCACCAGCAGAGAAGGACGAAGAGCCTTTGAGCTGCTTAACCAATTCCTGAAGGGTGCTATTAGCTGTAACACCGTAGAGTATTGAAAATGAAAATCCACAGCCTGCTTCCAGTCTCCGACCGGGTCAGGAATGGAATGAATGAAGCCCCCATCTAGCGGCGAGGATATGGACTGTGCCGGCTGCCGAGGCCTGACGCACTCCTCTGGGGCAATGATTAAATGAATGACAGATGAAATGAAATGATAGTGGAGAGTGTTGCTGGAATGAAATTTTGACAGGGAAAACCGGAGTACCCGGAGAAAAACCTGTCTGCCTCCGTTTTGTCCAGCACAGATCTCACATGGAGTGACCGGGATTTGAACCACGGACCCAGCGGTGAGAGGCTGGCGTACTGCCGCCTAAGCCACGGAGGCTTACCGTAGAGTATTAAAGACAGTAATTACAAACACAATAAATGCTTGACTTCTTGATCTTGCTCCGTCAAAGGATGTAAGCCAAATTAATAGGAATTAGGTTAACATTATAAGGGTCTGTTTTTCAATCTCTGTATGAAAGTGATAAACCACTACTACTGGAATAACGTTCTTCATAACTTTTAATCCTTCAGTATTCCAAAAGTGCTTTTCAATGCAAAGTTACCCCAGAGTCTATTACCGGTCGGAAGTATCAACGAACGGCAACAGTACCGGTTATGTGATTGGTAGAAATTGAATTCTGACATGTGAACACTGACTGCTTTGTCATGCGATCTCTGATGTCAACCAATTGAAGCATAAACCAATCTTTGTATCAGTAATTTATTGAATTATATTATACTATAACTCTAATATGAAACATACTAATCAGTCGGCAATACTGGTATTCTGTTTCTGCGCAACGGTATTCCTATATTAACCCACATTGCGGTAATGCGGTTATCAACATATTATAATGTCAATGTGCTGTACTGTAGCGAGAACTAGGAAAGGCCTTCATGATCAACTGGACACATAACCTTTACTTCAATTCCATGCAGGAACATTATCGAAAAGAGCAAAATATTAAAGGAACTAAAAATCTATTGTGTTGGGGAAAAGAGCCATAAGTCAATTCCTCCGATTTTTAAAATTTGTTTAAAGTGTGTATCTGTAACTTATGTTGTTTGGGAAAGGAGATACAACTCCTACGCCTATTAGAAATACGCATGGAAGCTCAAGTCAAAGTGGCATTATTCAATTCAACCTAACGGAGCTTGAAAAAAAATAGTTTAAGTCGATTTGTGCCATTTTTCTCGTGCGGATTTTAGTCAGTTGCCACTCGAACGTTTTACATGCCGATTTGTGCCATTATTACCCAGTATCATTGTGTTTGCTGATAGTGCGGACACCGGTGACTTCACTTTAAAAGGATGGCATAAACATGTTTTATGTATAGACAATATTGCTGTCTCCTTGAGCTAATATATCGTATTGTTTATCTACAACAAGTGTGTAAATACTTAACGCGTGATATCAAGTTGAAGTCGTAGGACCTTACAGCTTACTCTTGGTTATATGCCCATAACCTCAACCTAAGGTACCGGCAAGTCTCCATTTCTATTGCACAAAATCTAAAATAGTCGTAGGCTAGTCAATTGTGTGATTAATTTACAGCAGTGTTTGCCAACTCCATATCTTGAGAGTAATGTTGCTTTTCACATACGACAATGTGGACCTTTAATTTGACAGTGAACAACTGCGCAGATAAGACTTCCTTCCTGCTACATGTGGCACGAAGCAATTGCTGGTAGGGATGGCAATCAAATAGCCACATGTCTATTCAAGCATATTCAAGGTATGCCTCCTAATGTAAGCCACATTGTATTGCATTAATACATATTTAGGGGACATAATAGGAAGAAGGTTATGGCCGCCATGTTCCTGTCGTTGATGTCTATGTCGGTCAGTGTCTCCACAATAGACCATAAATTCATGACCCCACCATTCCCACCTGGAATGTGACACTCTCTTATTGCGAGGATAAAGAAGAAAAGCAATATGTTTATTACTCATTCCAGAGACTGGTATCAGATAGTACGGGACGCTAGCAAAAATAAACCATTTCAAGTCATAGAAATGTCACAAGATATATTTTTGACTTTGGAGACCTGCTGAAAGGGCTATTGGTTCAAAGAATCATAACAGAAAACAAGAAGTGTGGTCGGTGGCTTGATATAAAGTGGTTGAGGTATTTGAAAGGCGAACCTGGGAAAATATGCGTCAAGACAACCCTGGATAACGATGCTCCATTTGAAGTGATGGAATTTCACCGATGAGGACGAAGTTTTCAGAATCACACATTGAAGAAGTGTTACAATGGACCTGTGCTCTTCAGCAGGGAAAAGAAGAAAGACTTGTTGGATTTGTTTTATCTAATCGACCCTATTTTTCATTCATTTTACAAAGATCTTCCCGTACATTACACTGTTGCAGATATAGATCCTGATGTGTATAGCAGTGATGATAAAGCCATGACAGAAAACTAAACACACGGATCAAAACTGTATTGGTTTCAAACTGCATTACCACATTCATTTAATGCATATACAGTATTAGGAACTTACCTGAATTTGAGACGAACCAAATTACATAGTATGTCAATACTTTAAGTGGCATAAGTCATTTCCTTCAAGCATTTACCTTCAATTTTGTGTGTTTAATTAGTTTTTTTATACACATAACATGAAATGAAATATTAAACTTAAGCACTAAAATATAACTTATGTATTAATTAGGAGAGTTTTTTTTTTGATCTCCTGCAAAAGTCGGTTTTATGAGTTGTGCCACTTTTTCCATAATATTATTTACGTAACAATAAGTTGCCGTCTTGTGCTTAATACTTACAGTACGTTGTTTTAGCCGTGGTGATAAAGGGGTGAACATATAAGAATATATGATATGTGGTCCCATGATTTCTTTGGGCAAGTCAATGTGCTCTGACAGCCAGTCTCTGATTTCTTCAAGGTATTTCGCGATAATGTACAATCATTTGAAAATACAGTATAAGTGCTTCTTTGTAATGAACGACAAATTGAACGCAATTATTTCTGTTTCCTCCAAACAAAGATTCACTTGATATTTCTTCTTGCTCGTCAGATGGCTTCATTCAACGCCCTCACTAATTAACGAATAAGCCCGTCTGTCAAACTGTCCATTAGTTGATCCATTTTCCAATAAATGTCTTTCGTACTTCAAGCATGTCGACAAGAATCCATCAAGTCTGCACATTTCACCCTTCTAAACACGTACAAACACGTTCAGGACAGAACTTGTCTCCACCACACCACATAAAGCACTACACTACCGAGCATGCTTCTTGACTGTCTTGTCCAAAAGATATTCTTACAGTCAATACTACTACTGCATATATCACTCATGTGCCCCTATTACTCCTTCGCTGTAATAAATTAAATAAATCTTTTTTTAACAGTGTCAGATTTGCCTAAGATAGTAATAATAATATTAATAATAATAGTAATAATTTGGCCAGTTTGTACTGAGGTAATATGGATCAAAAGGAAATCCCAAGAGTTTTATCAGCATTCAGAGAAAATCTCGGACACATTCAGGAAAAACAAAAACGTTGAAAATTTGATGGGCATATTTTAAGAATGACTGATCACAGTATAACTAAAATAATTTTTTCTCACTCTCTCAATGAAAGCTAAGATTAGCGAGATATAATTACTAAACAATACAACATTTGTGTTTGTCCTGGACTGTTTGTTGCCTGCTTGCGGGCAATTGCTATCTGCAGCAAGTACCATAGTGTTTACTAACACTCGCCACGAGACAGATATAAAGCACAGCAGAAAACATAAGTCTTTTAAGTTGTAGACATCAATGTCTACATACGCATTTAGCAAGTGGATAATTAATGTGTTTCAAATAGAATGCTATAGCACCCCTTATAATATTGGAAACATTATCTTGCATCTTTTGTAGACTCAGCAGTATCTAATGTAAACAATATCGTTGTTGTTTCTTTTGAGGGGCTTGAAAATCGTGGTCATTCAACACCGAGTAAATTGGGTGAGTAAAGAATTTGACTGAGAACCTGTATTCTAATGAAATTTCTGAACAAAGATTATTTGTCCTTCATGTTTCATGCTTAAAGATTGTAAAGGGTTACACGAGTCCATTTCCTGTCTGTGTGTTCATGCATCAAAAGCAAACGGCTGATAATAATGTTTTTTTAGCAAAATTATAGTTTACGTTAAAGGCCATCAAGCCAATACTACACTGTAGTACATAATTGGAGGAGGATTAAATGAAACTAATTTTGGTCTTCTGATGGATTATGAAAGATATAGAATGTTGAAAATATGATTTTAAGCTATTTATTTTCCAATCTTACTCTCAGAACTTTCGTTAATCAATTATGATTTTAAAAGCTAGGAAGATGACCGGACAATACTGTGCTACCGGCTTGGGTAGGTAAGAACACTGAGGCGCTGGGTCACGAGGTCAGGTTCTCCTAACTCGGAAGACAAGTGAGTTAGGACCCTAAACTCGGTAGTTCTTGACTCGGTTTTCCATCTTCAACTTCAGGCAAATGCCGGAACGGTATTCTCTTATGGACCACAGCTACTTCTTCCCAATTCCTTGTCTAGTTTCACTCATCTTACATCTCATTAACTACAGTCATAAGGTTTGAGTCAGGAAGGACGTCTTGCCGTCAAATATTAATAGACATCATCTTAGCTCATCCCCGACTCGGTATGGACGGGGATAATAAGGGGTAAAAACACCCTTGGATATTACTCGTTTTTCTGCGCCTTGCTACGACCGGTGCAGCCCCATGAAATAGGATCTGTACGAAGAGAGACTCTAGCTCCCAGCTTCATATTTCCACCTGGGTGAAGCCAAGTTTTTCTGCTACTTCAACATTATAATCTTGTCGTTCTACCTTCATTAATGTGAAAATGCACCCAGAATAGACGAACTCCTAAATTATCTCATTCTCACCTTACACATTGCGACATTACCACAAGGAAAGACGAGAGCTACTCATTAGTCCTTGCAATAACAAGTATGACTTTAATGAGTCTCCATATTTCCTCGCCGCTATTACGTTCTAGAGGTACAAAATAACACACATGTCTTAAATTATCAACAACTTAAATTAGCTGAGGGTATGTCAGTTCTTCAAGGATTAACCCTTTAAATCATACCAGGATAATCCGATCCAAATGAAACTTGGTACAGTTAACATTTACTACATGTTGTATCAGCGAAGCGTCATGATATTATCGTGAATATTCTGAGAACAAGTGGCGTCATTACGTAGGATTTATAATTGATTTCAATTAGCTTTATGTATTTATCATACTCGTACTCTAGATCTTTGTGTTAGTTATGTTATTTGAAACACACGCCAGATATCATGAAATGACTTGATATGTGCAATATTTGGATGTCTTTTAGGATACATCCCAGAACCGGTTGAATTTTATTGTCTGTCAAGAGTCAATACAAAAGATCTCCCCAAAACCCGTACTTACTGTCTCCATGGGTGTTCACCTTACAGATCTCAAGGGACAGCAATTAACAAGAGAAATATAAGATTTCAGTAAGCACATAGTTCCTGGAAAGTAATAAAAGTTAGTTCTGGTAGGCCTTGGCTATTTGGCCATTTAGGTTAAATTTAGTCTACTTTTGATTTTGGCAAAAAATTAAAGTAGACTTATGAGATCTACACGGGCCAAAAGTTGTCAGTCTGTCTGTGTGTGTGTGAGTGTGTTTATCTGTCCCCTCCCTCCCTATCAATTCAAACTCGACGAAACCGAAACAAAATTTGGTACACTAGCAAAGGGCACCTCGGTGCCATGTATTATATCGCCACCATCTTTACCAAAATGGAATGATGGCCACTCAAACGTTCAAAACGTAAAACCGAATTACGACTAAACTAATCATCCAATCTCTACCAAATTTGGTAACAACATACCTTTATACAGGACGCATCTTGCAACCAAACTACAAGGCCATCAGCCAGACCATTTCAAGATAGCGGACGTATGAATTGTGCAAGCATTATACTTCATAACTTTGAACCCACCAGTTCCGATTATCGAGCCGAGAATGGTCCTGTCCTAAAAGACGTGGTCCGTTCGGTATTTTAAGTTCATATTATAATATTACGAGGTAGTAGTGACTTTAAAAAGCTAATACTGAAGAAGGCCTCAAACAGCTAAATATCACGATGCACGACATTAATGATAGGGTTAAATTTAGAAAAACCATAATGAAACATGCATTTGATAAAGTACTGCTACCAAAGATGCCAGGAAAAAAGTGGACGGACGAATGGAAGAAAGAACATAGTGCACGAATGAAGAGGATTTGAGAAGAACGTCACCGCAAGACTGGGTTTCAAGTTCACACGCCCTCTTAAAAGGGAATGTACGATAATAATAATGATAATATTTCTTTTTCCTGGTCCACAGTTGGCCAAAATGAAATAAAGAAGGGAAATTGAATGGCGTAGTCTATTTTGATCACTCGAAGTAGAGGCATCTATATAATATACTTTTCGACGTTCAGTTTTTACTGCCATCTATCAGTGAAATGGGATGTCTGTTGGGTGACTTTAAATGTCATACAAGATATACTTTATTATACAACATCATATGGGTCGAGGTGCCGTGGATTTTTTCCGTCTATCATAAATCTGGTCTCCTCAACCAGGAGGCGAACACGTGATCTTAGAATCAGGAGTGGTACATTCGACCACTGCTCTGCCTAGGAAATCCAGCAAATTGTTTATTTATGAGGTAGCCCAACAATTTTCTGTCATTTTGTTAGTATTATCATCTACTCAGTATCCCTAATCTCAATTGGTTTTCACTCAAACATGTCAGTATTGTGCCCGTCAGAATAATCATAGCCTCACGTTGCATTCCTTGTCCACAATAGGCCTAAATGGCGATGAAATTCCTTACAATGGAACCATCAATCGCTGTCCTGCTTCCATACATGCTGGATTCGTTCATCCTTTTTAAAGTAAGCTGTGGTACATTATTACCCTGTCTGGTACAAAGTTTTCCTTAGAGGACTGTTTCAACGCAACGGAACGAACAGGATAGGACACGTCGGGACTGGATGGAACAGGACATGACAGGACAATACTCGACAAGACAAATAGCCTATAATAAATGAAACATTCATGTATAAAATGCTGTGCAATAACATAGCATAAAATACAGAAGATGGCACCTACGAAGGACATACTATGGTGGTGGTGCCTACTATACTGTAATACAGAGGTTCCCATTAGGAATTTTTCTCGGACCCCCTAAAGTGATTGTTATGTACGCACAGACCCCTGCTCCAAAATCTTTTAAGTCAAGACTAATATATTTAAATTCCTAATGGGAACCTCTGTACTAGTTCACAGGAAAGAAGAAAATCTTTATATATTTCGTCATGACATAAAGAACGTACAAAAACCAACATTATCGCCATTTTTGATATGTCGATACTCTCATCCAACTGCAGAGCAAACATGTCACACATGTGGAGCCTTGCCAACAACGTCTCTTCAATATTGCTTGACATATATTTAATTCGCCTTTGCACAGTATTGTTAGACAGCGGGACGGTACTAATAAGCGTTGCGGTAGTATTGCTCAGAATTCTCTGCACAAAATAATTGCTGAAGGTAGAATGAGCTCGTTAGCAATGGTATGATTTTTGGCACATTTTTCGACAAGCTTCATAGGATTCAATCTTTCATTCACATTTGCACCAGAAGTTTTGGTAATTACAGTACTTTCAGGCATGATTTCTTTTCAGCTCACTTTATTTTGAAGAATTCAATGGATTTATTGTACCTTTGTGCTCCGAGTGTTTGGTATCTAGATGCCTCCAGAGTTTTGCAGGTTTCATACTCTCGTTGGTAAGGGTTTCAAAGCATATCACGCTTTGAGGCTTAGGACAAGCTTTAGGTCCACAATACGTAAAACCAATTTCCAATATTTTATGTCGTATTTCCTACTTTGCGCAGTAGACTTACTCATTGAAAGGCTAGGATCAAGAGAGGCAGCAGGCGGCCCATTCACTTCTATTTTACCACAGTTTCCTCTTAGTCACTATCTGCAGCAGTGGGCCTACTTCGTTTTAAAGATCCACTCGTCAACCAACGATCCACATTTAATGGACTTTTAACAATTAAATCAATCAAAAGTTTCAACTTTCAAAACTCATGTAAATATGTACACACACAAAATGCAAAATGGCTGTAGAGCAGAACTCAGAGATAAAGGAGCAGAACGCTATCTAGCGGGAAACTTTAAAAGCTCAAATTACGCTGCGCATCTTATGCTGTGGATGACAATGCATAATTATAATTTTTAAAGAACCGTTTGTACTTTCTCCGTTTTCCATTTTCATTATTGCGTTATTTTTGACGACTCTTCGCGGACCCCCTGGCCAACCGTCGTGGACCCCTGGGGTTCGCGGACCACCTGATGGGAAACTCTGCTGTAGTATATGCTAAATTTAATTGCTACAATTTCATCACCTTATGAAAAGTTGTAGACGTTCAGTTTATGTAGAGTTCATTCGAGTGTTAGAACAAACACCAAGGACTAACGATGGATTTAGCCAGAATCTCATGGCTTTACTTTGAGCCATAGCAATGGAGAGCAATTCCCTCGCCACGTATATGCAAATTAGCTGTTGCTGAATAGCATCAAATTAATTGCCATCGCTTTCAATTATAAAATATTCCAAATGGAGTCCAGAGATATGTGTAGCAGAACTGTCGAGGTATTGTGGTACATGTAGTACCTTTCCATATACACACGCATTGTATCCGTTGTCTGTCTTTAAAAAACAGGATTTTTATCTTCTTATGAGGGTTGGAATGGGGTGCAATCAGCGATGTGTTGAGAACAGAATTCGATTTCAATCCCATTATCGGTAATACCAAAGTGGTTCTCCACGTAAGTTCCAGAAAATTGGTGATATAGCACGACCCTTACGGCCGAGGCCACCTCCTTCCCTATAGTTGTTGTAATTTTAGAACTCAGATATTGTGTGGTCATCACCTCCGTGAACTTCTGTGTATATTATTATTTGCCTGGTAACCAGTGTTATTGCGATGTCTGTGTGTGCATTAGTAATTGAGGCTAGAATTTGTAACGGGTGCCCTTGCATTAAGAAAGGAACCATCTCGGTATTTGTGTGGAGTAGATGTGTTAAACAACGGAAAACACTTGCAGAATGTCTGAGGTGTGAATCAAACCCGCACTAGAGGATAACTGCCAATAAGTATGCAAGTATAGTACCAAACTTAAGACCAAGATCGTATGCTAATCTACTCAAGCTCTCCCAGATACAGAAATCACAATAACGCAAATTATATCATTGATTCCGGGCAAACGCTGATAACCAATGCTACTGTGGTGACATAATTAATTTAGATGAAATGATAGTAAATGATATTACTATAACGTTGGTTATATCTTCATTTAACTTCTATATTAGTGAAGAGAAATGCTGTAAAGGTAATTCGATGTTAATACAAGATGTTCAGTAAAGAACATATAGCCTACTTTCTCCTAAATGCATGGGTATTGTTATAAATCTTTGTCCTTTTTAAGGAGTATAATTGAATGTTGGTTGTAGTAGCTTGTTGAAATACAACGTGCTATAGGGATATTAAACATGAATATGAGGTGCCCTTTGCTAGTGCTACCTCTGTAAAAAAATTCATTCAATTCGGTTTCACCGTGTTTGAATTGATCTGGGGAATGGATTTGCCCACATACCTGGCCGCTATTTGCAAACTATTGGGCTGATGACCTTGTAGTCAGTCATAAGATGCTTTCCACAAAAAGGCATGTTGTTGCAAAATCCGGTAGAGATCAAATTATTAGGATGGTCGAAATTTGATTTAAGCTTTTAACATTTGGGTGGCCGCCATTACGTTTCCGTCAAGATGGCGGCGATATAAAACATGACACTGGGGTGCCCTTTGCTAGTACCACCTTTGTACCAAATTTCGTTCCATTCGGTTTCACCGTGTTCGAATTAATAGGGGCAATCGATTTTCACACAAAGATGGCCGCCATCCGCAAACTATTGGGCTGATGACCTATTAGTTTGGTCAAAGGATGCTGCCCCCATAAAGGTATGTTGTTGCAAAATTTGGTAGAGATCGGATGATTAGGTTAGTCGTAATTTGATTTAAGCTTTGAACATTTGTGTGGCCGCCTTTACGTTTCCGTCAAGATGGCGGCGATATAAAACATGACACTGTGGTGTCCTTTGCTAGTGCTACCTTTGTACCAAATTTCGTTCAATTTGCGCTCACCGTGTTCGAATTGATAGGGGGGGACAGACATTCAGAGTACACACACTCACACACACACACACACACAGACTCACACACACACATACACACACACAGACAGACTCACTTTTTTTTCGCCCTGTAGTGATCTCATAAGTCTACTTTCATTTTTTGCAAAAATCGAAAGTAGGCTAAAAATAAAGTAATATGTGTTGTGATTTCTATCAAGGTAATACATTATAATCTACACACATCAAAAAAGGGTTTTGCATCACCTCGGTTCCCAGATCTCCGGCATATAGACGTTGACTGTGTATATTGTATCAAAGATACAGTCCCTTTGACTGTTCATAGATGTCACTAAAACTGCTCAAAGATGTAAACAACCATGCATGAGCAGGGCCTATTAGACGGAGGGGGTACGACAGCCGATCAGTTCCAGTCATTCCACCAGGACGAAGGTACGCTGCTCATGTTGTCTGTAGTTCTACCATGCCTAGAAGGTAAATACCGCAGTTCGATCGCGTCCGCATTGTTACTTTGTGTCAAGAAGGGCTCTCAACAAGGGAAGTTTCCAGGCGTCTCCGAGTGAACCAAAGCGATGTTGTTCGGACATGGAGGAGGTACAGAGATACAGGAACTGTCGATGACAGGCCTCGCTCAGGCCGCCCAAGGGCTACTACTGTAGTGGATGACCGCTACTTACGGATTGCCGCTCGGAGGAACCCTGACAGCAATGCCACCATGTTGAATAATGCGTTTCGTTCAGCCACAGGACGTCGTGTTTCAACTCAAACTGTGCGCAATAGGCTGCATGATGCGCAACTTCACTCCCGACGTCCATGGCGAGGTCCAGCTTTGCAACCCCGACACCATGCAGCGCGGTACAGATGGGCCCAACAACATGCTGAATGGACCCCACAGAATTGGCATCACGTTCTCTTCACCGATGAGTGTCGCATATGCCTTCAACCAGACAATCGTCGGAGACGTGTTTGGAGGCACCCTGGTCAGGCTGAACGTCTTAGACACACTGTCCAGCGAGTGCAGCAAGGTGGTGGTTCCCTGATGTTTTGGGGTGGCATTATGTGGGGCCGACGTACGCCACTGGTGGTCATGGAAGGCTCCGAAACGGCTTTACGATACCTGAATGACATCCTCCGACCCATAGTGCACCCATATCGGCAGAATATTGGAGAGGCATTTGTCTTCATGGACGACAATTCTCGACCTCATCGTGCACATCTTGTGAATGCGTTCCTTCAAGATAACGACATCGCTCGACTACAGTGGCCAGCATGTTCGCCAGACATGAACCCTATCGAACATGCCTGGGATATGTTGAAAAGGGCTGTTTATGGACGTCTTGACCCACCAACCACTCTGAGAGATTTACGCCGAATTGTCGTTGAGGAGTGGGACAATTTGGACCAACAGTGTCTTGATGAACTTGTGGATAGTATGCCACGACGAATACAGGCATGCATCAATGCAAGAGGACGTGCTACTGGGTATTAGAGGTAGTGGTGTGTACTGCAATCTGGACCACAAATGCTGAAAGTCTAGCTGTATGATGGTACAACATGCAATGTGTGGGTCTCATGAGCAATAAAACGAGCTGAAATGTTGTTTGTGTTGATCTCTATTCCCTTTGTATTTAAAGGTTCCGGAACTCTTGGAACCGAGGTGATGCAAAACTTTTTTTGATGTGTGTATTTACTGTAATTCAGCTATTGCTTGCATAATATTAATCGTATTTTTGGAATTCTGCCGTGTGAAATAATAAAAAAATTGAAATGCCTGAACGTTTCGTGAGGGACTTTGCCTCCTTTTTCAATAGATCAATACAATGTGGCCAAAGAATGCATGCCAATGAACACACAGAAAACTAGAAAAGTTCCTCTGTTTGCCACCAGATAGCGGTCAGAAGCTACTGTAAGGACCTTTGCAGAACAACGCGTCACATTAAGAAGAAGGGCGGAAAGAGTAGAAAGGAAGCAGAAGAAGTAGGAGCAGTGGGGGGGGGAGATGGGAATCCTCGAAAAATAAGGGTGTCCAAATAAGGGCAGGGTTGGATGGGTATAAGGAAACAAAACAATACCCAGCGTCATACAGGCCTCAGCGAAAACACAGGTGGAAACTCCTCCAGTGACGCACAAAGGAGATCAAGTCATGGCCCTTCTACTTTATATGACACGTAGTTCAGCCAAGGTCCATACGATAGCTTCTGGCTGCTATCTGATGACGAACAGAGGAACTTCTCTAGCTTATCTGTAAGCTCATTGACACGCATTCTTTGGCCACATTGTTTGATCTATTGAAAATAGGAGGCAAGGCTCCTCACGAAACGTTTAGGCATTTCAATTATTTATTATTTCACATGGCATAATCCCAAAAATATGGCTAATATTAATAATATTAATCGTAAAACTCAGCATTTTTTCTAGGTTTATGCCGTGTCTTGTGTGGGGTTTTGCCTAAGAACACCAACTGGCTCAGCCCGCTGATGAGCTAGCTTGGTGTATTTAGGTGAAACCCCTCACTAGACACGGCTTAAACCTAGTAGTCGTTGACGGTGACGTTTGGCGGCAAAAGTAGGAACTACTTGAAACTTGATCGTCTGCAGTCCTTACTTGAATTAAAACAGATACACACACTAATACAGTCATCACAATTAACACCGGTTATCAGACAGATTCTACACACACACAAAGTACACGGGACTACATGACCGCGTTGTCGCAGCCCCTAAACTTAAGAACCAACCAACCAAACCTAGATAAATTACTGAGTTTTAATTCTCCTAGTAAGCAATTTTTTCAAGTATTGATGCAAAACGTAGGATGTGGTCCCTACTGTGAGATGAAAGCTGAAGACAGAAGACAATGGTTGAATCGACAAGGCATTTATACATTGACTTGATTTTGGCCTCGAAAGCGAATATCATTTTGGTCTAAACACTAAAAAGGAGGTAATCCACCGAAAGTAAAGAGATTAAATAAAATTTGATTTTTGGATTATTATTTATTATAAGAAAATGAATATGGAATAATTGAAACGTGTTAAATAAATATAGTTTTGTTGGTTGGTTCCTTAGTCTAGGGGCTGCGACAACGCGGGCATGTAGTCCCGTGTACTTAGGGTTTGTGTTGAATATGTCTGATAACTGGTGTTAATTGTGACGACTGTATTACTGTGTTTTATCTGTAATTCAGGTAAGGACTGCAGAATATAAATTTCAAGTAGTTCCTACTATTGCTGCCAAATGCTACCGTCAACGACACCTAGCTGTGAACTCGGCTACTAGATGGCATCGCAACTGGCACCTGGCAAAAACCTTGGAACTTAAAGAGCGTTAATCAAATCTAACCTTCACATTTTTCTTCACACAATTACAGTTAGTGGAAGGTTCTCTTACATGCCATAAATGAATGACATGGACCCGCCGACCTTACTTCCCCTCCGAAGGAAGGCATACTGAGGATTTTAACGCTCTGAAAAAAATCCGATGACTTCGGCCGGGTTTAATGAAGCTCTAAGAAAATAATAAATTAAGATATATTTTTCTCATAAATATTGTCCTGAAATTATAGCTGGCATTATTCAACTTAAATGATTGATGGATATGTTGTTAATTTATGTTAAAATGTTTGATATTTCACAAAAATTACTTCTATGTTGGCTGAGGCGGTAATCGAAACAACCACTTAGTTGTTATTATTCAATTACAAATAAACTCACCAATAAAACAATAATGCAGGTTTTCAGAGAATCTACACATACCCAGGTACTTGTGGCTCAAAGCTCAGAAATAGAACATCAACATCAATGCGTTCGTAAAGTTCAATTTTCGTAAAACTCAAAAACTGGTTACTTCAATGTAATTATATTATGAACGAACTTAACGTGGAAACTCTCTGAACTGTAAAGCTGACTAGTTCCTACAAGTCAATACTTTATACATGTATCAAAGTGAGAGACGGATGTGATGACCACAGTCCCCTGCGGTTCCAGCCACGTCGGTTAACCGCTGTTGACTCCCGGCAGACAACACACAGTGCTAGCTGATACCCTGCATATGTTTCGAGTCTCCCTATACTACCAATGCTACGTTTGACGAAGAGTATTACCGTATCCCTTCCTAGTACATTCAACGCAAGAACACTTGTTAAGAGACCAATTCCACATGTCCAGGTACACGGGGCTGATGACCATAATGTATTAAGCCTTGAACAAAATGAATTGTTGTTTCATTTAGGGTCTTGCGTCATAGTGGTTTCTAGCTACACGTGCTTCGCTGTGTGCAGAACATGTCTTTCCAAGTGGAGGTATAATTTGGAAAATAAAGGTCGTGACCTAAGGTCGGCAATACCCCAGCATTTGCATGTAATGAGAAAGGACGTAACCCATTTCCGGAAGGTTACACATGATGTATGGTTGATAAGTTACTGAAACTTAAAATAGTGTCCCGGCATCGTGTTTCCAGAATGTAAGCGCCAACACTGGCAATGTGTATTTATATTTTTATATACCGTTCACATGTACCTCAAATTCATCAACTTTGTTATATAATAATGTTATTGGTCTTACGTCTCTTTTAACTACTGTGGCTTTTAGAGACGCCGTGATGCCGGAATTTTTCCCAGAAGGGGATCTCTAACGTGCCAGTAAATCTTAGACACGGCTCCATCGCATTTGCGCACCTTCAGATGCCAACTGACCGCACCAGTATTCGATCCTACAACCTTGGAGACAGCAGGCGAGAACGTTATCGCTGAGCCAGGCAGCCAGTCCAACTTCAGTAGATATTCCTTGACTAGTGAGAAATTCAGCTATGATTACATTTGATTGTCGTTGTTTCATCATAGCCATTTTAGCCCAGGCATTATATGCAAAAAACACGGCCAACCTAAAAAAAAATAATGTAAAGCTGAAATTTGGCATAGATGTTCCCTAATACCCTAGAAACAAATCCTGGAAAGTCCCCATCTCTGCGGTGTCCGCGTCATAGTTTTTGGAGGGTTCAAAGGGGCTTAAATGGGGCCTAAGTACAAAAAACAGCATTTTTGCTTCCTGCGTTCAAAATATTGATCCAATTTTGTTCTCGCGAGCTTTAGCAATTAATAAAAATGAACCAGTAGGATAACGGACTTATCAGGCCTAATTATTGCTATTCATGAAGGAAAAAAACGACTAATTTAACATTTTTTGCACTATTTTTACTAGAAAATTTGGTTAATTTGTCATTAGCAGGTCATTATTTTTTAAACAACAGCTGCTATTGACTAAAGACCAAGAGTGAAAGTTATAAAGCATACGTTTAGCTTTACATTGGTATATTACCCATATCTATGAGAGAAACGGTTACCGAGTTACGGTCCCAAAGCATAACCGCTGTTGTAAAGGCACCCGATCGCGTTTCTAGGTGACAGCACTCGGCCTGTCGGAGCAGGCCTACAATACTCGAAACAATTAATTCAGCTTCTAAACAGACTTGGATTTTCAGTAAATGTGGCGGAAGTCCACAGGTACGAAGTTTCAGCGCTTCGTGAAGAACGTCCGATCCCGAATGCTGTAGCGTTCACACAGTTTTGCTTTGACTATAACATAAGGACATTGGACGGGCGAAACACATTTCACTGCATAGGAAGCATCAAGTGCACAGGTCCAGCGCCTGACAGTGAAATATCTCCACTCCCACGTGCACGAGAAGTTCCTAATGCTGGTGTGATTGCGGCGATGGGAAAGTTCAACATTTCGTGGTATCGGAAACCCTCTTCTCCTGGTTCGAAGGACGTCAAGATTAAGGAGTTAACTGTGGAAGCCCCAAACTCTGTGGCTATTGCGTCGATGATGGACTCCTTGTGGTTATCTGGACGGTGGTCAGGTATTAATTTACCCGCTTCGTGGAACGGCTTTATGAAGACGTCACTGTCTGCTCATGCTCAACCAGCTTCCCAGACAACGTCAGTTGATGCCCTGCCGTTCATTAACTTGGAACCGAGCTATCCATCAACTATATATTCCGCGTTGAAGTTTGCCGCAAGAGAGTGCGCGGAACTGAAAGAAAGCACTTGTTTTGTAACCTTTGACCAGCCCCTATACGCGAAAGTTGCAGAGATAGTCGCATCAGACACTTCAGAGGAACTCAAAAACGTGGTTGTTCGTCTAGGCGGATTTCACCTTCTGACGTCGTTTCTTGGGGCAATCGGCTACGTGATGAATGGAAGCGGTTTGGAGGAGCTCTGGGCGGAAATATAAGCTAAATCGTTAATGACTCACATGATGTCTGGACACGCACATTCTAGGTAGGCTTGCAATTAGCTCGCTGTTAATGATTACGTTATGCCTTCAATTTCAAATGTATCAATAACGCGAAACGGCATGTTCTAGGGCGCACAGAGCGCATTTTATGACAAAACAGGCTGTCGGGACAATGTTACTCAACATGAACGACGGGCTGATGGATGACAAGGACGAAATACAGGCGCGTTTTACCACATTGCAAGAAGGCACCGCCAGTGACTTGCTATCATATCCTCCTTCAACGTCTCAAAGAGTCGCTTCATGACACATTTTCTTCAATGATCCAGAAATCTCGCACAGGAAAGCTGTGGGTAGAGTACATCAAACAGCAAGCCTGGAAAATATTGAAGGAGTCCACATCTTTACGCGAGGAAATGAAGGTATTCGTCTCTACGACTCCAGATGAAAAGGCCATAATATCATCTGGAGAGAAGTTCGCCATTTGTCTCTACGATAGTGCAAAATTGGAGTGCAAAAGCCTCAACGAACTTCGGGTAGTGAAATACAGCCAAAAAATTGCCAAACAACCGGTCACAGCATCATTTCAGCTGGCTTCACTTCCGCCGACTTCGGCGGCATGCAAACAACATTCACTGCGGGTATATTTGCAAGTTCAGGAATGGCTAGGATTTTCTTTGGACCCGACCCAATGGGGATGGAAAATCCAACACTCAGCTTTCGTACCAGTGACAACTCTCTTCCAGCTGCTCTATCTCCTCAATTGGGTGTCCTGCAACTGCAAGATCTCTTGTGGCAGCCGGTGTGAGAACGTTCTGGTTTAGAATGCTCCTTAATGTGTGGACACTGCAGTGGAAAAGCGTGTGGCAACGTCATATTAGATGGCTCAGACGATGAGGAGGACGATTGAGTCCGATGTAAGCTTTGTTTTGCAAGTGTTCTTTGTCTAAAGAAAGCTTTTTAAGCTTTGTTTTGTTATTATTTGCATTATGCATATTATGAATGTACGTTTAACTGCTAACTGCATTAAACTCGTTTTGTTCTATGCAAACTGTTTCTGCTAGTTTACCTGGATTCAAAGGAATACCATCCTAAAAGCTCTTGATCAAAGATACAAAATGGTGTCAGCAAAGGTGAATAGATGGAGCACACCAGCGTAAATGGGCGTTCGTTCGGAAATCGACTGCCACACTTGCACTTTTATATTTGCAACTGTATCTTTGCTGCTGTTCGTCGGATGAACATGGGCAATGTATCGTTTTAAAGCTAAAAGTGTGCTTTACAACTTTTACTTCGGGTCTTTAGTCGCTATCAGCAGCTGTTTACACGATAAATCCCGGCTAATGACAAATTAGCAAAATTTTCGTGAGAAAAGTTGAGCTAAAATGTTTGATTACTCATCTGTTTAAATGTATGGCAATAATTACGATCAATAAGACCGTTATATTTAACGCAGTCCTTCTCTTGTTACTATCAAAGCTGTTTTTGGCACTTAGGCCCCATTTAAGCCCTTTTGAACTCTACAAAAACTATGACGCGGACAACGCAGAGATGGGGGCTTTTCAGGATTTGTTACTAGGGTACTAGGGAACATCTATGCCAAATTTCAGCTTTACATTATTTTTTTTAGGTTGAAACTTAATATACCTGGGCTATTTAGCCTCTTGTGCTTAAGTGTGTGTAGATTTTCTGTGATAGCCTACGTTATTGTGGTAGGCCTATCTGTAGTAATGCGTTTATTTGTATTACAGGTAGGGATTGGGAGGGGGCCGGCCGTGGTTTCAAATTAGGAACCATCCCGAAATTTGCCTGGCATAGAAGTGGGTAAGCCACGAAAATCCACTTTCAGAATGGCTGAGGTACCTCGTTCCAGCCCTCAGATCAGAATTAAATTTCTTGGCAGAGCCTGGAATGGAACCACGAGGTGGTTTATTATTACGTATGGAAGATTGAAGTATTAACCATTTTCTATAGATAGTAAAATCTCTTATTTAACTGAAAACCTTTCAGTCAGCCACTAAGAATTTATGGCCCAATTATATTAGGCGAAAAATGTGAAAGGCAAGCAGCGGGAAGGAAGTAGACGTGGCTCTAATTTAGGAATACATTCCGGTCTTTTTCTGGAGTAGAATTGGTAAATCACGCTAAACCACTTCTAGGATGGATGAGGTGGAAATCAAATCCACATTTTCTTAGTTCTGTGCCCGCCTCGTTCCTTAGTGATAGCCCTCTTGACTGCTACCACAGAGGCCCGGGTTCAAGTCCCGGCTTTGCCAAGAAATTTAATTCTGGTCTGAGGGCTTTAACGGGGTACACTCAGCCTCGTGTGTCAAAACTGAGAAGAGGGTTCTATTTCCACTTCAACCATACTGGATGTGGTTTTCCGTGGTGTCCCACTCCTACTCCTGGTGAATCCCGGGATGGTTCCTGAGTTAGGGCCATCACCTCCTCCTTCCCAATTCTAATCTGATTTACAACTACACACACTAATACCGCACACACCAAAATTCACAGGGATAGATGACCACGATGTCGCAAAGCCGCTAAATGAATCATCGTCAATAACATCTTAGTTCTGCCTCACGAGGTTGAGTGTACCCCGTTCCAGCCCTCAGACAATAATGGAATTCTGGGTAGAGTCTGCGAACCTCAGGGGTGATAGTCATGAATAAGTTAGTAGTGACTGCATCACGAGGTAGTCGACGTACGTAGTACTCAGAAAGCAGCTTAAAGATTGTGCCCTAATAATGTACTAAGTTTGAAAATGTTTCAAACGGTTTTTACTGTATAAAGTAGTTGAATCACTAGTCCATATTTCTGGAGCGCAATTTCAGCAGGTGTCAAATATTATGATTAGCAAACCTACGACGTTCAGTTATCCTACACAAGAACTTAGTATTCACAGCCATGGATTTAGGATGAATATGCAAACGTTCATGGAACGCGACACTTGGAACTTCCCTTCAATATCTTGATCAAATAAATACTTCGTATGTAACTTATTTCAAATTTACATCCGACTAATCTGGACCTGCAACGTACACACGAAGGATAAGTACGTTAAGTCACAAAGTACATGTTAAGCCGTGAGACAATACTGTTTAAGTTCATCAGCTAACAACACTGTGCTGAATTTAATCCCGGCCACCAGCACTGAAGCACGACCTCTCTCCAGTGACCTCACCTGGTATTCCAGTCGAGAGCGCATCCACTGTGCCGCAAACAGTTGCTATCTCGAAGGTACTAACTATGTGACTGTAAGAGGGTGTTGGTTGTTGCTCTTAAGTTGGTCAGCACGAATTTTCTCAAAGACTCGGCGAGGTACATGAACAACCAGTAAATATCACTCTTGCAAGAATTACATGCAACGTTTTAATAGGCCAGGGTTCCGCCTGAATCAATACTTTATTAAAAATGATCACTATCTGGTCAGTAGAAAATTGGTACGGTACATGTTTCGAGGACTAATATACATTTTTGTCCCCATCATCAGCCAATAGTAATCATTAAAAGAGAATGCTATTTGAGTAGCGTAACACTGAAAAGTCAAAATTCATTGAACCTAATATGGTGTACCATATAAATATAGAAAGATTAGGGTATTAGTAGTGATAAGGGCACAGTGACCGAAAAAACACTTAAATGGGGTTAATCCAATGTAGTGTTATCGACGTCAACTAAAAGAAATCAAGAAGCATTCCGCATATTTCTTTTAGATGACGTCGATAACACTACATTGGATTGACCCTGTTGAAGTGTTTTTTCGGTTTGTGTGCCTTTATCACTTCTAATACCCAATATTTCTATATCTACATGGTGCACTATATTAGGTTGAATGAATTTTGACTTTTCAGTGCTTCGCTACTCAAATAGTATTCTCTTCTAATGACTAGCTTAATATTGGCTGATGAAGGGGACAAAAATGTATATTAGTCCTCGAAACATGTACCGTGCCATTTTCTAATGACCACATAGTTATCATTTCTAATAATGTATTGATTCAGGCGAAACCCTAGCCTATTAAAACGTTATTAGTATATCAATGCAGAACAAAAATGAATATTGTATATCCTAGAATTCCATGTAGCCTAGGGTATTAGTTATGATCACCATTATATTAATTATCCCATTATTATAGTGATCATAACCAAAACTGTACATGTAATTTTCTCCAGTCATTGGGCAAATTTGTGTTGACCGACTGCAGAGTTACTACTGACAGTTTGTATAGGAAACACCGATCAAATGACATCAAAACTTTTCGTACATTATATTAGGATGTGTAGTGGCACAGTGGTCAAGCTGATTACCTCTCACAATGGTGCACCAAGTTTGATTCCCAGTTTAAAAACTTTAACTACATTCTTCTCTTTTTATGTCATTAAAAAGTGTCATCAAATATTGCAGGTCTGGTATTCTAAACAAATACCGACCGCGGTAGCAATGCGCACTATGGCGCAAGGTCTTGCGGCGAGACGGAAGACGTGTGGATTCAAACCTCATCATCGCATTGCAATCATTAAAATGATTTTCTTCGGTTTCCCGTTTTCAACTCTAGGGAAATGCCTGGATGATTCCTTCTAATAGGTCAACTCCTTGCCCAGTTCCATTCATTCATCTTCTTTCATTTCTTTTCTAACTCCACCGATTAGGTTTGCATCAGGAAGGGCATCCAGCCGTAGGAATATTCTGTCACATAAAAACTCCACTCACCTTATCCCCGACTCTGCAAAGACTAGAACAATATGGGATAGACATCCCCACTAATCCCGCCATTGGACTCAGTGGACCACGCAAGATCAAAGGAACCCTCAGCTTGATTGATAGACTGTGAATTATGGAGGATGAACTGCCAGTGTATAGGTAATCTAACCCTACTGCGTGGCCGTGCGCGTTATATCGCTCATCATGATTGCGATGTGGAGCTGTTACAAGATCGGAGGTTCGAATCCCGGCGCTGACAGCGGCTGTCCTGAGCGTGGTTTTCTCTGGTTTTCCCCAACTCTCTTCAAGCAAATGCCCAGATACTACCTTATGTCAAGTCCCAAGGCACCTACCATTCCCGACCTTAATAATTGTAGTTACGCACACTACTACAGTCACCACAGAAACACAGGTTATCAGACAAATGGAACTCTCACACAAATACACTGCCGGAAAAAAATAGGTCAACTGAAAAGACGACGTCGATTTTTATCCGATGACGGCAGATGCTACCTGGGGGATAGTAGATGTACTGATAAGGGTTTCAATGTCGTCCGCCAACAGATAGCGTAATGGCATAGCTACCAGAGCGCCATCTGTGTCTACCATTTAATAGGGAAAGCTCACAGCCATTGTGGTGAAACGTGTGAAGCAAGCAGTACACTTATACAGAGATGCACTCGTGCTTCCTACAGCCAACTGAGCGAGTTTGAAAGGGGTAAAATTGTGGCCTTCCGGGTGGCGGGATGGTCCTTTCGGAGAATTGCCACACAAGTTGGACGTGCTGTGTCCGTTGTGCAACGATGCTGACATCAGTGGTCACGTGAACATTCTCACACCCGTAGACGAGGTTCTGGACGTCCACGCAGCACAGACGTCCGCCAGGATCGTCGTATTGTAAGGGCAGCTGTGGCAGATCGTACAGCAACCACAGCACAGATACGAGGGATTGTGAGCCCAGAAGTGTCAACACGAACTGTTGCGAACCGGTTACTAGCAGTGGCACGCACACCTCTAGCCCGTCTTCCACTCAAGCCACAGCATCGACGTGCACGGCTCGAATGGTGCCGTCAGAGGATCACTTGGAAGATGGAATGGCTCGCCGTGGTCTTCAGCGATGAAAGCAGATTCTGCCTGCACGCAAGTGATGGTCGTTGGCGCGTTCGTCGTAGACCTGGTGAGCGTTGTGTCGTACAGTGCATTCGTCCAAGGCACACCGGCCCCACCCCAGGCTTATGGTCAGGGGTGCTATATGCTAAAACTCTCGTTCACCTTCGGTGTTGGTGGAGGGAACGCTAACCAGCGCTCGGTTCGTGCAGGATGTTGTTAGACCCGTTCTTATGTCGTTCTTGCGACAGGAAGGGGATGTGTTGTTCCAACAGGATAATGCTCGCCCACACACTTCCCTTGCAACTGAACATGAAGCAACTTCTCTGGCCAGCACGATCACCGGACTTGTCGCCAATCGAGCACGTGTGGGACATGATGGGCTGACAAATGACTCGTGCGACTCGTCCACCCCCAACTCTTACAGAACTGTGTGAATAGGTCAAGCAGGCGCGGAATAACGTATTGTTGTACCCCTAGGGTACGCTACCCCCATCCCCTAAGGAAAATCTACAAAATCCCAAAACTACAAACTTCTGATCTAAAATCCTTATAAAATACCACCTACAAATTACATGAAGAACAATTAGCACATACAGGAAATCGGGTAGCCTCGTACTACAGGCAATGACCTGGAAGAGGTGCACGACTCGGGAGGAATGTAAGGATTCCGCCGAGCGAGCACACCAAAGCTATAAAAACCCCAGAGGTCAAGTGCCGGGATCATCAATCATTCAGTCCTCACTCAGTGCACCGACGTGTTGAACCTCTGCTGTCTACCGGACGGGTAAGTGTCTTAGCGATCTACACACTAACCACTACACTACACACTCCCCTCCCCCTGTGCTTGGACTGTGTTTATTTCTTATTGATTATTATTTTGAACTGCTAGCTCTATTAGTGTATCTCCAGATCGAGGTACACATTAAACTCATAATTACTAGAAGCCACTGGTCTTATTCTTTTTATTTAGTTAGTAAGTTCCTACCCTAATAGATTCCACTTTAGGTAGGACTTAGAAATAGCCTTACTGTGTACTCGTTTATTTACTGCCTGTAGTCAGCTGAGCGTCCTTGCTCCGCGCTGACCACAGCGAACTCTCCACTTACTCGCGTGCTTACGGCTCACTGCAGACCGTGTGGCGCAGTCGTCGCGCTTTGGTTTATAACTTAATAGCTCTTGCAAACTACCCCTTTACCTAGAACTACCCCGTCAAACTGTACATTGGGGAGTTCTCCTGGCTGATCGCACTGTCGATCTCCATTCATAAAAGACTCCTTACCTCTTATAGTTTTCGCCAAGCTCAACCCCCATTTTAGACTAATTTCATCCCCTAGATTTATTATTTGTACAGGCATCCCTCACATATACCTTACAAAAATGGTGGAGGCGCGGGGTTAGACAATCAAACATCCTTAACAAATGGTAGTATTTGCCATCTACAGTATATGATCGACTGGATGCAAGAGTCAGAGTCTGCATTGTCGCCCGCGGAGGCTACTTCTCGTACTAATATGGGTGTTTTAGCATGGGTCGATACCTGGTATCTCTGTACCGCTTGATCTATTGATCTGTTTATTTAACCATTTCCTGTACTCCATATGCAATATTGGCACAAAAATCTTGAGTGAATTGGTAACCTCTAAAAGGGTGACCTAATTTTCTTCTCCGGCAGTGTACATGGGGCTATTGGCCAGGATGCCTCAAGCATCTTAAACGATTTAACAACAACAAAGACAATACTTGCTTGAAGTGCATGAACTATGGACCTTCCAATTAAAAGTTAACATGCGTGTCAGAGTTTTCAAGCATTACAGATCACTTGGTATCAGGCCCAACGAGAGGGTGGAGCAAGCGGGGCTGTAGCCCCAGGGTCTGGATTTGTTAAGGGGCCCGAGAAGGTAAAAGGACTTAGAGAGGACATCTTCATTTAATTTAATGTCAAAACTATCATGACATTTTCCGATATGACTCTGTTCGGTGTAAACAAAGCCAGCGAATACTGTACAAAATATTACAGAGTGAACATATAATTCATGTTATAAATAACCATTGTGATTTCATTTTTCTCTTGGGGAAATGATAAATTTGCCAGAGTTGTCCATTTACTTTATAATATGCTAGAAGAAATTGACCGTTCATGGCTTACTATTGTAGTGCATGAACACGGTCAAATACAACGAAACTGGAATATTTAATGCACAAACAAAATCTTGAAATAAAAGAACAACGAATGAGAGAGAGAAAAGAAGGAGAGTGGTTAAGCAACTAGAAATAAAGTAAGGTAATATTCAGATGTCTAGTTGAATTCCATGGAGCTTTTATTTTGTTTGGAGGTGGTTAAAAATGTGCAAGCTTACCGTAATACTGTAATTCCAAAATTATGTCTAGTTTGAATAAAATAGAGGGGCTCGGAAGACCTTGTTGTAGGGTCCATGATCGCTCTCTAAGGCGCTGCTTGCCATAAACTATAATTCGATCGTAGTATGAGTAAGTATACATGTGTTGAGGAATGATTATACACTTTCTACTTTGTCTTGACCATGTTTGTTTCACTTCCCTGCACGATTATTTAACTGTAAAACCTAGGGTGCCGTATCACCAACATTTCTGATCTATAGTTAATGTTTCCTCATTATACTACAACTATAATACATTTATAACTACTCACTGAATATGATTTGAGCAAATCATATATAGGGATGAACTGGAGTCAATGGCCACAGCTGGGCACTTTTGATTGAACGCCCGAAGGCTCCCAACAAGTTCAATTTTAAGTAGTTCCAACTTTGACTACAGATGCTATTGTTACTAACAGCTAGCAGCTTACGTTGGAACTTGATAAAGCGTTTCTAACTAGCAAAATATAACCTGCAAATGTGCCTGCACACAACCAATTGCAGAGGTAGGTTCTTTTACATGCCATAAATCTATGACATGGGCCCGCCGGCTTTATTTCCCCATAAAAGAGGGTATACTGGAGGATTTCAACGCTCTTAAAAATCCGATAACTTCGGCCGGGTTTGAACCCACGATCTTGGGCATAGCAGTTCAGCATGTTTCGATAACACCAGCGAAGCCACCAAGCAAATGTATATCGTACAAAGATACCTTATCTGTTCATTGGTATGTCCTTTTTGAACGCAATGAATAAAATCCTCCTTAAAAGACCGAAAACAAAATATGGTGCCGTAATGCCACCTTATCCTCTACTGATTACACCACAAATACAGCTATGTGTGAAGCATCCCTCTTACGTGGAAGTGGTTTATTTGTAACATCAGAACGTTATTATTATATCACGTCTTACGATATGGACGAGGGAAAATATGGAACTTAATTAGAACCATTCTTCTGTATGTAAAGCCAACTGACCGGTATACTGAGGTAGTGGATCGTCATGGTCGGTTCTGCAAAGTTCAGTTTGTATTCGTGTATTAAAGCAGATTCGTGCAGTGGAAGTTCTAATGGTTATCATAATTCTAATAAAAATTATCCCATAAATTAAATGGTGGCGTGAGTACCTTCTAACTTCTGAGCCAGCAGTAATACACGGACAGCGTGATAAATGAGCTTTTAATTGATTCTTTTATTAAAGTCTGACCCACAGGCTGCCGTAATTCACGGATATTTGCTCTGCGTTAATTAAAGACATCATCGCTTTACGTCGACCTACATGAACCAGTTGGAGTTTTGAACAATCGTAACATTCCATAGGATAAGAAGAGAAACTTAATTATGGCTTACAATATTGTATACATAGTTTTGTATGGGATGAATCGTAGGTAGCGGATGAGGAATGAAACGAAAAATCCACACACACCCAAGTACACTGGGCTAAATGACCAGATGCACAAGACCCTAGAATAAAATTACAACAACATGAGTGAAACGCTGAGGACAAAATGATAAATTGCGTCATCACATACATGTCAATAGGGTAATTTACATATCAACACTCGACATTGTTTATCTCGGAATATTGCAGAACTCATTTGATCATCGTACTGTAACTTTCAAAGTCTGCTTATCTATTACACACTTCTCTAAAGTATTAATTAAGTGTTCGTAAGAACCAATACAAGGGTATTTTGTTAAGTTAGATCAGTTTCGCAGTGTAGTGACAACGCACATTTAGGAACAACGAACATTATTAGAACTTGTCTTCAACTACGAACACATATTATCGTGTCATATACGAGTATTTTACCTTTCTTTCCTTGACTGTTCATAGTTCTTTCTTCTTTTCGCCTTTTTTCCTTGAGTTTTGTTGTTAACATGGATAATAAAAGTGATACCCATAACGACATAAATCATCTTATTTATTATAAATAAATAGTTAGATTTATGTTAATATGAACTATAAATCTACATTGAAAGTGTGGTACTCATACTGGATGGCGGCGAGCATTTGAAAGCACGGTTTCCAAATTTGGTGTGATAGTAACATGTGTTCTGTGTAGTCGTAGTATGGGAATCGTGGCTGTTTGACCTCCTACCTGAATTCCATGTATAACGTGAGCGCGAACGAGACTGAAGTTGTTTGGTTAATTCCGTCACAAGCAAGAAGCAAGGGAAGTCCAGCCACTTGCTTCTTTAGGTGTCCTAGTTCATCTGCGCGGGGATTGACAACGTTTATTGATGCCACGTGATAGGATGGTGTTGGTTTTAATTCCCATATCTGATCTGCCAGGGCAGCCAATCTCCCAAGA
Organism: Meconema thalassinum; assembly: GCA_946902985.2. Lineage (NCBI taxonomy): Eukaryota > Metazoa > Arthropoda > Insecta > Orthoptera > Tettigoniidae > Meconema > Meconema thalassinum. The sequence continues at coordinate 1,734,300,277 of OX336388.2, read as the reverse complement.
TCATCACCGCTCACCGACAATATGGTTTGCATTTCACGTGGCAATCGTTGTAGCCATAACGTTTTAAGAAATTGTTCGCTAACCTTATCATAAGCTAAATTTCGCATTGCACATTGCAATTGTGAGGGTTTCCGACCACCTAGTTCCAGTTCTGTCAGAAGTTTCTGTGTTTTGTGTGCCTCACTGTCTGCGAAAACTGATATTAGTCGTTCCTTATTGGTGTCGTATTTACCGGAGTCAGGTGGTCTAACTAGAATATCTGTGGCTTGTGTTGATATTTCTGCGTCGATCGAACTCACTACTGTGTCGTATTTGGTCTGATCATGAGTGATGTTATTCGAACGAATCTGTGCTTCTAATTGTATGAACTATATTTTAGGTTGGGGCTTCCAGAACGGTGTCATTTTAATGCTCACACGTGATACTGAACAATCTTGTTTTTTTTCTTCCATTCCTTTCTCTAATATAATCACGTCAGGGTCAGCAATGTAGATTTATAGTTATATCATGACGAATAGAAGGAACTAGTGTGAGGACTCCGCCATTATAGCACGGTAGTTTGTGGTCCCGCCGCTACAAGCACTGCAAGCGATAATCTCCATCAACCTGTACCAGGGTTGTAGGCACTACAAGCACGCCATCAAAAAACAGCAGTTGAAAAACAAGCAACAACTCCATAAACCCATCCCCTCACTCTTCTCCCTCTCACCAACACTTCCCCCACGCAATCCTAGCACTCTACATCAAATCCTACAGCTTTTAATCACGCCAGCAGCACAATAAACTTAATAAATCCAGGCTACAGAACAGACCAAAAAAATACACTTTAAGCTAAACCAAATTCACTTCTCAGCTCGACATAACCCATAATACAAGTTAAAACCTATACAAAACATACTCTCCCTACTGTTTTACAACTATTAAACTAACTATTCGCACTCAAAACCTAAAATCCCTGAAACGGGAGCTAATTTAAAAACGCAATAGCCTAGCCCGATTACGTCTCCGGCAGTGCTACCGCATTTGCATTTCAGGGTGTATGTAGCCCCACCACTTTTGGTGCACCCTAGATAATGCTACACCCTCAAGGGCTCCCGGCTGGTGAGTTCGGGAGTTGGCGACCCCGAGGGATTCCTGAGCTGGGTCCGTTTTCCCCTTTTGTCCCTTCCCTTTGGGGCGGACCCTCTCCCCTCCCTTCTCCTCATAATCCTCTCCTCTTTTCCTTATATTTCCTTTTCTCTTTCAGATTCCCGCACTGTTTTTGTTACTTGGTTCCCCGTGTATCTAAATTCCCTTTTAGGATTTTTTTTTGGTAGGTATTTTTAATCTACGTTGCATTTTGTAAGTCTTTTCGATCTAGATTGCATTTTGTGTGTGTTTTTCAATCTCAATTGCATTTTGTAAGGATTGACAATCTAAATTGCTTTTTAGTATGTCTTTCAATATCCGGGCCGGCGCTTTTGTTAGTTTTTTGAATTTCAAATGCATTTTGTATTTTCAACCTACCCCGCTTTGTTCAAGTAGTTAAGTCTCAATTGCAATTTTGTGGGTATTTTGAATCTAAATTACATTTTGTAATTAATTTCAATCTAAATTGCATTTTGTAAGTATTGTCCATCCTAATGAGAAGTTTGAATCTACCATACATTTTGTAAGCAATTTCAATTGCATTTTGTATTTTCAACCTACCCCGCTTTGTTCAAGTAGTTAAGTCTCAATTGCAATTTTGTGGGTATTTTGAATCTCCATTACATTTTGTGCGTATTTTCAATCTCATTTGCATTTTGTAAGTATTTTGATTTCACTTGCATTTTGTAGGTATTTCGACTGTACGTTGCATTTTGTACGTATTTTGGACTTAACCTACATTTTGTGCGTATTTCTCAATCTATTCCTTTTCGAGTATTTTCGTTCAAAATTCCCTTATGTACGTATTACCGCTCTCCATTTTGTGAGTAGTTTCAATCTGAGTTCCTTTTTGTAAGTATTTTTCCTGCTGCATAAAGCATAGTTGTTGGGGCTCACTGTCTATTTTATCTAAACCATTTTACTTTCATCCATAGCAGTGAGCTGTTTTTTATCTTCATCCTTTCATTTCACGCCATTTCATTTCATCAGGGGCCGATAACCTCGATGTAAGGCCCCTTAAAACAACAATTATCATCATCGCATATGCATTCATAACTTCACAATAACTTCCAAATTACGACTAAGTGAGCTATCTGCCTGAGTAGTTACAGGTGTTACCGGCTTGCCTGGGACGATGGGTCACCAAACCGGTATTTAAACTCAATTATTAAGCTTTAATTAACCAAATTGAGAGGAAACAGATCAGACCAAAAAACGTACACTTTAAGCTAGACCAAATTCACTTCTCATCTCGACATAAACTTTAATTCAACTCAAAACCTACCCAAAACATACTATCCTTACTGTTTTACAACTATTAAACGAACTATTCGCACTTAAAACCTAAAACCCCTGAAACGGGAGCTAATTTAAAAACGCAATAGCCTAGCCCGATTACGTCTCCGGCAGTGCTACCGCAAATGCATTCATAACTTCACTATAACTTTTGTATAATTTGGTGCAAAATGATGGGTTTTAAAGCTATCTGGATTCAGTTTTTCAACCAATTTATTGTGATGTTTTATGTACGGTATGGTTAATGTCAAACGCAACTAATACCATTTTATCCATAATGTAGAATCTTGGGCTTATGCCGTGTTTTATTTATTCAAACTCGACGCGTTTCGAAAGAAACCATGTCTTTCTTCATCAGGAATAAACGGAAATACGACTAAATTGTTGCTAAGAGAAAGCAACAAAGAAACTAAAAAAGGTGCTCTAAGATGAACAATGAAGTGTATGTAACACGTCCTTTGAGAAGTGTATGTGGCATTCTTTTCCAGGCCGAGAAAGTAATTACCAGAAAATTAAACTCAAAATCGATGTGGAGCGAAATATTTATGATTGTATCAATTCCAAAGGAACAATTTCAGTTGATCATTCAGGAGCTGGCTGCTGTCTTCAGCGTATCATGGATATTATCCCTAGACTTGTTTATTTTGGGTGCCGATTCATCTTCAGAACGAAGGAAATCCGCCGGGATTTGCAATCTCGAACATCCGCCAAGTCTTCACGCAAGCTTTCGAAAGTTCAGTACCGTAGCCGACAAAATGAATTGGTAAGTAGAGAGTTACTTTAAATAGTTTATGTGTGCTTGTTTTAATATGCTGGGGATTAGCCGTGGTTTTTATCTGTTTCTGTATACTCCAGGAATCTGTGCGTTCCGTAACATGCAATGAAGACCGTAGTTCTTATTTCCATGAATTATATTTTCCATTGTGCCCTGCCGTGCTATTTTAATTGTAACCGCTAATTACTTTTTAAAAGAGTACTAGTTACAAAGTAATTCGTTTCCCTTAGCACCATCCCTAAGACCAGCTGACCCCGCCAGCGTGGAACTTACCCACTCTAGCGCTGCCTGGCGGGGCGCGCTTGAACTTCAGGAGTCTTCTCACTTTCTCCTTCTATTCGTCATGGTTATATTAACATAAATCTAACTATATGTAATAAATACGATGATTTATGTCGTTATGGGTATCATTTTTATTTTCCATGTTAACAACAAAGCTCAAGGAAAAGATAAGAAAAGAAGAAAGAACTATGAACAGTCAAGGAAAGAAAGGTAAAAGTTATAACACTATAATATGTGTTCGTAGTTGAAGCCAAGTTCTAATAATGTTGGTTGTTCCTAAATGTGCGTTGTCACTACAGCAGTAATATCTGAACTGACAAACGTATTATCAGATCAAAATAAATATATACCTATGCTCCTTTCTATTACCATGCATATGTTTTAAGGCTGGAAGTCAATCAAAGATTTTAGGTTCGGGTTAGATTCACGGTTCTACCAAAAAAAATGTTAATTCTGTTGTGAGGGCTGGAACGGGATACACACAGTTTCGTGAGGCAAAACTGAGAAGAGGAGGGTACGTATCCTAAGCCATCCTGGAAGTGATACAGTATTACGTGTTTTCTCCCCACGTCTACTCCAGGAGACTTGAGAGCGACGGCTGCCTCCTTCCCAATCCTATTGCCAATTTATAAATACACTCACTAGTACAGCCATCACAATAACACAGGTTATCACACGAATTCCACACACTCCCAAATACATGGGTCTGTATTGCGATGCTGTCACAACCCCTAAAATTAGCAACAACAACACATTTGCGTAATAAAACCTAAAATTGTGTCGGCCATCTAGGCCTCCTGTATGGTTATGAAATCAGCAAGCATTCATCATCTAAATCTGAAGTGTACAAGCCATCTAGGCCTCCTACATGGTTACGATGGCAACAAGTATTCATCATCTAAATCTGAAAAACATATCCATGATTCGATTTATTTAGTGTAACGAAGAAGCTTTAATTTATTTCTTTTCCACAGAATATCCATGTTTTTTAAATTTTGCAGTAAATCAAGCTGTCGGTCAGGAAGCGCTATACACGTTAAGAACGTATAATAAAAGGTTAATAGTTTAAAGTTACAAAATAGTATGCATATATTATTTGAGCATGCCGAGCAGACTTATCGTACGTCCTGTTATTAATTGGTTGTACTGTGTTGAGGAACATTACAAAATAAAGATATTGTTACGTCCCGATGTCGGTTCAAGTCGAAACCCTATCGGACATTCAACCCTAGTCAACCTGTTCGGCAAGAACCTCGCTTCCTCACTATAAAAATCTGCAGGCTCAGGTTGTGAGAGGTCAGTCAGTCACAACAGCGGCGGAAGGCAGACAATCGCAGAGTTCGATTGCCTGCCGATGAGGATATCGGGCAAGTTGGGACGTCGGAGGCCCTTTAACGAAGGGGCACGGAGCTGAGGTGGTGCTTGGGAGCAACATATCTAGCAAAGCTGAGGTACAGGTGAGAAGTAGTTTTTCGATTTAACATCAGGATTTAAATATAATCCAACTTAATTCTTGTGTCCACGGTGGTGGTTCCTTTTCTCCCATATTAAATCAATTGGGCATTAAACTTGTAAATCAGTGTCATCAATAGCATTTGCTACAACTCCATAGCAAATAATGACTTGAAATAGACGTCTTTTTCAGCGTAGTATGCCGTCATCATAAACCTTTTCATACATAATTTACATTATTTCTATTAGTTTATTACAGTACATGCAACATCCTCAAGTTACTGAAATGTACGCCTTGCACCAGAAATTTTGAAATTATTTGGCTGATGACCTTGTAGTTTGGGCGCAAGATGCATCCCCTATGAAGGTATGCTCTTAAAAATTTGGTCGTGATCCGATGATTAGTTTAATCGTATTTTGATTTAAGCTTTGATCATTTGTGTGGCTGCCATTTAGTTTTGGTTAAGGCGGCGGCCATATACAGTACTAGCTGAAGTACCCGTGCTTCGCTACGCGTCATAAATAAATTAAAATGCGAAGGTGACAGTTAAAATAGGGGATAGGCGAGGTGCTGCGCAGAGGGAGATTAAGGATGGAACATTTTGTCCAACTACAACGCTCGGCGTTGACCGTGTTTTATAGCACAAATTTAGGTTTTACTCGCTAACCGTTGGAGATACCTTTCGGCTAGAAAATGTAATTTTAAACCTCGTATATGCCATCAAAAGTTTGCTATTTCTTAGCGTTCTCCTTTTATTTCAAATGGAATTTTGAGTTTGAAACCAAAGGGTGTAGTGACGTCACTAAAATGGTCGCCATCTTTAAATAGTGCAAAGTATTGAAATCAAAAGTATCCTATATGTTAACCAGGTAAATCAGCTACTTTCATGTAAAATTCATGTATATCGGACCAGTGGTACTTGCGTGATTGAGTAATACACAGACACACACCATCTCATTTTTAGCCTCGTTTCGCTCGCGTCATAGTCGTGTCATATTGTTATTTAATGAAATGCAGTTTTAACCCCGTTAACACCCCTTTAGAACCTGAATATCCAAAAATCCCTCCTTAGTAGACGTTTTCGACACACAACAAACATATCCCCAAAATATCATTCTTCTAACTTTAATAGTTTTGGTTGGTCGATGAGAGTGAACATCCAAAAATCCTTCCTTAGTGGACGTTTTTCTTCCAGAATTTCACCCCTCCCCATAGGCCCCTTAAATTGCATTTATGAAAAAAACGGTCGAACACCTATTTATTTTATTTATTTATTTATTTTTAAGCCGATTGATTTCCTCCGAGTTTCAAACTCCTCGCCTACGTCGTTTAAGAGATACACGCTCCATTAGGAATCTTTCAACCCCCACTTTTCATCCCTTTAACCTCATAACATACACTACATCGAAAAACCATTAGACATGTGTCAGCTTATTTTTAATGATTAGTATATATGCCAAGAATCACATCCCCAAATGAAACCACTCGTCAGATATTGTTATTCAATGAAATGCACGTTTACCCCCTTAACACTTCTTTAGAACCTGAATATCCAAAACTCTTTCCTTAGTGGACGTTTTCGACATACAACGAACATATCCCCAACATTTCATGTTTCTAATTTCAGTAATTTTGGCTGGGCGATGATGAGTGAGTGAGTCAGTCAGGACATTTTTTTTTCATTTTTTTTGATAATTTCACCCCTCCCCATGAACCCCTTAAATGGGATTTATGAAACAAACGGTCGAACACTTATTTACTTATTTAAAGCTGTTTTCCCCCTGAGTTTGATGAGTGACTAAGTGAGTCAATCATTTAGGACACGTTCTTTCCTGTCTTTCCCCCCAGAATTTCACCCCTCTCCATGGGCTCCTTAAATTGGATTTATGAAAAAACGGTCGAACACCTATTTACTTGTATTTTAAGCTGTTTTTTTCCCGCCGAATTTCAATTTTTTCGCCTGTGTCGTTTCAGAGATACACGCTTCATTAAGAATCCCTCAGCCCCCAATTATCACCCCTTTCACCTCATAATATACACCACATCGATAAACCCTTAGACATATGTCTGATTATTTTTAATGATTAGTTTCTATACCGAATATCACATCCCCAAAGAAACAAATCATTTGATATCGTTATTCAATGAAATGCACGTTTACCCCCTTAACACCTCTTTAAAACCAGAATAAACAAAAATCATTCCTTAGTTAACGTTTTCGACATACAACGAACATATTCCCAAAATTTCATGTTTCCAACATTAATAGTTTTAGCTGGGCGTGATGAGTGAGTGAGTCAGACAGGACATTTTCTTTCAATTATTTTTACCAGAATTTCACCCTTCCCCATGGGCCCCTTAAATTGGATTGATGAAAAAAACGGTCGAACACCTATTTATTTTATTTATTTATTTATTTTTAAGCCGATTGATTTCCTCCGAGTTTCAAACTCCTCGCCTATGTCGTTTAAGAGATACACGCTCCGTTAGGAATCTTTCAACACCCACTTTTCATCCCTTTAACCTCATAATATACACTACATCGAAAAACCATTAGACATGTGTCAGCTTATTTTTAATGATTAGTATATATGCCAAGAATCACATCCCCAAATGAAACCACTCGTCAAATATTGTTATTCAATGAAATGCACGTTTACCCCCTTAACACTTCTATAGAACCTGAATATCCAAAACTCTTTCCTTAGTGGACGTTTTCGACATACAACGAACATATCCCCAACATTTCATGTTTCTAATTTCAATAATTTTGGCTGGGCGATGATGAGTGAGTGAGTCAGTCAGGACATTTTTTTTCATTTATTTTTGATAATTTCACCCCTCCCCATGAACCCCTTAAATGGGATTTATGAAACAAACGGTCGAACACCTATTTACTTATTTAAAGCTGTTTTCCCCCTGAGTTTGATGAGTGACTAAGTGAGTCAATCATTTAGGACACGTTCTTTCCTGTCTTTCCCCCCAGAATTTCACCCCTCTCCATGGGCTCCTTAAATTGGATTTATGAAAAAAACGGTCGAACACCTATTTACTTGTATTTTAAGCTGTTTTTTCCCGCCGAATTTCATTTTTTTCGCCTATGTCGTTTCAGAGATACACGCTTCATTAAGAATCCCTCAGCCCCCAATTATCACCCCTTTCACCTCATAATATACACCACATCGATAAACCCTTAGACATATGTCTGATTATTTTTAATGATTAGTTTCTATACCGAATATCACATCCCCAAAGAAACAAATCATTTGATATCGTTATTCAATGAAATGCACGTTTACCCCCTTAACACCTCTTTAAAACCAGAATAAACAAAAATCATTCCTTAGTTAACGTTTTCGACATACAACGAACATATTCCCAAAATTTCATGTTTCCAACATTAATAGTTTTAGCTGGGCGTGATGAGTGAGTGAGTCAGACAGGACATTTTCTTTCAATTATTTTTACCAGAATTTCACCCTTCCCCATGGGCCCCTTAAATTGGATTGATGAAAAAAACGCTTGAACACCTATTAACTTATATTTTAAGCTGTCTTTTTCACCTGAGTTTGATGAGTGAGTGAGTTAGTCAGTCAGTTAGGACACTTTCTCTCCTTCCCACCCCCCCCCCCCCAGAAATTCACCCCACACCATTGGTCCCTTAAATTAATTTATGGAAAAACGTTCGAACACCGATTTACTTACTTTTTAAGCTGAATTTTTTCGCTGAGTTTCAAATTTCTCGCCTATGTCGTTTAAGAGATAGGCCTACACGCTCCGTTAGAAATCCTTCGACCCCCCCACTTTTCACCCCTTTCACCTCATAATAATACACCACATCGTAAAACCCTTAGACACATGTCTGCTTACTTTTAATGATTAGTTTATATGCCGAGTATCACATTCACAAATGAAACCACTCGTGAGATATTGTTATTCAATGAAATGCAGGTTTTACCCCCTTAAGACCCCTTTAGAACCTGAATATCCAAAAATCCTCCCTTAGTGTACGGTTTTGACATACAACGAACATATCCCCGAAATGCCATGTTTCCAACTTCAATATTTTTGGCTGGGCGATGATGAGTGAGTGAATGAGTCAGGACATTTTCTTTCAATTTTGTTTTCTTCAGAATTTCACCCCTCCCGATGAACCCCTTCAATTTGATTGATCAAAAAAACTGCCGAAAAGCTATTTACTTACTTTAAAGCAGTTTTCCCCCCTGACTTTGATGAGTGAGTCAGTCGGTCAATCAGTTAGGACACTTTATTTCCTGTTCCCCCCGCCCCCCCCCAGAATTTCACCCCTCCCCTTGGGCCCCTTAAATTTGATTTATGAAAAAACGGTCAAGCACATATTTACTTATTTTTTATGCTGATTTTTTCCGCTGAGTTTCAAACACCTCGCCTATGTCGTTTAAGAGATACACGCTCCGTTAGCAATCTTTCAATCCTCACTTTTCACCCCTTTCACCTCATAATATACACCTCATCGAAAAACCCTCAGACACATGTCTTTTTTATTAAACAAGAGTTTAGTGCTTTGTAAACTCTTGTTTACTAAGGCAACACTGAAAATATGGCTTCAAACACCACAATGTATTTTTTATTATTAATGATGAGTTTATATGCCGAGTATCACATCCCCCAATGAAACCAATCGGGAGTTATTGTTATTCAATGAAATGCAGGTCTACCCCCTTAACACCCATTTAGAACCTGAATATCCAAAAATCCTCTCTTAGAGGGCATTTGCGGTCCTTGAGGAAGCTGCATACCAAATTTCATTCCAATCCGTTTGGTGGTTTCTGAGATTTCGTGATGAATGAATGAGTGAGTGAGTGGTATTTGACAAAGTAGATAGGGTCAAGTCAAGTCTTTGTTATGCTCAACTCGGTTGACAGTGCTGTGTGAGCAGTTGAGTAACTAACGGGATTTCAAGTAAAGATCCTCATTTTCTATACCGGTAGTGCAGAGCAAAACTGGCATCCAGTCGGCCGTGTCTCGACTTGAGCTATGTTGCCATGGAAACTATCTGCCTTGCCATTCCTTCATGAGTATATTTTATGATTTGATTAGCCTGTGCTTGAGTGCAAAAGGGCTGAAATCAGAAGAATGAGAAAGACTATCGAAAATTCATGTAGCCAGCGGTTCCTTCTGGGTCCTAAACTATGCGTATGCAAAATTTGGTTGAGATTGGTGGAACGGTGTAGATTTGTATACGGAACAGATCCACATACATACATACATACATACAGACAGACTTTCACTTTTATATATAAGATAATACCTCACTAAAGTGCCTTTTGCTACCTCTGCACCAAATTTGGTTCAATTCAGTTTCGTCATGTTTGAATTGAGGAGGGAAGGTGAGGGGTGATTACATTCAAACAGACATACACACGGATATTTGGCCTGTGTAGTTCTCATAAGTCTACTTTTGTTGTTGTTGCAAAAGTCGATAGTAGTCTAAAAATTTGCACTGTATAATAGTCAAGGGGGATGACAATGAGAAAGTCTGATATGAAGTATGCAGATTTCCAGTCGGGTAACAGTACTGTAATTACAGAATACACAGTATGCTTGTAATCTTGTTCAAATACATGTAGCATCCCTAACCCAACAATCGGGGCTGAGTGGAATTGATTGCTGCGAAACGTCCGTCGTGTAATTACATTTCAAAGATTAGTACGATTTTTAATTATTTCCTGTGTAATATATGGCACTAGTTTTAATGAATTTTGGACCCGTAAAATTTAATTTCTAGAACTATTGGCCAGCAGTGTTATAATTCCGTGGTGTTGGCTCGCTTTCACGTTCCTAACTTAATAGAAATAAAACTGCAAGTGTTTTATCGTCCCAGGGCACCAAGTGTGGGAGTAGGGGGTTGGAGAAGGCGTTGAAATCCTCCCAGGAGCTGTTTGTAAGGAACGTTGGCATAAATATTAGGAGGAAAGGGTGGAGGGGAGTCACCAGTCGATACAGACAGCTTTCAAGAGAATTGTGTTATTAAATAAACATGTTGGCAAGCTAATACAGTGTACGAAGAAAGAGTGATTTGGTCTCGCACCTCGGAATTGGTGAGAGAAGGGAACCCAATTACATTCCAATGATTACTTGAGAGTTGTGAGTGGAATAGGAACTGGCTGGCGTGGAATCAACTGAGGCGAACTGGGGGAAAATTAATCATTTATATGCAGAAGTAGGATCTCAGGAACTCTACTCGGTTACAATCAACTTGATGGAAGTCAAGCAAGCACTTGCCTGACTTTTGGAGCATACTAATGATAAGAAAATTTACATTAATATTATTTCTATGCCGGAAGAACACAGAAACATTTTTCAATATGGAGAGAAAGTGAATATTGAACGAAATCGAATTATATACTAAGATACATTACCAATGATTTCTGTTCTGTTTTTGTAGTTACTTCCTTTAGGGATTCGAGCATTTTGCTCATTAGCCTTGAGTACTGTGGCGTATGTTGAATTTGCCCGATAGTCCGTGCGTCTGTAATCACTGTATTAGTGTAAGTGCATTTCTTATGGTTGAGGATGGGCGTATATGGCTCGAGACTAGGAACAAGGTACTGTAATATTTTCAATTCATCCCTTTTTTATTATGAATATTTGAATGTGTTATATGTATACTTTTAATTTGATTTTAATGCAGCTATATTATTATTATTATTATTTTTAGGAAATTATTCTATGATGTCATTCTATATTTATTATTATCAAGCCAATTTTATCGATTATTTCATTTAAGAAGTATATAAATTGGAAGTGGCTACTTAGTTTCAAGTTCGGGCAAGCAGACAGATTGTCTTGCACAAGATATGGGCCGAGTGGACGGAAGAAAGGCAACGGGAAGGCTGCTCAGTTTAGCCTCGATTCCAGGAATCATGAAGCAATTTTCTTTTGGAGTATTATGTGGCTCATAATGGACTTGAGGCAAGGTGAACTGGGGTCACGGCGTTTCTTACAGATGCCCATCCTGTATATTAAGAGCAACGGGCGGACAATTCCTGGAAATTATGACGTAACATCACGTGGATGCTAGAGCTAATGGGAAGACTGGTACATGCATTTGAATATCGAAGAAGGACAGAAGGGGTTGCCATAGCAACGCGTTTTTGATTGAAAGATTGAGAAGATGAATGAGAGGGAAGTAAGGACGACAATATATACGTATGCAGGAGCAATTCTTGTCCACTACTACTAAAACGTTTCATTCTGTCTTAGAACTTAATAATAAAATGAATTATAATTTAAACAATGAAATTAAATTAAAGAAAATGAAAATAAAATTTTAAGGAACCGAATAAAATTAAATTAAATTAAGGAAATAAAATAAAATAAAAATTGAACAGAAAATCAAATACCGGTATTAAAATTAAAGAAAATTAAAATAAAGTTTAATTACCGTACAGTTTTAAAAATAAAATAAAAAATAAAATAATATTTTAACAGAAAATAAGATAAATGAATTGATATAAAATAAATAACATTAATATAAAATAATATAAAATAAAATAAAATAGGAAGGAATAAAATAAAATAGAACTTGAAAATATGAATAATGAAGAATTTAATTGGGTTTAATACCCTCCGTGACTTCTTGCCTATCTACGTGTATATGATGTAACATTTTAATTGAGGTCGCCCGTTATCCGGCTTTTGCATGAGTGATAACCCGGTGAGGAGCTTCTTTGCTGATACCTTATTTCCTGGATTCAGAGAGCACGTAAGGGAAATTAAGACTCGGGTACACCTTCTCCTCCACAACCTCCGTTGCACAAAATATGACCCTGTCTATCGAATGGAGGCGTCTTTAAACCCAGAGCATACTTTGTTGAGAAGACTAGACTATTTATCGTAATCTGAAGACGATACAATCACTTGCAAATAACATGTTCTCTCTGACAAAGTACAAAAAAATGTCAGTCGAGGGCTGCCATAATGACAAGGTTTATTATACAATATCATTTTCCTTTTTTCCATTTCATAAGTCCTAAAATGGTAAAAGCTGTCTCATGAAACAAGAAAACAAATCTCAATTGAGGCGATTAGAAGGAAACGGGTGCAAATATGGTTGAGAAGCGTGGGATAAGAACTCTGAGAACGTGCTTCCGCAAGGTTGATTCTCCAAGTAAAATTAACATTCAATCTGTTTGACGCTGCCGTTTGAGAGTCAAATCCGGAACTCTACACGGTGATCTATGACTGACATTTAATTAGCGTTTTACTTATGATCACCAAAATGTCGAGAAATCTTACCAGCTGATACACAGAGTGCCGTGGGTTTTTGGGTCCCTTTAAAAATTCAACTTCCTCAGTTTGGAATCATGGTTCATGAGACAGAACTAAACTCCATCACGTGGCCTACCTGTAACAATAGTTAGCAGGGATTCTGAAAGTTAATTGAGGAGAACGATTGACGTCTTACGAATGTTTTCTCTCTACGGTTTCCGAACTAGTATATTTTCTCCTATTCCTTCATATTCCCCTCCACACTCGTCTTCATCCCAATACTCTTTCGCATCCCAACACAGTGAATATTTTTACCCATCTCCTCTCTGCACTTTGGTATGTTTAGTAACTTTCAATACGTCTCTTTACCACTGAACCTTCTAATGATGGCAGGCAGGCACACATTGTTTTCATAACACCGCAAGGGGTTGCGATAACTTCACTGCTCAATGAACAAGATAGCCTAATTACAGACCAACTCCTGACTCACTCTTTAGCCCGCGGAAACATTCGCCAGTATCTAACAAGAGCTCTCCAACTTTCTTTCGAGAGTTCAGTATTTCCACTGAAAAAGAAGAAGGAAGGCCTACCATTCTGTAAGAAAGTCTCAGTGGCTTTTTCATTAGCTATATGACCGGCTCATGGTACAGTGATTAGCGTTGTTGGCTGGGAACCCTGCGGTCATAGCTCGATTTGCAACTCTGCCAACAACAACAAAAACTGTCGTGAGGGCTGCAACTGGATCCAGCAAGCTTCCTGTGAATAAATGAGCACGGTGCAGGTAAACAATCCTTCTTGAGGTTTTCGGTTGGTTCCCATTTCTACTCCAAGAAAATGGTTCCTAGCTTAAGACCAGGGCTGCCTCCTTCCTAGCTCTTGGCTCAATTACCACTACAGACCCAACAATAACTCAGGGTCTTCAGTACATACACCCAAGTGCATGGATCGGATGACTGCGATATATCAGCCCCGTAATAAGAAATTGATTTCAAGAATTGGATTTTGATGACCACAAAGATGAGAAATCATGTAATGCACAAAAAGTGCAAACCATGTCAAACTACGTTAGAGAATTAAACTGTCTATATTTCAGCTTTAAATACCGGTTTCGAATCCCACTGGGGACCAAACATTGTTGTCCTCTAGCTTCCACTGGCACGGCATGCTGTTTTGCATCATACACACTACCTAATAGCTTAAATTTTTCATTTCTCATTGTTATTATTATCATTAAGCCCATTATTGTTATTATTATTATTATTATTATTATTATTATTATTACTACTATTATTTCTAACCACAACTTCATATGATATCAACCAGGAGAGATCGCCGAGATTTTCTTGCACTGGTCCTTGTTATGACTAACACAAGAACTCGAAATTTGAGTTCCGTTGAATTCTATATATTTTGGCTGTAGTGTCCTATATCCAGAAAAGGACTGAAATGGCGCCATTTCATATGCTGAGACAGTTTTATTTCTCAATGCGATCTGAATTACATACGTGTTTACCTGAAATACACCCACCAAAAGCACAAGTTATCACACAGATTTTACAAACGAAGAATGTGCAAGGAGTCGATGATCATAATATCTCTTGCTGATCGATAGAAGTCGTCCAATTAACTCTAGATTCAGAAACGAAGAAGTTATTAATATTAATATTAATATTAATATTAATATTAATATTAATATATCAAAATTGCTCATTAAACACAGATATTCAGGTCTGCGGCAAAACTTCGGTGGACGTACAAAAGAAGCTTTGGTGATTCTCAATCACTATTCAAGAATTTCCTGACAACGGTCCAGTAGCATATTGTTGCCTTCTAAGCAGTGTACGCCGAGCTTATAGTTTCAAGGCCAGTATTTTCCTTGCGCAAGTGAAACTGTTGCCATACTAAATGATTACTCTCCCCCATTTCCTTTTGCCTCAATATGCTAATTATTCATACCCTTGACCACATTCATCTGAGATGTAGCCTTAATCTATAGTCAAATTGTGCCCTGGTCCAGGAAATGATGCTCCTTCCTACTTCCTCGCGGGTACATCATGAATGAAGTCTCAATGCATCATTCGAGCGACTTGGTTACAGTCAGCCGAGAGTTATTTCCACCCCATAGACCACGAACCTCCCTCTGTCTTCATCTATCTTCATCCTATTTCCTCACCCTATGGCACTCCATTTATATCCTGGCCAGCGCGCGATTGTAAAGTAGGTAGACATCGCAAGGTGGTGGCAGACTGATCTCCGAGCCTCGACATGCAAACATCTCTATTCAACACATCTTTCTCGATAACAAAATGTTATATTAAGGTGGCATCAGACCTTCTATAGTGACAATGTTAACTCTTGATCTCTTGTGTCATATTATGCTCGAAAGTCTTGAACATACCACTGCCAAATTTTGAACCAATACACACCTATGTATCTTCAATTCACTAACCTTGAATGAGGAACATACGCGTTTACAAATGCATTTCTTTGGGAAGGACAAATGGTATCTTATTCAGTACAGGATGAATATTACCCCTTAGGTTAGAAGGAATTAATTGTAGATCCACATACAGAAATCACCTCTACTATAAGTTAAGCAAACACACCAAAGGTTCTGTATTTTTATCTTCATTAGTTACTGAGATAATGGCACTTAAGTCAGAGAATTTCAAGTGCTGAGTGAAACAAAGGTAAAGCAATAATTGTATGGAATCATCATTGCACAGTTATCTAATAAATGAAGAAACCCACAAAGAATACAGGGTAAGTCCATTTTCTTTGTAAATGGGTTTATGGCGCATTCCAGTGGCCAGCTGTCATCACTACAGATCAGTTGAAATTAATTTCAAATAAATTGGTAAGTCATCGAGATACAAAGGTTTTTATTTTTAGTGGAAACGGAAAGAACGTACCATTTCTTCTCACGTTTTTCATAATTTAACTTCATTTTTCTTTGTTTTACATGTACTTCCTTTATAAGAAATACAAAATTGGCAAAATAACTAAACTGCTTACGCTCAATTGGGGTGTTTTAAGTATTTATTTTTAGTGTTAAGAGTTAAAATTGGCTCTCCTGAAGAATTTACATAATGTGACTTACCCCGTTTTTCCCGTGGAGTCTTCAAATATCTCTTGTGCCTTATTTACAGAGTTGACCAGCATGTAAAGGAGTGACACCTTCAAACAGTGCAGCCAATGTGTGAGATATAATTTCATAGCGAAGCTAGAAAGCAAAATCACAACCTTTTCGACCATATTATAGTTTCGGAGATTTGATTATAAATCGTAAAAAATGTTGAGGCATGAACAAAATTAGAAACCTATTACACAAATACGAAAATGAATTTTTCACAATCATGATCCAGATGACCACGCTGTGCCGCCCATTAAAATAGAAACAATAAAAATGATCCGCCAAAATATTCACAAATACCCAAATATTTATAAACAACAAGAAGAGAAACTTAAATCCTTTTTGAAAACTGAAAAGTGCTTAGGCTACAACGTTTCAGTCAAAAACTCAAAATGTTGAGACAGAGAGATTACTTTATTTATAAAGGTAGGGTCATTGAAAGAAGCAACAATAAGATTGTGGAAGACCATCGTTCCAAAGATCCAAGCTTAATATAGTTACCTTTATTGGGATGTCTGTCTTACGTAGTAAAGACAAACTAGACAGACTGTCAATAATCGTGACATGAAGGGGAGTAGTAAATCTCCTTGGAGTTCCTGTTATTTCTTCCGGCAGTGGAAAGAAAGAAGAGCTCGCAGTGCATCAGTTTATGTTGGAATAAGAGCTCATCGACAAAGTATAAGGACTTTGCTATTATAGCCTACGATAATATTGGTTTATATTTGGGCATCAATTAAGATACATCATGTATCATCCCGTTAAATTTCACACTTATAACAATTTGACAGATTATTAGCCTATTTTCAATTTTGAAAAAATAGGCTTATGAGATCACCTTTTATCCGTGTGTGTGTGCGTGTGTGTGTGTGTGTGTGTGTGATTCGTGTGTGTGTCCCCCCCTAATAAAATCTAAACGGCAGGAGCGATTTCAATGAAACTCGGAAAGTTCATAGCACTATTCCCGGCGACCTCGACCGTGCCCTTCAAATTTTGTTACGACTCACCAATCCAACATGGCGGCTGTGCGAAATATTTCACCAGCATTCAATATCTCCGAAACTATTACCGATATTACCCTGACATTTTATATGGTGATAGAGGGAACTACTATAAGTTCACTTATGTGACTTTTGAAAACCTGGTAACTACAAAACCAACATGGAGGCCAAGCGAATTTGTGACTTTTAAATAGACGTTTCTCGTGATTTGATCAACCAAACGCAATGAAACTTGGTACAGTGTATGTTTATATACATTGTAATGCACCGATATCTAACTTCGTTCAATTGTTTACATAATCACAAGATGGCGGATGTGCGAAATATTTCACCGGCATTCTATATCTCTGAAACTATTAGCGGTATCTCCCTAAAATTTTGTACGGAGATAAAGGGCACTACTGGAAGTCCATCCATAAGACTTTCAAAAACCGGTTAACTACAAAACGAACATGGCGGTCAAGCGAATTTGAAAATTTTAAATAGACCTTTCTCGCGATTTAATGTTCCAAGCACACTGAAACCTGGTACAGGAAATATTTATACACATTGTAATCCACTGGTATCTAATTTCGTTCAATTGCTTACATAACCCCAAGATGGTGGCAGTGCGAATTTTAAAATTAAGTTTTTATTTCTTGTGATGTAGTCATGCGATCGAAGTGAAAGTTTGAATAATGAACCTACGCAATAATTTTCCTTTAATGGTACACGACTCTATGGCCTATACATTTAACAATCCAACATGGCGACCATCCGAAATATTTAGACGATACTGAATATCTACGAATCTATTTTAGCAATCAAACTGCATTTTTTAATGTTCATGGGGGCTATGAACTTAAGTTCACCTATAGGACTTTAAATAACCTGGTGATCACAAATCCAACATGGCGGTGACGCGTATTATAAATATTTACATGGACGTTTCTCGCAATTTAACCATCCGAGTGCAGTGAAACTTGGTACAGTAAATCCTTATACGAATGTTAATCCACTGGCATCTAATTTATTTCAATTGTTTCCATAACCTCAAGATGGCAGCTGTGAAAAATTTTTAATCTCCTTGTTTTTTCTTGTGTCCTAATTATGCGATTGAAGTTTGAATACTACACGTTCACAATAATCTGCATGTAACAGTACATAACTCTAGGACCTACATATATAAAATCCAACATGGCGACCATCCGAAATATTTAGTCGGTTTTTAATATCTACGATTCTATTACAGCAATCAAACAGAAATTGAGTATGTTGATAGTGGCAATTAACTTAAGTAGGATATATGAAAATAGGCTGTATAGTTCTTCACGGAACTACTTGTTTTTGATTCAACTTCATCGCATCCTTAGCCCCAATATTCCTAATATTAGAGATTGGTTGGTTCCTTAGTTTGAGGGCTGTGACAACGCGGTCGTTAGAGATATCAGCAAGTCTCGCTTCAAATAAATAGGTTGTTTTGAAAAAATGAAGTCAGTATTAAGAACGATAGCAAATGTTATACAGGTTATTCGTAGTCTGTAAGGCGATCGTCGATTTCTAAACAAATACTTCGTAAGAATTTTCTTGAACACTGAATGTTATTTCTATGGTACTGTACATTTCCACAGGAAATGAATTTTTGTTCGAATGCTTCCCAGCATGCTAAAGTGATTGGTAAGGTGATATAATTATATGTTTGTATTAAGTCCCTCTCATAGGTAAATGAACATTTGAGTTTGTGACGTATGATTTTCCCTCCTGTATATTTGTAACCATTCTTGTTTTCATTAACTGATTTTTGCATATGTAAAAAATGAACAGACTATACTGTAATGAAATCGATAATTGAAGATCATGAAAAGGATTACCATTGACTAGAACATCATCACTCAGCTATCACATGTTTGTAAAACTCATTTGATAGCATTAAAGCTAAGGATGAGAACAGAACAATCTTAGGGATTTTTTGTCTTCCTCTACGGTGCTGTGACGTTGACCCTGCGAGCTGTAATTATGACTAAAATACATATTACTGGTGAAGAATGATGTGTATTTTTGGAAATCATTACATACGAGGGAGTACAAAGGAGCTGAACATCAAAATAAGGTTATTAGTAGCATGTCAGCTAAGTATTCTGAATTCTTTGGAGACATCAAGTCACGTGGCGAAATAAGTCTAAAAGGTATATGTTCTTACGAAATATACCAGAAATAGGAAGCGTAGACGAGACCCTGTACGATGAACAGATTACATAAAACAATTAACCAAGGCATCCCTCGTGCATGCTAGCCGTTAGGCAGAGGACCGCAAAGGGTGGACTCATATACACACTCTCAGTGATCACGATAATCAGAATTGAGGGAATAATGACAGAATAATAATCTTTAAAGACAATATAAGCCGAATCGCTTTCGTACATTTGACGCTTGTATCGAACACCACAATTAGCTACACGTTTATCAGGATTCAGTTATCACTAGTAAAACTTTCAGCCTAAGCTGAAATAAAGCATATAATAAAACACCAGCAAATCAACCAGGTTAAACTTTACATGGACTTTTAAGTGAACATTATAATATTCTTGATTAAAACATCGATATTTAATTAAAATTTGAAATGCAGATCATTTTTCCTTTATCCTATAGATTTTATTTTGTATCGGGCTAAGTAGAAGAACACTTAGAGATGTCCAAAAATATATCAGCCTGGCCATCCCCAGTGTAAGCAGAATCGAGGAATAATAATAAAAGTAGCTTGTTCGTTGTTTTTCACACGTTAGTAGCAGTGCAGGTCCGTTGCCCAGGACGAGATAATGTCTAGCAACTAGTTCAAGCAGAGGTGTTAACGCTCGCCTCATGAAAGGGGAAGTAAAGCCGGTAGTCACATGTCATAGATGTATGGCATGTAAAAGATCCTTCCACAGACTAAACTTGTGTGAATCTAAAGTTGCAGGTTAGATTTCGTTGGAACGCTCTATGAAAGTTCCAACGTACACCACTAGGAATCACTGATATCTGGTAACGAAAGTTGGAACTACTTGAAATTGAACGGAACTTGTAGCTCACCCTATGGGTGTCCACTTGAAGCAGCTACAGCCTTTGGCGAGCCGATCATCCTCGGACACTCCCGGCACTAAAAGCCATACGATTCTCTCTCTCACCTCATGAAACATCTAGTCCGGCTTCGATAGAAAGTGGAATGTTTACTTTACTTGGATATGAAAGGCCCCCGGTTCGATTCCTGCCTGGGTAGTAGGATGAAAACTACGAAGACTCTACAGTTAATTCACTTGGAATCCGATTGGAAACGTGTGACGCCTTCATCATTCACTGTATCCTCATTACAAATCACAGGTCGCCACGGGGCGTCAACTTGAAAAACCGGTTCAAGTATATACCTCGATACGTAAGTGTCTTGGGGAAATTTTTAGTGCAGTCGATGACGTCATGGATAGCACACGGACGTTGATGTTCGATGTTGTGTCTGGAATTGCCACCACATTACTGCTTGCCACGGTGGGTGAGTGGTTAACGTGTCGGTCTACTAACCCCCAATCTTGCAGGTTCGCTCCTGGCCGTGGTAAGTGATTTTTGAAAGGCGCCAAAAATGACGACACGCATGTCATACGATGTTGGCATGTCAAAGAACCCATTTGAATTTAGTAGGCCTTGTTCATAAAGGCTAAATTAATCTCGGGAGTTTCCGCCAACAAAAAGTTCCTCATTTCTCTACTGGAAAGCGCTTTAGTGTTCAAGGAGCTTAGATATCTAACCTCCTTGACTTTCATAGTGCTTCAAGGAACAACGATATTCGACATGCAAGCTACCCTCTGGGTGTCAAATAACAAAGCTTGCACCCGGCACCCGAGGCTATTATTAGTATTACCACATTACTCAGCTGTATTAAGTTTCAAACAATGCGTCATTACATGTGGATGCCGTCATGTGCGAGGTTTAGTTGTGAGCTACGAATGTTCATAAATTACTTTTAGGCTGTTCAATTTAATTGAAATGTTGCACTGCACTCTTCTAAAGCTACGGTGAGTCAAAGTCATTGGTCGCTACTTGGTTAGACGTCTGTTTGGGCAAAACCATGTGTCGCTACTAGGTTAGAATACTGTCTGGGCGAAACCATAAGCTGTTTCTAGATTCGACGACGGCTTGGACGAAACCATTGGCCACTACTAGGGTAGACCACTCACTGACTGCACGAAAATTATTGCTTGTACCAGAGTACAGCGAGACCCACCGCACCGCATTCCGAGCCCATGAACTTTTGAAGCTCAGCCCACCCAGTGTCATTCTCATTTACTGCGGCCACGTTCTGAGCCATAGCACTGGACTCAAAAAGCCCACCGTAGCACACCGCACTGGACGTCAGGGCCGTGCAATGGGCGAGCCTAAAAGCAGTGCTAGCGAGAAATGTACTCGTGCCGGCGAAGCTCAGCCCTATCCTGCCCATTTCTAAGCAGTGCAGCACGACAGCACACTAGCACTGCAGCGCTTAGTTGCACCGGAACTGTACATTTGACCGGGCACTGCAGTACGTTTAGTACCAGATCTCCAACAAGGATACAGGAATTCGCATGCTTTTTGGGTGACGCAGCAGGTGCAGCGAGATATAAAAATACTAAAAATGGAATCAATAATATCGGTAATCATGCATGTGACAGTAACAGGGCCGGTTTGGAATCAAGAGTTAAAATACATTGTTTAATTTGTTGACATAATGTCACAAACTGGCCGAGGTAGCTAAACACGTTAACGTGCATTATCAGACTACTCCGAACTGGAAAGACCACATACAGCCACTTCATACCTTACCTCATTAATTTCATTTGTCATTAAGCCCTCTCATGAGATTGGCGTCATGAAGGGCAACTATCCGTAAAATCATTCCTACAAGGAAACTGTCGCACCACATCCCCTACCTCATAGCAACCGGAATAATTATGGGTAGAATAAAAACAACTACAGTACATTAGGACTATAAACCTGTATTTCAATAACAAGATTCTGAATTCACCAACTGACTAAATTGATGCCGTTCAGGGATATTTGAGTTCGAGAAACATGCGTTAGTAAATTTATCAGGATATTAAAATAAACGAGTAGTTCCGTGAAGAACTATCTTCTTTCCCTTCGGCTTTTCCCAATTAATTGGGGTCGCCGGAGCCAACCAGGCTCATTTTGGTTTTGGCCGGGGATTTAAGGCCGGATGCTCTTCCTGACACCACGTGATTTTCCAGTTGAAAATTCCACCCCGCTGTCACCGGGATTCGAACCCCGGCCGTCCGGGTGAAAGGCGAGAAGCTAAGCCACTGCGCCATCACGCTCCCCAGTCCCGTGAAGAACTATACAGCCTATTTTCATATATCCTACTTATGTTAACTGCCACTATCACATACAAAATTTCAGTTTGATTGCTGTAATAGATTCGTAGATATTGAGAACTGACTAAATATTTCGGATGGTCGCCATGTTGGATTTTGTATATGTAGGTCCTAGCGTTATGTACTGTTACATGAAAATTATTGTGTGCGTGTAGCATTCAAACTTCAATCGATGATTAGGACACAAGAAGTAACAAGGGGATTTTAAAATTTCGCATCTTGTGGTTATGGAAACAATTGAAATAAAGTAAATGCCAGTGGATTAACTTTCGTATAAGGATTTACTGTACCAAGTTTCACTGCACTCGGATGGTTAAATTGCGAGAAACGTTCATGTGAATATTTATATTTCGCGTCGCCGCCATGTTGGATTTGTGATCAGCAGGTTATTTAAAGTCCTATAGGTGAACATTAAAAAAATCAGTTTGATTGTCTGGATCTTCATTCTTCTCGACCACCGGTCTAGAAACCGCTTACGCTTCCGAGTCCTATGACTTTTGCCGAATTTCTCTTCTGACGTCGCCTCTCTGGTAGATTATGATCGTAATCATATGTTGCAATATGCTTATGATAAGGATTCAGAAGTAACATTGGAACCTTATGTAGTAGTATTATGTTTTATGATTTTAGCGTACTGTAGATGTTCATGCAGTCAAGTTCCATCGTTGCTGAATGATCATCTCTGGACTTCACTCAATCAGTGTAGGCTAACTCCCCTCCATGATGAAGTTAATACATCTCCACAATCTCAAGTGAAATGTTGCATGAGATCCTTCCCCTCCGACTTGATATAGAAAACATTTTTAATAGTTCTGTCGAATTGCGATGATAAAATGTTTGTAGACTGCTTTGGCTGTGTTTTCGTAAAATCTCAGTAGTATATCGCTTATTGTACAGTGAATACTTGTAGTAAGTATTATCTCTTCTTATTCATTCGTAGTAATGTGTTCGAAATATACTGCTTATAATACTGTAGTTATTTGCAAATCTTCTTCTGTATATTACTATAATGTTTCAATGGAATCTCCACTCCTGGTTGACTATGAACGACTCGTCTCCTTCCGTCAAAGTATTTCTTCTTTCCTCGGTCCAATCTTTTCGACTTTTCTTGGATTGACTGTTTTAAAAGAGGTCTGACTTCGACCAAACGATATGATAGAGTGATTCTCCTCGTCCTGTCCTGCCAGTCTCCTGGGCTCTGTTCTCCACTCAAAATGGCGTCGCTAGCCTCACTCCTCCTAATAATATCTCTTATTTGCTCATATCTCCCATTGTTGTATTCCAACTTAAATTCTGTTTTGACCTAGATAAATTTCATTTATTATTCTCTTGATGTTAGTGTATTTCAGTTACTCATAATGTTTATATTAAATTATTATAACAATTTAGTGTCTCGGAACTGTAAATAATTTTGATTGGTTGAACTGTTGCTATGTCAATTTCCATTATTCCTCGCTATCAAAATAGTGTCGTGTGCCGATATCTCCTCTCCTTGTCACCCTTGCGCGTGTCGTCATCGAGCTCTCCGAACTCTGTAGTCTGACGTGCAAAAACCGGTTCTGTGGCTGTCTTGCCATGTAACTTGTCATAAATCAGCCTCTTTTTAAAGTCATTCATCCTTGGTTATAATAATTCAGATGATAAAATTTCCACTCCTTCTTCAAATACAAGCTTTTCTATACACTTAAAACTTGACAAATACTTTCTTTCACATCACAGACTCTTATTATGTGAGAAAAGTAACTCATATCACGACTTAATTTCCGAGCATAAAATTATCTTGTGACACAGTTCGAATCTCTGTTGATGCATTTTCATTGTCACTGATAAATTCGAGTACAGTACCAATACTATTGTCAATAAGCTAATGGTATAGTTCAAACTGGCTAATCTCAATCTGAAATATATCGATAGTTGTTGATTAATTTAGGGGCTTTGCGATATCATGGTCATGTAGCCCCGTGTATTTGTGTGTGTAATTAGTCTGATAACCTGTGTTATTGTGATGGATGTATTAGTGTGCGCCTTTGTAATTCAGGTGAGGATTGGGATAGAAGTGGCCGTGGCCTTAAGTTAGGAACCATCCCGG
The DNA here is from genome assembly GCA_946902985.2 of Meconema thalassinum. NCBI lineage: Eukaryota > Metazoa > Arthropoda > Insecta > Orthoptera > Tettigoniidae > Meconema > Meconema thalassinum. The sequence goes on along the minus strand of OX336388.2, from coordinate 1,734,275,495 downwards.
AATTTCTCTGGAATAGAAGTTAAGTAACAAATCGTAAATGAAGTACCGAGTTTAACCAGAAGGCCTGACTTAAAAAATAATATTACTTTCGTCAAACGAATTTAGATAACTATTTGAATTAATTAGAGATTGGACAAAACAAAGTTTGAACTTATATAACGTCATTCTAAATATTGGTTTTATCTTAAAGGTGTGTCCCTCTTAGAAAATAGTGCCATTGGTAGGAACAATAATAATAATATTATTAATAAAATTGTATTGATGAATTTGAGCCACATTTCTCTTCTAAAGCAAGGGCTCTGTGTTTAAAGTGTTTAGTCAATACTTCGGTGGAGGGGGTTTTTGCTGTTTTATTTTATTAAGAACAGAAAAGAAGGTAGCAAATCATAGCACATGCGTCTTCAGCTCATTCAAGAACACCAGCAGTTCGTAGAGGGCCATTTCAAGCAAAATAATGCAAAGCAAAACAAATAAAGAATAACACTTCTGTTTCTGCCATGGCCCTCTCACGCTATGGCTCAGTCGTCCCAAGGATAATTGCGTCGCAGAGAATACCGTGTATTCGACCACGGCCTCCTCGAATACCCCATTTTGACACTAGTCACTCAGTGACATTTTAAAGAGGAGGCCATGGAAGTCGGCGACAGTCGCTCTAGCTTGGCCGTAGCACGCAAGTCACTCTGTCTTTCCGCAGTACGTATTGAAACTGCCAGCCCATGCCATCCTATGTACTAACAAAGCGCTCTCATTAGTCCGCCGCGTTAAATGCAACATAGAATGACCCGGCCCTACCCGTGCGGTGACGTCACGAGTCGCTAGGCTCAAGACTTGTCAAGCTCAGTGCGGTGTAATGCCGAAGCAGCCCATGGACCGGGCCACTGTGCAGGACCCTGGCTCGTACTGCAAGCAAGGGTAACTGGTGCGTATGCCCAATTTAGGTTTGTGTGTATATATATGTGAAGCCTTATTAAGGCATAGAATTGATAATAATAATAATAATAATAATAATGTTATTGGTTTTACGTCCCTTTTAACTACACTGGCTTTTAGAGACGCCGGGGTGCCGGAATTTTGCCCCGAAGGGGATCTTTAACGTGCCAGTAAATCTACGGACACGGCTCCCTCACATTTGCGCACCCTCAAATGCCAGCTGACTGCGCCAGGATACGAACCTGCAACCTTGGGCCCAGCAAGCGAGAACGTTACACATAGAATTGAACGTGTAAGCATCGTTTAAACCTTTTGTGTCGTCCATGACGTTATGGATGCCGCCATGTTGTGCCTAGATGAATTTTGCAGTGTAGGGTATAGCGATCTATGCTATTCCCTAAGGATCTACGAGCCCCTTTGGGGGTCACACAACATTATTATTATTATTATTATTAATATCATACAAGATTTTAGTGCTTTTCAGTCGGTCAACACGAGTGTACCCAAATGAGCTGGGTTATGCCCTAATCCTGAAATAAATTACAAGCGATTAATACATATTACATAATACTTACATAATACATTTACATTTCAGGATTAGGGCATAACCCAGCCCTTTTGGGTACACTCGTGTTGACTGAAAAGCACGAAACTCTTGTTTACTAAGGCAACACTGAAAAACGACTTCAAACCTCACAATATTATTATCATCATAACGAAAGAACTTGCAAGCTCTCAAGAAAAAAATAGTAAACTCTTATACCTTCCTGGTGAAGATACTCTGACATACACAGTTCTATATTGAATTCTTTCTTTATTCCTATGTATTACACCTGGTTACATAATACAACACTCGAGCTGCATAGGCCCACTGTTTCTTATGAAACTTACCGTCTAGCTTTCTATAATTGAAAATTGATTTCCTTCCCTGTTTGCTCTCCAGAGAGCTGTTCAATTATCTTTGCCGGAAGCTCTACAGGACGGTATGTAAGATAGTAAACCCTGCTTCAAGAAATTGGGAAAAATAAATTACTTGTTGACCCGATAGAAATGTTAAAACATTTTTCCAACTCAATTAATATAAGATATGTTAGCATTGGACGTTTTCAACTTTAAGTTGTTTGTGATACCTTATGTTTTCTTGATCAACAACTCAAGTATATTACTTCAACAAACTTTAATACATCCACACCGCACAGAGATAAATTTCTATCACCGCACTATTTCCGTTTCTCCTCGACGGGGATGAAGTGAGATGGAAATTTGTAAGTGGTGGATCGATTCCAATGTCGGATGTCCTTCCTGATGACAACCTCATCAGAAGAGTTGACGTGAAAAGAGATGAAATGAAAGAAGAAGATTGATACTGGGCAAGGTTTTGGAGGATTGAAGCGGCCATGGTCTATTAGTATGGGAAGTCTCGGCATTTGCCTGGGGTTAAATATAGAGAAATCAAACAAGATGTTCAGGAAGGAACATATAGCCTGCATTCTCCCAAATGTATGGGTATGGTTATAACTCTTTGTTCTTATCAACTCCTATTTTCTTCCTATTCGAAGTGCAAATTGGCACACTGGATTTGAGCAGCAGCGTTCACACCATAGTTTATAATTTACCCCAGTATGCTGCAATTTCATCAGCAAACACTCCAAACAACATAGGAATTCAGTATATTAACACAGACTACTAACAATAATTGAAATTTCGTTGGTCTAAACCAGTGGTTCTTAACCGGTGGTCCGCGAGTGCCTCGGGAGTGGTCCGCGGGAGAATAGGGTCCACCAGCACGTATAAAAATGTGGCCAATAAAAGGGGATTTCGAAAACGGTGTGTGTTGAACGAGAATCGTCCGAATGTATTCGCGGCGATGACTATCAGATTTTGAATTGAAATGTCTTTAAAATAAGTGTTATTGAGGAAGGGTTACACCTGATTAGGTGTATTGGGGGAGGGGGAGGGGGAGGGGCGGGTGGTCCGTACATGATTCAATTTCAGGCTGAGTGGTCCGCCGACGTCTACGGGTTCAGAACCACTGGTCTAAACGTATCACTGGGAGAAACACATTTTAATATACCTTCTGCACACCGAATTTTTAATGGCACCTATCCTTGGCACTGCGCTCTATCGGCAACAAGAGTACATTTTCAGTTACACCGTAGGCAAGGGTTCACTAACTGGCCGGTATAGAGCGCAGCTCGCATCTAGTAGGCCGTGGATAGCTCCCACATACTGTAGTTCAACTGGTTGGTAGTAGATGTCACTCCTGCAGATCCGTTCTAGAACTTTGTTTTAATTAAATATAGATGTTTTTCATTGCAAAATGCACAATGTAAGGCTCAATTGTATAACGCCTGAATACTCAAAAGACCGTAAATATATAAATATCAAGCAAGAAAATACAACTTTGGTCGTAATTTGGCCATTCGAGTGGCCGCCAATACGTTTTGGTAAAGATGGCAGCAATATAAAACATGGCACTGAGGTGCCCTTTGCTAGAGCTACATTTTTTAAAACCAAATTTCGTTCAATTTGGTTTCGCCGTGTTTGAATTAATAGGGGGGGGGGGGACAGACATACAGGGTACACACACTTACACACTCACACAGACAGACACAAAGTTTTGACCCTGGATAGATCTCCTAAGTCTACTTTCATTTTTTGCAAAAATTGAAAGCAGGCTATCAATAAACAATTTCAAGGACGGTGAACGATGGTATTGAATCCCATTCGTTTTCCGAGTCTAGCGTTATCCTGACTCCATTCTTTGTGTCTTAACACCCTTAGCTACCCCGTCCGGTATCGTACAGAATAAAATAGCCTAGGCTACATGTATGATAAAACAATCACCGTCTCTTCTGCAATAGTTAGTTAGTTATTGTTGTTTTAAGGGGAGGAACTACGAGGTCATCTGCCCCCTTCTACAATAGAACCAATTGCTCTATCACCAACATAGACCACCACGTGGTGTAGCGGCTAGCGTTCTCGGCTGTCGCCGCGGAAGTCCAGATTCGATTGCCGGCTCTGCCAAGAAATTTGAAATTTTAATTCTGGTGCCTGGAATGGGGTACACTCAGCCTCGTGAGGCAAAACTGAGAATAGGATCCCGGAAGTAGTTTTACGTAGTTTCCCCACTTCTACTCTACAAAAATTCGGGATGTTACCTAATTTAAGGCCTCAGATGCCTCCTTCCCCATTTTAAAAATACACACACTAGTACAGCCTTCACAAAAATACAGGTTATCGCACAAATTCCACACAAATACACAGGTTTATATGAATTTTAAGCCAGAACAGCTATTTTAATTAATTATTTTTAGTTGCGGTTTGCCCACTCTTCAGCTTATTACTTATTAATATTCATAAGATACATTTCATAGTTTAGTATTAAGTCGATCTATTTTTTCCACATTATTATGTTTGTTAAACTTTGTATATTAGCAGCCATGTATGTAGATGTAGCATATAAAATACAAGTAGTTCCGTGAAGAACTATACAGCCTATTTTCATATATCCTACTCATGTTAATTGCCTCTATCAACGTACAAAATTTCAGTTTGATTGTTGTGATAGATTCGTAGATATTGAGAACCGTCTAAATATTTCAGATGCTCACCATTTTGGAATTTTATATGTGTAGGCCATAGAGTTATGTACCATTAAAGGAAAATCATTGCGTAGCTTCATTATTCAAACTTTCACTTCGATCGTATGATTACGACTCAAGAAATAAAAACTTAATTTTAAAATTTCGCACAGCCACCATCTTGAGGTTATGCAAACAATTGAACTAAATTATATGCCAGTGCATTACAATATGTCAAATCATTTACAGTACCACATTTCACTGCGCTCAGAGAGTTAAATCACGAGAAAAGTCTATTAAAATGTTTCAAATTCGCTTGGCTGCCATCCGGTGCATTACAATGTGTATAAACATTTGCTGTACCAAGTTTCATTACGTTTGGATAGTTAAATCGCGAGAAGTATATTTAAAAGTCTGAACATCGCTTGGCCGCCGTGTTGGTTTTGTAGTCCTCAGGGTTTTGAAAGTCACATAGGTAAACTTCTAGGAGTGCCCTTTATCACCGTACACAATTTCAGGACGATATCGGTAATAGTTTCGGAGATACTGAATACTGGTGAAATATTTCGCACAGCCGCCATGTTGGATTGGTGAGACACAATAAAATTTGAACGGCACGGTCGGGGTCGGCCAGAATTGTGCTATGATTTTACCGAGTTTCATTGTAATGGCTCCAGCCGTTTAGAAGTTATTAGGGCACACACACACACACCTCTCACACACACACACGGACAAAAGGTGATCTCATAAGCCTATTTTTTTTTTCATAAAATGAAAATAGGCTAAAAATGATATAGACGGAACTATTAAAGAAAAGTGATGAAGTTCATCAACAAAACTACCCACAACATAAAATAACATGATAAATTGCATTCAATTTCGAATATCGGTTTCATCTCCATTGTCAGAAAGTTGAGTTTCCATTTATTATCTCCTCTGAAATCAATTTGTCGCTCAGTCCATGGTTTGCGCTTTCTCTAGCGTATTCGTTCTCACCGGAGTTAATCACGTTTCATTCATACCTTTATCTGGTAGTATTTGTTTCCCAGTGTATTGCGCATTGGAAACATTTCCAACAAAATGTATTACGGACAAAACACGTCATGTATTGCGCTCAATGACAATTTGTCAACAATTTTTTTCACATAAGTATCACGCATATCAAGGGAAGGTAGAAGTGCTATTTTCATGCTAAAACGTCTGGTTCCTTCTTAGAAAATCGTATTTATTGATTGCATCATTACTTTTTCTCCAGGGTCTCTAATGACAGCAATTTCAAGTGTCGATATATTCTTTCTGACTTCAAAATGTCCCTCACATTGCAGCTAATATTCTTCGCCTATTTCAAAGCCAACAACTTCATTACATTGACATATTTTATCGGTGTCGAATACTTAAACTCTGAGCGATACTTTGCCATGGTCTGGAGGAATATTACATAATAATTATATTTTATTCAGAGGCCTGGATATCAAGGTCATCAGCTTCGTATATCTAGGTTATTGTGTAATTTATATGATAACCTATGTTATTTACCAGTCTGTAGTCGTGATTGTATTTTTAATAGAGGCAAGTATTGGGAAGGAGGCAGACGTTTAAGTAAGCCATCAAACCATCACTCGCTGGAGAAGTTATTGTTGTTTTTGGTTTCATTTAGGGGCTTTCCGACATCGTGGTTATGTATTTCCGTGTGATTAGGTGTGCGAATGGAATTTGTCTGATAACCTGTATTATTGAGATGACAGTATTAGTGTGTGGAGTGTTAATTCAGAGGAGGATTGGGAAGGAGGCAGCTGTGGCCTTGAGTTAGGAACCATCCTGGCATTCACCTGAAGTAGAAGTGGGAAACCACAGAAAATCACTTCCAGGTTGGCCTCTTCTCAGTTTTGTCTCACGAAGCTCAGTGTACCCCATTCCAGCCCTCAGAAGAGAATTATTTTCTTTGGTAGAGCCGGGAATTGAACCACTGTGATAACTGAGAGTGCTGGTTACTACGCAACGAGGTGGACTTTGCTGGAGAGGAAGTAAGAGACCTAGGTAATTCACTTGCTTTGCTGAGCTGAAGATCGAATCCACCTCCTCTCAGTTTGCCTTGACCTCTTCAGACCCAAGGCAACATTTATAGCTAAGGTGTTCTGGTTCTGTCTTTCTTTCTTTCTCTTTATTAAATAAATAAATAATATCACACCTATTATAAGATACAGGACTTATTTTAGTTATGTATTAAAGTTGCACGCCGGCCCCGTGGCGTTGGGGTAGTGCGCCTGCCTCTCACCCGGAGGCCCCGGGTTCGATTCCCGGCTCCGTCAGGGATTTAGAAACTGACGTGAGGGCTGGAACGGGGTTCACTCAGCCTCGTGAGGATAAATGAGTAGCTGTTTGACAGTGAGGCCGCGCCCCGATCACAAAAAACAAGATTAACAGCTGAGAGGACCCGATGCGCTGATCACGTGTCACCCCAATATCTGCAGGCCAAATGACTGGGCAGTGGTCGCTTGGTAGGCCTAGGCCCTTCATGGGCTGTAGTTCCAGGGGTTATTATTGTTATTGTTATTATTATTATTATTATTATTATTATTATTATTATTATTCATAATAATAATAATTTTGCACACCACAGTTATCGATCGGGACAGTTACGAGCCTCAAGTTGTGGCCATATGGCCTGACTATCTATGGACTGGAAAAACAAATGGGTTTGAATCACTTAGTAAGACATTCTCGAAATGGTTTTCCGCGGTTTGTCCTTTTAAAATCCAAGTGAAACTGCGACGGTACCTTCTGGCAGGCCACAACCGCTTCCTATCAGACTCTTGCCAAGTTTGATTAATCTCCACTCATTATTATCTCTCAGTATCATCCCAGATGAGCTAAGTGTCTGGAGGGTATCCAGCCGTAAAACCCATCCACTAACACAAGATTTGTCTCTTTTCACTCACCAACCCCATAGAAATAGGAATATTAAGGGAGAGAATGACAGTTTAGAATTCACATAATACCGACTGCTGCCGAGAAAAATAATATTAATCAAGTAGTTCCATGGCGAGCAAAGAGCCTACTTTTCTTAAGATTCATGCCAACCTATATAGACCTATCTAGAATAATGACGAAATCAAGTTGGTAATACTAATATTTCTAAGAGCTGCAGTTTGAAATACGTCTGAAACAGTGTAGCCTAATAGAGTAACTTACTACAGTTGGCAGCCCTGGTGACTCTGAAAATATCCATAGTTCCATCTCTTAAGGTATAGAATGCACAATGGTTGAAGTCTAATGGATAATGGACGCTACATGCTGTTTGATATTGGGTTTATCAGTGCGCGTAAAATCATGTTGGGAACAATGTCACATATGTGATGCTCAGAATTAACCTGAAATAGAACGGTCTTTTATAGTGCCAATTTTGTATAAAATCCATTTGTTAGTATAGAAGTTACATGAAATTAAAAAATTGAAACTATCAGAAAACTTAGAATCATGTTGGCAGCACTGAGGTTTATTAGTTACTCCAAATTAATATAGAATGTCAGATACTATACGTGTGCAAAGTTTAGAGCCAATGGCCTGCATACTTTCTGATATATTGATATTAGGATTAAACAAATACAGAGAGAATTTACTAACATCTGGCAGCCCTGCTGGTTCTTACGAATACGCATAGTCATAACTGTTATGGTACACTAAGCACATACGAAATTTGGTTGAAATCCATTTGTTGGTATATAGGTTAAGTTATATGCATTTATAACTGGACCTATCAGCAGGCTTAGAATCGTGTTTGGCAGCACTGATGTATGTAAGTTACACCAAACTAAGGTAGAATGTCAGGTACTATTCGTGTGCAAAGTTTAGAGCCGTTGGCTTGCATACTTTCTGATACAGGGTCTTTATAATTGCTTGGCTAGGACATTCTCGCTCACGCGCTCCGCCGGTGACGCTTAAGTTGCCGGCTTCCGCGTGCGCGTATGTCACCAGAATTCGGTGCTTAAAATCAGTATCATGCATTTTTACTCACCATGTTTACAGTAGATGCTGAAAATGTTTCCCACCCGCTGCAAAACATAAGGGGCATCTACATATGAAGTTTCCGGTTATTCCGGTTAATTTAGCTCCACTTTACGTCTATTTGTTTTAACTTTTTCTGAACCTGTACGTTTGAAACTTTTAGCCAGTTGTTTTATTGTGATTGTGTATAGTGCTGTTATGCCTTATGTGAAATATTCGTTACTTGAACGTTTATATCTGCACAATACGTACATAAAGTGCAGGAAATCGTGCGCTAGAACAAGACAAAAGTTTCGAGTGAAATTTCCAGGGAGGCCCATTTCTATAAATCGGACAATAAACCAACTGGCTAATTTGAGATTCAAACGTACAGGTTCAGTAAACAATAAAAATACGCGTTAACGTCGTCATTTCCTTACTGATGTTAAATTAACCGGATTAACCAGAAACTTCATAAGAAGATGCCGATTATGTTTAGCAGCGGATGGGGAACATTTTCAGCATGTACTGTAAATACAATGAATAAAAATGCATGATACTGATTTTAAGCACCGTATTCTGCCGTTCATACGCGCGCGCGGCAGCCGGCAACTGAGCCGTCACTGGCGGAGCACGTGAGCGAGAATGACCCAGCCAAGCAAATATAAAGACCCTGTATATTTATATTAGGGTTAAAACACAGAGAGAGCATTTATTAACAGTCAGCAGCCCTGGTGGCTCTTTAGAATACTATGGGGCCGATAACCTAGATGTTTGGCCCCTTAAAACAACATTTATCATCCTCATCATCATCTTTAGAATACGCACAGTCATATCTGCTGTAGTACACATAGTACATACCAAATTTGGTGGAAATCCAATTGATAGTTTAGAAGTTACATGCATGTAGAAATCGGTCCTATCGGTAGGTTTAGAATCATGTTGGCAATACTGACATATATGAACTTCCAATAATTTATCTGGAATCTTATTATCTATGTGTGTGCCAATTTTGGAATAGTTCGCATGCATAACTTCTGAGATATCCAACATAGAGCTCAAATTTCAATAGCGATATTTCAGCAGTTGGTAGCACTGACGTCAATTTCAAATATGGCCGTGACCAAATTTGGTTTTGATAGCTGCAGCCGTTTACGAGTTGTAAGGGGGAGACTAACACACAGACAGACAGACGGAAGGACAGACAGACACATATTTTTCCGGATCGATCCCTCTACTTTTTCCTCATTTTTGCAAAATGAGACATGTAGGCTAAAAATGAAGGTCCACGTATGTGTTCCCTGACACTGAAGAGATTAAGATGAGAATTAAATTTCTTGGTAGAGCCAGGAAACTAACGCGGGCTTGAGAGGTGGTAGCCAACCATTGCATAACATAGCATAATACCATACTCATGTACGACTTCGCGGCTAAGAGGACAGACCTCACAAGGGACTCGCCAATGATTCCCCACTGGGTCGTGGGGTTTAACTTGGTGCTGTTGATTCGCCTTGTTCGGTCGGAGACTACATGATTGTGACATAGCCACCAACTATATAGATAGCTTTGCAGCCATTTTTCAGTGTTATTACAACGTTTCAGTCAGTCAAAATAATAAAATCCCAATTGCTGGGACATGGGAAAGATAACATAATAGTACATTATGCAACAAGCCTATAATGCCAATAATTAAGACACAAATATGTTCATAAAACGAGCGAAGCGAATCCTAATATCCATACGAGTGTCTTAATTACTATTTTAGGAGAGTTGCATACGACCGGTGATGTTCGACGATAATTATAACTTTATTTTATGTTCGAACATTAATATTCATAAATATCTGTCGAGAATCCACCAGTTGCGTTTACTGAACAGAGTGCATTTCCTTGGTTATTGATTGTCCATGGATCAAAGACCTTGACAATGCCATATGTTTCTAAAGCTTTAAAACGAAACATGGATATAAGGTTATCATAACCTCAAAGTTATCACTTGAATCCGACATGTTGGATTTTGGAAACAAGTACGTTGAGCGCAGGCGCGATGCTATCCTTACCTAATTGGTCAAACAGCTGTATCGTAAAGAAAATCTTGAGCTCTGATTGGTGTAGAACCTGTATCATAATGGAACTTGAACTATAATGATCCTCATTAAGATGCAGCATTCTGGCATATAATACTGTATTTATATTTCGGCATGGTCGAACATAAAAATTATAATAGGTAATTAATATGGAAATATGGAAATTAATATAAAATGGAAATGGCATACAACCTGACTAAAGACATCTACAATAAGAGATCGATATCCTTAAACGCCAAAATTAAGACATTACTGCACTGTTATTCGACCAGAGGCTCTGTATTGGGCAGAGATTCTAATAAGGAACAAGAAAGGTCCAATGGAAAAACTAGTGGCTAAAGAAAGGAATATTTTGAGGAAAATCCTGGGTCCCATCAAAGAAAACAGCGAGTACAGAAGGCGTCACAACCACGAATTATACAAGCACGTGGAGATCAGTGACACGATTCGAAAAAGAAGGATTGCCTTTTATTGCCACGTGACACGACTGAGCCCAGGCAGGATATCAAAACGGATATTGACGTACTTTCAAGATAAGAAAACCAAAGGTGCATGGTTCGCGGAAGTTGAGAAAGATTTACGTGAAATGGAGATTTCCCATAAAGATATCCAGGAGCGTGTTCCACATCAGGAAAAACTATGAACTTACAAAGGTTTCCAGGAAAAGCCGAAGCTGAAGGCAGGGAAGGCGAGGTCCCAAGAGAGAAAAGAACAACACCGGATACGAATGCGGGAACAGTGGCCGGTAGTTAGAGCTCGGAAGAAGAAACAGTTGAACTGACGTAGTCCCTAGTTGGCCGAATCGAAGGAAGAAGAAGAAGGTAATTAATATATACAGCCTATTTGTTTGGGAATACAGAAGAGACAGAGAACATGTCATCCCTTAGTTTTCTCCCTCTACTGTAGTGTAAACAAATATATATTTTAATCACCTGTAATCATTTTAGGTTAATTTACGCATGTCCCCTTAATTGGGATGACATTGTGTTGATCGACTGAAAAGTTGTAATATCAATAACACCCTCAGATCACCCTCGGACCACCTCGGAGGCCAGACAACGCAACTGTTGTTGTTGCTTCAGTTATTGTTGTAGGTGTAGATTATTGTGCTAGATATAGCCTAGTAGTGTGCGTATTTCTAAGTTAATTTGGGTTCAATATTGGGGTAGGGTGCCCCCAGAATTCGATTTAAAGGCTGGCTGCGTGGCTCAGTGGTAACGTTCTTACCTGTTGTTCCCAAGGGTTCAGGATCAAATCCTGGCACAGTAAGTCAGCATTTGAGGGTGCGCAAATGTGAAGGAGCCGTGTCAAGAGATTTACTGACATATTAAAATCTCCATCGGGTGAAATTCCAGCCCCCCAGCGTCTATAAAAGCCGCAGTACTTAAAAGGGACGTGCAGTAAAACAAATAATATTACTATAGCCTAATATTACTTAATTTAAGGTAGCACCATGGAATTTTCTTGGAGTGAGTAAGTAGAAACTCAGAGAAAAACCACACTCAAAATGAATGCTGAGAGCTCTGCGATTTGACCTCGGATCTTCAGAATTGTTTAAAGTGTTTTGAATCGAACTAAATTTTAGTATATTTATTAATGAGCTTAACCCTTGGATAGGTCACAAGCCCATTCAATGTTTATTTCAGGAAATTAAATTGTATTTCCCCACTTTTAACGTCAGGCAAATGATGGAACGGAATCTTTTAATAGGACACGGCCATGCTCTTCCAAGTCAATTCCAAGTTTAATTCGCCTTTGTCCATTTTAGTTCACATTATCTCTTCATCAGGGAAGTCATGCAGTTATAAAACTATCTGTCATCTCCTACTTAAAAATATCATCCCCAATCCTTTACCAATGGCAATAATAACTGAAGGGGCAGGACGGGTCAGATATTAAAACTATCCACCGTTTTACTCTCGTGTTTTCATCAGGTAAACCTAAAGAAAAATGTATGCTCCAATTTCGTAAATTACAGATTTTTCCCTGTAGTCGTTGTTTAATTTAGAGGCTTGAACAATGTTGTTATTTCAGCCCCTCTAGTTTGAGTGTCTAGATTTTGTTTGATAACCTATGTCTTTGCTGTGTCTGTAGTAATGTGTTTATTTGTAACTGAGGCAAACATTGAGAAGGAGACGGCCGTGGCGTTTAGTTGGGAACCATCCCAGCCTGGAATAGGAAACCACGCAAAACCACTTCAGTTATGACGGAGGTGGGTTCGATTCTCAATTTTATCTCACGAGGCTAAGTGCACCCCAAACCAACCCTCAGATCCTGGAATTGAACCGAGGACCTAGGAACCGGAGTCGTAATATACACTCTGAGACCACATGAGGTGGATGACCTGTTCTTCTATTTCTCACTTGTTGTTACAGCTCGACTCAAAGTACTGAATAAAGTTTTCAGCTTAAGAAAGTCAGCTTTTAACTGTTTCCTCGGGGTCACATAAACAGCACTGGCATTATATATTATCTACACGGTTAAAGCCACTGTGATACTGCAGAACACGTTCGTATAAGGCTATTTAAATAGAATTACGCGTTCAAACATTATTAAACAAAATAGTCCTAGAGCCAATAATGATAACAAGTGGAACGGAGGGAGTGACTTGGTAAATGCTATTATCTGGCTAGTTAGTCGCTCGCTGGGGTCGCGTGAGTCTGGAGGGTGATGGAGCTCTCGATACTACGAACGTTCACCTTCAATTAACAGCGCATAATGCGACATTTCCTTGGAGTATAGAAAGTTTTGTAGCCATTTTCTGTGTCACATCTGTCTGTTAGGTAGTCAGCCCGAAGGCTGGTTTGATCCTCAAAAACTACCGTCGTTAGGTTATGTGGGTAGATACCCACAAAAACAAAGGCAGCGCTATATTGAGGCGTACTAGGCAAGAAGAGGAATGAGGTAGTTTGTCATTGCTTTCCTCACTGAGTAAGAACAGCAGTACTAACCCTATGAGTAGAACCTTTCACAGCATCCACAGGCACTGACTGTGCCCTGAGGCCATTACTAGGCACCACCCATACCTCAGTAACTTCCATATAGGCCTAATCACAGCCATGAGTGAGACTGAGACATCGGTAAAAAGTCACATTTTACTCTAGCCTGTGCCAACAGACAAATGCAAATGTACTGCTTTCATCAAGAGATAGTAAACATGCCATAATTAGTATTAATAATAGACAAACACTAAGCCTCCGTGGCTTAGGCGGCAGCACGCCGGCCTCTCACCGCTGGGTCCGTGGTTCAAATCCCGGTCACTCCACGTGAGATCTGTGCTGGACAAAACGGAGGCAGACAGGTTTTTCTCCGGGTACTCCGGTTTTCCCTGTCAATATTTCATTCCAGCAACACTCTCCACTATCATTTCATTTCATCTGTCATTCATTTAATCATTGCCCCAGATGAGTGCGTCAGGCCTCGGCAGCCGGCACAGTCCATATCCTCGCCGCTAGATGGGGGCTTCATTCATTCCATTCCTGACCCGGTCGGAGACTGGAAGCAGGCTGTGGATTTTCATTTTTTTCAATAGACAAACACTATTATATACCAGGTGAACCAGCTGCCCGTAATAATATTGATTTATTGAGCCCAGCTAGCGTTGTTATCATGAAGGTCGACATTTCCATGCCTTTTAGGTAGATTTCATTAGAAAGCTAACTATTGCAAAGGGTCCCATGTTTCGACTTCCGGAAAATTTCGACATATCTTCGCGTTTCACATCCCCCAGGCCCCAAAACCACCGTCAGTTCAAAAGTTTATATATAATTTATGTATATATATATATATGTATATCAGTTTCTTGTGGACACGATAACTGCCGTAATTTTGCACCAATCACTTTGAATTTTTTACATAATATGTATCCCTATAAAATCTCGGTCGAGTTCGTTAATGGGCAAAATCGGTCGAAGGGGGTGAAAATGGGGGGCTTTTTTCGAAAAATTGAAATTTCGCTATAACTCTCTTAATACGTGAAATATCGAATCCATTCAAAGTTCATAATATGTGTTGGATAAGTGCCAACAATTTATGTCAAATAGGTTTTTTGATATCACCAACCATTGACCAAAAGGGTCGAAAAAAGTGGGTTTTTCGGGAAACATAAATCATATCTCTCTTAATAGGCACAATATCAAAACCGTACAAAATGGACAATATTCCCCTAATAATTACCTAAAACTTTTGTCTGAAAGAATTTTTGATATGACCCACCATTACGCCAAGGGATGAGAAAAATGATTTCGGAATTATAAGAAAATGCCAAGAGCAATCAGAGGTTGCCATGGCAACACTACTAAATTGATGAGGGATGAGCCGTTGCCATGACAACGCACTTGCACGAGATCAGATTCAGTATTTCCATCTGACTAAGCCGGCCCCGTGGTGTTCGGGTAGCGCGCCTGCCTCTCACCCGGAGGCCCCGGGTTCGATCCCCGCCTCCGTCAGGGATTTTAAAACTGACGTGAGGGTTGGAACGGGGTGCACTCAGCCTCGTGAGGACAATTGAGTAGCTGTCTGACAGTGAGACAGCACCCCGATCACGAATACCAATATTAACGGCCGAGGGGACCCGACGCCCTGATCACGCTGGGCAGCGGTCGCTTGGTCGGCCTTAGCCCGTCATGGGCTGGATGGTGCCAGGGGTTGACTTTGACATCTGACTAAGTGGGAAGCGGCTTCGGTGACGTAACTGGTAGCATGCAGAATGTCTATGCCCAAGGTCGCGGTTTCAAAGCCGGCCGAAGTCGTCGGATTTTCTAAGAGCGCTAAAATCCCTCAATATGCTTTCCTTTGGAGGGGAAGTTCCAACGTTCGTTACGAGTTGCTGGTAGGGGTGGCATCTAGTAGCCAAGTTCACAGCTAGGTGTCATTGACGGTAGTACCTGGTAGCAACATTAGGAACTACTGCTTGAAATTGACCGTCTGCAGTCCTTACCTGAATTACAGATTAATACATCCTTTACAATTCACACCGTTTATCAGACAGATTCTACACTCACCCAAAGTACACGGGGTTAGATGACCGCGTTGTCGCAGCCCCTAAACTGAGGAACCAACCAGAGGTAGATTTCATTAGAAATCTAACTATTGCAATGGGTAGGCTACCATGTTTCAACTTCCGGCAAATGTCGACATATCTTCGCGTTTCACATCCCCCAGACCCCAAAACCACCGTCAGTTCAAAAGTATATATATCAGTTTCTTGTGGACACGATAACTGCCATAATTTTTCACCTATCACTTTTTACCGAATATGTATACCTATAAAATCTCGGTCGAGTTCGTTACTGGGCTAAATCGGTAGAAGGGGGTGAAAATGGGGGGCTTTTTTTTTCGAAAAAAGTGAAATATTGCTATAACTCTCTTAATATGTGAAATATCGAATCCGTTCAACGTTCATACTATGTGTCGGATAAAGCCAAAAAATTTATGTTTGAAGAGTTTTTTTATATCACCAACCATTGACCAAAGGGGTGGGAAAAAGTGGGTTTTTCGGGAAACATTAATCATATCTCTCTTAATAGGCACAATATCAAAACCGTACGAAATGGACAGTATTCCCCTAATAATTACCTAAAACTTTTGTCTGAAAGAATTTTTGATATGACCCACCATTATGCCAAGGGATGAGAAAAATGATTTCGGAATTATAAAAAAATGCCAAGAGCTATCAGAGGTTGCCATGGCAACACTACTAAATTGATGAGGGATGAGCCATCAGACGTTGCCATGACAACGCACTTGCACGAGATCAGATTCAGTATTTTCATCTAAGTGGGAAGCGGCTTCGGTGACGTAACTGGTAGCATGCAGAATGTCTATGCCCAAGGTCTCGGTTTCAAAGCCGGCCGAAGTCGTCGGATTTTCTAAGAGAGCTAAAATCCCTCAGTATGCTTTCCTTTGGAGGGGAAGTTCCAACGTTCGATGCGAGTTGCTGGTTGAGGTGGCATCTAGTAGCCAAGTTCACAGCTAGGTGTCGTTGACGGTAGTACCTGGTAGCAGCATTAGGAACTACTGCTTGAAATTGACCGTCTGCAGTCCTTACCTGAATTAAGACTACTACAGCCATTACAATTCACACCGTTTATCAGACAGATTCTACACTCACCCAAAGTACACGGGGTTAGATGACCGCGTTGTCGCAGCCCCTAAACTGAGGAACCAACCAGAGGTAGATTTCATTAGAAAGCTAACTATTGCAATGGGTACCATGTTTCGACTTCCGGAAAATTTCGACATATCTTCGCGTTTCACATCCCCCAGACCCCAAAACCACCGTCAGTTCAAAAGTTTATATATAATTTATGTATGTATATGTGTATATATATATGCATATCAGTTTCTTGTGGACACGATAACTGCCGTAATTTTGCACCAATCACTTTGAATATTTTACCGAATATGTATACCTATAAAATCTCGGTCGAGTTCGTTACTGGACTAAATCGGTCGAAGGGGGTGAAAATGGGGAGCTTTTTTAGAAAAAGTGAAATTTCGCTATAACTCTCTTAATATGTGAAATATCGAATCCCTTCAACGTTCATACTATGTGTCGGATAAAGCCAAAAAATTTATGTTTGAAGAGTTTTTTTTATAGCACCAACCATTGACCAAAGGGGTGGGAAAAAGTGGGTTTTTCGGGAAACATTAATCATATCTCTCTTAATAGGCACAATATCAAAACCGTACAAAATGGACAGTATTCCCCTAATAATTACCTAAAATTTTGTCTGAAAGAATTTTTGATATGACCCACCATTATGCCAAGGGATGAGAAAAATGATTTCGGAATTATAAGAAAATGCCATGGTTGCCATGGCAATACTATTAAATTGATGAGGGATGAGCCATCAGACTTTGCCAAGATAACGCACTTGCACGATATCATATTCAGAATTCCATCTGACTAATTGTGAAGCGGCTTCGGTGACGTAACTGGTAGCAAGCATGCTGAATGTCTATGCCCATGGTCGCGAGTTCAAAGCCGGCCGAAGTCGTCGGATTTTCTAAGAGCGCTAAAAATCCCTCAGTATGCTTTCCTTTGGAGGGGAAGTTCCAACGTTCGTTGCGAGTTGCTGGCTGCGGTGGCATCTAGTAGCCAAGTTCACAGCTAGGTGTCGTTGACGATAGTATCTGGTAGCAACATTAGGAACTACTGCTTGAAATTGACCGTCTGCAGTCCTTACCTGAATTACAGACTAATACAGCCATCCCTAAGTACACGGGGTTACATGACCGCGTTGTTGCAGCCCCTAAACTGAGGAACCAACCAAAATCTCTGCGGGAGATATTATTTTGCGTGAAGAAGTAACAGACCGTTACATAGTTACACATCAGTGTCGAAACCTTGCATAAGGACAGTGTGACCACAAGTATAAAAATGGACCCCAAATGACAAGAAGGTTACCGTTCCCATAAGACAATAAAATGTTTAAAATAAGCATAAAATGACGAAAAACAAAGTTAATTAAGCTCCAATTATAAAATACCTTCTCGCAATAAATGAGGTCTGATCCTTCTACGAAAACCTGCATATTCTGCCTATTTTCGCCTATCCCCAATTTTGTCCGGTGAAATCTACCTCCGCCTTCCGGCGTGCCGAGAGGACTTTTTTTTTAGCGTATGGCTTTTAGTGCCGGGAGTGTCCGAGGACATGTTCGGCTCGCCAGTTTTTGTATCTGCTTCGAGACGGACACCCAATGGGTGAGCTACAAATACCGTTGGGGAGGAAAGGTGGAATGTAAGGACGAGGAGCGGCTGTGGCCTATAGTTAGGGACCAACCCCGGCATTTGCCTGGAAGGAAGAATGGGAAACCATACATGACCATCTTCAAGGTTGCCGGAGGGGGGATTCGAACCTATTCGCCTCCCGGATGTGAGCGACTGCCAGTAGTCATGCCGTATCGACCACGGCTAACTCACCCGGTATTTCCAGGCTTCATCTCGTATGGTACTAAAGCACTGCAAGTATATTCTGCAAACGGTATTGAACACTATTAGTTTTCCCTCGATGTGAAGCCGGACTACTACCCAGGAAAAATAACAGAGATTTCAACATGTGCTGTAGTGTTATTTGTAGCGGCTTCGGTGGCGTAGTTGGTAGCATGCTGAGCTTCTAGGCCCAAGATAGCGGGTTCAAACCCGGCCGAAGCCGTCGGATTTTTTAAGAGCGTTAAAATCCTTCAGTATGCCTTCCTTCGGAGGGGAAGTAAAGCCGGCGGTCCCATGTCATAGATTTATGGCATGTTAAAGACCCTTCCACTAATTGCACCGCTGTGAAGCTAAATTGGATAGGTTAAAAATGTAAACAACGTTCTTAGGTTTCTACGTTCGTTGCCAAGAGCCGACTGTGGTGGCATCTAGTAGCTAAGTTCTGAACTTGGCCTAGTAGTCGTTGACGGTGGCGCTTGGCGGCAAAAGTAGGAACTATTTGAAAAATTCTAAGTTGGAGTACTTAAATTAAAAAACAGATAACACACACTAATACAGTCATCACAATTAACACCGGTTATCAGACAGATTGTACACACACCCAAAGTACACGGGGCAACATGACCGCGTTGTCGCAGCCCCTGAACTTAAGAACCAACCAGTGTTATTTGTGGGTAGCGGGAAGACGTTGCATTTCCGGACACAAGTTCCTATGCTAAACTTAACCGTCTTGGTCCCCAATACAAGCCCTCAGAGTCTGTAATGGGAATTTAGAAACATCCTGTATATAACTCCACTGAACTAGAATGCACAGGCCTAGATGAAGAACAAGTATTGTTGCCATAGTTACCAGTGGATATCAGTGACGGTATTTTTACCACAGTAACCACAGATAGTCCCGCAGCCCTAACACATATCCATGTAAGAAAAATGGTGTGATTAATAACATTAGCACATATTACAACGAAGGACGTAGCGGCTACAAGGATGGCAGGTTTCGTTCGTCAAGAGAACATCATCAAACTGAATGTATTTCCCGCCTAATATACTGTGGTTGGGCATTAATACGTGTTGTTGTTGTTGATTATAAAAGGAGCTGCGACATCGCGGTCATATTTATCGCTGCTTTTTAGGCAGAGTAGAGAATTGAACTCGGATCTTCGGACTTTCTTGCGTGTCGCCCCGGAGGTCCCAGTTTTATTATCATCTCTACAAAGGAATTAAATTCTGGCGTAAGAGCTGGAACGGGGTACACTCAGCCTCGTGAGCCAAACCTCAGAATAGGTGGGATCGATTCCCATCTCATCCATCCCGGATATGGTTTTCCATGGTTTACCACTTAGCCTATACTCCGGGCAATTGCCGGGATGGTTGCTAGCATAAGACTATGATGGCCTCTTTCTAATTCCTCACTTGAATCACAAATACACATATAAAACACTAATCACAATAACACAGGTTATCAGACAAACAATTTCACTCACGCCCAAGTAAATGGGGCTGAAAAAACGCAATGTCCAAGTCCCTCAATTGGAAGAACAACAACAACAAACAGAGTTGTTGGAGTGATATAGGAGAGTCCATGTCGGTATATTGATTGGCTTGTTAGTTAACTCTGCAAGGGCCAAGCCCTGCCACTCCACAGTCTTTCAAATTACTTCAGGCATCATTAACATTATGATACCGGCTTCGGTGGCGTAGTTGGTAGCATGCTGAACTGCTGTGCCCAAGATACCGGGTTCAAACCCGGCCGAAGTCGTCGGATTTTTTACGAGCGTTAAAATCCTTCAGTATGCCTTCCTTCGGAGGGGAAGTAAAGCCGGCGGTCCCATGTCATAGATTTATGGCATGTAAAAGATCCTTCCACAGACTAAACTTGTGTGGAGCTAAATTTCTAGGTTAGATTTCGTTGTAACACTCTATCAAAGTTCCAACGTTCAACACTAGGTATCATTGATATCTAGTAGCGAAAGTTGGAACTACTTGAAATTGAACGGAACTTGTAGCTCACCCTAGTGGTGTCCGCTTGAAGCAGCTACAGCCTCTGGCGAGCCGAACATGTCCTCGGACATTCACGGCACTAAAAGCCATACGATGAATAATAATCATTATCATTATCATTGTTGTTATTATACAGTAGTTATTATTATGATTATTATTATTATTATTATTATTATTATTATTATTATAAGGGCAGCCTCCGTGGCTTAGGCGGCAGCGCGCAGGCCTCTCACCGCTGGGTCCGTGGTTCAAATCCCGGTCACTCCATGTGAGATTTGTGCTGGACAAAGCGGAGGCAGACAGGTTTTTCTTCGGATACTCCTGTTTTCCCTGTCACAAATTTAATTCCAGCAACACTCTCCACTATCATTTCATTTCATCTGTCATTCATTTAATCCTTGCCCCAGGGGAGTGCGACAGGCTTCGGAATCCGGCACAGTTCATATCGTCACCGCTAGATGGGGGCGTCATTCATTCCATTCTCTGACCCGGTCAGTTGACTGGAAGCAGGCTGTGGATTTTCATTTTAATTATTACTATAAGGCATATTATTTTTACTTCTGTATTGACCGATCGAAATATTACACATGTAGTTTCAAACCCAACCGTCAGTATTCTTTAAGTGGTGTTCCATGGTTTTCTATTTTGAATTAAAGGCAAATTGAAGGACGGTACCTTCCAATAGACCACTGCCTGCCAATTCCTTGCCCTATTCCAATTATCTTCATTGATTTCGGATCAACTCCTATCATGAGGCTGGCTGTAGAAAGGGTATCCAGTCGTAAAAACTTTCGCATGAAATGGCAACCCACTTTATTCCTGACTCCGTAGAAACTTGAATTAAAGAGATGAAGAAATACAATCTTATAATTATTTTATTATTATTATTATTATTATTATTATTATTATTATTATTATTATTATTATTGAGGGAGCGTGATGGCGCTGTGGCTTAGCTACTCTTCTTTCATCCGGACAGCCGGGGTTCGAATCCCAGTGACAGCGGGGTGGAATTTTCACCTGAAAAACCACGTGGCGTCAGGAAGGGCATCCGGCCTAAAATTGCCAGCCAAAACCAAAGTGAGCCTGGTTGGCTCCGGCGGCCCCAATTAATTGGGAAAAGCCAAAGTAAGTCTTATTATTATTATTATTATTATTAAAACCAGGAAATACTGTAATGATAACTCCATTATTTGTTATTGCTTGCTTACCACATGTCGATATGGCCTGTATATTACCTCCGACACATATATTGTGAATTATCTTCACCTTCATCAACAGTACATGAAAGAGCGTCATTCATACCTTGTTACTCTATACCTCCCCTAAGGACGTAAGGTATCATTCACTAAATTCTGAGTGGTTTGTCAGAAAACATGGACACAAATCAGAATATAGCCAACTGAACTTAGTAAGCTTCCAGTGAACAGAGCCGAGTGGAGACAGACGGCATGCTGTCAAAGGAAGTCTCGCACAGTAGTTTCCGATCATGATGAAGGGAGAAATGGGATACGACTGTTCGTGAATCCCTACGGCTAGAGATATATAGTCTAACCCGTCATGCATACATTCTCACTTCCAACACGTAACTTCGCTTTCGCCTGATTTCTCAAAGTCCTGTCCTGCAAGGTCTGAAGCAAGGTTGGTGGGGGACGAGGGTGAGGATGGATCTAATGACCGAACCGGCCAGCTCATCCTTGAGGGCAAGTGCTGAAACTTGTATAAAGTAGTTACCTCCCCCCACCCCTCCCCCAGATTGCTGTTGACCTATTAGCCTGAAACGTGCTGGATGTCCCATTGAGCCCAACTAGTGAGTTTCATGGTGGGATTAGCATTCTCCTCTAAGAGATCAATAAATACACAATGGTATGATTTAACTCTCCTGTAGATATTCATCAACCCTTGAATGCGAGGATGAGAATTCAGCACATTATTATGTAAAATAACCTGTCTAATCTTACATTCTAATTGTTCTCTGGTACAGCCACAAAAGATACAAGTAGAGCATAAGCCACGAATAATCGTCCACTCTCTATCAACGAAGTCAGGAAATACCATCACTGGAATAATGAACACGTTGTTTAAAACTATATATATGTGTGTGTCCAAAACTTTAACATTTTAACGGCTCATCCGAATTTAATATATGTGGGTAAGGAGGAAGTATTCACTACCAACTTGTGCACCCTATCATCTACAATGTCGCAAAAATGGCACGCATGTAGAAAGCTCAAGTTTAAGTACAATATTAGTTCTCGCTTCCTCATTGAAGGTATCTGCCAAATGAAACCTATATTATTATACTGAGATAAAGAAATTCGCACTGATGAAATCATCAACGCCAACCGACCTGATATTTGGTCGGCAGTAGAATTAGATGAATCCTCCCTGCATAATTGACCGGCGGGCAATTAATTAATTATTAAATGGTAATCAATGATGCGTGGCCAGAACATCACGTCCCTTTGACAATTAATCTGCCACAGAGCTGCTCAATCGTCCTAACGAGGCTGAGTGCACCCCGTTCTAGCCTTCACGTAAGTTTTCAAAGTTCCTAACGGGGTTGGGAATCGAACACGGTGCCTCTGGGAGATGCGCTAACCCAAAACCATGGGGCCGGTCAACATGCCGTTACAGATTAGAAGAGTAATGTTTTTAAGTTTCTTTAGTTATATCTTTTAAATAGTCGAGAATGTTCTCTCAAACCGTGGCAAAGAGATTGGCTCTGTTAATGGACTTCCTTATTTGAAGCCACGAGTATACAACTGCGTGCGCTACTGCTTAGTTCTCTGCGGGAAACGCAGAGATCGTAAATTTTTAACAGCGTCGGCTTGTAATAATGTTCCCTTAAGCAGTCCTCTAGAAAGGCGTACGATAAATCTCACTTTGTCTTTATTGGTTCATTCTACCCATCTAGGGCTTCCATGATTCGCTAGCCTCTTACTGAGCTTCCCTTTAAAGCATACGGCCCGTATTATGCGCATTAACTGTACTTCTCTCTACCATCTCACGAGCCCTGTCACTTCAATAAGAAAGGGACGTAGGTGGAACCACAATATAAAATCGCTCAGAGCCTTTAGTAGGAACGTTACTCAATAAAGATTGAAAATATCTAGAACTATTTTATTACTGTTGGCTAATTTTGGGGCCCGGGAAATCGTGATTAACACGACGGTGTTAGGGAATCTCAGGCGTAAAGTGTCATTCATTTTCTCATCTTCATTGACTCTTCCCTATTTTTTCCCTGGTGACCTCATTATTCAAGGCGTTTGGTTTCTTTCCACATTGTCCCCTGCCTTTAGTAAGAGGCCCTAAAGAAGGCGAGGTGTGAGTTCCACCAACACGCATTGTGTACCTTGAATGGTGTTACGCCCTGAAGGGCTTACATCTAATGAATTTGGCAACTGACAATCCCGAGGGATCACTTTCCCGTTCCTATCAGCCTTTCATGTCTCAATCTCATTCTTCGAGGTTATTAACTTTATGTAAAAAACTACAATGCCATGTTTCAGTGTTGTCTTATTAACAATTGGCATTGTAACTTTTCAGTCGGTCAACGAAAGTACAATTCCAATTATTGGATAATATAATGTAACCTGAAAACGATGTGATAAAATGTTTTATATAAATTACCAGAGGAAGAGTGATAAAGAAAATGACGCGTTTCGCTCGTCAAGCGAGCATCGTCAGATCTTCAAAAATGCACAGACATACTCTAATAAACACTATTAAAGCCCACAATGTCAACCTTGAACGGATATCGCCCTTCAGCGCCAACCCCCAAAAGAGCGACAAAACCTTAATGAATGAAAATCCACAGCCTGCTTCCAGTCTCCGACCGGGTCAGGAATGGAATGAATGATGCCCCCCATCTAGCGGCGAGGATATGAACTGTGCCGGCTGCCGAGGTCTGACGCACTCCTCTGGGGCAATGATTAAATGAATGACAGATGAAATGAAATGATAGTGGAGAGTGTTGCTGGAATGAAATTTTGACAGGGAAAACCGGAGTACCCGGAGAAAAACCCGTCTGCCTCCGTTTTGTCCAGCACAGATCTCACATGGAGTGACCGGGATTTGAACCACAGACCCAGCGGTGAGAGGCCGGCGTGCTGCCGCTTAAGCCACGGAGGCTTACAAAACCTTAATAAAGTTTCATATTATACAAGGTTGCAAGGTTGAAAAAGTAGTTGT
The DNA here is from genome assembly GCA_946902985.2 of Meconema thalassinum. Lineage (NCBI taxonomy): Eukaryota > Metazoa > Arthropoda > Insecta > Orthoptera > Tettigoniidae > Meconema > Meconema thalassinum. The sequence continues at coordinate 1,734,250,781 of OX336388.2, read as the reverse complement.
GATTTGATTTGATTTGATTTGATTTGATTTGATTTGATTTGATTTGATTTGATTTGATTTGATTTGATTCGATTCGATTGTATTCGATTCGATTCGATTCTATTGGATTGGATTCGATTCGATTCGATTAGACTTGACTTGACTCGATTCGATTTATTTCAAATTTACTTTACTTTTTATTTTATTATATTTAATTTAACTTAATTCAATTAATTTAATTCAATTTAATTTATTCTTATTTCATTTTAATTCACTTCGTTTCAGTTAATTTAATTTATTTTAATTTATTTTATTATTATTTATTTATATATTCACGGCGTATATTCCAAATATTGGGAAGCGTTAAGCACTTCGACTCAATTCTTCTTATTTTGCCAGTAGCCTATTGTTTCCTTCCGTTGGAGAATGCCAATATTCTTTCGTCAGACCATTGAGGTCTGTAAGGTGTAGGTTTTGCTTGCTCTGGTTGGACTTGCCCAGTTGTTTACTTTGTTACTGAAGGAGTCTCTGTGTGATGTGTCGGTTATGTTAGCCGTTTGCGTGTCTTTTTGTACTTCTTTCATCCATGGTGTTGTACAGGGAGCGGCAAAAAGATCTGACGGTTTTTAAATCACAACAACACAAACATTTTAAATGATACTAACTCTTTTATTACTTACTAGCAGTAGTACCCGGCTTCGCCCGGTGGAATGATGATAATATTTCAGTCTCCTTAACACTCAACGTCATTGATGAAGATGATACTGACGACTGCTATTGAACGGGTATAATAAACTTACACTCTAATAGAAATACATGTTTTTAAATTACCGGCGAGTAAGACTGTGGTGTTGCCTAGTAGTATAATGGGCGTAACATCTAGGTCATTTTCCCTTTTGATGAGGATGACAATGAAGACTACTACTACTAAACGGGTATATTAAACTTACAAACTAATGGAAATACACATTTTATAAATCACAGGCAATGAAGACTGTGGTGTTGCTTAGTAGTACTGTATAATGGACGTAACATCTAGGTCATTTGCCCTTTTGATGAGGATGATAACGAAGACGACTACTACTGAATGGGTATATCAACCTTACAAATTAATGCAAATAAATATTTTTTAAATCACAGGCTAGGTAGACTCTGGTGTTGTTTAGTAGTATAATGGACGTAACATCTAGGTCATTTGCCCTTTTGATGAGGATGATAATGAAGACGACTACTACTGAACGGGTATATCAAACTTACAAACTAATGGAAATACACATTTTAAAAATCACAGGCCATGAAGACTGTGGTGTTACTTAGTAGTATAATGGACGTAACATTTAGGCCATTTGCCCTTTTGATGAGGATGATAATGAAAACTACTGTTGAATTGACACGACAAACTTACAAACTACCGTGATAGAAAGAAACATTTCAAAATTCACAGGCGATGAAGACTTATTGTGTGTGGTGAGTGGTATAATGGGCGTAACATCTAGGTCATTTGCCCTTATGATAATAATAAGGTAATGAAAAATGACTACTAAACGAACATGGTGTAATTTTAAATCTGATATAGGCAATTTAGATTTCTACCTTCGATGTCTTCCAAAGTCTGAACGTTATTTTCTGGCTTAGGCCTATACTCGATGCGTGTAGTGAAAAAGCTTATCGAGTACTGCCCGGGTCCCAGCTGCACGAATCGCAGATGATGACGGTATATGATGACAGACGTTCGGGGGGGGGGGGGGGGGTTCCCGGTCCTATTCACATTGACCGGTGAATCACTCATTCTTTCGTAACACTACAGTGGTTTGAGCAAAGACCCTGTATGAACATCAAGCATAGTCAGCAATACCAGGTAACACGGTGGGGTCTGGACATTTCTCTCATGTCAACTCGCGATGAATCAGCAAGCTATTCTCACACCTGGCCCCCTCCTCCCCCCTCCACCCACCAGGGTCTCTCAACTTGTGGGACGTGGGTTTGCGACCACGGGACCCCAACTGAGTCCGGCATTGCTTCTACTTACTGGTGCCAGGCTCCTTTCAGTTCTCTTTCCTGTCAGCCTCCCTTGGTCAAACTCTTGTTCTCTTCCGAGCCCGATGGTATCAGGGTATCCGAGGCCTAGCGACTCTTTCACTTTCCCGCCTTAATTGGCCTTTGTCTAATCATTCCTGATAGCCTCATTCTTCGAGGTGCCAGCCTTCTTTTTCTTTTCTTAATATCTCATGTCTTCTGCTCAAGACCCTCAAGGAGGCAGGGTGTGTGTAGCCCCACCACTTCTGGTGCACCCTGGATAGTGCTACATCCTCAAGGGCTCATGGCTGGTGAGTTCGGGAGATGGCAACCCTGAGGGTTTCCTGAGCGGGTCCGGTTTTACCCCTTTTTTCCATTGCCTTTGGGACGGACCCTGTCCTCTTTCCGGGAATGGAGTGGCCTGTCCGCAATTTCAAGCAGACAATGTTACTCGCAGGGTACCAAAGGGTAAGTATACAAATTTTGGTTCTGAACGGTGAAACGGTGTAGATTTGTGCCAAAGGGCCTAAATGCAGGGAATGGGGTGATCAGTCCGCAATTTCAAGTGGACAGGGTTACCCGCAGGGTTCGAAATGGTAAGTATACAAATTTTGGTCCGGATCGGTGAAACGATATAGATTTTTGCCAAAGGGCCTAAATGCAGGAAATGGGGTGGTCTGTCCGAAATTTTAGGTGGACAGTGATATTCACAGAGTTACAAAGGGTAAGTATACACATTTTGGTTCAGATCGGTGAAACGGTGTAGATTTTAGCCAAGGGGCCTAAATGCAGGAAATGGAGTGGTCTGTCCGCAATTTCAAGCAAACAGTGTTACTCGCAGGGTACCAAAGGGTAAGTATACAAATTTTGGTTCTGATCGGTGAAACGGTGTAGATTTGGGTCAAAGGGCCTAAATGCAGTGAATGGGGTGGTCTGTCCGAAATTTCAAGTGGACAGTGTTACCCGCAGGGTTGCAAAGGGTAAGTATACAAATTTTGGTTCGGATCGGTCAAACGGTGTAGATGTTTGCCAAAGGGCCTAAATGCAGGAAATAGGGTGGTCTGTCCGAAATTTTAAGTGGACAGTGTTATTCACAGGGTTATATAGGGTAAGTAAACAAATTTTGGTTGAGATCGGTGAAACGGTGTAGATTTGGGTCAAAGGGCCTAAATGCAGGGAATGGGGTGGTCTGTCGGAAATTTAAAGTGGACAGGGTTACCCGCAGGGTTCCGAAGGGTAAGTATACAAATTTTGGTTCAGATCGGTGAAACTGTGTGGATTTGTATACATAACAGACAGACAGACAGACAGACAGACAAACATTGAGCTTTATATATATAGACTAGGTGACCCGGCGAACTCTGTTCCGCCTTAGAGGCAATAAATAAGCAGATATTCGATTTTATTAAGTTCAATTTTTTATTAGGAAATACAAATAAAAAATAATAATATTTTAATGATTCTTTATTGTTCATGTATTTTGGTGCATAGGTTGCACTATTCAGTTGAGTACCTTGTGATACACGACATTTTTTGTATTATTATCAGGCACAAGAACAAACAACGCAGATGGTGTTCCGACCCGTGAACATGCCACATATAATTGACCAGGGGAAAAAACATGGCTATTCCAGATTCAAACCGCAAGCTTTCAAGGATAAAACATGGATATTCCAGATTCAAACCACAAACATTCAAGGATTGTCCTTGTGATTTGTTAATGGTCATGGCGAATGCAAGACGGATCGAAAATTGAAATCTTTTAAACTCAAACGGCATATCGGTTGGGATCATCGGGATCCTCGGAATGTGAACTTCCTCACCTTCGAATTTTCCTTTGAGTATCATCGCGTAAATCACATTGTTCATCAATTTACTTACCACCAAACGCGTACCGTTGCACAGTTTTGGTTGGTTTATGTTTCGAAGCATGATTACTACGGAGCCAACCTTTAGGCGTAAATTGTGCGCTGGTAAGCCAGGCACATCCAAGGAGTTTAAAAATGCAATTGGATAGTTGGTGGCTTCATCTTCATTTGTTACACAGTCAATAGATTTGAATGAATGCGTAGTTCAATTAATCTCATTCTGAATTATGTAGTGTAGGTCATCGATGGTGAATCTGTCCTTGTATCTACAAAATAAAAAGCAAATACAGTATTACTGATTTATAAACACTTTTTAGAATTAGCAAATAAGTATAGTAAGTTATTCTTCTACTATATTGTGTGTATGTACAAAAATAAATAAATAAATAAATACCTTGAATGTCGGATTAAATCCTCGTTCTTCGATAATGTCTGCCCCTAATGAGGTCATTTGGAAACAACCATTGTATTTTTGAGTGTTTGCAAGAAAATGACGTGATTCGATTGTTTCGCCACAAAGCAATGAATGCAATGCCTCAGGTGGCGGAGTCAATAATGGCAATTTCACTTTCCCACTAAGGCAGCACAGTCCGGGCGTTTCTCCGGAAAACTTCAATGCGCCACAATACTCGCAAACAATGTCCATTGGCCCAATGCAAACGCTAGGATGCAAGCAGTAAGCAGTGCTGCAATCGTATCGAAACGCTGCTCGATTCAAATCAGCACTTGATAAATCTCTTCTTGTGCGTCGAAAATTATCTACTTCTTGGTCTCTGTTGTTCGCTCGACGATTTCGGATTGCCGACCAAGCCGTTTAAGCACGAAGTCGAGCCATACTAACGCGGCGCTCTTCACGGGCATTTTCTTGTTCTTCTTCAGTCCTTTCATTCGCAATGTTTCGTATCCTTCTTGCATTATGGCTTAGTCGGGAAAGATTCGATCGTCTTTGTCGCGGCATTGTTAATGATGATTCAAAGAGAATTCAAATTACGTTGAGTAACTAACGGGATTTCATGTTAAGAGCCTCATTTTCTATACCGGTAGTGGAGAGCACTACTCGCATCCAGTCGGCCGTGTCTCGTCAAGAGCTACTGTTGCCTGGAAACGACTTGCCTTGCCATTCCTTCATGAGTTTATCTTAGCTGTCATTTGCGTTACGTTTTATTGTGACGTGTATTCTCTTTGACGTTTTATGTCACGTCATGGAATTTAAAAAAAAAAAGTATCCTATGTCCGTCTCATGGTTGTAAGCTACCTCCACACCAACTTTCAGCCAAATCGGTTCAGCCGTTCTTGAGTTATAAATAGTGTAACTAACACGACTTTCTTTTATATATATAGACTAGCAGGTACCCGCGGCTTCGCTCGCGTCATAGTCGTGTCATATTGTTATTCAATGAAATGCAGGTGTACCCCCTTAACACCCCTTTAGAAACTGAATATCCAAAAACCCTTCCTTAGTGGACGTTTTCGACTTACAACGAACATATTCCCAAAATTTCATGTTTCTAGCTTTAATAGTTTTGGCTGGGCGATGATGAGTCAGTCAGTCAGTCAGGACACTTAGTTTTATATAATAGATAAGCATCGGTCCCAGTGGAAAAGAATTCTATCACCTGAAACCAAAAATGCATGGGACGAAAAAAAACAACAAAATATCATATTGGTTCCGGACCCTAAAAGACGTGAAAAATATAATAAAAGTATTAAAAAAACTATTTTTCGAAATTTCATTCGAATCAATTTTTATGCCATTCCTGGGACTTAGAAAATTCCGGCCAAAAAGTACAAAATCATTAATAACTCCCTAAGTATTCGTCGTATGATGAAATAGCAAGAGACAAAAAAGATGTAATGTGTTATTGTCTACAACATAGGCCATGCAAAATTTTACACTCAGACATAATACGTTTCCTCCCCCCTCCCCATATTTTCACCCCTCCCCATGGGCCCCTTATATTGGATTTATGAAAAAACGGTCAAACACCTATTTTGTTATTTTTTATGCTGATTTTTTTCCGCTGAGGTCAAAACTCCTCGCCTATGACGTTTAAGAGATACACGCTTGGTTAGGAAACCTTCAACCCCCACTTTTCACCCCTTTCACCTCAAAATATACACCACATCGAAAAACCCTCAGACACGTATCTTCTTATTTTTAATGATGAGTTTATATGCCGAGTATCAAATCCCCCAATGAAAGCAATCTGGAGATATTGTTATTCAATGAAATGCAAGTGTACCCCCTTAACACCCCTTTAGAAACTGAATATCCAAAAACCCTTCCTTAGTGGACGTTTTCGACTTACAACGAACATATTCCCAAAATTTCATGTTTCTAGCTTTAATAGTTTTGGCTGGGCGATGATGAGTCAGTCAGTCAGTCAGTCAGGACACTTAGTTTTATATAATAGATAACAGCAAGGTGTACATGTCAATTAATGGAAAACATGAAAGAACAATAGATTTCAACATATAAGAAAATATTGAGCGAGTGAGACAAGCCGTGGAAACGAGTCCACGGCGGCCGGCTCGTAAACAAGCTGCTGCTTTGCAAATATCTGATCGAACAGTGAGACGAATATTGCGTTTCGATTTGCATTTTCATCCCGTATAAAATGGTCATTGTCCAGCAGTTGAAGCCTAATGACTATGCAAAGCTTCAGTGCAAGACTGGAAGAATGCATGGCAAAAGATGGGTCAAATCTTAAAAGTTAAAATCTATTGTTATTTCATGTTTTCCATTAATTGGCATGTACACTTTGCTGTTATAAGTAACAAAAGAGTTTGTATCATTTAAAATGCTTGTGTTGTTGTGATTTAAACACCGTCAGATCTTTTTGCCGCTCCCTTTCGTTTTGAGTGATGATATGTAATCTAGTATTCGTTTCGTTAGTCGGGTATTCGGCAGTCTACTTATGTGCCCGAAGAATTTCGATCGTCTTTTTATTAGTATTATTAGCCTACTTTTCACATTTTGCAAAAATGAGGAAAAAGTAGACTTATGAGATCGATACTGGAAAATGTGTGTATGTCTGTCTGTCTGGCTGGCTGGCTGTGTGTGTGCCCCCTCCCCCCCCCCCCCCTATCAACTCCTAAACGGCTGCAGAAATCAAAACCAAATTTAGTATGAGTAAAGATGTGCACCGGAATATCTCACGTCCATATTTGAAAATGATGTCAGTGCTACCAACTGCTGAAAAAACGCACTAGAAATTTGAGCTCCATGTTGGATATCTTGCAAGGTATGCATGGGAGCTATTCCAATATTGGCACACAGGCAGATAATACTATTTCAGTTTAATTTCCAGGAGGACAACAATGACAGTGTTGCCAAAATAATTTTAAGCCTTCTGATAGGTCCAATGTTTAAATGCATATAACTTCTACACTATTAATTGAATTTCAACCACATTTTGTATGTAATATCTGTACATAAACATATATGACTGAGCGTATTCTTAAGAGCCAACAGGGCTGCCAACTGTTAATAATTGCTCTCTCTCTCTTTTTTTTATCCAAATACCAACATATCAGGAAGTATGCAAGCCAACAGCTTTAAACTATTCACACGTATATTCTGACATTTTAGATTAATTTGGAGTAACTTATATACGTCAGATCTACCAACATAATTATAAGCCTGCTGATAGTACCAATTTTTAAATACATGTAACTATACTATCAGTTGGATTTCAACCAAATTTCGTATGTGCTATGTGTACCATAACAGATATGACTATAAGTATTGTTAAGAGCAATCAGGGCTGCCAACTGTTAATAAATGCTGTATATATTTTTTTACCCTAATATCAATATACCAGAAAGTATGCAAGCCAACAGCTCTATACTTTGCACACGTATAGCACCTGACATTCTAGATTAATTTGGAGTAATTAATACAAGGCAGTGCTGCCAACATGATTCTATGCCTGCTGATATGTCCAATTTTAAAATACATGTAACTTCTATACTAACAAATGGATTTCATCCAAAATTGGCACAACAAGATATACTATTTCAGATTATATCTGACCAGCACACGCATGGTATTGTTGGCAACATGCTCTTACGCGTGCTGATAGATCCAGTGATTAACTGCATGTAACGTCCATTGGACTTCAACCAAATTCTGTATTCTGTACCTTAAGAGATGGAACTAAGAATATATTCAGTCGCCAGGGCTGCCAACTGTAGTGCTCTATTAGGCTACATTATACCAGGTATATTTTGATCTAATTAGTTATTTCGATGTTACCAACTTAATTTTGTCATTATTCTAGATAGGTTCATATACTGTAGAATAATCATTGGCATGAAAAGTAGGCTGTATAGTTCTTCACGGAACTTCTTGTTTTTATTATTACATCATTTTTCTCTTATGGACAGTGTTTGAACTATAAGATCTCACGATGAAACAATTCTCACTTTTCTCCCTTTTTCCTCTTCTCTTCCCAAAATCTCTTCATCCTTTGACTGTGTTCCTGCTTCATTTGTTCTGTCCACAATATTCCCGTCTTCTTCTTTTCAGGCACTAAAATGTTGTATTCTTCCCCATTTGCCTCGTGATCCCTGACTGCTTGAAGCCTTCCTCAATTTTATGACACCAATTTGTTTTAGTGCTTGAAATGTTTACTGCATCAAAGATCTTTATTGTAAGTCTAATGTTGTGCATTCTGTGTACGTGCCCGTAGGAAGTTAGTCTGCGATTCCTAATCATTTATTATTATATATTAACTTAATTTAATTTATTTTTATATCCTTTAAATTAATTTCTATTAAAATAATTATTTTTTAATTTAATATATTTCAATTTAATTTAATTTAATCCAATTTATTTTCGTGTATTTTTTCACGTTTAAGGAATGACACTCGTTACAATTTGTGTACAATCGTGTTGATCGACTGAAAATCATTTACATTTCATAACATTTAGGGGCTTGATAGGGGATTGATATTTTAGTAATTCACAGTACTACTAGCGCACTTAATGAAGAATTTGTCGCGCTTTGGAGGGTTGGTGTTCGAGGACCGCGTCCATTCATGGTTGCTGCAAGCTTAGTTAGTGTTTTGTAGAACTATTTTGTCTCGTAGATTTTTACCTTTTCATGGATCTGACAATGCTCAATTGACGAGCGAAACATGCCATTTTCTTAACTGTAATGTGTACAAATAAATTTTAAACAGATGCCATTTTCTTTCAGGTTGTACCACTTTTCCTAATATGTAATTGGGTTTGTACTTGTGTTGACCGACTGCAAAGTTACAATATCAATTGAAGGTGTCAAAATAGTAGTTTCCCATATCATTTTCATTTACACTATCAACCATATTATTAGTCGCAGATGACCCAAATTATTCACGCATTCAAACTAAAGTCACCATCACTAATAAGAAATACACACTAGTACACCATCACAATGACGCAGGTTACCTTATCCAGATATCACGCTCACCCAAGTGCACTGGATTACAGATTACTATGTCATAATTCCCTTTAATGAATCAACAACAAATATACCATGCATAGTTCAACAAAGCTTTGCGACATCGGGTTAGACCTGTGAACTTGAGTGTGTGTAGAATTTGTCTGATAACCTGCGACACTGTGATGTCTGTAATGGGATTTGAGAAGAAAGTGGTCGTGGCCTTGAAGATAGGTACCATCCCGACATTTGACTGGAGTAGAAGCGGAAAACCATGGATAGCCACTTTCAGGATGGCTGAGAGGGGAATCAAATCCATCTCTTTTCAGTAGTATCTCACGAGGCTAAGTGTACCCCGTTACAGCTCTCAGATCAGAAGTAAATTCCTTGGCAGAGCCGCTAATCGAACCGGGGTCTCTGTGGTGACAAAGAATGTTAGCCACTACGCAACGAGGTGGTAGTCGTAAAGGCAAAGGTTTTACTTGGATTTAATATATGGTGACAAAAAAGGAATTACAATACAACAATACATATTTTGCAACCTTGCCTCTTCCACCTGGTATATTTTACATGAATGTTCCATAAAAATTGATACCAGTGTCTTCGGTGGCGTAGTTGGTAGAATGCTGAGCTTGTATGCCCAAATTGCGGGTTCAAACCCGGACGAAGTCGTCGGATCTTTAAGAGCGTTAACATCACTTAGTATGCCTGCCTTCGGAGGGGAAGTAAAGCCGAGGGGCTCGCCATAGATTTATGGCAGGTATAAGAACCTTTCACTTACTACAATTTTGTGAAGCTAACTTTGTAGGTTAAATTTGATGAACGCTGCTTTAAGTTCCAACGTTTACCACCAGGGTCTGGTTAGGGTGGCACCTATTAACCAAGTTCACAGCTAGGTGTCATTGACGGTAGCATTTGGTAGCAAAAGTAGGAACTACTTGAAAAAAAAATCATCGTCTGCAGTCCTTCTACATGAATTACAGATAACACACACTAATACAGCCATCACAATTAACACCGGTTATCAGACAGATTCTACATACACCTAAAGTACAAGAGGTTACATGACCGCGTTGTCGGAGCCCCTAAACTGAGGGACAACCAACCAACCAAAAATTGATACCTCACGTCCTCGTAGTGTGCGTGGCTTAAGTTGGCGACAAGACCTGAGTGCCTGGGGAAGTCATAAATAGTCAGAGGTACATGGAGCTGGTCTTAATGTGTGCATGGTATCCGGTCACGGGATTCGAACACAGGCCACTGGCTCTAATGCAGGAAGCTGGGTGTCCTAATGGTGATTACCACTCATGTGCACAACGTGGTGTGATAGCATGGCATAGACCAAAATGGCTCTGGCGAAGTGCGTTGCTAAGTTACAGACCAAGTCCATTATGTTCCTTACTCCAAGGTTAACTCCAGTGTAGAAACTGACAGCCTTAATCATTAAAGGATAGTGCTCAATTGGAATGATTTCATTGATTTAAATTATGCTAAAATAACTCATCGGTTAAATCGAAGTTTAGTTCGCCTCTACTCAAATCCTACCTCGATTAAAAATACACACACTAGTACAGACATCACAGTGATACACTTTATCAGACTACTTCACACACATCCAAGTACACGGGGATACATGACCACGATGTTGCGAACCCCTAAAACATCAATAAAAACAATCAACAAAGTGAAGTTTAATTCATGGCATTTTAAAGTTTATTGTTGAGATGTTAACTCATTAATGGGCTTGTGACATCGTGATTATTTAAGTTAGCCAAGTGGACTTGATTGCGGCATGTGTAAATGTGTATAATAACCTGTGTCATTGTAGTGTCATTGAGGTGTGTGAATTTTTTATAGAATTGAGACAGAGGTGCTTGTGTCCTTACGTATGGAACTATCCCGACATTTGTCTGGAGTAGAAGTGGGACTCAACGACAGACCCCTTTTAGGATGGCTGAGAAGGAACCGAACCAACATCTTCTCAGTTTTGCCTCATGAGGAACTGAATGGGCAGGACAATGGATAAATGACGTATGAAAATAAATACACAACATATTTTAAAAAGGGTCCAGTGACACTCAATTTTTCACTACAAATGATCTTGTCGACTTCATCGTTATGCTTTGGTCTACCGTTATGCGTTACGGTTACGGCGTGTATGACGTAATCATGTTGTTCAGTGCATTTGCACCGAGTCTGAGTTTACTCCTGAGGTCTGGCGTTATGCGATGCGGAGACGGCGAGTGCGTGACATCATGCAGCAGTGCACCTCCCGCTCTCCGTTCCCCGCGCGGGAAGCCTAAGCTAAAGGGTAATGGAGTCTGTTGAGTCTGAGTTTACTCCTGGGGTCTGGCGTTATGCGACGAGTGCGTGACGTCATGCAGCAGAGTGCACCTCCCGCTCTCCGTTCTCCGCGCGGGAAGCCTTAGTTAATGGGTAATGAGTCTGTTGAAAGAGTTCGAGCGAAGCGAGAAGCCCTCCTGAGCCTTTCTAACATGTGTAGCATTTGTAGCATGCGTCATTTGAAATGATATAAAGTCTAGTCTCTCAGACTGACTGTATCATTTTTTTATTTTTTTCCCCATATATTCATCTTGAAATAAAGTCTTGTGAAAACATCTTTGGTCCGGTTATGTACATGTTTGTGTGTATTTGTGTGCATCCCCCTAATTAACTTTTATTAGATAGAGCGATTTCAATGTAACATAGTACGACTACACCGTCTTACACCGACCCTACCTGTGCATTTTGATGTTGTTGTTTGAGTCTTCAGTCTTTTGACTGGTTTGATGCAGCATTCCATGCCACCCTGACCTGAGCTAATCGTTTCATCTCTACATAGCTACCACACCCTATATCTGAGGCAATCTGTTTAACATATTCTAACCTTGGTCTACCCCTACAGTTCTTGCCCTCGACCCTTCCTCCCATAACTAAGCTTGCTATTCCTGGGCGTCTTAGTATGTGTCCTACCAACTTATCTCTTCTCTTCATTAGCAGTCGCCAGAAACATCTCTCCTCTCCCACTAGTCTTAATACCTCTTAGTTTGTAACGTGATCTACCCATCTGATCTTCATCATTTTCCTGTAACACCACATTTCAAACGCTTCAATTCTCCTCTCTTCTGCTGCACCAATAGTCCAAGTTTCACTTCCATAGAGTGCCACGCTCCAGACAAAGGCCTTCGAAAATGACTTCCTAATACCTAAATCTATACTCGATATCAACAGATTCCATTTCTGTAGAAATGCTTCCCTTGCCTGTGCTAACCTACTTTTTATATCCTCTTTGCTTCGTCCATTACTGGTTATTTTGCTTCCTAAGTAACAGAAGTCTCCTACCTTCTTTAGTTTTTCACCTGCCAATTTGATGTCCATAGAGGTTTCTGATTTATTTCGGCTGCATTCCAATATTTTTGTTTTACATTTATTAATTTTCATCATAAATTATTTCCTCAAAACGGAGACCATACCATTCAAAAACTCATTCAAATCCTCAGGCGTATCGGCCAAGATGACGATGTCGTCTGCAAATCTGGGAGTAGAAATTATTTCTCATTGAATCTTCACTCCCAATAAAAAAAATCTCCAATATCCTTCATTGCTTGTTCAACGTAAAGATTGAAAAGTATGGGTGATAAGTTGCAGCCTCGCCTTACACCTTTCTGAATACCAGATTCCCTCTCATGTCCTTCAGCTCGAATGACTGCCGTCTGGTTTCTGTATAGATTGTAGATCACCCTCCTATCCCTGTACTTTATTCCAATCGTTTCCCCCTAATAAACCTATATTAGATAGAGCGATTTCAATGTAACAAAGTACTAACTTACTACACCGTCTTACACCGACCCTACTCCCCCTGGGGCTCATATCTAGTGGGACGTGGGTTGGCGACCACGGGGCCCCAGCGGAGTCGGGCATTGCTTCCACTTACTTGTGCCGGGGTCCTCTCCGTCTTCTTTCCTGTCAACCGCACTTGGTCAACTCTTCTTCTCTTCCGACCCCGACAGTATTGGGGTATCCGAGGCCGAGGGAGTCTCTTCCTTTCCCGCCTTAATTGGTCCTTGTCTCTTCTTTTCTGATTCCCTCCTTCTGCGAGGGGTCAGCCTTCTTTTTCTTTTCATGTTATCTTCTGCCTTCTGCTAAAGGCCCTCAAGGAGGCCGGGTGTATGTAGCCCCGCCACTTTTGGTGCACCCTAGATAATGCTACACCCTCAGCGGCTCACTGCTTGTGAGTTCGGGAGTTGGCGACCCCAAAGAATTCCTCAGCTGGGTCCGTTTTCCCCTTTTGTTCCTTACCTGTGGGGAGGACCCTCTCCTCCTTCACTTTCCTATCTGCCTTTCATGGCTCTCCTTCCTTCCAAGTCCCTCAAGCCACATTCTTCGAGGGTTGAGGGCATTTCTTTTTCTCCTGTCCTTTATTTGCCTTATTCTCCTTTAGTTTTCCGTTTCTTCTCCTAGAATGTAGGTTAGTAGTTAGTTTTAGTTTTAAGTTTGCTATTCATTTTCATCTTCACGATCACCCAAACCATCAGGGGCCGATATCCTCGATGTTAGGCCCCTTAAAACAACAATTATCATCATCATCATCATCACCGACCCTACCTGTAGCTTTTGTAAAGTATCACTTATCCACATAGTGGAAATATTTAACCAGTATTCAGTATCTCGAAAGTTACTTTAAAAGAATCCCTCTCGGCACGCCGGAAGGCAGAGGTAGATTGCACTGGGCTAAGAAAAAGGTTTCTAATGCACCAAATTTTCTAATTGTTGTACACCTATAAACGTTCTACGTATTTAGCATACAATTTCCAAAAACATTTTGCTCTTGGCGTAAAGATGGGCCATATCAAAAATTCTTTCAGACTAAAGTTTCAGGTACCGCACCTTTTAGAGGACTATTGACCATTTTAAACGGTTTTTATGTAAGTAGTGTTTTTTTGAGAGTTCCGCAGCCACCTCCACCTCACCCACCTCACAAGATGGCGGCGGCGCGATATCTCTCCAACGCATCGTCAGATTTTGACAAATGAGGTGTCATTGAACTCGGGCTGAGCATTTCTATGAGCATTTTATTTCAACCCCAAAATAAAACCTACCCCTACTAGGGGGGTGAAATTTTAATTTTTATAGAAAATCTCGCTTTCCATGTAAAACATGTGACAGTTTAAATTCTAATATGAAATTAAACGTTTTTCCACACAAGAGACTTGTGTACGGTGGAAAGCCACAATGAATTAAGATGCTTGTTTTTTGTTTTTACGCATTCCCACTCATAGCTTTTGTAAGAGGGCGGGCTTTTTAAGATGGCGGCTGTAGTGTAACCTAACTTAACCCAACCCACGGGGGATGATCAAAAAGTATTTCAAGCAGCGCTTGTTGATAGGCAAACCAATAATCAAAGAGGGACATGTCAGACCTTGAGGCGATAGCCCCTTTTGAATGATCCCTGTTGATTTGTTCCTTTGGACTGGTCCCTGTTGACTAGCCCCCTTTTGGACGGGCCCTTTTTGAAGGGAGTTATTTTTTGATGGATCCTTTTTGACGGGTCCTTGTTGACGAGTCCATGTGGACAGGTCCTTGTTGACGGGTACTTGTTGACGAGTCCCTGTGGACGGATTCTTGTTGACGGGTCATTGTTGACGGGTCCTTGTTGACGAGTCCCTGTGGACGGATTCTTGTTGACGGGTCATTGTTGACGGGTCCTTGTTGACAGGTCCCTGTGAACGGGTCCCTGTTGACAGGTCCCTGTGGACGGGTCCCAGTTGACGGGTCATTGTTGACAGGTCCTTGTGGACGAGTCCTTGTGGACGAGTCCCTTTTGACTAATCCCTTTGGACCGGCCCCTTTGGACTGATCCCTATTTACTGACCCATGAATTTATCCAAATTGTGCCAAAGGGCTTAACTAACGGACCAATAAGACTAGGAACTTGTATGAGGTATTGTAGGTCTTGGGATGAAGCCCCCTTTTAGAATGTATTTTAAAATTTTAACAAAGAGCCTAACTACACTTTTGTTAATATCTCGCGAACCAATCATGCTAGTGACTTGTATGAGGGGTCCTAGCAATTGGGGCGATGTTCCCCTTATGGGGGTGAAACTATCCCCCACTCCCAAATTGAAAAATCGATATCTTGGAAACTAAGAACCTTAAAATTATGTGTGATAGCTTTAAAAATAGGTCATAAGATACGCTTTTACTACGATAGGCCATTTCACCCGTAAAATAGTAAGTAGTAATGTTACAGGGAAAAAAGGGGTTAAACCCTTAAACATTATAAATGAACCTAAGATCTTTTGTTTTTGATGAAAAAAATAGTAGGAGGGTTAAAAGTACCCCCAAAATTTAAAAATCGCTATCTTGGAAACTAAGAACCGTAAAATTAAGTGTGATAGGTTTAAAAATAGGACATGACATACGCTTATACCACGATAGGTCATTTCACCCCTAAAACAGTGAATAGTGATTTTACAGGGAAAAGAGGTGTTAAACGCCTAAAAATTATAAATGAACCTAAGATCTTTCGTTTTTGATGAAAAATAGTAAGGGGGTGAAAACAACCCCAAAATTGAAAAATCGATATCTTGGAAACTAAGAAACCTAAAATTAGGTGTGATAGCTCAAAAAATTGGTCATTAAATACTCTTTTACCACGATTGGTCATTTTACCCCTAAAACAATGCATGTAGATTTTACAGGGAAAAAGGGGAAACAATAAACAGATTTGGACACATGAGGTGTTTTAAGACTCAGGGTGACAATCCCTTCTTGAATTTATTATTTACTTTTTTAAATTTTGACAAAGGGCCTAACCACACATTTTGAAAATTTAGATTTTTTAACTTTTGAATTTATTTTATTTTATTTTTTAGTAGAGAGAGACAGTACCGGTTGTGTTTAAACGAGCATGTCGCCGATCACTGTGGCCATGTTCAATGGATGAATCGATATTTTGTGAAGCATTGATTGAAGAGGGTCATGCGACGACTTGTTTTGAGAATATTTTTTATGATTTTTCCTATGATGCATGCATTTATTTAAATATCCCAAAACGGCAAGGTTACTGATTTGAGATTTTATAAACTAATAATGGGATTTGAACTCATAAGGTGTCCTAGAACTTGACATGACGCTCTCATGTTATGGCTGATGAATTTTCCCAAAAGGATTGAAAACAACAAGGTCATGGACTTTTGTTTATCATAATATATTGCAAACCCATAATGTTAGATGTTTATGGTGAGTGATGAAACATAGCTAGGTAGAGAAAGAATTATTGTAGGCTACACGTATGGTGACTGACAAATCTTTGACCATTGAAACTTGTTTTAAACCTGACCGCAGTACATAGGGAGTATAGGCTTTAGGCATGACATGACAAACGGTGTGTACAAAATCCAATTTATCGATTCAAGAATTAAGAGTAGACTATCTCTAATTGATTTGTTAAAGAGGGTAGCTAAGAAAACAAGATGGAGACTACACTGAACAAAACCGAACCAATACAATCCTTTTTGGATGTCTAATGTTACTTGCTAACCATTTTGTTCTGCAGTGGCAAGCACTTTTGGCTCTTGCACTAGAGGTCTTAACTCGATTTTTAGCTTTAATGCTTAGAACGAACCAAACTAAGAAAGACGGTTATAGTGGTGCAGTGGTTAAGCTGTTATCCTTTGACTAAGGTAGACCATGATTTGATTTTAGGTTAATACGCATGTCAAAAACATAAAAAAGCAGGGATAATGTTTTAAGACTGATTACACTTGTATATTTTTTCAAATTATTACTTGGATTACAAATACAAAGGTTGACTGGGTTCAATATACGGTTAATGGAAGTATGATTTTTATTTGTTTTTGATTTTAGACTTTAGTTTTAGAATTTTCATTTTAGATTTCAGATTTTACAAAAAGACCAAACCATAATGTCATGACTTTAAATTTTCGGCAACTAATTATTAAAGAAAAACATATAAGGATTTGTATTACTTGGAATTATGTATTCTATACTATAATTTTTTTGGTTTAAAATTTAGAAATTTGTTATTGGATTTTAGATTTTAGGTAAAGACCAAACTAATATTGACTATTCATTAGACACTGGTATGTAGATAGAAAGATGATTAGACTGTTAGGATGAATTTTTAGATGTTGACTGACCTTGCAATAAGAATTGACTAACCAGACATGAGTTAACTACCAATGAAACACTTTGGCGACTATGCTTGTTATTGACCAGTGAGTAGGGTTTTAGAAAATCTGTTTGCTATTTTGGGTTATATACAACAAATGCATAGACCTACTGAGCGACTATGTTTGCTAAACAAGACATTATACTAGAGAGGATTAGGATTATTATGTAGCTCAGGCAAGGAAAGAATTTTTACAGAATGTGTTGACCTTGAATATAGATTTAGGTATTAGGATGTCATTTTTGAAGACCTTTGTCTGGAGCGTGACGCTCTATGAAAGTGAAACTTGGATATTGGTGTAGCAGAAAAGTGGAGAATTGATGTATTTGAAATGTGGTGATACAGGAGAATGATGAAGATTAGATGGGTAAATAGGGTTTCAAACAAAGAGGTATTAGAACAAGTGGGAGAGGAGAGAAGTTTCTGACGACTGCTAATGAAGTATATCTATAGGTTGGTAGGACACATACACCCAGGAATAGCAAGCTTAGTTATGGAAGAAAGGGTTGAGGACAAGAACTGTAGGGGTAGACCAAGGTTAGAATATGTTAAACAGATAGCCTTGGATGTAGAGTGTGGTAGCTATATAGAGATGAAACGATTAGCTCAGGACAGAGAGTCATGGAGAGCTGTATTACACCAGTCAAAAAGCTGAAGACTCAAACAACATGTAGAGCTTACCAAAATAATGTTGTGTAATGGTAAATGCTAGTCAACAAACAGTAATGCTTTACTAAAACCCATGACACGATACCTGAGAGCTTTTCTATAATTATTTTAAGATGCTTTTAACCCTATATTAAACACTCAGTTCTCAAGACTCATAACTACAATGTTATGGAAAAACAAAACAAAAAATACATTTAAAAACGAGCAAGTGGTTGAGTCAATGTACACTGGAAAATTTTGTAAACACTCAAGTGCCTAAAACAAATTACATTATTAACTGTCAGGTTGACCGAGTGGTTAAGGCGTTTGACTTTTGTTCACATTTTCAATACAAGAAAGCAAGGATTTGAATCCCTTACCTGACATAACTATTGCTTTAACATAGCTTAGCGATACTGTATTATTATGATACTCAATACACAAACCATAGATAGAGTGTATTGTTTAAGTCCACTCTCTCTATCTAAACATAGCTAGAGACTGTCAATGGTTAACAATTGCATTAATAGTGGGAGGATGTAGTGATAGTAATTAAGAAAAAGCAGACAATAACCATAAAATATTTTTATTAAATTCGTTTTATAATAGATACACACTGAATACAACTCTCTCTATTTACCATTGTTTGATATAGATTTTTAAACACAACGCTTGTTGTAGATCCTTTTAAAACTTTCTCCAGGTACTCTTGTTCTTAAAAATTGGGGAAGTCGCAATGGTTTTATAGACATAAAACCCTCATCCTTTTCTTTTTCATCATCATCATCATCATCTTCATTATTATGAATATTATCATCAAAATTATGATAGTCATTGTCACCATCATTATCATCATCATCATCCTCAACATTACTAGAACTATCCAATTCCTCTTGTTCCTTTTCCACAGGGACCTCTTCTAAAGTCTGCGTAGCTTTTGATAGTGTTAAGGGTTTCTTAGACGTTGACAACTGTCCTAACATGACTTTTTGAGGACATGATAAGTGATTCTGAACAAACACTGCACTATCTTGAGCAGCAATATTTTTTTATTTGACTTGCTTTTTTACCTTGGTTAGAGTATTTTGTCCATTCAAATGTGTATTAATTTGAGATTCACAATGATGCTCGTTTGAAGTAAGTACGTTGGAGTCTTTTGTTTTAATCATTCCTCGACACTTTTTAGATCGTTGTTTTGAACATCGCCAAATAACAGTTCCATCTTTATTGGTTGTTTTTACAATATATGTATATCCTTTATAGTAGGCACATGGCTTACCATGGCTGTTTGTTAAGACTTCCATATTAACTAATACACATTAATTACATTTTAGTAAAGTCACTTTAGTAATAATAACAGTAAAATAAATGAAGTGGATTGATATTTTTTAAAGGTGGAATTTTCTAAGTACGGTCAAGAATAATAATTGCATGAACAAATTTTAGACTACAAGTGATTTACACACACATTGCTCAATATCAAGATTTATACTGATCACAATTTATAGTGATTATGATTTTTATTGACTGTAATTGATAGTAGCCATTGTTAGTAGAGGCAATGTATACTGGGTGCGTTTTATAGCACGCTCAATTTATAGTAGGTACGATTAGTAGACGCGTTTGATACTGAGCGCGTTTTATACTGATTATGATTTATACAGTGCGCGATTTTTACTAGAAGCGATTTTTACCAGGTGTAATTGATAGCAGGCGCTATTCATACTCAACGCAATTGATAGTAGGCGAATTGATAGTAGGCGCAATTGGTAGTTGGCACAATTGATAGTAGGCACAATTAATAGTAGGCACAATTAATAGTAGGCGCGATTGGTAGTAGGCGCAATTGACTGTAGGCGCGATTGTTAGTGGACGTAATTGATAGTAGGCACTATTGATAGTAGGCGCAATTGATATTAGGCGCGATTGACAGTAGGCGCGATTAGTAGTATGCGCGATTGGTAGTAGGCGCAATTGGTAGTAGGCGCAATTAATAGTAAGCGCGATTGGTAGTAGGCGCGATTGGTAGTAGGCGCTATTGATAGTAGGCGCAATTGACAGTAGGCGCAATTGACAGTAGGCGCGATTGATAGTAGGCGCGATTATTAGTAGGCGCGATTAATAGTAGGCGCGATTGATAGTAGGCGCAAGTGATAGTAGGCGCAATAGATAGAAGGCGCGATTGATAGTAGGTGCAACTGATAGTAGGCGCTATTGATAGTAGGCGCAATTGACAGTAGGCGCGATTGGTAGTAGGCGCAATGGACTGTAGGCGCGATTGTTAGTGGACGTAATTGATAGTAGGCACTATTGATAGTAGGCGCAATTGACAGTAGGCGCGATTGATAGTAGGCGCGATTCGTAGTATGCGCGATTGGTAGTAGGCGCATTTGGTAGTAGGCGCAATTAATAGCAAGCGTGATTGGTAGTAGGCGAGATTGGTAGTAGGCGCTATTAATAGTAGGCGCAATTGACAGTAGGCGTGATTGATAGTAGGCGCGATTAGTAGTAGGCGCGATTGGTAGTAGGTGCGATTGGTAGTAGGCGCGATTAATAGTAGGCGCGATTGATAGTAGGCGCAAGTGAAAGTAGGCGCAATTGGTAGAAGCGCGATTGATAGTAGGCGCAATTGATAGTAGGCGCTATTGATAGTAGGCGCTATTGATAGTAGGCGCAATTGACAGTAGGCGCAATTGGTAGTAGGCACGATTGTTAGTTGGCGTAATTGATAGTAGGCGCTATTTATAGTAGGCGCAATTGACAGTAGGCGCGATTGATAGTAGGCGAAAGTGATAGTAGGCGCAATAGATAGTAGGCGCGTTTGATAGTAGGCGCAATTGATAGTAGACGTGATTGATAGTAGGCGTGATTGGTAGACCCTTTTTGATTGTTCCCTGCTGATTTGTCCATTCGGACTGGTCCCTGTTGACCAGTCCCTGATGACTAGCCCCTTTGGACGGATCCTTTCTGAAGGGAGTCAATTTGACGGGACCCTGTGGAAGGGTCCATGTTGATGGGTCCCTGTGGACGGGTCCTTGATGATGGGTCCCTTTGGACAGGCCCTTTTGACTGATCCCTTTGGATCGGTCCCTTTGAACGTGTCCATGCATTTATCCAAATGCACTTACTTGTGCCGGGCTCCTCTCCGTATTCTTTCCTGTCGACCTCCCTTTTTCAACTCTTGTTCTTTTCTAACCCCGATGGTATTAGGGTACCCGAGGCCTAGGGAGTATTTCACTTTCCCGCCTTAATTGGCCCTTGTCTCATCTTTCCTGATCCCTCCTTCTTCGAGGGGTCAACCTCTTGTTTTCTTTTCATTATATATCATTTTCTAATTAAGATTCCCGCACTGTTTCTGTTAATTGGCTCCCCGTGTATCTAAATTCCCTTTAGCGATTTGTTTTTCTTGCCTCAACAGTACACTCCATTTTGTAGGTATTTTCAATCTACGTTGCATTTTGTAAGTCTTTTCGGTTTAAATTGCATTTTGCGAGTGTTTTCAACCTCAATTGCATTTTGTAAGGATTGACAATCTAAATTGCTTTTTAGTAAGTATTTCAACATAGGGGGTGGAACTTTTGTGAGTATTTTGAATTTCAGTTGCATTTTGTAAGCATTTTGAATATCAATTGCACTTTGAGAGTATTTTCGATCTGAAATGGGAGTTTTTCAATCTGAATTGAATTGTGAAAAAGTTAAAGTGTTGTTGCTCCATGTTGGGACGAACGATTTGAAGAAGAGGGCTACAGCGGATTACATCATGGGGGAGCTCTACGAACTAGGCAGAAAAGCTAAAAGCAAGTTTAGAAATGCAAAAATTATAATGAGTGGCATTGTTCGGCGGGGAGATGTTCCGTTAAGGCGAGTTAAGACTGTAAATGACCGCATGGACTGGGTTTGTGCACAACTGGGATTAGTGTGCGTAGAAGCTGACTGCTGGATTGGTGGTCGTGACTTCGCCCGAGACGGGCTGCATCTAAATCGACGGGGCGCTTTCAACCTAGGGAGCCTACATGACAGGGTCATCGGTTCGTGCCGCCTTTCGTGAGGAGGAGCAGGTCCAGAGATTGCCAGCCGATGGGAACAGAAGGAGTTATTTCGAGATATTTGCTGCGGAGGTAAGACTCTAAGATTACTGCAGGTTAATTGTCAGAGTTTAGGAAATAAATTAATTGAATTTTGGAATCTTGTAGAGACATTGTCATTGCTACTGAATCTTGGTTATATGAGGACATAAATAGTAGCGAAATAATTCAAGGGACCTACGAAATGTACAGAACGGATCGGGGGAAGCGAGGTGGTGGGCTATTTATTTGTGTGCGAAAAAATATAGCTAGTTTCTTTAAGTGGGCTGATATGGATCATGAAATGTTATGTGTACAAATTTCGGATAAAGGAAATAAATTCCGTCTTCAGGTGATAGGGGCATATAGAGCACCGAAAGATAACTTTTCTCTCCTCGAAACACTGTATGATAAAACTTGTACGGGTAATGCTACGAAAAAGAGTATAATAATTGCAGGAGATTTAAACCTCCCCAAAGTAGACTGGTCTGGTGAGTCATCTAGCTGTGGTCAAGCTCAGAACGCTGCAAACAAATTCTTAAGAGAGGGGGGATTTTCCCAAGTAGTTGACTTCCCAACTAGAGGCAATAATACCTTAGATGTTTATCTCGTAAGGCCTGCAGAGTTGTATATTAACTGTCTGAATGTACCAGGAATTAGTGACCATTCTGTGGTTGAATTAAATATTAGATACGGGGACATTACAAAATTAGACTCTGATGTAGCAAAAAAGATCATATCCCAGTATCGCAGGGCGGATCAGGGCAAGTTTCAGGGGTATTTGAATGAGCTATTTGTAGGATGGGCATCGGAAGGAAATCACATTAATATCCTGTGGACTAACTTTTTGAAAATTTTAAATAGCGCTATTGATAAATTTGTTCCATTTAAATTGCTGAAACAAAATCCAGATCCTGAGTATTACACACGAGAAATTAGGAGTCTAAAACGGAAAATTAGGTGATTATACAATAAAAGACGTGATAGTTACAAGTATATGTTGAAATTTATGTCCTTATCAAGAGAGCTCGGCTTAAAAAAGAGGGCAGTTCATGACAATTATATGCAAGGTTTACTTGGTTTGGGAGGCGATGGGTGGAAAAAAAAATTACAGTTATGTTAGGAGAAGAAAGGGAAATTCAAATAATTTGTCGATGATAATGTCCGGTGACGGTAAATTAATTACTGAGAAACAGGCCATTGCTAATGAATTAAATGTATTTTACGGTAGTGTGTTCAATATATCCAATAGCTGTGTGTTGGACCTTAACGAAGAATCAGGGGCACCCCTATTCCAAATAAACCAGTCAGCAATTGTAAAGAAAATACAAAAACTACGTTACAATGTATCGAAGGATCCGGATAATATTGTTAGTGAAGTACTTAAACTAGGAGGTAGGGCCGTGGCACGATACTTGGAGGTGATGTTTAATGTGTCCATAAACAATGCGCAAATCCCAGATGACTGGAAAAGGGCTACGGTAGTCCCAATATTTAAGGGAGGGAGCAGACTTGAATTGGGCAACTATAGGCCGGTTAGCCTTATGTCCATCGTTTGTAAACAGATGGAGATCTCATTTGCGACTACTTGAGGGAACAGTGGGAAACATTATCATGGTTTAATGATAGGCAACATGGATTTCGGAAAGGTTACTCATGCGAGAGTCAGATGCTATCACTTTTTCAAGACATTAGCGAATCGTTAGACCATGGAGCTTCAGTCGACGCCGTAGTTATAGATTTTGCGAAGGCATTTGATGTCGTGCCGCATGACTTGCTACCCCATAAATTAGCTTCGACGAAGATTGCTAGAAGAGTAATTTTATGGATACAAGAATTTTTGACGAGTCGTTCCCAGAATGTGAAAGTCGAAGGCATATTCTCGGATGAAATTACCGTAACGTCGGGTATCCCTCAGGGCAGCGTAATCGGAACTTTGTTATTTTTGGCGTTTATAAATGACTTACCAAATGGGATTCGCAGTGACTGTCGATTGTTTGCGGATGATTGTGTAATATATCGAAAGATACATGACTCACAAGACAATGCAGTGCTTCAAGAGGACCTGAACCTGGTCTATAAGTGGGCGATTGAAAATAAAATGAAAATATACACAAGAAAATGTAGTCTCTTAAAAATAGGGAAAGTGCGAAGGCAGGATTTTCAATATAATATTGGCTCGGAAATACGTGTAGAAGAAGATTCTTGCAAATATTTGGGCGTTCACGTAAGGAATGATATGAAATGGAGTAGTCATGTAGGATGTGTAGTTTCTAAAGTTTACAAATCCCTGCATTTTGTAATGAGGGTATTAAAAGGAAGTAGTACCGCTGCTAAAGAATTAGGATATTTGTCACTAGTAAGACCTATTCTGGAATATGCCTCGGCGGTTTGGGATCCATATCAAGTAGGGCTCATCAATGAGTTGGAAATGGTACAAAGAAAGGCCGCTAGATTTGTGCTCAGTGACTTTAATCTCAGGAGCAGTGTGAGCCGTATGTTAAAGAAACTTGGGTGGGAAACACTGGAAGCTAGGAGGATGAAATCTAGACTCTGCGCTATGTACAACACGTATAAAAATCAACCAGCATGGGGTGAGCTTAGCAATCGAATGGGAAAGCCCACTTACATGGGTGGGAGCGATCATCCTTTCAAGTTAAGGACCGACCACAGCGAACAATTTATGGTATATATTCTTTTGTAAACCGTGCCATTGATAACTGGAACTCTCTACCTGCCGCAGTCTTAGAGCCTTTTCCCAAACATATAGGTGTGTTTATGAAAAGACTGACTATTTGTGTAAATACTCCAGTTTAATTGTTATTTAATTGATATTGAATTGTTATGTATAATTATGTATTTGTTATGTATATCCAATTTGCCACCGGGGAACACACCCCCCATTGCAAATAAATGACTGACTGAATGAATGAATGAGTGTAGTTCCAATTTCAATTGCATTCTGTAAGTATTTTGAACCACAATTGCATTTTTTACGTATTGTCAACCTCATTTGCATTTTGTAAGTATTTTGAATATCAGTTGCATTTTGTAAGCATTTCGATTCTACATTGCATTTTTCACGTATTTTGAACCTAACCTACATTTTGTGCGTATTTGTCAATCTATTCGTTTGGTGAGTATTTTCCTGCTAAATTCCCTTTTGTAAGTATTACCGCTCTCCATTTTGTGAGTAGTTTCAATCTGAGTTACTTTTTGTAAGTATTTTCCGTCTCATTTAATTTTAGTTCTGGATTCCATTTCATTGTCATTTTCGCTGTCACCTAAACCATTAGGGGCCGATAACCTAGATGTTAGGCCCCTTAAAACAATTATCATCATCATCATCATCATAGCGGCTTCGGTGGCGTAGTCGGTAGCATGCTGAACTGCTGTGCCCAAGATAGCTGGTTCAAACCCGGCCGAAGTCGTCGGATTTTTTAAGAGCGTTAAAATCCTTCAGTATGCCTTCCTTCGGAGGGGAAGTAAAGCCGGCGGTCCCATGTCATAGATTTATGGCATGTAAAAGATCATTTCACAGACTAAACTTGTGCAAAGCAAAATTGTTAGGTTAGATTTCGTCAGAACGCTCTATCATAGTTCCAACGTTCACCACTAGGTACCATTGATATCTGGTGACGAAAGTTGGAACTACTTGAAATTGAACGGAACTTGTAGCTCACCCTTTAGGGTGTCCGCTGGAAGCAGCTACAGACTCAGGCGAGCCGAACATGTCCTCGGACACTCCCGGCACCTAACGCCGTACGATAAATAAATAAATAAATAAATAAATAAATAAATCATCATCATCAAACTTCTGAGTGCGTATTTTCAATATCGTCATCTTAGAAAGTACCTTCACCATAATAGTCATTGAACCACTGTTCGAAATGTCTTCTCTGAAGCTATTGAAGTACTGTGCAATTCACATCTTTATTCTTCATTATTGGTCTAACGTCTAGTATACTGCCATTTGTCCTGAAGTATTCAGTACGTTTATCCGTTCGATACTGGCTAGAGAGTTTCATGGTAACCCTTGGTCTAGATCTCTATGAACTTTATAAGTGAACATTATGTACTCCAATGTAGGGAAATGCCCCCGTGGTAATTTTCACACTGAGTGAGCAAAGACGTTGTCATCATATGTCCCATTCTATTACAAGAAAACGTTCTAAATTTTGGATCAGAGTTTCAGGAAACTGATGATAACCGCTAAAGCGTTATTTGAAGTTTAGATGGTATAAGGAGCTAATAATTACGTTTGATCACATAGATGAAATCTTACAATTAAATCTTTACTAATTTGTAGTGTTATATTCACGTCTATGGTACGTAATTATTAGATTTAGTACAACGATTATAAGGATAATTTACACAAAGCTGAAAGCAAAACTTTGAATGCCTCTTCCTGCTGTATAGTACACTAGCAGTAGTACCCGGCTTCGCCCGGTAGAATGATGATAATGTTTTAAGGTCTCCTTAGAAATATAATGGACTTAAAATCTAAGTCATTTGCCCCCAAAGACAATGAGGGAGTAATATCTAGGTCATTTGCCCTTTTGATAAGGATGATAATAAAAACTACTGTTGAATTGACACGTCAAACTTACAAACTACCGTAATAGAAATACATATTTCAAAATTCACAGGCGAGGAAGACTTATTGTGTGTGGTTATTAAT
Source organism: Meconema thalassinum (assembly GCA_946902985.2). Classification (NCBI taxonomy): domain Eukaryota; kingdom Metazoa; phylum Arthropoda; class Insecta; order Orthoptera; family Tettigoniidae; genus Meconema; species Meconema thalassinum. The sequence goes on along the minus strand of OX336388.2, from coordinate 1,734,223,905 downwards.
GGTGTAATGGGCGTAACATCTACTGTAGGTCATTTGCTCTTATGATGAGGATGATAAGGGAAACTACTACCGGTATTGAATTGACACTTCAACGTATAATGTACACAATGTACTGTAATAAAAATAACTATATGGCGGCTTCGGTGGCGTATTTGGTAGCATGCTGAGCTTCTATGCCCAAGATAGCGGGTTCAAACCCGGCCGAAGCCGTCGGATATTTTAAGAGCGTTAAAAATCAGTCAGTATGCCTTTCTTCGGAGGGGAAGTAAAGCCGGCGGTCCCATGTCAGATTTATGGCATGTTATTGAACCTTCCACTAATTACACCTGTGTGAAGCTAAATTGGATAGGTAAACAACGCTCATAGATGTCTACGTCCGTTGCCAAGAGCCGACTGCAGTGGCGTCTATGAGCTAAGTTCCGAACTTGGCCTAGTAGTCGTTGACGGTGTCGCTTGGCGGCAAAAGTACGAACTATTTGAAGAATTCTAAGTTGCAGTTTGTACTTAAATTAAAAAACAGATAACACACACTAATACAGTCATCACAATTAACACCGGTTATCAGACAGATTCTACACACACCCAAAGTACACGGGGCTACATGACCGCGTTGTCGCAGCCCCTAAACTTAAGAACCAACCAACCAAAAATAAATATTTTAAAAATCACAGTCGAGAAAGACTTTATGCGGCGGTGATTATTGGTATGATGCGCGTAACATCTAGGTCATTTGCACTTATGATGATAATAATAAGGTAATGAAAAAATGACTACTAAACGAACATGGTGTTATTTTAAAACTGATATAGGTAATTCTGGTGTCTAGCTTCGATGTCTTCCAAAGTCTCAACCTTATTTTCTGGCTTAGGCCTGTACTGGATGCGTCTAGTGAAAGAGCGTACTGCTCGGCAAAGACAAAGAATATAGGTCCAAGCTGCACGAACCTGAGATGATCGCAGATGATGACGAAATATGATGACACACGTTCGGGGTTCCCCGTCCTATACAGATTGACCGGGAATCACTCACTGTTTCGCAACGGCCCTGTGCTGGCATCAGCATAGACAGCAGGAGATAACACGGCGGGCTCTGGAAAGTACTCTCAAGTCACCTCACGATGAATCAGCAAGCTATTCTCACAACTGACCCCCCCCCAGGGTCTCACAACTTGTGGGACGTGGGTTGGCGACCACGGAACCCCAGCTGAGTCTGGCATCGCTTCTACTTCCTGGTGCCGGGCTCATTTCAGTTCTCTTTCCTGTCGGCCTCCCTTGGTCAACTCTTGTTCTCTTCCGACCCAGACTGTATTAGGGTATCCGAGGGCTAGGGAGTCTATCAATTTCCCGCCTTAATTGGCTTTGTCTCATCTTTCCTGATACCCTCATTCTTCGAGGGGTCTGCCTTCTTTTCCTTTTCATAATATCTCCTGTCTTCTGCTCAAGGCCCTCAAAGAGGCAGGGTGTGTGTAGACCCACCACTTCTGGTACACCCTCAATGGCTCATGACTTGTGAGTTAGGAAGCTGGCAACCCCGAGGAATTCCTGAGCTACATGCAGGGAATGGAGTGGTATGTCAGAAATTTAAAGTGGACAGTGTTACGCATCGGTTTCCAAAGGGTAAGTATACACACTTTGTTTTCGATCGGTGAACGATGTAGATTTGTACCAAAGGGCCTTAATGCGGGAAATGGAGTGGTCTGTCCGAAATTTCGAGTGGACAGTGTTACTCGTCGAGTTCCAAACGGTAATTATGTAAAATCTGGTTGAGATCGGTGAAATGGTGTAGTTTTGTGCCAAGGGCCAAAATGCAGGGAATGGAGTGGCCTGTCCAAATTTTAAAGTGGACAGTGTTACTCATCGGGTTCCAAAGGGTAAGTATACACATTTTGTTTTCGATCGGTGAACGATGTAGATTTGTGCCAAAGGGCCTAAATGCGTGGAATGGAGTGGTCTGTCCGAAATTTCGAGTGGACAGTGTTACTCGTCGAGTTCCAAAGGGTAATTATGTAAAATCTGGTTGAGATCGGTGAAACGGTGTAGTTTTCTGACAAAGGGCCAAAAAGCAGGGAATAGTGTGGTCTGTCCGAAATTTAAAGTGAACAGTGTTACGTGTCGGGTTCTACGGGTAAGTATATAAAATTGGGGTCAGATCGGTGAAACGGTGTAGATTTGTGCCAAACAGCCTAAATGCAAGGGATGGAGTGGCCTCGCCGCAATTTCAAGCAGACAGTGTTAGTCGCAGTGTTCCAAAGGGTAAATATACAAATTTTGGTTGAGATCGGTGAAACGGTGTAGATTTGGGACAAAGGGCCTAAATGCAGGGAATGGAGTGGTCTGTCCGCAATTTCAAGCAGACAGTGTTACTCGCTGGGTACCAAAGGGTAAGTTTACGAATATTGGTTCTGATCGGTGAAACGGTGTAGATTTGTGCCAAAGTGCCTAAATGCAGGAAATGGGGTGGTCTGTCCGAAATTTTAAGTGGACAGTGTTACTCGCAGGGTTCCAAAGGGTAAGTATACAAAGTTTGGTTCAGATCGGTGAAACGGTGTAGATTTGTGCCAAAGGGCCTAAATGCATGGGATGGAGTAGCCTCTCCGCAATTTCAAGCAGACAGTGTTAGTCGCAGTGTTCTAAAGGGTAAATATACATATTTTGGTTGAGATCGGTGGAACGGTGTAGATTTGGGCCAAAGGGCCTAAATGCAGGGAATGGAGTGGTCTGTCCGCAATTTCAAGCAGACAGTGTGACTCGCAGGGTTCCAAAGGGTAAGTATACACATTTTGGTTCAGATCGGTGAAACGGTGTAGATTTGTGCAAAAAGGTCCTAAATGCAGGGAATAGCGTGGTCTGTCCGAAATTTCAAGCAGACAGTGTTAGTCGCAGTGTTCCATAGGGTAAATATACAAATTTTGGTTGAGATCGGTGAAACGGTATAGATTTGGGCCAAAGGGCATAAATGCAGGGAATGGAGTGGTCTGTCCGCAATTTCAAGCAGACAGTGTTACTCGCAGGGCACCAAAGGGTAAGAATACGAATTTTGGTTCTGATCGGTGAAACAGTGTAGATTTGGATCAAAGGGCCTAAATGCAGGGAATGGGGTGGTCTGTGCGAAATTTTAAGTGGTCAGTCGTACTCGCAGGGTTCCAAAGGGTAAATATACAAATTTTGGTTGAGATCGGTGAAACGGTGTGGATTTGGAACAAAGGGCCTAAATGCAGGGAATGGGGTGGTCTGTCCGAAATTTCAAGTGGACAGTGTTACTCGCTGGGTTCCAAAGGTAAAATATACAACGTTTGGTTCAGATCGGTGAAACGGTGTAGATTTGTGCAAAAGGGCCTAAATGCAGGGCATGGGGTGGTCTGTCCGAAATTTAATGTTGACGGGGTTACCCGCAGGGTTCCAAAGGGTAAGTATACAAATTTTGGTTCAGATCGGTGAAACGGTGTAGATTTGTATACATAACAGACAGACAGACAGACAGACAGACAGACAGACAAACTTTGTGCTTTATATATATAGATAGATTAGCAGCTAATAGTCCTCATCAAGGCTCTGCCCCATAAAGGAGCAAAAATCATCATCAACACCCTTCCAGCGGTGTAATGTATCTTATAAGTTTCTTGACATCTATAGGCTAGAGCAATGGTTAACGTGTCGCCCGAGACACCACTCACCAAACCTCTATTACGGTCGTTCGCTAACACACCTTTTCTTTCGCTGTAGGTTAAAGCACCTGGGGTTAGAACTTGAAAGCGAATGGGACTCAAGGATGACTATTTTGTTTCATTTAGAGGATTGGACTTCTTGGTCATCAGATCTCAAGGAGCACCTTATCCTAAGGCCTGGTGTATTTGGTAGTGAAATAAGATGCAAGATAGGATATCCCCGTCCTCTGCATATTTTCTTGTCATCGTCATTTCAAAAATGCTCCCAATTAATTTATTTGTTGTAGACCAAGAGGAGTACGACAGTTGTCATCATCGCTGGATGGAGACTGATCCTTGACCCGATACTGGCTGGAATCAGGTTGTAGGTGAACATTTAATTGATCAGTTGGTAGTTGATGCCTTAACCTCTGTTGTGTGAGCAACAAATGCAGTTCAGTGCAAATAGAGGCGCTCTTGCTGGGTACACAGTGAGTCTTGTCTCCACCCCCGCAATCCATCACAGGCTAGCTGATGGATGGCGGGGAGCACCCAGTAAATGAATAATCAACTAGTTCCTTTCACTTAACACTTCCATAGCTCAATGCAATCAACTTAGTGGAAATTATTCTCAGTTCAAATTACCTAAGAATGCTTTGAGTGATTTGGCTCATTGACCTCATGAGTGTGAAAAACAGGGCTGTGCAGGATCGATTCCATTAACTGATTGTCATTGCTGAGCTTCAGGTCGTGAACAGCCATGACCGTGCACACAAAGGGAGGGATATGTTTGTGTAAACTTCCTCTCACATCATAATCTGTTGAGGGAGGGTCGGGAACCTATCGATCACTGAAGTGTTTCTATTTAATCTCGAAATACCTCAAGTATTTCAGTAAACAGAAATTCTAACCCCAATTTGGAATTAACTGAAACAGATTCACAAACGTACAATGATGTTGTTTGTCACTGAAATGTTTCAAGGTGACAGTGGCATTAACTTCATGACGTTGGTACCTCTGCAGAACATTAAAATCCTTAGATTGAAATAATATTATGAATCTTCTGCAATCAAATTATTCTCATGTTTCTAAAGTACATTGAAATTCTTGTTTTTTAGCCTACTTTCGATTTTTGCAAAAAATGAAAGTAGACTTATGAGATCAACACAGGGCGAAAAAAGTGTGTCTGTCTGTGTGTGTGTATGTGTGTGTGTGAGTCTGTGTGTGTGTGTGTATGTGTGTGTGTGAGTCTGTGTGTGTGTGTGTGTGTGTCTGTGTGTGTGTGAGTGTGTGTACTCTGAATGTCTGTCCCCCCCTATCAATTCGAACACGGTGAATGCGAATTGAACGAAATTTGGTACAAAGGTAGCACTAGCAAAGGACACCTCAGTGTCATGTTTTATATCGCCGCCATCTTTACTAAAACTGAATGGCGGCCACTCAAACGTTCAAAACGTAAAATCAAATAACGACTAACCAAATCATCCGATCTCTACCAAATTTGGTAACAACATACCTTCGTATAGGATGCGTCTTGTGACCAAACTACAAGGTCGTCCGCCATACCATTTCAGGATGGCGGCCGTGCGAATTATGCAAACTTTATAATCCATATCATGGGACCCACCAGTTCCGATTATCGAGCCGAGAATCGTTTTAACTGTTCTAAAGGAAGAGGCACGTTCGAAATTAAAAGTTTATTTTGTAATACTATAGTGCAGACGTGATTTTAAAAAGCTGAACTGATTCAGTAATAAGACAAGATGGCAGCGGATATCTTGTGCCTGACTTATATTTCACTAATTTGAGTATTGAATGCAATATAGCGTACTGATAAAAAATAAATAAACTTTGTATGAAATGCTTACTCCAGTGATGAAATCGTTTAGTATAAATCATTATTTGCTAACAAGTTCTATGTAAGTCATTTTAATAATCATTTATTGCAGCAAATAGCCATGCAGAGATACAAAACTAATACTAATAACTTAAATCTTACTCATCAAAGTGTCTATATACAAAGTGTCTGACAGGTTCTTTGCTATATATATAGTTATTCGCAGCAGAAGCGTGTTAGCGATACTTTCCTCTGGGCGCAGGAAATGGCGTGATATCTATCACAAGCACTACCACACAGAGAGCAGGTGCATTGGGGGCCTGGGTCATGAAATCCTCTTGCTGTGCATATCTTAAAATGAAAACCGTGGACTGCAAAACGGGTGATCGTATGCCGCAGTTCAAAGTTGGCATTCATCCAGTCCGTCGACATAAGAGCTTCTGTGGAATAGAAATCAGGCCATATGTCATTACGCTTGAGGTTTAGTTCTTCGATCAGTCTCTGGTATTGCACTGTTGATGGTAGGGAGTTCTCCAAACGCAGGTCTTCTATGAAGAAAGTCTCCCTTGCTAGTACGTACGTTAGACGAGATGGCGTGTATTTTGATAAGTGCAGAATTTTCTTTAGAAAAGTAGACTTAACTCTTTCTATCTCTCGAAGGTTACTTTGTGTCAAATGATCCCAAGTTATTTGAATGCCGTATGTCACTATTGGAGTTATTTTCGTTCTGAATAAATTCATTGCGGTTTGTAAAGATAGATTTCCCAGTTGCATTATGTCTTGCATTGCTTTTATGGCGGATGTTGTTCTATCCCTGACATGTCGCGTGAATACGTTCCCTTGCATTTGCATTACTACTCCTAGGTATTTGAAATGATTTACATTGACTAGGGGTTCTCCATTTAGTAGTATATGCTCATCTGCGGATAGTTTCCCGCCTTTACGGAATGCCAGCATTACTGTCTTGGTGCAGTTTATCGTCATATCATTTTCTTGAGCCCATGTGGTAAGTTTATCAATGGACGATTGCAAGGTTTCCTTTGATGTCGATGCCACAACCATATCATCCGCGTAGATGTAAATTTTCGCTCCCTCAAGGTAAATAGCCTCAATGACATCAGCTGTAGCGATGTTAAATAGTAACGGACTCAAAGGGTCACCCTGAAGTACACCATTTGTTTGTTCTATTCGTTCTGATTGAACTATACTGTCATCTATTTGTAGGCTGTTTTTGTGGAGAATGTCCCTTATTATCCCAAAAAGGTAATGTTCTTTTCCGATCATATTTTCAAGTTTCCTGAGCAAAGTGCTTCTACTCACTAGATCAAACGCCTTGGTGTAGTCGACGAATACTGCATATAGCTTTCCTCTTTTCTGTCTTAGCGCGTCTTCTACATTCGTTAAAAGACAGTTAACGGCTTGTAGTGTATTCCTTCCTTTCCGGAAGCCAAACTGTTCTTCAGGTATCTTGTTGTCAACTAAATCTGTGAGTCTTCTAGTGAGTATTTTCGTAAAGATCTTAAAGATTGTGTTTTCCAAAGCGATACCACGATAGGAATTTGGGTCTCCTGTATTACCTTTTCCTTTATATAGCATCTTCAAAGTCGAGGTTCTCCAGTTTGACGGTATGTGACCTTGAAGTAAACATTCGTTCATGAGCTCTGCCCATAGCCCTTTTAACAGCGGAGCTGTCATCTTCAGGTGCTCGTAGTGAATAGTATCTGGACCACATGCTTTCTTTTCTGCGCAGTTGTTTATCTCAATTAGGACATCTTGTGCCGTGATCGGCACTGGTAGTTGAGAAGGGTTGCTAACCTGAATAGGTCTGGTGTCCCGCGCTTGTAGGGTTGCTGTAAGATGCTGAATCCACGTTGTCATAGGAATGTCCTTTGGGAATTTGGGTCTTCTGGGATTTAGGGCTGAGAAAGGGTTTGTTTCAGCCTCCTGTATTAGTTGAGCTTCCTTCAATTGTTGATAGCTTTCCTTTGCTCTTTTAACTACCTCCTTATAATATCTTCTTTTCTCGACATACTCTTGTAGTGCTGTATGTGTACTTGCCCTTTTTATCTTGTGTAATGCTGCTAGCGTCTCCTTCCTCCGTTGGTAACATTCGGTAGTGAACCATGGTTTTGCTCTTCTTGTATTTTGACCTATCTTAGGAGTTGCGTCCTTGATATGATTCTCGATCAGTGTTAGCGCGGCGTCTATGTTTCCAGATTTGATTATGTTCGTGATTCCTTCCATGTCTATAGTGCTCAATTTGTCATTTTAAATAGAACGATATTCGTTGACACAATTAGCTCAGTGGTAGAGCGATAGCCTGTCGCTCAAATGCCTATGGTTCAAACCCGATCAGAGCTAGGTTTTTTGCTTGAAATGTTATATGTTTATTGTTTTGTAATGACTCAGATGTTTTAAAATTAAGCGTTATATTGTGCAAATTATGGTGTAAAATATATATTTAATTAAAACATAATTCGCCAGCAGATTTACTCGAGACATCTAGCTGCCAAAAAGGTAACTTCCAGATTTTATTGAAAAGTTTCTTCTTCTGGCCGCTAGAATGCACTCGCTCTGTTAGGATTATATTGTTCGATATTTCACCACTAGATGTCCCGACTAGTCTACGTGGGGATCCATTGATTACTATACCATTATCATTCTATGCGCATCGAATTTGAAGAATGACAAGTTGATACTACGATACATTTTAACTTTTTATTTTAAAGGGTTTGTAACAGCCTATTTTGCGTTACTTGAAAATGTTATTAAGCGTTATATTGTCCACATTATGGTGTAAAATATATATTTAATTAAAACATAATTCGCCAGCAGATTTACTCGAGACATCTAGCTGCCAAAAAGGTAACTTCCAGATTTTATTGAAAAGTTTCTTATTCTGGCCGCTAGAATGCACTCGCTCTGTTAGGATTATATTATCGAAAATATCCACATAGTTTGTATACACACGTCTCTGTAGGGTCATGGAAAGATTTGTTAATTCAATTAGGGTTGTGAAAGCCATGCACAACCAGACGTGTAAAGACATGCCTCAACTCAAAGTTGGATGTTGCCCACGGCAGGTCGTAATAATAATAATAATAATGTTATTGGTTTTACATCCCTTTTAACTACTGCTGCTTTTAGAGACACCGGGGTGCCGGAATTTTGGCCCGAAGGGGATCTTTAACGTGCCAGTAAATGTACTGACACGGCTCCCTCGCATTTGTGCACCCTCAAATGCCAGCTGACTGCGCCAGGATACGAACCTGCAACCTAGGGCCCAGCAAGCGAGAACGTTACCGCTGAGCCACGCCGCCAGTCCGGTCGATTATGTCTCCAGATCCATAACATTCTTGATATACTTCTTATCTTTCTTTCTTTCTTCAATGATGGTAGCAGTTTTTATCTAGGTCGTGGCGTTTGGTAGAGGTAAATCGTTTCTAAGGTCTTCAACAAAGAATAGTTCTATTATACTCTTTGATAATAACAACGAGTTATAACTATACTCATACATTTAGGAGAAAGTAGGCTATATGTTCTTTACTGAACATCTTGTTTTTCAACGAGTTCATGTGAATGTTTTAATTACACATAAAATTGATGCAGATATACGATGGACAGATGAATTATTAATGTCTTTATGAATGTGTAGTTACTTGTCACTGCTGTCGTAGAGACATTCTGATGTAGACATTTTCTACAAGAAAGGTATTTTTGATGTACCAGAAAATTTGCTAAAGCAGGTGCTTAAATAGTCTAGCCTACAGTTTGTTAATCTATAGAAAAGGAATGGTTATAGCTCTTCTGTATAAAAACGGTAGGTGTCCGATGGCAAATAACATATTTGGAATGGATTATACGTCACAACACGCCGTAGTGCGAAGGTAGGTCTTCACACATTGCCCCTCATGAGAACTCTTCCTGGCTGGCTAGGACTAAGCTTTCCGATGATGAACCCAACTGATTCCACTTATGAATATTTCTCAGAATCACTTTGGATAATGAATGCAGAATAAACATTGACATACCGTAATTAAACTGGAGTATGCAGAGGCACATACAGAATTATTAACGAGGTTTCACCCCTAGAAGTTTTACAACTACTAAATGTGAAGTTCCAACACATGTAACTTAAATGTAATATAACGCTCTGTTTATTGCACCAGCTATTAACCTAAACGCTACGGCTCCAGCTGTTTATACTTGTCACTGCGTCAGGATAAGAGTCAATGTAAATAAATGGAAGAAATATTCTGCCTGGATAAGAGTTTTGCAGCGTAAAACACTTTGTCTTCAGGTATGAGAACTTTTCTAGAGAAAGATTTGAAATATTGTCCTTCAGTTCTTCAAACGAGACTTCCCGCTAGAATCACGCAACAAGCACAACTGAACGTATACAATCAATGAAATTGTATTAGACACTGCATGTTGGCTTTTAAATAGTAATCCTACAGAATCCGGATTTCACATCAAAACAGACCGTCCGAGGTATCATTATCGTGTTCGAAGCCATTTTTCAGTGTTGCCTTAGTAATCGAAAGGTAATGTTCTTCAGTTCGTCAACATAATTCTACCCAACTGTAAGGGGTGTTTTCCTAATCCTGAAAAAAGAATACATGAGTTTATGTCTTCGGCGGGGTAGTCGGTAGCGTGAACTGCTGTCCCCAATATCACGAGTTCAAACCCAGCCGAAGTCGTCGGATTTTTAAGAGCGTTAAAATCCTTCAGTATGCCTTCATTCGGAGGAGAAGTAAAGCCAGCGGGCCCATGTCAGAGATTTATGGAACGTAAAAGAACCTTCCTCTGCAATTGGTAGTGTGGCAAATTTTGGAAGCTATATTTGGCTATTTAGAAACGCTCTATCAAGTTCCAACGTTCGCTGCTAGGTAATAGTGATAGTAGTATCTACGAGTAGTGCATTACGAGTAGCGAAAGTTGGAACTAATTGATATTGAACTTGTTGGGAGCCCACTCTCAGGCGTTCAATCATAAATACGTAGCTATGGCCATTCGGCTGCAATTTATATACAGTATAATAATTAAATGCACTTATATGGCCAGTTTCAATCGTCAAGCGATCATGATCAGATCCTTTATAGTTAGGCTATTAAATCAATGTCTACAATAGTATGGGTGATGGTATTTACAGTGTATACGCTTATTTAGTTCGAGTAGTTATTAAACTTACGCAACCTGCCAAGACTTGCTGGTTTTATGCGATTTTCATCGTTAAGACAACTTGCCACGGTGGGTGAGTGGTCAACGTGTCGGTCTACTAACCCCCAAGCTTGCAGGTTCGCTCCTGGCCGTGGTAAGTGATTTTTGAAAAGGCGGCAAAAATACGACACCATGTCAAAGAACCCATTTGAATTCAGTAGGCCGTGTTCATATAATGGCAATTTTAATCTCGGGAGTTTCCGCCAACATAAAGCTCGTCATTTCTCCACTAGAAAGCGCTATAGTATTCAAGGAGCTTAGATATCTAACCTCCTTGACTTTCATAGTGCTTCAAGGAACGACGAAATTCGACATGCTACCCTTTGGGTGTCAAATAACGAAGATTGCACCCGGCATCCGAGACCATAGGATATTATTATTATTATCGTTAAGACTTTGTAATCGGTGATGGACCTTCGAGTTTGCTTGCTTAGTGTGATATTTGATATATATCATAGATCTCATTTCATATACTGTATATACTATTACTTTTCCCTCGATGTGACCACAGACTAATACGAGGGAAAATGAATAGTGCTCAGTATTGTTTGCGGGATATGCTTGCAGTGCATTAGCACCATACGGGATGCGGGCAGAGAAATATCGACCTTCCTGATAACACGCGTCATTTGGGATGCATAAAACTTTATTAGTAGGGGCAGCTGATTGACCTGGTACATGTAAATACAACCTCTATTCGAAAATTTCGGTAAATGGGTATATATTACGAACGGATTTTTGGCTTACCTGAAACAGAGTTTGGCCCTACTGTCCTTCAAAGTTATCCCCGTGGATGGTTATGCACTTCTGAGAACAGCTGTACAACACCTGGAAACTCATGGCTTAGACTTCTTTAGGGATAACCTTCAGGTGTGTCGTCACATTACGTTGGATGTCCGAAATATCCGAAAACCTCCGTCCCTTCTGGGCCCTTTGGCGACCCTGGATCCCGCCACTCCATACCTTGATGCGTGCCTTCGGGGTCGTGCATCAGGCACCAGGTCTCGTCGCCCGTGACGATGGATTTCAGGACCATTCAATGGAACATTCACCCTTCCCACTGCCACCCGTCGAACATCTGTGCATTGCAGGTTCTCCCTCGCTTCCAATTTAGAGTTTTGACAACCCAACTGAAGGCTATCCCTAAAGAAGTACTATGCCAGGAGTTTCCAGGACTTGTACGGCCGATCTCAGAAGTGCATAACCATCCACGGGGATTATTTCGAATAACAGTAACTGCTGTTTCAGGTAAGCCAACAATCAGTTCGTAATATAAACCCATTCACCAAACTTTTCGGACAGAGGTTGTGTATCCTACTAACAATCACAATTGGTTGTGGCCCACAAGTAGTACCCGTAGACAGGATGAAGCATCTGAGCTCCACCGCGGAGGTCCGGGATCGATTCCCGGCTATGCTAAGAAAGTTAATTTAGGTCTGAGGGCTGGAACGGGGCATTCTCAGCCTCGTGATGAAAAACTGAGAAGGGGGAGGATCGAATCCTACCTCAGCCATCCTGAAAATATTCTTTCCGTGGTATTCCTCTTCTACTCGAGGTAAACACCACGGCCGCTTCCTTCCTAAACCCTACTTCAATCACAAATACTCGCACTTGTACAGTGACACAGATTTTCAGACACCTTCTACACACACCCAAGTACATGGGGCTACATGATCACGATCTCACAAATCCCCTAAAGAATCAACAACAGTAGTAGTAATAGTAGTAGTTGTAGTAGTTGTTGTTGTTGTTTCAATCAGGAACATAGGACATCATCGGCACCTGCCTCATGTACTTGGATGTGAGTGTATTTTACTGATAAACTGTGTTACTGTGATAACTGTTCCAGAGTAGGCAACTACTATATTGTGTTAGGAACTTGAATTGCGGCATATGTCCTTGGCCTGAAAACAAAATATCACCCCGACACTGGCATGGAGTTAGTGGAGAAACACAGAGATCAGAAATTAGCGGAGGGATGTCTGGAATGAAATGAACTCGGGTTGTGTACAAGTAAGCAATTCCATTATCAGCTCGATATCCATGCCGCCACAAGCCGAGAGCTCCTTTAAAACAAATCATTTAAGAATGAATTCTAAGAGTGAAACCAATTGTTTGAACTTCCATACATACGGAAATATCTGGCCTCTCTACGTAAAAGGAGATCGATGGTATGCTAAAAGAAACGTACAACTCTGATGGTGCGTCATCGTTCTGCAGTTTGAGAAGTCACATCTTTTGATGTATGGTTCCACCAAGTTAGAGTCGATCCGCAAGCGGTAACAGGTCTCAGTTGATTTACAATTGATCACTGTCGTATCTCCATTTTAGTCGCATCCCCATCTTACTACCAGATTTATATTACCAACCAGGTGTTTCTATGATTAGGATATATTTTCACACTTCCTGCGATGGCCTCAATTGTTTCACTTGTTAAAGACTTGGCCAGAAAATTGTTTTAATTTTCTATTTCCCATTCATCCTTTTCGGACTTATTTCTTCTTATATATGTTATTATTATTGGTGTGTGTTATCTGTAATTCAGGTACGGACTGCAGACGATCAATTGAACTTGGCTACTAGATGCCACCACAACTGGCACCTGGCGACGAACGATTGAACTTAATATAGCGTTAATCAAATCTAAACGTCACATTTAGCTTCCCACAATTGTAGTTAGTGTAAGGTTCTTTTACATGCCATAAATACAGTGACCCGCCAGCTTTACTTCCCTTCCTAAGGAAGGCATACTGCGGGATTTTTAACGCTTTTAAAACATCCGATGACCTCAGCCGGGTTTGAACCCGCGATCATCTATTCAGTTTCTATTAACAGTTTCTGAGAAAAAGGCAAATAAAAAGTAGAAAATTAAAATTGGCAGCATAGAACATTACGGGGTCCCTTAAGTTTATATCACAATAATTCTATTGATTCTACCATGGCTGTAACACAGTGTAATTGGCCTCTCGTATAACAAACACGAGGTAGCGGATCATGGAAACAATGTGTTATTGTGATAATGGATCTGGTGTGATACCACCTACAGATCAAGCTGTTATCTGAAACACTTGCTGACGAGCTGGAACAGATGTGTGTTGATTCAAATCATAGGCGTAACTCAAATATTAATTATGTGCAACTGAACAAATACGGAAGACAGGTCACACACACGTCACTCCCACCTGATTCCACGGAAACGTACTTGTGACTGATCGTAAATACATGCAACTTATTCCTGGTATTTCCAGGTCAAAGGAAGTTTCTTAGAGCACAAATGTGATGGCCTGCTAGGTATATCACTGTGACCCTCCAGCCATTATAACATCTTTCATCTCTCTCAAGAACAATAAAATGTGCTAATGAAAAAAATCAATTATCACATAATAACTTATATGGCTATTGGCACCAAAGGAACAATCTCCACATTCCTATATTTTACCGTGAGGGTAAATTATTATCTAACGTAATTGCATTTATTCTACCTGGATGATGTGTGTGTAATACGTTATAGTTATACAACCAATTGTGTGTATGCGAATTAAAAAGGCAACCGATCATACGGTTAATACTTTATGAGATATTTATAAATTTGAATTGCAACCAAAGGCCGTAGTATGGTATTTTTATTGAACGCCCAAGGGCTCCTCATCTAGTTTAATTTGGCTACCAGAAATGCCACTGTCACTGACACCTAGTGGCGAACGTTGGAACATGATGGAGTTTTTTTAACCTACACATTTAGCTACACACTACCAATTATAGTGGTAGGTTCTTTTACATGCAATAAATCTATGACACGGCCACCGGCTTTACTTCCCCTCCGAAGGAAGGCATACTGAAGAATTTTAACGCTCTTAAAAATCCGACGACTTCGGCCGGGTTAGAACCTACGATCTTGGGCATAGCAGTTCTGCATGCTACCGACTACGCCACCGAAGCCATTTTATGAGATATTTTTAATTTTATTTTGGAGAGTGTCTCCTTTAATACAATCTTGAGGAGTTTGGTGGATGAAAATGAAAATCCACAGCCTGCTTCCAGTCTCCGACCGGGTCAGGAATGGAATGAATGAAGCCCCCATCTAGCGGCGAGGATATGAACTGTGCCGGCTGCCGAGGCCTGACACACTCCTCTGGGGCAATGATTAAATGAATGACAGATGAAATGAAATGATAGTGGAGAGTGTTGCTGGAATTAAATTTTGACAGGGAAAACCGGAGTACCCGGAGAAAAACCTGTCTGCCTCCGTTTTGTCCAGCACAGATCTCACATGGAGTGACCGGGATTTGAACCACGGACCCAGCGGTGAGAGGCCGGCGTGCTGCCGCCTAAGCCACGGAGATATTGCTTTATTTGATGCCAACATTCATTTTCTGTTAATAGAAAACAGAATTCTGATATCTACACTCGTTTATTTTGGTATAAATAGCGTTATAATATTAGTTACAATCTTTATATTAGAATAAAATGTCAATCATTGCACTAACAGGGCATATTTTCGTTATTAGTGCTACAATAGTTAGAATCTAAACCGTAAAAAAAAACAATGAAACAGATTAATTTTGAGATTTAAACATTTTATGATGATATCCTTTATCGAAACTTAATGTTTTTCAGTCGGTCAAAATGATTGTACGCAATTGTAATGGGCGAACCCTAATCCTGAAAACAATTTACATGAGATTAAATACACTTGGTTGAACAGTTTCGATCGTCAGACCCTTTACACTTTGGCTATTAAATCTATGTCTACACGTGTGGGTTATGATATTTACAATATATACACTTATTTAGTTGCAGCAGTGATTATACTAGCACAATTAATAAGATATATGAATTTTTATTGAGATACTGATAGAGGTAATTGATATTCAAGTTTGCTTGCTTAGTGTGATTATGTGATTGTTATAATATGGTCAGGTTATTCGGAATTGTGCACTTAGCCGTTTGAGCGCTGTGTGGTCTATTTCCATGCAGCTGCCACCTCCCATTGCCTGCACTGAACTGGAAGGTATTTCCTGTCGTGTTACGTTATCTTATAACCTCCTTGTCCTTTCCCCCCGGAATTCCTGACTGCCTGTGTTTGTCGAGCAATGTAACATATGTTTGTTGCCAAGACTAGAACATCCATTACTAGAAGCAATGCAGTTTTATAAAATAGTAATAGCCAGTACTACTCTCCTTTGTGGGTGATACAAGTGTCACATATTGAGGCAGCATATCCATCACAGAACACTCAGAAGAAAGTTACTACTTTTTTTTGAGAATATAATATATTCGTTCACCTTAACACGGTTTAAAATCACTGAAAACACCGTACTTCAAATATAATTTTAAAAAATTAGTACACGTGAGCAAGTCAATCTTTGTTTAACTAAACACACTATTATTAATACAAAAGGTTTCGTGTACCAATACATGATAATAGTGTGTATAATAATAATTGTCAATACAGACCAATGATGGAGTCTAAGTTTACGAAAAAAAGATACTTTGTATATAACACCATTTGAACCATATGGCAACACTCACACGAACGGAATAGAAACAGATCATAGTGAGTAGTGGAGACTGTCCCGCTTGATTCCAGCAGATAGCGAAGATTAACCTACACTATTGCAGGTGTATTTCATACTGCAGTAATTAGAAATGTTAGTATTACCTACTTGATTTCGTCATTATTCTAGATAGGTCTATATAGATTGGCATGGTTCTTAAATATTAAGAAAAGTAGGCTCTTTAGTTCGTCACAGAACTATTTGTTTAAACATATTGAACCCTTTATCCTCTGATGGATAAATGATTCGATGTTTTATTTCTACAATTAATTAATATTTCCACCAGCGTCATGAAATAGCCAGACGAAGATGAGGAAACTTCAAGCATTTGTTGGAAACAGTGGGGACATACCTGCAGCAGTTTGACCAAAGGCTAAATACTTAAGGATTGTGAAAATAAAGAGCCTAGCAATGTTTCAGAAGGACAGATGGTGGCTACCTCAAAATAGAAGGGACGCGTGGTGAGACACGCTTATGGCATGTTCATTGTACTATTCGCACCTAGAAAAAATATAATGCAGTAACGTGAGTGGCTGATGGTACTACTGGACACTCCTACGAGGCCAAGGTCTGATAAAAACCGCGAAGTTAACGAAAAAGTGGAACCAATGGGAGATGAATGCTTACGAACGCGCCAAGTCTAGCTTGGGCACGCGATAGCTAGCATTAACGCGGGAGATCGGCTAGACAACGTCTCTACGATCGATTCTAGAATTAATGGGCATATTCTTGACCTGCGCAATTTTACGAGTTCAGTGATATTTGTTTCATTCCTGTACCACTATTATTTTGAGAAATTTTTATATAATTTCCCCCCCTATCGATACCTAGGGCCAGTTCATTTATAAGTGGCGTGAAGAGCCAAGAAAACTACTACATTGTGTGTGTCGGGAGACACAGGTTATTACTACATTTTGTGTGTCGGAAGACACAGGTTATTACTACATTTTGCGCGTCTGAGGACGTAGGCACTTGTACTTTGCGTGTCATGAGGACACAGATTTTTATTAATATAAATGTGTAGTAAATTCAGTGTGATAGATAGTCACAGTACTATTTTGTAGGGACAGTATCATCGACAATTCGCCAACAGACTGTTCTGGGGAAATAAGTACCTAAAACGGTGAATTTAGTAGACAGATATCGAGTGTGTAATAATCTATAACTTTTTGCATCAGCACGAGAGATGACATCGCTTATCCTGGAAGAAGTTTGGAACTGTCAACACTCCGTCGAGATGTTTGAGATGAGCTAAGCAGCATTGAGTATGGAGATGGCTGCAGATGTTCACTGACGGGTGACTAGCCGAGGATGAGTACTGAATAATATTCTTATTATCTGACAAGTTAACTTATGGTATATGGGACATATTTTGTTTGTAAATATCTTGCTTGTGTTGATTAACGTAGTGTATTTAGTTTTGGTCTGACACACCTTTTGCATGGAAACAGCTCGCACAATTTTTCATAGTCGTAAGTTCTTGTTTGTTTGTTTGTTTGTTTGTTTTAACTAACGTGGCTATGTGGACAACCGTGTTTGCATATGTTTACGCAATGCGGTTAAGAAACGTCTCCCGGAGATATATTGTGTTTCAGAAGTAGGACTGAATTAATATAATCATACAGTAGATTGGAGGGTAAACTAATCCTTGTAATGTTTATTATTGATCAGATTCAGTGAGTTTATTGCCGTTGGAGCAATGTGAGTTGTGGCGAAGAGCAGTCAGCTCTCTCGTAGGTTTTAATATTCTTAAATAGATTGTGAGCAAGCCTCCGTGGCTTAGGCGGCAGCACGCCGGCCTCTCACCGCTGAGTCCGTGGTTCAAATCCCGGTCACTCCATGTGAGATCTGTGCTGGACAGAACGGAGGCAGACAGGTTTTTCTCCGGGTACTCCGGTTTTCCCTGTCAAGATTTCATTCCAGCAACACTCTCCACTATCATTTCATTTCATCTGTCATTCATTTAATCATTGCCCCAGAGGAGTGCGACAGGCTTCGGCAGCCGGCACAGTTCATATCCTCGCCGCTATATGGGGGCTTCATTCATTCCATTCCTGACCCGGTCGGAGACTGGAAGCAGGCTGTGGATTTTCATTCAAATAGATTGTGAGCATCTGATTCAACCGACCTGTGTGAAAAGTGTTATGTCATTTCCAGCAGTGTGTGTGTGTGTGTGTGTATTTTATTGGTCATTACAAGCGGGAATTTCAGCGTAGACTGATTTCTGTCAGCTTGGTGCCAAGTCCATATCGTTACATTGCGAGGACATCGATTAATGTCTTACCATATGTTTATGTGGTTGAGATTTGTTGCTGTTGATTCTACGAGATAACGGGACAGTTGGTCAAGTTATTTTTACACACTGGAGCTGGACGATGACAAGAGTTGAGGAAGAGGGGAAGCTGTTTTCACAAGGCGGGCTGAAAATATTGCATCGAGGTCATTAGTGGAGACTTGTTGGCTCCGTAATAATACTTGAAATACAGAATAAGAACTGATCAATGATAAAAATTGTTTAAATAAATGGGAGTTGCCTACGAATCACTATAATCTCCGAAGCGTTAGCTTAACGTGCATTTTTGTTCATATAAGGTAATCTCAGCCGGTGAGGCTTTTGTTGTTGTTGGTTTCATTCCATGTTTATGTTCCGTATTAGTGACCCGTGCAGTCACGTGCGATGCTGTCTTTTCCTTGTTTGTGTATTGAGCAATTGGCCGTGTTGGCAGCTCATTTGTCAGATGCGTCATCGCACTGAAGGAGGGTCTCGAGGGAGATTCCTGCAAATATTAGATTTTAGATTGTGTGTCAGCATTAATTTTAAGGGTTTTTATTAGTGTTGTGTCCTATATCCGTAAACGTTGATTTACGAGATGATTGTTCGTAAGCATCGTGGCTGTTACCCGCTGTAAACGAACAGTCATCCAAGTACTCATTCCTCGTAGTTAGTCATTACGCGTACATAAAATCCCAATGCAAGTTAGTGGAACTTGGATCCACATTTTTATGAGGAGGAGATCTGTCTGACTCCTCAACGTTGATAGATATTTCTGTCATGGGAAGATTCAGGGAGGAATATTATTGTTGTTGTCTATATTCAATTTTTTTGCACTAATAGTCATTAAATTATGTTATTATTTTACGTCTTGTCACTTCCTTTCTTAATTATAGTTTGAATCCTATGACCCTTCCCTCAGTAGAGCATGTTGTTTGGCGAACGTAAACATCACACTATGAACTGAGCGCGACCCCTTGATCAAGATTCTTGCATATAAACACTGCGATACTGAAGGGTTCATAGGAGGTAAACTGGTATTTTAACGGTGTCAGTAACTCAATTTCGAAAGTAAAAGATTGGCTATACTGTAGTACTTTCTGATACCAATAACCTCATATATAAATCACTAAGGTGTATGTTTCACAAAACTCAAGCAATTAAACGAGAGGAAGTTAGAAAGTGCGGTTTGTACCAATATGTTGAATGTCGTCTCAATAGTACAGAAGATATCTTACATTTTTTGAAAAGTCAACGCAGATTATATTTATTTGTTTATAAATAATTGCGTTTTAACGAATGGACAACACGATAGCCCCTTCTAGAACTATGTCGCATTGAGCCCACATAACAGTAAAACCGGGCAGATGGTATATACACATGGAGTGCTCACAAGTAATCGATTCTAAGGAATGAGCATTCAAAAAGAAAAGACAATTACCCTTAGCGTTATTATAATATTAATTAATGTGTACTGTAATAATATAGAAGTACTTTTAATTGAGACTACAATTAGGAAGGGGGAAGCCGTGGCCTTCATTTAGGTACCATCCTCGTGGTAGAAGTGGAAAACCAGGGAAATCATCTTCTGTAATGGCTGAGATGGGAATGGAACCCACCTCTTCTCAGTTCTGCCTCAGGAGCGTAAGTGTACACCGTTCCATTACTCAGATCAGAAGTACATTTCTTGGCAGACCTGGGAATCAAACCCGGATCTCAGGGTTAGTTGACAGTCAACAATACACCGTGATGTGGTCACTGTTTGTATTACTTTCACCCTTAATTTAAGTTGTGGTGCAACATTACCTAAATATTCTACTTTGAAATAAGGTATCAAGTCGCCAAATAATAAAGTGATAAGCTACTGTAAGATGTAAGCTTTGTATCCTTTACTGTAGCAATGCCTGTGACTGCTTTGCATTGGACGGCTCTGGATTCTGTTGTTAGATGCTCCAGCAAGTAGGTATTGTAGATTTGGGGGAGTGGTAGTGGCAGACCCGAGAATGCCAGTGACACTCGGGTATTGCCGAACTGCAGGCGTCAGCTGTGAGGGAAAGTGTACGGGCCAAGTCACACAACTAAGTTTGTATAACATGAAGCAGTAGTCGGTAATCACTTCCCAGACTAATAACTAAGATATCAAGAGACCCTTAGCAATCACTCTCAATGCCAGACAGAGACGAACATAGTTTATACAAGCATCCGTTACGGGAAATTGTTAATCTGAAATGTCAGAGAACCAGTGTAACATGCTTTCTACCCATTCTTTACCTAATTTCATTCGATTCACTGCGGTGGCGTAGTTGATAGCATGCATTCATAACTGCGATGCCCAAGATCGCGGGTTCAAAACCGGCCGAGGACATCGGATTTTTAAGAGCGTTAAAATACTTCAGTATGGCTTCCTTCGGAGAGCAAGTAAAGCCGGTGGCCCTTGTCGTTAATTTATGGCATGTAAAATAACATACCACTACAATTGGTAGCGTGTAGCCAAATTATTAGGTTATATCTGGTTAGAAACACTCTATCAAGTTCCAACGTTCACCGCTAGGTGTCATTGACAGTGGCATCTCTGGTAGCCAAAGTTGGAACTACTGTACTTGAATTTGAACTTGCTGGGAGCCTACGGGCGTTGAATTAAAATACCCTGCTATGGCTATTGGCTACAATTCATATACAGTATTCGTTTCACTTCTCATTTAGCCGCGGTTACTCGCTAGGTGATCGTCACCCTCATTTCTGTAGAATTATTATTTTTGTTGCAATGTTCTAAGACCTCTTCTCTTGAAACTCCCTATACCTTTCAAACAGTCTGTTAAGAGAGTGAAGAGTCAACCATTAAGACAGCCCAATATTAAACGCAACCGTGGGTCCTTCTGTGTGCTCAGTAGCGACGAACAGTGTTAGTAATATTTCACGCATTGTATTTAATATAGTTTTGTCTTATGTTTGTAATTAGTATGAAATATACTTTAACCCTTTATAGGGCAAAATTCTGTGGATATAAAATATTATTTTTGGCACATTTGTAATTGGGGATAATAGATGAGTAGGAACATGCAACAATTTTATAGGGGTGCATGCTATTTTATGATATGGGGTGGGACATTATTATCCCACTGCCCATACCCGACAATATGTTTTCTTAATTGAGCAATGGGGTAATAATTTCCCACCTCAAACCAGTCAAAGAACTGAAAACTCAAACAACAATTATGACGATACTGTGTATATCACTCAATAATGGGGTTCATTTAACATGATTTATAGTATATACAAAACACACTTCCGCTCTACAATTTAAAAGAAACGTAACTTCCACGCAACACACCTTCCGTGACCTACAACATCTTTGCCGAAAACTGCACAAAAAATATAAAAGTGATTTTAAAATGTTAAAAGTTAGTATATTCGAATATAATTCAATAATTTCAAAATTGTATTTACTAAAAACACAGAAGGTGAATTTTAAAAATCTTATATTCTGTGGCAAACACCTTGACCAGGATATTTATTTCCTTTCTAGCTGAAATATATTTGCTCAAGTGACCAAAACCATTATTAACATAATATTTCAATTATATACCAACTTTTACATATAGAGACACCTTCTTCGGTAAAACAATGCATTACATTCACCCAACACAACTGAACTGGCAAGCACGTGCACTGTGGAGACCACTGAGATATATGCTTTTGACCTTTGGTTTCTGATGACAGTATACATCGAATTAATGGGTTTACAATATTTCTGTGCAGCTAGCTTGTGGATGCATGTCGAACTGCTTGTAATGAAAGGGGTGGGAAGATTCTCTCCCTAACACCATTCTATAAATACATGGTGTGGGAAGATATTATCCCAACGACCTATAGGCCTAAAGCTGTTGCTGGAGTATTTTAGAAGGCATTCATTGGTCTGATACTTCCATGTCTGGATGAAACAGCTTTGGAAGCGAACTTCAACAACGATAGGGATTGCAATGATGCAGATGAGGTTTACGAAGGTGATCATAAGTCTGAAACAGATTTGTCTGTAAAAGAGCCAGTTTCGTTGATTGAAGGTTTAAATCCATTCATTTTACAAATACACTGTTCTTTACTTTTATGTTGGGTTACATGGTATTTGATATGTAACATCTTTCCACTCGGTTGCTGGATATTTGTGGGAGTGATTTTGAAAAATGGGACGAAAGTGGATCGCACGATCCAGCTGGCAGTGGTGGATCAAACGGAAGTGTGTAAGACACAGTGCCAGCTGGATAGCATTGCTGAACACTTTCATTCTGACGGTAAACGCTCATGCGAACTCTGGTGTCAAGTGATTGAAACAAAGCACATGGCACATGTTCGAAGTCTTCGTATCAGTATTTAAATGAAAAAATGCTTTAATATAAAACATTGTAAGTAGTCGGCATTGCCGGTACTATGTTTCTGCACAATGGCTATTCAAATATTAACCCACATAACGGTAATGCAGTCATCAATATAATGTAATCGTTGTGTTTATACGAGAGCTGAGCAAGCCTTCATGAACTATTGCTGAATACATTCTCTTCACTCACAAGAGGGCCTATTCATAAGGCATTTTAAACTCAATTTCACGCAGGAACATTATCGAAACAAGCAAAATATAAATGAAACTTAATTCCATGATGCAGTATTATTGGTACGTGAAAATAAGTCACCATCTTGTAACTAAGATTCATGTGGTCAAAATAGCCGTGGGGTTAGCGTCATTGACTTTGAATCTAGAGATCTCGGACTCGAATCCCGGATGGGTTAGATATTTTTGCTACCTGATTATCGTTTTAAACGATATTTATCATATCAATATGACTCATTTTAAAATAATCCATATGAAATTACGTGTTGGTCTGTGAATCAAAGTTCGGGAACTGGGCAAGCCTTCCATGATCCACTCCTGTGCACATTGCATTTATTAGCAAGTTGTCCTATTTATAGGGAATTTAAGGTTATGAGCGGTGTCGCGTCCATTAATCTAGTTGATCCATATCGTATTCTTTATTTAGGCTAGTACTGGTGGAAGCTAAAAAAAACTCTAATAAAATGAGTTCCGTATTATAAACTACAATATCTATAAAACACTCCCTTTTACAATAGATTAATATTTGTGCCAAAAATATTATAAAATACCGGTGTATCAACAATTTGCCGTCCTTGAAATGGTTTTCCGTGATTTCCCATTTTCAACTCCAGGCAAATGCTGGGACGGTACCTTATGACAGGCCACGGCCGCTTCCTTCCACATCCTTGCCCAGTTTCATTTATTCATCTTCATCCATTCCATCTCTCATCCCGACGCGCAGGTCGCCCACGGGCGTCGGCTAGAAAGACCTGCACTCGGCCTCTCAGGAGGTCACACGACAAAAAAAAACAATTTCATGTGAGGTTTCTTCTATGTCAGATGTTACACATCATATGCGACTACTGTAAGGCTCGTAAAGATTTTTTAACACAAGCAGAATAGTCACTCGCAAAGAAAATAAATTACAGTATATTAAAAACATAGACTTAGGAGACATGAGAATGGTTCAACACACTAGTACAGACATGACAGTGACTCAAGCTACTAGAAATATTCTTCACACACCCAAGTACACGGGGTTACATGACCTAAATAATCAACAAAACAACCTCTTGTGAAGTAGGCGTGAAGAAGGCATCCGACCGTTCCAACTAATAGTCAGATAGAAACTCAACTTACTTCATCCCCGACTGTGTAGAAACAAAAATAACTTTATATGTCCACAAATTATCTCACATTTCATTGCAAGTTCCATGATAAATTTCGATATTCATGCCGAAAATTTAAAATTTGTATCTAATCGCTTCAGTTTAGAGAAATATACCTTGGAGCTAAAGTGAAACGAAAGTGGCGTAGTGCTTTGATTAATTGTCGTATAATATCGCACAACACAAAGCACCAAACAAGGCTCCTCCTCGCTAGTCTGGTGCTCATTGGCTAGGAACAAAAGTGGTGAAGCTCAAACGGTTTCAATTGGCCATTAGTTGGTGTGACCTCTATAGATACTCTCGCACACTAACGGACAGTGGGAGTAATGACACAGTTCCACCAACCATATCTACCAAGTACAGTCTGGCTAAACGATGGTACATATTGGAGTACTGAGAATTAAGAACAATCACAATCATCAGCCCCGTGTAGTTGGGTGTGCGTTGAATTTGTATGTTAACCTGTGTTTATGTGATGACTGTAGTAGTGTGTGTGTGTGTGTGTGACACTGTATCAGGGACAGGGATGAGGAAGGTGCCCCGTGACTTTAAGTAAGGTACTATCACAGCATTTTCCTGGAGGGAGTGTGAAAGAATACAGGGGAACCACCACACTCAAGATAATTACCGTCAGCGGCGGGATTCGAGTCGAATAAAACTCACCTCTTCACAGTCTTACCTCACGAGGCATTGAGTACCCGGTTCTAACCCTGAGACCAGAACTAAATGTATTGATTGAGCCGTGAATCTGGACATCATGGGTGACAGCAAGAGTTGTTGTTGTTGTTGATGATTATGATTGTTTTAGGGGCTTTACAACATCGTGGTCATGTATCCCCGTGTATTTGGGTGTGTGTGGAATTTGTCTGATAACCTGTGACACTGTGATGTCTGTACTAGTGTGTATATTTGTAATTGAGGTAGGATTTGCGTAGGAAGCGGCCGTGGCCTTACGTTAGGTACCATCCCAGCATTTGCCTGAAGTAGAAGTGCGAATCCATAGAAAAACCACTTCCATGATGGCTGAGGTAGGAATCCAACCCACATATTCCCAGGTTTTCATCACGAGGCTGAGTGTACCCTGTTCCATCCCTCAGACCAGAATTACATTTCTTGGGAATTGAACCTGGGCTTCCGCGGCGACAGCCAAGAATGGACAGCAATACACCACAAAGTGGACTCCAATAAACAAAAACTTATCCCAACAAATTGTTTTCTCTGTTTCTATTACCTTATAAAGGGCTAACAAGCAATGTTACTCAGAATGGCTTGGGGTGTAGATTACGTCAAGTGATATAATAATGTTGTAATAGTTGTTTCATTTGAGGGGTACTTTAGCCCCGTGTACTTGTCTGAAAATCTGGGTTACTGTGGTGTCTGTATTAGAGTGTGTATATTATTCTGGTGAGGATTGGGAAGGAGGCGGCCGAGGCCTTACGTTAGGAACCATCCCGACATTTGACTGGAGTAGAAATGAGAAACCACTTTCAGGATGGCTGAGGTAGCGAGGTTGAGCGAACCCTGTTCCAGCCCTCAGACTAGAATTAAATAGCTTGGCAGAGCCGGGAATCGAACCCGGACCTCCTGGACGACAGCCAAGAATGCTGGTCGCTACACCAGTAGGTGATCACTTGCACGAATAATGTTTGTGTGGCATCTTATATCTGCCTCATATCACATTGTGTGCAATCCGTTGTGAGGATAGATATTCGTAGGATTAGGTCCCCCAGTTCGTACATGCACTTTCATTCGGAGAGCCTTGTGTTCTGGGGGAAGGTCGAGTGTATACTGCGAGCTGTGTCAACTCCCGGAAGTCTCACGGTGGCAACAGTGCTTAGCTAGACGCGCGCTACTTGGCTAGCCCATGTTCACAGTTGTTTTAGGTCTGGTATAGTTAGTTATTGTTTTTAACGAGAAGAACAGTGAGGTCATCTGCGCACAGCAACGCCACGGGATAACCACAAACATAACTTACTAGCAATAGTGTCATGTGTCAGTATTTTATCAATGACACCCTCTACAATTTATCAATTACTCCCTAATTCAATCAGCACTTACAGTACATTATATTCCTCTCTGCTCTGATCTCATTACATTACTGATAAATTTAATTACCTTTTGTGTTTGTGGGCAAAACTAAACTTATTAGTCTGTTATATTATGCACTTCTGAAATTAGTTATCTCTTTTCCATTAGGAAATTGAAATACACGTACATAGAAGGGGACGAATGGGGAAATAATTATTCTGCGCTCGTTTTTAAAGCTGAAGTCGTGAAACCCCTGTGAGTTATTTTAAGGTAGCCGTTGGAGAGAAATCTCTCACCGCTAAAAGCTACTCGTGACGATAAAAATGACTGTTGACACGCGAACTAGAATTTGTTTTAAATTATTGGCATTGGACCAAGGAGGTGTATGACCCTGGCAGATCGATAGAGTTGTAGAGATGCTGCCCGAGTTTTGTCATGGTTCTCTTCCACACCAATGAGCCAATTTAGGTGATCATCACATGAAGGGCCAATTACCGTTTTAGGTTATGCATTCTTGCAAGGAAACATCTCGCTCGGTTAATCAGTGGTACAGTGACACAGTTTATCAGACAGATTCCATACATACCCAAGTCCACGGATATGGGTACAAGCCCAGGTTGTCGCGAATCCCTTAAATGAATCTACAACAAAATATTAAAAATATCTCAGCAAGTTAAATTCATTCCCTATCAAGGAGATATTAAACACCAACAACCTACCGTGTTACTCATATGAAGGCATTTAAACCAAATTTGATGTCAGTTCACCTCTCATCGCGCTATCGAACAACGCTCAAAAGTTAAACTCATTACCTAGCAAATTACACACGTGTGAATACATCTGTAATTAGCCATAAAAAAAATAATCATTGTTAAATTGGAATTTTAATCAAGAAGTTTGTTTGAAATTCACCTTAATTAGAAAGAATCTCAAGAAAGTTTTTATTCAGCGTTTCGTTCCTTTTTATTTCGTTGAAGCCATTAATTAAGCGAGGAATTTAAATATTTCTCTTCTGTTATCGCTCTACCTGGAATATAACCTAGCTGTGGAAGGAATAGTCTGCTTCTAAAACGAGATTTTATTCGCAATAATGTTTCCATTCCAATTCTTGTATTTTCTCAAATTTGTTGTTCATTAACTTACCCGTGTACTTGGGTATGTGTGGAACCTGTCTGATAACTCGTGTGATTGTGATGGCTCTAGTAGTGTGTGTTTTTGCAACTGAGGCAAGGATTTGGAAGAAGGCAGCCGTGGCCTTAGGCGGCTCCGGAATGCTGAAATATTCAAAATTTCCACATTTCATTTTCCTCGTGACCACTGCTGCCAGCACGCATGCACAGTGGAGACATTCGTGCCAAGTCGTTCTGCAATTGCCGGAAGGAAAATCAACCTTCACGTAGCTCTATTACACAGCCTCGTTGTAACGCCGTGAGCAGTTGATACTGATATTTTCGTCCTCGAAAATGCATTCTAGACCCACTCACCGCCACTCCGTCCAATCTCACAGGTAACTAACGCTCTCGCACAATACAGCCATATGTAATGCAAGCCTAAAGTGTAACGTCATAGAGGCACTACTAGCGCCACGCTAATGCGATTTGCGGGAAATGTGAACCAACGCCATCTTTCAGATGTACCCAAACACGCCTACCAACGTTCGTTAATATAGCACAATCCCTTCCTGGTGTTGGGATATTTTTCCTCCGCCAGTATATTCTCTTCTAATATCAAACTAACATCATATTTCGAACGGGAATGATAGAAACCAAATTCTCTTCTAATATCAATGAAATGATTAAGTTAACATTCTGAAATGGTATGTCCTCAGTATGTGATAAAATTTGGGATAGCCTTAAGTTGAAACAAAAAAAAAGCCCTGATATAATTGTTTCTGGCAGAACTTAAGTTATTAGCCTATTTTCATTGATGAAAAAATTGGCTTATGAGATCACCTTTTGTCCGTGGATCTGTCTGTGTGTGTGTGTGTGTGTGTATGTGTTTGATTCGTGTGTGTATCCCCATCCCCTAATAAAATCTAAACGGCTGGAGTGATTCCAATGAAACTCGGTAAGTTCATAGCACTATTCCGGACGACCCCGACCGTCCTCTTCACATTTTGTTACGTATCACCAATCCAACATGGCGGCTGTGCAAAATATTTCACCAGCATATCTCCGAAACTATTACCAATATCACCCTGGAACTTTGTACGGTGATAAAGGAACACATAGAAGTTCACCTATAGCCTATGCCATTTGAAAACCTAGTAACTACAAGACCAACATGGCGACCAAGCGGAGTTGCGACATTTAAATAGACATTTCTCGCGATTTAACCAACCAAACAAAATGAAAATTGGTACAGTCTATGTTTATACACATTGTAATACACCGACATCTAACTTCGTTCAATTGTTTACATCACCTCAAGATGGCGGCAGTAGTGTGGTAAGGACAGAGCTGCACCACTTCTTATTGAGCCACCCTCGTATTTGCCCCGAACTTGATATCTCGCTAACCAAACATGGGATTAGAACATACAGGGTGTCCTAGCACTGCTAGTAATGCCCCCTACTTTCCTATAGGCTCTTTATTTGATTAAAAGACCAAAACTAAAAGGTCATTCGCGAGTAGTGGAGTAGTGTTGGTTTCCTGAAGTCGCGCTTGTGCTTGAATATGTATGCCTATGTTGGGAAAGGGTTAGGTGGTGGGGGAGGAGTAGGGTCGAGTGAGGGGTCGTTTAGATGGTATTTTTTCCGCTCTAGGTGATGGTGAGGTTATTTTTTTAAATGGATGGAATTTGGAAAGGCCATTTGGGGTAAACTTGTGTTTTTTGACATTTTGGCGATGAATGTTTTTTTATACGCATGCGCACTTGAGGAGTTTTGTAAGAGGGCGGGCTTTTTTAAATGATGATTTATCAATGAGTGTTTTTTTTAATATGTATTGAAATAAACCAAAAAAACTAATAGGTCATCGGCTTTTTACTATCTCGCTAACCAATAATCGGATTTAAACGTATGAGGTGTCGTAGGACTCGTGGTGAACTCTCTTTTTCTATCGAAGGGGTATATTCATTCCAAAATAAAAACTACCCTTACCCGGGGGATGAAATAGTAATTTATTTTTGTATACCTACGAACTTGGCGGTTTTTGTAAAAGAGCGGGCTTTTTAAATGATGATTTATAAATGAGTGTTTTTTTAATATGTATTGAAATAAACCCCAAAAAACTAATAGGTCATCGGCTTTTTACTATTTCGCTAACCAAAAATCGGATTTAAACGTATGAGGTGTCGTAGGACTCGTGGTGAACTCTCCTTTTCTATGGATGGGGTATATTCACCCCAAAATAAAAACTACCCTTACCCGGGGGGGTGAAATAGTAATATTTTTTTGTATGTGTGCGCACGGACGGGTTTTGTCAAAAGGACCTAACTATACGTTAGTTAATATTTTCTGAACCCCTCATGGGATTTTGCCATAGGCAGTATTATAGCCCTGGGGGTGACGCCCCGTTTTTGAGTGTATGATTCATTTTTGTCGAAAGGGCCTAACGACACTTTTGTTCATATCTCGCGAACCAATCATGCTAGGGACTTGTATGAGGGGTCCTAGCACTTGGGGCAACATTCCCTGTTTGGGGGTGAAACTACCCCCCAAAATTGAAAAATCCCTATCTCGGAAACGAAGAATCCTAAAATTAGGTGTGATAGCTTAAAAAATAGGGGATGATATAGGTTTTTACCTCGATGGATCATTTCACCCCTAAAACAGTAAATAGTCATGTTATGGGGAAAAAACGTGTTAAACACCTAAAAATGATAAATGAACCTAAGATCTTTTGTTTTTGATGAAAAATAGCAGGGGGGTGAAACTACCCCCCAAAATTGAAAAATCCCTATCTCGGAAACGAAGAATCCTAAAATTAGGTGTGATAGCTTAAAAAATAGGGGATGATATAGGCTTTTACCTCGATGGATCATTTCACCCCTAAAACAGTAAATAGTCATGTTATGGGAGAAAAACGTGTTAAACACCTAAAAATGATAAATGAACCTAAGATCTTTTGTTTTTTATGAAAAATAGCAGGGGGGTGAAACTACCCCCCAAAATTGAAAAATCCCTATCTCGGAAACGAAGAATCCTAAAATTAGGTGTGATAGCTTAAAAAATAGGGGATGATATAGGTTTTTACCTCGATGGATCATTTCACCCCTAAAACAGTAAATAGTCATGTTATGGGGAAAAAACGTGTTAAACACCTAAAAATGATAAATGAACCTAAGATCTTTTGTTTTTGATGAAAAATAGCAGGGGGTTGAAACTACCCCCCAAAATTGAAAAATCCCTATCTCGGAAACGAAGAACCCTAAAATTAGGTGTGTTAGCTTAAAAAATAGGGGATGATTAGGGCTTTTACCTTGATTGCTCATTTCACCCCTAAAACAGTAAATAGTCATGTTATGGGGAAAAAACGTGTTATACACTTAAAGCATAAGCATCTTTGTGAAACCATGCTTTAATGGACATGTGTATGGATGATGATGGTTGTTATTATTATTATTAGGTAATTATGGATTAATGTGCGGATAGATAACTAACCTGTGGGGAGCGTGATGGCGCAGGTGCTTAGCTGCTCGTCTTTACTCGGGCAGGTGGGGTTCAAATCCCGGTGACGGCGGGGGTTGGAATTTTCACCTGAAAAAAATCACGTGGCGTCAGGAAGGGCATTCGGCCTTAAATCCCCGGCCAAAACCAAAATGAGCCTGGTTGGCTCCGGCGACTCAAAATAATTGGGAAAAGCCGAAGAAAGAAAAAATGATAACTCACCAGTAATAGTAAACATTGGTTTGAGGTGTTGAAGAAGTCAGGATGGCCAACCCTTTACCCTGGTTCACGAATGGACCCCAAAAAGTTTTACCTGTCAAGACTCAGTCTACCCTGTTGCAGCCTTGTGAAAAAAAATCGAACCGGGGCCTCTGTAGTGACAGTGGAGCTATATTCATGATGATTTTTAAACAAACATAGGCTTGCCTACTACCGCTGTGTTGAATCTGCACAGAGACTCTGGCTTTGGTTTGCGTAGTGTGCCTTGCTGATAACAGCACAGCGACCTTGTCAGTAAGTTTCATATTACTCATTTGCTTGATAGCGGACATGCTATGCACATGACTAGATCGTTGTTAGGTTTGACAAAGGCTTAGTGAAGCTTATGGCAACCTTGAAATGAATGTCATGGTATAGTCGGGGTTGGAAGACAAGACCTTAGGGTTGACAACCAAGTAGGTTAACCACTACACGGTGAGATGGTGAAATAATAATGTAACAGAACATATAGAAACGTTTTCTATAGTTTAACGAATTGGCATACCATGAGAGGTGTAGGTAATGGAAATTGAATCCTTAGCTGATGATTATACTACTTTCCATGCCCACGTATAAGCTATCATGTTAGAAAAAGAATGGTATGGCTTGTTTTAAACGGATAATAATCATTGTGTTTACTGTGAAACACAAATCTGAATTTAAAATTAATTTAAAATAATTAATTTAAAATTAACTAATTTAAAATTAGTTTAGTACGCTGAAGTTAAAATGAATAATGATCACGTTACAGTCAGCCAGTTTCAAAGCCATGAGAACTAAGTGAACAAAGTATAAAATTCATGAGCCAGTGAGGAATTCAACATGCTGTCCTTTGGACAAGAGAGAAGCGTTCTACAGCGACCCTCAATGGTTTGGGACATCGTAAAGATGAAAATTAAATCTAAGCTACTACACTCTTATATACTAGAATAAGAAATGGAAAACAATTGGTCAAATAAAGGACAGAAGGAATAAAAAAAAATGGCCCTCAACCCTCAAGCATAAGGATTGAGGGAGTTGGAAGGAAGGAGAGCCATGAAAGGCAGATAAAAAGTATACTAGGAGTGGCTTTGCCCCAGAGGTAATGGATAAAGAGGAGGAAAACTGGACTCAGCTCAGAAATCCCTTGGGGTTGCCAACTTCCAAACTGATCAGCCCTTGAGGGTGTAGCCATAGGCAGAGTGCATCGCAAGTCGTGGGGCTAAATACACCCTACCTTCTTGAGGGGGCTTGGGCAAAAGACAGGAAATAACATGAAAATAAAAAAAGCAAGGCTGCCTCCTCAGGATATCAGAAAAAATAAATAAACCAGGGCCAATGAAGTTTCAAAAGGAAGAGACTCCCTAGGGCTCGGATACTCTAATCATGTTGGGGTCGGTAGAGAACAAGAGTTGAGCAAGTGTGGTCGACAGGAAATAAGAGAGTGAGGAGCCTAGCACAAGTTAGTGGAAGCAATGACGGTCTCAGCTGGGACTCCGTGATCGTCAACCTACATGACACTAGATATGACGCCCAGGGGTGGAATTAAAGACCTCTTTTTGTTTTTTATCACTGGCTTTTAAGAACGCTAACACATGGCATGCCTTATAATGCAATACTGGTCCTAGGGTATGCAAAATTGTATTAGAAACTCAGCTAATAATAGTGTGCTTGCCCATGATTTACCTTAAATTTTCCTAAAATCCACTACATTTTCCGCAAATTGACCAAATGACACAACATTCCAGCAAAATTCAACAAATGACTACCAGATTTATTGAAATTCCATTGATTTACCTAAGCATGGTTTAAACTACCTCAAATTCATATAAAATTAGACGAATATAGATGAAAATTCACTAAAATTTACCGAATTTAGCCAAGTGGTGTACAAACCATGAAATTTATCCAATTTTTATTAAAATTGACTACATGTACTCGAAAATTCCATAATATTCCCTTTACATGTATGCTTTTTGTTGTTGTTGTTGTTGTTGTTGTTGTTGTTGTTGTTGTTTCGTTTACCACACTCCCTGTAGACAATCACCTCAACATGACTTTCTCCTAGACTAGGAGCTTCACATTCGACATGATAGCTGAGTTTCATTTCCCATAAACTTGTCTCTGAGGTGGGTGTCAGGAAAAGGCATCCAGCTGTAAAAACCACACCCTCACGTAGACTTTCATAACCTCTTACGTTGAGGTTCCTTACACTAACGACATTAAATGATTGAACGGTTTCCTCTTCACAATTCCTGTCTATACTTTCCTCTTTAAGGTTGCAAGATGTTTGCAAGATTCCTAAAATGCAATTAAATGTAATAAATACCTTAAGATGGTTTCATTTGTTTAATGATATGGTGTTGATGATGGATATATACGTTAAGACTAATTTTTGTTAGGTCTTGACTGGCCTTGCAATTAGAAATTGACAAACCAAACATGGGTTATCTACCAGGGGAACACTTTGACCTCTATGTTGGTTATTGACCAGTAAGTACAGTTCTAGTAATGAGACAGAAATCCAACACAAACAATGAGCGCGCAATGCGGCGGAGATTGGTACCACGATGTACTGTCGGTTATGTAGCTATGTGGAATGCACATCACATATGGTTTACTTAAAGGTTTGGAGATTCCATTAAAGATATTTCTACAATAAACCATTTTCAAATGGTCATTCGTTGGTGTGAAAATATTTATTATATGGTATTTTATGAAAACAATTATGATTTATAAAAAAAAATATATGTTTACTGTATTCTTATTTAATGTAAGCACTAGAGGCACTATCGACCAACATACAGCACTATCTGGAATGTATATTGCATACTTAAAGGTTTAGTGATCCCATTAAAGGTATTCCTACAATAAATGATTTTTATGTTGTCGTTCTATGGCGTGAAAATATTTAATATACGATATTTGCTAAAAGGATTTACCAGTGGAATTATTTTACAAGTAGTTATTTTAATGACCAACAGAGTTCACTGTTAAGAAGGTAGAGCCCTATGTGGAATGTAGGATAACATGTTATACATGATACGTGACAACTGTAAGGCTTGTGATTTTTAAAATGCCTTTAACCCTATATTAAACACTCAGTTTGCAATACTGATAACTGCAATGTTACTGAAAAAAATTTGAAACAAAACAAAAATCAGCATTGAAAAACCAAAAAGTGGTTGAGCATATATACAGTGGGGAAAAGAAAAGTTTTGTAAACACTAATGTCCAACAAGACTAATTAAATCAGTAACTGTCAGGGTGGCCGAGTGGTTAAGGCGTTTGACTTAAGATCAACTTTCCAAATATATAAGGAAGCAAGGGTTCGAATCCCTTCCCTGACATAACTATTGCTTGAACATGCAAGAAAACAAGAAATATACACAAACTATGTTTATCAATTTAGTCATTTTTTTTTACAAGAGATAGACACACAGAATACAGTTCTTTTTGTTTATTATTTCTTTTAAACATAACACTTGTTGAAAAAATTTTTTTAGGGGATGGGTGTGTTGCTATGTTGACCCATCACACAATAATAGCAGCTTTACGAAGTTCATTTTCTATATTTAATAGCTCTTTCTCATAACCAATATGACCAAGCTGTTTACAGGCATGCAAGAGCTGTAGACGTTCGACTAATATATTAGGATCGTTCCATTTACTATTTTTTATGAATGGTTTCAGAATCTCGGGAAGCAGTTCATCATTATCACCATTAATATGATTATCATCCTCATTATTATAATCATTTTCATAATGATGATCATTATCATCGTTATCATTACCATGATAATTTCCACCTGTGTCCACAGTCTGTTCAATGGTTTGAGTTGTCTTTGATAGTGTTGAAAGCTTCTTTTTAGATGTGCTAGAATGCTTTAACATTGTTATGTTATTATTACCACTATTACCTTTCCCCACTAACTTTTTGATGGGGTATATTGTCTCTGATAGGGTTGAGGGCTTTTGAGATGTGGGGGCATGTCTGAACATGGGTTTCACAGGAGGTGTTAAAGGTTTCTCATTAAACAACTCGCTAACAGCATGAGTGCGTTGTAGTGTATTAAACTTGAGGTTAATATTATCTTGAGCAGTACTATCTTTCTCTTGGACTTGGTTTCTTGCTTTGGTTTGGGTTTTCCTTACATTTAGACTAGCGTGATTATTAAGTTTACATTCATGATTGTTTGAAGAAAGTACGTCCAATTCTTTTGTTTTAAGCATTCCTCGACACTGTTTCGATCGTTGCTTTGAACAGCGCCAAATAACAGTTCCATTTTTATTGCTTCGTTTCACAATATATGAATATCCTTTATAGTATGCATAAGGCTTACCATACCTAGTCACTGATACTTCCATATCAACTGTCAAGCACAAACTAATCTCTAGTAAAGACAACTTGGTAATAACAACAATAGTTTAATGTGGGAGCATATATACATGCAAAAAAGTGGGAGCAAAAGTGGGGGGGGGGGGGTAAAAAGTGGGAGCAAATGTGGGAGAAAAAAATAACTGTGAGCAAAAAGTGGGAGCATATATGGGATCAAATGTGGGAGCAAAGCAAATATAAAAAAAAAGTGGGAGCAAATATGCTAACAAATATGTCAACAAATATACCAGCAAAAGTAAATACACAAGTCAAGATAGATTAAAGTGCAAAGAAAATATGCAAGCAAATATGAGAGCAAAAATGGTGTTTTTTCTAAAACAACTAGACATAACAAACTTAGTCATAACCTAACCTAACCTAACCTAACCTAACCTCACCTAACCTCACCTAACCTCACCTAACCTAACTTAACTTCACCTAATCTAACTTGACTGAACTTTACCTAACCTAACCCATCATAACTTCACCTAACCTAACTTTACCTCATCTAACTTCACCTAACCTAACTTTCAACTCACAGATCAAAATTAAATCCTAGGCATAGTTGAGTTGGAACCCAAGACTTCAGGGATAACACACAAGTATACTAGCCACTACACCGCAAAATGGGCAAATTATCATGCAACACAACATAAAGTAAAAGTTTCCTGTAGTGTAACTCATTGGCTGTCAACCATAGTTTGGGAATTCAAACCCAAGACCTCAGGACTTTTGTTTTGAACATTATCAGAAATATTATTCCATTTACATTTTGCTGCTGCTGCTTATAGTTATAAGAGTTGGCATTAATATGGAAAGCAAAAAAAATGTGGGAGCAAAAAGTGGGTGGAAAACGTGTAAGCAGAAGTGGGAGCAAACAAGTGTGAGCAAATATGGGAGCAGAAAGTGGGAGCAAATGTGAAAGCAAAAGTGGGAGCAAAAAGAGCGAGCAAAAGTGAGTGTACAAAGTAGGAGCAAAATGTGTGAGTAAAAAGTGGGGGCAAATGTGGTGTTTTACTAAAACAATCTCCCCTAACCTAACCTAAACTAACTTCACCCAACCTAATTTCACCTAACCTAACTTTACTTAACCTAACCTTCCAACTCTCAGATCAAAAATTAAATTCTGGCCATAGTCGAGTTGGAACCCAAAACCTCTGGGATAACACCCAAGTATACTAGCCACTACATCGCGAAATGGGCAAATTATCATGCAACACAACACAAAAATAAAAAG
Organism: Meconema thalassinum; assembly: GCA_946902985.2. Classification (NCBI taxonomy): domain Eukaryota; kingdom Metazoa; phylum Arthropoda; class Insecta; order Orthoptera; family Tettigoniidae; genus Meconema; species Meconema thalassinum. The sequence continues at coordinate 1,734,187,132 of OX336388.2, read as the reverse complement.
ATTTCTGTAGTGTAACTCATTGGCTGACAATCATAGTTGAGAATTCAAACCCAAGACCTCAGGACTTTTGTTTTGAACATTATCAGAAATATTATTCCATTTACATTTTGCTGTTGCTTATAGTTATAAGAGTTGACATTAATATGGGAGCAAAAGTGAAAGCAAAAAGTGGGTGCAAGCATGGCTGGTTGTAGAGACTTTCATATCATCAAATACACATAAATTAAAATTTAGTAAAGTGACTTGGCTAATAATAATAATAATAATAATATTAACAGTTTAAAAAAAATTCAAGGGGATTGATATTTTTCAGGGTGTAATTTCCAAAGTACTGTCAAGAATAATAATTACATGAACAGATTCCAAGAACTCTAGAGTGCTTTTAAGGTTAATGATTGGCTAGGAGTGAGATAGAGCTAGCTAACCTAAGTTAACCTCAGCTCAGTAAACCTAACCTTGTCACATGGCATGTTCTACAAGTATAGACTTGCTTTGAGACTGGCTATGACGTCACAGATGAATGGCGGTGGGAGGCTGGACATGACGTTTTTATTATCCAAAAACATTTTCCTTTTTGCCAGCCTCCCACCGCCATTCATCTGTGACGTCATAGCCAGTCTCAAAGCAAGTCTATACTTGTAGAACATGCCATGTGACAAGGTTAGGTTTACTGAGCTGAGGTTAACTTAGGTTAGCTAGCTCTATCTCACTCCTAGCCAATCATTAACCTTAAAAGCACTCTAGAGTTCTTGGAATCTGTTCATGTAATTATTATTCTTGACAGTACTTTGGAAATTACACCCTGAAAAATATCAATCCCCTTGAATTTTTTTTAAACTGTTAATATTATTATTATTATTATTATTAGCCAAGTCACTTTACTAAATTTTAATTTATGTGTATTTGATGATATGAAAGTCTCTACAACCAGCCATGCTTGCACCCACTTTTTGCTTTCACTTTTGCTCCCATATTAATGTCAACTCTTATAACTATAAGCAACAGCAAAATGTAAATGGAATAATATTTCTGATAATGTTCAAAACAAAAGTCCTGAGGTCTTGGGTTTGAATTCTCAACTATGATTGTCAGCCAATGAGTTACACTACAGAAATCTTTTTATTTTTGTGTTGTGTTGCATGATAATTTGCCCATTTCGCGATGTAGTGGCTAGTATACTTGGGTGTTATCCCAGAGGTTTTGGGTTCCAACTCGACTATGGCCAGAATTTAATTTTTGATCTGAGAGTTGGAAGGTTAGGTTAAGTAAAGTTAGGTTAGGTGAAATTAGGTTGGGTGAAGTTAGTTTAGGTTAGGTTAGGGGAGATTGTTTTAGTAAAACACCACATTTGCCCCCACTTTTTACTCACACATTTTGCTCCTACTTTGTACACTCACTTTTGCTCGCTCTTTTTGCTCCCACTTTTGCTTTCACATTTGCTCCCACTTTCTGCTCCCATATTTGCTCACACTTGTTTGCTCCCACTTCTGCTTACACGTTTTCCACCCACTTTTTGCTCCCACATTTTTTTTGCTTTCCATATTAATGCCAACTCTTATAACTATAAGCAGCAGCAGCAAAATGTAAATGGAATAATATTTCTGATAATGTTCAAAACAAAAGTCCTGAGGTCTTGGGTTTGAATTCCCAAACTATGGTTGACAGCCAATGAGTTACACTACAGGAAACTTTTACTTTATGTTGTGTTGCATGATAATTTGCCCATTTTGCGGTGTAGTGGCTAGTATACTTGTGTGTTATCCCTGAAGTCTTGGGTTCCAACTCAACTATGCCTAGGATTTAATTTTGATCTGTGAGTTGAAAGTTAGGTTAGGTGAAGTTAGATGAGGTAAAGTTAGGTTAGGTGAAGTTATGATGGGTTAGGTTAGGTAAAGTTCAGTCAAGTTAGATTAGGTGAAGTTAAGTTAGGTTAGGTGAGGTTAGGTGAGGTTAGGTGAGGTTAGGTTAGGTTAGGTTAGGTTAGGTTATGACTAAGTTTGTTATGTCTAGTTGTTTTAGAAAAAACACCATTTTTGCTCTCATATTTGCTTGCATATTTTCTTTGCACTTTAATCTATCTTGACTTGTGTATTTACTTTTGCTGGTATATTTGTTGACATATTTGTTAGCATATTTGCTCCCACTTTTTTTTTATATTTGCTTTGCTCCCACATTTGATCCCATATATGCTCCCACTTTTTGCTCACAGTTATTTTTTTCTCCCACATTTGCTCCCACTTTTTACCCCCCCCCCCACTTTTGCTCCCACTTTTTTGCATGTATATATGCTCCCACATTAAACTATTGTTGTTATTACCAAGTTGTCTTTACTAGAGATTAGTTTGTGCTTGACAGTTGATATGGAAGTATCAGTGACTAGGTATGGTAAGCCTTATGCATACTATAAAGGATATTCATATATTGTGAAACGAAGCAATAAAAATGGAACTGTTATTTGGCGCTGTTCAAAGCAACGATCGAAACAGTGTCGAGGAATGCTTAAAACAAAAGAATTGGACGTACTTTCTTCAAACAATCATGAATGTAAACTTAATAATCACGCTAGTCTAAATGTAAGGAAAACCCAAACCAAAGCAAGAAACCAAGTCCAAGAGAAAGATAGTACTGCTCAAGATAATATTAACCTCAAGTTTAATACACTACAACGCACTCATGCTGTTAGCGAGTTGTTTAATGAGAAACCTTTAACACCTCCTGTGAAACCCATGTTCAGACATGCCCCCACATCTCAAAAGCCCTCAACCCTATCAGAGACAATATACCCCATCAAAAAGTTAGTGGGGAAAGGTAATAGTGGTAATAATAACATAACAATGTTAAAGCATTCTAGCACATCTAAAAAGAAGCTTTCAACACTATCAAAGACAACTCAAACCATTGAACAGACTGTGGACACAGGTGGAAATTATCATGGTAATGATAACGATGATAATGATCATCATTATGAAAATGATTATAATAATGAGGATGATAATCATATTAATGGTGATAATGATGAACTGCTTCCCGAGATTCTGAAACCATTCATAAAAAATAGTAAATGGAACGATCCTAATATATTAGTCGAACGTCTACAGCTCTTGCATGCCTGTAAACAGCTTGGTCATATTGGTTATGAGAAAGAGCTATTAAATATAGAAAATGAACTTCGTAAAGCTGCTATTATTGTGTGATGGGTCAACATAGCAACACACCCATCCCCTAAAAAAATTTTTTCAACAAGTGTTATGTTTAAAAGAAATAATAAACAAAAAGAACTGTATTCTGTGTGTCTATCTCTTGTAAAAAAAAATGACTAAATTGATAAACATAGTTTGTGTATATTTCTTGTTTTCTTGCATGTTCAAGCAATAGTTATGTCAGGGAAGGGATTCGAACCCTTGCTTCCTTATATATTTGGAAAGTTGATCTTAAGTCAAACGCCTTAACCACTCGGCCACCCTGACAGTTACTGATTTAATTAGTCTTGTTGGACATTAGTGTTTACAAAACTTTTCTTTTCCCCACTGTATATATGCTCAACCACTTTTTGGTTTTTCAATGCTGATTTTTGTTTTGTTTCAAATTTTTTTCAGTAACATTGCAGTTATCAGTATTGCAAACTGAGTGTTTAATATAGGGTTAAAGGCATTTTAAAAATCACAAGCCTTACAGTTGTCACGTATCATGTATAACATGTTATCCTACATTCCACATAGGGCTCTACCTTCTTAACAGTGAACTCTGTTGGTCATTAAAATAACTACTTGTAAAATAATTCCACTGGTAAATCCTTTTAGCAAATATCGTATATTAAATATTTTCACGCCATAGAACGACAACATAAAAATCATTTATTGTAGGAATACCTTTAATGGGATCACTAAACCTTTAAGTATGCAATATACATTCCAGATAGTGCTGTATGTTGGTCGATAGTGCCTCTAGTGCTTACATTAAATAAGAATACAGTAAACATATATTTTTTTTTATAAATCATAATTGTTTTCATAAAATACCATATAATAAATATTTTCACACCAACGAATGACCATTTGAAAATGGTTTATTGTAGAAATATCTTTAATGGAATCTCCAAACCTTTAAGTAAACCATATGTGATGTGCATTCCACATAGCTACATAACCGACAGTACATCGTGGTACCAATCTCCGCCGCATTGCGCGCTCATTGTTTGTGTTGGATTTCTGTCTCATTACTAGAACTGTACTTACTGGTCAATAACCAACATAGAGGTCAAAGTGTTCCCCTGGTAGATAACCCATGTTTGGTTTGTCAATTTCTAATTGCAAGGCCAGTCAAGACCTAACAAAAATTAGTCTTAACGTATATATCCATCATCAACACCATATCATTAAACAAATGAAACCATCTTAAGGTATTTATTACATTTAATTGCATTTTAGGAATCTTGCAAACATCTTGCAACCTTAAAGAGGAAAGTATAGACAGGAATTGTGAAGAGGAAACCGTTCAATCATTTAATGTCGTTAGTGTAAGGAACCTCAACGTAAGAGGTTATGAAAGTCTACGTGAGGGTGTGGTTTTTACAGCTGGATGCCTTTTCCTGACACCCACCTCAGAGACAAGTTTATGGGAAATGAAACTCAGCTATCATGTCGAATGTGAAGCTCCTAGTCTAGGAGAAAGTCATGTTGAGGTGATTGTCTACAGGGAGTGTGGTAAACGAAACAACAACAACAACAACAACAACAACAACAACAACAACAAAAAGCATACATGTAAAGGGAATATTATGGAATTTTCGAGTACATGTAGTCAATTTTAATAAAAATTGGATAAATTTCATGGTTTGTACACCACTTGGCTAAATTCGGTAAATTTTAGTGAATTTTCATCTATATTCGTCTAATTTTATATGAATTTGAGGTAGTTTAAACCATGCTTAGGTAAATCAATGGAATTTCAATAAATCTGGTAGTCATTTGTTGAATTTTGCTGGAATGTTGTGTCATTTGGTCAATTTGCGGAAAATGTAGTGGATTTTAGGAAAATTTAAGGTAAATCATGGGCAAGCACACTATTATTAGCTGAGTTTCTAATACAATTTTGCATACCCTAGGACCAGTATTGCATTATAAGGCATGCCATGTGTTAGCGTTCTTAAAAGCCAGTGATAAAAAACAAAAAGAGGTCTTTAATTCCACCCCTGGGCGTCATATCTAGTGTCATGTAGGTTGACGATCACGGAGTCCCAGCTGAGACCGTCATTGCTTCCACTAACTTGTGCTAGGCTCCTCACTCTCTTATTTCCTGTCGACCACACTTGCTCAACTCTTGTTCTCTACCGACCCCAACATGATTAGAGTATCCGAGCCCTAGGGAGTCTCTTCCTTTTGAAACTTCATTGGCCCTGGTTTATTTATTTTTTCTGATATCCTGAGGAGGCAGCCTTGCTTTTTTTATTTTCATGTTATTTCCTGTCTTTTGCCCAAGCCCCCTCAAGAAGGTAGGGTGTATTTAGCCCCACGACTTGCGATGCACTCTGCCTATGGCTACACCCTCAAGGGCTGATCAGTTTGGAAGTTGGCAACCCCAAGGGATTTCTGAGCTGAGTCCAGTTTTCCTCCTCTTTATCCATTACCTCTGGGGCAAAGCCACTCCTAGTATACTTTTTATCTGCCTTTCATGGCTCTCCTTCCTTCCAACTCCCTCAATCCTTATGCTTGAGGGTTGAGGGCCATTTTTTTTTATTCCTTCTGTCCTTTATTTGACCAATTGTTTTCCATTTCTTATTCTAGTATATAAGAGTGTAGTAGCTTAGATTTAATTTTCATCTTTACGATGTCCCAAACCATTGAGGGTCGCTGTAGAACGCTTCTCTCTTGTCCAAAGGACAGCATGTTGAATTCCTCACTGGCTCATGAATTTTATACTTTGTTCACTTAGTTCTCATGGCTTTGAAACTGGCTGACTGTAACGTGATCATTATTCATTTTAACTTCAGCGTACTAAACTAATTTTAAATTAGTTAATTTTAAATTAATTATTTTAAATTAATTTTAAATTCAGATTTGTGTTTCACAGTAAACACAATGATTATTATCCGTTTAAAACAAGCCATACCATTCTTTTTCTAACATGATAGCTTATACGTGGGCATGGAAAGTAGTATAATCATCAGCTAAGGATTCAATTTCCATTACCTACACCTCTCATGGTATGCCAATTCGTTAAACTATAGAAAACGTTTCTATATGTTCTGTTACATTATTATTTCACCATCTCACCGTGTAGTGGTTAACCTACTTGGTTGTCAACCCTAAGGTCTTGTCTTCCAACCCCGACTATACCATGACATTCATTTCAAGGTTGCCATAAGCTTCACTAAGCCTTTGTCAAACCTAACAACGATCTAGTCATGTGCATAGCATGTCCGCTATCAAGCAAATGAGTAATATGAAACTTACTGACAAGGTCGCTGTGCTGTTATCAGCAAGGCACACTACGCAAACCAAAGCCAGAGTCTCTGTGCAGATTCAACACAGCGGTAGTAGGCAAGCCTATGTTTGTTTAAAAATCATCATGAATATAGCTCCACTGTCACTACAGAGGCCCCGGTTCGATTTTTTTTCACAAGGCTGCAACAGGGTAGACTGAGTCTTGACAGGTAAAACTTTTTGGGGTCCATTCGTGAACCAGGGTAAAGGGTTGGCCATCCTGACTTCTTCAACACCTCAAACCAATGTTTACTATTACTGGTGAGTTATCATTTTTTCTTTCTTCGGCTTTTCCCAATTATTTTGAGTCGCCGGAGCCAACCAGGCTCATTTTGGTTTTGGCCGGGGATTTAAGGCCGAATGCCCTTCCTGACGCCACGTGATTTTTTTCAGGTGAAAATTCCAACCCCCGCCGTCACCGGGATTTGAACCCCACCTGCCCGAGTAAAGACGAGCAGCTAAGCACCTGCGCCATCACGCTCCCCACAGGTTAGTTATCTATCCGCACATTAATCCATAATTACCTAATAATAATAATAACAACCATCATCATCCATACACATGTCCATTAAAGCATGGTTTCACAAAGATGCTTATGCTTTAAGTGTATAACACGTTTTTTCCCCATAACATGACTATTTACTGTTTTAGGGGTGAAATGAGCAATCAAGGTAAAAGCCCTAATCATCCCCTATTTTTTAAGCTAACACACCTAATTTTAGGGTTCTTCGTTTCCGAGATAGGGATTTTTCAATTTTGGGGGGTAGTTTCAACCCCCTGCTATTTTTCATCAAAAACAAAAGATCTTAGGTTCATTTATCATTTTTAGGTGTTTAACACGTTTTTTCCCCATAACATGACTATTTACTGTTTTAGGGGTGAAATGATCCATCGAGGTAAAAACCTATATCATCCCCTATTTTTTAAGCTATCACACCTAATTTTAGGATTCTTCGTTTCCGAGATAGGGATTTTTCAATTTTGGGGGGTAGTTTCACCCCCCTGCTATTTTTCATAAAAAACAAAAGATCTTAGGTTCATTTATCATTTTTAGGTGTTTAACACGTTTTTCTCCCATAACATGACTATTTACTGTTTTAGGGGTGAAATGATCCATCGAGGTAAAAGCCTATATCATCCCCTATTTTTTAAGCTATCACACCTAATTTTAGGATTCTTCGTTTCCGAGATAGGGATTTTTCAATTTTGGGGGGTAGTTTCACCCCCCTGCTATTTTTCATCAAAAACAAAAGATCTTAGGTTCATTTATCATTTTTAGGTGTTTAACACGTTTTTTCCCCATAACATGACTATTTACTGTTTTAGGGGTGAAATGATCCATCGAGGTAAAAACCTATATCATCCCCTATTTTTTAAGCTATCACACCTAATTTTAGGATTCTTCGTTTCCGAGATAGGGATTTTTCAATTTTGGGGGGTAGTTTCACCCCCAAACAGGGAATGTTGCCCCAAGTGCTAGGACCCCTCATACAAGTCCCTAGCATGATTGGTTCGCGAGATATGAACAAAAGTGTCGTTAGGCCCTTTCGACAAAAATGAATCATACACTCAAAAACGGGGCGTCACCCCCAGGGCTATAATACTGCCTATGGCAAAATCCCATGAGGGGTTCAGAAAATATTAACTAACGTATAGTTAGGTCCTTTTGACAAAACCCGTCCGTGCGCACACATACAAAAAAATATTACTATTTCACCCCCCCGGGTAAGGGTAGTTTTTATTTTGGGGTGAATATACCCCATCCATAGAAAAGGAGAGTTCACCACGAGTCCTACGACACCTCATACGTTTAAATCCGATTTTTGGTTAGCGAAATAGTAAAAAGCCGATGACCTATTAGTTTTTTGGGGTTTATTTCAATACATATTAAAAAAACACTCATTTATAAATCATCATTTAAAAAGCCCGCTCTTTTACAAAAACCGCCAAGTTCGTAGGTATACAAAAATAAATTACTATTTCATCCCCCGGGTAAGGGTAGTTTTTATTTTGGAATGAATATACCCCTTCGATAGAAAAAGAGAGTTCACCACGAGTCCTACGACACCTCATACGTTTAAATCCGATTATTGGTTAGCGAGATAGTAAAAAGCCGATGACCTATTAGTTTTTTTGGTTTATTTCAATACATATTAAAAAAAACACTCATTGATAAATCATCATTTAAAAAAGCCCGCCCTCTTACAAAACTCCTCAAGTGCGCATGCGTATAAAAAAACATTCATCGCCAAAATGTCAAAAAACACAAGTTTACCCCAAATGGCCTTTCCAAATTCCATCCATTTAAAAAAATAACCTCACCATCACCTAGAGCGGAAAAAATACCATCTAAACGACCCCTCACTCGACCCTACTCCTCCCCCACCACCTAACCCTTTCCCAACATATGCATACATATTCAAGCACAAGCGCGACTTCAGGAAACCAACACTACCCCACTACTCGCGAATGACCTTTTAGTTTTGGTCTTTTAATCAAATAAAGAGCCTATAGGAAAGTAGGGGGCATTACTAGCAGTGCTAGGACACCCTGTATGTTCTAATCCCATGTTTGGTTAGCGAGATATCAAGTTCGGGGCAAATACGAGGGTGGCTCAATAAGAAGTGGTGCAGCTCTGTCCTTACCACACTACTGGCGGCTGTGCGAAATATTTCACCGTCATTCTATATCTCTTTAACTATTAACAGTATCACCCTGAAATGTTGCATGGAGATAAAGGGCACTACTGGAAGTTCATCTATGAGACTTTCAAAAACCGGTTAACTACAAAACGAACATGGCGGCCAAGCGAAGTTGAAAGTTTTAAATGGACTTTTCTCGTGATTTAACGATCCAAACGCAATGAAATTTAGTACATTGTAGGTACATTGTAATGCACTGGTATCTAATTTAGTTCAATTGTTTATATAACCTCAAGAAAGCGGCTGTGCGAATTTTAAAATTAAGTTTTTATTTCTTGTGTCGTAATCATGCGATCGAAGTGAAAGTTTGAATAATGAACCTACGCCATAATTTTTCTTTTATTGTACATGACTCTATGGCCCATACATATAATACTCCTACATGGCGACCATCCGAAATATTTAGACGGTTCTCAATGTCTACGAATATGTTACAGCAATCAAACTGAACTTTTTTATGTTCATGGGGGCTATGAACATAAGTTCACCTATAGGACTTTCAATAACCTGGTGATCACAAATTCAACATGGCGGAGGCGCGAAGTATAAATATTCACATGGACGTTCCTCGCAATATAACCATCCGAGTGCAGTGAAACTTGGTACAGTAAATGCTTATAGAAAAGTTAATCCACTGATATCCAATTTATTTCAATTGTTTCCATAACCACAAGATGGCAGCTGTGCGCAATTTTAAAATCTCGTTTCAACCTCTTGTGTCCTAATCATGCGATTGAAGTTTGAATACTACACGTACACAATAATCTTCATGTAACAATTCATAACTCTAAGACCTACATATTTAAAAATTCAACATGGCGACCATCCGAAATATTTAGTCGGTTCTCAATATCTACGAATCTATGACAGCAATCAAACTGAAATTTTGTATGTTAATATTGGCAATTAACATAAGTAGGATAGGCTATATGAAAATAGGCTTTAGTTCTTCACGAAACTACTTGTTTTTTTCCTGAATTTTCTTTATTTGAAAATTTGCGTTAATTTTACAGATTTCCTAACCTAAAAATCTCATTGGTTGGTTATCAACCAGTTCAGAATAAGTTATTTCTTGCACGTTACAAAAATCCTAACCATGCCCTTAGCACAACACGAGAAAATGTTTACTATAATGATACCAGATAATGCCCACAATTCACATGCCAAAGAGTACACAGTATCCTTAGTAAACACACTGTCCTTCAGAGAATAACCCATTATAACTTCACTCTCCTATATCTATACACATTCTAAAACGTTCAAGTTTTATTACCCGACATTTAAATTTCCCCGTTACTGCCACATACTCTCGAAATATGGTACTTTCTCTCTCGCAGGTTATAAAGATATAAGGATGTGTGGAAGGCATAGCAAGCGCACATATGACACTTTCTATAGCTAGACCGATAACGGCGAATTTATAACTAAAGAGAAAAGCGACAGTGGAGGCAGGGGAATGTACGGGGTGGAAAATTGAAAAACAGAGGCAACACGAGCAGGGGAAAGGAGAAGGGGAGGAGGGAGTCGATCATTTGTCACTGCTGAGCACTTGAAGAAGGCTACAGCACCCAGCTGTGTAACACATAGCGGCCATTTTGTCGGGACGAGCGTACATCTGCTGCCATCTGTACACAATGTACAGTAACTAATGTGCAGAGCACGGCCGACTTTATCTAAATGAGACCCGCCCCCCGCCCCAAGAGAAACTCTTTGCTCGTGTGTGTGTCTGCGTGTTGAAACCGTTACGACACTTTTTTTTGTTACTTTACATATGAATAGCAGCAAAGAAATAAAAGCATAGTTTACCGTATAAAACACACATTGAAATCAACTATGCTAATTTGAACTTCATTAGTTCCAAGGATTAAGGAAGCTTGTGATTTCACATGACCGCAAATCTCGCAATCATAAACCATTGTACCTCCTTTCTAACTTTACTGTTATGTGGGTTCAACGCGACACAATTTTGGCAGGAGCTATCGTCTTTTTTTGTGTGTTCAATTACAATTTTTAAACTAATAGTCGATATTTATGATATCAGAGTGCAATTCGTCACTGCTGCTGGTTGTTATGATCGCTTATTTGTGCGCGTCCCATGAGTAGCCTACTTTCAACCCGCCCAGCATTACAATTATGCAAACTCGACGCGACACAGTTCTGGTAGGGGCAATTTTTATCCTTTTAAATGATCTTGTCGACTTCATCGTTACGCTGAGGTCTGGCGTTACGTTACGGCGACGGGAAGAAATGTAGCGAGAATACACTGAGGTGTGTGACGTCATAGTACCGCTTGAGCTTCCTCCTTTCCCCACGCACTCTGGTGAGCGTGACGTCATCCAGCCAAGTACCTCCTTTGACCTTGGATTGCACTTGCTAATGGAGTTTGAGTTCGCGCAGTTCACCCAGTATTTTTCAGCATTTGTAGCATTTAAAATGAAAAGTCTAGTCCTTCAGACTGACTATCACTCTTTTTGTTGTTCGTGTGATTGTTTGTTTGAGCCCACCTTACAAACAAATACATATATATTTCCATTTACTTTTCAAGAAATGCAAGATTTGGCATAAATCGGACCTTCTAATTCCCTCTGGTTCAAGAGCTTGAGTTTTGTGAAACATACACGTTAGCATTTTATATATAAGAATGACGATTACTTCAGAGGAATATCTCTTCAGCGGTGTTATCAGTTGATTAATACTTCATAATCACACCAAATTCTGGAATCAAACTAGAGTCTTCAGCAATTCAGGCAGACACTATTTCCTACTATACCATGAGTGATTCATGCTTTAAAAAGGTGAAAAGGTACTGCCGATGGGTTTGCTTGTTTCACAAGATAACCGAGATTTCGAACTGACAACTACCCAAACTTTCCCTGTCAGCACCTGACTTTGTAGTGTTTTGGGTTCGTAGAAAGGATTTTACAGAATATTGAGCCATGATATCTCTAAAGTAGGACTTGAAAATAAAACCACGGTCTGGCGTTGTCATGATGTGGACACAGTTGGAAAGTGTGTTTGCTCTAATTTCAGGAGACACTGGTTTGAGTCCCGACGTCTCGGCCTGTTGATGAATCACAAATCATGGAATTGGATTAACGTCTTATTCCAAAGACAAACATAAGGGCATAACTCATGCTAAAATACACGTCAAAACGTGGAGTCTAACAGGATCCATATAGTCGACGAAAATGCAGACATACGTATACACATCTGTCATAAATAGCGGCTTTGGTGGCGTAGTTGGTAGCATGCTGAGCATCTATGCCCAAGATCGCGGGTTCAAACCCGGCCGAAGTCGTCGGATTTTTTAAGAGCGTTAAAAATCCCTCAGTATGCCTTCCTTCGGAGGGGAAATAAAGCCGGGATACCATGTCATAGATTTATGGCATGCTAATGAACCATCCACTAATTACACCTGTGTGAAGCTAAATTATATATATATAGATTAAGAATGTAAACAACGCTCTTACGTTACTACGTTCGTTGCGGTGGCGTCTAGTAGCTAAGTTCTGAACTAGTAGTCGTTGCCGGTAGCGTTTGGCGGCAAAAGTAGGAACTATTTGAAAAATTCAAAGTCTGCAGTCTTTACTTGAATTAAAAATCAGATAACACACACTGATACAGTTATCACAATTAACACCGGTTATCAGGCAGATTCTACACACACCCAAAGTACACGGGGCTACATGACCACGTTGTCGCAGCCCCTAAACCGAGGAACCAACCAACCATCTGTCATAAATAATTTCCTTGAGCTTGAAACGAAAATTTTCGTAGCATGATTGTTTGGGTTGAAGTTCCTTACTATTGGTTCTACGAAAATAAACCAGCCCAAATGCACACTTAGTTCTGTCTGTCTGTTATTTATGCGCCCATTCGCTATTTGAAGAGGCAGGTGGCTAAGATAAAGATGGAAGAAAGATTGTTGTCTACATTACCGTGAATCTTGTGATTATGAGGCACGGGACCTCCTTTTTACATGGATTCTGAACTACAGGACATGGCATTTCACTTCGAAAATCTCACATGAATTGGCCGGGAATCGAACCCAGTTCTCCTTCGTGAGAGGCCAACAGCTTGACCGCTCCGCCACCACAACCTAGGTTTACTAGGCCATTTTCATAGATGCCTTATTAATTGACGCTCTTCAGCCGATCAACATGTATTTACGTCCAATTATATTAGACTGGAATTAATCTACCTGAAAAAGAGAGTTATGGTGTTCCACAATCAAACCATAGAATCATTGATATGCTTATATTCGTTCATTCGTATTATAAGTATCACGTACGCTTGAACGAGTGGGTACTTATTGTGCTTGCACGTGTTGTCATGCATGGTAACTGCTGTATGTGTCGGAAATTTGTCGTAACATCACACTTACACGAGTGGGTACTTATTGTGCTTGCACTTGTTGTCATGGTAACTACTGTACGTGTCGGAAATTTGTCACCGCAACATGCTTCGAGTGGGAACTAACTGCGATGAAGATGATGATAATGATAATGAAAGTTTTAAGCAGCGAACAGCGAGGTCATCTGACCCTAAATAATTAATAATACTGTAATGTTATTGGTTTTATGTCCCTTGTAACTACTCTGGCTTTAAGAGACGCCGGGGTGCCACAATTTCGTGTCCTCCCATGAGTTCCGATTCCCATGAGTTCCGATTCCTACCAGTTCCAAATTCTTTAGCGGATTAGCTATCTGCCAATTACACTACCTGAGCGAGTCCCATCAGTTCCGAACACTACCTGAGCGAGTTCCAGCTTAGTTTTCTACAGCGAAATTGTATTAATTTGTTTATTACTGAAACAAATAAGGTCCATTATTAGCTCCAGCCAGGAGTGCGTGCCCTCTTTAATGAATTGGCTCCTCTAACAGAGGAGGAGGGGGGAGGGCGGACGCCATGGACCGGTAGCTCCCATAAGCAGCTTTCGCCTTGTCAGTATCTGTATCAGCATGTGCCTTCGTCAAAATAATCAGTTTTGAGTTATATTTACAAAGTTCTTAAAATAGTATCAGCATGTCGCTTCGTCTTTGAACTGTTTTTAGCCTATTTTCAATTTTGAAAAAATAGGCTTATGAGATCACCTTTTGTCCGTGTGTGTGTGCGTGTGTGTGTGTGTGTGTGTGTGTGTGTGTGTGTGTGTGATTCGTGTGTGTGTCCCCCCCTAATAAAATCGAAACGGCTGGAGCGATTTCAATGAAACTCGGGAAGTTCATAGCACTATTCCCGGCGACCTCGACCGTGCCCTTCAAATTTTGTTACGTCTCTCCAATCCAACATGGCGGCTGTGCGAAATATTTCACTAGCATTCAATATCTCCGAAACTATTACCGATATCGCCCTGAAAATGTGTACGGTGATAAAGGGCACTACTAGAAGTTCACCTATGAGACTTTCAAAAACCTGGTGACTACAAAACCAACATGGCGGCCAAGCGAATTTGAGATATTTAAATAGACTTTTCTCGCGATTTAACTATCTAAATGTAATGAAACTTGGTACAGCAAATGCTTATACACATTGTAATGCACTAGAGTCTAATTTAGTTCAATTGATTACATAACCTCAAAATGGTGGCTGTGCGAAATATTTCACTGACATTCTATATCTCCGAAACTATTACAGATATCACCCTGCAATTTTGTACGGTGATAAAGGGTACTGATACAGGTATACCTATGTATATTTCATAAACCTGTAAAGTACGAAACGAACATGGCGACCAAGCGAATTTAAAATATTTTAATAGACTTTTCTCGTGATTTAACTCTCTGAGCGCAGTGAAATGTGGTACAGTAATTGATTTTGCAGATTGTAATGCACTGCCATCAAATTTAATTCAATTGCTTACATAACCTCAAGATGGCGGCTGTGCGAAATTTTAAAATTAAGTTTTAATTTCTTGTGTCGTAATCATGCGATCGAAGTGAAAGTTTGAATAATGAACCTAGGCAATAATTGTCCTTGAATGGTACATAACTCTATGGCCTATACACATAACACTCCTAAATGGTGAGCTCCCGAAATATTTAGACGGTTCTCAATATCTATGAATCTTTTATAGCAACCAAACTGAATTTTTTATTGTTCATAGAGACTATGAACATATGTTCACCTATAGGACTTTCAGGAACCTGGTGAGCACAAATCCAACATGGCGGCGACGCGAAGTATAAATATTTAAATGGACGTTTCTCGCGAATTAACTATCCGAGTGCCGTGAAACGTTGCACGTTAAATGCTTAGACAAATGTTGATCCACTGGCATCTAATTTATTTCAATGGTTTGCATTATCACAAGATGGCTGCTGTGCGTAATTTTAAAATCTCGTTTTTACTTCTTGTTGTCTAATCATGCGATTGAAGTTTGAATACCACACGTACACAATAATCTTAATGTAATAGTACAAAAATAAAAATCCAACCTGGCGACCATCTGAAATATTTAGACGGTTCTCAATATCTACGAATCTGTTACAGCAATTAAACTGAAATTTTGTTATGTTGATTGTGGCAGTTAACATAAGTGGGATATATGAAAATAGGCTGTATAGTTCTTCACGGAACTACTTGTTTTTTAATCTTATTTACAAGTCACTTAGTATTCAGCACGTAGCTTCGTCAAATTGATCTATTAACTGAATTATTAAATTTATTAAATATCAAACTTTCTTTTCCTTTAATGCTAGTTGTGAACTCTAGATTTATCTGCTCCACTCAAAGACACATACACAAATGACATACCTGGTAATAAGTCCATTAACTCTTCTAGTTCGCGTCAAACTAATTATTAGCCGGTCAAACCTCAGAACTGACAGCTGGGTTTTCCAAAGATATTCGGAACTAGTGGGACTCATTAGCTTATTTACCCAGGCGTGAATACGCATTCGGAACTCATGGGACGTTTTTCCTAAGAAATTTGTTTTCGGAACTCATGGGAATGGAACTCGTGGGGCTGAACCCCAGAATTTTGCTCCGAAGGGGATCTTTTACATGCTAGTAAATCCTCTGACACAGCTCCCTTGCATTTGCACACTCTCGAATGCCAGCTGACTGCACCAGGATATGAACCTGCAACCTTGGACCCAGCAAGCAAGAACGTTACTACTGAGCCACGCAGCCAATCGCCCCTAAATAACTTTGTTTGTTGTCAAGGTAACTTGGTGTCAGAAATTTGTCGTCGTAATACGGTTCAAGTAAAAACTAACTGCGATGATGATGACTGTAATATTAATGAATGGAAAAGCTAGGACATCTGTCCCTGAACTAACTGCGCTTGCAGTAGTTATCATGATAATCACATGTACTTTTCTGAGGTAGTCTCTCATATTTGCCGTTTAATGTACTGTAATTGAACGACACAGTTCCCTTAATTGTGAAATAGGTTTCATTAATGATGTGTTTCTCCATTTTTGTCGTAATACCAAGTAAACTCTATGGAACATTAACGCCCTAGATACCCCTCCACTGTAGCACAAATAAGGTCCACTTTGCGGAATGTGCTGAACTGTGTTGAATACATAGCCTACTATACTTCGCCATTTAGCGGTACTACTGAGGGCCCACAAGGGTTCAACCCGTAATAAACCATGAGTTCACTGACCCCTTACTACACAGTGTATTTCTTGAAGCTCATTTCAGACGAGGATTTAATTATCTCTTGCCTGACACTGTCTCAGCCTTTACATTAATATATTTCACATACGGAATTAAGGCTGCATACCTCCACAACTCTAGTAAATCTAAAATGATTTAAATAATTGAAGTGCCAGAAAAATGTGCCTCAGTCTTCGCTGAGTACTGTGATATTAAAATGTCGCGTTATTGTGCCAGAAGCCTTTTGTGTCAAGAATTTTTAATTTGCTATGTCGACGGTGTGTCCTGTGTCACTGCTCATAAAATTGCATAATATAATAATGACCAGCTGATATACTGGAACTACATTAGGATGCCTTCAAATATGAAGAATTTACTGCTCACTGTTGTTTGCAATATATATTTGCCAGGATGTAACAGATTCTTTTCAGAATCGAACGTATCTACTGCAAAAATATAAAATAAAATAAAAATGAAACACATGAATACAGGGTTTCTGGGATATGACTAAGCAGCCGAGAGTTCATGACAGCCGAGGTTAAGGCCCTCTTCACACGGAGCAACTCAAAAGAAACTGTAGTAGTTACAGGGAAACTGGGTGAACCAGCAACGGACCTTGTGGGCTTGTGCATTTGTGAGCAGTGAGCGAGAATGGACGCCGATTCAAATACCAGTTACGTTTACATAACTCTATTCCACTCTAGCGTATTGTATCATTATTTGTGTATTCGCCACATTGACAAGATAGCCACATTATAGGCCACCAGTTTAAATAGGAACGGTTGTATTATAATCGTAAATAACAAAATAGTGTGCCTTACATCATTCCTGAAGTTCGTTACAGTAAAATTCATTAGATCGCAGGTTAACAAACTTTAACTACATTAATACTAACGCAACAAAAAATTATAGAATTGCTTCAGATCAACTGAGCAATAATATCTGTAAATACGATTGGCACGTTACCCAATGTTTTACAAACTATAGTAATCTAAGTATTGTATTAGTACATTACACAACGAGCCTATAATGGCAATAATTAAGACACGAGTATGTTTATAAAACGAGCGTAGCGAGTTTTATAATTTCTATACGAGTGTCTTAATTACCGTTATAGGCGATTTGCATACGACTGTTTATGTTCGTCGATAATTGTAAATTTACTATTCATTCGAACATAATAATATTAATTAATATCTGTCACGATTTTGTCAGTTGAGTTTAGTGAACAGAGCGCATGCGCTGGGTTCCCAGTAAGGATAAAAACCTTCCAAAGCTTTGAAACATTGTTTATCCTGAATTAGCATCAACTGATAGCGCACAGGTACAATGTGGCATATTTTGTTATTTAGTTCAAATAACACACAATGGGCTGTTACAAAAGCTTTTAAAATTAAAATGTATCGTATTATCACCTTCCTATTCCTCAAATTCGATGCGTATATAATGTTAACGGAAGTCAAATCAATGGAGTCCCACATAGAACTGTCATGACATCTGGCGGAAATGTTTAACATAAGATATCCCTTCACTGGACAGAGAGCTGGATTATTTATTTCCGTAGATTAAATGTCATTATGTTTGATGCCTACATGACGTTCTCGAGTAGTTATATCAACACCAGCATTCACTAAAATTGTCGCCAAACTCGTACGAAACCAATGCCCTGTGTAGAAATGGGATTTGGGGATATCAGGATGCAGTGCTATTTCTATTACTATTCCCCAGTTTATGTATGCTAGCATTTGGGACGGTGAACATTCCATGTCGGTAATTTATATAGGCTAGAAGAATGGTGTGTTGCAAACTTCTGGACGTAGCTTCATAAATTTCTTGCATATTTCATAGTAATTTCTTTTTTTCGTAAAGGTGCGTGCTGATTTTGTCTTTGTGTTTAGGATTGTAACTACAATAGTTGATCCGATATCCTTTACATTGCCAACTTTAAATCATGTAATTCATGTCCGACATGTTGGATTTTGAGTACGTTGAGCGCAAGTGCGAAGCAATCCTTACGTAATTGGTCAAAAACCTATAAGGAAATGAAAATCTTGAGCTCTGATTGCTGGAGAATTTGTGTCATAATGGAAACTTGTACTATAATGAGCATCATTATGATGCAGTTTTCTGGCATATAATATTTACAATACACCAGAGGAGTGCGTCAGGCCTCGACAGCCGGCCCAGTTCATATCCTCGTCGCTAGATGGGGGCTTCATTCATTCCATTCCTGACCCGGTCGGAAACTGGAAGCAGGCTGTGGATTTTCATTTTCACACCATGGTCGAACATAAGTATATTTATGTATATACATAAACATCGTACATTAACTAAGGCTGAGTATAAATGAATCCAGAATCTTCTTCTACGTATTATTCTGTAGTGATTATGTATGTCTACCTCTTATTATTCCCGTTTTCAACGGTATCGGGGATGAGATGCGATAAAAGTCTATATGGTGAGTAGATATTTACGGCTGGTTGCTCTCCCTGATGCCAAACTCATGAGAGGAGCTAATGAGAGATGAAATGAAGGAAGATGAATGAAACTGGGCAAGGATGTGGAGGGAAGTGGCCTTGAACTCTCAGAAGGTACCATCCCAGCATTTGCCTGGAATTGAAAATGGGGAAACCACGGAAAACCATTGAAAGGACGTCTGACGGTGGGGCTCAACCCATGTCTTCTCAGTTTTGCCTCACGAGGCTGAGTGTGCCTCGTTCCAGTCCTCACAGCAGGATTTGCCAGACCCGGAAATCGATCCCGAACCTCCAGAGCGACAGCCAAGAACACTACCCGCTACATCAGGAGGTGGACCAAACACATAACGGTACTCACTTTCGACTCGTAATGTACATTTTCCATTTCCAGCAGTTCGACCCGTCAGGTTTGTTCACTTATCCCTTAGCAGGCAGACCCTTAATACAGTACTACTTATTGGAATAGTGTGTCTCGTACCTATGATTGGCACCAACGATTCGACCCAGGAAGAAGACGAGGAGAGATGAGACTCACCTGAAAGTGAAAGGAAACAGCAATCAGATCATGGTATTGATTCCCAATAACAAGGTGTTATTCCAATATTGGAATAGCAGACAGAGATTGTTACAGCTGAACCAATAGTTACGACGTGCGGTGTGCCATTAGAGTGCCTGTAAAACATTCCTAGCGACCAGGCTTGGTAATCCTGACTGGCACGTGTCACACATTATATACCTCTACACTACAGTATGCCCATTTGCTCTTGTTCTTGAATGGTTCATGTGGAAACTGACAGCTTACTTGCATCATTTTTAAAATGATCAGCAATTGATAATGAATTAATGTTTTTATATTGATATACCGGTAGTGATTTAGCAGGCAGTCAAGGTGCGAAAGGGTGTTTGTGTGTTCGTCAAACCAGTCACGTATGCGTACAGCCCTTAGAACAAAGCTGTTGCCACTCAGGAAAATAGGAGTGTTCACATTACTGTATACACATCACTAACATACTGAATTCAAGGCAGCACTCACACATCGAAACAGTTGAAATAAAAATCTTGATTCATGTTTACTCTAATCTGAATGTGTGGTGTCAAGTTATGCTACGAAAATCACCCCAATAGAAATCTTAAACATGTTTTCTTTTTATCTACTCATCTAATTTGTCCATTCTCCTGTAACACCTCAATATTCAAATGCTTCCAATCTCCCCTTTTTGGCTGCACCAAGGTTTCACTTCCATAGAGCACCACGCTTCTGACAAAGGCTTTCAAACTACATTTATAATTCCTACATCTATTCTTATTATTGATTTGATCCCACTAAGGAGCGCTTATGGTTAGTTCTTCGATACTCTCTTTCGTTCCCAGAACTGTTCAGCAGAGCTGATATGTTTTTCTTTCTCTCCTGTGAGTGGGGTTTCCAGCACTTAGGCACATTGGGTTGTGGGAACCAACACTTAACCATATCATAATATTTTGAAAGAAATCAGCAAAGACTTCTATGCCACGGACGCCATGACCGACAGAGGTTGGTCGGGACCCAACCAGGAACTACGGACTGCCTTCAATCGACTGGCAGTTCACATTTCCACCACAAGCTCTGTGAGACGGTATACTTCCATCAAGTGACTGAAGAATGTGTGTGTAAACTCTGTAAGAAAACGTTTTACACGTACCACTTTATCAAATGGGAGAAACGAACAAAATTTCTTAGAGAATACAGCAGAGAATAGGGAACTCATAGGCTCATTCGTGCGTTATTATTTATTTATTATTATTATTATTCTTTAACTGTCTTACGTGACATGTATTGTAGGGTTGTTGCTCGTTCGAGCGCTTCTTAATAAATATTTAATAATATTTCGAACGATCTTGGACATCAAGGTCAGAAATCTCAGAAACATTACTACATCTATATTTTCTATAGGAAATCTTTCCTAACCTACGTTTTATATCTTCTTTGCTTCGTACATCACCGCTTATTTTTCTTTGATGTTCAGTTATTCCATCACATCTTTCCCGCTCAGGGCAGCTATGCAGCTCACTTGCAGGTTATCTGCCCGGAACCTGCCGTTAAGCAGTGAAGTTAGAGAGCTTTGACGTATGACATCATAATTTTATTATAGCCAAGAAAGAGTCTACCTTCATCATGTTGAATACGAGTCGGGTTATTTATTTCCAGTTCCATCCTGAATTTCTACCCGTAGCTTGATTTCTCTTTAAAAATTGTACACAAAGTTGAAACAACGTTCCAAGTAAGATTTACTGTGCTTGCTATCACAAAATTTCATTATAAATGCAATTATTTATTCTGATTCCATTATCAGCGTTGAAATTCTTGGCATGGAATAACGTTAGTACACTGTATTGAGTTTAAAGTTCTCATGCGAAGTGTCAAGGAGTTATAGACCTACAACTCGTCATTCAAAATACATAGCTCACGCAGAGCAATAAAACGACTATATAATCTCCATTGTGCAGCGCTTCAACTTATATTTTATAATTCAGAGTAAAGTTTGTTCAGGAGTTCTACTAAGAAGAGGGAAAACCTCTTTTCCTAAGAGGATTCTTTAAAGTTGACAGAACCAATATCCAACGAGAGAAGTGGGATGAACTTGCTATTTATTAGGACCAGTACGCGTTCACATCAATCTAAATATAATAATATTTAATGCTCCTTTTTAAGCACAATAAATGGGGAAAATTAATTGCTTGTAGGGTATTTGCAGCCATTAGAAATACGCTGTTAAATACTGACAGCGGTAGCTACGCTCGCTAACGCGCAGCACTAGGCCATGGGGGCCAAGCTCTCTGCGGACTCGGAAGACGTGGTTTCGAGCACAACCGTCGGCCGTCCTTGAAATGGTTCTCCGTGGTTTCCCATTTTCATCTCCAGGCTAATGCTGGGACGGTATTTTCTGGCAGGCCAGGGCCACTTCCTTCCATATCCTTGGCCAATTTCATTTGCCTTGTGGTGAAAATGAGAAAGTACAAACACCATTTTCAGTATTGCCGAGGTGGGATCCTAACCCACGCTCTCCCGATGCCAGTGAGGTACGAGGTAGTGAATTAGTGCTCTTGGCCACCACGGCCGGTTATTCATTTAATCTCGCATTAGTTCATCTCATGAGGTTGGCGTAAGGAAAGGCATCTAGCCGTAAAGACCACCCCCCACGCAGCCTTTCGTAGAATCTCAGCCCCTACCCCGTTGTAAGACAGGAAGACAGGGTAGGTAATACATATAAACTGTTAAATATATTAATTACGTGGGAAGGGTCAATATTCTTGTGTCATTTAGAGGCATGCGCCATTGTGGTCATCAGCTCCATGTGTTGGTGTGAGTTGAGTATGTCTGATAACCTGTGTTATATGGGAAACTATACTAGTGGGTCTTGGGGCTAGGATTAGGAAGAGTATGCTATGGTCTTCAGTTTGGTAACATCCCCCTATTTTTCAGGAGTAAAATTGGGAAATCAAGCAAAACTACTTCTATTATAGTTGAAATCGAGGTTATCACTCCTCACTTATTCTCAAGAGTTTGGGAGAACTCACTTCCGGCCATCAGGCGAGGCTTGAGTTTCTTTACACAGCTTGAACGCAAAACCTCTTAGATACAATATAGGCCTACATCCAGAGCCCACAAAATGCAGGTTCAGTGCAAATATAGTGGATTCATTTGATAGAGAGTAAATAAATACGAAACTGGATCCAATTAGTTAAGCACCATTGTTACATAACGTTTTGTCAGTTTGGATTAAATGAAGTACTAAAATGGTTTGTTTTTTCTAGAAGTCGTGTGGAGTGTACTGCCTACAGTAAAAATACGGTTATTTTCTTTTAATTCGTTCGTTCCGTAGCCTAAATGCAATTTCAGAAATTTTTCTAGAAATATTAGGCTAATTTAACTACCTCCCTACACCAGCAATTGCGTGTTCATTATTGTTAATATACGCATAATATCTCTCACTGATATTTGCAGTGAAGTTACAAAGCTTCTAGTAGTTGCTGGATATCGACGTATTCAAGTGATTGTTACGTCAGTTGGTGTGAAGTTCAAGAGCTAAGAAGGGACTCTTGACCCTATGGTTTATTGAGATCACTGGAATTAATTCAAGATAGCGCAGGCACGCACTTCTTGCATACTAATCGAACTATTGAAATTATATTTATATAGCTCTACGAGAAAAAGTGAGGAGTCTTTGAAATAGCGAATAAACTTAAATTTGCGTCCTAATTTGTTTTATTAAATGGAGTGAATAATTCAACAGCCGTTACTCCAGGTCAAGTGTGACGTAATAGATCAAGTAACAATTTAAATATCTGGAATATAAACGAACTGAATCTCCCTCAACCATGGCCATTTTGCAATGTCCCTCGTACGTACAGTATATCATGGCGTCACGAAAGGGCCATTTAGGGTATATTTTCTTGTAGGTAAGGAGTATTCCTCGCATCGATTTCAGGATTCTGTTAGATGAACTTACTTTGCTCCATGGAGACAAACATTGCTCCACTTGAATATATTATTGTTGTTTCGTTCGAGGGGCTTGGACATCGTTGTAATTTAGCCCCGTGTACTTGGGTGTGCCTGTGTATAGAATTTATCTGATAACCTGTGTATTGTGATGTCCGTATTAGAATGTGTATTTGTAATTTAGGTAGGATTTGGGTAGGAAGCGGCCGTGGCCTTACGTTAGGTACCATCATGGCATTGATCTGGAGTAGAAGTAGGAAACCACCTAAAACCACTTCCAAGATGGCTGAGGTAGGAATCGAACGCGCCACTTCTCAATTTTGCCTCACGAGGCTGAATGTATCCTGTTACAGCCCTCATACCAGAAGTAAATTTCTTGGCAGAGCCTGGAATCGAACCCGGACCTCCACGGTGGCAGCCAAGATTGCTAGCCACTACTCAACGAGGCGGACAAACTGAGTAATTGTGGTGTCTATAGCTCTGTGTGTATTTATTAACATAATGGCTTTTCGCTCGGTCAACACAAGTGAAGTAACAATATTACTTATCATACTACTACCAGAAAGAAAAGTTACATGAATTTATTGTCTATCCCCTTATGACACAGCTAACACCAATTAATGGCTTCTATCATTTGAATAATGTGTGTGTGTATTTGTCATTGAAGCGAGAAACCGACAGAGGTAGCTATGCTCGCTAAAGCGCAGCACTAGGCCATGGGGTGATCAAGCTCTCTGCGGACTCGGTAGACGTGGGTTCGAGCCCCACCGTCAGCCATATTTGAAATGGTTTTCCGTGGTTTCCCATTTTCAACTCCAGGCAAATGCTGGGACGGTACCTTCTGACAGGCCACGGACGATTCCTTCCACATCCTTGCCCAGTTTCATTCATCTTCATTCATTTCATCCCTCATTAACTCCTCGCGAGAGTTTGGCGTCAGGAAAGGCATCACATCTCATACCCGACCCCGCTGGAATCGGGAATAATAAGGGGTAGACATACATTTGACATTACAGTTGTTAGTTCATGTTGTTTCAAGGGGCGGACCTACGAGGTCATCTGCCCCAAACTTTTGACATTGAAGCGAGAATTGCGAAGGAGGTGGCCATTGCCTTAAGTTCGGAACAATCCTTGCATTTGCCTGGAGTAGAAGTGGGAAACCAAACAAAACTACATCTTAGAAGGCAGACTTGAAAATCGAACTCACTTCTTCAGAGTTTTCCCACAGGAGGCAGTCAAACAGTTCCACATGCCAGCCCCCGTTCAGAATTACATTTCATGGCAGGGCCGGGAATTGAACCTGGACCTTAGGAATGTTAAACAGAGAATACTAGCCATTACACCACCAGTTGGTGTTGTTTTGTAGAATGAAATGAGAGCTTTTGGTGAAAAACTACGGTCTGTATTTGAAAATATCACATCCCGTAAGAGAATAACATCTGTATTCATCTATTAAAAGGTCCGAGAGTATTTCAATCTCATCCCGAATTGAAAAAAAAAACACTCAACACGACCAGTAAATCGGTGATGGATGGCAAATTCATATTTTACTGGGTTCAATCTACGATATCGTTCGATATATTTTATCATTTGGCATGCTCTTTTATTCAACACAGGAAACACATACAGTACTCTTTAATGATGCATTCCCCTATGACATGAATATGAACTCGGAGTTACAAAGGTGATGCAGAGATGAAAGCTGATTTACTAAATGTGCACGAGTTTGCACGTCTGTCTGAAAGCTTGCCACTAATGAAGTTTGAAGTCCATCCTCTCTATTTCAAGAGTCCAAGCCAATTAATTCAGGCCTTCGGAAACCGATATCATTTCTGAAAATCAAATCCCGACCAATACTGCGATTGGATGACCGTATAGATTGAATAGTATGCATGCATAAAGTATTTGGACGCCAGTTGAGGTTGTTCTATGTCTAGTAGAGAGTTTATCTGTACGTCATTAAAATGCAAAAACATTGCCGTAATCATGTTAATTAATGTACAAATATTTTCAGTATTGACCTACATGAATAGCTGTAGAATGAACCAACGCCTATCAATAATTGAGTGACGAATCACATCCATTCTAACAGAGTACATGTTTCGATCCTCATTGGGGTCATCATCAGCATATTATAAACGAGAAAGCTACTGTATTCTAAAAACACACCTAAATACATATAATATTAATCATATCGAAAATATAATTCTTAAATTGTATCCTAGAAATGATATTATAATATTTTGATAAAATTATGTGGATCCACATTATATTTCATATTTAATTTAAGAATTAGATTTTCGATAAGAACATATCGATTCACATAATATTTCTAAGATTTAGTTTAGGAATTAGGTTTTTATTAATGTGTATTTAGGTCTGCTTTTAGGATATCTGATGATGACCTCAATCAGGGCCGAAACATGCACATTGTTTGAATGGATGTGTTTCATATTGATAGGCGTTTGCTCATTCTACAGGTATTCTGTAGGTAATTAATTCTGTATTTCCCCAAAGACTTAGTAGTAATTTCAGTCAAAGGGAAATGTATCATTGCTTGCCACGGCGGGTGAGTGGATAGCGTGTCGGTCTACTAATCCCATGCAGGTTCGCTCCTGGCCGTGGTAGGTGATTTTTGAAAGGCGGCAAAAATACGACACGCATGTCATACGATGTTGGCATGTCAAAGAACCCATTTGAATTCAATAGGCCGTGTTCATAATGGCAAAATTAATCTCGGGAGTTTCCGCCAACACAAAGTTCCTCATTTCTCTACTAGAAAGCGCTATAGTGTTCAAGTTTAGATATCTAACCTCCTTGACTTTCATAGTGATTCAAGGAACAACGAAATTCGACATGCAAGCTACCCTCTGGGTGTCAAATTACAAAGCTTGCACCTGGCACCCGAGGCCATACGATATTATTATTATTATTATTATTATTATTATTATTATTATTATTATTATTATTATTATTATTATTGCGGCTTCGGTGGCGTAGTCGGTAGCATGCTGAACTGCTATGCCCAAGACAGCGGGTTCAAACCCGGCCGAAGTCGTCGGTTTTTTTAAGAGCGTTAAAAATCCTTCAGTATGCCTTCCTTCGGAGGGGAAGTAAAGCCGGCGGTCCCATGTCATAGATTTATGGCATGTAAAAGATCCTTTCACAGACTAAACTTGTGTAAAGCAAAATTTGTTAGGTTAGATTTCGTCATAACGCTCTATCAATGTTCCAACGTTCACCACTAGGTATCATTGATATCTGGTGGCGAAAGTTGGAACTACTTGAAATTGAACGGAACTTGTAGCTCACCCTTTAGGGTATCCGGTGGAAGCAGCTACAGACTCAGGCGAGCTGAACATGTTCTCGGACACTCCCGGCACTAAAAGCCATACGATAAATAATAATAATAATAATAAATAAATAAATAATAATAATTATTATTATTATTGCATACTGAATCATGTACACAAAAGACATTGTGTTTCTCTGTTATAGTGATGCGCCTTGTAATAGCTTTACAGTACAAAGTATTAGTAATTTTTGCTTTAAGATCATTCCCGCTTCACGACCACGGTAGGCAGTTGCAGCAAATGTGTAGGTTTGAATCCCGGTGCTGACAGTGGCTTTCCAAAGTGTGGCTTTTCGCCAAGGTTTTCCCTGGGCTTTTCCCCTGGATTTCCCACACTCCCTCCAAGCTAATTCTGGGATAGTACCTTACTTCAAGTCCCGGAGCACCTGCCTCTATCCCTATCCCTAATACAGTTACACACACTTCTACAGTAATCACAGCATTAGGCTACAGATTATCAGATGAAGTTCAACACACATCCAAATACAAGGGGCAGAAGTCCCTAAAATGAATTTACACAAACAATCTAAATGGATTGAACTCAAAAGATCTCTACTGGCTGCTGAGGCCCTTCCATTATCTACTGCTTTCTTTTCTTCATCTTCTATTTCTTCTTCTTGTTATTATTATTATACATGTCCCTTGTCTTCCAGAGAAAATTGAAGATCAGTAAGATGATCTGCTGTTTGTCCATAGCTTTTCTAAACAGCGACACAGTACTCAGTTCAGAGCAGTGCCTTACGTTCTTTAGCCAAGCTTGCGTCTCTAAAAGCCGCAGTAGTTAAAAGGGATGTAAATCCATTAACATTATTATTATTCTGTAGTCAAGATAGTCTTCTACGTCTTGGACTCCTAATGGTATCAATCTTATCTTGAATTATTAACTGAAACAGGTTGTATTAATTGTTGTTGGGCATGAAATGACCAATGTATTGCAGTTTTCTTGATGTTGAGAATTTCTGAATCTTTCTTCATAAGCCTCAATACTTCCACGTTTGAAAATTTAGCTGTCCATGGTATCCTTAATATTAATTGATACCTCCACATACCATACGCCATGAATTTCTTACTTAATACCTGGGAAATGTTCGTGATTCAACTCCTTAGAGCAGGATGCAAAAAACATAGCATCGAAGCAGTCGGGTGCATAACGCGAGAGTTAAATAACGTCTAGTCAAAACTTTCTTTCTTTTCATGAACGAGCTTCTCACCTGCTCAATTGTTTCTTGACTTAAGTGGCAGTTATCATTGATATGACATCCTAAATATTGAAACTCTATCAATTCCTTCATTACCGAGTGAAACAATGCCCTGAATTTCTCTTTGTTTCGACTTACAAACATCTAATTTGTTTTCTCGGGTTACTTTACTGAAATTTTAATTAAAGTTGCAGATACGCATACTAATCAATGAAAGAATGGAGACTTTCTTGCTAACAACTTAACTAACCAGTTGGTTATCAGCCTTAGTAGGATCCCTTCAGAGTTGGCAGAGGCTCACATCCCCATGCGGAAGGAGATGTAGACGTCTCCGCTACTTGTTTACAGAAGCAAAGTGCTTGAGTTCCGTCCGCGGCCGCACACACAGTATATAAAACTATTTCAGACCCAAATAGCGTAGCGTTCGATGTTAAGAAATGTGTGTTGCTGTTATTTGGGTTAGGAGCTTGCGACATCATGATGAGGGAATAATATTTACAAATTCTTGAACTTAAAATAAATATGTATGCACAACTTAACGATGACCCCGAAGAGAACAGACAAGTAACAGTAAGTCAGTTAATAATGATAATAATACGAAAATTAAAAATGGGAGAATTGACAAATGAATGCTATCGTCTATTATGTAATGAAGTGTACAACAAGTACAAGCTATTTATGATGATGATGATAATTGTTGTTTTAATGGGCCTAACATCGAGGTTATCGGCCCCTAATGAAATGGAGTGGCGTGAAATGAAAGGATGAAGATTAAAAAACTCACTGCCATGGATGAAACGAAAATGGTTTATATAAAACAGTGAGCCCCAACAATTATGCCTTATTTGAATAAAAGGAATAAAAGGAGGATGGTAAAACACAATAAAACAAATAAGGCATAGTGAACAATAAAATAGATGAACGCAATAAAAAACATAAAACTGACTTAACCTGAATTAAAAGTCTTAACTTACATTAAAACTTAAAAAAGTAACCACTCTCCCTCATGACCCGGATGACGAGGTCTGCTGACGGCCCGTCATCGCGGAGGATAAGGGAAAGGGTGTTAGGCAGTTTAAGAGTCCTTCGCACATCGGTCAGGTCCACACACTCCAAGAGAAACAAGCTATTTACTGTAAATGGAAGGTGTAGACCCTGCGACCTCCGACTTAGTACACCATTGCTCTGGCCGTGGTACTAATGCAGCAGACATTTAAATTAACTTTGACAAACGGTACATTATGTGAAGTTAGCACATGCTTGTCACAAACACATTGTATCAGATGTCCACTGTGTGTTTCGAATTCCCGAATTGGATTTTTACGGCCGGATGGATTTGTTGTTGTGTACTTTGAGGGGCTTGGCCATCCTGGTAATTTAGAACTGTGTACATCTGGAAATCTGTCTGATAATCTGTGTTTTTGTAATGGCTGTATTAGTGTGTATATTTGTAAATCAGGTGAGTATTTTAGGAGCAGGTAGTCGTGACCTTAAGTGAGGAATCATCCTAGTATTTGCCTGGAGTAGAAGTAGATAACCACATCCAGGATAACTGAGGTGAGAATCGATCGCACCTTTTCTCAGTTTTGCCTCACGATGCTGAGTGAACCCCGTTCAAACTCTCAGACCAGAATTACATTTGTTGGCAGAGCTGAAAATCGAATTAGGACTTCAGGGAAGACAGCCAAGAATGCTATCTGCTAACACGACCGTATTTATGGCAAATGGAAGTTTACAGCCATCAATACAAGTTGTATTGATGAAAGGTAGAGGTAACACGACGGTACAGGCACATGCAATTTTCCTTTCAATCGTGTTGACCGACTGCAAAGCATCAAACGTTTGTTTACTAAGGCAACACTGAAAAATGACTTCAAACACCATAACTTTCAATTATTTTTATAGAATGAGTTTGAGTGTAATTTAATTGTAATAATGGAGTTTGTTGTTGTTTTGAAGGATAGGCCACCCGGAGTTTCGTGTACTTGGATAGTCAAGAGGTCCTTTATAAACTCTATATTACATGGCAACATTAGTTGTGCCTCAAACTTACATAATTTGTTCCTACGAATGAAATATATCATCTTATTTTCAAGGAATGAGTGTAAACAAGAAGCGAAAATATTTTCTCTCTGAATGACTGCTCCCAATGCAAGGGTTCGCTTCACCAATTGTGCAACCTGGTGAGCTGTTACTTCATTTCAAGGGCTAGGGATATCTTTTCATTAGCCCAGAATCCCTGTTTCCTCCATAAGGCAAACTTTAAGACACTCAGCTCCTTCTTAAAGGTGTATAAGGAGAAAATAGAATAGATTAGACATCTTATAGAATAAGGTAAAATAACTAATTAAACGTTTGAGTCTTAGAGGACTCTGCTTACCATGGGATTACGGCAAACCGGCTCACAGACTGCGAATTATTAGGAATGCTTTGGCGACGCGACGGCACTCTCTCCCCATTGGCTTAATTTAAGGCCAAACTGTGAGTGCACTCCAATTCTTTCCCCCCGTCAGATCTGAAGAACTGAAGGAATGATACAAGTCTCTCCTATACAAGCAGACTGATTTTCTACCGTGGACCACGGTGTACTAATATTAATAATACTGTAGTAGTAAAACTAATAATAAGAATAACAATTATACAAGATTTGATGCAAGAGAACATCATGATTTATATTAAAATTATAGTCTATTTAGCGTAATTTCATTTATGAAAAGAATAGGCTTATTAGATCACATTTTGTCCGCGTGTGTCCCCAATAAAACCTAAACGGCCGAAGCAATTTCAGTGAAACTCGGTAATTCCATACTACTACTTTATCTGACCTCAACCGTGCCTCTTATATTTTAATACGTTTCACCAATTCAACATGGCGGCCGCGCGAAATATTTAACTGGCATTCTATAGCTCCACAACAGCAACAGATATCGCCCTGAATTTTTTTACGGTGATAAAGGATACTACTAAAAGTTCATCTATGTAACTTCTCATAAATCTGTTAAGGACTCGTACAATATAAACAAGACGGCCAAGCAAAGATGAAGCATTAAATTGGCTTTCTTTCGCAAAAGCGGCTTCGGTGGCGTAGTCGGTAGCATGCTGAGCTTATATGCCCAAGATACCGGGTTCAAACCCGGCCGAAGCCGTCGGATTTTTTAAGAGCGTTCAAAATCCCTCAGTATACCTTCCTTCGGAGGGGAAGTAAAGTCGGCGGTCCCATGTCATAGATTTATGGCATGCTAAAGAACCTTCCACTAATTGCACCTTTGTGAAGCTAAATTGGATAGGTGAAGAATGTAAACAACGCTCTTAGGTTTCTATGTTCGTTGCCAAGAGCCGACTGCGGTGGCGTCTATTAGCTAAGTTCTGAACTTGGCCTAGTAGTCGTTGTCGGTGGCGCTTGGCGGCAAATGTAGGAACTATTTGAAAAATTCTATGTTGCTGTACTTAAATTAATAAACAGATAACACACACTATTACAGTCATCACAATTAACACCGGTTATCAGACAGATTCTACACACACCCAAAGTACACGGGGCTACATGACCGCGTTGTTGCAGCCCCTAAACTTAAGAACCAACCGACCAACTTTCTTTCGCAATGTAACGTTCCGAGTGCAGTTTAACTAGGTATAGCAAAATTTGCAAAATTTAATGTTTATACACATTGTAATATACTGACATATAATTTAGTTGAATGGTTTACATAACCTTGAATATGGCGGCTGTGCAACATTTTTAAATTAAGTATTTATTTCTTGTGTCCTAATCATGCGATCGAAATCAACGTTTGAATAATGAACCTAGGCAATAATCGTCTTCTTATATTACAAAACTCTATGGGCTACACATATAAAAATCCAACATGGTGACCATCCGAAATATTTAGACGGTTGTCAATATCAACCAATCTATTACAGAAATCACACTGAAATTTTGTATATTGATAGCAGCTATTAACATAAGTTCACCTATGGGTCATTCAATAACCTGGTGAGCACAAAACCAACATGGCAGCGACACAAAATTAAAATATTTAAATTGATTTTTCTCGCGACTTTTCATCCGAACGCTGCGAAACTTGGCACGGTATATCTCCATACAGGCCTTAATAATTATACTGTACTTACAGTACGTCTAATTTCATAAAAGTTTATGAGAACATAAAAATAGCGACTGTGCATTTTTTTAAATATCGTTTTCAATTTTCGAGTCCTAAGTAAGACCAGTAGGATATAATATGAAAATAGGCTATTTAGTTCTTCACGAAACTACTTGTTTAATATACTGTGGTTTATTTTAATAATACATTTAATGATCTTTTAACTAGAAACAAATAAAAAACAAGTAGTTCCGTGAAGAACTATACAGCCTATTTTCATATATCCTGCTCATGTTATTGCCTCTATCATCATACTAAATTTCAGTTTAATTGCTGTAACAGATTCGTAGATATTGAGAACCGTCTAAATATTTCAGATGGTCGCCAGGTTGGATTTTTATTTTTGTACTATTACTATAAGATTATTGCGTACGTGTGGTATTCAAACTTCAATCGCATGATTAGAACACAAGAAGTAAAAACGAGATTTTAAAATTACGCACAGCAGCCATCGTGTGATTATGCAAACAATTGAAATAAATTAGATGCCAGTGGATCAACATTGTATAAGCATTTTAACGTGCAACGTTTCACGGCACTCGGATAGTTAATTCGCGAGAAACGTCCATTTAAATATTTATACTTCGCGTCGCCGCCATGTTGGATTTGTGCTCACCAGGTTACTGAAAGTCCCTATAGGTGAACATATGTTCATAGTCTCTATGAACATTTAAAAAAATTCAGTTTGGTTGCTGTAAAAGTTTCATAGATAGTGAGAACCGTCTAAATATTTTGGAAGCTCGCCATTTAGGATTGTTATATGTATAGGCCATAGAGTTATGTACCATTCAAGGACAATTATTGCCTAGGTTCATTATTCAAACTTTCACTTCAGATCGCATGATTACGAGACAAGAAATAAAAACTTAATTTTAAAATTTGTCACAGCCGCCATCTTGAGGTTATGTAAACAATTGAAATAAATTAGATGGCAGTGCATTACAATCTGCAAAATCATTTACTGTACCACATTCACTGCGCTCAGAGAGTTAAATCACGAGAAAAGTCTATTAAATTATTTCAAATTCGCTAGGTCGCCATGTTCGTTTTGTACTTTACAGGGTTTATGAGAGTATACATAGGTAAACTTGTATCAGTACCCTTATCACCGTACAAAAATTGCAGGGTGATATCTGTAATTGTTTCGGAGATATAGAATGTCAGTGAAATATTTCGCACAACCACCATTTAGAGGTTATGTAAACAATTGAACTAAATTAGACTCCAGTGCATTACAATGTGTATAAACAATTGCTGTATCAAGTTTCATTACGTTTGGATAGTTAAATCGCGAGAAAAGTCATTTAAAAGTCTCAAAATTCGCTTGGCCGCCATGTTGGTTTTGTAGTCACCAGGTTTTTGAAAGTCTCATAGATGAACTTCTAGTATTGTGCCCTTTATCACCGTACACAATTTCAGGGCGATATCGGTAATAGTTTCGGAGATATTGAATGCTAGTGAAATTATTTCGCACAGCCGCCATGTTGGATTGGTGAGACGTAACAAAATTTGAAGGGTACGGTCGAGGTCGCCGGGGAATTGCGCTATGAACTTACCGAGTTTCATTGAAATCGCTCTAGCCGTTTAGATTTATTAGGGGACACACACACACACACACACACACCTCACACACACACACACACACACACACGCACACACACACACACACGGACAAAAGGTGATCTCATAAGCCTATTTTTTTCAAAATTGAAAATAGGCTAATAAACCTGTGGCACTTAGCCCCTAAAGGTTCTTGGTCTACCTAGCGACCGCTACCCAGCCCTGTTGGCCTACAGATAGTGGGGTAACCCGAGGTCAGCACGTCGGGTCCCCTCGACCGGTAATCTTCGTTTCCGCTGCCTCTCTGATCAGACAGCTACTGACTAATTCTCACGAGTCGGAATGCACTCCATTCCAGCCCTTACGTCAGTTTCTAAAAACTTCTATGGAGCCGGGATTCCAACCTGGGGCCTCCAGGTGAGAAGCGGCCGCGCTACCTCAACACCACAGCTCGATTAGGTAGAAGTTTATAAATATTCTTCTTCTTCTGTCGATTTTGGCCTACTTGCCAATCTCTTCTTTTCCTCCCAGAATTTCTTCATGCGATCGCTGAGTCTTCTTCTTTCTTCAGACCAGATGACCTTGGGAGCTAGGGTTTCCTGAAACCCTTTAAATGTATCAACCTTCCTTCGAAAACAGTGATTTGTTGAGAATATCTTCTTGAGCGATGCCAACTTCTTTTGAGATCTGCTCGTGTTTCCTCACCCCATTTTGTGGTGGACTTTAATTTGCTAATTATTATTGTTATTATTATTATTATTTTATTAGTAGTAGTACCGGCCATGGTACCTTGCTGGCTTCGGGAGAGAATGGGTTTGAATCTCACTTCAGCCGCCCTGAAAATGGTTTTTGTGGTTTCTCATTTACCCCACCCCCCCCCCCCCCCCCCAAGAAAATGCCAGGACGGTTCCTTTCACAGGTTCACAACTTCCTTCCTTCCGAAATGCCCTCCCTGATCCATTCTTAATTATACCCAAGTTAGCGGACGCCTCCGCGATCGGCCTGCCACCATCCCCAGTTGTATCTGCTGTCAAAGTGTTTTCAGCACCTAGACACCATCTTTGCGACGCTAGAGAAAGATCCCTCGGCATATCCCATGGATAAAACCGAGCTGGGAGGATAGACGATTGAAAAAATAGAAGTAGTAGTAGAAATAGCACTGGAAGTAGTGTAGTATATGTTAAGTTTAGGTAGGGCCTAGAGATTTATTTTTCTGTTTGCTAATTGGCATGTTTAATTATGAGTGAAATTCTTATTTTCTATCCGTGTCCACCTCTTATTAATCCCGTTCCCAATGGGGGTCGGGGATGAGATGCCATGAAATGCCACGTGGCTGATGGTTTCTACGGCCAGATGCCCTTCCTGACGCACACCTCACGAGAGGAGTTAATGAGAGATGAAATTAATGAAGATGAATGAAAGTTCAATTTCAAGTACAGTAGAGTCCCGCTCAACCGACCTTCGCTTATCCGACATTCCGAGTTATCCGACAATGGTACTGTTGACTTAATTTGAACATTTGGTGTACACTAAATACTGGGACACCTGGTGTGAAAGTTGCAGCCATGGAACACGCACTGAACGAAAATGAGGATGGTGAAGAAGAAGAATGAGGTTTTGCAGAACAAAAGGATAAAGCGTTGTCTCACAGAGAAGTATTGAGTACACTGGACATGGCATTACGTAAGTGGAGCAACAGCCGGAGGCAAGTGCAACGGAGGTGTTGATTTTTTTTTTGTCGATGGCGAGATATCGCAGCAAGAAAACGTGAATCGGCAGGCAAGCAGACATTGTTGACAAGTTCTTTTCTTGAAGCATTTGGAGCATTTTTCTTCAATACTGCGTGTACAATTAAATTGATAATTCAGTAAATAGAGTACCGTGAAACACGTGATTGTTTTAGTAATACAGTATAGGCCAACTATTTGTTTTAGTTCATTTTTAAATTCATTCTGTATCATCCGTCATTTTCGGTGATCCGACGTACTCCAGGTCCATTTTTTTTATCGGATAATCGATATTCTGCTGTAGTTCCAACTTTGGCTACCAACGCCACTGTCACTGACACTGCGGCCAGCGGCGAACGTTGGAACTTGATAGAGCGCTTCTAAACCTAACAACCTAGAAATTTAGCTACACTACCAATTGTAGTGGTAGGTTCTTTTTCATCCCATAAATCTATGGCATGTGCCCGCCAGCTTTACTTTCCCTACGAAGGAAGGCATACTGAAGGATTTTAACGCTCTTAAAAATCCAATGACTTCGACCGGGTTTGAACCCACCATCTTGGGCATAGCAGTCCGGCATGCTATCGACTACGCCATTAAATGTAAATTCGTATTATGATTTAATGCAGAACAATATATACCTGTATATAATGGGGCTCATTAACCTAAGAGACATATCTATCATTAATAAATGCAATGCATGTTCAAAATAAATTCCAAATACACGGGGCTGATGGCTAGAATGTCCCTCGGCCAAAAAGTGAATCACCAAGAAGAGCAACAACCTAATTCATGATGGAAATCAGCCATTAAGAAACTCCTAGATAGATCATCTGAAAGCCGTTTCTCCCCTTGGCAGCCAGCAACTCTGCCTCCCCCAATCGATTTGCGCATTATTCTGCTTCACCTCTCATTATGTTCATCGGTAATGAAATTTCACTGCTACTTGTACAAGTGAACAATCCAAATATTGACTTTCCATTAGCATGATAATAAAGAGCTTTGCTATCTCTGCTTTTCAATGAGGCTAAATATTTGAAAGGTAGGCCGGAAAAGCACTACGGTAGTAGCAAAGAGTGTACACACAAAAGTGTTGGATTTAATTCACCAGTATCCTTCTACTGGAATATATAGTCCCTAAGTAATATTTATCTATCTGTACACTTAGACCTATGCATTGTATTTGCAGCTTAGCCATGCGCGTTACATCACGCACCACAACTGAAGTCCCCACGGAAAGAATGGGGTAAGTCAATTTTTTTCGGAAATGAGTTTATGGCGCATTCTCGTGGTCAGCCATCGTCACCACAGATCAGTTGAAATTAATTTCTAATAGAGCGGAATGTCACCGATATACAATGGTTTTATTTTCAGTGGAAACGGAAAGAACGTCCCATATTCTCCCACTTTTCATAATATACCGTTAGTTGTTATTTGTTTTACACGTACTTCCTTTATAAGAAATAAATTTGGCCAAAATAACTATATTGCTTACCCTGAATTGTATCTTTTTAAGTATTTATTTTTAGTGTTGAAAGTTTAAATTCGCTCTCCTGAAAAAATTACAGAATGTGACTTACCCCGTTTTTGCCGTGGAGTCTTCAACTGTAAGAGTTATTATTGTTGTTTTAAGGGGCGGAACTACAAGGTCATCTGCCCCTCTTAACAAAGATTAAAGAATACAAATTTGGAATTGAATTTAAAATTTAGAGGTGGACACCTAAATTTGAAAAGACCGAAAATTAATAAAACAAGAAATTAAAATAAATAATAATTATCAAAATAAACGAAAATTACGGGAAAACAAAAAATTATCATTCAAAAACGAATAAGTCGTTGAACTGTAAGAGTGACCTGAATGGCTTGGTTCCTGGTGATGATAGTGACCTTCCCGA
The DNA here is from genome assembly GCA_946902985.2 of Meconema thalassinum. Taxonomy (NCBI): domain Eukaryota; kingdom Metazoa; phylum Arthropoda; class Insecta; order Orthoptera; family Tettigoniidae; genus Meconema; species Meconema thalassinum. The sequence goes on along the minus strand of OX336388.2, from coordinate 1,734,149,493 downwards.
GTGTATTTCTTCCCACACTCCCTACAGGCAATTGCCACGATAGTATGTCATTTCAAATGAAATTCAACCCACAACCAACTACACAAGGCTGACGACCATGATATCCCAAGACTCTAAAATGAATTAATAACAACAGTTATTAGTAGTATGAAAACGGGAATCCTGGTGCAGGGGCTAATGCCCAAGATGGCCGCCGTTAGGTCACACTCACGAGTCGTGAACCCTTGAGGGTGTAGCACTATCGTGGAAGCACTATAAGTGATGGGGCTACACGCACCTTGCCAACTTTAGAGCCTTTAGCAGAAAGTAGGAGAGACTATCAAAAGAATAGGTCTGACCTCTCGGAGAATGAGGGTATCAGGAAAGATGTGACAAGGATCAATTAAGGTAGGAATCTGAAAGACACCCTAGGCCTCAGATACCCTAATACAGTCGGGGTTGACCAAGAGAGGTGGATTTAAAACGTGAAGGAGAGGAGCCCGACACAATTAATTGGAAGCAATGCCTGAATCATCTGGGGTTCCATGGTCACTAACCCACGTCCAACCAGTTGTGTGTTACTAGGGAGCTATTCAAATGGATATGAATGGTTACAATATGATTAGTAGGAGTGGCAAACATCGAAACGTAGGCTACATGAATAACGTAGTAGGAACGGAAATTATAACGTAGCCTACTTGAAAAAAAGGATGGTATATTGGCTTTCACTGTCCGTGAATTAAAACTCAGCATAATCTCTAGGTTTATGCCGCGTATTGTGTGGGGTTCGCCTAGGAACACCTAGCTGGCTCATCAGCGGGCTCTCGGTGCTTCGCGCCCGGACCCCCCACAGGAGTAGAAAACTGTGCACCTATCTCCCTTCTTGTGGCAGATGACCTCGTAGTTCCGCCCCTTAAAACAAAAATAACCATAATAACTATACTCCCTTCTTATGAAGCACATGTGAGCCTCTTAACTGCGAGAGCTAAAATCTGAAGCAGTCTTTCACTCCCTATAAAGGCTTTCAAAAGATGGTATATTGGCTTTCACGGCCCGTGAAATGAAACTCAGCAGTTTTTCTAGGTTTGTGCCACGTATGGTGTAGGCCTACTTGTTCAGTGGCTAGCAAAGTCACGAACAGAGCCAGCAGCCTATTCAATACGGATATTTGAAAGGATTCATTCGTCCTCTGAATGTTCTACATTAGTGTCCGCTCATGTTTTGTGTCATGGAGTGTACAAGGAACCATGTTTCATGTGTAGTATCCTCACTTCAAAACGTATATCTACCCTCGAGTAGTGCACCTGGCAGACAAATGTCATGAACCCTGGACATGCTAGCTGACGTGCAGAGACCTGTTGTAGAGCCCCGGAGAGTCAGCAAATGGCTTGTCGTTCTAATGTAATGTGGCCACTACGTATATTAAGCAAAGCCATAAGGAATTTGCCTGTATGCTCGTAATTGTCGTCTGGTATGGTATGGTGTCACGAATAAATGACCCGAGCATATAAGTTTAATGCTTGTCAAGCCATCTTGTTCAAGAAAAGTTGTTTCTGCTTGTCTCTTATTAGATATTCGTATGCAGAGTAAAGTTATCCAGGCTTCATGATATTGTATAATTCACTAGGGTCTCTATCATCTGGCACCTATACGTTTCTACTCTGTAATTGACGGCTGGCTGCTTGGCTCAGCGGTAACATTCTCGCTTGCTGATCCGAAGGGTGCAGGATCGAATCCAGCTGGTATTTTAGAACGCGCAAATGCAAGGGAGCCGTGTCAGTAGATTTACTGGCACGTTAAAAATCCCCTTCGTGGCTAATTCTGGCACCCCGGCGTCTCTCAAAGCCGCAGTAATTAAAAGGGACGTAAAACAGAGGCTAGCAATTTTGGGCGTTACCCCTGAGATCTGGGTTGGATTCCCGGCTCAGACAAGACATTTGGTTGGTTGGTTCTTAAGTTTAGGGGCTGCGACAACGCGGCCATGTAGCCCCGTGTACTTTGGGTGTGTGTAGAATCTGTCTGATAACCGGTGTTAATTGTGATGACTGTGTTAGTGTGTGTTATCTCTTTTTTAATTTAAGTACAGACTGCAACTTAGAATTTTTCAAATAGTTCCTACTTTTGCCGCCAAGCGCCACCGACAACGACTACTAGGCCAAGTTCAGAACTTAGCTACTAGACGCCACCGCAGTCGGCTCTTGGCAACGAACGTAGAAACCTAAGAGCGTTGTTTACATTCTTAACCTCTCCTATTTAGCTTCACACAGGTGTAATTAGTTAAAGGTTCTTTAACATGCCATAAATCTATGACATGGGACCGCCGACTTTACTTCCCCTCCGAAGGAAGGCATACTGAGGGATTTTTAACGCTCTTAAAGAATCCGACGGCTTCGGCCGGGTTTGAACCCGCTATCTTGGGCATAGAAGCTCAGCATGCTACCGACTACGCCACCGAAGCCGCGGCAAGACATTTAATTCTGAAATATAAAATGTTTTCCAGTCGGTCAACATGATTATCCCCCTATTCTAATAAGTGTTATTCTGTAAACCTAAAGAAATTGTCGATTCAAAATTGTCATTCGGGTGTATTAATTAATCTCATGTAATGTTTTTCAGGTTTAGGGAATAGCAGCCATTGCAATTTGGGTACGATAGTCTTGACGGACTGAAAAGCAATCATATTTCATTTAATAAGGCAACACGATAACATTGTATTCCGATATGAGGGCTGGACCTGAGTACAATCAGTGGCATGAAGGGCGGCTTCGGTGTCAAAATTGGTATAGCGTGGCAAGTTAGACCTGGCCTGTCATGGCGGAGTCTCGTCTAGGAGGGGAAGTAGTGGGATCACTAGGCGCAAATGCGATTTCCCCTCTTTGGTGCAACAACTGCTTGGTGCTGCTCGCTGCTCGTCGTGGTTATATTATGCAAGCCTAAAGTATCGAATAGGAGCATTCTCAGTGACATAGCATTGGTATTGGTGGTAATAACTGAGAGCGCGCCCACTTCACACACTCCTGACAGCAAGCTTGTTGCCGTGCTTGTCAAAGAACAGAGCTGCTCAGTCGTGCTTCGCTTGCCTTGACAGCATCTGTACCGTGCCAAGGTGTTGGGAATAATGACTACTTGGCAACATCTAACCAGCGCGTGATGAAGTATGTGCTCACTGGTTGACAAAGAATCCAGGCAGGGGGATGACGTAATGCAACTGGACGCACATGCGCATCGGAAGGTTCAGATCTAACTTGTTCCCCAAATAGCATGCTGAGCTTCCATGCCCAACATAGCGGAGTCACAGCCGGCCAAAGTCGTCGGATTTTTAAGGGCGTTAAAAATCCCTCAGTATGCCTTACTTCGGAGGGGAAGTACAGTAAAGCCGGCGGGCCCATGCCATAGATTTATGGCATGAAAAAGAACCTTCCACTAACTACAATTGTGTGAAGCTAAAAAAAATTTAGGTTAGATTTGGTTAACGCTATACTAGATTCAACGTTTGCCGCCAGAAGTAGGTTGCAATGCCATCTAGTAGCCAAGTCCACATCTAGGTGTCGTGGACGGTAGCATTTGGTAGCAAAAGTAGGAACTACTTGAAATTGATCGTCTGCAGTCTTTACTTGAATTACAGTTACCACACACTAATACAGCCATCACAATAAATTAACACCGGTTATTAACAGATTCTACACACACCCAAAGTACACGGGGCTACATGAGCGCATGACCAACCAACAACCAGTCTCATGAAGCAATCTGTGAATAGATGTGTTGAAATCTCCCCTCAGCCTTTCTAGGAGCGGGTTTTCCGAGGTTCTCCACTTCTACTTTCACGCAAAAAGGTTCCGAAATTGAGGCCATCTCATTCTCAATCCTCACCTAAATTACAAATAGGCTACACACGCTGCTACAGACACTACATTAATACAGGTCATCAAACAATTTCGACACACACTCAAGTATACGGAGATGAAATTACCCCGATATCCATGCCTCTGACCGAAGGAACAAACTCTATGTTAGGCCAACGATATTTAAGATCAGTGATTCTTAACCTTTGTTTAGTTGTTGTTTTTGATTAATTTAGGGACTTTGCGAAATTGTGATATTAGGATATTTGTCAATAGTAAGACCACTGGAACACGCCTCGGTGGTTTGGGATCCATTGCCAGTAGAGCTCATCAACGAGTTGAAAATGGTTCAAAGAATGCCTATAGATTTGTGCTCAGTGACTTACATCCCAAGAGAAGAGTGACCTGTATGTTAAAGATACTTGAGTGGGAATCACTTGAGGTTAAGAGGATGAAATCCAGACTCTGCGTTATGTACAACACGAACACAAATGAACCAGCATGGGGGCCAACGTGTGAGACAACCCACTTAAATGAGTAGGGATGATCATTCTTTCAAAGTTAAGGGCTGACTACAGTGTACAGATTGTTGTTGTTTGAGCCTTCAGTCTTTTGACTGGTTTGATGCAGCCCTCCATGCCTCCCTGTCCTCAACTAATCGATTCATCTCTACGTAGCTACCACACCCTACATCCGAGGCAATCTGTTTAATATATTCTAACCTTGGTCTACCCCTACAGTTCTTGTCCTCGATCCTTCCTTCCATAACTACGCTTGCTATTCCTGAGTGTCTTAGTACGTGTCCTACCAACCTATATTTTCTCTGCATTAGCAGTCGCCAGAAACATCTCTCCTCTCTCACACGTCTTAATGCCTCTTCGTTTGTAACTCTATCTACCCATCTGATCATCATTCTCCTGTAACACCACATTTCAAACGATTCAATTCTCCTCTTTTCTGCTGCACCAATAGTCCAAGTGTCACTTCCACTGAGTGCCAAGCTCCTGACAAAGGTTTTCAAAAATGACTTCCTAATATCAAAATCTATATTCGATGTCAACAGATTCCTTTTTTGTACAAATGTTTTCCTTGCCTGAGCCAACCTACGTTTGATATACTCTTTGCTTCGTCCATCACTGGTTATTTTGCTTCCTAAGTAACAGAAGTCTCCTACTTCCTTCACCTTTTCACCGCGTACAGATTATGCTAAATATTATTTCGTGAACCATGGCATTGATAACTGGGACACTAGGGTTCTATCTGCCGGCGCAGTCTTAGAGCCTTTCCCCACACTTGTAGGTGCCATTAAGACACAACTGACACTTTGAGTAAATACACCAGGATAATTATTATGTATGATTCTTACTTGCAAATGAATGAATGAATGAATAAATAAATAAATAAATAAATGAAGATCCCTGTTATTCAATAAAGATGCCTTAGAAACATATCTGGTTTGCGACACCAGGCTAAGCCCTGTTTTATAGATCGTATCACACTAACATTTACCTACCCCGTTCGAAAACCTTCCGCTGCACGACAATAAGCTGTAAAGATTTTAATCGTTTACTACGCTTACAACTTTTATGTTTATTTTTTCTCCAATGTGCAATTTAATGTACATAAATCATGACAGGCTTCCGTGCTCTTAACCACGGCCATATGCTAAGTTGACAAAGTGGAAGGAGGAACGGATCAATTCAGAACCTCTACCTCGTTCCTTTTAACTTATTTCGCCATCACAGCGGTCAAACAGTATCATATGAAACTGCCACTCAGAGGGTGCAAGTTTCAATTTCTGACTATGAGGAGAAATCAAATTCTACTTTAAGTGTTGAAACGGATTACAGTCAGTTTCATGAGGATAAGTGAGGAAGTGTGTATTCATCCCAATATTGATCTTCTGTGGTTTCCAGTTCAATACCCGTCTAATAACACCATGGTATGTATATAACCAGCCATAGCCACTTACCAATTACAAGTTCACACGTTAATGTGTTGTTGTCATTGGTTCGTTACGGGTTTTGCGACATCATGTTCATGTAACCCCGTGTAGGCTCTTGGGTGTGTGTAGAATTTGTCTAATGACCTGTGTCACTGTGATGCCAGTACTAGTGTGTATATTTGTAATAAAGGTACGATTTGAGTAGAAAGTGGCAGTGGCATTAAGTTAGGTACCATATCGGCATTTGCCGGGAATATAAGTGGGAAATCATGGAAAACAATTTCGAGGATGGCTGAGGTAGGTATCGAACCCGCCTCTTCTGAATTTTGCCTCACAAGGCTGAGTGTACCACGTTCCATCCCGCAAACCAGAATTATATTTCTAGGCAACGCCCGGAATCAATCCTGGACTTCAGAGGTACGGCCAAGAATGCTGGCCACTACGCAACGAGACGGATCACACACCATAATATAATCGCCACAACTTATCAGCCATATCTCCCACACGCCATGCAGGGTCTTTGATTGCCATGTTACAATCTTTTCATACGTCATCATAAACATTAGAGGAAACGATGGCCAGAGTGTACTTCCCCATAAAACAACTACTGTATTGCCATCACCAACAGCATTCTGAATCTGGCCAAGGTATTTTGGCATTATTTGAAGCTAAGGAAGGGGCAGATGACCTCGTAGTTCCGCCCCTTAAAACAACAATAACTAAGCAAAGGAAATACTCAGCCACGTCATCGGCTAATATGACACTAGCGTATCGTACTAACCAAGGTCACCAGGATCTACTCAGTTGGTTAAACTTTAAACAAAGCAACTGTACTAGAGATCTATCGCACTATCTTAGCAAGAGGCTCAACACCCTCCTATCACATTCTACATCCCAGGCAATCCGTTTAACGTATTCTAACCTTGGTCTACCCGTACAGTTCTTATCCTCGACCCTTCCTTCCATAACTAAGTTTGCTATTCCTGAGTGTATTAATAGCTAGGTGCCCTACCAACCTATCTCTTGTCTTCATTAGCAGTCGCCAGAAACAACTCTCCTCACCCACTCAACTTAATACTCCTCCATGTGTCACTCTATCCACCTGATCTTCATCATTGACCTGTAACACCACATTTCAAATGTTTCTATTCTCCTGTTTTCTGCTGAGCGCAAGTTTCACTTCCATAATACTGCATTACATTATGCGAACCGGCCAAAACTAAGGACCACGCAAATATAATTTCATTTCCTTCTCATAGTTCTTTCTTCCTTTCTCTTCCTCCACACTTCCTTCATTCTTTCAGAGTGTTGCGCCATTCTCTCTGCTGTCCACCTTCCTCCCCTGCGTTCTTTCTTTTCTCCCACAAGAATCATTATGTTGGAAAGTATTTCCCTGAATTGTGTTCTGTCTCGACAGTCGTCATCTGTAATTCCTAGCCTCCGGAGTTCTTCCTTCATCTGCTTGGTGTAACCCCCTTGGCTCTTCAGATTATATATTTTATTAAAAAATTGTTTATTTATTCTTGTTGGATCCATTCTAACCATATGTCCATAGAAACTTCAACGTTTTTTTTTCTTCTAATTGTTGTTTCCAGGTCTTCCACCCTTTCATACATCTTCTTTGATCTTAATCTCTAGGTTCCCTGTACCACTTTTGGGCCGTAAATCCTCGGCAATATCCTCCTTTCAATCTTCAGAAGCTTTTCCAGGTTCATCAAATTTGCCGTCTCCACAGCATATAAGATCACCGGTTTTACCACAGAATTGTAGTGTTGTAGTTTGGCATTAAGTGAGAAGTTCTTGTATTATTATTTATTATTTTCTTCCGAATTTGGCCGCCTGTGGACCGCATGGAACCTAAGGCTTTCTGGTTAATCTCCTCATCTCTTCCCAAAATCTCTTCATTAGTTCACTTCTGATCTTTCGCTCCTCCTCGGATATTACCAGTTTGGCTCTAATTTTAGGTGTTTTCACCTCGATCATCTAGATGTTGTCAATTCGGTTTCTAAACTCTTTTCTGTTGTGGATCACATCCACTGTGAATCCACTTTCCTTGGCGTCTCTTTTAACCTCTTCTACCCACTTAGTTGTAGCCTTCAGCCATGGCCGGCTCTACGGAAGGCCGCGGCGAGAGAAAATTGGCAACCTCGCCGTGAATGGCCAGTCTGCTCTGCCTCGCCCACTGAGTTACATGGAAAATGTGTCACGCGCTCGTGTTTTCTTCAAAATACTCTATGTAAATGAAATTATACAATTGATTATTACTTTATAGTGGCTAGCTACAATGCCAAAGACTTGTGTTATGCCGAATTGTAAGTCTAATTATCGTTCATCGATAAAAACTGAAGGATTTGTGACAGTGTCTGGGTTTCCTAAAAATCCACAATTGAAAGCCATATGGGAACGTGCTATTCCTCGAGCCAATTGGGTACCTACGAAATATTCCTTCGTATGTATTAAACACTTTCTTCCTGAAGACGTAAGTTATGTTGAAAAATACAAGGATGGTGATGGGAATAATAAGGAATTCACACGGAAGAAGCCTGTATTGATACCTCGTGCGGTTCCAAAGGTATTCCCAAACTTACCATCGTATTTGAGTAATTGCTCCTCCAAGATAAGGAAATCTCCAGAAGAAAGAAGAGAAGAAGAAAAAGAACGGAAAAAGTCTGCAGAGGAATGTGAGAAGACCCTAGCTGAGGAAGCCAACAAAATTACGACTTTCGAGTCCTTAGTTTGTGATATACAAAATAAATTGGTGGAGCATAAAACAGACTGGTCTGTAAGTACTAGTGAAAACTATTGTATTTTGTATAAATTAGATGTGTCAAGCATACCTAAAATAAGGTCAAGTATAAGGATAAACAATGATTTTACGGTCGAAATTCATATCAATGGAGGCGTAATTCCTAACACTGCTGTTCTTCATTCTGGCTCTGTAATATTTCGAAATTCATTATTAAGTAAGTGGAGTCAGTTGTTCCAAGCAATAGAATTTTGCCACGACTTTTTCTTACCTTGAAGTTCTGTAAGTTCACTAGTCGTCCAGATTAATAATTTAATAGATAACCTAAAAACTGACCTTGAAAACCAGGGAGACGAAACTTCAGAGATTCTGTTAAAAAAAGTTAATGTTTCAGCAAGATCAGTTTACACTTACTTTTTTAAAGAAACCTAGATATAACGTCACTACAACTCTAAATGCATTCCTAATTTATATGCAGTCTACAAAGTGATACAACGCAATTAGATTTAACCATATTTTATCCCTACCTCATCCCCGAGTTTTACAAAAATTAACAACTTCCTTCGCCATATCCCCGAAAGCTGATGAAGAGAACAGTAACTTTCTAAGTCAGATTGTGAAAGATTTATCAAATTTAGAAAGGGTTGTAAATTTACAGATTGATGAAATGCATGTCAAACAAACTTTAGATTTTAAAAATGGGCAATTATTTGGTGTTGCTACAAATGAATCTGTCGATTTAGCTAAGACAGTTCTGGCCTTTCTTGTTAGTTCTGCTTTTGGAAATTTGAAAGAGGTTGTTAAATTAGTTCCAGTGAAACAATTAACGGGTTTGCAACTAGCTGATATTGCAAAAGATGTTATCAGGCAAATACCGGATTGTGGCCTAAATATTCTGTCTATCATAGCTGATAATAATGGTGTGAATCGTGCTATGTTCAAAGAACTAACCAAACATTCTGATAGTAATTACTGGTTCCATATTGATGGAAACCCCCTAAAAACCTTTGTTTTATATGACAGTGTCCATATATTAAAAGATATACGAAATAATTGGCGGAATTTAAGTGGCATTGATAAGTCACTTATTATTCCTGTATGGGAAGATTTAGACTCATTTTCAAATGTTTTAAGTTCAGTTGACTGTAACCCTGATTTTAAAGCGGTAACTCAAGCAGCATTTAGTGACATAAGAGCGATCTACAAAAAGGAATCCGATTTACTGATTAAGTCTGCACCAAAGTTAACATTTAAAAGTGTTTATCCAAATTCACTTGAACGTCAAAGGGTTTCTTTGGTTACAAACGTGTTTCACGAATCTACAGCTTCTGCTCTAAACAAGTATTGTTATAAAGGTACTGCTTTTTTTTTTGTCAGAGTAATCCTAATGTGGTGGTCCATTGTTAATATTAAGCGGCCTCTCACCCATGTTGTTAAACATAATAGTCTTCAAATGCCTTTCAAAAATCCCGAAGACAAAAGGTTGGCTTTCCTAAAGGCATTCCTCCAATGGTTGTCCACGTGGAAAAAGAAGGATGAAAATGATTCCTCAAAAAAGAGTTGTTTAACCAATGAAACTTACAACGCTTTGTATGTAACAACCTATGTATTACGTGAGATTATAATTTATGCTCTACAGAATGTGAACTCCTCTTATGTGTTAACTGGCAAATTTCAGAGTGACCAATTAGAATCCAGGTTTGGGCAGTACCGCCAACTAACAGGCGGCAACTATAATATATCAGTTACTCAGGTAATGGAGGCCGAATTGAAAATAAGGTTGAAAAGCGTACTTGGCCTTCATTCATCCAGGTATGGAGCAGTTACTTTTTCGAAAGAAATGATAATGTCCTCTTCCGATACGAATTCAGGAGAAAGTACAACAAGCAGCCTTTCGTCAGCTACTGTTGACGATACCTTTTACAGTATTTTAGAAGACAAGTACACTGAAAACATACAATTCGATGAGTCGGGTTTTATATATGCCTGTGGTTACATATCGTTCAAGCAATGTTCAAGAATAAAATGTGAATAATGTTTGGCTTTGCTTAGAAATAAAGAAAAGATAAATGACAGCTACTTCAATCAAATAAATAGGGGCGGACTTTCAGTTCCTGCAGATTTTATTTTATCAATGTGTAAACATGTTGTTGGAATTACGCAGGCGCTAATTTCTGATACGTTTGAGGAACAATTTTAAAAAGGTAAATGTAACAATCAACGCCAAGTAATTCAAAATCTTAGTCTACTCGATATTTTATCAGATATTGAATTGTCAGAAACTGCCGAGAAAACTTGTACCTGTGGATGTAATGTTATGACAATAGTCACAAGTATTGTCTTAACAATGAGTAACATTTTGTTAAATAATTACAGGAAGTTGAGGAATGAACGGGTAACTTGCCATAGTAATCACAGAAAACTTGCTATTCTTTGTTAGAGGCCAACCTGTTGTATATTTTGTAAATGTCAAATAAATATTGAAAGCAAATTGGTTTTGTTACTCCAAGTAAGCCCTACTGACTCTTGACAATCCTTTTACTTTAATGTTGAAAAGAACAAATATTATTTCGTCATTTCAATTTGTTTTCGTGGCGAAGCACATGCATCAACAGCTGGCCGGCTGCTATGGCCATCCCAGTTCAGAGCAGTGCAGCGTTGCAAGGTCGAACGCCGCGGCCTTCCGTAGAGCCGGCCATGCTTCAGCTCTGTAATATACTTGAATATCCTCTTAGTCACCAAATGTCCGTAGAATTTCAACTTTCACTTCCGTATTGTGACATTAATTTTTTCAGTGTGTTTATAGAGTTCTTCCATGTCCCGTCAGCAGTTTTCTGTGGTCCTAAAATTTTCTGCAAAATTTTCCTCTCCTTTTTTCCAGTTCCTGAAGATCCCCTTTTATATTCAGTGTCAAGCACTCCGAGGCGTACAGACCCTCTGGCATTACTACTGTGCTATAGTGTCTGAGTTTTGCCTTGTAGGATATTGCTTGTTTGTTGTATCTGCTCTGGGTTAACCTATCAGCCAAATCCAATTTTCTAGCTCTTGCCCTATTTGCTTCTTTATCCAGCTCATTGGGTTCTATCCATTCACCTAGATATTTATTATCTAGTGGTTTTGGCCTACTGTGGACCGCGGTAAACAATCGACCGACTTGTCAATCTCTTCTTCTCCTCCGAGAATATCTTCATACGGTCGTTAAGTCTTCTCCTTCTGTCTTCAGACCAGATGCCCTTGGTTTTTCAGCTATATTTTTTTCTGAAACCCTTTGAGTTTATCAACCTTCCATGGAAACCCTGTGCTATTTAGTATATCTTCTGGATTAATTCGAGCTTCTTTGAGATCATTTCTTATTTCTCCAACCAATTATGTGGTGCACTTCAACTTGGCAATGCAAATCAATATCATTTTGGGCACCTACTGTTGTTCATCCATATGGGGTGTCCATAAAATATCATCATTTTCTTATGTATTGTGCCCGTAAGTTTCTCTGCCAGGCTTTACAAGTCAAATCTCCTTTTCCTCCATACGCCAACTATTCTGATATCTGGGTCCGCTTCGTTGCGTAGTGACTAGCACTCTTGGCTGTGACCGTGGAGGCCCAGGTTTGATTCCCGGCTCTGCCAAGAAATGTAATTCTGATCCGAGGGCTGGAATGGGGGAACACTCAGCCTCTTGAGGCAAAAATGAGAAGAGGTGGGTTCGATTCCCACCTCAGCCAACATGGAAGTGGTTTTCCATGGTTTTCCAATTCTACTCGAGGTGAATGCCGGGATGGTTTCTAACTCAAGGCCACGGCTGTCTCCTTCCAAATCCTCATCTGAATTACATCTACGCACCCTAATACATGACCACGATGTCGCAAGGCTCCTATAATGAATCAACAACTCTCTTTTATGGGCCCAATATTTTCCTCAGAATTCTTCATTCTTTTTTCCATTATTATTATTATTATTATTATTATTATTATTATTACGGTATTATTATTATGATTTTTTTATAGTTTCGGTCGTCTATGGACCACGTTATTTCAACTGCCTTTTCCCTCGTTCTTTCACATTGGCCCAGTATTCACGCATTCTTCTTCGGTGAGCTTCCCTTCGTTCTTCGGTCCACTTCTTGCCGGTTTTCAATATAGGCTTTGGCTGAAAACTCTGTATCTCCCCAAGTTTCTTCTTCAAAGTGTCGCGTTCCAAGATGTCCTCATGTGATATCCCCAGTTCTTGTAGGTCTTTTTCCACCTCTGTAAACCAGATCCCTTTGGTTTTCTTTCCCACAAAGTAGGCACAGATTCGATTGAACAATCTTCCGGAGTTCATTCGTGTTAAATGGCCATAAAAGGAGAGTCTTCTTTTGCGAATGGTGTCCGTTATTTTCTCCAATTATTATTATGATTATTATTATTATTATCATAATGTATTTATTTATTTATTTAAGCGAAAATTCCCCTACAGGAGAGCGATTAAACTTGGATCACATGATGTCATTTGGAGGTGTGTCTCCTCCGCTCCTCCCAAAATCTCATCATTCTCACGGGATGTTCCCTCTTCCTCTCATCCGTCCACTTTTTTCCAGGTTTTCGTCATGATCTTGGTTCGAATTTAACATTCGTTATTTTCGTATGGCACTCAGTTCGGTCTTCGAAATTTTGTATACTGGTTACTTGCAAGTCTCTCTGTACCTCTTTAAGCCATTCTGTGCCGCATTTGCTCTGTGTTATGATACCGAGTAGTTTCTTGGGCAATCTGGAGGTGGCCATCCTGTGGATGTGAGTGTAAAATTTGGCTCTGCGTTTTCTAATTTCGTCTGTTATCGTAATGGTGTTTTGATAGAGTTCAGTACTAAGGTCTCTTCATCCAAATGCCGTTTCGGTAGATTGCTCCGTAGATCTTCCGGAGAATTTTTCGTTCCTGCTTTTCCAGTTCCCTAATCTTGGAATGACCATCGATTACTATTGTTTCAGCCGCATATGTTGCTTCTGGAGGAATAACTGTTTTATAATGTCGTAATTTGGCGTTCGTCGAAATGCATTTCTTGTTGTAATGGGCCCACGTTAGCCTGTAGCCCTTCTGGAGCTTAGATTATTATTATTATTATTTGATTATTATTATTTGTATTATTATTATTATTATTATTATTATTATTATCACTAACTGTCGGAGTATCTCAGTGTGCCAAGACTATGGAGCCAGACCATCTCCTAACTCAGAAATAGAAGTAGAGTTTGTCTGTCATATTTAAATATCCTTTAAAGCATTCGGACCGATTCGAGGTTGAAACTACTATCATCAATTTCTTTGGCCAACAATGAACCGACTGCACTGCCACTCAACCTGACAGACTAATAAGAGTAAAGAGTAGGGGTAGCTATATAGCTGAAATTCTATACCGTACTACAAACACGGCACTCGTTTTGTTGTTTTTTATGTTAATTAATGCGACCAATAACGAGTGGAGCAGTAGTAGACTGACAGGTAACATGCCATTGCACCCTGTTCTGTCATGACCTGTGGCTGGGCACTGGAATTTTTCGGCACGTTAAAATGCAGATAAAGGCGATTTCAAATGACGAATTGATGTTTTCAATTGATTGTTGTTGATTTCCTTGTAGTTTTATTTAGCCACCCGCGATACCATGCATACCAGCCTTGTTTAGTTACTACTCCAGTGTATTTGGTTTGGATTATAAATGGAGAATCGATGGTGAAATTTGAACCAAACTACTTCCATAGCCCAGAATAAAATGGCCTTCTTTTCATCAGTTCAAAATACAGGCATTTACTAAGTAGACATTTCTCAAACTAATAGTCAAGCAACACGTCATAAATACCGCCAAATCAACTCTTGGCTACTATTTTACACCTTGATAGTTTTCAATGATCCATTTCGTGCATTCCAATTAGTAATAAGACCTTTTTTTGATCGTCCGATTTTTTATCACTCCAGAAAGTTTCGCAAATACCGTCAAGGTACTTCTAATTACATTGGCTATTTTCTCCTGGGAAATAACTTATTTACTTTTGAGAGACAGGTGACCTTGCTCTTCTTTCTCTTGCAACAACAATCATCATCAAAGTCACGGTACGTTTATTACTAAGACTACGATTTAGTCGACCTATACATTATCCAAATATGACTCAATTCAAAATAACTGAAATGACTTGAAATATGTTTTCTAATTTTTTGAATAAGTTAGAAATAAATGCTTTGAATTATCCAATTCATAACAACGGCAACAGTTTTGATTGGCATATAAATTTTCAACCTTGTCCTAAAAGTTAAAAAATATGTATAATCAAACCTTAGCTATGATTAACCATCTTTTCAGCTTTAGTAAAGGGAGAATTATCCAGGGAATGTACTCGTACTTTCTGATAAGGATAGATATTCGACCATAAGGAAGATTGGTCCAGTGGACACCGGACAAATGGTCGGAAAAATACATTTGAACTTCTCAATTAAGAACATTACAAAACAAGATGTTCAGTAAAGAACATATAGCCTAATTTCTCCTAAATGCATGGGTATTGTTATAACTCTTTGTCCTTTTCAAGGAGTATGATTGAATGTTGGTTGTAATAGATTTTTGAAATACAACGTGCTATAGGGATATTAAACATGAATATGAGGTGCCCTTTGCTAGTGCTACCTTTGTACCAAATTTCGTTCATTCGGTTCTACCGTGTTCGAATTAATAGGGGGAATCAATTTTGACATAAAGATGGCCGCCATCCGCAAACTATTAGGCTAATGACCTTTTAGATTGGTGAAAGGATGCTCCCTCCATAAAGGTATGTTGTTGCAAAGTTTGGTAGAGATCGGATGGTTATGTTAGTCCTAATGTGATTTAAGCTTTAAACATTTGTGTGGCCGCCATTACGTTTTTGTCAATATGGCGGCGATATTAATCATGGCACTGAGATGACCTTTGCTAGTGCTATCTCTGTACCAAATTTCGTTCCATTCAGTTTCACCGTGTTTGAATTAATAGGGGGAATCGATTCTGACACAAAGATGGCCGCCATCTGCAAACTATTAGGCGAATGACCTATTAGATTGGTCAAAGGATGCTCCCTCCATAAAGGTATGTAGTTGCAAAATTTGGTAGAGATCGGATGATTAGGTTAATCGTAATTTGATTTAAGCTTTGAACATTCGTGTGGCCGCCATTACTTTTCAGTCAAGATGGTGGCGATATAAAACATGACACTGAGGTGCCCTTTGCTAGTGCTACCTCTGTACCAAATTTCGTTCCATTCGGTTCCACCGTGTTCGAATTAATAGGCGGAATCAATTTTGACATAAAGATGGCCGCCATCCTCAAACTGTTAGGCGAATGACCTATTAGATTGGACAAAGGATGCTCCCTCCATAAAGGTATGTAGTTGCAGAATTTGGTAGAGATCGGATGATTAGGTTAATCGTAATTTGATTTAAGCTTTGAACATTCGTGTGGCCGCCATTACGTTTCAGCCAAGATGGCGGCGATATAAAACATGACACTGAGGTGCCCTTTGCTAGTGCTACCTCTGTACCAAATTTCGTTCCATTCGGTTCCACCGTGTTCGAATTATAGGGGGAATCAATTTTGACATAAAGATGGCCGCCATTCGCAAACTATTAGGCTAATAACCTATTAGATTGGTCAAAGGATGCTCCCTCCATAAAGGTATGTTGTTGCAAAGTTTGGTAGAGATCGGATGGTTATGTTAGTCGTAATTTAACTTAAGCCTTGAACATTTGTGTGGCCGCCTTTACGTTTCTGTCAATACGGCGGCGATACAAAACATGACACTGAGGTGCCCTTTGCTAGTGCTACCTCTGAACCAAATTTCGTTCCATTCGGTTCCACCGTGTTCGAATTAATAGGGGGAATCAATTTTGACATAAAGATGGCCGCCATCCGCAAACTATTAGGCTAATAACCTATTAAATTGGTCAAAGGATGCTTCCTTCATAAAGGTATGTTGTTGCAAAGTTTAGTAGAGACCGGATGGTTATGTTAGTCGTAATTTAACTTAAGCTTTGAACATTTGTGTGGCCGCCATTACGTTTCTGTCACTACGGCGGCGATATAAAACATGACACTGAGATACCCTTTGCTAGTGCTACCTCTGTACCAAATTTCGTTCCATTCGGTTTCACCGTGTTTGATTTTCACACAAAGATGGCCGCCATCCGCAAACTATTAGGCTAATGACCTATTCGTTTGGTCAAAGGATGCTTCCTCTATAAGGGTATGTTGTTGCAAAATTTAGTAGAGATCGGATGATTAGGTTAATCGTAATTTGATTTAAGCTTTGAACATTTGTGTGGCCGCCATTACGTTTCCGTCAAGATGGCGGCGATATAAAACATGACACTGAGGTGCCTTTTGTTAGTACTACCTCTGTACCAAATTTCGGTCCATTCGATTGCACCGTGTTCGAATTAATAGGGGGAATCGATTTTCACACAAAGATGGCCGCCATCCGCAAACTATTAGGCTGATGATCTATTAGTTTGGTCAAAGGATCCTCCCCCCGTAAAGGTATGTTGTTGCAAAATTTGGTAGAGATCAAATGATTAGGTTAGTCGTAATTTGATTTAAGCTTTGAACATTTGTGTGGCCGCCATTACGTTTCCGTCAAGATGGTGGCGTTATAAAACATGACACTGAGGTGCCTTTTGTTAGTACTACCTCTGTACCAAATTTCGTTCCATTCGGTTGCTCCGAGTTCGAATTAATAGGGGGAATCGATTTTCACACAAAGATGGCCGCCATCCGCAAACTATTACGCTGATGACCTATTGGTTTGGTCAAAGGATGCTCCCCCCATAAAGGTATGTTGTTGCAAAATTTGGTAGAGATCGGATGATTAGGTTAGTCGTAATTTGATTTAAGCTTTGAACATTTGTGGGGCCGCCATTGCGTTTCCGTCAAGATGGCGGCGATATAAAACATGACACTGAGGTGTCCATTGCTAGTGCTACCTTTGTACCAAATTTCGTTCAATTCGCATTCACCGTGTTCGAATTGATAGGGGGGGACAGACATTCAGAGTACACACACTCACACACAGACTCACACACAGACTCACGCACACACATACACACACACACACACACAGACTCACACACACACACACACACACACACACACACACACAGACTCACACACAGACTCACACACACACAGACAGACACACTTTTTTCGCCCTGTGTTGATCTCATAAGTCTACTTTCATTTTTTGCAAAAATCGAAAGTAGGCTAAAAAATATGCTGTCTTCTCTGGCAAAAAAATGAACACAAAAAAACGCCAAAATAAATTTGTCACTAACCACATAATTACACCCAAATCACATAAATGCTAAGGACAACATTTCTGTCTCTCCAAAAACAAAAACAAAAATGCAATCTCTTCAAATAAATCAAAATCAATCAAACCTTTAACATGGTTTTCTCTCTTCTGTGGTGTTATAATTTTAGCCTATTTTCATTTTTTTTAAACATAGGCTTATGAGATCTCCTTTTGTACGAAGTGTGTGTGCGTGTGAGCGTATGTGTGTGTGATATGTTTGTGTGTCCCCCTAATAATTTCTAAACGGATGGAGCTATTTCAATGACACTCGGTAAGGACATAGCACTAATTCGGCCTCCCCGAACGTGACCATCAAATTGGTTTACGTCTCACCAATCCAACATGGCGGCTGTGCGAAATATTTCACTAGTATTCAATATCTCCGAAACTGTTACCGATATCACCCTGAAATGTCGTACGGTGATGAAGGGAACTACTAGAAGTTCACCCATGTGACTTTCGAAAACCTGGTAACTACAAAACCAACATAGTGGCCAAGCGAAATTGCGACTTTTAAATATACGTTTCTCGCGATTTAACCAACCAAACACAATGAAACATGGTACAGTATATGTTTATACACATTGTAATGCACCGACTTCCAACTTCGTTCAATTGTTTACATGACCTCAAGATGGCGGCTGTGCGAAATATTTCACCGGCATTCTATATCTCCGACACTATTACTGATATCACACTGAAATTTTGTACGGAGATAAAGGGCACTACTGGAAATTCATCTATGAGACTTTCAAAAACCTGTTAACTACAAAACGATCATGGCGGCCGAGCGAATTTGAAAGTTTTAAATAGCCTTTTCTTGTGATTTGATGATCCAAACGCAATGAAACTTGGTACAGCAAATGTTTATACACATTGTAATGCACTGGTATCAAACTTAATTCAATTGCTTACATAACCTCAAGATGGCGGCTGTGCCAATTTTAAAATTAAGTTTTTATTTCTTGAGTCGTAATAATGCGATCAAAGTAAAAGTTTGAATAATGAACCTACGCAATAATGTTCTTTAATGGTACATGACTCTATGGCCTATACATATAACAATCCTACATGGCAACCATCCGAAATATTTAGACAGTTCTCAATATCTACGATTCCGTCAAAGCAAGCAAACTTACATTTCTTATGTTCATAGAGGCTATGTTCACCTATGGGACTTTGAATAACCTGGTGATCACAAATCCAACATGGCGGTGACGCGATATATAAATATTTAAATGGACGTTTCTCGCAATTTAACCATCCGAGTGCTGTGAAATTTGGTACAGTAAATGCTTATAGAAATGTTAATCAACTGGCATCCAATTTACTTCAATTGTTTCCATAACCACAATATGGCAACTGTGCGAATTTTGAAATTCTCGTTTTTATTTCTTGTGTCCTAATCGTGCAATTGAAGTTTCAATACTACTCGTACACAATAATATTCATGCAATAGTACATAAGTCCAAGACCTACATATATAAAAATCCAACATGGCGACCATACGAAATATTTAGTCGGTTCTCAATATCTACGAATCTATTTCAGCAATCAAACTGAAATTTTGTTTGTTTATTGTGGCAATTAACATAAGTAGGATATATGAAAATAGGCCTTCGGAACTAGTTGTTTCACCACAGTTTGGACGAACCTAACAAGAGAAGATCACGGTAGTTGTCGTGGACGAGAACAAAAAACTCTTTGTCAAGTTTTAGCTGCTATGCTGCAAGGGTATTGACAGGAGAGGGATAAATAGGTGGGGTGGTTATACACACATCAAAAAAAGTTTTGCATCACCTCGGTTCCAAGAGTTCCGGAACCGTTAAATACAAAGGGAATAGAGATCAACACAAACAACATTTCAGCTCGTTTTATTGCTCATGAGACCCACACATTGCATGTTGTACCATCATACAGCTAGACTTTCAGCATTTGTGGTCCAGATTGCAGTACACACCACTACCTCTAATACCCAGTAGCACGTCCTCTTGCATTGATGCATGCCTGTATTCGCCGTGGCATACTATCCACAAGTTCATCAAGACACTGTTGGTCCAAATTGTCCCACTCCTCAACGACAATTCGGCGTAAATCTCTCAGAGTGGTTGGTGGGTCAAGACGTCCATAAACAGCCCTTTTGAACATATCCCAGGCATGTTCGATAGGGTTCATGTCTGGCGAACATGCTGGCCACTGTAGTCGAGCGATGTCGTTATCTTGAAGGAACGCATTCACAAGATGTGCACGATGAGGTCGAGAATTGTCGTCCATGAAGACAAATGCCTCTCCAATATTCTGCCGATATGGTTGCACTATGGGTCGGAGGATGTCATTCAGGTATCGTAAAGCCGTTTCGGAGCCTTCCATGACCACCAGTGGCGTACGTCGGCCCCACATAATGCCACCCCAAAACATCAGGGAACCACCACCTTGCTGCACTCGCTGGACAGTGTGTCTAAGACGTTCAGCCTGACCAGGGTGCCTCCAAACACGTCTCCGACGATTGTCTGGTTGAAGGCATATGCGACACTCATCGGTGAAGAGAACGTGATGCCAATTCCGTGGGGTCCATTCAGCATGTTGTTGGGCCCATCTGTACCGCGCTGCATGGTGTCGGGGTTGCAAAGCTGGACCTCGCCATGGACGTCGGGAGTGAAGTTGCGCATCATGCAGCCTATTGCGCACAGTTTGAGTTGAAACACGACGTCCTGTGGCTGAACGAAACGCATTATTCAACATGGTGGCATTGCTGTCAGGGTTCCTCCGAGCGGCAATCCGTAAGTAGCGGTCATCCACTACAGTAGTAGCCCTTGGGCGGCCTGAGCGAGGCCTGTCATCGACAGTTCCTGTATCTCTGTACCTCCTCCATGTCCGAACAACATCGCTTTGGTTCACTCTGAGACGCCTGGAAACTTCCCTTGTTGAGAGCCCTTCTTGACACAAAGTAACAATGCGGACGCGATCGAACTGCGGTATTGACCTTCTAGGCATGGTAGAACTACAGACAACATGAGCAGCGTACCTTCGTCCTGGTGGAATGACTGGAACTGATCGGCTGTCGAACCCCCTCCGTCTAATAGGCCCTGCTCATGCATGGTTGTTTACATCTTTGAGCAGTTTTAGTGACATCTATGAACAGTCAAAGGGACTGTATCTTGGATACAATATACACAGTCAACGTCTATATGCCGGAGATCTGGGAACCGAGGTGATGCAAAACTTTTTTTGATGTGTGTAGGTTTCCCATCTCTAATCAAGCCCTCTATTTACGTTATCGAGCTGCAAGCAGTGCATTGGTCAAAATACTACAGACCGGGTTGTGTTGTCTGTTAAGGGTAGATTAGATTAGCTTTGTGGTGTGGAAGTGTGTTTACAGAATTACTCATTTTTTCACCCTTGACAATGAGACAGGCAGTAATTGTGAAACTGTTTGTGGAGTACTTTGGTATTGCAGAAGATGTACCTACAGGAGAAGAGAGTGTTATTCAAGAACAAATAAAGAAGCAGTTGACAGAAGAGGATGCTGTAATAGCAGAGGTTACTACACTTGCAATGGATGAAAAGGAATCTGATGAAGAAAATGATAGTGCCGTGGCAGTGAGTGATGAAGCAATGTCACCAGTGGCGGATTTACAGGGAATAGGCAGTTCACCTTATCAGCCAACACTTCCAAGAAAACCAAGAACAATATTTGCAGATGGATATCTGGCTGATGCGTGCAAGATATGGACAAAACAACCAAGGGAGAAATATGGAAATCCTGCCCGCCTGTGTCGTTCTGGATTATCAATTGATATGACACCGCGCCTGGAAATTACAACAGTGTTGGCACAGAAAAGAATAATAAAGAGCAAGACTTATGTTACAATACTTTCAAAACATTCTAAAACTACGTCGTTCGTCAAAACCAACAATTCTGCAGGATATGATAAATCGTGAATTACGCGATTATTTTATAGCAAACAGACAGGAAAACACAATATTACAGTAGAGTAAATGACCGCACATTGTGACTTTGGGTACTGAAAATAAAGAAGAGAATTTGCCCTCACAGTTCACTGTAGTTCAAAACTTCCAAATCGTGGGTAAATACATTTAAATGTAAGAATAAGATTGCTTGTCGGAAAAGAACCCACAAAGTTAGCAAGCGGTTGGTTTTAGGGGATGCTGATATTCAACAAAATGCTTATCAATTAGTGAGAGAAATCAGGTCTCTCATTCAGGAAAACCGTTTCTCACCAGATCAATAATTAATGCCGGCCAATCAAGATTTGATAAAGAGTTCCGATCTGGACGCACTATCGCAGTAATGGGAAGCAAGCATGTCTCTGGTGTGCTTGAATGTATATCGGCCACCATACACTCATTTATGATAAAGCCTGGGATTGTGATGGAAGATACGCTGCTACCACATTTGTATGTCCTTATATCGGAGCCCACCGGTAATATTCTTGCAAATATAAATATAGCGAACATCAAGACCTTTGCTAGCAAATCTGCTAATATGACGAAAAGGGATTTAAAAGTCTTCCTAGAACAAGTACTGTAGCCAGATATTGAAGAGAAAACTAATGTCCTTCTTTTGGTTAACTCCTGGGCAGCCAATAGAGATGACGAACTATACAACTCAACAGTTCCTGAAAGCATTGAATTCATCAAGAAGCTGATTTCAGCAAAGTGCACAAGGCATTGCGCAATCTGCCGTGATTTTCTTCATCCGTCCACATAAAAGTTTTGTGAAATTAATCACAGATACAATTATAATATCTTCGGACAATGACATTAACATATGGCATGGAGATCACTTCATACGCCTTCAATCGTTTGTGTATTTTCAGTCCTCGGCAGCAAGATTCTTTATCTTATCAAATATGCAGTTTTTCAATGCGGCTACACGAAGGACTTTCCTGGTGTATTTCAAACACCCCTGTAGTACTGCTTCGAAGAAGGATTACCATAAGAGTGTTTTCATGGGCACTGTGACCAACCTGATTTCATCAAAAATGCACACTGTGAGATCTGTCTGTTGCTGTTGCTGTTGCATATCCTTTGCCTTCGATAGAGTCGCCAGGTACGTACAATCTGTTGTAGAGTGTTTCATGTCATATTATTGACGATTTGTCTCAAACAGTCCATTTGTTAATAAATAATTCATATGTACAGTATTCTCATCGTAACTTTGACGACTGATATCTCCTGTTCTAATAGTCCATAGCAGCTAAAATATTTGTGGTGTACAGTATGTATAATGTGTTGCTCTATTAACTGCGCTATGTATGAATATAATTTGCGTGACAACATATCGTGGCCTTCTTTTTTAAGATGATATAATACAGCACGAATGAATAATAAATGTCTCCCGTGCCCAAAAAACTATGACATCCCCAAATGAAAGACACAATATAGAGTGTGCCCCGGCCAAAATTAATGTCATTTTTTAAATGTCACAGTAAATAGTTGTGTCTCAGGCTCTTTGTGTAGTTAGGGATTGTAAATAATAAATTAGATCTACATTCTTCCAGCTCCTAGTACTTTCAAAAATATAAAATATCCTACCAAGTAGGCCCACTCAAATGAAATTTGATGTAGTGCTGAAAATTTTACACAAATTCGTCCCTTGCCATATCTACATAAATTTCGAGGTTAATTATTATAAATCCTAATGCTTCTGAATCCTGTTGATGTGCGGTATGTAATATAAGATCGGTAAAACAACTATGTTCACGTAATGCATGTTGCCTACTACCCAGACACGTGTAGCAGGTTAGGAAAATACATATTAGAAAGGGTTCAGATAGAACATAGGCCGCAAATTATTGTCGTAAAGTCTATTAACGATTTTTAGCCTACTTT
Source organism: Meconema thalassinum (assembly GCA_946902985.2). Taxonomy (NCBI): domain Eukaryota; kingdom Metazoa; phylum Arthropoda; class Insecta; order Orthoptera; family Tettigoniidae; genus Meconema; species Meconema thalassinum. The sequence goes on along the minus strand of OX336388.2, from coordinate 1,734,125,781 downwards.
TCACATTTTGCAAAAATGAGGAAAAAGTAGACTTATGAGATCGGGCATATGTGTGTCTGTCTGGCTGTGTGTGTGTCCCCACCTATCAACTCCGAAACGGCTGCAGCAATCGAAACAAAATTTGGTAGGAGTAAAGATCTATACCTGAATATCTCACGGCCATATTTGAAAATGATGTCAGTGCTACCAACTGCTAAAAAAACGCAATTGAAATTTGAGCTCCATGTTGGATATCTTGGAAGGTATGAATGTGAGCTTTTTCAAAATTGGCACACGTATAGATAATAATATTGCAGTTTAATTTCCAGGAGGCCATTCATGGCAGTGTTGCCAAAATTATTCTAAGCCTTCTGGTAGGTCCAAATTTTAAATGCATATAACTTCTACACTAATAATTGGATTTCAACCAAATTTCGTATGTGCTATGTGTACATAAACAGATATGACTGGGCGTATTCTAAAGAGCCACCAGGGTTGCCAACTGTTAATAAATGCTCTCAATTTTTTTAAAACCAAATACCCATATATCAGAAAGTATGCAAGCCGACAGCTTGAAACTATGCACACGTTTAATACCTGACATTCTATATTAATTTGGAGTAACTTATATAGCTCAGTGCTACATTCTTAACCTATCCAATTTAGCTTCACACAGGTGTAATTAGTGGAAGGTTCTTTAACATGCCATAAATCTATGACATGGGACCGCCGGCTTTACTTCCCCTCCGAAGGAAGGCATACTGAGGGATTTAACGCTCTTTAAAAATCCGACGACTTCGGCCGGATTTGAACCCGTGATCTTGGTCATAGAAGCTCAGCATGCTACCAACTACGCCACCGAAGCCGCCATTTTATATGTGACTTACTGTATGATTACGCATTTTAAACAAATGCCATTCATGACATAACTTACATCTTATCTGACACCTTAGCGAAGGAAATAAATAAAACCAATCACACGTAATAATTTTCAACAAGATAAATAAAAAGAAATTAACGTGCTTCTCCATCTTCAAAGGTTAACCTGCTGATAGATTTTATCGTACACAAGTTATACTGAGCATATTCTACGGATGATTATTTCCTTTTAACATCTCACTTTCATGTCAGTGGATTGGAGGCCCGATGTTTAGGCCAGAATTGCTCTCACCTCGTCTGTGTATATCTCGCATTACACACACACACGGCCAGATGTTACTGCTTGATCAGCATGCACGTTAAAAGGTTTGACTGGCTCGCAAGGGCTTCTAAATCCCGTTTGGACTGGAACAACATTACGTCCGTAATAAGTTACTTACAAGCGAGATAGTGGTCATTAAAGCTATTACTAGGGCTTCTCTGTAAACCTGTGTGATGTAAGCAAACCTCGCATGTACGGTAGTGCACGTTTTAGAGGACGCTTTATGCTTTTAACGACTATCTCTATCCCTCAATCCCTGGATGACCTTTATGTCCAATTACATCACCAAACATAATTCACAAGTGCAGTGCAAAATGGGATCGTTCTATATAACGAGGAAGTACAGACGTTCTCACAGCACAACGCAACTGTGACCTACCAGCCTCACAAAATGCATTAATGTATTTTATGTTCGACCCTGACAATTGTATGTCTGAAAACTGTATCATAATGATGGTCATTATAACACTATTTTTCATTATGAAACAGTTTCTCCCACCAATCACAGCTCAAGAAACAGTTGTTTGACCAATTAGATAAGGATACCTTCGCGCATGCGCTCAAAATCCAACATGTCCATATACATTACCGAAAGTGCACCGTCCATATGTTCGCGTAAATAAACTGGTGAATATGAGACAAGAAATAGCACTGTACCTTAATATCCCCAAATCCAATTTCTACACAGCGGATTGTTTTCAAACGATTTCGGTGACATTTTTACTGAATACTGGTGCTTAATCTGCACATATGGCATTGAAGCACACAGAGTGCATGCGTCGGTCGGTCAGAGAGCTTGGAAATCAGAGGTATCCTACCCTGCGCAGCACCCGATTACAAAATTCTAGTGACAATCTCAACAGATATTTAGGAATATTTATGTTAAAACATATAATAAAGTTATAATTATCGTCGAACATAAACAGTCGTATGCAACTCGCCTATAATGGTAATTAAGACACTCGTATGGAAATTATAAAACTCGCATACGCGCTCGTTTTATAAAAATACTCGTGTCTTAATTATAGCCATTATAGGCTCGTTGCATAATGTACTATTTAAAGAGCCTAAAATCTTTCCTCCCAAGATCGCAAGGCGATATGCTAGCTGGAGGAACAACACTACTAAACTAATCGGAAAATAACTGTAAAATTATGGCTTATTTATTAAACCAGAGGGCCTGTGTGGGAAATCTCACATGACTTGTGTTAAACCACTTGACTGTTATGCGGGCTCGATGTGACTCAATTCTGGCAGGTGTTATCGTCTTGTTTATTTGTTTAAACGCGCTTTTAGGGCCCCTTCACACGAGGCCACTTAGCAGCGCTTCTTTTAAGTGCTTCCGTTCATACATACTATAGATAAATGAGAGCGTTCACACACAGCCACCGCCACAGAACAGTGGCGCAGCAGACGCTCTGTGTAGTTGACTTCACCGCTGGTGGCGGCCATAAAAAGAAGCGCTTCTCTTCGCGAAACAAGAAACTAGACTGTTGCTTTCATACGAGGCTGCAGCCACGCCACTAATTAGTGGCGCATACGTAGCGCGTTAGTGGCGCGTCGGTAGCGCTACTAACGGACGGCTCGCCACATGGTCGTGTATTTTCACGGCCGACTGGATGCCAGCTGCGCTCTCCACTACCGGCCTAAACAATGCGGCTTTTTACATGAGATCCCGTTAGTTACTCAACTACTCACACAGCGCAGTCAACACTTATGACTTATTATAATTTCCGCAATATCAAAATGCAAATTATATCACAAAATAAAATAGCGTGATATTAAATCTGAGAGAAACTAGGCATACCTTACACCTTATTAAAATAGAATTCCATTAGGTTCACTCGGTTTTTATAAAACGTCATTAACTTTCCTGCTGAGTGGTTAGTATAGAAGACATTTTGAAGCAACCGGTAGCCTGTTTCGGCTTGTGCAATACGGTCTAATATCCGTAATCGGTGATACAAATTTCTCTGTAATGACGCTGGCAAGTCTGTTGCTGCGGTTAGATTAATGACTTAGAGTTCTGAGAAATGCAATCCAAATATTTCATACAAGAAATTCTTTCCACTGTGTATGCAACGTAACCCGGATATGCAGTTTTCATTGTCGACAAAGGTATTGCTGAAATTGTAATTTGATGTTTGTTGATGTTAAAGGGCCTAACATCGAGGTTATCGGCCTCTAAATGTTTGGGTGAAAATGAAATATGATGAAATGAACACTAGAACTAAAACTTACAACAAACTTACGGATTAAGAGAAGAAAAGAACAAAAGGAAGGAATAAGGGAAATAGAATACAGGTAAAAGAAATACCCTCAACCCTCGAAAAATCAGAATTGATGGATTTGGAAGGATGTAGAGCCATGAAAGGCATATAGGAAGGGAAATAAGAGAGTCCGCCCCCGAGTCACTGGAAAAGGGAAAAAACACATCCAGCTCAGGTATCCTCCCGAACTCAACAGCCGTGAGCCCTTGAGGGTATAGCACTATCCAGGGCGCACCTTTAGTGGTGGGTCTACACACACCCTGCCTCCTTTATGACCTTGTGCAGAAGGCAAGAGATATGATGACAAGAAAAACAAGAGATCTGACCCTTGAAGAATGAGGGTACCGTATCAGGAAAGAAGAACAAGGTCCAATTAAGGCGGGAATTTGAAAGATTCCCTAAACCTCGGATATCCTAATACTGTCAGGGTTGGAAGAGAACAAGAGTTGATCAAGGGAGGTCGACAGGAAATATTCCAGAGAGGACGCCGGCACAATTAAGTGGAAGCAATCGCGAACTCAGCTGGGGCCCGTGGTGACCAACCAACGTCCCACAAGTTGTAAGCCCCTGAGGGAGGGAGAGTGTCGTAATGTCGTAAGTGAACGAAAGGTGATCAAGGTTGGTTGACATGAAAGATGACAGAAAGGGGCCCGGCGCAAGTAAGTGCAAGCAGTACCGGACTCAGCTGGGGTCTCGTGGTTACCAACCCCACGTCCCACTAGTCGTGAGCCTCTGGAGGATGTACTGAAGAATGATTCAACAGAATCGCAAGAAAACATTATGATACCCATTTTTCAGAAGATACCTTATGGGTATGCACTGGCGGGTTGATTCCGTAGTTAATTGGATATCTTCGTAGGTCTCAGAGGCCAGGAAGTCCTTATCATGTGAGTTACTAGCAGTTGTAAATTAATATCTTTGGACTACCCTCCCCTTTCTCTTCTGGTGGAATGGTCTGTCTCATGACGGAGTCTTTTTTCCGAATATTGTTGCTGATACCATCGTCATCCTGTTGTAGATCATCGAATAAGGTGTAGAACAGTCCTCGATTCTGCCTTTCCAAAACCAACGGATGCACCCAGTATATTCTTGTTTTCCTTTTAAGTCTCTTTCTCCTGCGTATGAGTAGCATGGCAAGAATTATATCACCTTCTAAGTCCATGTTTACTGGAAAACTGACGAGTTCTCCACCCAGGTATCAAACAATAGCAGGGCCAGCTACGCTTGGTAGAAGCGCCACTAACGCTCGGTAGAAGCGCCACCAACGCTCGGTAGAAGCGCCAGTAACGCTTGGTAGAAGCGCCACTAACGCTCGGTAGAAGCGCCACTAACGCTTGGTAGAAGCGCCACTAACGCTCGGTAGAAGCGCCACTAACGCTCGGTAGATGCGCCACTAACGCTCGGTAGAAGCGCCACCAACGCTCGGTAGAAGCGCCACTAACGCTCGGTAGAAGCGCCACTAACGCTCGGTAGAAGCGCCACTAACGCTTGGTAGAAGCGCCACTAACGCTCGGTAGAAGCGCCACTAACGCTCGGTAGAAGCGCCACTAACGCTCGGTAGAAGCGCCACTAACGCTCGGTAGAAGCGCCACTAACGCTTGGTAGAAGCGCCACTAACGCTTGGTAGAAGCGCCACTAACGCTCGGTAGAAGCGCCACTAACGCTCGGTAGAAGCGCCACTAACGCTCGGTAGAAGCGCCACTAACGCTTGGTAGAAGCGCCACTAACGCTTGGTAGAAGCGCCACCAACGCGCCACGAAGCAGCGCTGCTAAGTGGCCTCGTCTGAAGGGGCCCTTAAACAAATACATTGTCGATATTTATGAAATCACTACAGCGGGTAATTCATTTCATTTTTGTGCTCATTTGTTATGATCGATTATTTGTAAACGCCAAATATGTTTAGACCACACACTCGGATCTACTGTTATGCTGCCTCAACGCGCGAAACAGTTCTGACAAGAGCTATTTCCTTCTTTATTTGTTTAAACGCACTTCATAAACAAATGCATATATTTCCGTTGAAATTTCAAGAAATGCAAGATTTTTCCAGTACTATTGATACTTTGTGTAAGATTTTGGTACAACCCGCACTTTCCAGCTCCTTGTGGTTTAAGATCTTCTATTTTGTGAAACATACACCTTAGGCAGGCTGTCTCAGCCGAGCAGCTCGCCAGTGAGCAGCCGAGTACTCGCCACCTTGCGTGAGTAAACCTGCAACATGCAATACAGCTCTGCTGTAAGAGGGGCCGTTAAGCGGAGGATACATCAAGATTATAGCAGGAAGCGCATGAACTTGTACTATGACCTTCGCCCAGTGACGTTTGGGCTATCACCCCCAGTCCCTCTCCAACCGTGCTCCGAGCATCACTGCTGAGTACTCGCGTGTACGCATACTCAAACTCGTGGATTTGGTACAGGCAGCCTTAGGGTTTTATATACCGGGTGAATCAGCTGCCCCTAATAATATTGTTTTATACAGCCCAACAAGCAGTGTTCTCAGGAAGGTTGATATTTATCTTTCTGCATCCTGTATGGTACTAATGCACTGGAAGCATATCCTGCAAACGGTACTGAACACTATTATGTTTCCCTCGATGTGACTACAGACTAACACTAGAGAAACAAGTAGTTCTGTGAAGAACTATACAGCCTATTTTCATATATCCTACTTATGTTAATTGCCACTATCAAAATACACAATTTCAGTTTGATTGCTGTAATTGATTCGTATATATTAAGAACCGACTAAATATTTCGGATGGTCGCCACGTTGGATTTTACATATGTAGGTCCTAGAGTTATGTACTGTTACTTGCAGATGATTGTGTACGTGTAGTATTTAAATTTCAATCGCATAATTAGGACACAAGAAATAACAAGGAGATTTTAAAATTTCGCACAGCTGCCATCTTGAGGTTATGGAAACAATTGAAATAAATTAGATGCCAGTGGATTCCCATTCGTATAAGGATTTACTGTACCTAGTTTCACTGCACTCGGATGGTTAAATTGCGAGAAACGTCCATGTGAATATTTATAATTCGCGTCGCCACCATGTTGAATTTGTGATCACCAGGTTATTTAAAGTCCTATAGGTGAACTTAAGTTCATAGCCCCTATGAACATTAAAAAATTCAGTATGATTGCTATAACAGATTCGTAGATATTCAGAGCCGTCTAAATATTTCGGATGGTCGCCATGTTGGATTGTTAAATGTATAGGCCATAGAGTCATGTACTATTAAAGGAAAATTATTGCGTAGGTTCATTATTCAAACTTTCACTTCGATCGCATGACTACATCACAATAAATAAAAACTTAATTTTAAAATTCGCACAGCCGCCATCTTGAGGTTATGAAAACAATTGATCTAAATTAGATACCAGTGCATTACAATGTGTATAAGTATTTCCTGTACCTGATTTCATTGCGTTTGGAACATTAAATCGCGAGAAAGGACTATTTAAAATTTTCAAATTCGCTTGGCCGCCATGTTTGTTTTGTAGTTAACCGGTTTTTGAAAGTCTTATAGATGGACTTCCAGTAGTGCCCTTTATCTCCGTACAAACGTTCAGGGAGATACCGGTAATAGTTTCAGAGATATAGAATGCCGGTGAAATATTTCGCACATCCGCCATCTTGTGGTTATGTAAACAATTGAACGAAGTTAGATGTCGGTGCATTACAATGTATATAAACATATACTGTACCATGTTTCATTGCGTTTGGTTGGTTAAATCGCGAGAAACGTCTATTTAAAAGTCGCAATTTCGCTTGGCCGCCATGTTGGTTTTGTAGTTACCAGGTTTTCAAAGGTTACATAAGTGAACTTATAGTAGTTCCCTTTATCACCATACAAAATGTCAGGGTAATGTCGCTAATAGTTTCGGAGATATTGAATGCTGGTGAAATATTTCGCACAGCCGCCATGTTGAATTGGTGAGTCGTAACAAAATTTGAAGGACACGGTCGGGGTCGCCCGGAAAAGTGCTATGCCCTTACCGAGTTTCATTGAAATCGCTCCAGCCGTTTAGATTTTATTAGGGGGAACACACACACACGAATCACACACACACACGCACACACACACGGACAAAAGGTGATCTCATAAGCCTATTTTTTCAAAATTGAAAATAGGCTAAAAAAAGAAGTTCCGTGACGAACTAAAGAGCCTACTTTTCTTAAAATTTAAGATTCATGCCTATGATTAATCTATATGGACTAATCCAGAATAATGATGAAATTAAGTTAGTAATATCGAAATTTCTAATTTGTTTGAAATATACATGGTATAATGTAGCCTAATAGAGCACAACCGTTGGCAGCCCTGGTGACTGAATATATTCTTAGTTCCATCTCTTAAGGTACAGAATACAAAATTTGGTTGAAGTCCAATGGATAGCATGGACGTTACATGCAGTTAAACATTGGATCTATCAGCGCGCGTAAAATCATGTTGGAAACAACGTCATGCATGTGCTGATCAGAAATAATCTGAAATATTGTGATCTCTTGTTGTGCCAATTTTGGATGAAATCCATTTGTTAATATAGAAGTTACAATCATTTTAAAATTGGAGCTATCAGCAGGCTTAGAATCATGTTGGCAGCACTGACTTATATTAGTTACTCCTAATTAATTTAGAATGTCAGGTATTATACGTGTGCAAAGTTTAGAACTGTTGGCTTGCATACTTTCTGATATATTGTTATTAGGGTAAAACATAGTGACAGCAATTATTAACAGTTGGCAGCCCTGGTTGTTCTTAAGAATACGTATAGTCATACCTGTTATGGTACACAAAGCGCATACGAAATTTGGTTGAAATCTAATTGATACTATAGAAGTTAAATGCATTTAAAGATTGGTCCTATCAGCATGCTAAGAATCGTGTTGGTAGCAGTGACGTATATTAGTTACTCCAAATTAATCTAGAATGACAGGTACAATACGTGTTCATAATTTAAAGCTGTCAGATGGCATACTTTCTGATGTATTGGTATTTGGTTAAAACAATAGAGAGAGCATTTATTCACAGTTGGCAGGACTGTTACCTCAAAGAATAAGCTCAATCATATCTGATTATATACACATAGCACATACGAAATTTGGTTGAAATCCAATTGATAGTGTAGAAGTTATATGCATTTAAAGATTGGACCTATCAGCAGGCATAGAATAATTTTGGCAACACTGCCATGTATGGCCTCCAGGAAATTAAACTGAAATATTATTATCTATATGTGTGCCAATTTTGGAACAGTTCCCATGTATACCTTCCAAGATATACAACTTGGTGCTCAAATTTCAATTGCTGTTTTCGAGCAGTTAGTAGCACTGACATCATCATCAAAGATGGGCTTGAGATATTCAGGTATAGATTTTTACTCATACCAAATTTGGTTTCGATGCTGCAGCCGTTTAGGAGTTGATAGGGGGAGGGGGGGGGGCACATAGACAGACAGACAGAAGGACAGACAGACACACATTTGCCCGCATCGATCTCATAAGTCTACCTTTTCCTCATTTTTGCAAAATGTGAAAAGTAGGCTAATAATAGTGTTGATGACTAAGGAGACTTTTTAGCTTGTAGTTCGTGTATTCTACAAAGCGTATAACTCATATAAATACAAATATACATATTCATTTGAAACTGTTGTGCCTTTCAGCGTCCAATCTAATCTGCAAGTCTGTGTTAGCGAACAAGTCGCCTTCATGATCCATGAACCCCAATTAGCAGTTAGTGCCACGGACTCCTCTGCCTCTACACCTCTCACTTTTAAATAGTTCAAAGCTGATTCTAACCATCGCCAACTACGCTACCTCTGCTTCTCTTACTCCCTACAGCCGAACTCATAAATTGAATTTTTTTAAAGATCTGATGAACACAAGAATCGAACCTGTAACCTTTTAACTGTGGCTTGTACTTTAGTAACACACAACCTTATTGCTGGAATGCCTTCTTGGTTATAAAGCACATGTTACCAGAAAATGTATCAGAATTACTGCAAAAAATATTAATGAATGCATTATAGCCTAGTATCAATTGACTGTCTAGCTTTCGCAGATGACCTCGCGGTTTTTGCCGATTCGTTGAATACGGCCAAGAAACAGATCAACCAGCTTCAAACGCAAGCTGCAAAAGTGGGCCTCCTGATCTCTTTCGAGAAAACAGAATGCATTACTAACATCAAAACGGCTCCAAAACATATAGAAGTGAATCAGGCGAAAATCAAGCGGGTTGTGAAATTTAAGTATCTTGGTGAATGGATGGACCCTACAATGTCCGAAAATGAGGCTTTTGCGTCACGCTTGAATAAAATTGAAATGGCTTACCATATATCTAAGAATGTGTACAACAAAAGATCTATATCCCCGAATGCAAAACTCAAGCACTACTGCACGGTCATCCGGTCAGAAGCATTGTATACAGCGGAATGTCTTGTCATGAATAGAAAAGGCACAATGGAAAAACTGGAAACCAAGGAAAGGAAGGTATTGAGGACAATCCTAGGTCCAGTCATTGAACACGGTGAGTTCCGAAGACGGAACAACCAAAAGTTGTTCACGCACGTAGAAAAAATAACTGACGTGATGAGGAAAGGGAGGATTTCTTTTTATGGACATATAACCCGAATGAAATCAACACGGCTATGCAACCGAATTTTTGCTTTTCTCCGTGAGAAAAAGACAAAGGGGCCTGGTTCAGTGATGTAGAGAAATATCTGTTGGAGATTGTGATAACATGTGAAGATATCCAGGAGCGTGACCCACTTAAGGAAAAACTTCAAAAACATCGGAGTTTTCAACTTAAGCCGAAACTAAAAACCGGTAAGGCGTGGGCGACGGAGAGAAAGGTGCACCATCGATTGCGAATGAAGGAGTACTGGGCCAACATTGAAATGCAGAAGAAACAGTTGACATGACGTGGTCCTTAGTTGGCCGTAACGAGGGAAGAGGAAGAAGAAGAAGAAGAATGAATGATAGATACGAGCGATTAATTAAAAATGAAACAAAATGGAATAGAATAGATTAAATTACATTAAATAACGATTCATGTGCAAGTTGATCAAAACTTTTAAGTAAACTCAAACAACATTAAATAACAGGGATGAACATTTTCAAACTTTGCATTAATTTACATTTCATTGTTCACACAGGTCGGTAAAAATGTAATCCCTGTGTGTGAAACATGAATTATTTTAGAATTCCTCCTCTCTTTATAACCTAGATATAACAGGAACATATTACAATTCAAAACATCTGAAAAATTATTCCATAAAATGTATAGAATATTAAACAGTTTATAAGAGGCTTACGGTTGTCAATCAGCATTTAAACTGCCGTGTTTCACTTTAAATCCCGGTATATAACAACTATGATTTCCTAAACCCAATATGCGAGAATGAAACATTTCCAACTCCCACTTGTGCGTCACATTTATTGTATTTGTGTATATTTCATGTGGGTTGGGCTAAAATTTACAGCGAGTATTCCCAGATTTCAGGTTGGAAACACATTTCTCCCCAGGGTTTCTTTAATAATAGTTATGTGAACTCATTATGTATTTAAACTTATTTCAAAATAAATTTACGACAGGCTTAGATATAAACACATACGAATCACTTTATAAACAAATTGTAAAATGCCATTAACAGCTGGTGAGTCATAGTGGTAAGGCCATAGGACCTAACTGCTTGGTAATCAGTCTCTAGTAGTGATGGTTCTTTGGTGTATGTCCAAGCAGCCGGAGACACACGATTCCCCAGGTCATGAAACGTCTAAAAGAAATGTGTGTGATTTAGGATAAAATAGAAAGAAATACCGATTGCGAGCCTAGCACTGTGCGTAAACACAGGAACCAATAAATTACAACATGGTAAATTGTTTTTGTTTGTAAACACCAACAAGTCTGAGGAAGGTAACCAGAAAACACACAGAAACCCATGCAACTACATTTACGTCCTTTCCACTTTATGCACACGCAACACTCTTAGCGTTGTCTCGCCAGACATTGCAGAGAATAGCCTCTTACAATGTAATGACAGTACGGTAATATCTTCCTCTTTCTTCTTCCTTTTTAGAACCTCACACCGAATTTAATTTCATGATTTTTTTATGCTGCATAGTGAAAACAATAAATAATAGGACGTACGATTAGCCTGCTCCATGTGTTTAAATAACATACCCAAACCATTGTTTTACACACCTTTTACTACAGGCCTGAAATACTTCAGGACACTTTCTGACCTCGATAGTCATATCGTGACGGAAACCGTGGTTCACTCATTAAACCAAAACACAACTGGTAGCGTGCGTTATCAATCACAAAGTTTTATTATGAATACTGTACATTTCTTTTACTCAACTCTAGCACATTAGGCTGCCAAGTCCACAAGCCACTGCACACAGTTTCCGCTGTTATGTTCCGCCGTGCAGCTGCCGCCGGATTACCACGTTTATTCCCCGCATCTGCCTACAATCATGTCGAACCGAGGGCCTTTAGCACTGTCAGCTCACAGCCACACACACAACGCTCCGTGGCACAACACTCACGCACTTAAGCGTACGGGATTTCCTTCTCCGCTACACACACTGTCACCGACTGTTTACAGCTGTCAGTCACTGTAGACTTAACTCCACGCGACTCAACTGTCAGCTCGCTATTACTTGCCTCGAGGTTTCTTTTATACTTACTACCAGACTCTCCAACAACTTCTCGCCTACACCACGATTATTATGATAAACAATTACGAGCCTTACAGTAGTCGCATGTGATATGTAACATCTGGCATGTTATCCTACTATGAAATTGAGATGAAATATATGTGAAGTCAATTTTTTTTGGCTGTACACCTCCAGTTTTTAATTTTTTCTCACGTTTCTTGTGTCGATAATTTCGCATATATTCTGCTCTGGATTTACCCATCTCTGCAAATCACAAAATCATGAACAAAAGGGGTGTCACCCCGAGTCCTACAACACCTCATTCAGCATTATTGGTTCGCGAAATGTTAAAAAGTCGATGACCTTTTAGTTTTGGTTCCTTTGGTTAAATTAATAGGTGGATAGGAACACGGGGGGCGTCACCCCGACTCCTAGGACATCTCATACAAGTCCCTAGCATTATTGGTTCGCGAGATATTAAAAAGCTGATGACCAATTAGTTTTGGATCCTTTGGTTAAATTAATGGGTCTGTAGGAATACAGGGGGTGTCACCCTGAGTCCTAGGACATCGCATACAAGTCCCAAGCATTATTGGTTCGCGAGATATTAAAAAGCTGATGACCTATTAGTTTTTGGTCCTTTGGTTAAATTAAGGAGGCTATAGGAAAACGGGGGGTGTCACCCCGAGTCCTAGAACACCACATACAAGTCCCTAGCATTATTGGTTCGCGAGATATTAAAAAGCCGATGAATTATTAGTTTTGCCGGGAGCACAAATCCCTTGTAAACAGTGAACTTTGTTGGACATTGAAATAACTACTTGTAAAACTCCAGCACCAAATCCTGAATATCTTTAATGGGGCCTCCAAACCTTGAAGTAAACCGTATGCGATATATAGCCTATTCCACAGCAAAAGTATGAAGACTTATTTAATAAATCATAATTGTTTTCAGCAATTATAATATAATGAATATTTTCACACCAAAGAACGACAACTTGAAGATGATTTATTGCAGGAATATCTTTAATGGGGCCTCCAAACCTTGAAGTAAACCATATGCGATGTTTCCTCTTACAAATTTCCGTCCCATTTCCGTCCCATTTCCGTGGCCGACAGTACCTCGAATGCTTACATTAAATAAGAATACAGCAAAAGTATGAATATTTAATAAATCATAATTGTTTTTCAGCAAATATGATATAATGAATATTTTCACACCAACGAACGACAACTTGAAGATTATTTATTGTAGGAATATCTTTAATGGGGCCTCAAATCCTTGAAGTAAACTGTATGCGATGTTTCCTCTTACACATTTCCGTCCCTTTTCCAAAATCACTCTTACAAAAAATAATCAGCAACTCAGTGGAAAGATGTTACACATCAACAATAATGTTATTTGTTTTACGTCCCTTTTAACTGCTATGGCTTTTAGAGACACCGGAGTGCCGGAATGTTGTCCCAATGAGGTTCTTTAACGTGCCAGTAAATCTACTGACACGGCTTCCTGGCATTTGCGCATCCTCAAATGCTAGCTGACTGCGCCAGGATTCAATCCTGCAACGTTGGGAACAGCAGGCGAGAACGTTGCCGTTGAGCCACGCAGCCAGCTTACCAGAACTATTGGTCGATAAGCAGTTTATGAATTGTCTGGTAGCTAGCCTTCGTCCAACCGCTCCCAGAAATAAAACTGTCTTCTAGCTTTAGCAGGCTCTTGTTGTAGTGCAGTGACCGTTCGTGGATGGCAATGTGAGTTTTGGTAGAGCTTTGTGGGGCAATTTTGTCTTGTATAATTGGATCTGATGTGGCTCACTTAACAAGCGAAACATGTCATCAATTTAAACCACCACAATTTGTTAGAGAAGTGTGTTAACGTACAAATAATTTATGTAACATTTCCTTCAGGTATTAGGTGACAAAATAATTGTTACTTTTCGCCCAATCTACTTCGGCATTCTTTTGTTGACTGACTGAAGAGCAATATTCTCATGATTGAAAATATTATACGTATATTTCTCAAAATGCCACGCCTGTCATAATTCGTGATGCTGCCGACAGTACAAATCGTGCCCTTCTAGTTCAAATGTTGATTTTGATTATTTTAGGGGCTTTGCGACATCGTGGTCATGTAGCCCCCGTGCGTGTAGAATTTGTCTGATAACCTGTGTCACTGTTATGTCTGTAGCCTACGCGTGTATGTATTTGTAATTGAGCTAGAATTTGGGTTGTAAGAGGTCGTGGCCTTACGTTTGGAACCATTCCGGCATTTGCCTGGAGTAGAAGTGGGAAACCACGGAAAACCACTTCCAGGATAGCTGAGGTAGAAATTGAACCCGCCCATTCTCAGTTTTGCCTCACGAGGCTGAGTGTACCCCGTTCCAGCCCTCAGACCAGAATCACATTTCTTGGCAGTACCAGGAATTGAACCCAGGCCTCCACCGTGACAGCCAAGAATGCTCAACACTACGCAACGAGTTAGGAGGAAAACACGTTACCCATTCAGCTATCAGAGTTAACTTCATCTCCTACTCTTGGAATAAACAACATCTGTTTGGTACCCGAGTACACATGATAATGGCAGCTCGTTTTAGGGCCCTGCTGACGTCAGCTGTGTCTATAGTCGAAGCTCACTCAACCTTACAGATCAGCCCAAACATGCACGGTGGTAAAAGCGCTGTCAAGTTGTATAAGTTGGTGTTTTGTGACTGGTGACACGTGTGCAAAGGCAGTGTATAAATCATCACGTGAACAACACTAGAAGAGAGGAATGCCATCAATCTTGCTACACGTGGCACCAGCTGGCGGGATATTGACAGCAGTGACGGGGTCAAGTCTGTCGCCAATGCTGCATATGCAGTAAGCAGTGCTTTATAGAAATTTACAGGCATGCTCAGCGGAGAACACTGAGCATCATCCAGCTTAGCCGCGAGCTCTAATGCTCCTTCCATGCATAAAATCATTCACCACGTTGGCGTTGGGGAGCTAGTGAAAATCCGGAGATCAGTGGTTTGAATCTCGACGCTGACAGCGACTAACATGACTTTGATATTCCAAACTTTTTTCACCTTTTTTTTCTTGGCTTGTCCCAGTAATTGGGATTACATTGCGTTGACCGACTGGAAATTTGCAATAGCAATTGTCCTTAAGGCAACGTTGAAAAATGAGCTTAAAGTTATCTATATCCTGGGTTTATTTCCCCCGAGTTTTTCCACTTTCCCTCCAGGAAAATTCCGGTATATTATTTTATTACATAACTATTCGAAACTTGAAGGTCGTAAGGAAAAATATTTATAACTCAAGATGACACTGGGAATTTGCAAAGACAATTATCTAGGAGGACAACCGAAAGGGCTCAGAAATTGTACCCAGCCAAGCCTATCTGGTAGCCATGGTAAATAGAAGAATAATACCTGGTGGCGACGCCTCTGCTCTTGTCTAGAAGTGAAGCGATGTTATAGATGTGGGTAGCGCAATACTGTGTGATCGGATGAATGAGCAAAGCAACTGGCCTGGAGAATTGATCATAGTTCAGAGAACATGAGGAAGTGACAAGGAAATGTAGGTCAGCTTTAATGAGAGGACGAGAACGGCAAGCAGGGAGGGTAAGATATTCATCATGAGCGAAAATGGTCACCTTACTCTACACTCTAATTGACCACAACTTGATCTGTCTCCTACCAAATCACAGAGTCTTCTCTTCAATCAACCTGGAGACAAGCAGTATCGTTTAATTACCTTCATTGCAGCCATGTTTCAGCTGGTTGTCTACCATTCTAATGTACAGAGCGTACATCTGTCAAATGCTCATTTTGGCAAAAAATTAGAATTATTACCAGTTTTGAGTCAGAGTTATGTTATTAGGTAGATTTCATTAGAAAGCTAACTATTGCAATGGGTACCATGTTTCGACTTCCGGAAAATTTCGACATATCTTCGCGTTTCAAATCTCCTAGACCTCAAAACCACCGTCTGTTCAAAAGTGTAGGCTATATATAATTTATGTGTGTATATATGTACTGTATAAGTTATACATATATCACTTTCTTGTGGACACGATAACTACCGCAATTTTGCACCAATCACTTTGAATGTTTACATAATATGTATCCCTTTAAACTCTCGGCCGAGTTCTGTAATGGGAAAAATCGGTCGAATTGGTTGAAAATGTTTTTTTTTTTTTCTACAAAAAAAAGTGAAATATCGTTATAACTCTCTTAAAATGTGAAATATCGAATCCATTCAAAGTGTCGGATAAGGCCCAAAAATGTATGTTCGAAAAGTTTTTTGGTAGCACCAACCATTGACCAATGGGGTGGGAAAAAGTGGGTTTTTCGGGAAACATTCATCATATCTCTCTTAATAGGCACAATATCAAATCCATACAAAATGGCCAATATTCCCCTAATAATTACCTAAAACTTATGTCTGAAATAATTTTTGATATGACCCACCATTACGCCAAGAGATGAGAAAAATGATTTCGGAATTATAAGAAAATGCCAAGAGCCATCAGAGGTTACCATGACAACGCTACGAAATGGATGAGGGATGAGCCATCAGAGGTTGCCAAGACAACGCCATTGCACGAGATCACATTCAGTTTTCCATCTGACTCTATGGGAAGCGGATTCGGTGACGTAACTGGTAGCATGCTGAACTTCTATAACCAAGGTCGCGGGTTCAAAGCCGACCGAAGTCGTCAGAATTTCTAAGAGCGCTAAAAATACCTGAGTATGCTTTCCTTCGGAGGGGAAGTTCCTACGTTCGTTGCGAGTTGCTGGTTGCGGTGGCATTTAGTAGCCAAGTTCAAAGCTACTTGTCGTTTACGGTAGTATTTGGTAGCAAAATTAAGAACTACTAGTTGAAATTCACCGTCTGTAGTCCTTCCCCATATTACAGACTAATACTGCCATCACAATTAACACCGTTTATCAGACAGATTCTACACACAGACAAAGTACACGGGGCTACATGACCGCGTTCTCGCAGCCCCTAAACTGAGGAACCAACCAACATCTCTCCGGGAGATAAAATTTTGCGTGAAGAAGTAACAGACCGTTAGATAGTTACACAGCAGTGTCGAAACCTTGCATAAGGACAGTGTGACCATAAGCATAAAAATGGACCCCAAATGACGAGAAGATTACCGTCCCAATAAGACAATAAAATGTTAAAAATATGCATAAAAAGACGAAATCCAAAGTTAATTAAGGTCCAAATGTAAAATACTTTCACGCAATAAATGAGGTCTGCTCCTTGTACGAAAACCTGCATATTCTGCCATTTTCGCCTATCCCCTAGTTTTCCCGGTGAAATCTACCTCCGCCTTCTGGCGTGCCGAGAGGATTTTTTTTAACCATAATATGTGTACATTTTTGTCTCTCATTACTAGTGCTGGTACATTTGTTATATTTATTTCAGCTATGGATTTATCGATTAATCGACAAAATCGATTCATTGCTACAAATAACGATTAATCAATTAATCGGTTGGTCGAATAATTGATTAATTGTTTTGTCGATTAATAGATGAATCCTTCACGACGCTCTCACAGGAGCAAAACAGACATTTAATTGGTTAAAATATAGGATATTGCATCTTGTGTTTTTAAATAATGCAATTTCTTTTTGAAAACTAGGTTAAGACAAATTAAAACAAAAATGTTCAAGTACTAAATTGTAACCATTGAACAAGAATTCAAAATATTTGCTTAAAACTCTTCGTTTTCTTTTTTCGAAACCCTTCCCCAAATACGACTGATGTTTTTCTTCCACTGTCACAGACACTTTATTTGTTTGTTGTTAACATAAACAATGAAGGACACTTGGGCAAAAACTAACTTTTATAGATTTTAACACATCATTACGAAAATAAGCGTTACTCAAATTAAGCAATGACCTCACATTTAAACTTATTTTCCTATCACGTGTCTACTAATCAATTAATCGAGTCGTCAGTTAGCCAATTAATAGATTCCTCGAGCCAATTAATACATTATTTGTTTAGTTGATTAATTGACTGGTCGTTAAATCGATGAATTATTCGACAGCTGCGTGCCCGTTTCTTTATTTTGTTCATTCTTTTGTTTCCTTTGTTACAGAGCAATAATAGGCCGTGGGAAGTAACTACCGTAAGAAGGGTACCTGGAACGCCAAGCATACGTTTCAATGCCTTCTGTAAGAACTGGTTAAAATTCTAAGGGGTTTACAACCCACCTGTGTAAATATTACACAATTGGTAAGTGTCAAGGGCATGTAGATGGTCAGTTCAGAAATGGGAAATTCAAGAGATTCAAGAGCTGGGTTTGTTTTATATATTTTCAGCGTTATTCATGCTGATTTACACTGTTTCTTTCATGACAGACATTCATGCTCCTGTTCTATCCAGTCCCTAATATTTCGATTTTTCTAGGATGAAAACTTATTTATTAGGCTACTTATTATTTATTAGTGGCTTCAGTGACGTAGTTGGTAGCATACTGAACTGCTGTTCCCAAGATAGCGGGTTCAAACACGACAGAAGTCATTGGATTCTTTAAGAGCGTTAAAATCCTTCAGTAAGCTTTCCTTCGAAGGGGAAGTAATGCCGGCGTTCCCATGGCATAGATTTATGGCATGTAAAAAATTCTTCCACAGACTAAACTTGTGTGAAGCTAAATTTCTAGGTTAGATTACGTTGGAAAGCTCTATCAAAGTTCCAACGTTCACCACTAGGTATCAGTGACATCTGGTGGCGAAAGTTGGAACTACTTGGAATTGAACGGAACTTTTAGCTCGCCCTATGAAGCAGCTACAGACTCTGGCGAGCCGAACATGTCCTCGGACACTCCCGGCACTTAAAGCCATACGATAAATAAATAAATAAATAAAACTTATTTATTTATTTATTTTAACTTAATTTCATTTCGTTTCTAAATTTTTCAGTATTAAAACAAGCCACTGCTGTGTTTTAGTAGGGTTTTATTCAGTATGAAGACGTAATCACGTAAATTACATGGGGCTGGGATTTCAAATTGCGAGTAAAAACATGTTTGTAGCTGCTGCGGGTTTCATTTCTGAGAAACAAAGCCAGTACTATTACAAATCTTTCCGAGAAATTAATGGATGAGCTCTGAAGAGCAAATTCTTTTTGCTCATTAGAGTTGGAGTTTGAGAAAAGAAAGTTTGAACTGTGTCTTAGTTTTGCATATGGGCGGGCTCCGTGGGTCGATGAGCGCTGGTAGGCGCCGGGCTGGCGTCCACTCCTATCCCCGCCCTACGTCACTCACAATGACTGATGGAGCGGTTATCAATAGGAATCTGGTGCGCCCACTTGGATGGGTTTAATTTGTTCTGACGCTCGCACCTACCCTTCATCATTTATTCTGCATTAACAAATACTACGGTGTACGTTTCTCAGCTCGCCTTCTTCACATTCCTTCGCAGTCCGCAATTCCTTGCGGAACATGCATGCAAAACTTTGTTGTTAATGTTGTTTCAAACAGGGGTTTGAACATCGTGGTCATTTCAGCCCCGTGTACTTGGATGTGTGTACAGTTGTTGTTTAGGAGCTTAGCGATATCGTTGACATATAGCCTCATGTACTTGGGTGTGTGTAGAGTTTACTTAGTTGGTGTTGCTTTAAGGGGCGGAACTTCGAAGTCATCTGTCAATCTTAACAAAGAAAACCCAGTACAAATTGAGAAGAAATTAAATATTACCGACAGTGGTAGCTAAGGTCACTAACGAACAGCGCTAGTCCTTGGGGCCAAGCTATGTGTGGACTCAGTAGACGTGGGTTCGAGCTTCACCGTCGGCTGGTCTTGAAATAGTTTTCCGTGGTTTCCAATTTTCAACTCCAGGAAAATGCTGGGATGATACCTTCTAACAGGCAACGGCCGCTTCCTCGCACATCCTTGCCCAGTTTAATTCATCTTAATTCATTTCATCTCTCATTAAATCCTGTCATGAATTTGGCACCAGGAAGAGCATCCGACCGTAAATGACATCCGCCATATTGACTTTCATGGTATTTCATCCCCGACCCCGTTGGAAACGGGAATAATAAGGGGTAGATAGCCTATACATACAGATCAGATAAAAATTTAGAGGTGGATGCCTAAATATTATTTAATAAGAAAATGCCTAAAATTAATAAAACAAAATATAAAAAATGTTAATGAAAATTATGGAAAACAATAGTGAGAATTTGAAAAAAGAACAAGTTATTTGATTAGATATTCACTTCAAAATTTAGTTTCCTGCCTTTAATTAACTCATTCTCACTTATAAAGCGGATGACGAAATTAGCAGCCACCACGTCATCAGCTAATATAACATTGAGTGTATTCTGAAAACCAAGTTTTCTTCGTAGATCAGCAAGATAAATAAACTCGGTTAAAATGTGGCTCGAAATATGTAGAGTTTATATGAGCTAACTAGGTGACGCAGAGGTCGCACCTGTGAATAGAAAATTAAATTTCAATTTTAATTATTCCAGATCCGTAACAGCGTTGATGCCATGTGCGGAAGCAATCATGCACAGTTCTGCGAATTATTGGTTCTCAAGGTTGCAGGATCGAAGCCCGGCGCAGTCTGTTGACATCTCAGGTTCCTTAAATGTGAAGGAGACATATCAGTAGAGCTCCGAGCTTCCGTTCGAGAGGAAACTGGTGTCAGATTTAAGAACTAATACCGAGATATTTAATCTTAATATCAATAAGCAAACATATGACGCTCCCCATTTGCACTTGACATAGACGCGCAGGCATTGGATAGTTACGCGCAGAGTAGAGAAAATACAGAGCCTGCATTGAGAGACCACGCCACATGCAAGAAGAAGGTACTTCTTAGCGTTAGCAATGTGACATCATGCATTGTCGTGAAGAACCAAGGAAGGTACTGAAACACCCATCTTATTCCCCTGATTTGGGGTCATGAAAATATGTTTTCGAAAAATAAAATGAAAACTAATTATGTCCATCCATCTTATTTAATGGTACTCTTTATCCAGTCTACTGCCATTGAAAGTGGGGAGGGTAAAGTATCTGCAATAATTCCAACACAAAATTCCAATACGTCTCCTTGAATAATGAGGATAGCAATAATGATGAGAAATGAAATGAGTGGGCAGTTATCACTTAGCAGCCCCGGTGGATGCAAGAATAGCCCATATTACGAGATCGCTCTCCATGATAAATGGCAACTGAAAACAACACGATTGCGAAACACATACACGAAATTGATTGATGCTTGGGTTTTTGATTAATGAGTTTTCCATCAGTGAAAGGCTAATTATCCAGCCAGAGAATACCACATGCTACAACGTCAGTTACTCATCATATATCGTTATAATTTCAACATTAATGTAGAGCTAGCATTTCCAGCTTACGTTTAATGTCCATCAGTTTAGTATGATTTGCATTAATCAATTCTTTCTTTCTTTCTTTCTTTCTTTCTTCAAAATAAATGTAAAAAAATGTTGTCAAGTAAATGATATTCTTCAACATATTCCAAAGAAAACTGAAAAATTGATTCGGTCTTCTCAATGCGTTTGCTAATGTTTCTCATAATTGTACCATTGGTATCGTCAGTTGTTATAGAGCATCTCACCAAGACGCGTACATACTGAGAAGGCCAAGCAAGATTCTTATGAACAACGAGATCAACTACACACTGAGGCGAAACGCTGGCACACAGTTTAAAATGACCGGTTCGATTTTTCAATTTTCTTTGTCGTTTCCAAGTCATTGAATAGGAGTACAAAATTTCCTGGAGTATTCGGGGGAAGGTTTTTACAATTCAGTAAAAGAACATAATTCCAGGAATCTGAATCCTGTGCCAAAATACAGAAAATAGTAATACCAGGCTTTCCCCGCTAAACCAGGCTTCCTAGTTCCTTTTAGTTTACAATACAGCTTGGTGTCGATGCATTCTCTACAAAGTTATGTATTATGTATTAATCAATAGGCATTGAGTGCTTATACATTGAAGTGAACATGCCAATCTTAATAATAGCTAGGGATGTTGAAGTACCATTTCCAAAGTTAAGGAATATTGGGTGAGGTCAGAACCTGGGTAGATGACTGGCTCTGAGGAATCAGTGTTAGGTGGTGACGGATTGAAGGAGCGGAAAGCAACTGTTCATCCTAATTTCCTTAGGTGAAGACCAGAACTTGAATAATTAGAGCTTGGATAAAGCTAAGACGATCAGTGTATGCGTCACTTGACCAGTGGTAACGCTACGCTAAACGACTACTTGTCGAACCCAGTGAGTGTCCGGTATTTGTATTCTATGGTAATCTACTCAAGTAACACAAATTTTATTACAGATATTCGTCAAGTACGGATAAAATTGATAACATGAAAATGTAACTGTAAAATTTCAACTTTACAAGAATATAAACCAAAAGTAACAATACAATAATAATTAAAAGTTGTTTTGAAGACCATTATATTAACTACTCGCTCTGATATAAGCGTACACTTGGTAAACGTGAAATTGTACAGGGGTGTCAAAGAATATAAGGATATATTACGAGGTTACGCTACTCATTCTCGTGAGTAATAGCTCTGGGATCGGAAAATTACTGCGAAAAATATTGTGCTGTTGCAAACATTGGACCATGCTTTGAACAATAGCGTATTTTTTCGAAAATATCTTAATTGCACCAAAACGATTGGTCAGCTGTTCTAGATTTAGACCAGATTCCTAGGAAGGCAAACATAATTTCAATTATTGTGAACCTGTGAAGGTAATCGAAGACAGAATTCTAATCATTCACAAAGAGCTCCAGTGAGTGGCAATATTTGTAAGAAACTCAATTTTAAGTGCGTCCGCTTGTTCAGTGTGGTGATGTGCAGGGTCTATTCATAAGATATGGTTCATCAAAGTGGATACCCACCACACTGTATGTGGTGGGAATAGCTGCAACACACCTATAGTATTTCTCAGATCATCTCGACGGCAAAATACAGTACATCAAAGACTAGGTTGCACACCTCCTTTGTTTTACACGCATACAGCTCTAATCACTTTAGTAGCTAATAATTCATTTCAATGACTTGGGAGATCTTGGTTATCAGCCGTCCGCACTTGGATGTATGTTGAATTTGTCCGATAACCTGTGTTACTGTCATGACTGTGATAGTGCGAGCAACTGCATTTTATACAATCCAGAATTGGATTAGAAACCCCAGTGATAAATACTATGATCATCATGGCATTTTTTTATATTTCGGGGGAATGTAAGGATTCTGGGAGGAAACCTCAGTCATGATAGCTGGTGAGAGTGCCGGGATTTGAACCTACGATTTTTAAAATCCAGCTATCCCTATATTGGTAGATGCGGTGTGCGGGTATGTCCACCAACGCCGTGAAGAAACTTTTGCATGTGAATTCTTGCCGTTTTACGATCAGAACAATCAGCATTAGTTTTTGTCGTACTGAGTGGTGAAGTTGGTTTAGCGTTGACCTTAAATGCCCAAAATAGCAGGTTTGATCCACGGTTTGTATGATGGCATTTAAGGGTGCATACATGTGATAAGCTCTTGGGAGTGTTACTACCTTAATCATGCCCTTGAGAACGACATTCCGGCACCCCGACCGCACTGAAGCCAGAACAATTAAAAGTAACGTTAAACTCAGAACATTCAATTAATAATTTTATTAAAGCAGCCCACGCCGGCCTCTCACCACTGGATCCGTGGTTCAAATCCCAGTCACTCCATGTGAGATTTGGGCTGGACAAAGCAGAGGCAGACTGGTTTTTCTCCGGGTACACCGGTTTTCCCTGTCTCAAATTTCATTCCAGCAACACTCTCCACTATCATTTCATTTCATCTGTCATTCATTTAATCATTGTCCCAGGGGAGTGCGGCAGGCTTCGGCAGCCGGCACAGTTCATATCCTCGCCGCAAGATGTGATTGTGAATTTTACTTACGATGAATCTTACATGACTTTGAGTTGCAAGACTCGACGTCACGGCTTGGATGCAGTACTGGACGGAGGATAAAGACGTATTCATCGAAGGTAAATTTCTGAAATATCTACGGACTACATTTCTCTTCAAATATTATTTTCCAAAAATTTATTTCCTCTGTGTTTACTGATATTTTCAGTATTATTTTTATTAATCATCCAAAACACTCACACCCTGAGTCATGAAAACTTACTAAAAGAGAATAAAATACCCACTACCAGTAGGGTGACTTCCAAAAGATTCAGAGGGAAAATGTAATCTTGTGCAAGCTTGTAGTTTTACGTGACCGTTAATCTCGCGATCGTGAGCCACGTGACCTCCTTTGTACGTGGTATCTGAACCACAGGGCATGGCATTTCACTTCTGAAAGGGAAAGGAAGAGCTCTGCTGTGATTGAAGTACCTGAGAAATGTTTAACCTGTTGTTGTTGGCTTACCTCCACACTCGTGCATATTTGATAGAAAACAACAATGGATCGCTGGCCTGTCTCGAGATACACATCAGCTGTCATGGGTTTAAAACCAGAGATTTAGAGACGGCTGAAGGTGAGTTATACACTTTTTTAACACAGCGGACAGAGTCCAAGTTGACAGACGACCAGAGTATGATAGATGAGTCTCGTCACTACTAAGTCACTTTTTTACGATAATAGCGGTTATAAAGATGGATAATTGATTAGCTCTCCAGATATGTTTTGAAATTAATTTTGACGGTAAATCGATGTATGTAAATATTTTTGCAGCATTCTACTGGGGTTACCTCATACATATTCACATGGCCAGTTCAATGCAGCACTGCTGCTGGTGGTGGTGGTGGTGCATGAGGAACGAGTCAAGCCCCAGGCATCCGTGTGTGTTCGTTCGCACTTGCCTGTTTTCAATTCATACAGCAAATCAACTCATAAAGATAGCGTAATCTGCTCACCCTCTGTGCTATTCATATTCACTCGCCCTCGTCATGGTCCAGGGGCAAGTATAGTAGCTCTAGACCTGGCATCAGGACATGGCTTTGCGACTCACAAACTTTCATACGTATTTACTGCATTCGATTCGATTCCTGGCTCTCCATACCAAATTGGTTCATATTTCGCGATACGTACTTCTCTAGGTGAATAGGCTATGTTAGTTAGTTCGTTTTTGAGAGACTGAACCTAACCGCTCAATAAGGTAGCAACAACAACACCAACATAAGTAATGCCAAATTTGCTTCAATTGTAAGATTTGATTTACTTGTACGACAGTGTGCGAGAGGTTTCTAGACATTGTTCTAAAATTGAGAATAAATGGCTCTTAGGCAATCTCCCTGGTTTATTTTTCAGAGAAATGGATTTCACTTTAGACTGCTGTATTTGTCCGTCAATTATTAACAGAGGTCACGTACGAAACGTCAGTCACTGAGGCAAATCGACAGAGAGCGTGGGACTACTTCATAATGAAACTTTCATACAGTGCAGTACACGAAACGTCAAACCTTCAGACGAATAAATCTTTCGAGACTATTATAGAAGATTAACCTATACTAACTGCAAGGTTACATTGAATTCATCTCTTCAAAGCAACACATATTGTTACCGGCGCTTTCGACTTAAGTACAGATCTGTTCAAATTATTATTAGACTCAATACACAAATATCCACTATTTATAAAATAATATAATTCACATAGCTGTTCATGAAAGGGATTTTTTGGTCAGATTGTAAGAACTATGTATAATGAGCAATGACAGTTCCCACTCGAATTCTAGATTCATCCAAGGTGTTGGCAACTCTGATTTGACATTTAGCTGATTTGTATCTTGGTTGGTTCCTCAGTTTAGGGGCTGCGACAACGCGGTCATGTAGCCCCATGTACTTTGGGTGTGTGTAGAATTTGTCTGATTGCCGGTGTTAATTGTTATGGATGCATTAGTGTCTGTTATCAGTAATTCAAGTAAGGACTGCAGACAATCAATTTCAAGTAGTTCCTACTTTTGCTACCAAATGCTACTGTCAACGACACCTAGCCGCGAACTTGGATACTAGATACCACCACAACCAAACCTGGTGACTACGTTGGAACTTAGAGCGTTAATCAAATTTAACCCAAATTTTAGCTTCACACAATTGTAGTTAGTGGAAGGTTCTTAAACATGCCATAAATCTACGACATGGGTCCGCTAGCTTTACTTCCCCTTCGAAGGAAGGCATACTGAGTGATTTTTAACGGTCTTAGAAACACGACCACTTCGGCCGGGTTTGAACCCGCGATCTTGGGTATAGAAGTTAAGCATGCTACCAACTACGCCAACCAAGCCGCCGTTTTGAACAGAGAATCACTCGTTGCTCTTTGACTGAAAGTAACAGCTTAAAACAACAATGGAAATTTGAAGGTTTAGTCATTGTTGATCCAATATATTGTTAACTAGTAATAGTCCTCGGCTTCGCCCGGTGGATCTGTTTGTTTTATGGATGATAATGAATACTACTACAGAACTGGCACATAATACTTAAATTAACAGAAAAAATATTTTAAAAATATAATTTTTTGTGGTGGTGGTGGGAATGATAAATAGTACAATATAATGGACGTAACATTCAGGTCATTTTCCCGTAATGATAATGACAATAATGAATAGGGAAACGGCTATTTACTAACTACAGTACTGACACATGTAATTTACAAACGAATTGAAAAAGATTAGAAAGAGGAGTATGTGACATCAAAGACACTGCCTACGGCCTATATCTCATTGGCTGTTAGAAAAGAAGAGATCAATAGTGTCGTCTTTTGTCACATAGTGCCATAGGAAAATAATCAGAGCACTTTGGAAAACTTCGGCTGTTCCGAGCTCCTGAGGTAGCAATAGTGTCATTTATCGCCACATACCGCTCAAGGATAAGGAGCTGAATAAATGAAAGTAAATTTGAAAGCACCAACGCTTATTGCAGCTGATTACCTCTATGTACTGCACCAACACCATCGCACTTATACAGAGGCACAATATTTTCAGGATGATAACTGTTTTACGGGGCCTAAGAAATCTTCTTGCAATAATTACTCCCAGTGACTCCAATTTATAAACAGCGCAAGTTGTAACTATTTTCGCAATTCTGGTAGGGGTGACGTGATGCAGCTCGCATTGCCAGCCAACAATTGACTTATTACAATATTGTTACAGTTCAGTTACACTATACGGAAAAGAATGGTTCTAGGACCTTATAACGTAGATTTCAAGTTCATTTTGTCTGTTGTTCTAAATGTAGGGAATGGAGAGAGTTGTTCAAAATATCAAGTGGACTGTGTTATCCGCAGGGTTCCAAAGGGTATGTACATTAAGTTTGGTTAAGATCGGTGAAACGATGTAGACTTGTGCCAAAGGGCCTAAATGCAGGGAATGGAGTGGTCTGTCCGGAATTTCACGTAGACAGTGTTACTCGTTGGGTTCCAAAGGGTAAGTATGTAACATTTGGATAAGATCCGTGAAACGGTGTAGATTTGTGCCAAAGGGCCTAAATGTAGGGAATGGAGTGGTCTGTCCGAAATTTCATGTAGACAGTGTTACTCGCAGGGTTCCAAATGGTAAGTATACAAATGTTGGTTTAGATCGGTGAAACGGTGTAGATTTGTATAAGTAACAGCCGAACAAACCAACATTGAGCTTTATACCGTATTTACACATGCTAGTGCAACAATCACAATAACGCAGGTTATCACAAAAATTTTACACACACACCCATGTACTTGGGGCAACATGACCACGATGTCTAAGCCCCGCAAATGAAATATTAACTGTGGATACGATAGCATAGAGAAATCCAATAAATCCTTGAGCAACACTGAAAAATGGTTTCAAATACCATATCCTATCTCCAATTTACACTTGCTTGTGCAACAATAACAATAACGCAGGTTATCCCAAACATTCTACACACACACCCATGTACACGGGGCATCATGGCCACGATGTCTAAGCCCTGCAAATGAAATAACAACTCTCTACACATGAAAACTGCAAAACGGTGATAGGAGAATGTAGGAATGTTTGCCACTATTAGCCTACTTTCGATTTTTGCAAAAAATGAAAGTAGACTTATGAGATCACTACAGGGCGAAAAAAAAGTGTGTCTGTCTGTGTGTGTGTATGTGTGTGTGTGTGAGTCTGTGTGTGTGTGTGTGTGTGTGTGTGTGTGTGAGTCTGTGTGTGAGTGTGTGTACTCTGAATGTCTGTCCCCCCCCCTATCAATTCGAACACGGTGAGCGCAAATTGAACGAAAATTGGTACAAAGGTAGCACTAGCAAAGGACACCTCAGTGTCATGTTTTATATCGCCGCCGTCTTGACGGAAACGTAATGGCGGCCACACAAATGCTCAAAGCTTAAATCAAATTACGACTAACCTTATCATCCGATCTCTACCAAATTTTGCAACAACATACCTTTATGGGGGCAGCATCCTTTGACCAAACTAATAGGTCATCAGCCTAATAGTTTGCGGATGGCGGCCATCTTTGTGTGAAAATCGATTGCCCCTATTAATTCGAACACGGTTAAACCGAATGGAACGAAATTTGGTACAGAGGTAGTACTAGGAAAGGGCACCCCAGTGTCATGTTTTATATCGCCGTCATCTTGACGGAAACGTAATGGCGGCCACACAAATGTTCAAAGCTTAAATCAAATTACGACTAACCTAATCATCCGATCTCTACCAAATTTTGCAACAACATACCTTTATGGAGGGAGCATCCTTTGACAAATCTAATAGGTCATTAGCCTAATAGTTTGTGGATGGCGGCCATCTTTGTGTCAAAATCGATTACACCTATTAATTCGAACACGGTGAAACCGAATGGAATGAAATTTGGTACAGAGGTAGCACTAGCAAAGGGCACCCCAGTGTCATGTTTTATATCGCCGCCATTTTGACGGAAACGTAATGGCGGCCACCCAAATGTTCAATGCTTAAATCAAATTACGACTAACCTAATCATCCGATCTCTACCAAATTTTGCAACAAGATACCTTTATGAAGGGAGCATCCTTTGACAAATCTAATAGGTCATTAACCTAATAGTTTGCGGATGGCGGCCATCTTTGTGTCAAAATCGATTACCCCTATTAATTCGAACACGGTGAAACAATGATGGAATGAAATTTGGTACAGAGGTAGCACTAGCAAAGGGCACCTCAGTGTCATGTTTTATATCGCCGCCATCTTGACGGAAACGTAATGGCGGCCACACAAAGATTCAAAGCTTAAATCAAATTACGGTTAACCTAATCTTCCGATCTCTACCAAATCTTGCATCAACATACCATTATGGAGGGAGCATCCTTTGACCATACTAATAGGTCATTAGCCTAATATTTTGCGGATGTCGGCCATCTTTGTGTGAAAATTGATTCCCCCTATTAATTCGAACACGGCGAAACCGAATGGAACAAAATTTGGTACAGAGGTAGCACTAGAAAAGGCCACCTCAGTGTCATGTTTTATATCACCGCCATCTTGACGGAAACGTAATCGCGGCCACCCAAATGTTAAAGGCTAAAATGTAATTACGACCAACCTAATAATCTAGTCTCTACCAAATTTTGCAACAACAAATCTTTATGTGGGAAGCATATTCTGACCAAACTGCTAGATCATCAGCCCAATAGTTTGCAGATGGTGGCCAAGTATGTGTGCAATTCGATTCCCCCTATCAATTCAAACACGGTGAAACCGAATTGAACGAAATTTGGTACAGAGGTAGCACTAGCAAAAGGCACCTCAGTGTCAAGTTTTATATCGCCGCCATCTTGACGGAAACGGAATGACGGCCACCCAAATGTTAAAAGCTTAAATCAAATTTCGACCATCCTAATAATTTGATCTCTACCGGATTTTGCAACAACATGCCTTTTTGTGGAAAGCATCTTATGACTGACTACAAGGTCATCAGCCCAATAGTTTGCAAATAGCGGCCATGTATGTGTGCAAATCCATTCTCCAGATCAATTCAAACACGGTGAAACCGAATTGAATGATTTTTTTTTTTACAGAGGTAGCACTAGCATAGGGCACCTCATATTCATGTTTAATATCCCTATAGCACGTGGTATTTCAACAAGCTACTACAACCAACATTCAATTATACTCCTTGAAAAGGACAAAGAGTTATAACAATACCCATGCATTTAGGAGAAAGTAGGCTATATGTTCTTTACTGAACATCTTGTTTTTCTCTGACAGGATAGCATTAGCAAATTTTGCCGGACTATCATGATACAGAGTAAATCGTTGTTGCCTACACGCATTTCTTTACGTAAAGTTACAGTTGTTAATGCTCTACTGGATGAAGGAAGATTTAGTAAAATCACTGCTTGAGCCCAATAGTGTGAACAGATCTGTATATGTGGAATCAGTCTGATTAAGCTACTTGTTTTCTTTTGGTGGGCGTGCTTGCAATTAGAGCCAGGATAGGAAAGAGGCATGAAGCCTCCGTGGCTTAGGCGGCAGCACGCCGGCCTCTCACCGCTGGGTCCGTGGTTCAAATTCCGGTCACTCCATGTGAGATCTGTGCTGGACAAAACGGAGGCAGACAGGTTTTTCTCCGGGTACTCCGGTTTTCCCTGTCAAAATTTCATTCCAGTAACACTCTCCACTATAATTTCATTTCATCTGTCATTCATTTAATCATTGCCCCAGAGGAGTGGGTCAGGTCTCGGCAACCGGCACAGTCCATATCCTCGCCGCTCGATGGGGGCTTCATTCATTCCATTCCTGACCATGTCGAAGACTGGAAGCAGGCTGTGGATTTTCATTCATAGGAAAGAGGCACACAAGCATTACGATAAGTACCATCCCTGCGTGTGTTTGAAATAAATGAGGGAAACTAATCCCATATGAATACAATCCACCTCTATAGTTGTCTTTACTGTAGTGGCTAGCTTTATTGGTTGTCACCACGGAGGCCCGGGTTCGATTCCCGGCTATGACATGAAATTTAATTCTGGTATGAGGGCTGGAACGTGGTACACTCAGCCTCGTGAGGCAAAACTGAGGAGAGGCGGGTTTGATTTCTAACTCAGTCATCCTGGTGGTGGTTTTCCTCATCTACTCCAGGAAAATGCTGGCATGCTACCTAACGTAAGTCCACGGCCGCTTCGTGCCCAAATCCTACCTCAATTACAGATGCACCCACTAGTATATACATCGCAGTGACATAGGTTATCAGACTACTTCTATACACACCCAAGTACACGATGATACATGACACGATGTCGAAGAGCCTCTAAATAATCAACTACCAAAAGAAATCCGTCTGATAAATTGTTTTCTAATGGTTTATTTAGAGCCAGGGTTGGAAAGGAGACACATTAGGCCTTTGAATAGGAACCATCCTTGCGTGTATCTGAAGTGAACGTGGTAAACCAACCCCATATGAATACTATCCGCCTGTTAAATTCTGTTAATGAAGCTCAGTATTGCGTGTTCTTACCCTCAGATTATGACTCAATCATTGTCATTGCTACTACTATGTACGGTTACTGTTATTTTATTAATGCTCAGCAAATTGCAAAGTAGCACAATGATACTAGAGTATGGACAGTATGTGGTTAAACTTCAAGGTCAAGGTGATTGCTCTGGGCAGACAGATTTCCAGCCACGTTTCTGTGGTGGGGCAACAGCGACAGCAGAGAATCATCGAACGCTGTGCTGTCGACATCGCGTGTTTCTGCATGCAATCGTCTTGAGCTCGGCGCAGTTACGTGAGGAGTGTCTCCTCCAGCGCTCCGGCTCCCCACCACTCATACTGTAGTGCGACCTTGAAGCCTTACCACATACCGTTCGTACTCTGTAATAATTATGGGATGTAATGCAAGATGCTCTACCCCAGCGGTGCGGTCCGGGCAAGACTGGTTTCGTGATGCAACGGTAACGCTCTCGCCTGCTGTTCCCAAGGTTACAGGATCGAATCTTGGCGCGACCAGTTGTCATTTCAGGGTGCACAAATACGAGAGAGCCGTGTAAGTAGATTTACTGGCACAGTAAAGTTCCCCTTCGAGGCAAAATTCCGGCAGCCCGCCGCGCCGTCTCAAAAAGCCGCAGTAGTTAATAGAGACGTAGAACCAATAATATTAATGAATATTTGTACTTGCAATTAGAGTCAGGATTGGAAAGGAGACATCAAGGCTTTTCGTTAGGTGCCATCCCTGTGTGTGTCTGAAGTAAAAGTGGAAAACTAATCCTATCATGGCTGAAATAAAAATACAATCCACCGCTTAAGTTATCCACTTGCTCCAACTCTCAGATTATGATCCCATTAATGTCATTACTAGTACCGTCCCTGTGTACCGGTACTGTTATTTTTCAATGCTCAGCAGAGTAGAACAAGATGCGCTACCCCAGAGGCGGTCCGGTCAGGGTATACCAAGGGCCCACTGAAGAGCCTAACTTGCAGCTCCTAGGTGCAACCCCGCAACGGACTCAGTAAACACCTAGAAAATTAACTCAAGATTTTTTTACTGCATTTGTTGTTATTTGTTTATTTGTTTGAAGGTCTTGAGACATAGTACAGTTCACGCCACGAGTTTTGGCCGGCGAGCTTCGATTGCGCAGTCGTACAGAGGATAGATGGCAAACCTCAGACATGTGCAATTGATACATAAGTCTCTTTCCACGCAACTGAAAATTCACGTATCAATTACACATATGTGAGGATCGCATTCTGTCTTCTGTACGACTGCGAAACTGGGACTGACCGGCCAAAAAGCATGGCATGAACTGTAGCATTAGCCTCATTTACTTGATTGTGCGTTCAATTTTCTAGTTTCTTCATGGTATTAGCCATACTATTATGGTCCGTATTAGCAAATGAACGATGTTAAAATAGTACATTAAGCAACGAGCCTATAATGGCAATAATTAAGACACGAGTATGTTTATGAAACGAGCGTAAGTGAGTTTCATAATTTCCATACGAGTGTCTTAATTACCATTATAGGCGAGTTACCGGGAGAGTTAGCCGTGGTCGTTACGGCTTGACTGCTGGCAGTCGCTCACATCAGGGAGGCGAGGAGGTTCGAATCCCCCCGCCGGCAACCTTGAAGATGGTCTTCTGTGGTTTCCTATCTTCCTTCAAATGCCGGGGTTGGTCCTTACCAATAGGCCACAGCCGCTACCTTCCAACTCCTCGTCCTTACATTCCAACTTTCCTCCCCAACGGTACTTGTAGCTCACCCATTGGGTGTCCGTCTCGCAGCTACAAAAAAACAGGCGAGCCGAACATGTCCACGGACACTCCTGGCACTAAAAGCCATACGCTAAAAAAAAAAGGCGAGTTGCATACGAATGTTTATGTTCGATGACAATTATAACTTTATTTAATTTAATTTTATGTTCGAAAATAAATATTCATAAATATCTGTCGAGATTCAAAGTCACTTGAATTTAGTGATCGGAGTGCAAGCACCGAGTGTGCTCTGTGTGCCTTCCAAGTTCGCTGACCCACCACGTATGCGCTCTGTCAGCTTGGCAATGTTTACAGCCTGCTGTCTGCACTTGCATTCACTCAAACTGTCACCGAAGTTGTATGAATGAATGCCCTGTGTAGAAATTGGAGTTGGGGATATTACCTTAAAGGTTCGTGCTGATTTTGTCTTTGTGTTTACCATTCTAACTACAATGGTTGATCGGATATCTTTTACATTGTCAACTTTCAAATCATGCAATTCATATTCGATATGTTGGATTCTTTGTTCAAGTGCGAAGCTATCAAGTACCTAATTGGTCACACATCATACATCTTGAGCTCTGATTGGTTGGAGAAACTGTACCTTAATGAAAACTTGTACTATAATGACCCTCATTATAGTAGAGTTTTCTGACATATAATAGTCAGGGTCGAACATAAAAACTTATTACAAAATACAGGGATATACTGGATGCTAGCCTTGTTAATACAAATCGAAATATTACACTATACTTACAGTAGGTGTTATATATTTCGGGGAGCAATTTCCACTTCAACAGACAAAATGAATAACACAAGCTTTAAACACATATTGATGAATAAATTTCAGAAACACATAAAACTGTATTGTTTAAGCTTGATGGTAACAAAATGGTTTAGGTGAAAATATCCAGTTGTTTCTTATACAGGTGCGGCAGAAACAATGACCCATTTTAAATAGTGCGCCATTGTTGGACACGGCTGCATAGAGGTACCAATGAGTCGTGCGGTTCAAATCTGTTCCAGTCAATATGGAGGGTTGGTCACACGAACATCGTGCATTTGAGGCATCCTTCTTAAGTGGTGATAGTGTCACACGAACGCAGCGTTCGTTTCGGAAACATTTTGACTTCGATCGAACTGATATAAAGTTCCATCCCGTCATACAATTTCGAGATGGGTCCGGGTCTGGCCTGCCCGTTCGCCAGATTTATCGGCTTATGATTACTTTCTGTGGGGATTTTTCAAATGCAAGGTGTAGGCTATGCTAACACGCAACAAGCAACTATTCAGAATTGAAAAATTACATTCACGCCGAAATCGAGGCCATTACATACAATAATCTTCACAAGGTTATGACGAATCTGCGTGCTCGTGCAGAAGATTGCATCGCGAACAATGGTGGAAACCTCAAGGATATTGTTACGGCTGTGAGTTTGTGTCATCACTCGCCGCATGAGTCACAACTGCCCCAGGGCTGGGCTGTGGCCTGCCTCCTGTATTGCGCGCGCCTTATGCAACAGGGCTACTACAGACAAAGGGATAGTCCAGAATATTCGTGACTGGACCAGCGATGGAAACCTCGAGAAGCCGTGAACCCTGGATGGATCTAGAAGCGTTTATTGAGTCACCGGCCTGCTATATAAGTGCGACCTGTCAAGCACGGGTTGTTGTTGTGTTTTACGAGCTAGTGTGAGCGTTTATTCTGAGCGACAGAAGTGTGGTGACTTGCCAAACCCCTAGTGTAGCGGCGAAGTGAGAAACATACAGGGGACTGCCTGAGTGAGTGTGCTTTCACTGAGTGTCTGAGATATTGTGGTGTCGAAATCCAGTGACATTGTTTCTCCCAGCTTGTGAACAGCGTGCAAATGCTCGTAAGTACTGTAGTAGGCGCACATTAGGAAGAAGTTGCATGTAGTTCTGTCAAGGCCACTAGGCTCATTAGCGGCAGGATTAACTTCTGGGTTTTGTTGACAAGTGAAAGGGCAAGAGCTCTCCGCAAGCAAGAGACTTGAGGAAACTGGAGTAAGGTTCCTATTGTCTGTAATTGCTGATGAGTAGTGTAATTTTCTGGCCGCAATAAAGTTAATTATTTCTTTAAGCAGTAATTGGTGTTGTGCTTCCTACCCACCGTAATCCAGTTAACAAAAGTGCCACTAGGGGGGTGGCACGTAACAATATGATACAGTATATAAAAAGTGGCATGTGTCAACAATAAAGAAGTGTTCTTTCGAACAGTGTTCATTAATAATGTGTAGTTGTATTTCTACTTGCTAAAATATAATGTGTAAAATGGGTCATTGTTTCTGCCACATCCTGTATTAAGATACAGTATACGGTTATTTAACAATATTAATGTTGCTGATATCCTATGTTTCTGTTGTGACTATACTAGAGTGTGAGGTCTGGAAATGGGTACGCGAACATGGGCTTGAAGTTAGGCATTATACCGACATTAATCGAGAGGTAGTGTGAAAAAAACTGGGGGATACCACACTCAGAACAGCTTTTGTCAGCATCGAGTTCCAAACCTTCGATCTCCGGACTTGCTGCAGCTCCCCAATGAGGTCGTAGTATGTGATATAACGCGCACGGCTATCCCGCGAGTTCTTTATTGCATTTGTTAGCCCACAAGAGGGTGCATCACCTTTTTTTCACTCGAGAAAAAAACACATATGAAGATCCCCAAACCAATTTTATTTTCTGTTTTCGTATGAATAGAAGTGTTATATTACAATGGCTAAATCATTGATCAATTTCATTAAGACACAAGCGGATGGGAAATACTTACCAACACAATTATATAATATTTTATACTTTCTTATGTTTGGCGATAGTTTGAATTATTGACGTCATTACACATTCTGCAGTAAAAAGCGCATATTCCCAATAATTGTCAGTCTATTCTTCAGTTAACGCTATGAATTCGAGGAGATATTTTAAGGTTAAAAATTTCGAGAATACGCTATGAGTAACAAGTACATTATGCAACGAGCCTATAATGGCAATAATTAAGATACGAGTATGTTTATGAAACGAGCATAAGCGAGTTCCATAATTTCTACAAAAAAGTCCGCGAGAGCATATGTCTATCTTCAATACATCACCCACATAAGTGTTTTTACGTTTTAATTTCCATACGGTCAACAAAACCGGTCCTGCAGATAACACGGTTTGAAGGACAACACTGTGTAAGAATAGATTGGCAGCACCAAGTACAGGCGACAGAGGACGAGTCCGGTCGAATGTACTCGAGAGGGAAAAAGCGCAGGGTTGCGTGACCTTGAAGATATCAAGTATTATCAATCACTTGTAAGCAGTGGCGGTTCAGGAGTGAATCGGATGGTGACGCGCCGATATACGCGAAAACATTTTAAAGAGAATAATTTGTATGCACCGTGAACACTTCGTCCATACCATACTGTTTTCTTTTAGGTATTTCACCAATATTTCAATACTCATATTTTTGTATTTCAAAATGTATCAAAATTTAAAACATTACACACGCAACACGTCACTATCTAATGTACGAACTGCACGCGCAGAGAGCGCAGTAACTGATAAAGTACGGTACAAGATTGCTTGAAATGAGAGCAATGTGGATGAGCAATCACTGGTGAGACACGACTCGCTCGCTGGCTGAATTCGCATCACGGAACTCCTGTTGCCATGGTTACCGCTGACTTCCGTTCCCCCTCCGGCCTTACTCAATCTCCAAGGCAGGGACGTTCTTGCCATCACATTCCTGTCGCATCAGGCTAGTTGAACCTGGTCTGTGAGTTGACCAACACGGCAGGAAATTCGCCACCGCGTCCACCGTGCCGTGTCGTTTGAAGGTCGATGTTCATGCCTTAATTGGTAATATCTCATGCAGTAAAAATCATGTTTATAAATCCTAATAAATGACAAAATACTTATTTTTAAATCATTACTTATCTCTACTTAGTATAAAACGAAGTCCCCGATTCTTGGATGTTACGGGTAAACTCGAGGACCACTGGATGGATTTTCATGCGGTTTTCACCATTCTGTAAAGGATATCTCGACGATTATTTCTTTAGAAAATAATTTATTTATGATCAAAGGAAACCGAGCAGTAACGATTTCAGTGGAAAAGTCGAAAAAACAAAACAAAACTGGCGTTTGAGCGCTTTGTAAGCTTACGCAGGACAAACCGTTAAAAATATCTAAATACTATGAGTGTAAGAATTGTTCAGCATGGAATGTTCTACAAAAAAGTCCCAGAGAGCATATGTCTATCTTCAATACATCGCCCACTATAAGTGTTTTTACGTTTTAATTTCTTCCAACTATGTCCATGCAACTACTGAGGCGACAGTTTACGAGCTAGCTAAGGACGAGTCTATCATCACTGTTACAGCCTAGCTAGTGGGCGAACCTATTACCCCAGGTACAGCTAGCAGCAAAACGTCGAGTAGTGTTGAGTTAGGACTTCTGAGAAGGGTGGTTATATTTGGAGTTTCCCTGGGTTTGCAACTCCGGTTTTCTTCATTCCGCCTGTGAAACGCAGTCAAGTTAAGATTGGATGGAAGGGGGATTTGAATTTTATTCGCCTAGCCATTCCCTGGAAGTGCAACTCTCATTTCGACTGTGAACTTTTCGTTCCACAAAATGCACAGTCAATTTAAGATTGGACGGAAGGGGGATTATATTATATTAAATTATACTGATTGTTGTATAATCTCTACTTATTATAAAACCAAGTCCCCGATTCTTGGATGTCACGGGTAATCTCGAGAACCACTGAATGGATTTTGATGCGGTTTTCACAATTCTGTAAATGATATCTCGAGGAAGGTTTCTGTAGAAAATAATTTATTTACGACCAAAGGAAGTCAAGCACTAACGAGTAACGATTTCAGTGAAAAGGTCGGGAAAAAACTGGTGTCCGTGCGTTTTTTTAAGCTTACGCTGGGCAAACCGTTAAACATATCTATATACTATGAGTGTAAGAATTGTTCATCAAGAAAAGTGCTAAAAAAACGGGAGAGCATATCTCTATCTTCAATACATCGCCTACTATAAGTGTTTTTACGTTTTCATTTCTTCCAACAATCTCCATTCAGTTACTGAGGCGACAGTTTACGAGCTAGCTAGGGGGTCTATCACCCCAGTTACAGCTTAGCTAGCGGACGAGCTTATTGCCCCAGATACAGCCAGCAGCAAACTGACGAGTCGTGTTGAGTTAAAAACTTTAGAGGAAAGTGGTTGTGCTTGGAGTTTCCCTGGAAGTGCAACTCGGCTTTTCTTCATTTCGCATGTGTACTTTTCGTTCCGCAAAATTCACAGTCAAGTTAAGCTTGGACGGAAGGTGTTTCATGCACCTCGCCATTCTTAAATTACATCTGACAAGTAGACTATTTGATGCACACGCATCTCCATGATAATATAATTAATAGTCCAGTCAGTGTGATTTTAACCCATCATGCCGAGACTTAAAACGGATATTGGTCGTTGTTCATTGACATTGGGGGAAAAAAGCGCTTTTCACGTAATGCATTCATAACTGTTCCCGGGCGAAGCCGGGTCGGGTTGCTAGTTTTTTAATAAAGTAAGTAACGCGGTGATTCAAACGCTTAAATGTATAACCGACACTACTTGTAAGATAATAGAATGGTTTATGTGAAACATATTTCTTAATGTGAGAACAAAAAAGGTGTAGTTATAACTGAAGATGTTGTGGAAGAAAGCGAAGCCGCTTAACTACAGTAGCAGTGTTGGAAGGTGGCGGCACAGCGAGGCACGTTTCACAGCGGCTTGCAGTAATCAGACGAGCCGTAGCTTGCAAGAAATGTGCATTACACTAGAAACTCATACAGAGTGGGAAGAAAGAAGAAGGGCTTTATTTTTAAGTAGACAGCACAAGGAAGCTTTTAGCGTATTGGACCATGCTCCGTTGGGATTTAGTGAAACATGCAAGTAAAAACCCCCAGTACGCTAGCTCGTACAGTCTATTATTCTGTGAAATTTGGAACACAACACAACACAGCCGTGCCGAATGTAATGGCAGAGATAGCTGATGATAGGGATGATAAGTGATAGCAAGAAGAAAACTCCAACCTATTCAACTTCTTTGATACAGGTCTGTGTTATCCCCTCGGCTTCATTTCCACACAATGGTGACGCGCCTGCCCACCCTCGTAAGTACAACAATATTCTTCATCGTTACGAGTCATAATTAGACAACCTCACATTCTATGACTCAAGAATTAGCGAGGAGAAAATGAAATAATACCACTGAGAATTCTACAGCATGTCTTTTTCCATTCCAACAAGTTTCAACTTACGAATCAATGGCATGTTTTAAATCAGTCTTCCGCAGTTGGAATTTATTTAAAATCCACCTGTCGCTATGTTGAACCTACCCATGTACACAAGTATGTTTTGATCTCACTATGTTTACGATTTGGCATTACTAGACTACGCGGATGGGTATAACGTTATAAAAATGAAGAAGGGCTTTATTTTTAAGTAGACAGCACAAGGGAAGCTTTTAGCGTATTGGACCATGCTCCGTTGGGATTTAGTGAAACATGCAAGTAAAAACCCCCAGTACGCTAGCTCGTACAGTCTCGATTAAAAAGCGTGTGAAAACGCAGTGAGTCCGGGAATGTTCTCCGCAGCGCCTACATACGTCTGCGAGAGCTAGCTACAGAAGTTACGTTGCCAGCACGGCTGCCGCTTGCATCATATTAGCCTTTCACGAATTGATTGCCAGCGGTCGAGATGGGAACAATTCTTTGTTTACTTGTGTCACACGTCAGCCTGCTTCGTTGACAGGTACAGTTGCGCGAGTAGGATATGACTCAGCTCCAGTCATCGTTTAACTGTCCGTGGTGACATGAGCTCCTATGACGCGCAATGCTTCTTGACTTATGTGCAGAATGCATTCTGTCATCGCTGTGTTCCATAATAACAAGCAAACAGTAAACTTTGTACTCACCACAGTCATTCATAACTGATGCTGGAAATGCTGATGACACATACGCTCGCTAATTGCAATATACACTGACGATTTCGACAGGCTACAGCCCACACGTGTGGGATTCACCCTGTCAAAGACACCGTGCTACCAACTAAACCCATGTGGCAACCACTCACAGCTGCACGTAACCACTGCGGAGAACATTCTCGGGCGCCCTGTACTTACAAGGTAACAGGATGAAGTCAGATATCGCATTTGGAAAAAAAGAAATTAAACATTCCTTAAAGTCTTATCATTGTTTATGGGTTTGAAGCATTTTTCAGTGTTGCCTTTGTAAAACAAGTTTGATGCATTTTAGTCGGTCAACACGATTGTACCCAAATGAGATGGGTTATTCCCTAATCCTGAAAGAAATTACATGAGTTGTGTGTATTTATTAATCTCATGTATTTTGTTCATCTCATTTGGGTTCAATCGTGTTGACCGACTGAAAAGTATCGAACTGTTGTATTATCAAGCTAGAGAACGGACTGTATGTGGTGAGATTTCAAGATCAAGGTCAAGTGGACTGCTCTGGACAGATAGATTTCCAGTCACGTTCAGTGGTGGGGAATCAGGGACAGGAGTTACTCGTTGTATGCCGTGCTATGGACATCACATGTTAATGCTTGAAATCTGTCCATGCAATCGTCTTGAGCTCGGTGCAGTTAAGTAAGGGGTATCTCCTCCAGCGCTCCAGCTCCCCACTACTCATACTGTACCTATACCTTGAAGCAGCCTCACCACTCCGTCCGTACTGTAAAACTGGAATGAGGGGTCTTAGTTTTATAGTCATTTCTCCATGGATATGTTTTAGGCGTGGATGACTGTCTGTGATTAGCGTGGGCAAAGACAGGTTTCAACTCGCAAATTACTGGTAGCCTATGTTTTAAAACAGTCTTCCGCTATTTGAATTTAGTTTCGATTGGTTGGTTCCTCAGTTTAGGGGCTGCGACAACGTGGTCATGTAAACACTTTGGGTGTATGTACAATCTTTCTAATAACCGGTGTTAATTGTGATGGCTGTATTAGCGTGTGTTATCTGTAAATCAGGTAAGGACTGCAGATGATGAATTTCAAGTAGTTCCTACTTTTGTTACCAAATGCTACCGTCAACGACCCCTAGCTGTGAACTTGGCTACTAGACGCCACCGCAATTTTAACCTGGCGACAAACCTAAAAAATTAGCTTTACACAATTTTAGTTAGTTGAAGGTTCTATTACATGCCATAAATGTATAACATGGGCCCACCGGCTTTACTTCCCTTCCGAAGGAAGGCATGTGGAGGGATTTTTAACGCTCATAAAAAATCCAACGACTTCGGCTGGGTTTGAACCCGCGATCTTTGGCTCA
Source organism: Meconema thalassinum (assembly GCA_946902985.2). Taxonomy (NCBI): domain Eukaryota; kingdom Metazoa; phylum Arthropoda; class Insecta; order Orthoptera; family Tettigoniidae; genus Meconema; species Meconema thalassinum. Next base: position 1,734,084,164 of record OX336388.2, on the reverse strand, counting down.
GCATGCTACCAACTCCGCCACCGAAGCCACTTGAATTTAGTTTCAATCACCTTTCTGTATGTTAAGCGTACGTTGATTACCGTGGATACCATGGCAACAAGTTTCGTCATCTAGGCCTATACAATCTACACACATCAAAAAAAGTTTTGCATCACCTCTGTTCCAAGAGTTCCGGAACCTTTAAATACAAAGGGAATAGAGATCAACACAAACAACATTTCAGCTCGTTTTATTGCTCATGAGACCCACACATTGCATGTTGTACCATCATACAGCTAGACTTTCAGCATTTGTGGTCCAGATTGCAGTACACACCACTACCTCTAATACCCAGTAGCACGTCCTCTTGCATTGATGCATGCCTGTATTCGTCGTGGCATACTATCCACAAGTTCATCAAGACACTGTTGATCCAAATTGTCCCACTCCTCAACGACAATTCGGCGTAAATCTCTCAGAGTGGTTGGTGGGTCAAGACGTCCATAAACAGCCCTTTTCAACATATCCCAGGCATGTTCGATAGGGTTCATGTCTGGCGAACATGCTGGCCACTGTAGTCGAGCGATGTCGTTATCTTGAAGGAACGCATTCACAAGATGTGCACGATGAGGTCGAGAATTGTCGTCCATGAAGACAAATGCCTCTCCAATATTCTGCCGATATGGGTGCACTATGGGTCGGAGGATGTCATTCAGGTATCGTAAAGCCGTTTCGGAGCCTTCCATGACCACCAGTGGCGTACGTCGGCCCCACATAATGCCACCCCAAAACATCAGGGAACCACCACCTTGCTGCACTCGCTGGACAGTGTGTCTAAGACGTTCAGCCTGACCAGGGTGCCTCCAAACACGTCTCCGACGATTGTCTGGTTGAAGGCATATGCGACACTCATCGGTGAAGAGAACGTGATGCCAATTCTGTGGGGTCCATTCAGCATGTTGTTGGGCCCATCTGTACCGCGCTGCATGGTGTCGGGGTTGCAAAGCTGGACCTCGCCATGGACGTCGGGAGTGAAGTTGCGCATCATGCAGCCTATTGCGCACAGTTTGAGTTGAAACACGACATCCTGTGGCTGAACGAAACGCATTATTCAACATGGTGGCATGGCTGTCAGGGTTCCTCCGAGCGGCAATCCGTAAGTAGCGGTCATCCACTACAGTAGTAGCCCTTGGGCGGCCTGAGCGAGGCCTGTCATCGACAGTTCCTGTATCTCTGTACCTCCTCCATGTCCGAACAACATCGCTTTGGTTCACTCTGAGACGCCTGGAAACTTCCCTTGTTGAGAGCCCTTCTTGACACAAAGTAACAATGCGGACGCGATCGAACTGCGGTATTGACCTTCTAGGCATGGTAGAACTACAGACAACATGAGCAGCGTACCTTCGTCCTGGTGGAATGACTGGAACTGATCGGCTGTCGTACCCCCTCCGTCTAATAGGCCCTGCTCATGCATGGTTGTTTACATCTTTGAGCAGTTTTAGTGACATCTATGAACAGTCAAAGGGACTGTATCTTTGATACAATATACACAGTCAACGTCTATATGCCGGAGATCTGGGAACCGAGGTGATGCAAAACTTTTTTTGATGTGTGTATTTCAGTAGAGATTTATTAATCGTTGAAGCGTGTTGCATCGACAAATTTCCGAAAACTAGTTACCATACAACATAGGCAAGCCGACTTAGATTCTAGTTGTTGACATATAGGCCCAATACGAATGGCTACGTCTCAAAACTCACGACTCCGGAGAGCACGTGCCTGCAAATGACTACAGGAAGTATGAGCTGTACGGTGACTCACACTGCCTTCGCTTCAACGCGATTGTCCAGCCAAGGTTATAATGGGATTTCGTTTGTATTGTTTTAACAGGAATTATCAACCTACCACCGATCGAATTCTCCAAGTACAACTCAGTCATCCTGCTTGGTGACACGAAGCAGACCTTAAAGATTTCATTGGCACCATGGAGGTCATTAATTTGTGTTTGGATACAAAGCGACAGCCAATGGTCATTAGCAAAACAATTGAAAGGTGCATAGTAACCACGTGGAATGCTCATATCTGCCAACTCAATCAGGTGACGTATGTGTCTATTTTTGTTGGTACTGTACTGAAACAAATGACTAGTGGCTTATTCGACAATAATAAGAACAATAACGTTATGGGTTTTGCGTCCCTTTTTACTGCGGATTTTAGAGACACCGGGGTGCCGGAATTTTGCCGCAATTCCAGCTGGCGCTAACAATGGACATTTTCCCATTCAAAGAAGAACTGTTTTGACTCGTGGGTTTTGAGACTGGCCCAGGTACAGAAACCGGTTAGAGCCTACTTTTACTAACCGTCATCTTGAAATTCGTGAATTTTGAGACTCGTGAGTTTTAATACTAATGAGTTTTGAGACGAGACGATACGAAAAGACGAATAAAAACATGTCCATGATTCAATATATCTCCCACCTCCCTTTTTCTCGAGAAGAAAGCAAGCTTGTAGTTTCATGTGACCGTTAATCTCGTAATAATGAGCCACGGGGCCTACGTTTTTACTTGGAATCCGAACCATTAGACATGGTATTTGACTTCATAACTCTCAAATGCATTGACCGGAAATCGAACCCGGACCGCCTTGGTGAGAGACAATCAGTTTGACCAAAGCACCACCACGCCCCCGAGAAATGTATATAATTAGTCAGAGTTACCTTTTGCAGGTTATCAGGTGAGAGTTGGTAAGTGTCTATTCCTCGCCCAAATAATTGGGTACATGATCGTGTTGACCGACTGTAAGGCAATTTTTTCACTTGATTACGAAAGCAACACTGATAAATGGCTTCTAAAATGTCTATATTTAAAATCACCGCTTCGTACCTGCCTGCGATTTGATTGAATTTCCTGCAGGTAGGGACACAATTAGCTACTTCTTTCTTGGTTTCTACCTTTAAAAATAGGTGTATAAATGCTTTTTTAAAATCCAGAACTGGAGGTTTATGTACTCGAGCGATGTTTCAACAAGGACACTTTTATGATCGACACTCAGTGAGAAATACTTCATGTAAATCAATGAGCCAACAATTATATCACATGTCCAATTCTGTCTGCATACGTGTGTGCTTTCAATACCATCATCAACAAACAATGTGAGAAGTGCAGTGAAATTGACTAGCACACAAAGCATATCAAGTCCATACAATATGAGTGTACAGCGAGTTTCGTGATACGCATGTCAGCGAAGGAACTTGAACCATAGCAGAAACTGCTTCTCAAATTAACGTGATAGGAAGACTGATTAATGTTGACTACCATCACAGATAATAACGAGTACTTGTGAACTTATGGAGAGCATTTTAATGTTGTTGTTGTTGTTGTTGCTGTTTTAAGGGGCCTAACATCTAGGTTTTCAGCCAAGGAGAATATTTTAAAAGTATGAGTTGGTTTAATGGTGAATATTTCACGAATAATCCGGATTAACTGTTTAACGTAACATAAGTTGCAATATTAACTGTCAATAGGGCAACACTAGAAATGGCTTCAAAGCTATCTCTATTTAACGTAATCCATTAAATACTCGTGGGTATCTGTATGGTAAGAAACGGTCTGCAAACATTTTATGGTTTATTTGTTTGTTATAGGCTAGGTCTTAAAAAAACTGTTGAAATTTTCCATGAAATGAAGAGTTATTTTTTTAAAACCTATTAAAAACCTTTAAAAAATACCGTATTTTGGTTATGATGATGATTGTTATTTTAAGGGGTGAAGCAGCGAGGTCATCAGTAGTATCATATGTTGGTTGTAAAGTTAGTTTTGTTCACTAAACTAGAGCACTGGCATGGTTAATCTATTCATTTAATAACTATCCAATAGAGTAGGCCTATACCGGTATATTGCCATAAAAGTCCAAAGTTGAAAGTTATTTCTAGAACTGTCCTTTTTGAAATTTTGCGATTCAGAGAGTGACTGTAACCTCAAAGGTAAGACGCTAGTTAGATATATTTCTGAATCTATAACAAGTAGGGCCTATCGATCCCAGCGAGTGGCACTATCCTCTCTATTCTGGATAGCTATTTAATAATAAACTAGCCATACACCAGCTGTAGTACAGGATGACTTTACACCCAAATAGGTTTTCAAAGGTTTGAAAAAATTACATCTGAAACTTCATCCGATATTTCAACTGTTGTTTCTATTTATAAGATAGGCCAGGCTGTTCCAGCCGAGCAGCTCGCCAGTGAGCAGCCGAGTACTCGCCACCTTGCGTGAGTAAACCTGCAACATGCAATACAGCTCTGCTGTGCGGAATGCCGTCACTGAGCGGTGAATTCTTCAAGACTGGCAGGGAGCGCATGGACTTGTGTTATGACCTTCGCCCAGTGACGTTTTGGCTATCACCCCCAGTCCCTCTCCAACCGTGCTCCGAGCATCACTGCTGAGTACTCGCATGTACGCATACTCAAACGCGTGGATTTGGAACACCCAGAGATAGGCCTATCAGTAAAATAGGAAAGTGACGTTTGATAGAAGCTGGACGAGAAAAACTCCATGTTTCCCAAATAATCAGTTAAGTACTTTAAACCCACATCTAATTTAGAACACCAAGCTGACCATTCACCAACCACTACAGTTTGCCTCACTAAACAAGTTAACTTGAAGGTTAATAGCCACTAATATTTCACAACCGAATATCACATACTAACAAACCTGACAAATTACGGAAGTTTACAAGATTCTCATGAGACTAAAATATTGTATACTGTATAGTGTTATATCATAACCCACATATTCGTAGCCATAGATTTATAGCCTGAGTGTGAGGGATCTGATGATGATCGATCGACGATCGAAACTGGTCATCCAACTGCAATAATTAATCTCATGTAATTTATACTTCAGATTTAGGGAACAATGCTCATTACAATTGGGTACAATCGTGTTGACCGACTGAACAGCATTTACATTTCATAGGCCTGTGTATCAATATGAGTAAGCCATGACATATTTGAAGATCAATATTCTTATCATAAATATAGGCTGAATAGTTCATTGATTTTTCGCTGGTAACATTTCAATGGTTGTACAAAAATCGCTTCCAGGGAAAATATCGCCCACTGCGAAATGTGCGTAAATCGCGCCCAGTCTAGAAATAATTGTCCTCGTGACAACACAGTTCTACATACAAAACAAACCTAACCTGGAGCTTACGCCCCAGACCCCCTTGCTTGTAGGGCAATCAGTAATTTTCGTCCAGACAGTCATCTAACCAAGTAGTGACCAATGATTTCGTCCAGACCAATTGTTTCGTCTAGACAGTCGTCTAACCAAGTAGCGACCAATGGTTTCATCCAGACCAATGGTTTCGTCCTTACCAGCCACAAATACTCCAGGTAGAGACCGTGCTGGGCGCGATTTACATTGAGCGCTATTTACAGCACTCCCTTTGAATATGAGGACAATTGCGAGAGTGGGAAGAAGAGGATTTAACATAAGGGTGGAAGGGAATCATTATTGTTCTTCCACGTTTGGAGGTATTAGCGATGGCTGCAGTACAATATATCACGCAAACGCAAACAGCATCATGTACTGTAAGCTGTAAGCCTTAATAACCAGAAATCTGTTGGGCGACTTAGGACTGAAATTTATTTCATTTTATCTTGCGAAAAAGTAAAGTTCATGATTGTGAGCAAACGGAGGTCTGTCCAAGCGAAACTCATGCTTGACACCAAGGAGGTAGAACGTGTTCGACACTTTAAGTAACTCGGATGCAATCTGAATGAACAATGGGAACTCATTCAAGAGATCAAGGCAAGAATTGAGCAAGCGAGAACAACCTTAATGCGAATGGTCAGGGGATATGTATATTGGATATTGTATGGAATGGAAGGGTGGACTCTGACCCAGGCCCTGTGAAAGAAGCTGGAACCCTTCGAAATGTGGGTGTATCGGTGAATGTTACGTATCTCGTGCACTGAATTAATGAGGAATACTGAGGTGTTTGTTTTTGTGTTTTATTTTTTTGTTTTTGTTTTATAGCGTATGGCTTTTAGTGCCAGTAGTGTCCGAAGACATGTTTGGCTCGCCAGAGTGTGTAGCTACTTCTATGCGGACACCCATGGGGTGAGCTACAAGTACCGTTGCGTGTGGAGTGTTGTTTGGGGAGGAAAGTTTGAGTGTAAGGAAGAGGAATTGGAAGGTAGCGGCTGTGACCTATAGTTAGGGACCAACCTAGGCATTTGCCTGGAAGGAAGATGGGAAACCACAGAAAACCCTCTTCAAGGTTGCCGGCTGGGGGATTCGAATCTCCTCGCCTCCCGGATGTGAGCGACTGCCTGCAGCCACGCCGTAACAACCACGGCTAACTCAACCGGTACTGAGGTGATGGGAAGATTAAACAAGAAGACTGAAGTGCTTCTTTCCAATCAAGAAGCGGAAACTCGACTATTTCGGACGCGTGATGTGGAAGATCAGAAGAAGATCTCAGGAGAATCCCGTGGCAAAAGAACCTCAGGAACTGGTTTGTGATGAATACAGTGACCCATTTCCCTGTGGCAGACTCGAAGACTAGAATAGCCCTGATGACAGCCAACCTTCGATAGAAGACGGCACGACAAGACGAACATGTAATGTCCAAATTATAAACGAGATGTCTTTTAACAATCAAGTTTGTACGAATTGAGTCCCGTGGAATTTCCCGTCCTTCAAAAATTCGACAAACCTGCGACTTTGGGATCTGGAGGCTGACAGATTACCATTGAACCACCAAGGCAGCTGGAACCTACCAGCAATTGCTGATAAGGGTCACATTATTTTAAAAAAGTCGCTCTTGCTCCAGACTCCTTCTTTGTGCTTTGTTCTTGTTTTACCAAAGAAAGGAACCTATAAATAGTGCATATCGTGGCGTAGTGCCTAGCATTTTTGGCTGCCACCGCAGATGACTGGGTTCGATTTCCGGCTGTGCCAAGAAATATAATTCTACTCAGAGGTCTGGAACGGGGTTCACTCAGCCTGATGGCCCAGAACTGAGGAGAGGTGAGTTCGATTCTTACCCCAGGTATTCTTGAAGTGGTTTTCCGTGTTTTTCTACTTCTATTTTTTAGGTGAATAGCCACTGGCTGGTGCCTGAATTAAGATATGCTACCAAATTTACAGCCATGATCCGCTTACACACCTAAAATTACACGGAGCTACATAACCTCGATGTCGCAAATATACTAAATGAATCAACAACAACGATTGTATTGACGAAATTCATGTGCCCATCAAGGATTCTGAAGGACATCGTTCTTAACACGGTCCTACCCCTTGGGGCGCCAAGGTGCGGGCCTGCTGCACGTGTGTGTCTGTTTCTACAGTGCAATACCTGTTGGAACGGGCTGAAGATTGAACTATACAAGTACATTATGAAACGCGCCTATAATGGCTATAATTAAGACACGAGTATTTTTTATAAAACGAGCGTATGCGAGTTTTATAATTTCCATACGAGTGTCTTAATTACCATTATAGACGAGTTGCATACGACTGTTTATGTTCGACGATAATTATAACTTTATTATATGTTTTAACATGAAATGAAAATCCACAGCCTGATTCCAGTCTCCGACCGGGTCAGGAATGGAATGAATGAAGCCCCTATCTAGCGGCGAGGATATGAACTGTGCCAGCTGCCGAGGCCTGACGCACTCCTCTGGGGCAATGATTAAATGAATGACAGATGAAATGAAATGATAGTGGAGAGTGTTGCTGGAATGAAACGTTGACAGGGAAAACCGGAGTACCCGGAGAAAAACCTGTCTGCCTCCGTTTTGTCCAGCACAGATCTCACATGGAGTGACCGGGATTTGAACCACGGACCCAGCGGTGAGAGGCCGGCGTGCTGCCGCCTAAGCCACGGAGGCTTATGTTTTAACATAAATATTCGTAAATATCTGTTGACAGTCAGCCACTTGAATTTTGTGATCAGAGAGCGAGCACTGTGTGTGATATCTCGGTCTTTCAAGATCGCTGAACGACCGACGCATGCGCCCTGTGTTCTTGCAATGCAATATGCAGGCCATATGTTTACATCTGCCGTCCCTCAGTAATATTGTCACCGGAGTCGTTTGAAGGCTGTGTAGAAATTAGGGTTGGTGATATTCAAGTACAGTGCTATTTCTTGTCTCATATTCGCCAGTTTATTTACGCGAACATAATATGGACGGTGCGTATTCCATGTCGGTAATTTATTATAGTTCGATGTTGTGTTTATGTCCGACATGTTGGATTTTGAGCGCAAGCGCGAAGGTATCGTTACCTAATTGGTCAATGAACGAGCTCTGTTTGGCTGGAGAAACTGCATCGTAATGAAAAACAGTGTTATAATGACCATCATTATGATACAGTTTTCTGACACATAGTAGTGAGGGTCGAACATAAACATGTTTTCATAACTTGACAGTATTATTAAATACCAGAAGATATTGTTGAAATACACACAAACAGTGTACATCCGGCTTACTCGCAACGTTCTGAGGACTGCTTTTACTTAGTAGTTAATTCAGGCAGTTCTTCGCATGCTAATTGCTTATTCTGAGCAGAAATCTAGATAGGGGTAACGTACACAGTCCTTAGGTCACGCAACTTAAAATCAAACAAGTCGGGATCAATTCACAAAAGGAATGCTAGTTACTGTTTCCTGGAAGTAATTCTAATCAAACCAGTGAACAATACGGCCACTTTAAACATCATTAATGTAGGACGTCCTGACATCCAATCTGCATTCTCCCCAAATTAAGATTCCATCTCATCACGCTACCGTAACGGCTAGAATAAAATTAAGTCATAAAAAGGGAAGAGGTACACACCAAATATACGTTGAATACATAGCGAAGGACGTATTCTAGCCATCTTCAGCGGCGGCTGGCGGATAATTGCTCTGGGTGTTGCATTATTTTCACTAAAGAGGAGGGGGTGGGGGTGTTAGGGGTGTGGTATGGTACGAGACTGCATTATATCAGAGAATACGTACGATACACAACGTGTACGGTATGGTAAAACAGTTGTAGCTCATTCGTCACGTTGCAACAGTCCAGAGAACATCACATTCAATTCGTGATTAATGAATTATGAGTTATTTGGAAAACTTCACGTGAACAAAACAGCGTAAGCTATACACGAGGGCCAGAAGGAACCTCAAATATCGCACTCACGCGCAAATTACATTGCGGGACAATGGTATCGTTAGTGGACGGGGCATCTCGGATCTCTTCATCCGCACCTGTCCTCCCTTGTTGCAATCAGCGGGCAAGGACAAGCCGAGTTAACTGTTGGGATAGAACTTCCTCCGTCTAGCATCTCAGTCATTCTTCATCTTCCGGTGCCTATCTGGTTCAGACGTTGGCGCTCATGGTGACCATTCTTGTCTTGCTGGTGGCAACGCGAAATAATTCAGTTGAAGACATATTGAACCAGCATCTAAGATTGTCGAGCCGGGATTTCCTTCTTGGTTCAGGACCTCTTTTGTTGCTGATCTTCCCTTGATATATTTTCTTTATAACAGGTCAGTCATTACCCACCACAATTGAGATACGGTCGGTGCTCGAGCCTGGAAACGACCACATAGCGAGAGCTCCTACACCCGTCGCGCGCTTGTCTTTCTCAAACAGAAACAGTACACAGTACTACAAGATTTCCTGAATTATTAAAGAACAGCACTACATGAATTCCTATGTATGGAAGAGAAAACGTATAGCTTCTTATTGTTAAAAGATGATTAATATGGTAATAGTATTATTTTATTGAATAAATCTGGTCGTTGTGCAACACTACAAGCTTGTTAACGACCACCACTGGCCTTCCTACCTCTAAAATATCATCGCAATGGCAAGCGAGTTTCAGCTCACCAGTGATAGCTAACTACATTGTACCAGCGAGCTCTACTTAAAGTTTTACAACGATTAAACGACCGGGATAACGAAGCGGGTTGAGGCCCAAGGTCAAGGAGCCAGACTCTATACAGACACGGAGGAGGGGGGTTTGAACCCTACCGTCAATCATCCTTGAAATGTTTTTCTGTGGTTTCCCATTATCAACTCCAGATGCCGGGATGCTACCATGTAATAGGTTATGGTCACTTCCTTCCAATACCTTGACCAGTTTCATTCATCCTAACTAATTTCATTCTCATTAACTCAGATCATCCCCTACGACGCATCTTAAAAACGGGAATTACAAGGGGTAGACATTCATTCACACCGTTATAAGTATATTGGACTCTGGTTGTAAGCCGACTGAACAGATACCTTCACATAAGATTTGACTTGAGAACACTGAAGAATACTAAATTTACTTCATGTTTCGCGATCGTCAGCGTTTCTTCGTTCTTTACTTGTTGATGTGATGAAGCAACAATTCATATGAATAATAATAATAAAAATTACATTAGTTATTGTTGTTTTAAGGAGTAGAGGCGCGAGGTATCTGCTCCTAATAATGATGCACGTCTGCCACTTATTAGTTCCGTTTCCACGGGGTCGGGGATGAAATGCGATGAACTTCTATGAGGCGAGGAGTTTTTACAACTGGGTAGCCTCTCTGATCATGAGAGCACGTAATGAGAGATGAAATGAATGAAAGTGATTGAAACTGGGAAAGAGTCTGGAAGGAAGTGACCGTGGCCTATTAGAAGGAAGCGTCGCGGCATTTGCCTGGAGTTAAAAATTGGAACCCACAAAAATTATTTCAAGGACAGTCGATGGTGGGTTAGAACGCAAGTTTTGCGGCTTCGGTGGCGTAGTTGGTAGCATGCTGAGCTTCTATGCCCAAGATCGCGGGTTCAAACCCAGCCGTAGCCGTCGGATTTTTTAAGGACGTTAAAAATCCCTCAGTATGCCTTCCTTCGGAGGGGAAGTAAAGCCGGCGGACCCATGTCATAGATTTATGGCATGTTAAAGAACCTTCCACTTATTATACCTGTGTGAAGCTAAATTGTAGGTTAGGTTAAACATTTGACAAACGCTCTTCGGTTCCGACGTTCGTCGCCAGGAGCCGACTGCGATGGCATCTGGTAACCAGTTCTGAACTAGTAGTCGTTGACGGTGGCGTTTGGCGGCAAAAGTAGGAACTACTTGAAAAAAATCAATGTCTGCAGTCCTTACTTTAATTGAAAACAGATAACACACACTAATACAGTTATCACAATTAACACCAGTTATCAGACAGATGCTACACACACCCAAAGTACACGGGGCTACATGACCGCGTTGTCGCAGCCCATAAACTGAGGAACCAACCAACCAACCAGAACGCATGTCAACCAAATCCGCAAATAGCTTGACCCCATGGCCTAGCGAAGCGCCTCGTTGAGCATATACACTGCTGACGGTAATAATAATCATACTAATATATAAAAATGAGATGGTGTGTGTCTGTCTTTCTGTCTGTCTGTCTGTCTGTCTGTCTGTGTGTTACTCAATAACTCAAGAACCACTGGTCCGATTTAAATGAAATTTTGCATGGATGTAGCTGATTTACCAGGTTTACATATAGGATACTTTTGATTTCGAAATTTTGCACTATTAAAAATGGCGATCATTTTAGTGACGTCAATAGACCGTTTGGTTTCAAAATTTCATATTTCCAGATAAAATAAAAAGAGAACGGTAGGAAATATCAAACTTTTGGTGGTATATATGAGCTTTGAAATTTAATTTCCTATCCGAAAGGTCCTTATCACTTTTCGTGTATCTCCAACAGTTAGCGAGTAAAACCGACATTTGTGACGTCACTACACCCTTTGGATTCAAAATTTCATATTTCCTTTTCAAATAAAAGAACGCTAAGAAATAGCAAACTTTTGATGGTATATATGAGCTTTAACATTTAATTTTCTATCCGAAAGGTCCTTATCACTTTTCGTATATCTCCAACGGTTAGCGAGTTAAACCAAAATCTGTGCAATAAAACACGGTCAACACCGAGCGGTGCAGTAGATCTCTCTATATATAAAAATGAAAATTTGTGTGTTTTTCTCTGAATTTCTACGGAAATTTGAGTTGTTTACACGTTTCAGACTGTTTTATGATGGATGCGCGCGAAAATATTTTTTTTTGTCTGTCTGTCTGTCTGTCTATTTGTTTGTTTGTCTGTGGACAAATTTGTTCCCTTATAACTCGAGAACGGCTGGGTGTATCAACGTAAAATTTGGTACAGATATCCATCAGAGGCACGACACTAATCATTGCTGTAACTCTTCTCCGTGCCTCTAATAAAAGTGGGCCTACCCCCTTAAAATACACGCTGAAATAGGCGTAGAAGGACGAGTCAAAACTCATTTTCAGCCCCTCAATGTGAGAGACAAAACTCGGGTCCCCGAAAACCACATTTTAAGGCCCTAAGACCAACCGTTTTTGAGATATTCCCAGAAAAGTAATTTCATTTAATAAACTAATGAACGAATGCAAGCCAGTAACCATGACAACGGATTCTCAGAGGTCCATCTATTGCTGTAAGACGCAATGCAATTCCATTAATTACATTATTGTGAAAGTTTGCAAACGGCTAGAAGGTTATCACGGAACCAAATTAAGCCGTAAAATTCATCAATACGTATAATGCGCTTAAGGGGATCAAGGGGTACTCTAGATTTTTTTCACGCGATTTACACCTGCGGGTATGGCAGGTCTATTATATTCCTATCCCCATATTATTCATTCATTCATTTCGTATAGGCCATCTATGGACCGCGTCATTCCAACCGTCTCCTACTGGCTTTGATGTTTGCCCTGTACGCCCGCATTCGTTCTCGGTGGACTTCCTTCCGTTCCTGGGTCCAAATCTTTCCAGTTTTCAGCTTCGGTTTTTCTTGGAAACCTTTACAAGCTTGAAGTTTCCCTTTGAGTGGGACGCGCTCCTGAATGTCTGTTGGTGTAATCCCCACGTCTTTCAGATCTTTATCCAGTTCAATGAACCTGGCCCATTTTGTTTTCCTCTCCTGAAAGTAATTTATGTTGCGGTTGGTCAGTCTCGCTGGGCTCATTCGTTTCACATGCCCAAAAATGGTAACCTTCTCTTCCGGATGACGTTGCTTATCTTCTCCACATGAGTATATAGGTCATGGTTATGCCGTCTTCTGTATTCCCCATTGTCTTTGATGGAACCCAATATCTTTCTCAAAATTTTCCTGTCTTTGGCCTCCAGTTTCTCGACCAAGCATTTTTTGTTCATCGCGAGGCATTCAGAAGCATGCAAGACCTCCGGACGGATGGCACTGCAGTAATGTTTTAGTTTTGCGTTGAAGGATATTGACCTTTTCTTATAGATGTCCTTAGTTAAATGGTAGGCCATTTCCATTTTGCTCACGCGTGATGTGAATGCTTCTTTCTCTGATAATATCCCTTCCCTGACCCGTCCTGAAAAGAAAAGTACATGGCCATTGGCTGAATTAAAAATAAAATAAAAATAGGTGTTATAATTTCTCCCTATATTATATTATCATTAGTATTATATTATGGCGTACAATGACGAGACAAATCCCCTCGGTGCCAGCAACAAAACTCGGGGGCCCTAAAGGATCCTCGAAAACTACATTAAAGGCTCTAAATCCAACAGTTTCTGAAGTATTCCCAGAAAACTAATTAAATTTAATTTAACAAACTAATGAAGGAATGCAAATCGGTAACCATGAGAACATTATCTCAAGGGGTGGCATACAACTTTCCATCTATTTCTGTAAGAAGCAATGTCACTTCATTTCTTACATTTCTGTGAACGTTTGCAAATGGCTATACGGTTATCACGGAACTAACGTAGACCGTATAATTCATCAATGCAATTAAGGGGGTGAAGGTGTGACCTAGAATTTTTTCATGCAATTTTCACGTTCGACATATAGTACAGAAGGTCTATTATATCTCCAAACAGCAACATTATTTTCAAAAATTCCTGAATTGAACTAGCATTTTTTGCGGCTTTTAGGAATTTGAGCAATTTGAGGCAAAAGAACCTGAATTTTCATACACTACAAGCCTTTATAATTTATGAAAGGGGTCTTCCTGTGTATGGGCACCTAGCACAACGTAGAGGGTCAGTTTTTATGTGACGTGTATTGCGTTTCGTCTACAAGGCTTTCAATTGTATTTCACGTCAGGAAGTACACGTTAGGTGAATTTAGTCTGAGAGCACATTTTAATTTTTTGTTGTTGTCGACATACGGGTTCATCGTAAGGATGATTTTATTTGATACTGTGTGGTAGATATACCCATATTTGGATATCTGGGTAATATGTTGTAGACAATAGAATTGTCTGTCTGTCTTTCTGTGTATCTTTATGTACGCCTATACCTCGTGTTCGGATGCTTGGTGCATCGTAAAATTAAGTACGGTAACCATGAGAGTCAATACACCAATCATTTATAAAACTCTTCACTGTACTTTTCATACAGTAGAAGGGTGGATATAGAGAAAAACTTCTCAATATATGCTAAAATAGGCGAAATATAAAAATTATCCTAGAAGGACGACCAAAGCATATGTTGCGCTTCTCAATGTGAGACACAAAATTCGGGGAATCTATAAAGGGTCTCCGAAAACTACATTTTAATGGACTTAAATTAAGTGTGTGTGATATTCCCAGTAAACTAACTTCGTTCTGATAAACTTGAAGGAATGACAAATCGCTAACCATTGCAACAGTAGCTCAATTGATAATGTCTGGTGTTAACAACGAACACCGTTCGAAGAACGGGTACTTCTGCTAGTATTACTAATAATTATAACAATAACTGAACAGAAAGAATCTTCAGGCAAAGGAATGAAAGAGAATTGGGACAATGGAATAATGAAGCCATAAGGGATTATTTGCAGGATCCTTAGTAGGCCGAAATTGGTTCAATAATAATAATAACAATAATAATAATAATAATAATAATAACTGAACACAAAGAAGATGCAAGCAAGTGAATGAATGAAAATTGGCACCAAGGAATAATGAAGCCATGAAGAATTATTTGCATGATCCTACGTAGGCCGAAACCGGTTCAAGAATAATAATAGCTAGGAGGTGCTAGAAGAGGCAGAAAAACGAGAACGTTGTTTTGATTGTTATTCGTTATTTATGATGATAAATCGCGCCTTTATTCACATAAATCGTTCGAAATTGAGTTGCTATTATAATTTTATTAATGCAGCCAATGGCCATGTACTTTTCTTTTCAGGACGGGTCAGGGAAGGGATATTGGAAGGAAATCGGCCGTGGACCTATTTATAGGAGCCTTCCCGGCATTTGCCTGGTGGTGAAAATGGGAAACCACGAAAACCATTTTCAGAACGGCCGAGGTGGGATTCGAACCCACGCTCTCCCGATGCCAGCGAGGCACGAGGTAGCGCGTCAGCGCTCTCGGCCAACGCGGCCGGTTGAGTTGCTATTACACTCGAATGTTATTATGATTTGCTACAGTGGATGCGTCGAAAGACTGATAGTTGCAGTATTAGGATCTAGGATTGCGGTTGGTACCTGTGAACTTGAAGTAAGGTCGTGGTGCGTCATACAACGTGCATATCTAAAATGGGGAAAGTTAAATTGATTCATGTGCATTGCTAAGCAATGCTATTATAGATTGTAGCCCATAAGCTTTGAAGAGGGAACATGGAAATTGATTCATGCACAGTGCTAAGCAATGATATTGTAGGTTGGAGTCCATAAGCTTTGAAGAGGGAACAACTGTTGGCTATACCTGTTATTTTGTTAGCCGACACTAGTTCTACGAGCGTGCTGGAAGCTGTGTATGTTTGCTGTTACCCGTGTAGGCTACTGTACATTCTCTCCGAGCTGCCAGGTCATCTCTCGGGACAAAGGTGGGTGGTCGCACATAAAGGTGACATACTAAGCTCAGACTGCACACATTAGAAGGCTTCGTCGACTCTATGGGACAGGCATTCATTTCAGTTTGATTTGTGTTACTTTACTTGCCTAGAGCAGCATGCTTTCCAGTTATGATCTCAGATATGAAATACTTTGTTTATTAATAAAAATGTTTCTACTTTATGTTTTGACGGTATCACTGTACACAAATGTTAAAACCTCACATATGTATGTCATGCCCCTGCTGTCATAGCTGGTGCCATGCTATTTGGAAAGACAACTGTCTGCAGTTCATCCTGCGGCCAGAGCATCACGCCAAATGAGTGCTAGTATTTCAATAAACAATAATAATGATACTCTTATTGGTTTTACGTCCCTTTCAACTACGAAGGCTTTTAGATACAGGAATTTTGCCGCGAATGGGCTCTTTAACGTGCAAGTAAATCTACTGGCACAGCTCGCTCGCATTTGCGCACTTTCAAGTGCCTATTGACTGCCCCAGGAATTCGATCCCGTAGCTTTGGGCACTGTAGGTGAAAATGTTATCGCTGCACCGTGCAGCCAGTCAAAGTAGCGGTATAAGTTGTGGCACCAGAGAGGACGCATTACAATTTATTGATTTATTTATTTATTTGTGTTGTGAACATTACAGGATGCCCCAATTACATTGCTCACTACTAGAATTAGATAATATACAACAATATATAAATAGAAATGCGATGGTTTTGTGAATAGTGTAGTGAATATCCTGACGGACACTGCCGACATTCAATCACTTAATGCCAACAAGAATTGTCAACAAGAGAAGTTGCTCGACATGTGCTCGATGGACTAGTGAAGTCTGTACTGAAGGAGCAGATATCACGTGAGGCGGCTTCGGTGGCGTAGGTGGTAGCATGCTGAGCTTCTATACCCGAGATTGCGGGTTCAAACCCCGCCGAAGTCGTCGGATCTTTTAAGAACGTTAAAAATCCCTCAGTATGCATTCCTTTGGAGGGGAAGTAGAGCTGTCGGTCCCATGTCATAGATCTGTGGCATGTTAAAGAACCTTCCACTAATTACACCTGTGTGAAGCTAAATTATATATAGGTTAAACATTTGACTGACATTCTTAGGTTCCTACGTTCGTCGTCAAGAGCCGACTGCAGTGGCATCTGGTAACTAATTTCTCAACTAGTTGGTCGCTGACGGTGGCGTTTGGCAGCAAAAGTAGGAACTACTTGAAAATATTCAATGTCTGCAGCCCTTACTTAAATTAAAACAGATAACACACACTAATACAGTCATCACAATTAACACCGGTTATCAGACAGATTCTACACACACCCGAAGTAAACGGGGCTACATGACCGCGTTGTTGCAGCCCCTAAACTGAGGAACCAACCAACCAGAAAGCACGTGGTGACTTCAGGCTGAACTGATTACCCTAGAAGTTTCTGACAAACTCTTAACTTGAACATTGACTAATATAATAATAATAATATCGTATGGCCTCGGGTGCCTGGTGCAAGCTTTGGTTAATTGACACCCAGAGGGTAGCTTGCATGTCGAATTTCGTCGTTCCTTTGAACGCTATGAAAGTCAAGGAGGTTAGATATCTAAACTCCTTGACACTACAGCGCTTTCAAGTAGAGAATGGAAGAACTTTGTGTTGGCGGAAAATCCCGAAATTAATTTTGCCATTGAACACGGCCTACTGAATTCAAATGGGTTATTTAACATGCCAACAACGTATGACATGAGTATCGTGATTTTTGTCGCCTTCAAAAATCACTTACCATGGTCAGGGGCGAACCTGCAATCTTGGGGTTGGTAGTCCGACACTATAACCACTCACCCACCGTGGCAAGCAACATTGACTAATATACCAATATACGAAAGACAAAACTAGACCAACAATTGACTTGCGAAGCCTTTACACACATGGTCGCTAATGAGTGGCATTGTTACTCCATTTGAGTCGCGTATTTCACTATGGGTCACCGCAAATACATTTGCGTATATATACAGCTCGAGTCCGTCATTCCCACTCATTCAGTTAAGCGTGCGACATTACCGGAATCTGCATAGTCTGTCTGCTATCCACAATGTGCTGCCCCCAATTGAATTACAAGTTCACCGTTTACGCCAAGTAATTGTGAATTCATATTACGGCAGCTAGGCAGGCCCTAGCTCACAGCTCAGTTTTAAATACTTGTTGTATGCAAATTCTTTGTAACGAGCTTATGCAATTGGAGCCATCAGCCACAAACATGAGATGTTTGCTGACCCAACAATACCCTCCTCGGTTAGGCAAATCAAGGATAATTGCAAACCAATTGTTAGCTCTCTGTTGTTGTTGTTGTTAATTCGTAAACGGGCAGATTACCTCGTAGTTCCTCCCCTTATAACCTCAATAACTAACTAATCCGTAAACCTTGGTTTGCAGATGACACTGATAGCCGATGACGCGGTGGCTGCTGATCTTGTCACCCGCTTTATAAGTGAGAGTGGGTTAGGGCCAGCAATCTAAATTTTCCAGTGTACATTGACTCAAAGACCTGTCCTTTTTTGAATGCTGAATTTTTGTTTTCTGTAATTTTTGTTTATATTATAATTATTAGTTTTATTTAATTTTTTGTATTATTAATTTCTGGTCTTTTCAAAATTAGGTGTCCACCTCTAAATTTTAAATTCCATTCCAAATTTGTATAATTTAATCTGTGTTAATAGGGACAGATAACCTCGTCGTTCCGCCCCTTAAAACAACAATAACTAACTAACATTGTTAATTCGTATTATGGTTATGGTTACGTTGGGGCTAAAAATTCAATTTTGTCTTTTTTGATGTTTTGGGCTCTCAGTATATTGAAACATCATAGGAAGTTGGTTTGGAGTAAAAATGTTAATCTGTTTCCGAGATAAGGGTTTTTGAAGTTTGTCTATTTTGGCAATAATCTAGCAAGTCTTTATTCATCTACCTTACAACTTTTATTTTTATGCAAATAATGTACATTATCTCAGAAATCACTGCACCGATCTACTTGAAATTTTCACAGTATCTTTATGTGCATTAATCCTACCAAGAGTAATGGCTGCAGTATTTATGTAACTTAAGAAAATAAGCATTGCTTCAAAGCTTTTTAAACTTTTCAAAGAAGAATTTACAATTAAAACGTTGGTTGGTTGCTCAGTTTAGGGGCTGCGACAACGCGGCCATGTAGCCCCGTGTACTGTGGGTGTGTGTAGAATCTGTCTGATAATCTGTGTTAATTGTGATGACTGTATTAGTGTGGGTTATCTGTTTTCAATTCAAGCGAGGACTGCAAACATTGAATTTTTTCAAGTAGTTCCTACTTTTGCCGCCAAACGCCACCGTCAACGACTACTAGTTCAGAGCTTGATTACCAGATCCCACCACAGTTGGCTCCTCGCGACGAACGTCGGAACCTAAGAGCGTTTGTCAAATGTTTAACCTATATATGTTTTCAGAAAATCATTAATTGTAATGTTGGTATCAGTGAATGATAATGCCTTCTCGGTAACTTAACTATTTTATCTTATGGCAGTAAATGTTGATAAATTTCCATTACATTGATTCAGTAGTTTGTGTGGTAGGAGCGTATTACGTAACTGAACTGTATTGTTCAGCTGTTTAGTTAGCGACACCTTAAGGGCTGGGTCATCTTTCGTCATCAATCCTGTGTACTGTAAGGAGCTTACTCGTTAGAAGAATGCAGGGTGAGGTGGTGGATGATGGGACAGATGATATTTAATTAGTTATTGGGGTTTTAAGAGGCTGAACTACGAGGTCATCTGCCCCTAATAGGAGGGGGGGAGGGGAGAGAGGTTACCTACACACAGACGCCATTCGTTGCGATGGCAACCTGCTTACTACTGGGCAGAATATATCGGCCCGTTGCACAGTGGGTCAAAATCAAAATCTAGGGGGACAAAATATTTTTACCTTTCAATCAAGAATTTAGAGTGAAAGCAACGTATATAATTTGTTTACTTCATAATAAAGATCAGTTAGGACCTTTTTAAGCTACGTCTACACATGCAAGAAATTGTCTATGACTAGGAGTTGGATAGAGCATTCAGTTATCTCTTCAGAACAATTTTCTGCCCCTAATTTACTTTTAACAAAGTTACAAAGTTCCACGTTTGGCATATTCGTCGAATCCAGTGCTTCAAACAGTTGTAAACGTGTGAGAACTGGTTGCGCGGCATCTTCCAAAACGTAAAATAACTCAGTAAGTTGCAAAAAGATGCAAAAAATCTTATTGGCAACTCAAACTAACACTTGAGGCGCTGCGGTCGCTCTGGATAAGTAGGGTAAAAATACTCAATAACACGCGTTTGATATGGAACACTTTTTATTTTTCGGTTATAATCAGTAAATGTGGTCCCTAAAATAATGATAGTGTTATTTTCAATTGTATATATGTATAACTGTGCGATACACGTGATCTTATTTGTGTGTTCCACTGGATTTTATGTGTCAATTGCATATTATCAAGCATCGGTTGTCTGCTGGTATTTGTTTTTGTGCAGTTCGAGTAATGGCGCTGTTACGTTTAAAAGCTGTATTTGAGTTTGCTCACTGTACCATGGACTCTAGAAATTATTTGCTGCTTGGTAGGGTGAAGGGATGAGATTAACTTGTATTAAAACTCGGGGTAGACAGGAATTGCTTGATTTGGATGGTACGTATTAACTTAACCCTGCGAAGTCAAATTAGGCCTATATGACTCGTAGTGGAATGGCTCGAATATCGCAGAGCGAGGTGATAGCGGTTGGTAGGGTTATTGGAAATGAACTAGGGAGCGGGGAAGGATACCTGACTGATGAAGCTTGGCTGTCCTCGGCTGGTGTAGGCTTGGCTGTCTTGGTACGGCTTGGCTCGGCGAGACTGTGCTTGGCTGTCTAGGTGTGGCTTGGCTCGGCGGAGGTGAGCAAGCCGTCCTGTCGTCAGTGAGTGTAGTGGTGAGTGGTCCAACCCGCTCTTGTTGCCCGTATTTATTTGGTATCGTCACCTTTCGGCTATTGCTATTTGCATCTTTTGGAAAGTGATGAAAATGTATATCCGCAGCCCTCTTATACATCGACTTACAGCCGTAAACTGAGCAATATACTTTGCTTTTACTCATTTTGCACTCTTATAAACGAGTAATGTATAAACACGAAGAATTTACCACGATCTGCTTGCCAATACATGAAACCATATACAAACAGTCACCACGTGACAAATGTACCCTACTTGGCAAGTTTCTCATTTTTACCGCTAGATGTCATATCAGATAGCTGGAGTTGCCAATAACAGGCGTAAACTACAATACATTATCTACATTTTAACATTAAGTAGAAAGTGACGCAGAGTGACGCGGCATTCCAAAAATCTAAGTGAAAATATAATTTTAAAAATAATAGTTAAATATTATATAATGAAAATATAGCTAAAATTACGTAACAATTACGCCCATTAATAACTGAAACACGTTACAAAGATTATACCTTCAGCTGCATGTACCATCTTAAAGCATCACACTAACCGCAAAGACAACCAAACCACAGCCATTACATTCACCCTCCAATTCAGACTGCTCGAACAGTGGTGTCAGATTTACACTAAGATGCGTTTATATCCCAGAATAGTGAGCGGCAATTATATGAGAATGCTGTAGAAGTAATAACTTTTGATTTTTTAATTATGAAAAAAAAAATGCCCTCCTAGATATCGATTTTGACCCACTGTGCGTTGCTCACTCGGTAGGACGAGTGGACAGTGATTGGAAGTTATGTCTCAATGTTCTTGGGAAGGCAGATATCACGTTATCACTGGCTTAACTGTCGGCGACTACATTCTTGTGTCTAGTATTAATCTGTGCTTCATACAATACTTAGGTGTGTGTTGAATTCATCTGATAGTTCTGTAATGACTGTATTAATATGGTTGGCTATAATTATTTGTCTGGAAGTAGTATGGAAAACCCAGAGGAAGAAGCACACTCAGTATAGCCGATGACAATACCTCCCCATATCTGGACTTAATGCAGGTTCCCGTCGCTTTCGGGGTGAGCGATTTAATGAGGTCTACAGGCTTGTTAGCAAGCAATGTAGTAAGATCTTCAAACAATCCAATTATCTGTATCACCTCTTTGATTAAATGTCTAAGAGGCTATCGTAACTCAATCGTAGGTTTGCTTAATACTAAGTGCATTTTATTCCTTTTCCTAGAGGATCGGGCATGAGCCAGTGTGATATTGTATGTGGCTAATATACGAGTATGTAACGTTTCACGTCAACCTCATGAGGGGTGTTACTGAGAGATAACATGAGTGAAGGTGAATGAAACAGGGCAAGAAGTTGAAGAAAGTAGTAGTTGTTTTAGTTTAGGGGCTTGAATATTGTGGTTATTAGACCCCATGTACTTGGGTGTGTCGAGGACCTGTCTGATAACCTGGGTTATTGTGGTAGTGTGCTTATTTTTAACTGTGACTGGGATTGGGAAAAGGCGGCCATGGCCTTATGTTAGGAAACATCCCGGTGAAGAAGTAGGGAACCACAGAAAACCACTTTAAGATGGCTGAGGTGGGAAAAGGATAGAGGATATAGGTTGGCTCAGATATCTGTTGACATCAAATATAGATTTAGGCATTAGAAAATCATTTTTGAAAATCTTTGACTAGAGCTTGGCACTCATTGGAAATGAAAAAAAGGAAGGAAGCTTGTAGTTTAACGTGACTGTTAATCTCGCGATCATGAGCCACGGGACCTCCTTTTTACGTGGAATCCGAACCACAGGACATGGCATTTCACTTCCAAAATCTCACATGCATTGACCGGGAATCGAACCCGGTCCGCCTTGGTGAGAGGCATACAGCTTGACCGCTGCGCCACCACGCCCCCCATTGGAAATGAAACTTGGACTGTTGGCATAGCAGAAAAGAGGATTATAGAAGCGTGTTAAATGTGGTGTTACAGGAGAATGATGATCAGACTGGTAGATAGAGTAATAAATGAAGGGGTATTAAGAAGGGTGGGAGAGGAGGGATGATTTTGGTGACTGCGATAGAGAGAGAAGATATAAGTTATGTTGTAGTACACATACTAAGACACCCAGGAATAGCAACTTAGTAATGGAAGGAAGGGTCGAGGACAAGAGCTGCAGGAGTAGACCAAAGTTATAATATGTTAAACAGTTTTGCCTCGGATGTAAGGTGTAGTAGCTATGTAGAGATGAAACAATTAGCTCAGGACAGGGATACATGGAGGGCTACATTAAATCAGTCGAAAGACTAAGTACTCAAAGAAACAACAGGAATGTATCATACTAACGTTTCCATGCTGTAAAATAGCTTAGTAAGGAAGATGATTATCGTGCAGTGTTTGATCATTAATCTAACTGGGGTGACTACAGTGCAGAGTCACCACGCCTCTATCACAGCTATACAAACACCTCCCCTCGATACCACCACACAGCACGCTAATATATGAGGGTGTGTAAGTAAGCAGAGGTCAACTTTATACATACAATATTGTACAGGGGTTGCTTGCTTGGATATCGAAAAGAGAATATTCAGTATGACTCACTAGAATGGAATATTTCTTCTCGAAGACGAAGAGAAAATATCCTTGCAAAATATGCTACTAAAAGTAAGCACTAGTATACCCAACATCCACCATTATTTATAAATGGGAACAGTTTTATCATACTGGTTGTCATGGGAGGTTGAAACCCTCGTATTCATTGGTTTGTATGTGTGTAATCGGTGTGTCAACTCGGCCTTACGTAATTGATGGTAGAGTGTCTGTCTTCTGATCCCAATATGGTTATTTAATTCCCGGCAGAGGAACCAGGATAGAATCCACGGCACTCCGAGTCCATGATGTCCCAAGCCCCTAAAACGGATTAACAACAAACTACATTCGTTACATGGCGCATGAGTTAGGAACTATGTCTTTATTAGTAATGTTGTAGGCCTATTAGAATTTTGAGACGTCAAAGTTCATTCGACATATCTATGTCAGTTGGTTCGTTAGTTTGTTAGTTACTTAGTTAAAATAACTAATGAACTAACGATTTATGTATATGTTTGTTTATTTATATATTTATTCAGTTATCTATTATTTATTATTAATTAATTAATTAATTAATTAATTTATATTATTTATTTATATTAGCGTTGTGAATGCTATATAACCTCTTACGCAGAACCAGGATGTAGGCCTACACAACGAATTATTGAATTTATAAATTAGATAGTTCACTTAATTCTAGGATCAATTTGGTAATGAATTGATTAATTAGTCAATAATAAGTTGGTAAAATCCACTGGTCAAGCCTACAATGTATCATGAATTACAACTACTAACAATACTTTTAACAATGCCGTAACTAAATTATAATATTAATGCTAAGATCTGGTTATCCTAGATGCCACAATATAGAGCTTGAAAAATTCAGTTATGTGTATAGATAGTAATAATTCAGCTGACATTAAAAAAGGCAAAATTGCGCAAGCAAAAATAGCCTTTTACAGTAAAATGATGGTTTCAACCTCAGGGAATACCTTATAACTACACAGACTAAGAATACCATTATAAAGTGTTGTGACTGGGAACACTCAGGATGTGGGGCTAGGGATAACCTCTCGTGGACTTCAAGGTTTATAATGAAGCTCTCAAAAGAATTTGAGAAAAACAGGACTATATTGATAGGAACAATGGACCAGTAAATAGGCATATATGAAGGATGTTCAAATAAAAAGCATTCGAGGTTAGTATTGTGTGGGAGGTGGTCGTGGCCATAAGTAAGGTACCATCTCGGCATTTGCCTGAATCAGAAGTGGGGATACCGCGGATAACAACTTCTAGAATGGAGCGGATGTGAGAATCAAATCCACTTATTTTCAGTTTTTCCTCGTGAGACTGAGTATACACTTTTGCAGCCCTGACGCCTGAACTACATTTCTTGGCAGAGCTGAGAATCAAGCCCGGATTTCAGTGGTGAGAGCCAAGAGTTGTAGCCACTGGGCCACGAGGTGGTCTAACACGTTAAACTTGAAGCTTTCTTAATAATAATAATAATGTTATAAACAGGAATAATAATCATAATAATAATAGGCGAAATTATTCAGCCAGCAGGGTTAAATCAGGAAGCTAACAAAGAACTGCTAAATTGCTAAGGGCTTACAAAAGCACATGGAACAGATACAACAAAAGATGTAACTCAAAGAAGGCAAAATTACGACACTACAACACATTCATCAAACCAGAAGCATTGTATGCATCCGAAACACTGATAATTGGGGGCAGGTCACAAATGAAAAGCATCGAGAAACAAGAGAGGAAAATTCTCAGAAAAATCCTAGGACCAACGTTTGAAAATGGAATTTGGATGAAAAAGAAACCACATGAAATTTTTCAATCCGCAGAAAAATCACAGATACTATCAGAAAACGACGATTAAAATTCTACGGACACATTCACAGAATGGATAACGACAGGCTGACAAAGATACAGTAATTCTAAATCTAGCGCTAACCCTGAAAATCCGCAACAATTGGTGATAAGAATTATATGAAGATCTAAGAAATGGGTATTGCTGAGAAAATCATTCCAGATAGAGTAAAATTTAGATGCTTAGTAAACAAACATAAATTTGCAGAGAAACCTAAAAGGAAAAATACAGAAGCAGTAAGAAGCACGCAGAAAGGTACACAGTGAACGAATGAAGAGATATTGGGAAGAAAAGAAGAAGGACCATTGTGCAAAATAAGTTCAAATGCGCTCCGTAGTTGGGCATAACGAGAGAAAAAAATCATAATAATAATAATAATAATAATGCAATGCTAGATCAGCTAGATAGTTTCAATCAGTTCCTTAGACGCGCATAACGATGTGAATGAAAATCCACTGCCGGCTTCCAGTCGACCGACCGGGTCAGGGAATGGAATGAATGAAGCCCCCATCTAGCGGCGAGGATATGAACTGTGCCGGCTGCCGAAGCCTGTCGCACTCCCCCGGGGCAATGATTAAATGAATGACAGATGAAATGAAATGATAGTGGAGAGTGTTGCTGGAATGAAATTTTGACAGGGAAAACCGGAGTACCCGGAGAAAAACCTGTCTGCCTCCGTTTTGTCCTGCACAGATCTCACATGGAGTGACCGGGAATTGAACCACGGACCCAGTGGTGAGAGGCCGGCGTGCTGCCGCCTAAGCCACGGAGGCTCCGCATAACGATGTAAAAATAATAAAAAATTACGAGCCTTACAGTAGTCGCATATGATGTGTAACATCTAACATAGAAGAAACCTCCCGTGAAATTGTTGATACACCGGTATTTTATACTATTACTGGCACAAATATTAATCTATTGTAAAAGGGAGTGTTTTACAGATATTGTAGTTTATAATACGGAACTCATTTTATTAGATGATTTGTAGTTTCCACCAGCACTAGCCTAAATAAAGAATACTATATGGATCAACTAGATTAATAGACGCGACACCGCTCATAACCTTAAATTCCTTATAAACAGGTCCTCTTCATTCACAGACCAACACGTAATTTGATATGGATTCTGTTAAAATGAGTCATTTTGATATGATAAATATCGTTAAAAATGATAATCTGGTAGCAAAAATATCTACCCCAACCTGGATTCTAACCCAAGATCTCTAGATTCACAGTCATAAGCCCTAACCCCACGGCTATTTCGACTACGCAAATTTTGTGCACAAGATGGTGACTTATTTCCACGTTCCAATAATACTGCATTACGGAATTAAGTTTCATTTATATTTTGCTTGTTTCGATAATGTTCCTGCGTGAAATTGAGTTTAAAATGCCTTATGAATAGGCCCTCTTGTGAGTAAAGAGAATGTATTCAGTAAATAGTTCATGAAGACTTGCTCAATTCTCGTATAACCACAACGATTATATTATATTGATGACTGCATTACCGTTATGTGGGTTAATATTTGAATTGCCATTGTGCAGAAACACAATACCGGCAATGCCGACTACTTACAATGTTTGATATTAATAATAAGGCATTTTACAATTTAAATACTGATAAGAAGACTTCGAACATGTACCAAGTCATTTGTTTCAATCACTTGACACCAGAGTTCGCATGAGCGTTTTCCGTTCAGTATGTCATATACATTCCACATGGCCGAGAGTACGTAATGGTATCAATTTCCGACACCGCGCGCTCATTGTTTCTCGTACCACTGTCAGCTGGGTCTTACCACTGCCCGCTTGATCGATCGATCGAGCGGGCAGTGCATACTTCCTTTTTCCACCACTGCCAGCTAGTACACTTCCGTTCGATTGATCGAGCGGGCAGTGCATACTTCCGTTTTCCACCCCTGCCAGCTAGTACACTTCCGTTCGATCGATCGAGCGGGCAGTGCATACTTCCGTTCGATCCACCACTGCCAGCTTGATCGTTCCGATCCACTTCCGTCCCCAATTTTCAAAATCACTCCCACAAAACTATCCAGCAACATCAATAATAATAATTCCTCACAGAGGAAATAAATATAATAAGGAGAATTATTGGACCAAAGCATACAGACGAAGGCAGGCTTCACTCCAGAAACACCACAGATATATTGTCCAACCTCGCAGCAGACATCACAAAGAGGCGACTAATATTTTACGGCCACTTCCACAAACCAGACTCATCAACAAAATTCTTAGATACATACAGCGACTCAAGTCTACTACATCTGGGATGATGCAATTCAAAATTGATCTGAAAAGGGAACAGGTCGACCCAGAAGGCGTCATAGACAAAAGCGTCTTTCGATACAAGGTACACAAGTGGAAAGTGATGTCAGAGAAAGCAGCACCTACAGTCCAAATACCAAAGTGGACCGAAGAGAGGAAGAGGGCCTTTAGTGCACGAATGAAAGAGTACTGGAAAAACAGGAATAACAAGTAGTCATGATTGCTTCGCGTGGTCTAATAGACCTGTAACGTGTAAAATAAAAATAAACAAGTAGTTCCGTGAAGAACTATACAGCCTATTTTCATATACCCTATGTTAATTGCCACTATCAACATACAAAATTTCAGTTTGATTGCTGTAATAGATTCGT
This sequence comes from Meconema thalassinum, assembly GCA_946902985.2. Classification (NCBI taxonomy): domain Eukaryota; kingdom Metazoa; phylum Arthropoda; class Insecta; order Orthoptera; family Tettigoniidae; genus Meconema; species Meconema thalassinum. The sequence goes on along the minus strand of OX336388.2, from coordinate 1,734,056,243 downwards.
AGATATTGAGAACCGACTAAATATTTCGGATGGTCGCCATGTTGGATTTTATATATGTAGGTCCTAGAGTTATGTACTGTTACATGCAGATTATTGTGAACGTGTAGTATTCAAACTTCAATCGCATAATTAGGACACAAGAAAAAACAAGGAGATTTTAAAATTTTTCACAGCTGCCATCTTGAGGTTATGGAAACAATTGAAATAAATTAGATGCCAGTGGATTAACATTCGTATAAGGATTTACTGTACCATGTTTCACTGCACGCGGTTGGTTAAATTGCGAGAAACGTCCATGTGAATATTTATAATTCGCGTCACCGCCATGTTGGATTTGTGATCACCAGGTTATTTAAAGTCCTATAGGTGAACTTAAGTTCATAGCCCCTATGAACATTAAAAAATGCAGTTTGATTGCTAAAATAGATTCGTAGATATTCAGTATCGTCTAAATATTTCGGATGGTCGCCATGTTGGATTGTTAAATGTATAGGCCATAGAGTCATGTTCCATTAAAGGAAAATTATTGCGTAGGTTCATTATTCAAACTTTCACTTCGATCGCATGACTACATCACAATAAATAAATTCTTAATTTTAAAATTCGCACTGCCGCCATCTTGAGGTTATGTAAACAATTGAACTAAATTAGATACCAGTAGATTACAATGTGTATAAATATTTCCTGTGCCAGGTTTCAGTGCGCTTGGAACATTAAATCGCGAGAAAATCTATTTAAAATTTTCAAATTCGCTTGGCCGCCATGTTCGTTTTGTAGTAAACCGGTTTTTGAAAGTCTTATAGATGGACTTCCAGTAGTGCCCTTTATCTCCGTACAAAATTTCAGGGTTTTTCCGCTAATAGTTTCAGAGATATAGAATGCCGGTGAAATATTTCGCACATCCGCCATCTTGTGATTATGTAAACAATTGAACGAAGTTAGATGTCGGTGCATTACAATGTATATAAACATATACTGTACCAAGTTTCATTGCGTTTGGTTGGTCAAATCGCGAGAAACGTCTATTTAAAAGTCGCAAATTCGCTTGGCCGCCATGTTGGTTTTGTAGTTACCAGATTTTCAAAAGTCACATAAGTGAACTTATAGTAGTTCCCTATATCACCATAGAAAATGTCAGGGTAATATCGGTAATAGTTTCGGAGATATAGAATGCTGGTGAAATATTTCGCACAGCCGCCATGTTGGATTGGTGAGTCGTAACAGAATTTGAAGGGCACGGTCGAGGTCGCCGGTAATAGTGCTATGAACTTTCCGAGTTTCATTGAAATCGCTCCAGCCGTTTAGATTTTATTAGGGGGGGACACACACACGAATCACACACACACACACACACACACACGCGCGCACACACACACGGACAAAAGGTGATCTCATAAGCCTATTTTTTTCAAAATTGAAAATAGGCTAAAAATAAATACTAATCAAAGTAATGACATGTGTCTTCCAAAGATAGGATATAGGTCTTTTAATTTGATGTCCTTTCGCAACCTGCGTCGATGTGAGGATGAAATGAAAGAGAAGGACGTCACCATCTCCCAGTCTCGGAGCAAGATCAACTAACCACAGAAAGTTGAAATGTCATAAAACGGTTGTACATCGAACGTGGGTTTCTTTATGCCAAAACCAAGATTGATCTGGTTCGGATGCAGCTGGAACTACTATACAGTGGCACAAAAGTTATCCATGACAATTACTATACAATTTGTAGAAGGTACTGTATTTCAATACATCCACAAATGCATAAAAGGCTCTGACATTACTAGCGGATTTAAACGCTAAATAACACCATCTTTCTTACATGAGTGTTGTCTGTGGTTGATGGATGATTTAGGGGCGTTGCCACATTATGATCATGGAGTCCCTACACTTGGGTATGTGTTGAATCTGTCTGGGTGTTGGCTGTTGTAGTGTGTGTATTTGTAGTTGAGGCTAGTATCAGGAACGAAGTGTCCGTGGTTTAAAATTAGGAACCATCCCGGCATTTGCCTGGAGTAGAAGTGGGGAAGCTACGACAGTGGAAGTGTGAATCAAGCCTGTTTTTTCTCAGTTTTGCCTCGGGAGGGTGAGTGTACCCCCTTTCAACCCTCAGATCATAACTTTTTTTTTTCATAGTAATGACTCGAACTCCAGACCTTTAGATCTGGAGTTAACGTACGCACCCCGAAACAAATGAAGGCGACTCCCTCAGGACTAATGTATTTTTATGTTAATACTTGCGACCTAAATATTAATTAATATATAAAATAATTCCTTCAAAGCGAAGAACGTGGTGATGCTGCATGACTATGACCCAGGCGGACCGGGTTCGATTCCCGATCAATGCACGCGAGATTTTCGGTGTTAGATGTCACGTCCCGTCGTTCAGATTCCACGTAAGAAATAAAGAAGCTCCCATGGCTCATCATCGCGAGATTAAGGGTCACGTAAAACAACAAGCTTCCTTCCTTTGAGGTTATGTTTCCTTTTAGTTATAGTTAGTTATTGTTGTTTTAAGGGGCGGAACTACGAGGTCATTTGCCCCTATATATTTCCTTTTTTTTTGTCAAAAGTTACAAAAGCGCCTACATACCGGTGGTGTTCAAACTAAATGGAATAGTGCAAGTAATTGGCTGAAAGGACCGACCACCAGTTATCATCATAAATGTCACTCATCTTTCTACTGTCATTTCATTATTGCCTCTCATGGGCTTCAGATCAGCATCAGCCTGATTGCCAATTAATACACCAGAAACCATGTTGTGTGCATTTTGGTGCAGCGGGAGATACAAGTTACATTACAATTGGCCAGGCCTACACCAGGCTCCGGGGGTAACGCTCTACACGGAACACAGGTACTATTAACAATTTCCGTTACTAGTTACTTTTTGACAGTAACGTGCGGTAACGTAATTTTTAGCCTATTTTCATTTATGAAAAAAAAAAGGCTTATGAGACCACCTTTTGCCTGTGTGTCAGTGTGTGCGTGTGTGATTCGTGTGTGTGTTTGTCCCTAATAACTTCTAAACGGCTGAAGCGATTTCAATGAAACTCGGTAAGTTCATAGCACAATTCCGGACGATCTTGACCGTGCCCTTGACATTTTGTAACGTCTCACCAATCCAACATGGCGGCTATGCGAAATATTTCATCTGCATTCAATATCTCCGAAACTATTACCGATATCACCCTGGAATTTTGTACGGAGATAAAGGGTACTGCTGGAAGTTGATCTATGAGACTTTCAAAACGAACATGGCGGCCAAGCGAAGTTGACAGTTTTAAATTGTCTTTACTCGCGATTTAATCATCCAGACGCAATGAAACTTGGTACAGGAAATGTTTATACACATTGTAATGTAATGGTATTTAATTTAATTTAATTTAGTTCAATTGTTTACATAACCTCAAGATGGCGGCTGTGCGAATTTTAAAATTAAGTTTTTATTTCTCGTGTCGTAAGCATGCGATCGAAGTGAAATTTTGATAAAGAACCTACGCAATAATTTTCCTTTAATGGTACATGACTCTATGGCCTATACATATAACAATCAAACATGGTGACCATCCGAAATATTTAGATGGATCTCAATATCTAAGAATCTATTACAGCAAAAAAATTGAATTTTTTAATGTTCATAGGGGCTATGAACATAAGTTCACCTATAGGACTTTCAATAACCTGGTGATAACAAATCCAACATGGCGGCGGCGCGAAGTATACATATTCACATGAACGTTTCTCGCAATTTAACCATCCGAGTGCAGTGACACTTGGTACAGTAAATCCTTATAGAAATTTTAATCCACTAACATCTAATTTATTTCAATTGTTTCCATAACCACAAGATGGCACCTGTGCGAAATTTTAATATCTCGTCTTTACTTTTTGTGTCCTAATCATGCGATTGAAGTTTGAATACTACACGTACACAATAATCTTCATGTAACAATACGTCACTCTAAGACCTACAAATACAAAAATCCAACATGGCGTCCATACGCAATATTTAGTCGGTTCTCAATATCTGCGAATCTTTTTCAGCAATCAAACTGAAATTTTGTATGGAGATAGAGGCAATTAACATAATTAGCATATATGAAAATAGGCTTTCGTTCTTCACGGAACTACTTGTTAATTATTAATTAACTGTAACGGTAACAAGTAACGAAACTTCTTTATTACAGTCCTAAGGAACGGCGGCTTCTTTGGCGTAGTTGGTAGCATGCTGAGCTTCTATGCCCAAGATCGCGGGTTCAAACCCAGCGAAGTCGTCAGATTTTTTAAGAGTGTTAAAATCCCTCAGTGTGCCTTCCTCCGGAGGGGAAGTAAAGCCGGCGGGCACATGTCATAGATTTATGGCATGTAAAAGAACCTTCCACTAACTATACTTGTGTGAAGCTGAATTTGTAGGTTATATTTGATTAACGCTCTATTAGTTCTAACGTTCGCCACCAGGTGTTGGTTGTAGTGGCATCAAGTAGCCAAGTTCACAGCTAGGTGTCGTTGACGGTAGCATTTGGTAGCAAAAGTAGGAACTACATTACTTGAAATTAATTGCCTGCAGTCCTTACCTGAATTACAGATACCATACACTAATACAGCCATCACAACTAACACGGGTTATCAGATAGATTCTACGCATACCCAAAGTACATGGGGCTACATGACCGCGTTGTCGCAGCCCTGAAACTGAGGAACCAACAGTCCTAAGGGGACCAATTAAGAATAGTGATTTCGTATTTGGTATTCCCGTTGCAATGAATCTTTATACACACTAATATAAGCTGCAGAAAATATGTAATAAAGTTCTCCACACCTAAGTAAGAGGCGAAATACTTATCTTTAACCCTACAATACAAACGTACGTAAGATTTACGTCTATTAATTACTAAGGCCCAATTGCTTAGAATTCCCTTTATATCTGTCCTCACCCCACTATCTTCCAGGAGTGCTTCCACTGGTCAGTGGTGTTAATGTCAATGCATTTGTTATTAAAGTCAATTTGCTCAAGAGGCATAATCCTGGGGCATAGAATTGTCCCACGATCTGCCTGGAAATTATGCTTGAGTTTTTAAAAAAATATTGGTTTCTCTATGACAATAACAAAGAGGTGGAAGATTTGATGTAGATCACTTCAGAGGGATTATAAACACTACCTTAAAGAAACCAGAGCTAGTTCAACAGGCTGCAGAAATGACGTACTGCTCGACTACTTACGTCTAAGTACACTACAATTGCAATGATTGTTCCGTATTTATGATAGAACTTGACCTATTAAACTTCAAAGAAACAAAGAGGATTCATTGTATAAAATAAAGTGTTACCTAAATAACATGTTAATTACAATCGTTTGAACAATATGTGCCTTAGCACAATATTCTCAATACACGTATATCTTACGAATTATTGGTACTAAGCAGCTATTAAATAATGTTAGTATTCTAGGTTTAGGAATTTTATTGTATTGTTATTGTTTTAAGGGGCGGAACAGCGAGGTCATCTGTCTCAGTTTTAAGAATAATCAGTACTGTAACGTGTATTGATAATATTCCCGGCAGATGTCACAGGTCTTAGGCAGAGCACTTTTGTCGCGGCGATCTGTTAGTTTAAATGCCCTTATACTATATGATTAATGTAATATAGAGTGAATTGAAGTGATAGAAAATAGAACACAGAATTATGTAAATATGATGAGCCTAAAATAAGTATTCATAAAATTCTATTTACATTGGGTTGAACAAGAATTGAACATGAATTACCTTTCTCCAGCGTTACTTACAAAACAAGGTGTTGCGTATATTGTAAGACTGTTCCAAACATATCCATTGTATTGCCTATGATTCCAACAATACAAAAACCTACGCTCTTCTGTAATTATGTCATTATAATATCTGCAAAGTGCCGCGCAATTGTCGCGGGGATCTGCATGCAATAACTTACCATTGACACACAAGGGATCTGAATCACACTGATTGGTTCCGACCGCCAAGCTAAGGAGATAGTGGAGGGGCAATACAGGCCTGCCACTGGAGCTCTTTCCAGTCTGTTCTATGTAGACCTGATCACATTCGTTGTACATAACATTGTTCATCCCTGGTTGCTTGGTGGTTACGATCGGATCTTTCACACTGCGCGTCAACTGTCCAATCATCGGCCGCCTCCTTCGCAATCCTATCCAAATTTACAAGTACACACACTAGTACATCCATCACAATAATCCAGGTTAACACACAAACAACACGCCCAAATACACGAAATACGTCACAGCCCCTAAAATAAGCAAGAACAACAACAACAACAACAACAACAACAACAACAAAACATTTTTTTTAGCGTATGGCTTTTAGTGCCAGGAGTGTCCGAGGACATGTTCGGCTCGCCAGTTTTGTAGCTGCATCGAGGCGGACACCCAATGGGTGAGCTACACGTACCATCATGTGTGGAGTGTTGTCTGGGGAGAAAAGTTTTTGAATGTAAGGACGAGGAGTTGGAAGGTAGCTGATGTGGCCTATAGTTAGGCTTGCCAGATATCTAAAATGTTCAACCGGGACACCCCCCCCCCCCCCGCTTCTAGGTTATTTAAGGGTACACACCCTTGACTGGTTTCTAGAGTTTTCGAGGGTAGTATATTCATAATGCTATAGATAATAAATGACAATTATAAATTGAAACATGTTAATATTTATTAGTTACAAGTAAGAAAAAACACTTTGAATAATGAATAAACTTTGGACAATATTTACAAGTACTTTTCATTGGCTAGGACTTTTTTTAGAAAGTCTTTTTTGGTTTTAATCTTGTTGTAAAAACTTCACAATCTAATCCAATGTTAATTTTACAAATCATCAAGCCTTTAACTGTAGATTCCTTCATCAAGCCTCTGTCATCAGTCCATGCGTTGTTCATCAAGGACAATACTCTCTCAACTGGTGCTGATGTCCCAGGTAAGCAGAAGGCATACACAACAATCTTGATCAGATTGGGGGCTGCTATGCGATTCTCGTTGAAGTGACCAAACAGCCTTAGCCTTATTTCTTCGCTTGAAATAATCACGTCTCTGGTAGTCTCTTCTTGCTTCCACTGTTCCCAAATTGACTGCAAATACTCCTTAGCAAGCACAACTTCGTCAAACAGCTGATCATTGTTTATTTTCATATTTTCATCAAGAAGACTGCTATTGATGATTTCAACAGAAGTTTTGGCTTTTACCCTAATCAACAGCATTTGTTTTCGTCAGATTGACCCATGAACACTGTTCAGCGTTTCCAAAGCTGTTCTCCCAGAGTTATAAGTATGCAATGCATCTGTCATAAAAGCCATCAAATTCTTGTTTCACACTGTTACGTACTTTCCCATCTAGACTCCTGTAGATGTTCTTTTCACCCGTAGGGATAAAGTTTGAGGCCTTTCTTTCTGTCAGGTTTCTTTTGAGAGCTTTGTGAGCTTCAGCAACCTCAAATGCTGTAGAGTTATTTTTTCCATTACCAGGATGGCCTTGTTAAATAGTGCAAGCTGTCCGTGGACAAACCACAAGTAGAGCTCGCCCTTTGAATCAGTAAATAAGTTTTTTATTATTGATGGGCATATTTCTTGGTCTAAAAAAACGCTTTCAGACCTTCAAACATCTGTAGAATTATTTCCAGTGCCGGCATCATTGATAGAAACCGAGTGTTTCAGTGTTGAATTAGTTTACGGTACTCTATCTCTGCATATTCACAAAATGATTTTAGTTTAGTTACACGGACTGTGTATATGTGGAAGTATTTATAAATCTTCACCACTAAGGCCTCAATATCGATTGGGAGACTATCTACTGCAGTTTGCACACAGTTGTGCGAAATGTGTGCTCCACATCCGATTCCATTGATTTCCAGTCCTAGGCTATTCTTGAGTCGATGGGAAACATTGTTTTTCCCTGCTCTTTTCACACCACCGAAGTTAGTGTTGCCGTTATCGCCACAAAAGCCAACCACTTTGTTGTTCAAATCGCTTTGCAACAGGACAGAGCATAAGTGATTTGTAAGAATTTCATATGTTTCACCCTCCACAGATTTGAAATCTAACAGCATTACTTGCACACCTGAATTAGGATTAAAGTAGCGCACAACAATTGGCACAAGTTTTATATATTTTCTGTTTGATGCATCCATACTTACAGATACGTAGTTTGACTTGGTCAAGTCTTCTTTAAGCTCTTCCTGAGCTAATGGAGCTATGACATTTAAAACTATTGCTTCACACTTAGTTTTTCCGAGTGAGAATTTAGGTTCAAAAAACTTAGAAATTAGTTTTGATGAACAAGAATTGGAATTGAAACTTAAGCTATGGTTTGCTGTGTGGTAAGCAAAGGTCGCCTCTTTTGCTGCTAAATCTAAGTTATTGTCATTAGAACTCGCAGTCTTAAAACACTGGTCAGTTTTGATGAGCTAGCAGCACATGCTAAACTCTTTTTGTGTTTACTCGATTGCAAATGATCTTTTATATCTGATCGACCACCATGAGCAACCGAAAACTCAGAATTACAATGTGAGCATTTAACTCTATCGTCTTGATCTTGATTACCAGTGCACAATCCCTTCAAAAAAGGGAATTCTTTCTGTAAATCATCGGTAAATTTACACGACCGTTTTGGCATTTTGACAGAGAAAGAATAAACTATTAACTTAAAACATAAATAAAACAGCGCTAGCTCGCTAACACAACACGCACCGCTGACAAGGACTGACAACTGACTGAGTTTCATCTTCATCTCTATCGCAAGCCTAGTGCCGACGTGGGCGAGTCCAATGTTATTGCACGAGGGGGTGTACTGTGCAGCGAGTACCCAGTACTAGACTCGCCCGGAGAGACTATCCCATCGCGTATAGTCACGGTTGGCTAAACAAGACGATACGATGACAATATTATTTACTAGAAAACCATCACTCTTCTATAGTTTTACTTTTCATACAGTGCAGAATTAAATGACAATATTATGATTATCCTTAATAATCCTACACAATTAATTACTTTAGACTTTTTGGCCATCTAAAAAACCAAATTTAATTTTTTCCGGGACGTGAAGGAAATTGGCCGGGACACCGGGACGTTGTCTGAAAACCGGGACTGTCCCGGTCAAACCGGGACTGTCCCGGTCAAACCGGGACGTCTGGCAACTACCTATAGTTAGGGACCAACCCCGGCATTTGCCTGGAAGGAAGATGGGAAAACACAGAAGACCATCTTCAAGATTGCCGGCGGGGTGATTCGAACCTCCTCGCCTCCCGGATGTGAGCGACTGCCAGCAGTCATGCCATAACGACCACGGCTAACTCACACGGCAACAAAACATTAAAGATTTTCTGTAGTTTAATTACTTGACGGCTTCGGTGGCGGAGTCGGTAGCATGCTGCGCTGCTATGCCAAAGATGGCGGCTTCAAACACGGCCGAAGTCCTATTTTTTAAGAACACTAAAATCCTTCAGTATGCCTTCCTTCGGAGGGGACGTAAAGCAGGCGGGCCAATGCCATAGATTTATGGCACGTTAAATTACCTACCACTGCAAATGGTGGTGTGTAGCAACATTTTTAGGTTATATTTGGCTGGTTAGAAAACGCTCTAATAAGTTCCAACGTTCGCCGCTAGTGTTAGTGGCAATAGCATCTGGTAGCCAAAGTTGGAACTACTTGAAATTTGACTTGTTGGGAGCCCTCGGGCGTTCAATCAAAAATGCTCTGCTTTTGGCCATTGACTGCGATTCATATATGGTGTGTTCAAATGAAAAGGTACGAAACGATACTGTGGGTACAATTTATTCGTTATTCAAAAGTAATCACCACAGACCTGTGCACAGGTGTCCCATTGCTTCACTAGCCGCAGGATTCCCTGTTCCCAGAAGTCTTGTGGTTGTGACCAGAGCCAATCCTGCACGGCGTTCTTTAGCTCGTCGTCCGATTGGAAACGTGTTCCCTTGAGATGTTTTTTAACGGACCAAACAGATGGAAGTCGCAGGGTGACAAGTCCGGACTGTAGGGCGGATGCTCAAGTTGCTCCCACTTGAACGTGGCCAATACACCTTGTGTGACGTTAGAGACGTGTGGGCGAGCGTTATCATGGAGTAGAATCACTCCCTTCGTGAGCAGTCCAGGCCGTTTGTTCTTGATGGACTTGCGTAGGCTACGGAGTGTCGCACAATACACGTCACTGTTAATGGTTCATCTCAGGGAAAACGTTTCCAATCGGACGACGAACTGAAGGACACCGTACAGGATTGGCTCCTGTCACAACCACAAGACTTCTGGGAACAGGGAATCCTGTGGCTAGTGAAGCAATAGGACACCTGTGCACAGGCCTGTGGTGATTACTTTTGAATAACGAATAAATTGTACCCACAGTATAATTTCGTACCTTTTCATTTGAACACTCCTCATATATCAATTACTTGGCCGCGGGAAAGTGAAAACTCCAACAATAATCTACTCCAAGTTCTACAGTGCTCAATATTATTCAAGAGAACACTGCCTGAGTCGAGAGAGAACCATTCATAAGAAACACGCTGGCATCACTACTAGCGCAATGTTAAATTATCCTGATGAAGCCACTACGAAGCTTGGGGTAAATAGTGACGAGGTTTAAACAATCTGCTATTCCCTTTGTTTGGAGATTTGCAGCCCGTCCAGGTCCCAGCGCTGATATTCCCAGTGACTAACAAGCGTAGCGTGCTGTGAAGTTGACACCTGTCAGGATCCCTAATGAATATTTCACAAGCAAAGTACTCTTTGTGATCATGGCAACTTATTGTTATTCGCGAACAAAGGAAACAATTAATGTAATATTCAGAACTAAACTACAGTTCAAATTGAATCGCTCGCTTCTCCACAGATACTTTATTGTAACGTTTTACAGTTGCCGACATATAGCATCTGGGACTGATGATCAAGATGTCCTAATCCCATAAAATTAATCAACCATAACAACAATGATAATGATAATATTTTGGTTTCACGTCCCTTTTAATTGCTGCAGCTTTTAGAGACTCCCGAGTACCGGAATATTGACCTGAAGATGATCTTTAACGTGCCAGTAAATCTATTGAAACAGCTCCCTCGCATTTGCGCACCATAAAATGCCAACTGACTGCAGCAGGATTCGATCCTGCATCCTTGGAACGAGCAGGCGAGAACGTTACCGCTGCACCACGCAGCAAGTTATTAAATAGTGAATTTTCTCCGATTTGTAGGTACGCTCTAATAAAATACGTTGTTGTTGTTGATTATTTTAGAGACTTTGCGACATCGTTGCCATGTAGCCCCGTGTACTCGGTTATGTAGAATGTGTCTGATCACCTGTACTATGAAGTCTGTACTAGTGTGTTTATTTGTAACTGAAGTAGGATATGTTTGCCCTCCTTCCTTCCAAATAACGGGTGTGTGTGTGATTCTACGGAAAAAAAAAATGTAATACATTTTTAGAGTGCTTCATTTTAATGGGTGATTTGAAATATAGTGTTTAATCATCTTGGATGCTCTCATTAGGCACCCTGTGGAGAAGCTATGCCCGTTAAATTGACCGTGGTGGAGCGCTGCATAAAGTCCGGTGATCGGAGGTTTGAATCTCTGCACTGACAGCGGCTTTCCTGAATGTGGTTTTTCCATGCGTTTTTCCACACTTCCTCCTGGCAAATAACTTATTTCAAGTCCAGAGGCACCAACCTCATTCCTGCCCCCAATAAAGCTACGCATGCTATTACAGTCATCACTTAAATTCTACAGGTTATCAGATAAGTTCAACACTCGTCCAAGATGTTCCAAGCCCCTACAATAATTGACCAACAACAACAACTCATGATTGCGGATTGTTAGATTTTCAAATTATATTTCCTTCTTCCAGCTTCTTACATAATATTAAGAAAAGCTCAACTTCTTCCGCTACAGTGTGAAATATCGAATTTTGGGTATTCTATGTTATTAATGTAATTATTGATCAGCTTCACTGGCGTAGTCGGTAGCATTCTGAACTGCTATGCCCAAGATCACGGGTTCAAACCCAGCCGAAGTCGTCGGATTTTTTGAACGTTAAAATTCTTCAGCCTGCTTTCCTTTGGAGGGGAAGTAAAGGGGGTGGGCCCATGTCATAGATTTATGGCATGAAAAAGAACCTACCACTAAAATTGGTAGTGTGTAGCTAAACTTGTAGGTTATATTTGACTGGTTAGAAACGCTCTATCAAGTTCCAACGTTCGCCGCTAGGTGTTAGTGACAGTAGCATCTGGTAGTGACACTTGGAACACCTTAAAATTGAACTTGTTGGGAGCCTACGGACTTTCAACTAAAATCCCTGCTGTGGCCATTCGGCTGCAATTCATGTACAGTATATGTTATTATTATCATACAAACACTTTCTTGCTATGATTAGCATTACAACGAATGCCAGATGCCACCAGTTATTTATAAAATGCATCATGCCCTTTAAGTATAGATATATGAAAATGAAAATCCACAGCCTGCTTCCAGTCTCCGACTGGGTCAGGAATGGAATGAATGAAGCCCCTATCTAGCGGCGAGAATATGAACTGTGCCGGCTGCCAAGGCCTGACGCACTCCTCTGGGGCAATGATTAAATGAATGACAGATGAAATGATATGAAAGTGGAGAGTGTTGCTGGAATGAAATTTCGACAGGGAAAACCGGAGTACCCGGAGAAAAACCTGTCTGCCTCCGTTTTGTCCAGCACAGATCTCACATGGAGTGACCGGGATTTGAATCACGGACCCAGCGGTGAGAGGCCGGCGTGCTGCCGCCTAAGCCACGGAGGCTTCAAGTATAGATATATGAAATGAAAATCCACAGCCTGCTTCCAGTCACCGACCGGGTCAGGAATGGAATGAATGAAGCCCCCATCTAGTGGCGAGGATATGGACTGTGCCGGCTGCCGAGGCCTGACGCACTCCTCTGGGGCAATGATTAAATGAATGACAGATGAAATGATAGTGGAGAGTGTTGCTGGAATGAAATTCTGACAGGGAAAACCGGAGTACCCGGAGGAAAACCTGTCTGCCTCCGTTTTGTCCAGCACATATCTCACATGGAGTGACCGGGATTTGAACCACGGACCCAGCGGTGAGAGGCAGGCGTGCTGCCGCCTAAGCCACGGAGGCTTAAGTATAGATATATACGATATCTAATTAATTAATTGAAATAATCTTCATAAAATATTCATAATTATTTGTATTATTTAATCTGCATTGCCAATACTGTAAACAAAATAACCCGTGGCACTACAGCCACTGAAAGGCCAAGCGACCTACAGATATTGGGGTGACACGTGGTCAGCGCATCGGGTCGCCTCGGCAGTTAATCTTCGTTTTTGTGACCGGGGCGCTGCCTCACAGTCAGACAGCTAAGCAATTGACCTCACGAAGCTGAGTTTACCCCGTCCCAGCGCTCACATCAGTTTCTAAAATCCTTGACGGAGCCGGAAATCGAACCCGGGGCCTCCGGGTGAGTGGCAGGCGCATGACTCCTACACCACGGAGACTACTATAAATATGATGTTTATTAATATTTATGGTTGGTTCTTAAGTTTAGGGGCTGCGACAACGCGGTCATGTAGCCCCGTGTACTTTGGGTGTGTGTAGAATCTGTCTGAAAACCGGTGTTAATTGTGATGACTGTATTAGTGTGTGTTATCTGTTTTTTAATTTAAGTTCAGACTGCAACTTTGAATTTTTCAAACAGTTCCTACGTTTGCCGCCAAGCGCCACCGTCAACGACTACTAAGCCAAGTTCAGAACTTAGCTACCAGGCACCACCGCAGTCGGCTCTTGGCAACGAACGTAGAAACCTAAGAGCGTTGTTTACATTCTTAACCTATCCAATTTAGCTTCACACAGGTGTAATTAGTGCAAGGTTCTTTAACAAGCCATAAATCTATGACATGGGACCGCCGGCTTTACTTCCCCTCCGAAGGAAGGCATACTGAGGGATTTTTAAAGCTCTTAAAAAAATCCGACGACTTCGGCCGGGTTTGAACCCGCTATCTCGGGCATAGAAGCTCAGCATGCTACCAACTACGCCAGCGAAGCCGCTAATTAATGTTTATACGCACATGTTTCGATATTCAATAATATCTTCTTCAGCGTTTAACATTAATACGGTAGTGTTTAAATTGAATTAAATAAAATAAATTAAAATAAAATGGATATCTTTTCAACAATTTGAACAAAATTTACGTTCCAAATTTGTGTAAGGATATCAATTTTATTTTATTTTATTAATGTTAATATCTATTATTGTTAAACGCTGGAAAAGGTATCACTGAATTTCGAAACATGTTCGCATGAATTAATAATGATAAACATCATATTTATAGTATTGTCAATCCGGATTAAATAATACAAATAATTACCAATACCCAATATGGATTTAAACAGGAAGTTCCATCACGTACTAAAGAGCCTACTTTTCTTTAAATTAAGTTTCATGCCAATAGTTAATCTACAGTATATGAACCTATCTAGAATAATTACGAAATTAAGTTGGTAATATCGAAATGTCTAATTAGTTCGAAATATACCTGTTATAATGTAGCCTAATAGAGCATTACAGTTGGCAGCCCTGGTGACTGAATATAACTAGCGCTTAGAGATAGCCCAGCGGGGCTAACGAAGTGACCCGAATGCTCTCGAATAAAACCGATCAGCCAACCTCTTCCACGTACTATAATATAAGACAGACCAAGCGGGGCATGATCCTTGGGCAGCCATTTTTCTTTCGTTTATCGACGGGCTATTGTTCTGTGAATAATCGCTTGATTCGTTGTTTTGTGCGTTAATTCTTAGAGTCTCAGGCATTCACTGGACAACTGAAATAAACTAAAGTCCAGCCGCTGAGTTTCCGGCAGGTTGTCCATCCTCTTATCTCCACTAATATCTTCCCTGGCCCTTTCTCAACAGCATATGAATTGCTTGGAAAACCCGTTTCATGTACCTGAGTTTCTAGTGAACAAATATTTTTCACTTGCAAAAAAATATTTTTCTAAGAGACAGAATATATAATTTTAAATAAATGAAGTAAAGTTATGTTAAAAATGTCATTTTGATCAAATATGTAAGATAAAAACACAGAATATTAATTTTAAAGTAAAAATATCTAAAACAAATGTCATTATGATCAAATATGTAAAATATGTAACAATAAAATGTAATTAGATGATAGCTACGGTTCTAATGCATGGCCATTTATCATTATTAGTTATGTATACGAAAAGGGAAGGAGTATGTATTTATATAAAAATTCTAGCCCTAATGATCGGTCTAGGTTGTGAAGTTCCGGGTACGTTCGGTTTGCCCCGCTGCGCTGGTCTGTCTCGGTGCGTGTCAAAATATCGTGAAGGGGGATGGATGATCGGTTGCGGTCGTGAGTATTCGGGTCGCTTCGTTAGCCCCGCTGGGCTGTCTCTAAGCGCTAGTTGAATATATTCTTAGTTCCATCTCTTAAGGTACAGAATAAAAAATTTGTTGAAGTCCAATGGACGTTACATGCAGTTAGACATTAGATCTATCAGCACGCGTAAAAGCACGTTGGCAACAATGTCATGCGTGTGCTGGTCAGAAATAGCCTAATCTGAAATATCATGATATCTTGTTGTGCCAAATTTGGACGAAATCCATTTGCTAGTATAGAAGTTACATGTATTTTAAAATTGGACCTATCAGCAGGCATAGAATCATGTTGGCAGCACTGACTTATATTAATTATTCCAAATTAATCTAGAATGTCAGGTGCTATACGTGTGCAAAGTATAGGGCTGTTGGCTTGCATACTTCCTGATATATTGATATTAGGTTAAAAAATATAGACAGAATTTATTAACAGTTGGCAGCCCTGATTGCTCTTAACAATACTTATAGTCATATCTGTTATGTTACACATAGCACATACGAAATTTGGTTGAAATCCAACTGATAGTATAGAAGTTACAAGTATTTAAAAATTGGCCCTATCAGCAGGCTTAGAATTATGTTGGTAGAACTGAAGTATGTAAGTTACTCCAAAATTAATATAAAATGTCAGGTACTATACGTGTGCATAGTTTAAAGCTGTCGGCTTGCATACTTTCTGATATATTGGTATTTGGATAAAAGAATAGAGAGAGCAATTATTAACAGTTGGCAGTCCTGGTAGCTCTTAGGAATACGCTCAGTCATATCTGTTTATGTACACATATTACATACAAAATTTGGTTGAAATCCAATTGACAGTGTAGAAGTTATAGGCATTTAAATATTGGACCTATCAGAAGTCTTAAGATTATTTTGGCAACACTGTTATGTATGGCCTCCTGGAAATTATACTGAAATAGTGTTATCTACATGTGTGCCAATTTTGGAATAGCTCCCATGCATACCTTCCAAGATATCCAACATGGAACTCGAATTTCTAGTGCGTTTTTTCAGCAGTTGGTAGCACTGACATCATTTTCAAATATGGACGTGAGATATTCCGGTATACATCTTTACTCATACTAAATTTGGTTTCGATTTCTGCAGCCGTTTAGGAGTTGATAGGGGGGGGGGGTGACACACACACAGCCAGACAGATAGAAGGACAGACAGAGAGACAGACGGACAGACAGACAGAAGGACAGACAGACACACATTATCCCGGATCGATCTCATAAGTCTACTTTTTCCTCATTTTTGCAAAATGTGAAAGGTAGGCTAAAAACCTTTATCGAACCAACATGGTAAACATACACGTATTTCATAAAATATTCTGACTGAATTATCAAAAATTAGGATTTAAATCGATCAAAAATGAGATTCAGGTTGTGTAACAAGAATCATAACATCGATCTCGCAAAGAGCTATAGCTTCGTCATTGAAATTCTCTTGTATAGTGACCCTCAATATTTCTTACCTCATACATCTTATGTGACTTTCAAAAGGCCATTGAGATTCCTGTAGGAACTAGTTGATAAATTCCCTACACGAACTCTAAACATTGTTGACATGTTTACTAAGTTGGAGGGGGGTTTCTTGTCCAGGTTAAAGAAATAACTTTCTGCCTTCATCTCTCGGTCTACTTTTAGAATTGTTACTTTGAAATTCAAATGGAAGCCAGGAGCGAGCCAAAGTAGACAATGTTAAAACTTGGTGCAATGCATAATGTGTCATATTTGCCAAGCATTGTCCAGGAAAGTACAATACATCGCAGCGGCGCGTTTCATTGTCCGCAAGGCTGGAACAATTAGTACAACCCGCTCGCCTGCCTGCTCGCCTGCCTGCTAAGACGAGACAAAAATTTCAGCACAATGGATGAAACGCCTGTTTCATAAACATACACCACCAGTCACACTCCTCAATGTATATGTTTTGGCAGGGAATTGTCATTAAAAATAATGAATATAATTTTTTAAGAGAACAATTATTATAAAAAGTAATATTTTGCGAGGATAGCTCTGAAGCAGAGGACATGGAATATCATGTACATCTGCATTTAGTTGGTAAATGCTCGCCGACCCAACTCGGTCAACGGAGCAATTTGAAATGTCTTCTTCATGGTCCGTTGTTCCAATTCTGTCGTGGCTAGAAGAAGTGTCAATATTTCATTAGTTAAATTGCCTACGACCGATTCTTATTTACGATAATGCTTGTAAGATTTTCTTAGTGAAATGCAATGTCCTTTGGTTCGGATTTCACGTTAAAAGGAGGTCCCGTGTCTCATGATCTCGAGATTAACGGCCACGTAAAACTTCAAACTTCCTTACTTCCTTATTTACGATAGACTGGCTCCGTGGCGCAGCGGTAATGTTCTCGCCTGCTGTTTCCAAGGTTGTAGGATCGAATCCTGGCGCAGTCAGTTGGCATTTGAGGGTGCGCAAATGCAAAGAAGTCGTATCAGTAGATTTACTGACTTGTTAAAGATCCCTTTCGGGACAAAACTTCGGAACTCTGGCGTTTCTAAAAGCCACAGTAGTAAAAAGGAATGTAAAACCAATAACAGAATTAGTCTATTATTTACGATAGCCCGCGGTGTAGACGTGTGCATTGAAGCGCCCAACACGACTGCGATGGAGAGCTGCAGCTGCCTTACGAGGCTTACTGTACTATGTTCCATGCACTAGACAATAAGCAATTTTTTGGCAGAGTTGAGAATCGAATCCGGATCTAAAAGGCGAAAGCCAAGAATTCTGTCCACTACATCAGGAGCAGGTCTGTCTCAGTTTACAACCACAGCCACATGCTGTAGCAGTAACTTCGTATAACCTGTTGTCGTCATTGTTATTTCATTTCGACATCGTGGTCATTCATCCCCATGTACTTGGGTGATAGTGTGGTACATTGTCTGATAACTTGTGCTATTAATATGACTCTCAGTTTTTCCTCACGGGGCTGAGTGTACCCCATTCCAGCTTACAGACGAGAATTCAATTCCTTTACATAGTCGAGAATCGAACCCAGATCTCCGGGGTGACAGCTAAGAATGCTAGACGTTACAACACGAGATGGTCTAAGTACAAGCAAAGCCTGTCACCGTGGAGGCGCGGGTTCGATTCCCGGCCCTACCAAGAAATGTGATTCTGGTTTGAGGGCTGGCAAATCAGCAACATGACGCAAAACTGAGAAAAAGCGGGTTCGATTCCTACCTCAACCTTCCTGGAAGTGGTTTTCTGTGACTTCCCATTTCTACTCCAAGAAAATGCTGGGATAGGACCTACCTTAAGGCCACGGTCGGTCCCTATCCTTATCCTAACTCAATTACAAATACAAACACAAGTACTGTATAAACATCACCGTGACCCTGATCATCAGACAAATTCTACACACACCGAAGCATAGGGGACTACAGGACCACAATGTCACAAAGCCCTTAAAGAATCAACAACAACAACTATAAGCAAACCGAAGTGTTTTAGAGAGTGACACATAACGGCCACTTACACTGGTGAGCAATACGCATGCTAATCGTGTCGACGAATTCTACGGACTATTGACTGGATAACTTGGCAAGTAGGCTGGTTGGTTGGTTGGTTCCTTAGTTTAGGGGCTGCAACAACGCGGTCATGTAGCCACGTGTACTTTGGGTGTGTGTAGAATCTGTCTGATAACCGGTGTTAATTGTAATGACTGTATTAGTGTGTGTTATCTGTTTTCAATTCAAGTGAGGACTGCAGACTTTTAATTTCAAGTAGTTCCTACTTTTGCCGCCAAACGCCACCGTCAACGACTAATAGTTCAGAAATTAGCTACCAGACGCCACCGCAGTCGGCTCTTGGCAACGAACGTAGGAACCTAAGTGCGTTGTTTACATTCTTAACCTATACAATTTAGCTTCACACAGGTGTAATTAGTGGAAGGTTCTTTAACATGCCATAAATCTATGACATGGGACTGCCGGCTTTACTTCCCCTCCGAAGGAAGGCATACTGAGGGATTTTTAACGCTCTTAAAAAATCCGACGACTTCGGCCGGATTTGAACCCGCTATCTTGGGCATAGAATCTCTGCATGCTACCAACTACGCCACCGAAGCGGCCTGCAAGTAGGCTATTATATTTCTTGCTAAATTAGTTTGCTTTTATTTTAACTGCTACTCTTGAGAGTTGGTCTGAAAGTGGTAACAAGAAATCATGGTTATTGAACTGCAAGAAACATCCCCTGCTTCACCCACCTCCGTCTCTAATTCAGAAGTAGCTCTCTCCGTGCTAGTACCTCCTGAAACGCCCTAACGAACTTCATGGATAAATGGCGACCATCACCTGCTGATTGGATGAAGTTGCGACAACTCTCGCCGCCAGGTCGCAGCAAAGTTCGGCTCGTTTGAAGGTTCCTCAAACGTTGAGGTGAGGTGTTGGTCAGATTAGAGACTACCGTATTTAAAAAGAAATAGACGGGGGAGTCTTGCGTGCTGTGCGAATACGATGTTGAACTAAACATCTTCGTAACTATTCCAGTTTACAACCACATGCCACCTTACATTAAGCAAACCAAGTTTGACACATAATGGGCACTTACACTTTGCAACCGATATAAACTGCAGTCCTGACATCATTAATATGGTACAGCAGCGATAAAATTAATCTCAACACACAAGTGACAGACCGATTTTAATTTTATCGAGCATTAAAATCTCAGCAGTTAACCCCATGTAGGCCTATGTTATGACCTCTTTTGCCTTCAACTTCTGTTTCTGGATTGCTTAATTATTTGGTATTTTTGGTGAGAATGTTTTAGCTGGGCAGTGTGGTGAAATAATAATAATAATAATTGTAATAATAATTTTGAAGACCTGCAGCATCGTTAGACGATTTTTGAATACGCACTAGGATTTTCTTGGACCCTCTTGTGAAATGGAGACGCGAAAGATATTATTCCATGAAATAATTTCTGTCAAACGTTCATGGTATATAGTTTGGAACTGTATGTTATAGGCTCGTTAAAGTGTTACTATACTCAGTTTCTTGTATTTAATGCACCGATTTAACTTGTGTTGCCACATGTAAATTTAGAAAATAAAGAAATAATAATAATAAATAAAAGGAATTCAACTAGGTAAAAAAAACATAATCCATAAAAAAGCATCGCTTTCGCAGATGACATCGCCATAGTAACAAATAGGCCTACTAGAACAAAAACACACCACGCCTTAGAAAACTCCATGAGATTGCCTGAGATTGCCACGAAAACCAGGCTCCAAATTTCGTATGAAAAAGACGCAGTTTTTCGATACAAAATCCTCAGACAAACTGCCAATAAAAAACAAAATACGGAGAAATTGTACAAGTCAATTATTTCAAATATTTAGGAGAAATCATTCAGAAATCTGGTCTGAACTCAAAGGCTAACGAAGAAAGAGTCTCAACATTACAGAAAGCTTACAAACTTAGCCGGTCCCACTACAATAAAAAGTGCATCACCACGGCTGCGAAATTACGACATTATAAAACGGTAGTCTTGTCGGAAACCTTATACGCATCAGAAACCACAAGTACTAAGGGAATGGCCAAAATTAAATACATTGAAATACAAAAATGGAAAATTTTGAGAAAAATTTGCGGCGCCGTTTTCAGAGATAATTTCTGGCAATCAAGACCCACAGAAGATTTATACAGAAATACTGAATCCATCACGACACTGATCAGAAAACGCAGAGTGAAGTTCTTTACACATATCGCCAGAATGAACGACACCAGACTGATTAAGAGAATATTCAACATAATTTCTACGTCGAAATTGCGTATTTCTTGGTACAAAGAAACTATGGAAGACTTACAACAACTACATATCACCATAGAAGACATTCACGACAGCAGTATTTTTTGTAGAGAGAAAATCAGAAACCAGAAATTTGGATTTAGATCACAATCCAAAATAAATAGGCATAAATGGACAGATGAAGAGGAGAGTGCACACAGTTAACGGATGAAAGGAATTTGGGAAGATAAAAAGAAGAAAGGAGCCACCACCAAAAGCTAGATATTTGTCTGTTTAGCGCTCTACTTAAATGGGAATGTACGCAAATAATAAGAACAATAAGCCCTATAGATACTCCGAAAGAATTACAGACATGGCCAGGAAGAGACGTCTGGCATTTTATGGACACATCTCCAGGATGCATCCAACCAGGTTGACCAACCAGCTTCTCACATTCTGGCAAAGAAGGAAGACTGAGTTACCATGGCCGATAGAAGTGGACAAAGATCTGCTGGAGCTAGGATTTACAGGAAAAGGCATAGGAGATCGAACGTCTCTCAGTTTGAAGCATGGCCACCTCTTGCTGATGGGCCATTGCGAGGAGTCTAGCGCCTGAGCTTGGGGATGCTTTGTGGTGGTCCAGCAGTGAGGTAGTAGGGGGCCTTGCTCTATAGAGTTTCATATCTGTATAGATATTCTTTTTATATAGTCAGTTGTTCTGATTCTTTTTGTTAAGAATGGAAGGGGTTATGTTTTATGATGGATTGGGTTATGTGATGTGGAAAGGATGGTAAATGGAGAGTGATATGTCTGCTTGTTGGGATGAGATAGTGACATGTTTTGTTAATTGGAGTGGGGTATGTTATATTTGGAATATAGTAAATGAAGAGAGGCTTTGATTTTAAAAAAAAGTATTAACTACAACCAACCCCGAATAATGAAAGAACAGTTACAAACGTCTCTCAGGAGTAAACTGAAGCAAATGAAGTTCCAAGACAAACCCCCAAGGAAGAAGACAGGCTGGTGACCTCTGGACAAAGGAGAGAAAGGAAGAACAGAGCCGGAGGATGCGTGAATACTGGGCAAACATCAAGACCCACTCTAAACACAATAGTTGAATGTCGTGGTTCGTAGTTTGCCTATACGGAACAATCAGGACAATAATAATAAGAAAGTATTATTATTACTATTATCATTATCAACATCTTCATCATCATCGTCGTGTGTCAAAGGCACGATTTTTGTAATGGTTCCAAACCTACAAGGTAACTTTCACTTGTGTGCCGTTGGCTAAATGAGATAAATAGCTATTATTTTACAGTATTTATTGTTTGCACAGAATTATTTGTGTACACAATAGGAAACAGCATGAAATTCAACTCACGTTTTGTTTACAGTACTGGCAAAACTTTCTAAAGGGTCTATTAGTAAATATGTTTATGGTGATGCGGCCTATATGATGTAACATAATATTATCACGACAGTGGATCCCAAAATTTTTGACGTTTAAGTATTCAACACATCGTATGTTACTTTGTTTTAATTATTTGCATTAGTGAATTTGTTATTCAACTTTCCATTGTGTTCCAATGTAGGTTGCGATTTCATTGAAACATGTAAGTTAGTGGTTCACTGACAACAAGGTTCTTTAAAAGGTATCAGTGATAGCTAAACCTCAACAAATGTGTGATCCACTATAGTATGGCATTCCTCCTTGAAACTATATTCAAACACGAGCGCTAAATCAAACAGTTGAATTTTACGTGAGACAAGAGAAAAGTAACGAAAACAAAAATGCGGGTGTTTCAACAAACTTTATTGATGGAAGCAATAAGTATAATTACACAAAATGGTAAAATCCTGGTCTTAAGACAGATATTTAGCCTAAGCTATAAACAGTTTTGGATTGGTTAAAATTAACGAAATGTTATAAGTTCCCTAAAAGTTGGACTAAAAAAAGCTTTATTGCCAAATTCAATATAACCTAACGAAACAGGCAAGTTTATTGTAACAGCAGGAAACGTTCTTAACGCAACTACTCATTATTTGGGAACTAAAGTACCGCAGCATGGCCTCGATGTTCTCCTTTAATTTTTGTATCTTTCTTGTTTTTTGTTTTGCTTTTATAGCCTTAATTTCCATGTGTGGTTTTTCAGAAGTTCCACTTGCACATTTGTCTCGACTGGAGGAATTATAAACCAGACACATCAAGACAAGCATTTCTTCACATGAACAATACCAAGTTAGGGGCAGATGACCTCACTGTTTCGCTCTTTAATGCATCAATATCTAACTTACTAACTAACTAATTATAATAATATTATTATCGTATGGCCTTGGGTGCTGGGTGCAAGCTTTGTTATTTGACACCCAAAAGGTAGCTTGCATGTCGAATTTTGTTGTTCCTTGAAGCACTATGAATGTCAAGGATGTTAGACATCTAAGCCCCTTGAACACTATAGCGCTTTCTAGTAGATAAATGAGGAACTTTGTGTTGGCGGAAACTCCCGAACACGGCCTACTGAATTCAAATGGGTTCTTTGACATGCCAACATCGTATGACATGCATGTCGTAATTTTTGCAGCCTTTTAAAAATCACTTACTACGAGCAGGAGCGAACCTGCAAGCTTGGGGTTAGTAGACCGACACGTTAACCACTCACCCACCGTGGCAAGCAACTAACTAACTAAATAACTAATAACAATACCAAAGTTTCTTGTTTGATTTAGGGTCTTTGGGACAACTTGGGTTTGTAGTGTGGCGTAGGCTATATGGGTGTGTGTGTGTGAGGAATCTGTCTGATAACCTGTATCATTGTGATGGCTGTACTAGTGTGTGTCATTGTCATTGTGGCTAGGAATAAGGGATGGGGCGTTAATCTAGGTACCAACTTGACATTTGCTATGTGTAAGAGTTGATTACGTCACCATTTGTAACGTTGTGGTCGGCGCATCACATATTTCCCCCTGGATAAGCGCTCTAATCGAGTCACCTTTCCTAATGCAAGTGGAGAATGACTGCTTAAGAATTGATTTAGTTTCCGTGTGGACAAGCGTGATTTTGGAGAAGCTACTCATTACAGTATTTAGAGTTCCGTCAATAATGACCCATCAGCCTTTTACGTAATTAAGCTGGTGTGGAGGTAAAAAAGTGCTTCAGTGATTCTGTTTTGGGGGAGATGCAGCTAGGCGTGTCCATGAGCGATGTAGCTGGACAGTGCTATGATAATTACATAATTCAATGCGCGGAGCAACAATGGCTTTGTGTGCTGGACAATAACGTCACGCACGGAGCTTCTTTCCGCCCCCTTACAAAGCTGTGGGTGGTCTCAGCCTGTCAACTGCCTCCACTTGCAGATTAATGAGTCCTAGTGTCCCACAAGGAACATATGCATGCTCAATTCTGCATGACGATGGAGTGTGTGGGCTGCTTCCACCGGCAAAAAACGCTTCAACTTTTGTAACAGAAAAACAAAATGAGAAATTAATTCTGCAGTTGATAAAGGATTGTGGTTGCTGGTGTTGTTGATTCTTTGTCCACCTCGTTGCGTAGCGACTAGCATTCTTTACTGCCATCACGGAGGCCCGCGTTCGATTTCCGGCTCTGCCAAGAAATTTTACGCCAGCGGCTATATCACGTGGCTATCCTACTCCTTAGGATTACAGAAATAAGCTATGGTCGATTTGCTAGAATTATATTTTGAAATTGTTGTAAACAATTGAAGTTGAAGTTGAAAACATCATTTATTATCATCAAAGTAAAGATATGTTGTATTTAAAATGTAAATAAGAGCCTGTTAAAAGTCCGTAATTTTTATGATCACAAAAGATTAATTCCAACGATCAGTTACAGCATATTATTTTTAGTATTGAGTAAATTACCTCTCCCAAATCAAAAACTACTAAATGTCTAGAACCCACAAATTCATTTGCTCCTGGAAAACAAAACACGAAGTATTAGTGATGATCACATCATTACTAATAAATAAGTGAAAATGAAAATCCACAGCCTGCTTCCAGTCTCCGACCGGGTCAGGAATGGAATAAATGAAGCCCCGATCTAGCGGCGAGGATTTGAACTGTGTCGGCTGCCGAGGCCTGACGCACTCCTCTGGGGCAATGATTAAATGAATGACAGATGAAATGAAATGATAGTGGAGAGTGTTGCTGGAATGAAATTTTGACAGGGAAAACCGGAGTACCCGGAGAAAAACCTGTCTGTCTCCGTTTTGTCCAGCACAGATCTTACATGGAGTGACCGGGATTTGAACCACGGACCCAGCGGTGAGAGGCCGGCGTGCTGCCGCCTAAGCCACGGAGGCTTCTTATTAATAAATAAGTATGCAGGTAAATTCATACACTCTTCAAAATATATATCTAACTAGGTGACCCGGCGAACTCTGTTCTGCCTTAGAGGCAATAAATAAGCAGATTTTCGATTTTATTAAGTTCAATTTTTATTAGGAAATACAAATTAAAAAAATAAGTATTTTAATGATTCTTTATTGTTCATGTATTTTGGTGCATAGGTTGCACTCTTCAGTTAAGTACCTTGTGATACACGACATTTCTTTGTTTTATGATCAGGCGCAAGAACAAACAACGCCGATGGTCTTCCGACCCGTGAACATGCCACATATAATTGACCATGGGAAAAACATGGATATTACAGATTCAAACCACAAACTTTCAAGGATAGGCCTTGTGATTTGTTAATGGTCATGGCGAATGCAAGACGGATCGGAAATTGAAGTCTTTTAAACTCAAACGGCATATCGGTTGGGATCATCGGGATCCTCGGAATGAGAACTTCCTCACCTTCGAATTTTCCTTTGAGTATCGTCGCGTAAATCACATTGTTCATCCATTTACTTACCACCAAACGCGTACCGTTGCACAGTTTTGGTTGGTTTATGTTTCGAAGCATGATTACTACGGAGCCAACCTTTAGGCGTAAATTGTGCGGTGGTAAGCCAAGCACTTCCAAAGAGTTTAAAAATTCAATTGGATAGTTGGTGGCTTCATCTTCATTTGCTACACAGTCAATAGATTTCAATGAATGCATTGTTCGAAAGATCTCATTCTGAATTATGTAGTTTATGTCATCTGCATGTATTCATAGCCGCTAAAATTGCTCGCTCACTCAACCATTCATTATTTTTGTAATTAGTAATGATGTTTGGGAATACTTTGTTGATAAGATCGTCTTTCGATGAGACAACGTTACAGAAATTATGAGGAAATGAAATCAATCCGCTCGATTCGTCGACAGGTACTCGATCATTACCGATAGTCAGCAATTGCTCAGAGATATCTTCAGCAGATATATCATTAAGCAATGCAACTCTCATGTTTGTTGTCAGCTGAAGTTTCTTCACATAGCGCCATAGATTCGATGATTTGAGGCAAGCGTTTATTTCGTCGGCAGCCGTTGAACTTGGAATTACTGGCAGTGTTTGGCGGAAATCGCCAGACAGTAAAATCATTGCTCCTCCAAAACATCTGGAGTCATTACGTAGATCCTTCAATGTTCGGTTAAGTGCTTCTAATGCACGTTAATGCGCCATTGTGCATTCGTCCCAGATGATGATTTTCGATGCTGATAAAACTTTGGCCATTGCCGATTTTTTTGCAATATTACATGTTGGTTCTTCAATAGTTTGAAGATTTAACGGCAATTTTAATGCTGAATGAGCCGTACGACATCCTTCTAACAATGTGGCTGCTATTCCAGAAGAAGCAACTGCAACCGCAATGTTGGATTTCGCTCGAACAGTGGCTAAAACTACTGACATGAGGAATGTTTTACCAGTACCAACAGGGACATCCAGGAAATACAAACCACCATTTCCATCAACAATTGCCTTCATTAATATATCATAAACTTCCTTTTGTTGGGGATTCAACAGGGGTACATTCGTTTGAACTACTAAATCTAATTCCTGGTGATAATATTCACGTTCCCGTTCCAATTCTTGATTAAATGCGTCATTCATTTCACGATTTGGCGCTGGCATTCCTAATGTGACTAATAAACTACCACACATGAGGTAACACATGTATTCGATCAAGAGTAAAGCCTGATTATGCATCTCCTCATTCATCTCAAGATCGTGATTTCTGGAACTGACACGAATTTGATGTAAAATATCTTCTGACATATAATTCTTGTATTTGTGCCACAGGTTTGATGGGTTCGATGGAAAGCATGTCGAAATGATTATGGCAAATAATGTGCGTATCTGACTTGGAGATGCAGATATAATGGCTTCAACGATTGTCGTATCCCAATGGGTATCGTTTTCTAGTAAATTGAGTTATTCACATGCAGCACGATATGTTGGGAATATTATACCATTAACAGTCCATAGTGTCACAAATGACGTTGGCCCACGCACATTTACCAGCAACAACCTCAAATAGAAGCATTCATCCTGCTTTGGATGAACTGTATATATACTACCAAGAGCATCAGTAGAACGCACATCCGGATAACCTGGAACCGCATCGCCTTGCTTCCGTCGTTGAAAATTCTTCGAGGAAGCATCCCAAGTGTAATAACGTGGCATCTCAGAGTAAAGCAAAGTTCGTGCAAACGGATCGCTTTGGCAGATCGCAAAGAAACTGGTCAATGTTGTCGCTGGAGGTGTTTCAGCACTTTGAACAACATTCGAAGCCGTGAAATATACTCGTTGACCATTCTCCAGGTGCACCACCTAATGCACAACAGTAGTATGACGTTCGTGAATAGGGAATGCGAATATACGCCAAATCGTTTCATTACAATTCACATAACGACCTACTTGATAGCGCGCAATTTCATCGTTGGTATTGGAGGATTGGATGCCAAAAACCGCCATATCGCTGCCTTTCGTGACATACAGTATTTGCAAATGTATTTTATGGACTTTACTGAATTGCAATACTCAACTTTGCAATGTGTCTTGAACGTTTTGGAAATAAGTGGCGAATGTGGAACAATCCAACTGTTTTCACTTTTGTTGTGATAGTTCGACCTTTATCATGAGGTGATCGACGCCGATACAGTGGATTACCAGTGACGGTCTCCGCCGTTAATTTCCGTGGATATCGTTTGGAACACTTTCCGTCAACCATGCAAGGTGATTGAGGATTGATGGCGCCACACGGTCCATGAATCATATTTGTAATTACAACATCATGCAGGTCTGGATCGGCTTCGTGATCGGGAATCTCGGCACATGATATCACATATTTGGTGTAGTTGAATTCTTTCCACTAACCAAATAAGAATGTGTGCGTGCGGCAGGCCTCGTTTTTGCCATTCGATTGAATACATCCAGCATCGAGTATCTCCAAAGACGCGTTGTTTAACAATGTAGTTCATCAGGGACTGCATTTTTGCCTGAATACACGTGCTGTGATGTCGTGTCGATCACTTGATGTTTGCCCGGGAAGAAGCAATTGAACAATTTCTATCCATTTTGGATTACAGGTAAAAGTAATAAAGAGATCTGGCCGACTGTAATGACGAACATATGTCATTGCATCTTGCGCATATTCATGCATATGACGTGGACTAACTATGTACGTCGCCGGCAGAATAGTTAAACGACCAATATTAGCTGCATTTCCTTCAGTGCGAATTGCATCACGTAAATCGATATACTCCTCAGAACGCAGTTTGGCTTGATTCAACCTAATGAAAGTTAAACGCTCCGTTTCTATTTTGACGAACATGTCGACGCAATACTGCTGAAACAATCGACGAAACCGCAGCAAATATTTGTCTGCAATTTGACGAATCATCAAACGATACGCATAATAATTCATCGAGCTAACTTTCTTAGTAGTTTCTTCACCTGAAATTAAAACAGTAGATTTAGTAATTCGTATGTAAATTTTTATCGTAATTATAAAGGGGTGAAGATAAATGATTTTCAATCGGTTGCCAGTCATTTGTCCAATTTTATCTATACAAACAACCCCTAATCTTTTCCTGGTAATAAGCAGTGTAATTGGTCTTTTATTGTAAACCAAAACCAAGCAATGTAAAATGTACGTCATATTGAACTATGATATTGATACTCACCATTCAATGGATTTATCATTTTGATATTAAAATAATATCTATCTTCTCCTTGCCAAAACATCAGCGGGTATTGCAACGTGACATATGAACGATGTGTTTCAGATATTTGTTTCAGTTGCCCAGTATCGCGACGTGTAAGCACAATATCGCGTGTTTCTAAGAGCCATACTAACGCGGCGCTCTTCATGGGCAATTTCTTGTTCTTCTTCAGTCCTTTCATTCGCAATGTTTCGTATCCTTCTTGCATTATGGCTTAGTCGGGAAAGATTCGATCGTCTTTGTCGAGGCATTGTTAATGATGATTCAAAGAGAATACAAATTACGTTGAGTAACTAACGGGATTTCATGTTAAGAGCCTCATTTTCTATACCGGTAGTGGAGAGCACTACTCCCATCCAGTCGGCCGTGTCTCGTCAAGAGCTACTGTTGCCTGGAAACGACTTGCCTTGCCATTCCCTCATGAGTTTATTTTAGCTGTCACTTGCGTTACGTTTTATAGCGACTTGTATTCTCTTTGACGTTTAATGTCACGTCACGGGATAAAAAAAAAGTATCCTATGTCCGTCTCCTGGTTCTAAGCTACCTCCACACCAATTTTCATCCAAATCGGTTCAGCCGTTCTTGAGTTATAAATAGTGTAACTAACACGACTTTCTTATATATATATAGACTAGCCAATCAAAGAAAGTGTTGGCGTTGTAACTTTGTTTGTTGAAGTGCTTTTGCATTCACAATATTTTTTTTTTCTTTTTCCGTTAACCACCTCCGTCTTACGGAAAGAATTCATGATGAAAATAAATAAATGTAAAACAAAAATACTGGAATGCAGCCGAAATAAATCAGAAACCTCTATGGAGATCAAATTGGCAGGTGAAAAGCTGAAGGAAGTAGGAGACTTCTGTTACTTAGGAAGCAGAATAACCAGTGATGGACGAAGCAAAGAGGATATTAAAAGTAGGTTGGCTCAGGCAAAGAAAGCATTTCTACAAAAAAGGAATCTGCTGACATCGAATATAGATTTAGGTATTAGGAAGTCATTTTTGAAAGCCTTTGTCTGGAGCGTGGCGCTCTATGGAAGTGAAACTTGGACTATTGGTGCAGCAGAAAAGAGGAGAATTGAAGCATTTGAAATGTGGTGTTACAGGAGAATGATGAAGATCAGATGGGTAGATAGGGTTACAAACAAAGAGGTATTAAGACGAGTGCGAGAGGAGAGATGTTTCTGGCGACTGCTAATGAAGAGAAGAGATAGGTTTGTAGGACACATACTAAGACACCCAGGAATAGCAAGCTTAGTTATGGAAGGAAGGGTCGAGGACAAAAACTGTAGGGGTAGACCAAGGTTAGAATATGTTAAACAGATTGCCTCCGATGTAGGGTGTCGGAGCTATGTACAGATGAAACGATTAGCTCAGGACAGGGAGGCATGGAGAGCTGCATCAAACCAGTCAAAAGACTGAAGACTCAAACAACAACAACCACCTCTAAACTATTGTAAAATTGATTTACTATCTCAAAAAAAACCTGGGAGCGTGCTCAACAACTCACCAAAGTTTCATCGCAATGAAATGAATGGTATATGAACGCATACGGGACTTTGTTGAAACGATTCGAGCGCCGTCACCCATTTGTTGAATATACTCGTACGCTTCCTATTGTAAAATGGATTTACTAATTTGAAATCCTTCTCTGGCGTGTACACAACAACTCATCAAAGTTTCATCACAATCGAATGAATGGCATATGAACGCATACGGGATTTTGTATAAACGATTCGTGCGCCGTTACTCATTTGTTGAATCAACTTGTGCGCCACCCATTGAAAAACGGATTTATTAATTCATACACCTTCGCAGGACTGTACTAAACTCACCAAAGTTTTATCACAATCGGATGAATGGTATATGAACGCATACGGGACTTGGTTGAGACGATTCACGCGCTGTCGCTCTTTAGTTGAATCTACTCGTGCGCTACCTATTGTAAAATGGATTTACAAAATCAGAAATCTTCGCGGGAGTGGAAACAACATTTCACCAAATTTCATTGCAATCCCATGAATGGTATATGAACGCATACGGAACTTGTTTAAACGATACGCGCGCCGTTACACATTTGTTGAATCTACTCGTGCGCTACCTATTGTAAAAAGGATTTACTAAATCAGAAACCTTTCCTGGAGGGTGCACAACAATTCACAAAGTTTCATAGCAATCGGATGAATGGTATATGAACGCATACGGGACTTTGTATAAACGATTCGCGTGCCGTCGCTCATTTGTTGAATCTACTTGTGCGTTACCTATTGTAAAGTGGATTTACCAAGCCAGAAACCTTCCCTGAAGTGTACACAACAACTCACCTAAGTTTAGTCGCTATCGCACGAATGGTATATGAACGCATACGGGACTATGTTGAAACACTTCGCGCTTCGTCGCTCATTTGTTTATTCTACTTGTGCGATACCTATTGTAAAGTGGATTTAGTAAGCCAGAAACCTTCCCTTAAGTGTACACAACATCTCACCCAAGTTTCATCGCTATCAGACGAATAGTATATGAACGCATACGGGACTTTGTTGAAACGCTTCACCCGTCGTTGCTCATTTGTTGAATCTACTCTTGCGCTACCAATTGTTAAGTGGATTTACTCAACCAGAAACCTTACCTGAAGTGTACAGAACATCTCACCCAAGTTTCATCGCAATGGGATGAATGGTATATGAACGCATGTGGGACTTTCTTGAACAAACGCACGCCATTTTGTTGAAGCTACTCGCGCCATCTATTGTAAATTGGATTTACTATCCCTATACAAATTACGTTGAGTAACTAACGGGATTTCATGTTAAGAGCCTCATTTTCTATACCGGTAGTGGAGAGCGCTAGTCGCATCCAGTTGGCCGTGTCTCGTCAAGAGCTACTCTTGCCTGGAAACGACTTGCCTTAGCTGTCATTTGCGTTACGTTTTATAGTGACTTGTATTCTCATTGACGTTTTATGTCACGTCACGGGATAAAAAAAGGTATCCTATGTCCGTCTCCTGGTTCTAAGCTACCTCCACATCAATTTTCAGCCAAATCGGTTCAGCCGTTCTTGAGTTATAAATAGTGTAACTAACACGACTTTCTTTTATATATATAGATTATAAGTGGAATCTTTGTCTGAACGGTATTCATGGAGCAAACTGTTGTGTCTTGCGTATATGAATGTAGTAAAATTCCAACTTGACGTAAAAACTGGTAAAAATACATGAGTTCCCCGCTCAGACATCACCATCTTGAAAACAAATACAGATTAAAATCAGGTAAACACTGGCAATGTGAATCGCTTTGATTGTCGAAGATTACAAATTAATATATAAAGGACATAAAAACAAAGGATTATACATATTATATTCATGAACATGACATAAATTGAAACTCTCACATGCAAAAGGTCGCACATGACTCAAAATATAATTACGAAGTTCGTCCAGAAACGTCAATATAAAATAATTAGTGAAAGTTATTTTTTACCAATGAGAAACATAAAATCCGTTTATCTCACTTCCTACGAAGAAATAAAACTTAGAAATAAATTACAAACATCTAGTCATAAATTTCTCCGTTATTTTGGGCTGCAGTAAAATAATGTTAGACAAAAAATATCAAACGTAATGTTGCCTACAACATTTCTTGTGCCAAATATTGACACAAGATTAATATTAACGAATATATTTGAGAATTTTATTTTTAAAACTTAACCCCCCCCCCACTCACACTTTCATGAGGGAGACACCTAGGCTAAATCATTTATAGCCTAGTTAGATTTTGGGGGTGCCTTATACTTAAAAACGAATTTTCATGTCATTTACTCGAGTAGTTTTGGCGTCAATCCGATACAAACGGATAAGCGTACTAAGTGGAAAACGTCAAAGAGGGTATATTTGGTCATTATCCATCTTATCTGAGATAGATTAATACATAGTTTTAGCAAAAATTCCACATTTTCAGACAGAAAGCTTACTTTATTTTAAGAGATTAATAATATGATTTAAACATTGTCAATTAATTTTGATTTTCTGTCCACCTCGTTGCGCACTGGTTAGAATTCCTGGCTATCACCTTGGAGACCCGGGTTCGATTCCCGACTCCACCTAAAAATTAAATTCTGGTCTGAGAGCTGGAACGAAGTAGGCCTGCACTCAGCCTCGTGAGGGAAAACTGAATAGAGGCAGGTATGGCTCCTGCCTCAACCAACATGGAAGTGGTTTTCCGTGGTTTCCCACTTCTACTCCAAGCAAATGTCCAGATGGCGCCGACCCCAAGGCCACGGCCGCTTCCTTCGCAAATCCTACCTCAAATACACACATTAGTACAGCTATATCAGTGGCACAGGTTATCAGCCAAATTCTACACACACCCAAGTACACGGGTCTACATGACAACGATGTCGAAAAGGGCGCTAATTAAATCCAGCGGCAACTTTTACAATCCAAGGCCATACTAATCATTAGGGCCCGGATGTTGATGCCTTAAAAAAGATTAAAAAATGCACTTAACATTTTCAAAAATGACTGTAATAAATTACCTAAAAATTCAAAAAATGTAGTATAAAATGGAGAAAATGATCTTATAATAATAAACTCACCAATATTTCAAAAATTCGAAAAATGCACTATAAAATGGAGAGAGCGGTAATGAACGATATCTGTCGCCGTGAACTATGCGGAACTGAGACAAGAATATACACCTTTCTACCCCGCCACAGCTAACCATGGTCAACAGAGCAGATAACATTCCATTCCGCTAATAACTGGTTTGCGATGAAAACGGTACCGTTCTTGTGCGTCCAAGATATATACGAGGCACGTCCCGAAAGTAAGCTACGTTTGGTAATTAAATTAAATTGTGTACAGATACAGAAAAAATATTTATTGCACAACATTCTACACCTCTTAAACTACTTTTCCACATAACTGCCGAACTTTTGCAGGCATTTGTCATAGCGTGGCACAAGTTTTTGGATACCTCTTCATAGAAGTTTGCCGCCGACCCGTAAACGAGAGTGAAGACTCCCCTTAAGATATCCTACTGTTTGGTCACTACTGTTAGGCAAATTGCGTGCTTACCAGGAGAACTGCGTATGTTTAGGAGTTCTCCTGACCACATACGCAATTTGCCTAACAGTGATGGCCAAACAGTAGGATATCTTAAGGGGAGTCTTCACTCTCGTTTACGGGTCGGCGGCAAACTTCTATGAAGAAGGTATCCAAAAACTTGTGCCACGCTATGACAAATGCCTGCAAAAGTTCGGCAGTTATGTGGAAAAGTAGTTTAAGAGGTGTAGAATGTTGTGCAATAATATTTTTTCTGTATCTGTACACAATTTAATTTACTTACCAAACGGAGCTTACTTTCTGGACGTGCCTCGTATTTTTCTACTAATAGCAATACTGATATATATTATTTCGATATTTTAAATGATCTTGTATCAGCCACTAGCTTCTTCATAACTCTGAGAGACTTACTCCCTCATATAAAGCTGTGACATGACTAAATTGGAAAAAAAATGACCTTAAAAGACCGATTCCTCTAAAATATTACGAAAAATGTCTACCAAACTTTAAAAAATGCTCTTAAAATATAAAAATAGCAAAAAATGCTAAAAGATGCAAAATAAAAATAACATATTTGAAGACGGGGTGGCCCGTGAGGAGTTTCTATGTACTTCAGCATTGTTTTAGACAGCTCAGTAAATAGATGACATATCATCAACATCCGGGCCCTACTAATTATAGTTACACACACCGGTGAAATAGTCATCATAAAAACAAAGTTCATTGTTAATTCATTCTCACTTGAGAATCTTTTACCTTTTGGCGTCCAGTCCAGTCTGAAAGCCTCTGTTTGCGAACCAGACGCCTCCATGATGCCCTATCAGCAGTTAGCACGAGTTGGCTCTACAGCTTATACACCTTTAAATAGTTCAACAATGAATCTAACCATCGCCTCCTCGGTCTATCTATGCTACTCTATACGGTATAGAAGAGTTCATTAACCTGCTAGTGACAGTAATCTCTCCTCCACCATTTGTGTCGTCTCATACGAGCAACTTCATATAAATTGTTCATTTCTAAATTAGCCTTTATCTCTTCATTACTAGTACTTTCCTGCCATTGCTCCCATCTATTTGTTCCAGAAATTATTCGTGCTACCCTCATACTTGCAACATATGTATGATATATTTTGAGTCCACCCTGTTCTCACTTCCATACAGCAAGGTCAGTCTAAATACTAACGTTGTACTGCAAGTTTCGTCGTTACACTAATATCATTGGTGCAGAATACATTAGATCGCAACTGTGAACTAACTGCATTGGCTCTTCTGCCCCTAGACACTATCGCATTCAATATAAGTCACCACCAACCTGAGAGAATATACAGTTTATGTATTCAAATATGGTCTACCTGTTCCAATTTAATTCCTCCTACATAGCATCACTCCTTACTTAGGAAGCAAAATAACCAGTGATGGATGAAGCAAAGAGGATATAAAAAGTAGATTAGCTCAGGCAAGTAAAGCATTTCTGCAGAAACGGAATCTGTTGACAACGAATATAGATTTAGGTGTTAGGAAGTCATTTTTGAAGGCCTTTGTCTGGAGCGTGGCACTATATGGAAGTGAAACTTGAACTATTAATGCAGCAGAAAGGAGGAGAATTGAAGCGTTTGAAATGTGGTGTTACAGGAGAATGGAAAAGAAGGAAGCTTGCAGTTTAACGTGACTGTTTATCTCGCGATCATAAGCCACGGGACCTCCATTTTACGTGGAATCCGTACCACAGGACATGCCATTTCACTTCGAAAATTTCACATGCATTGACCGGAAATCGAACCCGGTCCGCCTTGGTGAGAGGCATACAGCTTGATCACTGTGCCATCACGCCCCCTCAACAGCAGAATGATGAAGATCAGATGGGTAGATAGGGTTTCAAACGAAGAGGTATTAAGACAAGTGGGACAGGAGAGATGTTTCTGGCGACTGCTAATGAAGAGAACAGATAGGTTGGTAGGACACATACTAAGTCACCCAGGTATAGCAAGCTTAGTTATGGAAGGAAGGGTCGAGGACAAGAACTGTAGGGGCAGACCAAGGTTAGAATATGTTAAACAGATTGCCTCGGACGTAGGGTGGGGTAACTATGTAGAGATGAAACGATTAGCTCAGGACAGGGAGGCATGGAGTGCTGCATCAAACCAGTCAAAAGACTGAAGACTCAAACAACAACAGTATCACTCCGGACATTTGAAATGAGTACAGGCCATTAGAGAAACATTATTTTAAATTACTGTATCTCTCAAATACTTACGAGGTAATTTTGAAATATAAACAGCAAATCCATAAAGTAAACGGAACAACTTTACATCAGTGGTCGTAAACTACGATAGAAAAGAAGTGGACCTGATCTTATCATACAGTAGATTTCCTGACTTTTACTGCCCCACCATACGACTAACGGTCATAAATATAACAACCGCCTTCGTAACAAGCATAAAACCTTTTTACCCGCTGCAGAGTCTATTTCCTAGAGCAAATGGAGTGCATTTCTACTTAGGACTCACTTCTATAGCACTAAATAAAATTTACGTATCGATATCCCTCACTTTTTATTAAAATATGTTATTTGGTGTTTAGGCCATGCAATCAACCACGTTACTAATACATTTACATGTAGGCCTATGTATAAAAATACAATTTTAACACTCATGGGGAAATAAGAGGAGATACATGTACATATAACCCTAAATTTGATGTTCGTCATAGACTGGATGACTGATAAATATGTATCTTTGTTTTTGTGTTGCAAGCAAGCTAGTGATGCTAGTTGATAGTTGATGATACAGTTACTCATTGCCTTTAGACATTTTCCCTGTTGCGTTCTGAATCTCGTACACGCAAAGTGCAAGTGATTGATGTATCTTATTGATAATGTGCCACCCGTTATAAATCTGCTCTAGGGATTTTGTAGATCTGACATAGCATATGATATAGTAGATCATAAATTATTATTGCAGAAGTTAGAGGCTTATAGTATAAGAGGAGTAGCATTTGATTTGTTAAAATCATTTGAATAATAGATGGTAATTTATAGAAATTCCATTCAGGAATGGTGAAAATATCTCCATTCCACTCCTAGTTAAATTAAAACTGTTGTACTTCAAGGTTCAATCCTTGGTCACCTCATTTGTATCTGCTATGTAAATGATGTAAGAAAGTAAAAAATTGTTTGATTATTTCATAAGCAGATGATAGATCAATTTTGAACTGGAACTGTATTAAAACAATTATCATGAAACTCAAAATAGTATTGATCTTGTCATTCAATTTTTTAAAGAGATAATGTTAAGTGTAAACACTTCCAAAACCAACTTTATAATATTTATGAAGCATAAGGGAGCTAGTTTGCTAATAGATATAAATATTTTCTGTGGAACTAATAATATTGAACAGGTAGCCTCAGCAAAAGTTTTGAGCATTACAACAGATCGTAGCCTACATTATGGTGGGAAGAGCATATAAATGAAATCTGTAAACAAATTAACAAAAACTATTTCTTTGTAAAGAGAATTTCAAGATACTTACGCAGTGAAATCCAGTTAACAGTCTATTGTGGATTAATATATTCACATATATAATACGGTATTGAGCTATGGGCTGAGGCACCAAATAGGAATGTGGAGAGAATATTCAAATTTCAAAAAAGGGTAATAAGATACCTGTTAGGGTTAAAAACCGAGAGAAGCATGCATGGTTTCATTTAAGAAGCATAATATTTTACAATATTTTCAGAGTATATTTTAAAGTTATCTTATTCTTCTTTCTTAGCGTGTATCCCGCAATGGTGCAGGGTCCTCTTGTTTGGTTGCTGTTCGCCACTTCTTCTGTCAAGAGCATCTTCAGGTTTAAGTCCACACATCACCAAGTCTTGCTTGATTCTGTCCAGCCATCTTTTCTCCTGGATCTTATTGGAGAGCTGTTCTTGCCACAGTTTCTCATCACTTCTAGTGATATGCCCATACCACCGAAGCCGTGTTTCTCTCATTTTATCGGTAATGGCTGCAACTCCCATCTGTTTCCGAATATGTTCATTCCTGACATGATCAAGCCGTGTAACACCCATGGGCCAACGTAACATTTTCATCTCTATTCCATGTAGGGTTTGTTCATGCTTGGTTGAAGCTAGCCAACATTCTGTGCCGTAAAGTGCCACTGGTCGTATCATGGACTTGTAAACTTTCCCATTCAAAGGGATAGGTACTTTCTTATCGCACAGCACTCCTGTGACTAGGCGCCACTTCATCCACGCAGTGTTAACTCATGCTCGAGCATCGAGAAGCGTTTCGCCTTCTGAAGTGATAAGAGAACCGAGGGATTTAAAGTGTGTTGTTTTAGTGAGATGATGCTCTTCAATGCTGATGGTACCGTTGGTCTGTGTACCACATTGCAAGTATTCAGTTTTCCCTATGTTGAGTTTCAAGCCATTTTTGCTCAGGCATTCCTTCCAGCACAGAGTTCAATTATCTAGATTTCTGTCACCGTATCCAAGCACAGAATGAACAAAGGCGGCGAGAGTGCTGATCCCTGAAGAACTACAACAGTGATAGGGAAAGCAGGTGAAATTCCAGCTGGACAGCGTACCATACTTGTGACGTTGCAGTAGAGGGACTGAATATATTGGACGTAAACATCTGGGATTGTGTGAGCTCGAAGTGATCTCCCGATGAGCTCATGTGGCACCATGTCGAAAGCCTTCTCGAGATCCAAGAATGTGAGATGTAAAGGTTGGTTCTTTTCTCTATGTTTTTCCACAAGTAGGCGTACCGGATGGATTGCGTCGGGCGTACCTACCAACCCCTTTAGGAGATATCTGGATCATGCAGCGCAGACGACTGTCAAGAATACGCTCTAAGACTTTCATTGTGTGGCAGAGCAATCGAATTGGACGATAATTGAAGCATTCGCCAACATCTCCTTTACTCTTCCAAATTGGGAAGGTAGTACTAGACTGCCAGGTTGTAGGTATGCAGCCATCCTCAAGGATACGTTTGAAAGGTGCAGCAAGAATTTTAGCACCAGGATATCCAAGCAACTCCCAGATTTCAAATGGTATGTCATCTGGTCCTGTCGCTTTGCCATTTTTCATTTTACTTACAGCCTTTAATACATCTCTGTCGGTAATTTGAGGTACAGGTCCTGCAATTGGATCGCTGGTCAATTCAGGTGTGTGGAAACTCTTCATTCCAGCGATGTAGTATGGCTGTTGGATCCCTCAGAGGCTATCTTGCTAGCAAGAAAAAATCAACATAAATTTGTCATAATCGAAAATGTCTACAGTCATAAAACCAGAGGGCAGAATAACTATTTAAACAAGATGTTCAGTAAAGAACATATAGCCTACTTTCTCCTAAATGCATGGGTATTGTTATAACTCTTTGTCCTTTTCAAGGAGTATAATTGAATGTTGGTTGTAGTAGCTTGTTGAAATTCAACGTGCTATAGGGATATTAAACATGAATATGAGGTGCCCTTTGCTAGTGCTACCTCTGTAAAAAAAATCATTCAATTCGGTTTCACCGTGTTTGAATTGATCTGGGGAATGGATTTGCACACATACATGGCCGCTATTTGCAAACTATTGGGCTGATGACCTTGTAGTCAGTCATAAGATGCTTTCCACAAAAAGGCATGTTGTTGCAAAATCCGGTAGAGATCAAATTATTAGGATGGTCGAAATTTGATTTAAGCTTTTAATATTTGGGTGGCCGTCATTCCGTTTCCGTCAAGATGGCGGCGATATAAAACATGACACTGAGGTGCCTTTTGCTAGTGCTACCTCTGTACCAAATTTCGTTCAATTCGGTTTCACCGTGTTTGAATTGATAGGGGGAATCGATTTGCACACATACTTGGCAACCATCTGCAAACTATTGGGCTAATGACCTAGCAGTTTGGTCAGAATATGCTTCCCACATAAAGATTTGTTGTTGCAAAATTTGGTAGAGACTAGATTATTAGGTTGGTCGTAATTACATTTTAGCCTTTAACATTTGGGTGGCCACGATTACGTTTCCGTCAAGATGGCGGTGATATAAAACATGACACTGAGGTGGCCTTTTCTAGTGCTACCTCTGCACCAAATTTCGTTCCATTCGGTTTCACCGTGTTCGAATTAATAGGGGGAATCGATTTTCACACAAAGACGGCCGCCATCCGCAAAATATTAGGCTAATGACCTATTAGTTTGGTCAAAGGATGCTCCCTCCATAATGGTATGTTGATGCAAAATTTGGTAGAGATCGGATGATTAGGTTAATCGTAATTTGATTTAAGCTTTGAATATTTGTGTGGCCGCCATTACGTTTCCGTCAAGATGGCGGCGATATAAAACATGACACTGAGGTGCCCTTTGCTAGTGCTACCTCTGTACCAAATTTCATTCCATTCGGTTTCACCGTGTTCGAATTAATAGGGGTAATCGATTTTCACACAAAGATGGCCGCCATCCGCAAACTATTAGGCTAATGACCTATTAGATTTGTCAAAGGATGCTGCTCCGATAAATGTATGTTGTTGCAAAATTTGGTAGAGATCGGATGATAAGGTAAGTCGTAATTTGATTTAAGCTTTGAACATTTGTGTGGCCGCCATTACGTTTCCGTCAAGATGGCGGCGATATAAAACATGACACTGGGGTGCCCTTTGCTAGTACTACCTCTGTACCAAATTTTGTTCCATTCGGTTTCACCGTGTTTGAATTAATAGGGGCAATCAATTTTCACACAAAGATGGCCGCCATCCGCAAACGATTAGGCTCATGACCTATTAGTTTGGTCAAAGGATGCTGCCCCGATAAATGTATGTTGTTGCAAAATTTGGTAGAGATCGGATGATAAGGTTAGTCGTAATTTGATTTAAGCTTTGAACATTTGTGTGGCCGCCATTACGTTTCCGTCAAGATGGCGGCGATATAAAACATGACACTGAGGTGTCCTTTGCTAGTGCTACCTTTGTACCTAATTTCGTTCAATTGGCGCTCACCGTGTTCGAATTGATAGGGGGGGGGGGACAAACAGTCAGAGTACACACACTCTCTCTCACACACACACACACACACACAGACTCACACACACACATACACACAGACAGACACACTTTTCTTTCGCCCTGTAGTGATCTCATAAGTCTACTTAAATTTTTTGCAAAAATCGAAAGTAGGCTAAGAAGAGGGTAAATAAACAATATGCCGAAATAGTACATTATGCAACTCGCCTATAATGGCAATAATTAAGACACGATGTTTATAAAACGATCGTATGCGAGTTTTATAATTTCCATACGAGTGTCTTAATTTTCATTATAGGCGAGTTGCATACGACTGTTTACGTTCGACGATAATTATTATAACTATTTTATGTTCGAACATAAATATTCATAAATAACTGTCGAGATTTCGCCAGTTTTATATACTGAACAGAGCACATGGGACGCAAGGAATACCTTGTATTTGACCATGGCCTCCTCGATTGCCCCACTATGGCACTAGGCCAGGCAGTGCCATTTAAATTAGAAGGCCTTGGAACTTAGCGCAGGTGCGTTGCTATCCTCACCTAATAGGTCAAACAACTGTTTCTTGAGCTCTGATTGGTGGGAGAAACTGTTTCATAATGAAGAATAGTGTTATAATGAACTTCATTACGATACCGTTTTCTGACATATAATAGTTAGGGTCAAACATAAAATAACCTTTTAAAAACAGAGCTATATACCACTATAAATTACCAAACTAATAAAAATCGTTGACTCTATATCTACCCCAAAAAGTATTATATTCCTTAAGTGAATTTTAATGAAGGATCTAAATGATTAATATTGTACATATGTCAATTATATGTGAATATGATGTGTACTAAAATACCATATCCTATTTTGTACGATCTGTAAGTTCTGGAAATAATGAGTATTGTATTTTATTGTATAGTATTGTTTATTAATCTTATTAATCTTCTGTAATTTATTTCAGGATTAGGGCCTAACCCAGCTCTATTTGGGTACATTCGTGTTGACCGACTGAAAAGCACCAAACTTTTGCATAGTATTGTATTGTACAAAACGCAATGGTAATGGTGAAATAGA
Source organism: Meconema thalassinum (assembly GCA_946902985.2). Taxonomy (NCBI): domain Eukaryota; kingdom Metazoa; phylum Arthropoda; class Insecta; order Orthoptera; family Tettigoniidae; genus Meconema; species Meconema thalassinum. Next base: position 1,734,013,818 of record OX336388.2, on the reverse strand, counting down.
TGAACGTGGAAACTGCCCAGGATAAATCTCATTCTGATGATTGAAGTGATGTATCGTCAGCTGGCATTCCATTTTGAGAACCACAGTTTATGTGAAAGATTGGCTGGATAGTAAAACAAGAAGTTCCGTGACGAACTAAAGAGCCTACTTTTCTTAAAATTTAAAATTCATATCAATGATTAATCTACTGTATATGGATCTATCTAGAATAATGACGAAATTAAGTTGGTAATATCGAAATTTCTAATTAGATCGAAATACTGTATACTTGGCATAATGTAGCCTAATAGAGCACTAAATTTGGCAGCCCTGGTGGCTAAATATATTCTTAGTTCCATCTCTTAGGGTACAGAATACAACATTTGGTTGAAGTCCGATGGATAGCATGGACGTTACATGCAGTTAAACATTGGATCTAACAGCGCGCGTAAAATCATGTTGGCAACAATGTCATGCATGTATTGGTCAGAAATAATCTGAAATATTATGATCTAGTGTTGTGCCAATTTTGAATGAAATCCATTAGTTAGTATAGAAGTTACATGCATTTTAAAATTGGACCTATAAGCAGGCTTAGAATCAATTTGGCAACACTGACGTATATTAGTTACTCCAAATTAATCTAGAATGCCAGGTACTATACGTGTGCAACGTTTAGAACTATTGGCTTGCATACTTTCTGATATATTGATATTAGGGTAACAAAAATAGAGACAGTATTTATTAACAGTTGGCAGCACTGGGTTCTCTTAAGAATCGGCATAGTCATATCTGTTATGGTACACATAGCACACACGAAATTTGGTTGAAATCCAATTGATAGTATAGAAGTTACATGTATTTAATATTTGACCTCTCAGCAGGCTTAGAATCATGTTGGTAGCACTGACGTATATAAGTTACTCCAAATTAATATAGAATGTCAGGTACTATACGTGTGCGTAGTTTAAAGCTGTAGGCTTGCGTACTTTCTGATGTATGGGTATTTTGATTTTAAAAATGAGAGCATTTATTAACAGTTGGCAGCCCTGGTGGCTCTTAAGAATACGCTCAGTCACATCTGTTTATGTACACATAGCACATACGAAATTTGGTTGAAATCCAATTGATAGTGTAGAAGTTATATGAATTTAAAATTTGGATCTATCAGCAGGCTTTTAATCATTTTGGCAACACTGCCATGTATGGCCTCCTGGAAATTAAACTGCAATATTATTATGTATACGTGTGCCAATTTTGAAATAGCTCCCATTCATACCTTCCAAGGTATCCAACATGGAGCTCAAATTTCAATTGCGATTTTTCAGCAGTTGGTAGCACTGACATCATTTTCAAATATTGCCGTGAGATATTCAGGTATAGGTCTTTACTCCTGCCAATTTTTTTTTCGATTGCTGCAGCCGTTTAGGAGTTGATAGGGGGACACACACACACAGCCAGACAGACAGACAGACAGACAGACAGACAGAAGGACAGACATACAGACAGACAGACAGACAGACACACATTTGCCCGATCTCATAAGTCTACTTTTTCCTCATATTTGCAAAATGTGAAAAGTAGGCTAATTATGGTGGCCTCGAATGTTTCTGGATAGCAACCGTTTCTGTATCCACTGCATGCTTGCTCTTTCCGAAAGTAGTGGAATGAAATCTGAAGGATGAAGAAGGATGTTTTAAGTCCGGTTCCCTTTTGCAGCTTATTTTGCAAGTTGATCTACAAGTTCATTGCATTGGATGTCTTATTGGGCGGGAATCTACACGAAATATTAGGTTGTTCCAAGTCTTCGTAAGTGAGTTGTCCTTTGAAAAGCACTGATGATGTATTATATTATATGACCAAGATTTGAGAGGTTTTGAAAGTGTCATGAGCGTGCTCTGGGAGTCGGATAGAATAACCAATTCTAGAGACCTCTTACAATTCCCATTGCTATGATGGCCGGTTATGAGATGAGTGTGTGTGTGGGCCAGATACGTTCCTGACGCCATCCTCATATCAGGAGTTAGTGGGAAATTAAATGTATTAAATATGGCAAGGAGTTGGAAGGAAGCTATCGCAGTCTCTTAGAAATCTCTCATCTGGACTTGAAAATGGATAACTACCATAAACCATTTCAATGACAGCCGAAGGTGGGGGTTGAAATCCACTAGCCTTCCTAGTCCGGAGACAGCCTGGTTCCATGACTTTGCGTATAGGTACCCCCCATGGTACTACTTTAAACATACAATATTTTGAATTAATGGACAATGGAAACCACCTTGTGGTGTCATAGCATTCTTGACTGTCACTTCAGAGATCCAAGTTCGATTCACGCCTATGCCAAGAAATGTATTTCTGGTCATAGGGATGGAATGGGGCGCACTCTTTCTCGTGAAACAGAACTGAGAAGAGGTGGGTTCTATTCCCAAATCAACCATCCTGGATGTGATTTACCGTGGATTCTCAATTCTACTCCAAGCAATTGCCTGTGAGGTGCTGCTCCCGAAAAATTAATTATTTGGGATGAAAATGGGATTATTTTCGAAGCCCATGATACAATTTAACCAGGCAACATAAATGCTGCATCTTGACACAAACGAGTCGTGTTGCTACGTTGAGCAAGGAGGGAGACTCCGTCACGTGATATTATTGCGCAATCGAAGGGTCTATAAGCTTAAAATTGACCTAGCAACAGAGAATTAACACAGAATATGTTTAAATATTGTTATAAATTATACCATTGGATATATGCCCACAGCCAATAAGGACAAGTCTTAGTGAAGACAGGAGTTCCTTCAACTAAATTATTTGGAGAATTAACACATTTAGGCCCCAAGAGAGTTATTTTATGGATTGATAATAAGAAGAAAATTATAAGAAAATATTAGAGATATTTTGAAAATCGACGGGAGGTCGAAATACGTCATAAGCATTTTTCTAGTGCGCGCTAAATTTTTTGAGGGAACGAAAAATGGTGGCTAGATCTGGTGTCTTGGAGGAGAGACGCAAGGCATCAGGGCTCTTGTTCCTGCGAAGTTTGAAGTGTACAGACGTATATTCCGGGAGAGTTGCAGTCCTGAAGGTCTTAGCCGAGTCTGAGTTTGGTTGACTCATGGAGACAGCGCATCTAGAGTGTAGCTTGTGGAGATCGCCCGCGCTTACGATCTATGTGAAGTTGCGAGGAGAGTTCATACCGCAATAACTTTCGACTATTGTTAATAGAACAAATATTTCAACTACAGACTCTAGTACAGAACGCATAGAAGTGTTATATAAATTTTCAGCGTGAACAAAGGAAGACTTTAAGAAGTATATTAATTTTAGAAGTGAAATAGAAATGTGACGGACTCAATCGCTGTAGAACATTTTAGTTCCAACCAGACTGCAGCGAATACAGATCCGTGTTATCAGATTCACGTGTCACAGTGATTGACATTATCTTTGAAAAAGTATATTGCTACACAAGTATAATGACTGTGTATATTCAGCAAGTGAAGACATTTATGAAATTTAATATGCTTGTGATTATGGAATAAGAAATTATGTGCGCCAGGAATACATTCGAAGCAGTGTAGTATATTCAACAATGGAGCTTCGATAAGGAGATTGTTCATGATTGTCTACTTTTCAAGCAAGCATGAGACGTTATGTACACCACCATTCTCGTACATTAGCGTTATACATGAGCTTGAACTTAACATCTGAGACTACATAAAATAATTCATAGTCCACCTTTATGAATATTTTATATACGAGTGAGGTCCATGACTTCTATTTTGAATTTATTTCGGAATATGAAACTGAACTTTTAACACTACTCGATATCATAATGAAACAATATCATGACGGAGAAAAAAGATACATGAATATTTTCAAGATGCCAGGGGTTCCCGGCAACAATGAAGGTTGACGGAGGGGAGTTCATGGTTCGATCTCAGATGGAGCTTGATGTTTTCCGGAGAGGGAGTCCTCCCTTGTCCGAGGTCGTTAGTTCGAGGGAACGTACTAGGATCCAGCCTAGGTTTTTGAAGGATGAAACAACTAAGTATTCCCTAATACTTTACTTGAACTTCGAGATCTTCAGTCAAGGTAGCAGTGTTTATTAATATGTAGTTAAAGCTATATGATGACATTCTAGAGCAATTCCTTTATCCATATTTCGACACATTTATGTATTTCATGTAACAACATTTTATTCTACGAGATCATTTGTGGTGATCGTCTTTCGACATTTTCATATTGCTATACTACATTCCAGTTTCTGAACTGAGATAGCTCACTTGTTTAAGGAATCAGTATTTCAGAATTTTTTATTGAAGATCAGAAAATTTATTTTCGACGTTTATGAATTAATTTTGAATTCAGGAGATAGACATTTTCGTCTATGATGCCAATTAAATACTTTTATTAATTTAATTTGGGCATCTTATTTCGCCGAGAAGAAACTTGAAGAGAAGAAGATGGAACACGTGATATATTGTGAAATATCACAAAATTGTTATGAACTTGACGTCGATTTGGCAAGAAACATTCGTCACGTTATCGATGAAAGTCATAAAACTCATAGACATTCTTGTGTAGAATGGAGACACATTCCGAATTGGACAAACTTTATTTTTATTGGAGAAAGCTAAGATATTTCATTCATTTAAATATTTTAGAGATTAATCTTCATGAAAGATTATTATCACCCGACGGTAGGGAATTCCTAGCTAGATTACCCCGTTGAGATTGATATTTATCGGACTTACATAAATAGCAGTTGTAGTTATTTATTCACAATGTGTAATATAACGTCATATTGTAGACGTGCAATTGCTACATATGTGAAGTTGAAACCAGAGGAGTATGGAGAGACAGTATAGTATTTTTTTAAGTGTGTACGCAACAGTATGTCGATATCCCAGTATCGTTTTGAAAGTAAACTCAAGGAGGTCTCACACGTTGTGTCTAAGGTCGTTTGTTTGCATAAAAGTAACGTAATTACAACAGATGTAACTGTTTGATATACCAGCGGTTGATTATGGCAACCCTGAGGAGTATGCCAATTTTAGAAAATGCTAGTTTTGTGGAGGAGATGGTGATAACATTTATGTGTGTAATAAATTGATTGTATTTCCGTATACAGATGGTATACAAGGTGTCGTTTGCGAGGTATTTGCCGCATTGAAGTAAAGTCATTGCTTAGGCAAGATTATTTGCATAAGCATTTGGTATTATGGCATAGGAAGTGAGTTATGGAGAACTCTTTTGAATTGATACACGACTTGGATGTGGAGACGGTAGGTTTGTTCGAAAATTAAGACGAGAAAACGGATACAAACGTCTGTTATGTATACTAATTACTAACCTTTATTAATCACGATTTAAGTAAATGCATATGTTTTACCATTGCTGGTCGAACATATTCGACTGAATTCGACTATAAACCAATAACGACTGAGTGCAGCAGTATTTTGAAAGTTAATGGAGATTTTATAGATCTCAATAGTATGTGCTGAGATTAAACTTGTGATCAGAGCTAACGCTCATATATACATACAGATAACGAATTTATATCATTATAATAGCCCACGCTATTAATTATAATGCAGATTTATGCTGTAAATAAGTTCCATGTAATTAATTAATCAAGGGAATAATATGTTAGAAATAATAATTTGTCCAATGTTTTTGAAGTGTACTTTGCGTAAAGGTCGATGTGTTTTGGATGAGTGTTTTTTAATGTTCAGTACGGATGAGGACAACTCCATCAGTTTAACATGATGTGAGGGAATGAAAGCAATGTGGGGTGAAAGTTTTAACGATTTCGAGTAAGGAATGACTGTAATGTTTCCAATTTTGTTAAGAGTGAATGTGATTTTAAAATACCTTCAGGATGCAGCAGAGACATGCATTTACTGGGCCGATTTCATTTGAGCACAGGGTTTGTGTGGAGAACCTGTTCTTTCGCTCAAGGCCAGGGCTGTCTACAAAATGTGCAGGGAAATAGTAAACACGTATATTGATGTATGAGAACCAGCCAGTGGACTTGGGAAGCAACGGTATCATTATGTCACCGTGTCACATGACCCAGGCACACGTACAGAGCACGCCCAGATGTTCTTAATAGCTTGTAGAAGAATGTGAAGCACGCCAAACTTTGTTAATTGTTTTATCTTCTAGAAAAGGCTTAGGCCAACCAAAATTTATGTTCTGGTGTTCTAGAAACACAGCGTTTCAGTGGCGTAGATGAAGGAAGGTGTGAATGAGTGTTTGCATTTATTTATTAATTAATTCTTAGTTTAGGAATAATGTTGTTTGTTTAGAAATTAGTTTACATTTGTTATAAAATTGTTTAGTTCGTTTTTATACGGTGGTTTAGCGTGATTTATTTTAGATATAGTGAGAAATGTCACTGAAAGCCCCCATTTCAGGTCTGAAGCTGACTATTTTATCCCCGAGAGAAAGCAAGGTAAGTGCTCGCCTGAGCTCAAGTGTATTTATGTATTTCACAGTTTCATTGTAATTACTTCTGCGTATGTTCTCGAAGATCATGTCGGAACGGATTTTTGACGTGTAAATTAGCCGGTGCATTCAATATCCGCAATCCAGCCCAGCTCCGGATCAGATATCTTCTCGAATATACGTGTACAGTACCAAACTTAAGCAAGGTCATAGTATTTACGTGGCTGTTGACCTTGCATTATAAGCATAAGGTTCTTCTTTTTACTTGAAGTCTGAACCACTGGACGTGATATTTTAGATGAAAAATCTCACATGCATTAATTAGGAATCAAACCCAGTGTCATCGTGATGAATGCTAAGCAGCTTTACCACTGCACAATCACCTACACCCTCTTGGTACCTAAGTTTGTTTAGCGTATCGCTTTTAGTGCCGGGAGTGTAGTTTTGTAGCTGCTTCGAGACGGACACCCAATGGGTGAGCTACAAGTACCGTTGGGGAGGAAAGTTGGAAGGGAAGGGCGAGGAGTTGAAAGGTAGTGGCTGTGGCCTATAGTTAGGGACCAACCCCGGCATTTGCCTGGAAGGAAGATGGGAAACCACAGAAAAGCATCATCAAGGTTGCCGGCGGGGGGGGGGGTTCGAACCTCCTCGCCTCCCGGTTGTGAGCGACTGCCATTAGTCATGCCGTAACGACCACGGCTAACTCACCCAGTGGTACCTAAGTTAAGGCCATGAACGCTTTCCTTCAAATCCTGTCTACATTATAAATACACACACCTATAATGACACCAAAAGATTATCATACAGATTGTCCACACACCAAAGTACATGGGGCTGATGTCTTTGATGTCACAAGTTCCTATACAAAAAGATACAGTCAGTCTGAGAGACTAGACTTTATACCATTTCAAATGACGCATGCTACAAATGCTACACATGTTAGAAAGGCTCTGGAGGGCTTCTCGCTTCTCTCGAAGCTCCAGGACTCTTTCAACAGACTCCATTACCCATTAACTTAGGCTTCCCGCACGGGGACTGCATGACGTCACGCAATCGCCGTCTCCGTTCGCATAACGCCAGACCCCAGGAGCAAACTCAGACTCGGTGCATATGCACTGAACAACATGATGACGTCATACACGCCGTAACCGTGACGCATAACGGTAGACCTAAGCATAACGATGAAGTCGACAAGATCATTTGAAATGATACAAAAATTACGAGCCTTACAGTAGTGGCATATGATGTGTAACATGTGACATGTTATCCTTCTATGTGTCTGCCGGGAGTGGAAATCCCTGGCTAACAGTGAAGTCTGTTGCTCATTGAAATAACTACTTGTAAAACTCCAGTGCCAATGATGTATGATAGGAATACCTTTAATGGAGCCTGAAAACCTTGCAGTAAACCGTATGCGATATGCATTTCACATAGGGCTGTATGTTGGCCGACAGTACCTCGAATGTTTACATTAAATAGGAATACAGCAAAGTGTGAAGATTTTATAAATCATAATTGTTTTCAGCAAATATAATATAATGAATATTTTCACACAAAAGAACGACAACCTGAAGATGATTTATTGTAGGAATTTCTTTAATGGGTCCTCCAAACCTTGAAGTAAACCGAATGCGATATACATTCCACATAGCCACATGGCCGACATGCCCGAACCGGTCAGGATTTGGCACTGGAGTTTTACAAGTAGTTATTTCAATGACCAACAGAGTGCACAGTTAACAAGGGATTTTCGCTCCCGGCAGACACATAGTAGGATAACATGTCACATGTTACACATCATATGCGATTAGGCTACTGTAAGGCTCTGAATATTTTCACACCAAAGAACGGCAACTTGAAGATGATTTATTGTTGGAATATCTTTAATGGGGCCTCCAAACCTTGAAGTATGCGATATACATTCCACATAGGGCTGTATGTTGGCCGACAGTACCACGAATGCTTACATTAAATAAGAATACAGCAAAAGTATGAAGATTTAATAAATCATAATTGTTTTCAGAAAATATGATATAATGAATGTTTTCACACCAAAGAACGACAACTTGAAGATGCTTTATTGTAGGAATATCTTTAATGGGCCTCCACACTTGAAGTAAACCGTATACGATATACATTCCAAATAGCCACATGGCCGACAGTACGTCGTGGTATAGCGTGGCAAGTTAGACCTGGCCTGTCATGGCGGAGTCTCGTCTAGGAGGGGAAGTAGTGGGATCACTAGACGCAAATGCTATTTCCCCTCATTGGTGCAACAACTGTTTGGGGCTGCTCGCTGCTGGTCGTGGTTACATTATGCAAGCATAAAGTATCGAATAGGAGCATTCTCAGTGACATAGCATTGGTATTGGTGGTAATGAACTGAGGGCGCGCCCACTTCACACACTCCTGACAGGAAGCTTGTTGCCGTGCTTGTCAAAGTACAGAGTCACTCAGTCTTGCTTCGCATGCCTCGACAGCATCTGTACCCTGCCAAGGTGTTGGGAATAATTACTACTTGGCAACATTTAACTAGCGCGTGATGAAGTATGTGCTCACTGGTTGACATAGAATCCAGGCGGGGGGATGACGTAATGCAACTGGACGCACATGCGCATTGGAAGGTTCAGATCTAACTTGTTCCGTTATAGCAATCTCCGCAACCACGCGCGCTCATTCTTTCGTCCCATTTCCAAAATCACTCCCACAAAAAATATCCAGCTACCGAGTGAAAAGATGTTATACATTAACAACAACAAACATACAGGTATATTGAAACTTAACTATGTAGCAATGATATGGATGATGAAGAGACTATTTGAAAATTACTCCTTACGTTGCACAAAGTACGCTCATTCTTGACGAAGGGAAACGAAATTAATCTGTGGGTTGATGGAACAACGTTGATCGTTAACGAGAGACAGTTGAATGTGGGAGAGGTGGTTCGTCAAAGCCCGCATGTCGAGGTAGAGCGTCGCGCCGCAGTTATGTTATCGTGGTACGAGAGAACCGCAGGACGACCCTGAGTAAGCGAGCTTGTTAAATTGACCTCAACGCTCTTTAATAAGATGCTGCCTGGATAGTCCCAGCTACTGCCTAGCAACTCAATTTATCACCCAGACAAGATTCAATGCGACGGAGACATATAATATACATCACTGAGAAAAATCTTTCAAGTCACATCTCCTAAAGGAGTTACTTGAGATATTCATCCAGGTCTCGCATTTCTATTGGCGCTCACTTAATAGAGATTAACATGAATGATGCTCGCTGTTGGCAATTCTTTTTAGGGGCTTGGGATATCATGGTCATTTGCTCCGTGTGTTTAATTATTCTGATAACCTGTGTTTCGGCGGTAGCTGTATTAGTGTTGGTTGGTTCCTCAGTTTAGGGGCTGCGACAACGCGGTCATGTAGCCCCGTGTACTTTGGATGTGTGTATAACCGGTGTTAATTGTGATGGCTGAATTAGTGTGTGTTATCTGTTTTCAATCAAGTAAGGACTGCAGGCATTCAATATATAAGTACTTCCTACTTTTGCTACCAAACGCCACCGTCAACGAAAACTCGTTCTGAACTTGGATACTAGATCCCACCACAGTCGGCTTCTGGCGACGAACGTTGGAACCTAAGAGCGTTCGTCAAATCTAACCTATAATTTAGCTTCACACAAGTGTAATTAATTAATTAATTAATATATGACATGGGACCGCCGGCTTTACTTCCCCTCCGAAGGAAGGCATTCTGAAGTATTTTTAACGCTCTTAAAAATCCGACGACTTCGGCCGGGTTTGAACTTGGGCATTGAAGCTCAGCATGCTACTAACTATGCCACCGAAGCCGCTGTGTAGTAGTAGGTGTAATTATAAGTATTAGGATCAGAGATTGACTCGACGCCTCAGGGCACGACATAAGGTAACATCCGGGCATTGCGGTGTTTGAAGCCATTTTTAGCCTATTTTCAATTTTGAAACAAGATGTTCAGCAAAGAACATATAGCCTACTTTCTCCTAAATGTAGGGGTATATTTATGACTCTTTGTCCTCATTCCTAACACAATCACCTCTACCACAATGTATTGTTTGTTTTCTTTTTTATTGATAACTAGCCAGTAAGTGTCAAAATCAATATTGTATACTTTATGATGATTGAATAACAAAACTACTAACTTATTGTAATGCATTCACGTCCGTTAATCTCTATATTAAGCCAGCCTGCTAAGTTAAGAATCTTCCGTTTTGGGTATCTTCCCCTTTAAAAATCCACGCCGATCACAGTAGGTTGGTGCTGCGACTTATCAGTGAATTAATCTTTATATTGTACGCCTATGCACTGCCATCGTAATGTACTACGATGGCAGTGGCCTAAGGGTGTTGAATGAGTAGACAGTTTAAAGTAGCCAAGAGGGAGGCGATCCAGCTGGCAGTGTTTAAAGGTAATCAGAGCGCGATCGTGGCTAATAGTAGAACTACCAGTATTACAAAATTGCCATACTTCAGGAGGCCAAGTATTTACACAGCGGTAAGTTTGGAACAATATTACCCACATAACCCACAAGAGGACAGCACCGTACAGAGGCATTAAGAAGGCTGTGGTTAATGACAACGTGTATCTAGTTCTTCTATTCTCCTTTTCCTAATGTCTTCTGTTTATTTGCGATGCTGGGGCTGTGATTTTATTAATAAACGAGTGTATACATTAGCTTCTCCTTTGAGCTAAATGACATCTTATTCAGTATCTGTGGAAAGAAGGAAAGGAAGGAAGCTTGTAGTTTAACGTGACCGTTAATCTTGAGATCATGAGCCACGGGACCTCCTTTTTACGTGGAATCCGAACCACAGGACATGGCATTTCACTTCGAAAATCTCACATGCATTGACCGGGAATCGAACCCGGACCGCCTTGGTGAGAGGCATACAGCTAGACCGCTGAGCCACCACGCCCCCTCTGTGGAAAGAGCTCGTGCACATCATTTGTAAAAGAATTCAAGAAAAAAAAGTTTACTGCAGCAGTACTCGATCCCCAGTCGACTGCGTGACAGACTAACACGCTAGCCCAGAGCTAATTCTATCCTTAACATCCTGGTGTTCTTAACTGACATTAGATACAACCTGTTGGCAAATAATGACTTTAAATAAACGATTTCTTCACAGCAGTACATCTTCATTAAAGATAATTTCATACAAAGTTTATATTATTGTATCAGTAGGGTATATCCCATACAACATACTAAAACTATTGAAATATAAGACAGGCACATGAGGACAGCTGCCATCTTGTCGTGTGACACAGACAGCTCAGCTCTTTTAAGCCACTCATACAGTATAATATTATAATATTAAATTATAATAAATAACGGATCACGACCTTCAGGATAGCTTAAACCACCCCAGGCTCGATAATCGGAATTGGTGGTTCTTAAGCCATTGATTAAAATGGTTGAATAATTCACACGGCCGCCATCCTGAAACGGTACGGCCGATGACCTTGAATGTTGGACGAAAGACGCGTCCTATATAAAGGTATGTATTCACCAAATTTGGTAGAGATCGGATGATTAGTTTAGCCGTAATTTGAATTTACGTTTTGAACGTTTGAGTGGCCGTCATTTTGTTTTGGTAAAGATGGCGGCGATATAAAGTATGACACTGAGGTGCCCTTTGCTAATGCTACCTCTGTACCAAATTTCGTTCAATTCGGTTTCACCGTGTTCGAATTGATAGGGGGGGACAGACATTCAGAGTACACACACTCACACACACACACACACACAGACTCACACACATACACACACACAGACAGACACACTTTTTTTCGCCCTGTAGTGATCTCATAAGTCTACTTTCATTTTTTGCAAAAATCGAAAGTAGGCTAAAAATAGGCTTATGAGATCACCTTTTGTCCGTGTGTGTGTGCGCGCGTGTGTGTGTGAGGTGTGTGTGTGTGTCCCCCTAATAACTTTTGAACGGCAGGAGCGATTTCAATGAAACTCGGTAAGATCATAGCACCATTCTGTCCGACCTCGACCGTTTCCTTCAAATTTTATTCTGTCTCACCAATCCAACATGGCGGCTGTGCGAATTATTTCACCAGCATTCAGTATCTCCGAAACTATTACAGATATCACCCTGAAATTTTGTACGGTGATAAGGGGCACTACTAGACGTTCACCTAAGAAACCATCATAAACCTGGTAACTACAAAACCAACATGGCTGCCAAGCGAAGTTGAGACGTTTAAATAGACTTTTCTCGCGATTTAACCATCCAAACATAATGAAACTTGGTACAGAATATATTTATACACATTGTAATGCACTGGTGTCTAATTTAGTTCAATTGTTTACATAACCTCAAAATGGCGGCTGTGCGAAATATTTCACTGGCATTCTATATCTCCGAAACTATTAAAGATATCATCCTGAAATTTTGTACGATGATAAAGCGCTCTGCTACAAGTTTATCTATATGACATTCAAAAATCTGTAGAGTACAAAACGAACATGGCGACCAAGCGAATTTGAAATATTTTAATAGACTTTTCTCGTGATTTAACTCTCTGAGCGCAGTGAAATGTGGTACAGTAAATGATTTTGCAGATTGTAATGCACTGCCATCTAATTTAATTCAATTGTTTACATAACCTCAAGATGGCGGCTGTGCGAAATTTTAAAATTAAGTTTTTATTTATTGTTTCGTAATCATGCGATCGAAGTGAAAGTTTGAATAATGAACCTAGGCAATAATTGTCCTTGAATGGTACATAACTCTATGGCCTATACATATAACAATCCTAAATGGTGAGCTTCTGAAATATTTAGACGGTTCTCAATATCTATGAATCTTTTACAGCAACCAAACTGAAATTTCTTATGTTCATAGAGACTATGAACATATGTTCACCTATAGGACTTTCAGTAACCTGGTGAGCACAAATCCAACATGGCGGCGACGCGAAGTATAAATATTTAAATGGACGTTTCTCGCGAATTAACTATCCGAGTGCCGTGAAACGTTGCACGTTAAATACTTATACAAATGTTGATCCACTGGCATCTAATTTATTTCAATTGTTTTTCATAATCACAAGATGGCTGCTGTGCGTAATTTTAAAATCTCGTTTTTACTTCTTGTGTTCTAATCATGCGATTGAAATCTGAATACCACACGTACACAATAATCTTAATGTAATAGTACAAAAATAAAAATCCAACCTGGCGACCATCTGAAATATTTAGACGGTTCTCAATATCTACGAATCCGTTACAGCAATTAAACAGAAATTTTGTATGTTCATGTTGATAGATGCAATTAACATGAGCAGGATATATGAAAATAGGCTGTATAATTCTTCACTGAACTACTTGTTCGGTGTTGCCTTAGTAATCGAAATGAAATGGTTTTCAGTCTGTCAACACGATTGTACCCAATTGTAATGGACATGTTCCCTAATTCTGAAACAAATTTTACATGAGATTAATAAATACGCTTGGATTACCAGATTAGATCGTCAAGAAGATCCATTACAGTTAGCCTATTAAATCTCTATCTACAAGTACGGGTGATAGTTTTACAATATCTACACTTCTTTAGTTGCAGTAGTTGTTTTGTCTCGTGAGGCAAAGCTAATAAGAGGAGGGTTCGATTCCAACCTCAGCCATCCTGGAAGTGGTTTTCGGTGGTTTCCCCACGTCTACTCCAGGCAAAGGGTTCCTTCCTACCATTTCGTGGTGTAGCGGCCACCATTCTTGGGTGCCACCTCCGGAGGTCCGGGTTTGATTCTTGGCTCTGCCATGACATTTTAATTCTGAAGTGAGGGCTGGAATATGGTGCACTCCGCCTCGTGAGGAAAAACTGAGAAGAGGAGGGCTCGATTCCCACTTCAGCCATCCTGGAAGTGGTTTTCGGTGGTTTCCCCACTTCTACTCCAGGCAATTGTTCCTGACTTAAGACCACGGCCATCTCCTTCCCAATCCTATCCTCAATTTGTATAAATACACACACTAGTACAGCCATCACAATAATACAGGTTATCACACACATTCCTCATGCACACACACACAAATACACGGCGCTATATGACCAAGATGTTGCAGCCCTTAAAACTAGGCAACAACAACAAACATAAACGTCAACAACGAAATAAGTACGAATCCCTACGAAATCATATTGACAATAACTTACAGTAAATTGACAGGTGTTGCCTAGCATATTCTCTCGGCGATTCAACAAAAGCATTCGTGTCCAATACAGACAATAACATACTGTAAATAGATGAAATCATGCAGTTTTTAGAGAGATTTTTCAGCTATAAGGTTGTATTGAGTCTGCCAAAGATAAGTTGTTGATTCATTTTGGGCTTTGTGACATCGTGGTCTAGAGTTATTTTACACTGTTCATGAACGTTCTAAAAACTGTGCCTTTGCACAGCAAACGTCAAAATCAAGCGTCTCCTCCAACAATTGAAATTAGATAGGTCTAAATTACAGCCGTTCTTGAATGAATTTCAATGGTATTCTATTTTCGATTCCACTGAAATGTTGGAACGGTATAACATCTAACAAGCCACATACACTACCTGGCAACTAGTCTACCTATAATTGCCCAACTTCATCCACTCCATCTCATTAACTCTTATAACGAAGTTGGCGTCAAGATGGGCATACGGCCGTAAAAAATACTTGTTACACATAGATTAACTTTGCCCCATACTCTATCTGAGCGATTCCCGAACTTTCTTACTTCCAGTACCTCTTTAAACATATTTATATAAAATAGAACCCCCTAAAAAGTAAACATTTAAACGTTTAATATATTACGGGTAATATGTACAAAACTTAATAAAAAATTAATAATAAAAATAACTTATTTGAAAATAATTATTTATAACTTATTTTTTGAATACAGTTTAACTCATATTTCTAATTTATTATTTGTTTGGTGTTAGTATGCATTTCATTTCAAAAAAATGCTAAATGTAATTTTCAATTTTACTTTTATTTACTTGTGCACATGAAGATGTATGAACATTTAGCTAAGGAAAATAAACAACTACAGTACATAAGATTTTATAATTTATATTTTATTGGTACCCAATTAATTCAAGCGATTAGTTTGGCAATAATAGACAAATCAAGGCGATAGCAGTGCAGCACTCCGAGATTGGCTGTCTATAGTAAACGGCTACGAAGGTACAAAGAAAGTCAAAAGAGGAAGGATCAGAATAGAGCATTTGTATTGAACCAGAAACAATTCTACAACAGCTTACAAAACTCTCATTCAGAACGTCAGAATAATACTCCTTCAATCGAAGAGGCCACTAATTTCTGGGCTAATATTTGGGAAGAGCACAAAGACCACAATTTTCGTGCCAACTGGATGATAGAAGAAGATGAGACGTTTTCTGATGTGATTAATGAAATGCTGACATCATGGAGCATGAGGTGAAGGCAGCTACTCTACGTACACAGAACTGGAAAGCACCTGGGCCAGATTTTATACACAACTACTGGTATAGGAAGTTTACAGGTGCCCATGAAGCAATAGCCAAAGCCTTCACGCGAATTTTACGATTTCCTGAGGAAGCTCCGGAATTTCTGTTCATGGGAGATACCTTCTTGATACCAAAAGTTGAAGAAACAAGAGATCCGTCGAACTACAGGCCCATCACTTGCCTGTCGGTGCTTTACAAGCTATTTATGGCTATAATTGCGGAACGAGTGTATAGGCATTGCGAGGCGAATGGGATACTCGCCGAAGAGCAGAAAGGGTGCCGACGGAAAACGCAAGGCTGCAAGGATCAAGTTATAATAGATTCAGTTATCGTAAATTTGGCTATGAAAGGACAAAGAAACTTGTGTATGGCCTACATTGATTACAAGAAAGCCTATGACTCCGTACCTCATTCATATTCGATCGAAATATTGAAAATCTACAAGAGCGATCCCATCATTGTACATTGCCTACAATCAATCATGTCTAGATGGAATGTGAAACTTCATCTAAAAGACCGATGCCAAGTCAACCTATCCAGTGCAATTCGAATTAACCGTGGAATATTTCAGGGAGATTCGTTCAGTCCTCTATGGTTCTGTCTGTGCTCAAACCCGCTCAGTGGGCAGTTAAATAGGAGTGGAATGGGATTTGAGAAGCGAGCTGGTGAGGTGAAGCAGAAGGTTTCATATAGACTGTACATGGATGACTTAAAAATCTATGCAAGCACACGCCGTCAAATGCAAGGGCTCTTAGATATTGCGCAGACGTTTAGCGACGATATAGCGATGGAATTCGGACTTAAAAAATGCAAGGCGATCATACTGGCAAGAGGAAAACTTGATAGAGCAGAGGGCGTCGATGTTGGTCTAGATGAGTTAATCGAGTGTTTGGTTGTGGGCGAGACCTACACATACTTGGGCTTTCTTCAGCTTCTAGGGATCCGACACACACACATTAAAGCCAATTTACAGAAGAGGTTCCTTAATCGAGTGGATCTGGTTTTTAAATCATACTTGGAAGCAGGCAAGAAGGTCAAAGCCCTTAACACCTGGGCAGTACCTGTACTTACGTATTCGTTCGGGATCGTTAAGTGGTCTAAGACAGATTTGGAGCAGATAGAACGGAGAGTACGAGTGTCAATGACAAAATATCGGCTTCATCATCCAAAGGCAGCGATCGAGCGTATCACACTACCACGGAGCGAAGGCGGTCGAGGGGTCATTGATCTCACAATCGCCCAAAGTAGGCAAGTGGAACGTCTGCGACAGTACTTCTTTGGCGCAAGAAATACTCCTCTGTATGAAATCATTGTTGAAAGTGATAAGAGATTCACACCACTACGACTTGCAGACATGCAATATGAAACAAAAGAGCACGTTACTTCGTTTGAACAGCGCCAGATAGCATGGTTACGAAAAGTACTGCATGGTGTACACCCTCACATGCTCAGCCAACATCATGTCGACCGATCATTGTCGAACTTATAGTTGGAGCATGGTTCGCTCTTCAGTGAAACTCAGGGCTTTGTAATTGCGATTCAGGATCGTGTCATTGCAACAAAAAATTATAGAAAGCACATCCTTAAAGAGAATGTAGCAGATGATCGATGTCGTAGATGCAACTCAGCGCTGGAAACCATCGATCATATCATCGGTGGCTGCTCTACGCTGGCTGGTATAGAGTATACCAAGAGGCACAATGATGTTGCTAAGATCTTACATCAAGAGCTAGCTATAAAATCTGGACTTCTGGATACGAGCATGGTGTACTACAATTGCCAGCCTGCCAACGTGCTTGAAAGTGAGGATTATAAGATGTATTGGGATAGACCTATTTTAACCGACCAGAAAATCTTGGCCAATCGACCTGATATTGTCTATCTCAACAAAAGGAACCAAAAGGCCTACTTGATAGACGTTGCTGTCCCACTTAGCCAAAATATGCAAACTACCCAAGCTAAAAAGTTAAACAAGTACGCACCGTTGGCGGAAGAAATGCGAAAACTATGGGGACTAAAATGCGTAAGGATTTTGCCAGTGGTGATCTCTTCCACGGGAGTTGTTCCAAAGACGTTGGCTATGGCTTTGGAGGAACTGCAAATGAAACACATGATTGCCAGAATACAGAAGGCAGTGCTGCTGGATACGTGCCATATTTTCAGGTTATTTTTATCACAGTAATAAGTTTACAGGATATTTGATTCGAAATCCGTATATTGTAAACTGATTTGTACCATAGACTAATTATGAGAAATTAAAGATAATATTAATAATAATAATAATAATAATAATAATAATAATGATATAAAAAATTACAGGAAGGTGGAAAGAATCCCGGAGGCTATTAAGAAGAGGAGACTGTCGTTCCTGGGACAATTATACATAATGAGTGATAATAGTGTTACCAAACAGATATTTGGTTACTTGTGGAGAAATAAGACCACTATATCATGGATTAAGGAAGGATATGGAACGGTTCAACATCTCAGACGTCTAATTGTTAGACAGAAATACATTTAGGAACATAGTGACAATTTTGAGAAGTTCACCCACCTCAGAAGGAATTAAGAAGACCCGAAGAGCCTGGATAGAACAACAGAGGCAGGCCAGGGAAAACTCCACACGAGGAAACAGTAATGATAATGTTATTGGTTTTACGTCTCTTTTAACTATTTCAGCTATTAGAGGCACCCACCGGGGTGCCGGAATTTTGCCCCGAAGGGGATCTTTAACATGCAAGTAAATCTTCTGACACGGCTCCCTCGCATTTGCGCACCCTCAAATGCCAACTGTCAGTGCCAGGATTCGATCCTGCCAACCTGGACACAACTAGCGACAACGTTCCCGCTGCGTCATTTGGTCAGTCTCGAGAGAAAACAAATGAGGTTGTACTGTAGTGTAACTTAAGTGGTCAATTGGCTAATAATAACATTAATAATATCCCTTGTGACTAGTGTAGCTATTAGACGCGCTGGGTGTTGGAATTTAGTTGCAGAGAATCTACTGACACGTGTCCCTCGTATTTAAGCACCCTCAAATGCTAACTGACAGTGCCGTGACTAGATTTCGCTACCATGAGCACAACAGGCGAGAACGTTGCCAATGCGCCATGCAGCCAGTGTCAACGGAAATAGTAAGAGAGATATTCATAAATTCAAATCAATTTTAACGTCAATTCATGCATAAGATGACGCTAAATTTGGCGGGTATGTGCAATTAATTATACCTACGATACAGGATGTTGAGACTTCGGTGTATTCTTGTGGACACATTGTCGGAAAAGAGTCGGTCCAAGTCAAGAGTTGGCGTCTATCCTTCTCAACCACAGACCGGACAGGGAACATAACTCATCAGCCAGACGGCTCGAGATTTCAGCGTTTATGTTTCCGTTACATTGTTGTATGGGACAGTTCCCTAGTTGCTTGTTTGTGAGAGAGATGCCAACGGATTTAAAACCGCTTTGTCTTCACATGTTCTATGCAATATAAACAGCACTCACTTTCATACCCGGGGCTGTGAGGATAACAAAGGTAAATATAATAATATAAACAAGATGTTCAGTAAAGAACATATAGCCTACTTTCTCCTAATCGTATGAGTATAGTTATAACTCGTTGTTATTATCAAAGAGTATAATAGAACTATTCTTTGTTGAAGACCTTAGAAACGATTTACCTCTACCAAACGCCACGACCTAGATAAAAACTGCTACCATCATTGAAGAAAGAAAGAAAGATAAGAAGTATATCAAGAATGTTATGGATCTGGAGACATAATCGACCGGACTGGCGGCGTGGCTCAGCGGTAACGTTCTCGCTTGCTGGGCCCTAGGTTGCAGGTTCGTATCCTGGCGCAGTCAGCTGGCATTTGAGGGTGCACAAATGCGAGGGAGCCGTGTCAGTACATTTACTGGCACGTTAAAGATCCCCTTCGGGCCAAAATTCCGGCACCCCGGTGTCTCTAAAAGCAGCAGTAGTTAAAAGGGATGTAAAACCAATAACATTATTATTATTATTATTACGACCTGCCGTGGGCAACATCCAACTTTGAGTTGAGGCATGTCTTTACACGTCTGGTTGTGCATGGCTATCACAACCCTAATTGAATTAACAAATCTTTCCATGACCCTACAGAGACGTGTGTATACAAACTATGTGGATATTTTCGATAATATAATCCTAACAGAGCGAGTGCATTCTAGCGGCCAGAATAAGAAACTTTTCAATAAAATCTGGAAGTTACCTTTTTGGCAGCTAGATGTCTCGGGTAAATCTGCTGGCGAATTATGTTTTAATTAAATATATATTTTACACCATAATGTGGACAATATAACGCTTAATAACATTTTCAAGTAACGCAAAATAGGCTGTTACAAACCCTTTAAAATAAAAAGTTAAAATGTATCGTAGTATCAACTTGTCATTCTTCAAATTCGATGCGCATAGAATGATAATGGTATAGTAATCAATGGATCCCCACGTAGACTAGTCGGGACATCTAGTGGTGAAATATCGAACAATATAATCCTAACAGAGCGAGTGCATTCTAGCGGCCAGAAGAAGAAACTTTTCAATAAAATCTGGAAGTTACCTTTTTGGCAGCTAGATGTCTCGAGTAAATCTGCTGGCGAATTATGTTTTAATTAAATATATATTTTACACCATAATTTGCACAATATAACGCTTAATTTTAAAACATCTGAGTCATTACAAAACAATAAACATATAACATTTCAAGCAAAACAAAAAAACTAGGTCTGATCGGGTTTGAACCATAGGAATCTGAGCGGCAGGCTATCGCTCTACCACTGAGCTAATTGTGTCAACGAATATCGTTCTATTTAAAATGACTTACATAGAACTTGTTAGCAAATAATGATTTATACTAAACGATTTCATCACTGGAGTATATTATTTATATATAAAGCATTTCATACAAAGTTTATTTATTTTTTATCAGTACGCTATATTGCATTCAATACTCAAATTAGTGAAATATAAGTCAGGCACAAGATATCCGCTGCCATCTTGTCTTATTAATGAATCAGCTGAGCTTTTTAAAATCACGTCTGCACTATAGTATTACAAAATAAACTTTTAATTTCGTACGTGCCTCTTCCTTTAGAACAGTTAAAACGATTCTCGGCTCGATAATCGGAACTGGTGGGTCCCATGATATGGATTATAAAGTTTGCATAATTCGCACGGCCGCCATCCTGAAATGGTATGGCGGACGACCTTGTAGTTTGGTCACAAGACGCATCCTATAGGAAGGTATGTTGTTACCAAATTTGGTAGAGATTGGATGATTTGGTTAGTCGTTATTTGATTTTACGTTTTGAACGTTTGAGTGGCCGCCATTCAGTTTTAGTAAAGATGGCGGCGATATAAAACATGACACTGAGGTGTCCTTTGCTAGTGCTACCTTTGTACCAAATTTCGTTCAATTCGCATTCACCGTGTTCGAATTGATAGGGGGGGACAGACATTCAGAGTACACACACTCACACACACACACACACAGACTCACACACACACATACACACACACAGACTCACACACAGACAGACACACTTTTTTCGCCCTGTGTTGATCTCATAAGTCTACTTTCATTTTTTGCAAAAATCGAAAGTAGGCTAATACCCCCTGATACTAAAGCCCATGAAGGGCCTAGGCCTACCAAGCGACCGCAATTGGCCTGCAGATATTGGAGTGACACGTGATCAGCGCATTGGGTCCCCTCGGCCGTTAATCTTGGTTTTTGTGATCGGGGCGCTGCCTCACTGTCAGACAGCTACTTAATTGTCCTCACGAAGCTGAGTGCTCCCCGTTCCAGTCCTCACGTCAGTTTCTAAAATCCCTGATGGAGCCAGGATTCGAACCCGGGGCTTCCGGGTGAGAGGCAGGCGCGCTATCCCAACACCACGGAGCTGGCATAAAGGTAAATATAACAATCTTAATCACCCAGAAGCATTGCCGTACATGTTAAGGCATGCAGCACGACTTCAATAGGAACTGCTAGTCTTGAGTAAGGGCGTCGCCGCCAGGTAAGCTTGGGTACGCACGTTACCCTCTGCCCACCCGGATACGTATTACAGTGAGGGGCTTCTCTACAGAACAGAACCTCGCCGGGGCCGTGTGATCAAAATTAAATTTCTTGGAAGAGCCGAGAATCGAATCCCGGCCTCCGCGGTGACAGACAAGATGCTAGCCACTACTCAAAGAGGCGGACCACCTTCAGTAATGTACGATATGACCTTTCCTCGCTTTTTTAAGAACTATGGTGCTTTCTGTATGTTCATGATTTGTGAGTACGATGAATTATGCAATTTTTCTACCTCCGCTATCCCACGGCGTTAAATCACTCACCACGACCACGACGGGGTTGCTGAAGAAAGTCCCCGGGTATTTCCACAAGAAGCAACAATAGTGAATAAGTTATGTAGTGTATCAAGTTGCCGCCTTTTGTAGGCTCGGGATAAGTATTGAGATTCCAGATCAAAAAATCCTGAGTTCGATTCCCGGCTCTGACGAGAAATATAATTCTGGTCTGAGGGTTGGAATGAGGAACACTTAGCCTCGTGAGGCAAAATTAAGAAGAGATGGCTTCAAACCCCACCTCAGCAGTCCAAGAAGTGGTTTTCCGTAATCTCTCACTTCTAGTCCAAGAAAATGCCGGGATGGTATCTAACTTGGTGCCGCGGCTGCCTCCTTGTAAATCCTACTCCGAGATACAATAATACACACACTAGTGCATCCTTCTCAGTATCACTGGTTATCGGACAGATTCCACATAGGCCTACGCACCCAAGCCCAAAGGGCTACATGACCACGATGTTGCACAGCTCCTAAATGAATCAACAACGATAGTAGGGTCTAGTTGAAGATGCCATCGTTTTTGATGAACGACGGCGTAAGTAGGTTGGTTCTCTTATAGTTTTTGAGATTCACCCATTGTTTGTTTTTTTCAGATGAAGACTACTTTGAACAGTCAAAATATGTCCCTATTGTTCTTTATTTTTACATTACATTAGTGTAGACAAGGCTGAAAATTCTTCTTGTTTTGTTTCGTTGTGAATACATTTATGCATTTACTATAAAAATCAACACGGAACCAATAATACATTTAACATATCAGCGTATACTACCTCGAGTTAAATGTCCGAATGGTAGCTTACTTCAAGTCCTGGGGCCC
Organism: Meconema thalassinum; assembly: GCA_946902985.2. Classification (NCBI taxonomy): domain Eukaryota; kingdom Metazoa; phylum Arthropoda; class Insecta; order Orthoptera; family Tettigoniidae; genus Meconema; species Meconema thalassinum. Next base: position 1,733,990,706 of record OX336388.2, on the reverse strand, counting down.
CTACATTAATCCCAGGCCCTAAATTGTAATTATACACACTGCTACAGTCAATTCAGATACACAGGTTATCAGACTTCATTCTACTCACAATCAAGTATGATTCCCTAAAATGAATCAACAAAAACTAATTGAGACACCGCGAATCCTCACTCCCTGCCGAAGCAGGTGCCATTAGTTCACAATTTGCATTGAAGAAGCCTACTACAGAAGAGGGTGTGCTACACATCGGTTTATTTACTTATTTCATATTTATTTTATATTATATTTATTTATTTATTTATTTATTTATTTACAAGCTGTATCCGGCATGCCTTGTACTGTCAATCAAAGAAAGTGTTGTCGTTGAAATTCTGTTTCTTGAATTGCTTTTGGATACACAATATGATTTTCAATTTCCGTTAACTGCCTCTAAGCTATCGTAAAATGGATTTACTAATTTAGAATCATTCGTGGGAACGTGCAGTCCAACTTTCAAAAGTTTCATCTCAATCGGACGAAAGGCATATGAACGTATACGGGATTTTCTTTAAACGATTCGTGCGCTGTCACTCATTTGTTGAATCTACTCGTACGCTACCTATTGAGAAATGGATTTACTAAGTCTAAACCCTTCCCTTGCGTATTCACAATAACTCATCAAGGTTTCATCCCAATCGAAGAATGTTATATGAACGCAATAGGGGATTTTGTTGAAAGGCTTCGCGCGCAATCACCCATTTGTTGCATCTACTCGTGCGCTACTTATTGTGAAAAGGATTTACTAAATCGAAACCCTTCCCTGGCGTGTACACAATAACTCATCAATGTTTTATCGCAATCGGATGAATGGTATATGAACGCATACCGGGTTTTGTTTAAACGATTTCCGCCCCGTCACTCATTTGTTGAATCTACTCGTGCGCTACCTATTGTAAAATGGATTTACTAAGCCTGAAACCTTCCCTGGAGTGTACTCAACGATTCACAAAATTTTCATCACCATCGGACGAATGGTATATGGTCGCTTAAGGACCTTTGTTGAAACGCTTCGCGCGTCGTCACTCATTTGTTGAATCTACTCGTGCGCTACCTACTATAAAATGTATTTCCTAAGTTAGAAACCGTCACGTAAGTGTCCACAAAATCTCACCAAAGTTTCATTGCTATCGGACTAATGGTATATGAAGACATAGGGGACTATGTTGAAACGCCCGCGTGTCGTCGTTCATTTGTCGAATCTACTCGTGTGCTACCTACTGTGAAATTTATTTACTAAGCCAGAAACCTTCCTTGGAGTATCCACCATATTTCACCCAAGTTTCACCGCTAACGGCCTAACGGTATATGACCTTATACGGGACTTTGTTGAAACGCTTCGCGCGACGTCCCTCATTTTTTGAATCTACTTGTGCGCTGCATATCGTAAAGTGGATTTACTCAGCCAGAAACCTTCCATGAAGGGTACACAACATCTCACCCAAGTTTCAAAGCTATCGGACGAATGGTATATGAATGCATATGGGACTTGATTGAAACTCTTCGCGTGTCGTCGCACATTTGTTGAATCTACTCGTGTGCTACCTACTAAAAAGTATTTACTAAGTTAGAAACCTTCACGTAAATGTCCAAAACATCTCACCCAAGTTTCATCACTATCGGAGTAATGGTATGTGAACGCATACGGGACGTTGTCGAAACGCATCGCGCGTTGTCACTCATTTGTTGAATCTACACGTGCACTTCGTATTGTAAAATGAATTTACTAAGCCAGAAACCTTTCCTGGAGTATACACAACAATTCACCAAAGATTTATGACTATCAGACGGATGGTATATGACCTTATACGGGACTTTGGTGAAACGCTTCGCGCGTCATCGATCTTTTTTGAATCTACTCGTGCGCTACCTATTGTAAAATGGATGTACTATGCCAGACACCTTCCCTGGAGTGTACACAACTTCTCACCCAAATTTCATCGCTATCGGATGAATGATACATGACCTTATAGGGGACTTTGTTGAATCGCTTCAAGCGTCGTCGCTCATTTGTTGATTCTACTCGTGCTCTACCTATTGTTAAATGGATTTACAAACCCAGAAACCATCCCTGAAGTGCACACAACATCTGAGCGTTGTAGCTCATTTGTTGAATCTACTCGTGCGCTGCCTATTGTAAAGTGGATTTACTAAGCCAGAAACCTTCCCTGAAGTGTACACAACATCTTATGCAAGTTTAATAGCTATAGAACGAATTGTATATGAATGCATACGGGACTTTTTTGAAACGCTTTGCGTGTCGTCGCTCATTTGGTGAATATACTCGTGCGCTATCTACTGTGAAATGTATTCACTAATTTTGAAACCTTCACGTAAGTGTATACAACATCTCACCCAAGTTTCATCGCTATCGGTCGAATGGTATATGAACACGTACGGGACTTGTTTCAAAAGCTTCGCGCAACGTAGCTCATTTGTTGAATCTACGCGTGCGCTACCTATTGTAAAATGGATTTATTAAGTCAGAAACCTTCCTTGGAGTGTACTCAACAACTCAGCCAAGTTTCATCGCAATCGGATGAATGGTATATGAACGTATAGGAGACATACACAGCCACAGACAGACAGACAGACAGACAGACAGACAAACTATCACCGAACATTGATTTTTAGCCTATTTTCAATTTTGAAAAAATAGGCTTATGAGATCACCTTTTGTCCGTGTGTGTGTGCGTGTGTGTGTGTGTGTGTGTGATTCGTGTGTGTGTCCCCCCCTAATAAAATCTAAACGGCTGGAGCGATTTCAATGAAACTCGGTATGTTCATAGCACTATTCCCGGCGACCTCGACCGTGCCCTTCAAATTTTGTTACGTCTCACCAATGCAATATGGCGGCTGTGCGAAATATTTCACTAGCATTCAATATCTCCGAAACTATTACCGATATCGCCCTGAAATTGTGTACGGTGATAAAGGGTACTACTAGAAGTTCACCTATGAGACTTTCAAAAACCTGGTGACTACAAAACCAACATGGCGGTCAAGCGAAGTTGAGACTTTTAAATAGACTTTTCTCGCGATTTAACTATCCACACGTAATGAAACTTGGTACAGCAAATGTTTATACACATTGTAATGCACTGGAGTCTAATTTAGTTCAATTGTTTACATAACTTCAAAATGGCGGCTGTGCGAAATATTTCACTGACATTCTATATCTCCGAAACTATTACAGATATCACCCTGCAATTTAGTACGGTGATAAAGGGTACTGATACAAGTTTACCTATGTATATTTCATAAACTTGTAAAGTAGAGAACGAACATGGCGACCAAGCGAAGTTGAGACATTTAAATAGACTTTTCTCACGATTTAACCATCCAAACGTAATGAAACTAGGTACAGCAAGTGTTTATACACATTGTAATGCACTGGAGTCTAATTTAGTTCAATTGTTTACATAACCTCAAAATGGCGGCTGTGCGAAATATTTCACTGACATTCTATATCTCCGAAACTATTACAGATATTACCCTGCAATTTTGTACGGTGATAAAGGGTACTGGTACAAGTTTATCTATGTATATTTTATAAACTCGTAAAGTAAAAAACGAACATGGCGACCAAGCGAATTTGAAATATTTTAATAGACTTTTCTCGTGATTTAACTCTCTGAGCGCAGTGAAATGTGGTACAGTAAATGATTTTGCAGATTGTAATGCACTGCCACCTAATTTAAATCAATTGTTTACATAACCTCAATATGGCTGCTGTGCGAAATTTTAAAATTAAGTTTTTATTTCTTGTGTCGTAATCATGCGATCGAAGTGAAAGTTTGAATAATGAACCTAGGCAATAATTGTCCTTGAATGGTACATAATTCTATGGCCTATACATATAACAATCCTAAATGGCGAGCTTCCGAAATATTTAGATGGTTCTCAATATCTATGAATCTTTTACAGCAACCAAACTGATTTTTTTTTATGTTCATAGAGACTATGAACATATGTTCACCTATAGGACTTTCATTAACCTGGTGAGCACAAATCCAACATGGCGGCGACGCGAAGTATAAATATTTAAATGGACGATTCTCGCGAATTAACTATCCGAGTGCTGTGAAACGTTGCACGTTAAATGCTTATACAAATGTTGATCCACTGGCATCTAATTTATTTCAATTGTTTGCATAATCACAAGATGGCTGCTGTGCGTAATTTTAAAATCTCGTTTTTACTTCTTGTGTTCTAATCATGCGATTGAAGTTTGAATACCACACGTACACAATAATCTTAATGTAATAGTACAAAAATAAAAATCCAACCTGGCGACAATCTGAAATATTTAGACGGTTCTCAATATCTACGAATCTGTTACAGCAATTAAACTGAAATTTTGTGTGTTGTTAGAAGAAATTAACATGAGCAGGATATATGAAAATAGGCTGTATAGTTCTTTACGGAACTACTTGTTATATATATAGACAAGTTGTACCCGGCATGGGTTGCAATGCCAATCAATGAAGGTGTTGGCGTTGAAATTCTGTTTCATGAAGTGCTTTTGGATACACAATATGTTTTTCAATTTCCGTTAACTGCCTCTAAGCTATCGTAAAATGGATTTTCTAATTTTGAACCATTAGTGGGAGCATGCACAACAACCTTCAAAAGTTTCATCGCAATCGGATAAATGGCATACGAACGTATACGGGATTTTGTTTGAACGATTCGTGCGCTGTCACTCATTTGTTGATTCTACTCTTACGCTACCTATTGAGAAATGGATTTACTAAGTCGAAACCCTACCCTGGCGTGTACACAATAACTCATCAATGTTTCATCACAATCGAAGAAGGTTATATGAACGCATAGGGGATTTTGTTGAAACGCTTCGCGCGTCGTCACCCATTTGTTGCATATACTCGTGCGCTACCTATTGTGAAATGGATTTACTAAGTCGAAACCCTTCCCAAGAGTGTACACAATAACTCAACAATGTTTCATCGCAATCGGATGAATGGTATATGCACGTATGCGGGGTTTTGTTTAAACGATTCGTGCGCTATCACTCATTTGTTGAATCTACTCGAGCACTACCTATTGAGAAATGTATACTAAGTCGAAGCCCTTCCCTGGCATGTACACAATAACTCATCAAGGATTCATCGCAATCGAAGAAGGTTATATGAACGCATAGGGGATTTTGTTGAAACGCTTCGCGCGTCGTCACCCATTTGTTGCATCTACTCTTGCGCTACTTATTGTGAAATGGATTTACTAAGTCCCCTTCCCTGGCGGGTACACAATAACTGATCAATGTTTCATTGCAATCGGATGAATAGTATATGAAAGCATACCGGATTTTGTTTAAACGATCCGCGCCCCGTCACTCATTTGTTGAATCTACTCGTACGCTACCTACTGTAAAATGTATTTACTAAGTTAGAAACCGTCACGTAAGCGTCCACAACATCTCACCCAAGTTTCATCGCTATCGGACTAATGGGATATGAAGACATAGGGGATTGTATTGAAACGCTCCGCGTGTCGTCGTTCATCTGTCGAATCTACTCGTGTGCTACCTACTATGAAAAGTATTTACTAAGCCAGAAATCTTCCTTGGAGTGTCCACCATATTTCACCCAAGTTTCACCGCTAACGGCAGTATGGTATATGGCCTTATACGGGACTTTGTTGAATCACTTCGCGCGTCGTCCCTCATTCGTTGAATCTACTTGTGCGCTGCATATTGTATAGTGGATTTACTAAGTCAGAAACCTTCCGTGACGTGTACACAACATCTCACCCATGTTTCATAGCTATAGGACGAATGGTATATGAATGCATACGGGACTTTGGTTGAAACGCTTCGCGTGTCGTCGCCCACTTGTTGATTCTACTCTTGCGCTACGTATTGTAATATGGATGTACTCAGCCAGAAACCTTCCCTGGAGTGTACAGAACATCTCACCCAAGTTTCACCGCAATCGGATGAATGGTATGTGAACGTATACGGGACGTTGTCGAAACGCTTCGCGCGTAGTCACTCATTTGTTGAATCTAAACGTGCCTCTTCGTATTGTAAAATGGTTTTACTTAGCCAGAAACCTTTCCTGGAGTGTACACAACAATTCACAAAACATTTATCTCTATCAGACGAATGGTATATGACCTTATACGGGACTTTGTTGAAACGCTTCGAGTGTCATCGCTCATTTGTTGAATCTAATGGTGCGCTACCTATTGTAAAATGGATGTACTAAGCCAGAAACCTTCCCTGGAGTGTACACAACATCTCACCCAAGTTTAATCGCTATCGGATGAATGGTGTATGACCTTATTTGGGACTTCGTTGAAACGCTTCGCGCGTCGTGTCTCATTTGTTGATTCTACTCGTGCTCTACCTATTTATAATAGGATTTACTAAGCCAGAAACCTTCCCTGAAGTGCACACAAAATCTCAGCCTAGTTTCATCGCTATCGGACGAATGGTATATGAATGCATACGGGACTTTGTTGAAACACTTTGCGTGTCGTCGCTCATTTGTTGAATCTACTCGTGCGCTATCTACTGTGAAATTTATTTACTAAGCCAGAAACCTTCCTTGGAGTATCCACCATATTTCACCCAAGTTTCACCGCTAACGGCCTAACGGTATATGAACTTGTACGGGACTTTGTTGAAACGCTTCGCGCGACGTCCCTCATTTTTTGAATCTATTTGTGCGCTGCATATCGTAAAGTGGATTTACTCAGCCAGAAACCTTCCATGAAGGGTACACCATCTCACCCAAGTATCATAGCTATCGGACGAATGGTATATGAATGCATATGGGACTTGATTGAAACTCTTCGCGTGTCGTCGCACATTTGTTGAATCTACTCGTGTGCTACCTACTAAAACGTATTTACTGAGTTAGAAACCTTCACGTAAATGTCCAAAACATCTCACCCAAGTTTCATCACTATCGGAGTAATGGTATGTGAACTCATAAGGGACGTTGTCGAAACGCTTCGCGCGTTGTCACTCATTTGTTGAATCTACACTTGCACTTGGTAGTGTAAAATGAATTTACTAAGCCAGAAACCTTTCCTGGAGTATACACAACAACTCACCAAAGATTTATGACTATCAGACGGATGGTATATGACCTTATACGGGACTTTGGTGAAACGCTTCGCGCGTAATCGCTCTTTTTTGAATCTACTCGTGCGCTACCTATTGTAAAATGGATGTACTAAACCAGACACCTTCCCTGGAGTGTACACAACTTCTCACCCAAGTTGCATCGCTATCGGATGAATGATACATGACCTTATAGGGGACTTTGTTGAATCGCTTCACGCGTCGTCGCTCATTTGTTGATTCTACTCGTGCCCTACCTATTGTTAAATGGATTTACTAACCCAGAAACCTTCCCCGAAGTGCTCACAACATCTCAGCCTAGTTTCATCGCTATCGGAAGAATGGTATATGAACGCATACGTGACTTTGTTGAAATGCTTCGCGCGTCGTAGCTCATTTGTTGAATCTACTCGTGCGCTGCCTATTGTAAAGGGGATTTACTAAGCCAGAAACCTACTCTGAAGTACACACAACATCTTATGCAAGTTTAATAGCTATAGAACGAATGGTATATGAATGCATACGGGACTTTTTTGAAACGCTTTGCGTGTCGTCGCTCATTTGATGAATATACTCGTGCGCTATCTACTGTGAAATGTATTCACTAATTTTGAAACCTTCACGTAAGTGTATACAACATCTCACCCAAGTATCATCGCTATCGGTCGAATGGTATATGAACACGTACGGGACTTTGTTCAAAAGCTTCGCGCATCGTCGCTCATTTGTTGAATCTACGCGTGCGCTACCTATTGTAAAATGGATTTACTGACTCAGAAACCTTCCTTGGAGTGTACTCAACAACTCAGCCAAGTTTCATCGCAATCGGATGAATGGTATATGAACGTATAGGAGACATACAGACCCACAGACAGACAGACAGACAAACTATCACGTAACATTGATTTTTATATATAGAGACAAGCTGTACCCGGCATGCGTTGCAATGCCAATCAAAGAAGGTGTTGGCGTTGAAATTCTGTTTCATGAAGTGCTTTTGGATACACAATATTTTTTTCAATTTCCGTTAACTGCCTCTAAGCTATCGTAAAATGGATTTTCTAATTTAGAACCATTCGTGGGAGCATGCACAACAACCTTCAAAAGTTTCATCGCAATCGGATAAATGGAATACGAACGTATACGGGATTTTGTTTGAACGATTCGTGCGCTGTCACTCATTTGTTGATTCTACTCGTACGCTACCTCTTGAGAAATGGATTTACTAAGTCGAAACCCTACCCTGGCGTGTACACAATAACTCATCAATGTTTCATCACAATCGAAGAAGGTTATATGAACGCATAGGGGATTTTGTTGAAACGCTTCGCGCGTCGTCACCCATTTGTTGCATATACTCGTGCGCTACCTATTGTGAAATGGATTTACTAAGTCGAAACTCTTCCCTGGAGTGTACACAATAACTCAACAATGTTTCATCGCAATCGGATGAATGGTATATGCATGTATGCGGGGTTTTGTTTAAACGATTCGTGCGCTGTCACTCATTTGTTGAATCTACTCGTGCACTACCTATTGAGAAATGTATTACTAAGTCGAAGCCCTTCCCTGGCGTGTACACAATAACTCATCAAGGTTTCATCGCAATCGAAGAAGGTTATATGAACGCAATAGGGGATTTTGTTGAAACGCTTCGCGCGTCGTCACCTAGGTGTTGCATCTACTCTTGCGCTACTTATTGTGAAATGGATTTACTAAATCCCCTTCCCTGGCGGGTACACAATAACTGATCAATGTTTCATTTCAATCGGATGAATAGTATATGAACGCATACCGGATTTTGTTTAAACGATCCGCGCCCCTTCACTCATTTGTTGAATCTACTCGTGCGCTACCTACTGTAAAATGTATTTACTAAGTTAGAAACCGTCACGTAAGCGTCCACAACATCTCACCCAAGTTTCATCGCTATCGGACTAATGGGATATGAAGACATAGGGGACTGTATTGAAACGCTCCGCGTGTCGTCGTTCATCTGTCGAATCTACTCGTGTGCTACCTACTATGAAAAGTATTTACTAAGCCAAAAATCTTCCTTGGAGTGTCCACCATATTTCACCCAAGTTTCACCGCTAACGGCAGTATGGTATATGGCCTTATACGGGACTTTGTTGAATCACTTCGCGCGTCGTCCCTCATTCGTTGAATCTACTTGTGCGCTGCATATTGTATAGTGGATTTACTAAGTCAGAAACCTTCCGTGACGTGTACACAACATCTCACCCAAGTTTCATAGCTATCGGACGAATGGTATATGAATGCATACGGGACTTGGTTGAAACTCTTCGCGTGTCGTCGCCCATTTGATGATTCTACTCTTGCGCTACGTATTGTAATATGGATGTACTCAGCCAGAAACCTTCCCTGGAGTGTACAGAACATCTCACCCAAGTTTCACCGCAATCGGATGAATGGTATGTGAACGTATACGGGACGTTGTAGAAACGCTTCGCGCGTAGTCACTCATTTGTTGAATCTAAACGTGCGCTTCGTATTGTAAAATGGTTTTACTTAGCCAGAAACCTTTCCTGGAGTGTACACAACAATTCACAAAACATTTATCACTATCAGACGAATGGTATATGACCTTATACGGGACTTTGTTGAAACGCTTCGTGTGTCATCGCTCATTTGTTGAATCTACTGGTGCGCTACCTATTGTAAAATGGATGTACTAAGCCAGAAACCTTCCCTGGAGTGTACACAACAGCTCACCCAATTTTAATCGCTACCGGATGAATGGTGTATGACCTTATATGGGAATTCGTTGAAACGCTTCGCGCGTCGTCGCTCATTTGTTGATTCTACTCGTGCTCTACCTATTTTTAAAAGGATTTACTAAGCCAGAATCCTTCCCTGAAGTGCACACAAAATCTCAGCCTAGTTTCATCGCTGTCGGACGAATGGTATATGAACGCATACGTGACTTTGTTGAAATGCTTCGCGCGTCGTAGCTCATTTGTTGAATCTACTCGTGCGCTGCCTATTGTAAATTGGATTTACTAAGCCAGAAAATTTCCGTGAAGTGTACACAACATTTTACGCAAGTTTCATAGCTATCGGAGGAATGGTATATGAATGCATACGGGACTTTGTTGAAACGCTTTGCGTGTCGTCGCTCATTTGTTGAATCTACTCGTGCGCTATCTACTGTGAAATGTATTCACTCACTTTGAAACCTTCACGTAAGTGTACATAACATCTCACCCAAGTTTCATCGCAATCGGATGAATGGTATATGAACGCATAGGAGACATACACACCTACAGACAGACAGACAGACAGGCAAACTATCACGTAAAATTTATTTTATATATATAGATTATTAAATTGATTTATATATTACTTTAATACTTCATTTATTTATTTATTTATTTGTTTATTTCCTGGAAATAACAGACATTTTCGCCCAATTACAATATTAATAAATACATATTTACCAATCACTCAACATATACCAAAATAACGCAAATGGGTATTACAATAATGTTACATCAAGAAGAGTAATTCCAAAATTACAATGACAAACATTCAATTGGCAGTATAACCTCTCAAAAACGTACAACTTTATTGTTGATGACCGCGAAAGCCTCCTAGGTATTTGTTATTTTTGAGTAGCAGCGTTCTCCTAATAAAGATGCAGCAAGATTTGTATGAGGAGGTAGAAGAGAGAAAATATATAAACTCATAAGAGGGTCTATCTGAATTTTCACCCGTTTACCCTTTCAAAGCCATGCTTTTCAGATCAAACGAGCCCCTTGAGCCAGGTTTATCAAAGGAAAAATCACTTTTTAAATTAACATTTTTGAGTACATATATCTGAGATATTACTTAAAGAAATGCAATGTAATGCATTTAGGAATTAGTAATGTATCTTTTGAGTTTCTACTTATGACCTAGAAAGTGGACCGGGTTCAATTCCCCGTCAATAAATTAGAGATTTTCAAATTGAAATGTCATGTCCTGTGGTTCAGATTCCACGTAGAAAGGAGGTCCCGTTGCTTATGATCGCAAGAATAACGGTCACGTAAAACTACACACAACCTGGCATTCCTTATGACCTAGAAGTGTTTGAGTTTGTGATAATTCCTGAACAACACAAAGTCCACATCTCACACATAACCTGAACAAGGGAGTACGTCAGAAAGCATAAGGAAGAGTCCAGGGAATTCCAGGGAATTATCGTGAAGACTGATGCCAGAACTGTTGTCAAATTCATTAATTATAGGGAAGAACATACTTGCCAACCAGGAAAATAAAGGGCCTTTGTTTTTTTATTCCGTAGCGTTTCTTTTTTCTTCTTAGCGGTAGGCGACATTTCTTCCGTATCGGATTCGTCACTTCCATTACAGACAGTGTTTTGCTGAAGAAAAATATCGCAAGCAACATACCTAACTTCTTCATCATCGCAAAACTCACCTTCAGAATCGCTTTTTACCAAGAAACGTTTAATTTCTTCATAGGGAAAGAAATTGTTTACTTCCAGACGCCATGTTGGGACAGAGATACTCGCTAGAGGACACACACACGATATTTATGAGACAACGCAGTTCTCTATATGAACAAGGGAAAAGAAGTAGAACCATCTGCACAAATGAACCTCTTTGACCATTCACGCAAAATTTCAAACCATGACAACACTTCCCGTACATTTACGGGTTTGGCAATGTGAGCACTGCACCGAAACGTAAATGTACGGGTTTGGTATAGTTGTCACGGCATCGTAACACGTAGGCTATATATACGGGAGTGGCATTGATAGGGTTAAGACTCTTCATTATTTCTACTCTTATTCTAATTACTGCTTGTTGACTCCTGTATGGCTCGGTGGTTTTCGTAAATCTTCACCTTATTGCCTAATGCGGCAACAGTGAGGATAATATTTCACCGGGATTCTTGTGTTATTAAGCTACGGTTACCAAGCGTCTTGAGGTCCTGATCCACTTACTGAGCTAGGTGTGAAGGGCCGGCCATCCATCATGGGCCAGTAACCAGACCCTGCGAGCCGCGCCCTAGGTCCTGTTTCCTTCCGTGCAACCATCTATCACCTTCTCAACGGTAGCTACAGGCCCGCGTAATGAGATAAAATACCAACAGAGATTACTTAGAAGAACAATGTTCCTGCCTCACTGCTTCAACTCCTTTTATCAGAAACGTGACGATCGAAAACCACACTCTTCTTAGATCCTCAATTCATATCTTACGGTGGATTTAATTTTGAGTTCCCAAGAAAAGTGACATAAATCATATAAAAACCCCGTGGCACTACAGTCCATGAAGGACCTAGGCCTAAAAAGCAACTGTTGCCCAGCCATTTGGCTAGCAGATATTGGGGTGACGCGTGGTCAGTGCATCGGGTCCCCTCTGCCGATTATCTTGGATTTCTTAACCAGGCCGCTGCTTCACTATCAGGCAGCTACTCCATTGTCCTCACATTGCTGAGTGCATCCCGTTCCAGCCCTCACGTAAGTTTCTAAAATCCCTGACGGAGCCGGGAATCGAACCCAGGGCCCCCTGGTGAGAGGCAGGCACGCTACCCTAACACCATTCAGCCGACTCATAAACCATATAGTGCACAGTTATTATAAACAGTTATCACAACAGCTTAAGTAGCTGTGAATTTCACTGTAGCCACTGAACGTAAAGTGAGCGTGTGACAAAATAGCACAGGTTAGTAGTATCAGTATTCACTTTAACTTTGAAAACTCGAGCATGCACAGGTAAAAAGTACCCTTGCCAGCTAATCTTCGTGTGCTTAGCTAATATTGGGATTTGCCAATCAGAACTGATAAATTGTAAACAATGCTAGGGACTGATGTCAATAGTGGGCGCAGTTAGCAAATGCCGTCAGACTTTGCCGATCTGCTCAGGAATGACGTATTACAGGCGTAACGTTTAAAGTAAACAGACAATTGAATAACGGGGTGTGTGTGTTAAATCTTCTCAAGGAATATCAGTATAAATGAATGTGTAGCTTTCAATCACCAGTGCTGTACATTAGCATTCACCTATAAACATTTCAGTACAGATGTACACGTGTAGGTAGTTCCTGAAGATTATAGTGTTGCCCTATGGTAAATTTGTCTTGCCTAACCATACATCAAAAAAGAGAGCGGCTGGCTGTGTGGCTCAGCGGTAGCGTTCTCGCTTGCTGTGTTCAAGGTTGCAGGATGGAATCCTGGTGCAGCCAGTTGGCAGGTGAGGGTGCGTAAATGCGAGGAAACCGTGTCAGTAGATTTCCTGGCACGTTAAAGATCCACTTCAGGGCAAACTTCCGGCACTCCGGCGTCTCTAAAAGCCACAGTAGTTAAAAGCAACGTAAAACCAACAGCATTATTATTATTATTCAAAAGAGAGAAACTGCTGACATGGCCGCCATACAAAAGGGAGTTCAATTCATGCCTATTCAACCATTTCACGTCCCTGTGCATCCACCCCATTCATGTTATACAGTTATACACTAATACAGCCATCACATACATACAGGTTATCAGATTAATTGAACACACACCCAAGTACACAAGGTTGATAACCAAGTAATATCAAGTCTCTAACACTAATTAACAACAATTGTGACAGGTGTTCAATGCCATTAATAGTTAACAAATCTACTGCACTGTACTCGACTGTATTTATTAATCTCATGTAATTTTTTTCAGGATTAGGGAATAACCCACCTCATCTGGGTACAATCGTGTTGACCGACTGAAAAGCATCAAACTTTTGTTTTTGTCTACTTCTATAAAATAATACTACTACATGGTAATTACAAGTTAGATAATCCCTACACAATTATTAGGAACTAGAGGGCCTGTGCATGAACTCTCGCATGTGTTAAACCACCCGCCCAGTATAACTGTAATGCGGGCTTGAGGGGACACAGTTCTGGCAGGGGCTGTCGGCTTGTTGATTTGCTTAATCTCACTTTGTAAACAAATTGTTGGTATTCATGAAATCAGTGTACAATTCGTTACGATCGGTTACTCGAAAGCGCCCCATGTGTATAGATCCCCTGCCTAGCTTTAGAGTAATGCAGGCTCGACGCGACACAGTTTTTATTTATTTGTTTGAACGCACTTTATAAACAATTACATATATTTCCGTTAACCTTTCTAGAACTGCAATGTATTTATTGTTCTATTGAGACGATTTGGAAGGTTTTGGCACAAACCACACCTTCTAACTCCATCTGGTTTAAGAGCTTGAGTTTTGTGAAACATACACCTTAGTGTTATACAGTATATATATGATTGGTATAATGTTCTTTATTATACATCTGTTGAAGTTATTGTAACTTCTAGAACATGCAATTCTTACATTTTAGCCCTCTCAATTAGCAACAGACTTTGCAGGGATTCCATTCGGTAACCGTGAACACAGTTGGTCAGAGCTCTACTAAGTACTGCATAAACCAAGTCTATAATAGTAATCCGACACCAAGCTTATTAAAAGAAACCTATTTAGTGTATTCTCTTAGCAATGACATCGAAACTATCCAAAAACTGAGAGCATCCCAGTGAGCAAATGCACTACGAATTAATTTTGCTTAACCTGTCTATCTCACTAATGAGTCACACGGTGTAATTACGTGCTGAGGTGTGATTACTGCAGCAATTAACATCTTCTCTACTATCATCTAGAACGGAATTATATGGTTGCTGTTTGTGTACTGGATTTACATGTGCACTTCTACTCATAAATATCAAGGACTTCCAATAGATTAACACTTTGAAATGGACTCGCGTATACATATGATAAGAAATTTAAAAACCAATCTGTACATTTTCGGTGACCTTAAATGTTATGTTAACGAAAAAATCTAAATTTCTCTCGGGTGCTAGTCAAGTCCATTTAAAGGTAAGCCTTGCATGCTTGGGGAAGTCAATACTCAACCTTCATAAAACACCTCCAAGAAACTCAAAATAGATTTTTCAAACACAATATGGCCATTACGTATTTCAATATTAAGAAATTTTATGACATAGTCCTAAGAACGTACTTTCACAAATGATGATATATTGGCTTTCAGAAGCCTCCGTGGCTTAGGCGGCAGCACGCCGGCCTCTCACCGCTGGGTCCGTGGTTCAAATCCCGGTCACTCCATGTGAGATCTGTGCTGGACAAAACGGAGGCAGACAGGTTTTTCTCCGGGTGCTCCGGTTTTCCCTGTCAAAATTTCATTCCAGCAACACTCTCCACTATCATTTCATTTCATCTGTCATTCATTTAATCATTGCCCCGGAGGGGTGCGTCAGGCCTCGGCAGCCGGCACAGTCCATATCCTCGCCGCTAGATGGGGGCTTCATTCATTCCATTCCTGACCCGGTCGGAGACTGGAAGCAGGCTGTGGATTTTCATTTTCATTGGCTTTCAAATCCAAATCTAGCAATTCTTCTAGCTCTTTGCCGTGTATTTTGTGGGCTTTGTGGGTTTCTTCTAGGTGCAGCAAGTCAGGCAAAAATCTAGATGAATTTCTGGATTATCAATACTTGTCATCTTTTAGATAACCTCTATTAGGGATGAGAAATAAATCAACTCTCCTAGTAAGAAAGTTCGAAGTGTTTTGTATAAAGGGCTTAGTGGACTGGAGAGCCTGACTTGGAGCACCTAAGCGAAACCCTACGAATGACACGGCAAAAAACTAGAGGATTCGCTGGATTTTAATGTACTTTTATGTTCGACCCTGGCGAAATGTAAATATTAAATGTCAGAAAACTGTACTATAATGAGGCTCATTATAGTACAAGTTTTCATTATGATACAGTTTCTCCCACCAATCTGAGCTCAAGAAACAGTTGTTTGACCAAGTAGGTGAGGATAGCATCGCACCTGCGCTCACTTCCATGGCCCCCTATTTTAAATTTCACTGCGTGGCGAGTGTTATAGTGGGGTATTCCAGAAGGCCATGGTCAAATACATGGTATTCTCTGCGTCCCATGCGCTCTGTTCAGTACATAAAACTGGTGAAATCTCGACAGATATTGATGAACTAGCAGAAGTACCCATTCTTCGAACGGTCTTTGGTATTATTAGCCAGACGTAATCAATTGAGCTACTGCTGCAATGGATAGAGGCTTGGAACCTGTTTGTCGAAAAAGATAAATGATTAGTTAAAATATGCTCAGAAAATAAATTTTTCCAACCTAACGTGTACTTCTTGACGTGAAAATAAAATTGAAAACCTCGTAGACGAAACGTAATACACGGTTGCTGTTTGGAGATATAATAGACCTTCTGAACGACATATCGCACGTTTAAGTCGTGTGAAAAAATCGATGGTAACCCCTGACCCCCTTAAGCGCATTGATGAATTTTACAGTTTTAGTTGGTTCCGTGATAACCTTATTGCCATTTGCAAACGTTCACAGAAATTTAATAAATGGAGTGGCATTACGTCTTGCAGAAATAGATTGAAAGTTGGATGTCACCTTTTGAGATGCTTTTGTCATGGCTATTGGCGTGCATTCCTTCATTAGTTTATTATAGTAGAGCCATCATTACTTCCGACTTGACGTTTCAGTGCTAGGCTAGAGTTTCGTTCGCTAAATCGCGACATCGCGAACGAAACTCAATTTGCCGTGATATATCGATTTGAATGGGTGCCTGTGATTGGCTATTTAAAGTGATTTTCCTTCTGACCGCTACATAACTCTAGGATAACACTGAAATGTCAAGTCGGAAGTTATGATGGCTTTACTATAAATGAAATTAGTTTTCTTGGAATATCAGAAACTGTTGGTATTACAGGCTTAAAATGTAGTTTTCGGGGAACCTTTACGGCTATTTAGGGTCCCCGAGTATTGTTTCCGATACCAAGGGGCAGAAAATAAGCTTTGTCTCGTCGTTGTAGGCCGTAGTCTAATAATAATAATAATAATAATAATAATAATAATAATAATAATAATAATTATTATTATTATTATTATTATTATTATTATATAACAATATAGAGATAGGGACGTAATAGACGTTCCGTACCACACCCGCACGTGTAAATCGCGTGAAACAATTCTAGAGTATCCCTTGACCCCCTTAAGCGCATTATGTGTATTGATGAATTTTATAGATTGATTTTGTTCCGTTATAACCTTATAACCGTTTGCAAACTATCTCAGTAATGTAATAAATGGAATTGTATTGCGTCTTACAGCAATAGATGGACCTGTGAGTTCCTGTTGCCATGGTTACCGGATTGCATTCTTACATTATTGTATTAAATGAAATTAATTTTCTGGGAATATCTCAAAAACGGTTGGTTTTAGGGCCTAAAAAGTTGGTTTCCCGAGTTTCGTTTCTCACATTGAGGGGCTGAAAATGAGCTTTGTCTCGCCCTTCTGCGCCTATTTCAGCAAGTGTTTTAAGGGTGTAGGCCCCCTTTTATTGGAGCTACAGAGAAGAATTATTGCATCAATGATTAGTGTCGTGCCTCTGAAGGATATCTGTACCAAATTTTACGTTGATCCACCCAGCCGTTCTCGAGTTATAAGGGAACATACTTGTCCACAGACATACAGACAGACAGACATACAAACATGCATACAGACAGACAGAAAGACAGACAGGCAGACACAAAAATTATTTTCGCGCGCATCCGTCATAAAACAGTCTGAAACGCGTAAATAACGCAAATTTCCGTAGAAATTCAGAAAAAAACTTTCATTTTTATTTAATGTATATTGCGATATTTATGTTCGAACATAAAATAGTTATCGTCGAACATAAACAGTCGTATGCAACTCGCCTATAATGGTAATTAAGACACTAGTATGGAAATTATAAAACTCGCTACGCTCGTTTTATAAACGTACTCGTGTCTTAATTATTGTCATTATAGTCTCGTTGCATGATGTACTATTAATGCACGCTCCAAAAATCTTGGCACACATAAGCAACATACAAGATTTCAAGCAGATGAGAAATACATTATTAGCTAAACAGCTATGTATATATGAGACTGAATTACAGTACATTAGTACATTATGCAACGAGCCTATAATGGCTATAATTAAGACACGAGTGTCTTTATAAAACGAGCTTTAGCGAGTTTTATAATTTCCATACGAGTGTCTTAATTACCATTATAGGCGAGTTGCATACGACTGTTTATGTTCGACGATAATTATAACTTTATTACATGTTTTAACATAAATATTCATAAATATCTGTTCAGTAACTAGAATTTTGTGCTCGGGTGGTGCGCTAGGTAGCACATCTCCCTGTTCCAAGCTCTCTGGCCGGCCGACGCATGCGCTCTAAGTGCTTCAATGCCAGATGTGCAGATCGTGAACCAGTATTCAGCAAAACTGTCACCGTAGTCGTTTGAAATCAACGCGCCGAGTAGAAATTGGATTTAGGTATATTAAGGTACAGTGCTATTTCTTGTCTCATATTCACCAGTTTATTTACGCGAACATTTGGACGGTGCACTTTCGGTAATTTATATAGACATGTTGGATTTTAAGAGCATGCGCGAAGGTATCCTTATCTAATTGGTCAAAAAATTTGTTTCTTGAGCTGTGATTGGTGGGAGAAACTGTTTCATAATGAATAATAGTGTTATAATGACCATCATTATGATACAGTTTTCAGACACATAATAGTCAGGGTCGAACATAAAGTTCTTTAAATCTTAAATCCTTTATCACCCCTTTGAAATGACAAATCCCAAATAATACATAATAATTAATAATAATAATCTAATAAAATACTATTTATTGAACATAATACATCATGTCAAAAATAATTGATTACATTAAACAAATTCATAACAAATTTTAACGGTCTTTACGTACAGAAGTCTAATACTGTTATACTGTACTAATCTTCTATACACACTTCATAAACCACTATGGCATTGATTAGCTCTATTGGTAACTGTTAGTGCTGGGAATTTTTCTTTTCTTTCAGATATTCCTTTTGTTATTTCATATACAGTAGGTTTAATTTTCGTCATCCTTGTTTATCAGTCTAATAAGTAGGCTGGCTTCGTGACTCAGCGGTAACGTTCTCGCTTGCTGGGCCCAAGGTGCAGTCAGCTGGCATTTGAGGGTGCGCAAATGCGGGGGAGCCGTGTCAGTAGATTTACTGGCACGTTTAAGATCCCCTCGGGGCAAAATTCTGGCACCCCGGCATCTCTAAAAGCCAGAGTAGTTAACAGGGACGTAAAACCAATAAAATTATTATTATTATTACGGTATTAGTCCAATGAGTAGAAGTTTATAATACTTCTACAAGAGTATTACGATAAACGATGAATCATGTTTTTCAAAATATTGAAAATATTCACGAAACTTACATGTTTTTATACTTTGATTTTATTCTTCATTATTGTTTATTGCATTTTTCTCTTCTTTAACCTATTAAATTTGAAATAGAGGCAATAAGGACATTTCTTGCCAAGAAGGAAATCGCAGAAAACGTTATTTGCGAGGAAATGTTATCGAGATATAACACGAAATTTTTCAAGGTAGGAATACCTCTAAAGTACCTAGAAATAGTAAATGATACAAATTTCTGGCCAGCAGGAATAACGATCAGCCGCTTTCGGTTCTTTTGGAGGGACTCAGAGGTATCGCTCGAACAACACGAAATACAGAGAGAAAGAAAGACGAAAAAGTATCAAAATAATGCTATGGATTATAGAAAGTTTTAAAAATGCAACGTGTATGGCACCAACAGAATGCCTGGAAGAATTCGACATAATAATACTAACGGAAACTTTCCTCATGGAACAATGGCAGCATGCGAAATACTATAGTATACATCTGCATGCGAAGCAAGGAGGAAGAGGTAGACCAAAAGGAGGAATAACCGTTCTCCTCAAGCCGGGCTCACCCCAATAATCTTGACCTTCAAGCAAGATCACACTATGCTAATTGAGACGAAATATATTACAATTATTTTGGCGTACTTTCAGCCAAATACAACTGCTATAGATATACTAGATGAGTTAGGCCAACTAATCATAGAAAGTAAGCAGGAAAAACCTCTAGTCATCGCAGGAGACATAAATTGCTGGCTTGATATAGAAAACTACAAAACTAAACTAGTCATGGAACAGTTACATGAAGAAGGCCTCCGCCTATTAACCAATTGCACTGTACCAACATATATTTGCCACAATGGCAAAAGCACAATAGATATCGCATTGATAAGAGGCCAAATAAAAGGGGAAATAACCCCTCTATAGACAGCACATCCCACACCATTACGGAAGCATATACCAGTGGAAATAAAGCTTCAAGGAGAATGGAAAGAAATACAAATCGAAGTAAAACAACAACTCTCGAGGAAAATAGACGTCTGGAAAGTAGAAGAACGAACAGAACAGATAGAACAAATATAATAATTAATAGAAGACTCAAGATTGGAGGAAGCGGTGCAAACTATAGAAGAACTTCTAACACAAGCCGCAAGCCCTAGGATGAAGAGAAAAGCAAAATAATGGTTCGACCAGGAATGCTATTTGTCAAGGAAAGAGATACTGGACAGCCTACACCACCTAAGGTTGAACATTGCGAATCATGCACTCACCCAAGAGTACAACAAGAAGAGAAGTTGTTGCAAGCAGCTACTAAGAGAGAAGAAGAGGATTAATTGGGAAGAAGAAGGCAAACGAATAGTAGAAGAAGCTACAGGAGATCCATATATTGCACTACGTCCAAGGAAGCAAGCGCAGACGCACTATATAAACATGGAAGAATGGAAATCTCACTTCAGTAGCATTCTTAACAGAGAAGGAATAAAAGATACACCAAAACCCACACAGGAGAACGGCCTGCATTTACCAACAGAATGGGCCCCACTGACTGATAGTGAGATCCAATTCATCATCGCAGGAACAAAGAACAGAAAAGCTGCAGGACCAGACGGGCTATATAGTGAATATATAAAGGACACTTTCCATCTACCGACTGTAGTGGCTACGCGCGCTAAAGCGCTGCGTTAGGTCATGGGGCCAAGCTCTCTGCTGACTCGGTAGACGCGTGGGTTCGAGCCCCACCGTCGGCTGTCCTTGAAATGGTTTTCCGTGGTTTCCCATTTTCAACACCAGGCAAATGCTGGGACAGTACCTTCTGACAGGCCACGGCCGCTTCCTTCCCCATCCTTGCCCAGTTTCATTCATCTTCATCCATTCCATCTCTCATCCCGACGCGCAGGTCGCCCACGGGCGTCGACTAGAAAGACCTGCACTCGGCCTCTCAGGAGGCTACACGACAAAAAAAAAAAAAAAAAAACTTTCCATCTACTAGTTCCTATTCGGACGAAACTATTTATCCTCCTCTGACCTTACGTAGCATATATGCTACATGCGGTTTTTATTTTTTTCTGACTCAAGCGCTGGCTTCTCTGCGGGTTGCCGGCTGTAGCATATAGTCTACTGGCCACGCATCACGCACATTATTTATTTTTTGTTACCCGCTCGAGCGAATAGGTGGCAGCACCTCTGTGAATATTGAAGTTGGCGGACTGGTAACCATGGCAACAAGACGTGCAGGTAATTAATATGTATTTGTATATTAAAGTAATGTAAATGTTATAAAAATTGCTTACAATTGATCAACAGTTAATGTGCTATTGAATGTAAGTTTCGGTAGTATACTAAAATACTTAGACGATCACGATTTGCATTACGTAGCATATACTCTACATCAGGCAATGACCTTGACATTTTATACTTGCTACTTGATTTTATGTCTGAATTTTCCTCATTTTTAGCATGTCTTTCAGTGCTGTAGGTAAGGCTTCAGTCACATGTGGCTTAAATGTTGAGAAATATGCGGTCTTTAAATATTATATAGCCTACTTTCTCTTACCACATAGCCTACTTTCTCTTACCATGTAATGAAAATGGTAACATTAAATTTCACCATTTATTTCTTCAGCCTTGAATGATGCAGACATTGTGAAACTGATTGACTCTGTCGATCGTGATGTGTCTGATATTGAGCTGGAGATTGGAGATGATGATGATGGGAGGGAAGATGACCCGAGATTGAATACGGCATCTCCAACAATGAAGATGAAGCGAATGATGTACCTGATGATGATGATGGTGATGAGGACGATGGAAATCGAAACTTGAGGCGCCGCAGAATACCAGCGCCTATGCCGTCTGTTCAATCCAGGAAGATTCATGCTTTGCATCTAGCAGACATGATGAGCAGAACGCAAGAAAGTAGATCAAGATGTAGACTACTGGGCTGAAAGGGATTCACTTTTGTACAGTGCAAAAAATGCAAAATGTACCTGTGCTTTACGGAAAAAAGAAACTGTTTCTCAGCATTTCATGAGTCATAACTGGATATTGTGGATTGTACTCTCAATTTTATGTTTTTTTAATATGTAACTCCTTTAGTGCTTTGACTTTTTAATCAAAAATTTTTAATTATCATTTCTTAATTATTTGTATTTTGACTTTAGATAATGCAAAATAAATATAGAAAAATGTACAAAAAATTATGTTACTATTGTAAATACTTTACAAGGCATTAAACCATTAGTTATCGTGTATCACAAAACAATTTAGCATTGCCAAGTAGTGGCAGGAGAGTCGTCATTAAGTCCTGATGTAGCATATATGCTACATGTCATAATAGCCCAGTGATTTCGAATTTTTTTTAAATATATAAATATGTATTATTTTACCTAATTGCAATAAGTTAAACACAGAAAAGTATATTTCAAAGTTCTGAACTGAGCTCAGGACTGAAGAGGATAATAAATGCGTAGAGACGGCATCAATACCAGATAGGTGGAGATAATCAATAATCAAAATGCTGTATAAAGGAAAAGGAGATCCAAAAGATCCCAATAAATACAGAGGCATTGCGTTGGAGAATATCCCCTTTAAAATATTTACAAAAATAATAACTGAGAGAATAAAAGAAACAATCAACGAACATCTTCCAGAAAACCAATTCGGTTTCAGAAAAGGAGGATCGACTCTAACTGCAATATAACTGCTGTTAAATGACATCTGGGAAGCCCTTAAAAGAAAAGTTTTACGCCATTTTCATAGATTTCACTAAGGCTTTTGATTTGGTAAACAGGAATTTGGTGATAAAGAAACTAGAAGAGACTCTTGGCAAGAACAATATATTGTGCCCATTTGGGATGAGAAGTATAAGCTCCATACTCCAATGGAACAAAGTAAGAGTCTCGGACAATCTTTCAGTCTCAGAGCCGATACTCCAAACAAACGGAGTACTGCATGGAGATCCACTAAGCCCTCTACTATTCATTCTAGCAGCAGAAGATCTAATGTGAATAACCCAAAGAGAGATCACAGTAGTATACTCGTACGCCGACGATATTGCGGTTGGTTCAACAGATATTATTGAACTTCAGGACACTATAAATGATATAGAGAAATGGTGCACAAAGCATGAGTTCGAGATCAACATATCTAAGACAGAACTGATGGTATTTAGACCAGGAGGAAAGGCTCCAGCATTGGCGGAAATATGCATAAAAAGACGAAAATAAATATCGTAAAAGATTTTAAATTTCTAGGCATCATGCTGCAAATAAGCGCTAAATGTTTCACGAAACATATAACTTAGATAGCGATGCAAGCAGCAAGGGCGATGCATGAGATCGGCTACATTAAATCCCTCAACTTAGAAACAGTAATGATGCTCTTCAGAGTTAAAATAATGCCCATACTAACGTATGGGATAGAAGTCATATGGTCGCATCTCACCGAAAACAACCTACCCACCCGTATTAGAACGGGTAAAAGCATTATACATGAAAAGAGCACCAGGATTGTCAAAGACTACACGTTCCAGACTCGTATACCTCCTCGCAAGAGATACATTCCATATCGAGGACTTAAGGACACTTTTGATTCTTCCCGGCACTCGAGCCTCGGAAAATCTTTTATTAACAATAAAAGCAAAAAGAGAAGAAATACCCGCATAGATTTTATGGAACGGGAGCCATGGTAGATCGGACATGGACCACATCCAGCTTTGAGATGAGGCACGTGTATACCAGAATGGCGGTACACGGATTTCATCATCTCATCTGTGTGAACACATATCATGAGCCAGCTGAGACGTGCGAGTGCAACTTATGGGGACAAACATGTGGTCGCTACCACATAGAATTGTGCAAAAAAAGGACCCAATCAATTTCAGAATATGCAAACCAAGGCACCAGAATGCAAAATTGAAATTACTTGAATAATTTGTATTGTAATTAAATTTTCATTTCTTTTATGGCCATTTGTCTGCAATAAAAGTATTATTATTAAATTTGAAATTGGTACCAGTCGTATGTGTAATGTATAATTACTGTATACTGTAATATATCCCACAGATAATCAGAAAGGATTTTCCAGCAATTCTTGGGATCTATTTCCAATGCATTCAATGCTTAATGAATAATATATTTATGAAAATATTTATCATAATTGTTATTAATATTGTTGTTATCACTATTATTTCACATGATGGTTTTACAAACCATCAAACACAAAAACGGATGTACAGACATTAGAAAAGCATTAAATGAGCAAGACGTGTTATAAAACTGATTTATAGTAAAATAAATAACAAAGAAAGTACCCAACACGTTCTGTTCTATATATCCAGTCACTGAAGACATATTTGCTTCCGTTTCTGAGACTTAACAATTATATGTTCAACAAAAGCTGATTCAATCTGTGTGTGAATCTCCCTTCGTCGTAAGAAAAGCACTTGCCTGTTGTCAAACACGGG
Organism: Meconema thalassinum; assembly: GCA_946902985.2. Classification (NCBI taxonomy): domain Eukaryota; kingdom Metazoa; phylum Arthropoda; class Insecta; order Orthoptera; family Tettigoniidae; genus Meconema; species Meconema thalassinum. The sequence goes on along the minus strand of OX336388.2, from coordinate 1,733,965,854 downwards.
CAGGTCAATCGTAAAGAAGCTGGTGTCCACGATCGCTCGGATTAATCTTTATTGCATTTTCTTCTGCTCCCGTTTTATAGTCCCTGCAGGGGTTATAAAGCTCAAAAGTGGGCCTCGCTGCTGCATGCGATCGTAGCGCATGCTCTCATTTACCGTACAAACGCTCGTCAAACATCACGAATACGTTATGAGTACGGCGAAACGTGTTGTTAGTGAGACTAATTGACCGACGAATGAAGCATTGGCAAGACATTAAAAGGAACATAACATAACGCACGTTTCAGTAATTACCATATAGACTGCTATTTACGAAGCACATGGACGCATCAAAAGCGTCGCGTACGTCCGTAAAGACGTTGATAGTATAATTAACTAATTATTTAATTCATTTAAATTCCTAAAATCAGTTATTTCTTCTGGCATTGCATCAGAAATTGTCAACGAGATTCGTTGGAATTGGAACTGCACACTTCTCAAAAACGCAGAGATTTCCGGTTTGAGTCATGATGGGGGTCTCATAATCAATTTTTTCATATGTAGGTTGACCTATTCCAGCGCTGTGTGTCATGGCGTGTAATTTTAAAACTGTGCGGTAGAATAGGAAAGCATTCGGGAAAGTACCACGCAACGATATCATTGAATTTCAAATGGCAAGCCACAACAAATAATTTCATGCTTGGTGGATGTTGTTGTTTTTGGTTTATTTAGGGGCTTTACGACATTGTGGTCATGTAGCCCGTGTACATGCGTGTGTGTGGAATTTTTCTGATAACGTGCCTTGTTTTAATGTCTGTATTAGTGTGTGAAATTGTAATTCAGATGAGGATTGGAAATAAGGTGGCCGTGGCCTTAATTTAGGATTCATTCCGGAATTCGCCTGGAGTAGAATTGGGAAACCACAGAAAACCACTTTTAGGATGGCTGAGGTGGGTATAGGTCTCGCCTCTTCTCAGTTTTGCCTTACAGCTTGAGTGTACCCCGTTCCAGCCCTCAGACAGAATTACATTTCTTGGCAGAGCTGAGAATCGAAACCGGGCCTCCGCGGCGAGAGCTAAGAGTGCTAGCTACTACGCAATGAGGCAGACAGCATGATGTGATAAAAAAAAGGAAGTTTGTACTTTTACATGACCGTTAATCTCGTGATCATGAGCCACGGGACCTCCTTTTTACGTTGAATCCGAACCACAGGACATAGCATTTCAGTTTGAAAATCTCTCATACATTGATCGGGAATCGAACTCGGTCTGCTTTGGTGAGAGGCCAACAGCTTGACTGCTGTGACTGTATACTGTTGCAATACATTACTAAGCGATTGGCTGCCCGTATTGCTAGATAATGGTGTTAAGTACGTTCAGTCATCGATGACGAGAAGGATAATGGATTACAGCAAGTAAGTAACAACCTTCATTAGCAGGATGTCTCTCCTCATTAGGGGTGATCCATGGCATAGCTGATATAAGTGACAGTAACACGCATGCTTGGCTCAAGCAAATCTTACTTGCGATATTGCTCTTCGAGTTATAGTTTCAGGGCAAAGTAAGTCTATTAGCCAATGGGGGATGTAGTCAATTAGTATTATATATGTTGCTTTAAGAGGCCTAACATCTGGGTTATCGGCCCCTAATGGTTTGGGTGATCATGAAGATGGAAATGAAAAGGGTAAATGTTACTAAAACTAACTAAACAATTACAACAATCACTAATTACTGACTTGCGTACTATAAGAGACAATGGAAAACAAAAACACGAATAAGGTAATTAAAAGACAGGAGGAAAGGAATTGCACACAACCCTCAAAGAATGAGGGCAAAGGCACTTCGAAGGAAGGAGAGCCATGAAAGGCAGATAGGAAAGGGAACGAGGAGAGGTCCACCCTAAATCGAATGGAAAAAGGGGAAAACCCGATCCCAGTTCAGAAATCCTTCGGGGTCGCGAACTCCCGAACTCACCACCCGTGAGTTCTTGAGGGTGTGGTACTATTCAGGTTGTGATGAGACTACACACACCCTGCCTTCTTTGGGGCCTTGACAAGAAGGCAGGAGATACCGCGAAAAGGAAAAGAAGAGGTCTAACCCCTCGAAGGGACCAGAAATGATGAGACAAGGGACAATCAAGGCGGGAAAGTGAAAGATTCAGTAGACCTCGGATACCGTAATACCATTGAGATTGGAAGAAAACAAGAGTTGACCAAGGAATGTCGTCAGTAAAGATGATAGAGAGGAGCCCGGCGCAAGTAAATGTAAGCAATGCTGGACTCAGCTGTGATCCCGTGGTCGCCCACCCACGCCCCACAGGTTGTGAGAACCTGGGGGTGGGATGTGGACAGAGAGCCTGCACATATTCGTAGACTTTCAGTACAAAGCGTAGTGTAGTGAACACTGTGCCTCGACTGGCCTTTACTCCCCGGTCAGAAATAATATGTATTTTAAAGCTGATTGTGTCAACCAAGAGCCACCTAGAAGGTGAGGGAAAGTTTTTGAATTGTGCCGCTAACGAATATCAAAATTGAACCTTCTAGCCTTGAAGCTAACGATAGGCTACTTCCTATCCGTTGAGCTACAGTGGCTCATTGTCGGTTAAATATTGTAACATGAATGAACAGTTACATTGATTTAGAAATGTGAGCAGAGGAGGCAGATAGCCTTGATGCCCTTCTCTTGAAACAACAATCGCCTTCACCACTGATCTGCGGCCGATATTCTTTGTTGCTGCAAACCGTGACATCGAAATCAGGTTGATTTGTTATTACTGTGCGGTGGTTGAGTCCATGCATTGCCGAGGTGATTGAGCCTATAACACACTGTTGTCTGAACTTGTCGGGACGATAGGACCTGCAATATGACATTGCTAAGCTACGTTCCATTTCGTTGTCCTTATAAGGCCATAGGTTTATTACGTCTCTCAGCCTGGGACATAATATATCTGTTCAATGGCTACATTAATAGTAATGTCGAAATGTATGCATTACTTATATATTTTATCCGGCGGTCGTGTTATTGTTTCAGCTTGCCACGGTGGGTAAGTGGTTATCGTGTCGTCCTCCCAACCCCAATCTTGCAGGTTCGCCCCTTCCCATCGTAAGTGATTTTTGAAAGGCGATAAAAAAACACGACACTCACAGCATACGTTGTTGGCATGTTAAAGAACCCATTTGAATTCAGTAGGCCGTGTTCATAATGGCAAAATTAATCTCGATATATTTCGCCAACACAAAAGTTCCTCCTTTCTCTACTAGAAAGCGCTATAGTGTCAAGGAGCTAAGATATCGACATGCAAGCTGACCTCTGGGCGTCAAATAACAAAACATGCACCCGAGGCCCTACGACATTATTATAACATTTATTATTGTTATAGTTTTATAAAGTGTTTCCAAGCACATGGGCTCTGTCCGCCAAGGTGGTAGTCGTGCTTACTAAATCGTGAGTTGTGTCACTTATGCAGTCTACAAATATATACATATCTATACTAATATCTATACTAATATAATAAAGCTGAAAAGTTTGTTTGTGTGTTTGTGTGTAAAAGTGCGCTAATCTCTGGAACTACCAGTCGGATTCGAAAAATTATTTTTGTATATGATAGCCAGATTCAAGAGGAATAGTTTAGGCTATGTAGCATTAATCTACACCTCCCAGGTAACCTCAAAGTTTGATTTTTGTTCAATAAGTCGGAAGAACAAGCGCTCCCGAACAGCTTCAATAAAACCTAAGTCTATTGTTGCCTGGCAATGCGGGCTGCATCACGTTGCCCCTACCAGTGTTCTGGTACAGAATTGCGAGCTGCTTATAAATTGCGGTCACGGGGAGTAATTAGTGCAAAGAGATTTCTTAGGCCCCTTAAGACAGTTATCACCATGACAATATTATGCCTCTGTATAAGGGCGATGGTGTTGATACAGTATACTGAGGTTATCAGCTGCAATAAGCGTTGGTGCTTTCCGATACTTATCCTTGAGCGCTCCAGTTCTGTAATAGTATTCATTATCATCCATAAAAGAAATAAATCCACCGGGTGAAGCCGGGCACTACTGCTAGTTTACAATATATGTGCAATTTGTCTAAGCCTAGGTGATCGGAATCTCCCCGCGGTGTTTGTGTGTTTATTAAATGATAAATATTTCATGTAATATTTCTTTCGGTTATGGTGTTTACATATTTGTACTCCCTGCCTAATATAATTGGGCATGATCATGTTGACCGATTGAAAGCGTTCTATAATAGATACACTGAAAAATGCCTTCTATTACTTCCTTACTCAATACGTACCATGATACAACGTAAGGCGGCTGCGGTGAAGATGTAGCAGTGTGCGTCATTGCAATCATTAGAGTCTACTATTTATTTAGCGTATGGCATACAAACACATTATTACAAATTTACAACAATTGTTACAAACAAACATCTAGGTCCTGTATATATTCAATGGATTTTGGGGTTGCCAACAGGAAGTCTTCATCGCGTCCTTCATATGCTCTGATTGATTAGTTTAGTCATTTATTAATGTTACGTTTTGACCAATTGATTATCCACAATTGAGATTTGGTAAAGATGGCGGCAAAATAAACATGACACTGAGGTGCCCTTTTCTAGTGCTACCTCTGTACAAAATTTCGTGTTTCAATTGAAAGAGGGGAGCAGACATATACACACACAAACACACAATGTTTCTTGAAAAAAGTCCCTTAATACTAGCCACGTTCTTCCACTGGCAGTGATCTGTAAGAAAATCAAGCATTTTTAGAGTTTTAATATGTGTTTGAAATGTGTTGCAAATTATTATTTTATCATATTTTCATACATCATGTTACGGTATGTTGATTTAGGCGTTCAATTTTCCATCCTTCTTTATGGTGCACCATATAAGGTTTAATACCAAGGGACTTTTTAGTGTTACGCTATACATATATCTTGTGTCTTTGATATTTATCAATTCATTCATATCGGCTGATGTTGTTTGAGTCTTTAGTCTTTTGACTGGTTTTATCCCTCTCTCCATGCCTCTCTGCCCTGAGCTAAGCGTTTCATCTCTACATAGCTACCACACCCTACATTCGAGGCAAACTGTTTAACATATTCTAATCTCGGTCTACCCCTACAGTTCTTGTCCTCGAACCTTCCTACCGTAACTAAGTTTGCTATTCCTGGGTGTCTTAGAATGTGTCCTACCATCCTATCTCTTCTCTTCATTAGCAGTCGCCAGAAACATCTCTCCTCTCCCACTCGTCTTAATACCTCTTCGTTTGTAACCCTATCTACCCATCTGATCTTCATCATTCTCCTGTAACACCACATTTCAAACGATTCAATTCTCCTCTTTTCTGCTGCACCAATAGTCCAATTTTCACATCCATAGAGCGCCACGCTCGATGCCAACAGATTTCTTTTCTGTAGAAATGCTTTCCTTGCCTGATCCAACCTACTTTTTATATCCTCTTTCCTGCGTCCATCACTGGTTATTTTGCTTCCTAAGTAACATAAGTCTTCTGAGATTCAGAGATATAGAATGCCAGTGAAATATTTCGCACAGCCGCCATGTTGGATTGTTGAAACGTAATAAAATTTGAAGGGCACGGTCGGGGTCGGCCACAATACTACTATGACTTTATCGAATTTAATTGAAATCTATCCAGCCACATAGATTTTATTAGTGGGGGGGGGGGGGGGGGCACACACTCGGGCGCACACACACGACAAGAGGTGATTCAATAAGCCTATTTTGTCATAAATAGAAATAGGCAAAAAAATAGATTTTAAAGTTGGCACTGGCACCAACTTGTGGTTAAAAAAACAATTAAGTTTGATTGCTGTCACAGATTAGTTGACATTGAGAATCGTCTAAATATTTCGTGGCCACCATATTGGATTTCTATATACTTTGTAGGCCATAGAGCTATGTACTATTAGATGATGATTATTGCGTAGGTTCATTGTTCAAACGTTGGTTTCGATCGCATGATTAGGACACAAGAAATTAAACCTTAATTTTAAAATTTCGCACAGCCGCCATCTTGAAGTTATGTAAACAATTGAGCTGAATAGGATGTCAGTGCATTACAAGGTGTATACCATTTGCTGTACCATGTGTGACGGCACTCGGTTGGTTTAAATGCGAGAAAAGTCTGTTTAAATACAACAACTTCGCTTGGCCGCCATGTTCGATTTGTAATGAGGTTTTTGAGAGTCCCAAAGTTACACTTCTATTAGTGCTTTTTTCCACCATACAAAACGCAGGGTGATATCTGTAATAGTTCCGGAGATATGGAATGCCGGTGAAATATTTCGCACAGTTGCCATGTTGGATTGGTGAGATGTAATAAAATTTGAAGAGCACAGTCGGGGTTGGACAAAATAGTACTCTGACCTTACCGAGTTTCGTTGAAACCGCTCCAGCAGTTTAGATTTTATTAGGGAGGGGAGCGAGGCGACGGACACATGCAAACACACACATACGTACACACACACGGACTATTTGTGATGTCATAGGCCTATCTTTCATAAATGTAAATAATAAAGGAAGCTTTTCAGCCGGTCAACACGACTGAATAGCTTTCATTATTAGAATTAAGCATCACTGAAAAATGGCTTCTATCACTACTAAATGAAAATAGGCTAACAAGTAAACGAAAAGCAAGAACGGGAGGTTTAATTTAGAAAAGAAATACTATTATTGGTCACAAAGGAGCTAAAGTTTGGTGTGTAGGCTACACTCTGCCTTATATAGCAACGCTGCGAGAAGGTGATTTGTATTCCCATCTTAGCCATCTTAGAGTGGTTTTCCGTGGTTTCCCACTTCTACTCCAGGAAAATGCGTGGATAGTTCCTAAGTCAAGGCCACGGCCTACTCCTTTCCAAGCCATGCCATCATTACAAATACACACGTTACTACAGACATCACAATAACAAAGTTTAGGCCTATCAGACAAATTCCATAAAAACCTCAACTACATGGACCGATGAACAATAGCCTATGTTCCAAACCTCTATATGGAGCAACAATAAATATTTCGAATCAATGGGATCCATCGTATTGTTTTTAGGAAACATATTTCTAACGTAGGCTACAGTATGACCGCGATCGAAACGAGCAATGTGCCTTGCCCTGTCTAATGCGGCACGCACTCAGACTTAAATCAGTATTTTTATTTTTATTGATATTTCAAGAAGTAATTATCCTATGTTTGAATAAATGATTTGCCTGGAATTGCATATGGCATCGTTCATACTGGGATAGTTGTTGACGCAGAAAAAAAGGATATTTTTTTATCAGGGTTCTAGTTTGGACAGTCGATACTGAAAAACATCCTTAGGCTAGATAGAGTATTTCGATATCATGAAAGAAATGCCCCTAGATAAGATAACAGGTATGTAATTGATGTTGTTGTGTAATTAGGCTATTATGTGACAGTTTGTAACAACCAGAGTAACAGTGTAATAAACGCAGTGTTACAATTGCCGTGGTAACTAAATAGACTGTGTAATAGCCGTAAAAGTCCACGTAAAAATTCGGTGTAATAGCCATAATGATTTTAATAGCTAGTGTACAGTAGTACCGGTAACAGTCCTGTAATAGTCTGTAGGCCTACATACATTTTGGGAAATGCTGCTGTACTGTTGCAGGCTCTGTACCGTTCCACTTTCCGTTGGAACATGAGAACCTGGAATGTTATACATAGATACCGGGTGGCTGGTTGGTATAACCTGGAAAGGTACACAGTGTAACCGGGTACTGGTGGAAACGTTACTCTATTTCGATAACCAAGAACGGTACGCAGAGTAACTTTCCAACTGGTAACGCTAAGGGATCGTTCCAGTCATGTACCGTTCCATACGTAACGTTCCGCTAACACGTACCTTGATGCTCGGTACATTTGGGAGTCGAGTTCCGACTGTACCGTTCCAGGGCTGTAACGTTCCACATGCTCGTACCGAGTTCCAAGTTACAGTTACGGAACGATACCGCAAGCCAGCTCGGGGCCGCGGTATGGCATACGTAACGTAACGTGGAACACAGCGGTACGTAACGCATTTCAGTTCTGTTTCGGGTCCCTGGCGAGGGTAGCATTCGCCACTTAAAAAAGTCCTCTCGGCACGCCGGAAGGCGGAGGTAGATTTCACCGGACAAACTTGGAGATAGGCGAAAATAGGCAGAATATGCAGGTTTTCGTAGAAGGATCAGACCTCATTTATCGCGAGAAAGTATTTTATAATTGGAGATTAATTAACTTTGTTTGTCTTCATTTTAAACATATTTTAAACATTTTATTGTCTTACGGGGACGGTAACCTTCTTGTCATTTGGAGTCCATTTTTAGCCTATTTTCAATTTTGAAAAAATAGGCTTATGAGATCACCTTTTGTCCGTGTGTGTGTGCGTGTGTGTGTGTGTGTGTGTGAGGTGTGGGTGTGTGTCCCCCCCTAATACAATCTAAACGGCTGGAGCGATTTCAGTGAAACTCGGTAAGTTCATAGCACTATTCCCGGCGACGTCGACCGTGCCCATCGAATTTTGTTACGTCTCACCAATCCAACATGGCGGCTGTGCGAAATATTTCACTAGCATTCAGTATCTCCGAAACTATAACGGATATCGCCCTGAAATTGTGTACGGTGATAAAGGGTACTTCTAGAAGTTCACCTATGAAACTTTCAAAAACCTGGTTACTACATAACTAACATGGCGGCCAAGCGAAGTGGAGACTTTTAAATAGACTTTTCTCGCGATTTAACTATCTAAACGTAATGAAACTTGGTACAGCAAATATTTATACACATTGCAATGCACTGGAATCTAATTTAGTTCAATTGTTTACATAACCTCAAAATGGCGCCTGTGCTAAATATTTCACTGACATTCTATATCCCCGAAACTATTACAGATATCACCCTGCAATTTTGTACGGTGATAAAGGGTACTGATACAAGTTTATCTATGTATAATTCATAAACCAGTAAAGTACAAAACGAACATGGCGACCAAGCGAATTTGAAATATTTTAATAGACTTTTCTCGTGAGTTAACTCTCTGAGCGCAGTGAAATGTGGTACAGTAAATGATTTTGCAGATTGTAATGTACTGCCATCTAATTTAATTCAATTGTTTACATAACCTCAAGATGGCGGCTGTGCGAAATTTTAAAATTAAGTTTTTATTTCTTGTGTCGTAATCATGCGATCGAGGTGAAAGTTTGAATAATGAACCTAGGCAATAAGTGACCTTGAATGGTACATAACTCTATGGCCTATACATATAACAATCCTAAATGGCAAGCTTCCGTAATATTTAGACGGTTCTGAATATATATGAATCTTTTACAGCAACCAAACTCAAATTTTTATGTTCATAGAGACTATGAACATATGTTCACCTATAGGACTTTCAGTAACCTCGTGAGCACGAATCCAACATGGCGGCGACGCGAAGTATAAATATTTAAATGGACGTTTCTCGCGAATTAACTATCCGAGTGCCGTGAAACGTTGCACGTTTTAAATGCTTACACAAATGTTGATCCACTGGCATCTAATTTATTTCAATTGTTTGCATAATCACAAGATGGCTGCTGTGCGTAATTTTAAAATCTCGTTTTTACTTCTTGTGTTCTTATCATGCGATTGAAGTTTGAATACCACACTTACACAATAATCTTAATATAATAGTACAAAAATAAAAATCCAACCTGGCGACCGTCTGAAATATTTAGACGGTTCTCAATATCTACGAATCTGTTACAGCAATTAAACTGACATTTTGTATGTTGATAGAGGCAATTAACATGAGCAGGATATATGAAAATAGGCTGTACAGTTCTTCACGGAACTACTTGTTATACTTGTGGTCACACTGTCCTTATGCTAGGTTTCGACACTGATGTGTAACTATGTAACGGTCTGTTACTTCTTCACGCAAAATTATATCTCCCGCAGAGATGTTGGTTGGTTCCTCAGTTTAGGGGCTGCGACAACGCGGTCATATAACCCCGTGTACTTTGGGTGAGTGTAGAATCTGTCTGATAAACGGTGTGAATTGTGATGGCTGTATTAGTCTGTAATTCAGGTAAGGAATGCAGACGCTAAATTTCAAGCAGTAGTTCCTAATGCTGCTACCAGATACTAACGTCAACGCCACCCAGCTGTGAACTTGGCTACTGGATGCCACCTCAATCAGCAACTCGCAACGAACGTTGGAACTTCCCCTCCAAAGGAAAGCTTACTGAGGGATTTTTAGCGCTCTTAGAAAATCCGACGACTTTGGCCGGCTTTGAACCCGCGACCTTGGGCATAGAAGTTCAGCATGCTACCAGTTACGTCACCGAAGCCGCTTCACTCTTAGTCAGATGGAAATCTGAATCTGATCTCGCGCAAGTGTGTTGTCATGGCAACGTCTGATGGCTCATCCCTCATCAATTTAGTAGTGTTGCCATGTCAACCACTGATAGCTCTTGGCATTTTCTTATAATTCCGAAATAATTTTTCTCATCCCTTGGCGCAATGGTGGCTCATATCAAAAATTCTTTCAGACAAACGTTTTAGGTAATTATTAGGGGAATATTGTCCATTTTGTACGGTTTTGATATTGTGCCTATTAACAGAGATATGATTAATGTTTCCCGAAAAAAACACTTTTTCCCACCCCTTTGGTCAATGGTTGGTGCTATCAAAAAACGTTTCAAACATAAATTTCTGAGCTTTATCCGACACATAGTATGAACTTTGAACGGATTCGATATTTCACATATTAAGAGAGTTATAGCAATATTTTATTTTTTCGAAAAAAAAAGTCCCCCATTTTCATCCCCTTCGACCGATTTAGCCCAGTAACGAACTCGTCCGAGATTTTATGGGTATACATATTCGGTAAAAAATTCAAAGTGATTGGTGCAAAATTACGGCAGTTATCGTGTCCACAAGAAACTGATATACATATATACATATTGAGACCGTTTAGTTGATGTCAACAACCACGATGACTCAACTAACGACACATAAATCGAATAAAAAGAAAAGTACCGTGAGGATCAGGTGACCTTCCAAAAAGGCTAAAGCGGCACGAGAGTCCGTAGTCCACAGGGATCGTGGTACATGGTGACGATGGTCATAGACCGCCTAAGGAAAGGTTCACCTTAAAACTAGACTGAGAAAATAAACATCCAGACTCATGTAAAACACCGTGAAAATTTATTAAAATTCACAAGCCCCTAGCCTAGTTCGGAGGGTTATAATCGGCTAGTCCGCAAATTAATAAATAAACTAAGATAAAGAACAGGTCCCCTACCTGAGAAGTTACTGAAAACCCTCGCGAAAGATCTAACTCACAATGATAAAGCAACAACAGCAACGCTAGGAATATGGCACGACGCAAGTCCCTAGTTCAAGTTACAAGACCAAGCTAATATCTGAATTTACATTTAACAGGGTAGCAAAACAAATCTAGGTTAGGATGGTACCATTTCGACATTTAAATTTGACATTAATTCAACTAGCTAAGTCCTATCAATTAACAAAATTTACGGCGATGACGTCCGTAAAAGAAAACAATTACATCCAAAAGCTAAGTGTACAGCCATGAAAAACAAACAATTTAATTATGCTTAATAACTATGTGCTAACAGCACACAATAAAGTAACATGTAGGGTTTAATACACTTGACATCATAAATTAATAACGAAATAGACACAGTAGTTTTATTAAAAATTCCTGCCTACACCTTGGTTTACTCTTTGTAAACCATAGTCATCTAATGTGTATAGTTACGGTGACGAATGCGCAGTTGAGACCACGTCTGACATCGCATGGCCTGAGCTCCACAAGCTACGAACTCTAGGTTCGCACATGCTTCAGGTCGCTACAAAAATGTCAACTGTCCTAGTCATTCCCTCACAAGGAAATTATCTTCAACTGCACGGCTATGTCAACAGTTCCAGAATGCAAAGAACAAAGTTAGATAGAAAGAATCGTTAGTTAGGCTTGTTTTATAACAATTATGCATTTTATTATTAGAATGTCGGTTTATAGGTTTATCGTAGGTTTATGGCGAATAACATTGACAATAGCCTGGGCACGGAGTGTCTCCAACTGAGATCATTCTCCACCAAAAAGCCTCGACTCAACAGTCGGAATATAATCATCGAGTATAACAACTCGGACACACAATAACACGGGTTACCAGCGGCGCTAAGCTCGCGTTCAATAACTCTGGGATAGGCCTGTACAACAGTTACCTTCCCATAACATCTGGTCAACGGGATCATCCCCGGACAAAGCATACAATAACATCCTGCTATAACAGGATAGACTTCACCATCCTATAGAAAACCTTACATAACTGTACCTGTCATACGACAATACACGCAACAGAGCGCTAAACAAACAAAAACCGATCCATAAAACAAGTTTCAAATACAAGAGTGGAAACTGGTTTCCATAAGCAAAATAGCAATGAAAGGAAAAGCGAATACAAATTGTACTCTGTCCTCGTCTATAGTAGTTTTGTCTCACAATGAAGCAGGCGTGCTCTAGGTCACTGGGTTACATAACCAGTTTATTCAAGGCCGGCGATTTAATCAATACAAAACCTGCACTTGGTCGGTTCATAAAAAACATTACCATGTGTTACGGATCTCTACAGAGTCCGTGTATCAAACGCACGCTATAAATCTGAGTATAGTAATACACTTCCGTCTTTCTACCAAAGACGTCTAAATGAAAGTAAACTTACAATAACTGAAGCTCTTTGCTTTAAAAATGCAACTCAGTAGTTGCTAGAACATCAAATAAAAACGTGTCTCACACGACACAAGCCAAAAAAATGATAAATGTGGCACAGATTCACACACTAGATCTGCTTAATGATACGTTGGGAACCGCGTTCGATGCTAGGCAACGAAACATTCCTTCTAGTTGTTAGGTTCAAACATGACCAAGAATAGCTTCTGAGCTTATTCAAAATGAAATATAATGCATTTACAAACTGGTAGTTACTGTCGACTACCTAAATGATACGACCGTTCTAACGACAGTCAGGGGTGTAGCAAAGGATGGCTGCGAAGAATGCAGTCAATTAATAACCAAGGCATCTGATTGCCATAACTACAGTCAGCAAAGACTTGAAAATTACCCCAAGTAGGGTTGAACACAATAGCCTCAAAATGACTACGATCAGGTTCAGCAAAAAGGTAGGCATTGACGTTCCACGACGTTCACCAAGCTGCACCAGGGCTGACCAAAATGTCTGACCCCAAGGGTGTCTCACTCTAAACTGAAATAAATGACATCTAACTAATCTAGTTACATCCCTACCTAGAAAAATGGCTGACACTGAGTGTGGTTGATTCACAAACTACATTAAAAACTACTACACCACCAGAAACTAGAACAAAGAAGGGGTGTGACAAAAACTCACGAAATGGAGGAGCTCTCACTCAGCTCTCTATTCCACAACAAGGGTTGTACATAAACCTCTCTGGCTCTCTGGATCGGTATCCTCCTCATCAGGATTCCCATCTGGACTCCCCCAAAGACCAGGGTTCGATTTGTCCCTGTCGACATCTTCGTGGATATGCCTGGAAATGGCATTTTGGCTCCTTCCCTCTCGTTCATCGTTCTGGAAGTTCCACCATCACGCTGGTTCCTGTAGAAACGTCACCCCCCCATACTGGGATGGTATTAGCCCATGGTAACTGCTTCAACCATGGTGAATAAAAGTCCAATCACGTGGGTAGCGAAATAAGTTGCGTGATTATTCATCCTCTCACTTCCAAAATTATAATGTCCGTCGTGACTATCATAGGCTTCAATTATAAAATACGACACAGCCTTAATCTTGCAGATGTGGATTAGAATGTGAGCTAATACTATTTTATAATGCTGCACGTGCTAGTGACGCTACTTTTGTATCACGCAGCATCCGTGAATTATACGACGTTTCAAAGATGAAATTTCCACTTTGGCAATTTAAATATCTCATACTATTATAATCACACTTATTCAGGATAATTGTAACACTATTACCTGTATATTTCCACTAGGCATCTGCCCTCCACATACGCGTGGGTAATATGTGATGTCACAGCAATGTTGTGCAATACACTATACTTGCCAATAATTATTTCCCAAGCTTCTTATTTAATTCACTGGACTTCATCGACAGTGAATATTAGTATTTGCTTGCTCGATGGCACTTTATAATCACTTTGAACGCTAAACAGCGGATATTCTTCTACGTCTCGTAGGACAAATGTAATTCCACGCCTACACAAGGCGGATTCTCAAGACGCAGTGCTCCGGTACTGGGTGTCTCTAGAAAGTAGGTCGTCAAAACGAAAACGTTGAGCGACTACTTACGTTCCTTTTTTGCGTATCTGCAAGGGTATTACCTTACCTAAAGTAAAAATAAACATTCTCCAAAATGTTTTAATAATGCAGCATGACGAAATGGAATATTCTGAGTCTCGTAGGAAAGATAAAAATAATTAATAAGACCTCAGATAATAATTAGCAGTTTACACCAAAGTCAAAAGTGCGATTCACCACTACTTCAAAATATCGCGTGATCTCTCAGCTTCACGTGGCTTTCCTGGGTGTGTTCAAAAGTACAACATCCCATCATAAATGCTCTGTCATAAAAAATATCACATGAACCATAGCTCAGCAGGTTCATCTGCCTCTCTGTCGTTTCAAATAAAATGTTGGGATAACATTTTTATTTGCTTTGAAATTCATTCAAGAGTGATATTTTTTTAGATTGGCTGCATTAAAGGTTCCAATGCGTTCTCCTGTCCTAATGTCTATTTTACCTCGAAGTAGGGTTCCGTTCTCCCTCTTCTTGGATCTGCAATTCTCTCAATTGTTGGAGGTACTCACGGCTCTCCCGCGCTCTTCCTTTCCAATCCCTGTCTGGCTGGTATCTAGGGTCTCGATTTCTGTCGTAACCCCCACTATATCGATAGTCTCTACGGATACGTCCGTGTTGCTGATTTCTTCCTTCATTCCCTCGGCGGTTGTTTTCATGACGTCGGTTGTCGTCCGTCCTTCGGTCGAATCGCCGGTCCCAATGACTTCGCCGGTCATCATGTTGATTTCGAGTATACGGAGTGTTATTCCATTCTCTCCTGTTATAACTGTAATTGTTATCACGTCGCCCAGAATCCTCTGTGGTTTGTGTTTGTTGTGGCGTCTGGCTTACTTTATCAACAGTCGTCAGATTCATATGTCTATCCTCGCGTCTATCAGCCTTCTGCTGACGGTGTGTAGGAAACTGTTCTGTGTTAGCGTCCAACCTTCGCAGTATCTGGTCACACTGCTGGAAAGTGGATGCCCCTGCAGCGATTAACACACGTTGTACATCCGCAGGGTACTGCCAAACAATTGTGTTCACCAAATCTTGTTCGGACAATGGAGGCTGAAGACAACGGAGCTTCGCTAGCTGTATTGCGAAGTAATTCGCATAACGAGTAGGTGTATTGGAACTGTACCTTCGAGTGTACATCTCAGCTCGGATGCTCTGCTGGATGTCGCTCGACCAATATGTTCTTAATAACGCTTCCTTAAAGTCTTGGTAGCCTGTGAATGAGTATCGGAATGCTCTGAACCAGGTACCGGCTTGTCCCTCAAGCAGTCGCTCTATAACTCTTAGTTCCCTCTCTGGAGTTACCATAGTATCACGTAAGTAGCTTTCGACATTTGCTAGGAATTCCACTGGAGTAACACCGCTCCCAGTTCCCGAGAAGCGAGCTGGTTGCTCCTCTCTTGAACGAATTATGGTGACATTTCCCTGCGTATTCGCGGGTCTGAAAGTATTTTGCATGTAACTCTGCGTAGGAGTGTTAGTCTCATGACTAATTCGATTAGATGCTGGTTGAAACGGGTGAGCGTCAAAGTTCAAGGTCTGACCTTGCGCTAAATTAGTGAATTGTGACGGTTGCGGTTCCATAGGCGCGCTGGGTTGGAAATGGGTAGGCATCATTCCTCCTGATTGAGATATAGGCGTTTCCTGAGATTCTCCCATCTGTGGGTATACGTGTCTCTCTCTTGGAGTCGTCTCGAGTCTGTCCAGGCGTCTTTCTATTACTTCAAGACCTGGGATGGTTCTGGCTGCGACTTTGTTGCCTAAGTCGTTCAATTGCAGCTCGATCCTGTCAACCTTTCCCTTGAGGTTTGTGTCTACCTCGCGTATGGCCGTCCTAAGGTTATAACTGAGGTCTAACCTCTTGGTCACCGCGACTTCCTCAAATCTCTTTTGTAAGGAATCGATATCTCCTTCAACTCTGGACATATTTTCTTGGATTTTACCCACATCGTCTCTAACCTCGGCTACCTTAGCCTCGACTGTAGCTTCGTGTTCGTTGAGGTCACCTCTCAATAACATGAGGTCAATTTTGTGTTCCTCATGATGAACATCAACTGTCTCACGTAGACTGTCTACGGTTTCCGTCAATTCAGAAATGTTTCTCCTGTTGGTGTTAAGTTCCTCTTTAATCTCCATCATGCCATCAACGATAGTCTTCACGTTGTTATTAACGGCATTGGCAGCTCCTCTCATCAAGATTAAACCAACGTTCATGGTTGCCATGTCCTTCTTCACATTTCCGATAAATCCCTCGACGTGATCTAGTCGAGTCCCGAATTCTTCCCTGGTATGTTCCAGATCTGCTCTCATGTCTATCTGGACTTTATTCAAGGTTGTCTGAATTTGAGCTGTGTGCTCCTCCAATCGGTTTTGCACCTCCTCCCTAGCTCTATTCATCTGGTCGGTTAAGCAATCTACGCGTTGGTTAGCCTCCTGATGGTGTCGTATGACATCAACCCTAACAGCTGCTAAACCTGTCGTCAGATCATTTCTCGTTTCGATCCTATATGTGTCCATGTCTGCCCTGACTTGAGTTAAATCAGCCCTAACATTATTTACAGAGTGAGTGTTAATCTCTAAGTCCTGTCTTACATTGTTTATAGACTGAGTGTTAATCTCTAAGTCCTGTCTAACCTTGTTGACTTCCTGTCTAACCTGGTCCACATGACCACTTACTGTATTTACAGCCTGAGTATTCTGTTGAAGATTGGCATTCACACCTGCCATCATCTCTCCAAACACACGACGAATAGTTTCCTCATCCATAGATAAGAAATATATGAGAAAGTGAGGGATCAATTTCTACGGGAACTTACAGCTATGATTAGTTACTTGGTGGTATAAAGCTTGCTTCATTTATATAAATATCACGAGTACAGCTGGAGTATGCAAACTAAGTGCTTCTACATTTACAAAGACAACGGTGAGCAAAGCAAAGTATTACATTTACTTAGGATGAGGCATCATCAAAGAAAATCCTATCCTTCATTTATTCAACACTAAAGCCTCACCCCATGGACTTCTATCAAACATGAATGCCATGCGGTCAATTGATCTGCAGTACGACTTTCTAAGTTCGTCCCAGTCCTGTCAATTTACCATTAATCAACATTAGGATCCTCAAAAAAGAATAACATGGTACTGAGGGTCACCACGTTAACGTTGGCACATGAGTTGGGCGCCATTTTATGAGACCGTTTAGTTGATGTCAACAACCACGATGACTCAACTAACGACACATAAATCGAATAAAAAGAAAAGTACCGTGAGGATCAGGTGACCTTCCAAAAAGGCTAAAGCGGCACGAGAGTCCGTAGTCCACAGGGATCGTGGTACATGGTGACGATGGTCATAGACCGCCTAAGGAAAGGTTCACCTTAAAACTAGACTGAGAAAATAAACATCCAGACTCATGTAAAACACCGTGAAAATTTATTAAAATTCACAAGCCCCTAGCCTAGTTCGGAGGGTTATAATCGGCTAGTCCGCAAATTAATAAATAAACTAAGATAAAGAACAGGTCCCCTACCTGAGAAGTTACTGAAAACCCTCGCGAAAGATCTAACTCACAATGATAAAGCAACAACAGCAACGCTAGGAATATGGCACGACGCAAGTCCCTAGTTCAAGTTACAAGACCAAGCTAATATCTGAATTTACATTTAACAGGGTAGCAAAACAAATCTAGGTTAGGATGGTACCATTTCGACATTTAAATTTGACATTAATTCAACTAGCTAAGTCCTATCAATTAACAAAATTTACGGCGATGACGTCCGTAAAAGAAAACAATTACATCCAAAAGCTAAGTGTACAGCCATGAAAAACAAACAATTTAATTATGCTTAATAACTATGTGCTAACAGCACACAATAAAGTAACATGTAGGGTTTAATACACTTGACATCATAAATTAATAACGAAATAGACACAGTAGTTTTATTAAAAATTCCTGCCTACACCTTGGTTTACTCTTTGTAAACCATAGTCATCTAATGTGTATAGTTACGGTGACGAATGCGCAGTTGAGACCACGTCTGACATCGCATGGCCTGAGCTCCACAAGCTACGAACTCTAGGTTCGCACATGCTTCAGGTCGCTACAAAAATGTCAACTGTCCTAGTCATTCCCTCACAAGGAAATTATCTTCAACTGCACGGCTATGTCAACAGTTCCAGAATGCAAAGAACAAAGTTAGATAGAAAGAATCGTTAGTTAGGCTTGTTTTATAACAATTATGCATTTTATTATTAGAATGTCGGTTTATAGGTTTATCGTAGGTTTATGGCGAATAACATTGACAATAGCCTGGGCACGGAGTGTCTCCAACTGAGATCATTCTCCACCAAAAAGCCTCGACTCAACAGTCGGAATATAATCATCGAGTATAACAACTCGGACACACAATAACACGGGTTACCAGCGGCGCTAAGCTCGCGTTCAATAACTCTGGGATAGGCCTGTACAACAGTTACCTTCCCATAACATCTGGTCAACGGGATCATCCCCGGACAAAGCATACAATAACATCCTGCTATAACAGGATAGACTTCACCATCCTATAGAAAACCTTACATAACTGTACCTGTCATACGACAATACACGCAACAGAGCGCTAAACTAACAAAAACCGATCCATAAAACAAGTGATCAAATACAAGAGTGGAAACTGGTTTCCATAAGCAAAATAGCAATGAAAGGAAAAGCGAATACAAATTGTACTCTGTCCTCGTCTATAGTAGTTTTGTCTCACAATGAAGCAGGCGTGCTCTAGGTCACTGGGTTACATAACCAGTTTATTCAAGGCCGGCGATTTAATCAATACAAAACCTGCACTTGGCCGGTTCATAAAAAACATTACCATGTGTTACGGATCTCTACAGAGTCCGTGTATCAAACGCACGCTATAAATCTGAGTATAGTAATACACTTCCGTCTTTCTACCAAAGACGTCTAAATGAAAGTAAACTTACAATAACTGAAGCTCTTTGCTTTAAAAATGCAACTCAGTAGTTGCTAGAACATCAAATAAAAACGTGTCTCACACGACACAAGCCAAAAAAATGATAAATGTGGCACAGATTCACACACTAGATCTGCTTAATGATAAGTTGGGAACCGCGTTCGATGCTAGGCAACGAAACATTCCTTCTAGTTGTTAGGTTCAAACATGACCAAGAATAGCTTCTGAGCTTATTCAAAATGAAATATAATGCATTTACAAACTGGTAGTTACTGTCGACTACCTAAATGATACGACCGTTCTAACGACAGTCAGGGGTGTAGCAAAGGATGGCTGCGAAGAATGCAGTCAATTAATAACCAAGGCATCTGATTGCCATAACTACAGTCAGCAAAGACTTGAAAATTACCCCAAGTAGGGTTGAACACAATAGCCTCAAAATGACTACGATCAGGTTCAGCAAAAAGGTAGGCATTGACGTTCCACGACGTTCACCAAGCTGCACCAGGGCTGACCAAAATGTCTGACCCCAAGGGTGTCTCACTCTAAACTGAAATAAATGACATCTAACTAATCTAGTTACATCCCTACCTAGAAAAATGGCTGACACTGAGTGTGGTTGATTCACAAACTACATTAAAAACTACTACACCACCAGAAACTAGAACAAAGAAGGGGTGTGACAAAAACTCACGAAATGGAGGAGCTCTCACTCAGCTCTCTATTCCACAACAAGGGTTGTACATAAACCTCTCTGGCTCTCTGGATCGGTATCCTCCTCATCAGGATTCCCATCTGGACTCCCCCAAAGACCAGGGTTCGATTTGTCCCTGTCGACATCTTCGTGGATATGCCTGGAAATGGCATTTTGGCTCCTTCCCTCTCGTTCATCGTTCTGGAAGTTCCACCATCACGCTGGTTCCTGTAGAAACGTCACCCCCCCATACTGGGATGGTATTAGCCCATGGTAACTGCTTCAACCATGGTGAATAAAAGTCCAATCACGTGGGTAGCGAAATAAGTTGCGTGATTATTCATCCTCTCACTTCCAAAATTATAATGTCCGTCGTGACTATCATAGGCTTCAATTATAAAATACGACACAGCCTTAATCTTGCAGATGTGGATTAGCATGTGAGCTAATACTATTTTATAATGCTGCACGTGCTAGTGACGCTACTTTTGTATCACGCAGCATCCGTGAATTATACGACGTTTCAAAGATGAAATTTCCACTTTGGCAATTTAAATATCTCATACTATTATAATCACACTTATTCAGGATAATTGTAACACTATTACCTGTATATTTCCACTAGGCATCTGCCCTCCACATACGCGTGGGTAATATGTGATGTCACAGCAATGTTGTGCAATACACTATACTTGCCAATAATTATTTCCCAAGCTTCTTATTTAATTCACTGGACTTCATCGACAGTGAATATTAGTATTTGCTTGCTCGATGGCACTTTATAATCACTTTGAACGCTAAACAGCGGATATTCTTCTACGTCTCGTAGGACAAATGTAATTCCACGCCTACACAAGGCGGATTCTCAAGACGCAGTGCTCCGGTACTGGGTGTCTCTAGAAAGTAGGTCGTCAAAACGAAAACGTTGAGCGACTACTTACGTTCCTTTTTTGCGTATCTGCAAGGGTATTACCTTACCTAAAGTAAAAATAAACATTCTCCAAAATGTTTTAATAATGCAGCATGACGAAATGGAATATTCTGAGTCTCGTAGGAAAGATAAAAATAATTAATAAGACCTCAGATAATAATTAGCAGTTTACACCAAAGTCAAAAGTGCGATTCACCGCTACTTCAAAATATCGCGTGATCTCTCAGCTTCACGTGGCTTTCCTGGGTGTGTTCAAAAGTACAACATCCCATCATAAATGCTCTGTCATAAAAAATATCACATGAACCATAGCTCAGCGGGTTCAATATATTACATAAATTATATATAAACTTTTGAACTGACGGTGGTTTTGGGGTCTGGGGGATGTGAAACGCGAAGATATGTCGAAATTTTCCGGAAATCGAAACATGGTACCCATTGCAATAGTTAGCTTTCTAATGAAATCTACCTAAAATACTGCCGTCAACGACGCCTAGCTGTGAACTTGGCTACTAGATGCCACCTCAATCAGCAACTCGCAACGAACGTTGGAACTTCCCCTCCGAAGGAAAGCAAACTCAGGTTTTTTAGCGCTCTAAGTAAATCCGACGACTTCAGCCGGGTTTGAACCCGCGACCTTGGGCATAGATGTTCAGCATGCTACCAGTTCCGATACCGAAGTCGCTTCCCATTGACATATGAAAACTGAATGTGATCTCGTGCAGTGGCGTTGTCATAGCAACTGCTGAAGGTCATCCCTTATCAATTACAAGTAAAGTTGCCATGGCAACCTTTCTTGGCACTTGGCATTTTCTTATAATTTAAATCATTTTGTTCACCCCGTGGCGTAATGTTGGGTCATATCAAAAATTCTTTCAGACAAAAGTTTTAGGTAATTATTGGAGGAATATTGTCCATTTTGTGCGGTTTTGATATTGTGCCTATTAACAGAGATATGATTAATGTTTCCCGAAAAACCCACTTTTTCCCACCCCTTTGGTCAATGGTTGGTGCTATCAAAAAACTTATTTGACATAAATTTTTGGCACTTATCCGACACATGTTATGAACTTTGAAGGGATTCGATATTTCATGTATTAAGAGAGTTATAGCGATATTTCACTATTTCGAAAAAAGCCCCCCATTTTTACCCCCTTTGGCCGATTTTGCCCATTAACGAACTCGACCGAGATTTTATGGGGATACATATTATGTAAAAAATTCAAAGTGATTGGTGCAAAATTACGGCAGTTATCGTGTCCACAAGAAACTGATATATATATATATATATATATATATATATAGATAGATAGATAGATAGATAGATACATATATACATAAATTATATATAAACTTTTGAACTGACGGTGGTTTTGGGGTCTGGGGGATGTGAAACGCGAAGATATGTCGAAATTTTCCGGAAGTCGAAACATGGGACCCATTGCAATAGTTAGCTTTCTAAAGAAATCTACCTAAAAGCGAATCTCCGCATCGTCTGTGTCCCGTTCTAAGGCGATTGAGTGTTGACCACATTTCACGAGACTGATCAAAATCTGGAACTGTCTTACTGATACAAGGCATAGACTGGCAAGTAACTGGAGCGTTTTCGAGCTAATCTCTCCTCCAGGAGTCAATGATGTTGAACTCGCCGAGGCAGCTGGCAAGTGCACGAGGTGGATGTCTTGAGCGGAGTCTGTTGATCCCAAGGTCAGGGATATCAGAATGTATCGGGAGATCAGGGTTTCCCATGATCTTGGTGTATTCTCTTCTCAAAGCAACTTTCCTTCGTAGATGAGGGGGTGGTATATTACTTAGGACAGGCAGCCAGGTGAAGGGTGTAGACCTGATCGTTCCCGAAATAATACGCATTGTATTATTAAGCTGGACATCGACTTTGATTATGTGTACTGTTCAACCATACTGGTGCACAGTACTCCACCGCAGAGTAAACGAAGCTCAACGCAGATGTCCGCAGAGTTGTGGCGGTTGATCCCCAAGTGGTTTCACAAAGCTTTTGTATGATATTGTTTCTTGTCCTCAGTTTTGCAGCAACTTTTGTAAGGTGTGATTTATACGATAGAGTTCTATCTAGATTAAAGTCTACTGTAGGGCTGAATCAGGTGTCTTAGGATTTAAAAATAAGCTGCAATCCAAGTATTTGCCTGGAGTACCCGGAGACCTTCTCTTCGCCCCTCATAATGTTCACTTTTCTTTATGATGATGAATGATCGTGTGGCATCCTGAGAGGCCGAGTGCCCGTGGGCAACCTGCACGTCGTAATGAGGATGAAGTAATGATGAAGACGGCACATATACCCAGTCGCCAAGCCACGGGAATTAACCGCAGAAGATTACGATCCCTAATGGCCCGGCCGGGAATCAAACCCGGGACACGTCGGGTCAAAGCCTAGCGCGCTAACCATTTAGCCACGGAGCCGGACTTCATTCTGATAATAGACGCCGATTTCTCCAAACACCAGCTACCCAACCCAGGCGTTTAGAATTCTGAGCCAACTGATGTTGTTGTTGATTCATTTAGTGGCTTTGTAACATCTTGGTCATGTAGCCCCATATAGTTCTCAGGTCTGCCTCACAAGGCACCAGCTCTCATATCAGAATTAAATACAACCGGCAGTGTGGCGCAGCGGTAACGTACTGTACCCAAGGTTACGGGATCGAATCCTGACGCAGTCAGTTGACATTTGAGGGTGTGCAAGTGCGAGGGAACCATGTCAGTAATGATTCCATTGAGATGACATTTCGGCACCCTACGGTTTCTAATAGTCACAGTAGTTATAAGGGACATAAATCAAATAACATTACAATTAAAATTAAATTTCTTCACAGAGCCGGGAATCAAACCCGGTTCCCCGTAATGACAACCAAGAATGCTAGGCACTGCGCCACGAGGTGGACAGAACCAACTGATGGTATGGAGGAGTGGGAAAATGGTCTTTATACACACATGTAGTTAGTTGAGGGCGCTTTTCTAATCCGAGTAATATGCCACATTTATTCCTTTAACGCCTCATGTATAATGATAACGAATTCGTAATTCTGTACTTGCTATTCCTGTCCCGAGAAAGAAAATAGCTCGTTATCATAGCAGACATAAAGAATAAAGGAAGAATGAATAGAGGAAGGTCATTTCAATTCCCTCTTCTACTTGAAGCACATTATTGGAAAATTCTAAACTAAATAACTCATTGGCGTAGCCCTGGCTTTCATGCAAATAGTCTCCGTCGACAACATGGCAAGTGCCGGTGATTTGCATATTAGACACCCAGCCCCTAGCGGTAAGTTCTCGCAGCGTGCATGGTACTTGTTCAATTTATTAGCCTTCTTCCTCTTCTTCCTCTTCTTCCTCATCCATATTATCTACAAATCAAACTCCTGCAATTCCTTTTTTATTCTCACACCCCCGTTCATTCATAACATTTGAATGTCTACCAGAAATCAGCATCCAGAGCTCGAAATAGAATCGTTTTAACAGTACAGGAAGTGCGTGTTGAATAGTAATATGTTTTTCATATATAAATTACTTGCAATAATAGAACATACATTATAATTTAAGGTCATGAAAGATCTTGGAAATTATATAAATGATGATATGACAAGGCACTATCGATGTGAATCCCGTGACAATATAAGCGAAAGAGATATTTTTTCTTTTGTACCGCGGGAAGGTAATTGTCTATAAACTGTGTCCATACAAATAGGGCACTCTATGGAAGTAAAACTTGCCCTGTTGACATAGCAGAAAAGAGGAGAATAGAAGCATTTGAAATGTGGTGTTACAGGAGAATGATGATCAGTTTGGTAGATAGAGTAACATTGTGGTGTTTGAAGCCATATTTTCAGTGTTGCCTTAGTAAACAAGTGTTTAGTGCTTTTCAGTCGGTCAACACGAATGTACCCAAAAGAGATGGGTTATGCCCTAATCCTGAAATAAATTACATGTATTATTAATCTCATGTAATTTATTTCAGGATTAGGGCATAACCCATCTCTTTTGGGTACATTCGTGTTGACCGACTGAAAAGCACTAAACACTTGTTTAGATAGAGTAACAAATGAAAAAAGTATTAAGATGAGTGGGCGAGGAGATATGCTTCTGGCGACTGATAATGAAGAGAAGAGATAGGTTGGTAGGACACCCAGGAATAGCAAACTTTGGAAGGAAGTGTTGAGGACAAGAACAATAGGGGTAGGCCAACATTAAAATATGTTTAAAAATTGCCTCGGATATAAGGTGTGGTAGCTATGTAGAGTTGAAACAATTAGCTCAAGACAGGGAAGCATGGAGGAGGGCTGCATCAAACCAGTCAAAAGACTGAAGACTCAAACAACAACAACAACAACAACAATAATACAAAGATTGCATGAACAAACGTGATGTGTTATTAGCTTAAGGCTTCACAGACTAAAGGGAAGCAATTTATGACTATAACACCCGGGTCTTATTCCAGTCACCGAAAAAAAAAGAAGGTATTGGGAATGGAAGGACTCCAAGGAGGGCAATATAAGAAAACAGGCTCAAAATGGTTGGAAGAGAGCGAGAAGACACACAGCGAAAAGATGAAGGAGCACTGGAGGAAGAAGAAAGAACAACAGAGGACTAAACATTGAAATTGGTTCGTGGTTCTCAGAAGACCCTAACGGAGCAAGAAGAATCAGAATAATAATAATAATAATACTAATAATAAATACAAAATTAATGATGTTACGTAAACTTTCTCGACCAATGATACAACTTTGGGGCATTTAGGTCCGGCTAGATCAAACATAAAATTTAGAATTGCCGACGTTTATATACAACAGCTTGTCCCTTTGTGAAGGTTACAATGCAAGAAAAAATGCGTTTACCAATGGCGTGTGGAGTATCAGGGCAGGCACAAAATACTCCAGCAAGAATGATGAAAAGTGAAAGTAGGAAATAAGTGAAAATCTTATAATGACGGCCGGTAATAAGGTTGCAGTGCTGCACAACGACCAGATTTTTTCAACTAAATAATAATAGGCTGTTAATAACAATAATAATAATAATAATAATAATAATAATACCGTAATAATAATAAGAAAACAACATGTGTTTCCTATGACATGCATTGGAATTCATAGTTTTATCAATTAGTATGATAAAATTGGTCCGGCTAGATCAAACATAAAATGCCAGCGTTTCGCCCCGGTGCGCCGTTGGGCTCGTCAGTCGGTACAGACACACCTCACCAATAGGCATGGCTAGCACATACTGAGAAGGCCATCACAAGACACAAAATACAAGTAGTATTGACGTCACGAGTGATGCCAATGTGCTAAGGAAGTCAAGCTCCCTTTCATAAAACAAAAACCATACCTTGGCAATCCAAATAGGCTATGAACATTCCCGAATGGGAATATGATGTTATTTCCGTTTGATCGGATAAATTATCAATTAGTATGATAAAATTGGTCCGGCTAGATCAAACATAAAATGCCAGCGTTTCGCCCCGGTGTGCCGTTGGGCTCGTCAGTCGGTACAGACACACCTCACCAATACGCATGGTATTGGATTGCCAAGGTAAGGTTTTTGTTTTATGAAAGGGAGCTTGACTTCCTTAGCACATTGGCATCACTCGTGACGTCAATACTACTTGTATTTTGTGTCTTGTGATGGCCTTCTCAGTATGTGCTAGCCATGCGTATTGCTGAGGTGTGTCTGTACCAACTGACGAGCCCAACGGCACACCGGGGCGAAACGCTGGCATTTTATGTTTGATCTAGCCGGACCAATTTTATCATACTAATTGATAATTTATCCGATCAAACGGAAATAACATCATATTCCCATTCGGGAATGTTCATAGCCTATTCATAGTTTTGTCATTGAATAATTCAGAAAAACTTGTGAAACTTGAACTATTGGTGCAGCAGAAAAGAGGAGAATTGAAGCATTTGAAATGTGGTGTTACAGGACAATGATGAAGATCAGATGGGTATATAGAGTTACAAACGAAGAGGTATTGAGACTAGTGGGAGAAGAGAGATGTTTATGGTGACTGCTAATGAAGAGAAGAGATAGGTTGGTAGGGCACATACTAAGACACCCAGGAATAGCAAGCTTAGTTATGGAAGGAAGGGTTGAAGACAAGAACTGTAGGGGTAGACCAAGGTTAGAATATGTTAAACAGATTGCCTCGGATGTAGGGTGTGGTAGCTATGTAGAGGTGAAACGATTAGCTCAGGACAGGGAGGCATGGAGAGCTGCATCAAACCAGTCAAAAGACTGAGGACTCAAAGAACATGTAGTACGGTACTGTGAATTGTGTGAGAAAGGGAAGCGTGCCAAGAGTATAAAAGCGCTCGCCGTGTGTTCATAGTCAGGCTCAAGCACCGACCAGATCTCAGCAGTGGAGAATATGGCCAAGATGCTAGACAGGGCATGTCCTATAATTAACTCGGCTGGTCGTTGCTCGCTGATTGCAAAAAAGAGAGGAGAGAGAAAATAGTTAACACCCATGCACGGCTTCCTCGCATTTAAACTCCCTCAGATGCACCAAGATTCGATCTTGCAACCATTGGAGTAAGATGGGGAGAACTGTATATCATATTGCTGCAGTTTTAATTAACGGTTAATTAATTGAAAAATAAATAAATGAATACATACATAAATAAGCGAATAAATAAATAAATACAATAAATGACTAAACAAATAAATAAATAAATAAATAAATAAATAAATAAACAAATACATAAGTAATAATACGTAAATTACATAATTAAATAGATAGATAAATGTTGTTGCATTTGAAGTGCTTCGATATAGTGGTTATTTAGCGCCGTTTACTTCGGTGTGTGTAAAATTTGTCAGATAACATGTGTCATGTTGTTTCTGTAAAAGAGTTTGTAGGTGACGATTCGGAAGGAGGCGGCCGTGGTCTTATGTTAGGAACCATCCCGGCATTTTCCTGGTGTGGAAGTGGCGAACCACGTAAAACCAACACCAGGATGGCTAAGGTGGTTTTTAAACACACCTCTTCTCAGTTTTACCTCACGATGCTAAGTGTACTCCGTTCCAGCCCTCGCACAAGAATTAAGGCAAAGCCTAGGAGGCAACCAAGAATGTCACTGCAACACGAGGTGGTCAGATCAACAAAGAAAGAAAGAAAGAAAGAAAGTAAGAAAGGAAGAAAGAAAGAAAGAAAGAAAGATAATAATAATGTTTTTGGATTTAGGTTTCTTTCAACTACTGCGACTTCTAGAGATGCCGGAGGGCCGGAACTTTGCCTCGAAATTGATTTTTAACGATCCAGTAAATCTACTGACACGGTTCCCTCGCATTTGCGCACCCACAAATGCCAGCTGATTGCGCCAGGATTCGATCCTGCAACCTAGGACACAGGAAGCGAGAACGTTACCGCTGAACGACGCATTTATTTTATTTATCGTATGGCTTTTAGTGCCGGGAGTGTCCGAGGACATGTTTGGCTCGCCTGAGTCTGTAGCTGCATCAAGCGGACACCCTTAGGGAGAGCTACAAGTTCCGTTCAATTTCAAGCAGTTCCAGCATTCGCTACCAGATATCAATGATACCTAGTGGTGAACGTTGGAACTTAGATAGAGCGTTCCGACGAAATCTAACCTAACAATTAAGCTTACACATGTTTAGTCTGTGGAAGGATCTTTTACATGCCTTACATCTATGACATGGGACCTCCGGCTTTACTTTCCCTCCGAAAAAGGCTGAACCACGCAGCCAGACAAGAAAAGAAAGAAAGAAAGAAAGAAAGATAGAAAGAAAGAAAGAAAGAGGAACATAACCATAATTTCTAAATTTGTTTTGACTACGATTAACTGAGAATCATTCAAATATTGAAAACATGCAATGGTGCTGTAGTTATCAGTTGAATAGTTACTTACCACTAGTTGCATGTTCGCTGTCTCAAGAGCGACTTTGTGCATCATTGTTGACAATTCATGGTATAAAGATTTATTGCATGTCCATCAGCTATCCAGAAAAGAGGCTCTGAGTGAAAGAATGTCTCAAGAAAAGCACGCGAGACTAGTCGGTGAAGTGGCAGTAGTGGTGGGCATTCATCACGGGCTATCCTTGCTATCAGAACACGCGATCTCCGTGTTACTGCTCGATCCCAATCTGACGGCCGTCCCGGCGCCCAAATGCAGTGGCACGGCGTCACTAATGGTGTTTTAATGGTGACCGGAGCACTTCTTCAGGTGCCCAATACTTTGTCAATTCCTACCATATACACAGTGCATGCCATGCCATTCAGGTGTTTCCATTTTGTTTATAAATGTAACCACTGGTGTTGAAAAGAGTTTTTATTGAAATGGAGAAGAATGAACTCTGATTTCTGCGAAACGCATTGGCCTATTTTCAATAAGATTCAGTATTGCTGTACGGAAATAACAGTGCCATCCATCGTAGCTACACGTGATTTTAGACTCCATGACCTTGGAACTTTTTCAAAACCACTTTTGAATATCATTTTGATTTGTTGTTGTTGTTGTTGTTGTTGTAGTTGTTGTTGTTGTTGTTGTTGTTGATGATGATGATGATGATGATGATGATTGTTGTTTTAAGGGCCCTAACATCTAGGTTATTGGCCCCTAATGTTTGGGTGTTAGTGAAAGAAGAAATGAGAATGAAAACTATAACTAATACAGTACTAACTAAAAACTTACATACGAGAAGAAGAAATGGTAAATAAATAAAGGATAAGGCAAATAAAGTACAGGAAGGAAAGAAATGTCATCAACCCTCAAAGAATGAGGATTGAGGGAATTGGAAGGAAGGAGAGCCATGAAAGGCAGATAGGAGAGGGGGGAAAGAGGAGAGGGCCCGCCCCAAAGTCAGTGGAAAAAGAGGAAAACCGGACCCATCTCAGGAATTCACCGGGTTCACCAACTTCCGATCTCACCAGCTGTGAGCCCCTGAGGGTGTAGCAATATCCATGGTGCACCAGAAGTGGTGGGGCTACATACACACTTCCTACTTGAGGGCCTTAAGCAGAAGGCAGGAGATAACATGAAAAGAAAAAGAAGGCTTACCCCTCACAGAAGGAGGGTATGAGGAAAGATGAGACAAAGGCCAATTAAGGCGGGAAAGGAAGAGACTCCCTAGGCCTCAGATACCCTAATACCGTTGGGGTCGAAAGAGAACAAGAGTTGACCAAGATAGGTCGACAGGAAAGAAGACGGAGAGGAGCCCGGCACAAGTAAGTGGAAGCAATGCCGGACTCAGCTGGGGTCCCGTGGTCGCTAACCCACGTCCCGCTAGGTGTGAGCCCCTGGGGGGTGATTTTGTTGAATTTACGGGCATACGACATGGTCGTTTTCAACCCGTGTATTTGTGTTAAGGTATTAAGGTGTTAAGCTATTCGAAATGAATGAATGTTATCAAAGTTTATGGTTATACTCTACTTAATTGGGCCTTAGGACATAAAGGTCATCAATCCTGTTTACTAGGGTGTGTGCTGAACTTGTCTGATAACCTGTGTTTCTCTGACTGTAATAATGTGTAGCTGTAGGTTTATTCGGGTCAAAGATGAGTGTCTTTCTTTCTTTCTTCCTTGTTAGTCATCAAACCGAGAACCAAAAGTTAAGGAATGAGTAGAGTATCTTCGCGAACCGCTAGATGCAGGAAGGGAACATATCCACTTTTTGACGAAACTCGTTTTTAGCATGAAATATCATCTTTAATCCTAGCCGCTACGTTCTCTGCTGACGTGGGATATTTTCCATAAGTAGAAGTGATCAGAAAAGCATGAAGAATGTGTATTTCATGCAGAAATGGAAGTCCTTCAGAAAACAGTTTTATACGTTTGATAGATCTGATTGTCAAACTGAACATGTACCCTTTCTGCATTTGGCGATTCTCGGACACCTTCGTTACAGACTTTTGAAATGGAAATATTGTATAATCTAAACATTGTTCCTTCCTACAGTTGCCTATCGCGGTTACAGTGCACCATTAGACGCGCACGGCTACGGTGCTCAGTGGATTACTAAGATCGAGCAGCCAGCATGATTACATCCTTGGCCGCATTACCTTGGTTGTAGGAGTTTGGGAGCAAGGACACAGATGCTGAGTGAAAATGCATTAATTACGTTTAATAAAACTAATTTAACGCCCATTTAACCAATGTAGTATCAACAATTCCAGGGTAATTATATTTTTATTGTGCCAGTAAATCTTCTGATATGGTTCTGAAAATTAAAAAGCATGTAAATGGCAATCTTCTGAGCCTTGATTCGGTCCTTTACCTTTGACTGGTTGCGTGGAGCAGCGATATCGTTCTCACTCGTTGTGTCCAAGGTTGCAGGATCGAATCCTGGCGCAGTCAGTTGGCATTTGAGGGTGCACAAATGCGAGGGAGGCGTATCAGTAGATCTACTGGCACGTTAAAGATCCCCTTCGGGGCAAAATTTCGGCACCCCGACGTCTCTTAAAGCCGTAGTAGTTAAAAGGGGCGTAAACCAATAACATTATTATTATTGTTATTACTGTTCCCAAGGTTGCATAATCAAATCCTGGCGCAGTTAGTTGGCATTTGAGGGTGCGCAAACACGACAGAACCATGCCAGTAGATTTACTGGAACGTTAAAGGTCTCTTTCGGGGTGAAATTCCGGTAACCCGGCGTCTCTAAAAGTCGCAGTAGTTCAAAAGGACGCAAAAACTAATAGCATTATTATTACGTACACGTACCTTGGGCATAAGAAAAAAAATAAGCGTTTAAGTCAACTGAGTCTCACTGCTTAAAACTGGAGTACTACCCTACCAGGGAATTGTTACCGCTAGAAGGAGAGCGCAGCTGTTGTGTATACATTATGTCATTTCGCCTCGTTATGGCTGCAGCGAGTGGCTTGCGTGGCAAGGGGGGGGGGGGGCGCTCATGTACAGTCATAGGCTACAATGAGAACACACCCCACAGCGCACGACCAAGCATGAATCAGGCACACAAATTACGTCCATCGCGGGCGTGTGGCTGGGCGGAGGGCATTAGTTCCGATTTCCGCCACCGGTAACAATTCGCTGGTCGGGTAGTACACGAGGTCATTCCAAACATATCGCTGCAGCTGGCAAAGAACATCATGTGTTTATTTATCATTCATAATTATGATATTTATTTTCCTTTCAATGAGCATTGAATACTTTTACAAGTCCTAACTGAAAATTCATACAATATACTGTCTCGCCAATATACACGCACTTTTCCGTCTGTGGTTTGTTTGTGTTCATTTTGCTGCAGGCAAGTAACCATTGTCATTCACATTCGCATAATATAAATAGCACCTGTACCACTGAAAGCAAGAGCTCAAAGGCAGACACAACTCCAATAGCTCGCCAAAGCTTTGCAGATTTCAATTAGCACGGGAACTTACTTGCCCATGAATAGCGAGTGCTTTTGAAATATAATTGAGAGAATGCCTTATGATCGTTTACGTCGCAACGTCTGATGGCTCGGTTCATAAATAAAATACATTCGAGGATATTATTATTAGAACAATATATAAATAGTAAACACCACAAAACGCTTTCTGTTAATAAAATAAAAGGGAGATAAATACAATAATAAAGATAATAATAATAAATATAAACAAGCCTTCTCGGAAAGAATGAGAAAGCCTATTGGAAAAACAAGAAGAACCAAAGAAGTTGATTGAGTTACGTACTTAACGTCTTCCAATTATAGGGAGAATTCGCATATATATAATAATAATAAATATAATAATAATGACGTGTGGCTTCCTGGTGAGCCTTGCGAAGCTGTGCCTACAGTCTCTGGCCAATTTAATATGACTACTTACAGAAACATAGGAAAATACATTTTCTATCACATTTTCTCTTAGGATTCTGTGGCATTGCATTCCTTCTTTGTAACCAACGACTTATATTAAACACCAACGTTTTTCAAATCACACTCTTTGCTGTGGAGGGCCAGCACCATTCCCCTTTTGGTTGGCGACAAGTTCTTTGCTGAGCTATTTCCGAAAATATTATTGAGTTTAGAATGAAGAAATTGCGTATTTTCTCACGAAATTGCATAAACACATCCAAAACACGCATGGAATGCATGTACACACTACATACCAGTAATGAAAGTAATTGGTTACTTCCGCGAGGGCCAATTGCATACCGGAACCAGATGTATTTCTCTCCGTAAGAATAGTTTGGCCTCAACATGAAAGGAGTACTCTCAACATAATAGTTTTACCAACTATCCCCACTCAAAAGTTTCCTTGATAAAAGAACACTACAATATTCTTACAATTAAAAAAAACGCAACAACAACAACAACAACAATGAAGTGGATCAATAAGAAGAGAAAATATCAATTGGCCACGGATTATAGTTGACGCCCGTGGGAGTGCGCATCCTAATGAGAACACAATGGTGATGCAGACGTCACATACACCCAGGCCTCGGGCAGGGGAATTAACCCTAGCAGATTAAAACCCCCAATGGATATGGCCAGGAATCAAACACAGGACTGTAATCTAGAGCCCTGCACAATTCGCCACGGAACTTACTCAATTATTATTATTATTATTAGCCTTATTAAAGGATATGTTCTGTCTATACATTGCTTAGAATTCAACAATGTTACGTTGTCTCTGAGTTTCATGCAAAATGAATGTATGTTGTTGTTAATTCCTTTGAGGGCCTTGAGACATCTTGGTCATCAGCCCCGTTTAGTTAGGTGTTTGTTGAATTTGTCTGATATCCTGTATTTATGTGAAGACTGTAGTAGTGTGTGTAACTGTATTAGGGACAGGGATGAGATAGGTGCCCCGGGACTTGATATTAGCATTCGGCATTTGGCTGAGAGAGTGTGGAAAAACCCGGGGAGAAACGACACTCAGGATTGCAGCTGTCAGGGCCGGGATTCAAACCTCCGACCACCGAACTTGCTGCAGCTGCCCTCGTGGTCATGGTGCACGATTGAAAGTGCATGGTTATGCTGCAGGACCAAATGAATATAGTGGTTTGCATTGATTCAGTATCTGTTTGTGTGTCTGTATGTAAACTATGAACCCAGGCCGTAAGCCAACGGTTGGATTCAATACCAGCAAGGTTTGTATTTACTTCCAATGTCATTACGACACCAATCTAGGCTAGAATAGTACATTATGCAACGAGCCTATAATGGCAATAATTAAGATCTATACGATTGTCATAATTAGAGCCTCCGTGGCTTAGGCGGCAGCACGCCGGCCTCTCACCGCTGGGTCCGTGGTTCAAATCCCGGTCACTCCATGTGAGATCTGTGCTGGACAAAACGGAGGCAGACAGGATTTTCTCCGGGTACTCTGGTTTTCCCAGTCAAAATTTCATTCCAGCAACACTCTCCACAATCATTTCATTTCATCTGTCATTCATTTGATCATTGCCCCAGAGGAGTGCGACAGGCTTCGGCAGACGGCACAGTTCATACCCTCGCCGCTAGTTGGGGGCTTCATTCATTCCATCCCTGACCCGGTCGGAGACTGGAAGCAGGCTGTGGATTTTCATTTTCACGAGTGTCATAATTACCATTATAGGCGACTTGCATACGATAATTATAACTATTTAATATTCGAACATAAATATTCATAAATATCTGTCGAGATTTCACCAGTTTTATGTACTGAACAGAGCGCATAGGACGCAGAGAATACCTTGTATTTGACCATTGCCTCCTGGAATACCTCACTAAGACACTCGCAACATAGTAAAATTTAAAGTAGGGGGCCATGGAAGTGAGCACAGGTGCGATGCTATCCTCACCGAATTGGTAACACAACTGTTTCTTGAGCTCTGATTGGTAGGGGAAACTGTATCATAATGAAAACTTGTACTATAATGAGCCTGACATAATATTTACATTTCGCCAGGGTCGAAAATAAATAATTATTGTAGTACAATGGCGAAGAGAGATTTAGGGGAGAACCGTATATTATTTTTCCTTTATGTCCATAACGATAGGAACGTTAGTTACTTTCTTATAAGAGGCGGAACAGTGATGTCATCTGCTCCTTAGTTTTCAGAAAATAGTGTATTTGACCAACATGGTTGAAAATTATAATGTCGAGCATTTTGTGTTCCATTCTGCTGTGCTATGGGATATGGGCGCGGGCGTTGATGCATACCTGATTCAAAGTGCAGTCCACCTATCATTCATGGCAGGCGCTAACGATACTGTCCGCATTGCCAGTCAACAATTCAAGTGAGCAAACGTTGGCTTTCTATGGGTGGGTTGAACGAGTCGGGGTGTGGCGGGCCGATGCGAGCGCCATCTCTTGCCTGTCCTGAGAAACGCAGCGTCCGCCATCCCTATATCCCTATTGAACCCGAGGTGGTCATGCTGACTGGTCTCGAACGTGGATCTCGGAGATATGTTGAGCTCTGAATGAAGGTTCCACCAGGGAACGAACCCGAGATCTGTGGAGGGTATTTCATTGTAAGAACCCCTAGAAGAAATTATATATTTAATTACTGGTGTGATATCAGTTGTTACTGACATTATTTAGTGAAATAATGCAGGAAAATAGTGGAAGATAGCATTATTTGGACTACATGAAGTAGGCTATGCTGTACTTGAAACACAGGAGCTTCAAAGCTTGACGTTTAGCAAATAGCCCCAGAATTGTGGGAGGAGGCCCGTAGCGCCACGTCAATCATGCTGACCCAGGTAAGTCGTCTGCAAGGGGTCGGGAGGTTAAATAATGACCAGGTCATTCCCCGTTTGAGAATGGACTTGAGAATGGAACGGGAAGATCCCAAGGAAAATCATTGATTACTCATGATTGGAGCAATGCAATGACATGAGAGTTGCGCACAGGTGAATCTTTAGCCAGGAGGCTAATTTTAGAGCCATAAAACGGCGAAATCAAGGCATGTTTAATGCAGTGCGTAATGTTACAGGACTATGGGTGTTCGCGGATGGACTTGAGGATGTTGCCAGGGATTCCCAGTGAAGTAGCGTCCCCAAGCCATGGATAAGATAATTAATATAAATTAAGTGGCCGATCGATCCTCGAACACACATACATTTTTGTGACCAGCGAAGAAAAAGGAACAATATGGATATTATTCCAAGTTCAGAATCACCCTAGGAGAGGAGCTGATTTATCGCGGGAATTCTTGCATTACTTTCTGTGTGAAACAGATATAAGAGGGTGGACCCAGTCGAAGGGGACATTTTTTACAGTTTTACAGTTGACCACAGTTACAGTTGACAGTACAGTTTTAGAGTTGACCGCAGTTTTTACAAGTTTACTGTGACAGTACAGTTTTAGACCCAGTCGGAGGGAGAGTTGGTTTGAAGCAGTCGCAGTTGAAAAGGACATGCAGCGTCCAGGCGCACACAAAGACTTAAACATGTCACTGGTAATCAGTGTTAGCTGTACAATGTAACACACATGTGAGAATATATTCATGCATGGTCATGAACTAAGAATGAAGTCGGTAATTAACAAACTTGATTATGCGTAATGCATATTACCGAAGTTAGGAGAGGATGCTCGGACTTCAATGTGGGAAGCCATGCAGTAAGACTGTTATATAATGTTTATTAAGTGCCGTGTGATACTAGGCAGGACTGTGAAAAGTGATAATTCATGTAAATACAATGTACAATGTTGAGCGCAGTAAAGTATATTGATTGGTTATACATATTTGGAGTATACCAGTAAGTAGCGTTCATGACGAGATGTAAGCATATCGCTGCAATAGTAGGAAGATTATCAAGGGATGATCGAGAAACTGTTGGTGAATCCGTGAGCAGATGATCGGGAGATTCAATCAGGAAGGGGTAGGACCGAAGAAAGGGGCCATCCGCACTTGTAATTTCGATACATGCTAGAGAATGTCAACCAATCAGGAATTAAAGTGTAACGTGTGTTTGTGCACCGATGTTATGTAAATATCTCTTAAAGTCATAATATAACCAGTGTTATATAGTGTTATGTGTTTTGGAAGCATTAGCTTCATTATAAAAAGGGAAAAGTGTCATGTGTTTTGGAAGCATTAGCTTCAGTATAAAAATGGAAAAGTGTCATGTGTTTCGGAAGCATTAGCTTCATTATAAAAATGGAAAAGTGTCGTGTGTTTATGAATCAGATGTCATATAATATGTGTATTAGCAAGATGGCAATGTGTCACTAAGTAAGCCGATGGCAGGTGACACTGGAATATGGTGGTTGGGGCCACCTGGATAAAGCCGACGTAAGTACCCCACAAATCATGTTACTATAGAGGGATAGTCACTGCATGTAATGTGATTTCGGAAGTATAAAATATGCCAGTAAGAATCAATATTAGGAGGCATATCCTCATATGTTTATTGTTTGATTTCAGTAAAGTTAAGATGTTGTATACATCAGAGAGTGGATTAATCTTTACCACTATTAATGCTAATAAATAAAATGGCAATTCAGTTATGTGAAACTTAACATGACGAACGCGAAGGTTCGATCTTTGAAGTAGTTACGTTGTGTCGGAAGGAAAATTTTTGTCAGTAATAATAATAATAATAATTATTATAATGATGATAAACGGTATAATTGAATACATCAGGATGAAAGGTTTTAAGCAAGAAATATTTACGCTAATTGGATTATTTATCTAGCCAAGCAGTAGATTACATTAAGGGAAGAGAAAAAAGTTAATATTAAATAGATTGTATTAATGGGAATATAATTATGCCCGGGAATGTTGGAGCTTGACAGTGAATTGAATTGTGGCTTGATTAAGCATTGTAGAGTAACAGAGTTCTCTTTATTTTAAGGCGAGATTATGGACAGGTAAGGGGCCAGGTGATCTAATCGACGTGTGAAATCTCGTACAGCATGAGCGTACAGAGATATTAATTTTTTCCGGAGCGTATTTAGTGTGTAACCCTATCTCCGATGTTGGATATGAAATGTTCCGGGTCCGAATCCCGTGGTAAGCACGGGGAGAACATTGGACACCTCGACGCTATACCTGATTCCCCGAGAACTTAATGTGGAGTGATTCAGCTCGTTGAAGCGAATCATTGGCGGCAGCTGTTGACTGACCGTAATATTTTATTTGAGATACCGGCTAACCACTAGACCTGTGTTCTATGAATCTCGTGCCTTCATATTGTGATACGGACCTGTTGAGGCCGTTATTAATGTCCTAAGGATAGGATTAAATATTCAAGCTCACCCAGAACCATTGCATAATATTCAGTTCAGATCATATGGGATCACGTGGATCATTGTGACCACAATGTTATATTCAAAGTTGTTTATACTGCTTGGGAGATAAAAGTCCAGGAAACGGGGAGACAAAGGGGCGGTTTACAGCCGTGAACGACCCTACCCTGTCCATTGTATGCAGGCAGTCCAAGGGGCTGGGGTTGCTAGACTAGCTGTGAAGGTTCGCGTTCTTGAGCGGACAGATTTAAGACCTTGCTTGTCAATGAAAGGAAGAATTGTTATAATGTGTAATAAATGTGTGTGGTTTAAAAACACATTGCTAATCATAGATTTCCCTGATGATATAAAAATTTAGCAATCTAACGAATGGTTGGATGTTGCATTTGTTACTGTCACTGACACCTAGTTAATGAAGTTGGTTACTCGTTGCCACAGGCTACGCTCGTAAGGGTAGCGTAATAGTATACTATCCGACACAACGATAACAGAAATTATTTAATGAAATCACAATGACATGCAGTGTAACTATAAAAAGAAGGGAGTGGAGGGGTAGACTTACGTAATTGTGGTGTTGCAAGTAGATGTAGTGCAAACCATGAGTTGGCTAATGCATGAAAGCATTTGGTGGGAGAGAGAGATGTAACACAGATAGTACACATGATGTAAATTAAGATGTATTGTAGGATACAAGTAACTTTGTGAATATAAAGAAGTCACATTAGGTGACATGAATGTAATAGTTCAGTTTTGTGAAACATTACATGTGCATCAGTGCACTTGAGTGAAGTTTAAAGTCCACATAATGGTAAAAGATTGAATATTGATATGGATTTAATTTGTTCAACTATGTGAATAATTAATGGATTGTGGGAATAACTTTGTTTGTTTGTGTATTGTTTATGGGATTTGTGTTCTCATTATTTGTTTGAAGCCATGAGTTTTACTGAATTAAAGTCCTTAGAGTAGAGTTGTGCCTTATCATTGTAGAGTTGATACCTTTTAGCCTCAAATCCAAAATATGCAACTGCTCAATGGGAGAACGGTACACGCCTGAGTCCTGATGCTAGCCGGAGGCAGAAGCATATTTTCCATCGAGATTACTCACATGGGTACATGGGAATTGATGTCCTGTACAGTGATTTGAGCTATAGGTACAACTAAAGTCGGTCTAGATCTTGTGCACACAACTCTATTAAAATAACGACTAACATGAATTAGGGGAGGACCGCACCTAACCTTAGGTAAGCTCCGATACGAACAAAATAAATTTTGATAAACACCTTCTATTATCATGACTCATTCATTTATCAAGACGCTGGTATGTGGGCCGGTTTGAAATACAGGTCACCATAGGCGCAGAGGTGTATTTCATTATCATGGCGAGACCCAATTGGGGCATTCGACAGTACAACCGAGACCTTGGAGGGTTGCTGCGATGTCTTAACGTGGACCACCTCACATGATATGATAATTAAATTATCATGGCGCCCAGGTTCGTGGGGATTATGGGATTTAGGGAAACCCCATAGATTTTTATGGTATTTCATGGGGAAAACAATAGTAATTATATTTTTGCCTCAAACTGTGTTTGAGTGATTTTTGAGTTCAGTAGGCTTTTGACGTAACGCAGAATCGCTCTATTGAGAAGAGGATTACCCAAGGGTATGACCGCTACGCACCCAATCCATAATTAATCCATAAATTCAAAGTTTATACAATCTTACAGCATGTGTACAGTGTTTTGCGTCTCTCCCCAAAACGTATCCACACATATTTCCAGGAAGCCTGCCTGCATCTCAAAGTATATTATTGTAAGAATGTCTGGCACAGAGGAGATTTTGCAGGTGATTGCAGGATTGAAACAGCATTTTGACGCTGTTAATGAGCAAAATAAGTTGGAAGCAAAGGCTTTCCAGAATGAAATAATCACTCGTTTAGATGCCAATCAGGAGGCAATTAATCATAATCAGAGTGAATTTAATAATCGGTTAGATGCCAATCAGGAGGCAATTAATCATAACCAGGTTGAATTGAGCAATTGGTT
Organism: Meconema thalassinum; assembly: GCA_946902985.2. Classification (NCBI taxonomy): domain Eukaryota; kingdom Metazoa; phylum Arthropoda; class Insecta; order Orthoptera; family Tettigoniidae; genus Meconema; species Meconema thalassinum. The sequence continues at coordinate 1,733,925,712 of OX336388.2, read as the reverse complement.
AGAGGCTAATCAGGTTGCAATAAACAACCGATTGGAGGCAAATAAGGTTGAGTTAAACGATAAGTTAGGTCATATGCAAGAGGTAATTAAGACTGAAGTTACAGAAACTGTTGTAAGCATTGCATCGGAAATGCAGGTTAAGACGGATAAACGTTTCGAGGCTATAGAAGCCAAACTTGAGAGTAACTTACAAGCGTGTAAGCATGCGCAGGATGAAACCAACAGTAGGTTAGACGCGTTATCTAACGACATTAAGGATATTCAAATCCAAAATGAGGCGAATCTCGAACGCCAAGCGATACAGTTCGCAGAATTTACCCGTACGGTAGATCAAAGGTTGGAAGAAAACGACAGTAAATGGGACACGAAATTGAAAAACTATGCTAGAGCGATTAACGGTGATCTAAAGAAACAGGATCAGAATATATTAGGTCAATGCCAGGAAATAGGTGAGATCAAGGCTGTCGTTAACGAGAGTAAAGAGCCGGTAGGAAATATGAAGGGTCAGATGAGCAAAGTTCAGCAAGAACTGGACCAAGTTCAAAGTGACATTGTCGTAGTTAACAAAAGGCAAGAGGAGAATAGAGGTGGAATCATTAAGATCCAGAATGAAATGTCAAAGGTCAATGGACACCTTCGAGAGGAAATCAAAGGATTGAGGGAAGAACTCGAAGTGAGAGAAGGCCAAAAGACAGAGGCAAACGACAAGACCCTCGCTCAGATAAAGGAAGATGTAGAGGATGAAATATCCCATATTAAGCAAAGTCTGAAGGAAGACAAGCAGAAAATATTTCAAGTAGCCGAGGAAAATCGAGATAGGCTTACCAGAATAGAGAAAGAGGTAATTACTCGTCTGGAAAGAGCAGAGATGCGCCACAATCAAATGGAGACTAGGATAATTGCGCAAGAGG